>JAZHRO010000044.1:10059000-11354500 GCA_037157565.1 Thalassia testudinum | reverse complement strand
GAATAAGGAGAGGGCTTGAGGCGGTCTGCATTTTGGCTGATACCCGGGCGTTGTTGTGTCTTTGAAAGTTCAGTTCCTAAGTAGACAATTTCTTAATGATTGAAAATAACTCAGGTCAAAATAATCCAACCTAATTCTTTTATAAATAGCATATAGTTTTTGCTAGGGACTAGCAAAAGATAGGCATGGGGGTATGATGTAAACACATTTACACTACTTAAAATGTCTATTTTTGCATGTTCTTAAGCATAGGATTGCATTTCATGATATAAATATTGCATAACATGCATCATCTTGCATTTAGAGTAGTTTGAATAAAATGGAGGTTAATTGTCTCCTTTTATGTGCTTGGACAGGGCAAACATTTTATCGGGGCCTCGGATCAAAGATCCAACTGTATGGATGTGATCAAGGCGACGATTGGAGTTCAACGACTCCAAGATCGCCCTAATCAGGCATCTGTAGCATCAGTTAGTGACCTGGGAACCCTAGAAGATCAAGGACCATGATGGAGAAAATTCATACTTCAGATGACAAATCCGACCGCATGGATGAATTCAGATAGACGATCACAGCCCAACGACGCAAAAATTGAGTCAATCCGACATCCGTGGCACCATCTACAACTTCCAGAAGATGGACAGCCAAGATAGTGCCACGTTGCGCCATCTCGACCGCCCAAACGGCCGCATGCAATCTTGGCAGTCTCCGCATCCGCCTTTCCCCGCCGTTTAATTACATAATCCATGCATTGCATTCATATTTTAAGTGCATTTAGAATTAGCTTAGAATGACATTCATCTAATTAGTTAACCAATTAGGTACATTGTTTTTATTAACATAAAAGTTGAGGGTCTATATATAAATGACCATAATATTTTAACATTATTTTCTTTATTCTTCTTGCAGGAATGGCTGGCTGCTGCTCCAATGCCACCAGCTGCCGCAGTGAAGAACCCATCCAAGGAGGAGCGAATGTGTTGGATCTGGTCGGGCAGCTGATTTCAAATTTGTGCAGGCCACTACAAAAGGAGGAGAGAGGATGCTGAGCGAGGGAGGCCTCCACCACCGACCCACCACTGTGCAGAGAGATCTCCTCTCTTCCATTCCACACCACTAGCCTCAACCGTGGCAGCGAGTCTCCACCACCGTGGGCGTGTGGTGTGACAAGCCACACCGCCATCCGAAGCTCGTCCGCATTATCGTGAGCACCTTAGCGTGCATCTCCCTCACCATCGTAACCAACAACCACTGCCGTAGCCACTGTGCAATCTCCCTCTCAGTCAGTTAAGACATCCGAGAAATTTCCCAGACGTCTGAAGCCACACCCCACTCCAACAGCAATCACCGTTCACGCCCGCTCACCTTCCACCTGAATCGCAGCCCTTGCCCACTCACTCCACGCCGCCCGCACGCCCTCCAGCTGCACGCAAGGCGGGCACAGCCTCCACCACCCACTTCACCTCCCGCGCCATCTCCACACCCTCCGGCCTGTGCACCCGCGCCATCTCCACACCCTCCAGCCTGCGCACCCACGCCACCCACGCCGCAGCAGTCTTCCTGCTCACCTCCAGCCGCACCTGCAGAACCTCACCGCTAGCGCCCTCCCGCCAGCAGTCCCGCGTGCACCTCACCGCGCATGCCCTCCTCACGCACCTGCAACACCCGCTCTCACCGCCAACAGAGCGCGCAGCAATCCGCCCACGCCTCCAGCCAGTGCGCGCCACGCCCGCCAACAGCAGCTGCAGCACCGGCTGCAGCCACCTCCGGCCGCCGCGTGACACGTCGCCACCACCGTTTCGAAGCCCTCGGTCTAAGGGACTTCCTCCGAGCTTCCCGCGTCCAGCCGTCCACTACTCGTTGCGCACGACAAAGGGGAAAAAATCCCCTGTTTTGCTACAGTAACCGAGCCATTAAAAATTACATTGTCTGCCATTGTCAATTTTTAATAATATTTTATTGATTCTGCATTGCGACAAATATCCTCTAGTTACTCATAATTGCTATTTCAGCATTGTTTCTTGTTTCAACCTTAATCTGAAGGCAATTATGGCTTGATTCTTGTCCAAACTAACTACAAACAAATATTTTTAACCGGTGCAAATTTAAATACGTCATTGCCTCCCTGTGGATACGACCCGCTCCTCTGCGAGTGGTTATTTCTTTTTAAATATTGATTAGTCGATATTTCCACCACATAAAACTGCAAACGACTTTAAAGCGAATAATCGACTCGTCAATAATCAATTGACAGATGCTCCTACATAACAACCAAAGAGCCCTAACTCACTACATATCCATTCTAAGAAGTAAACATAAAAACAAGGGTAAAACTTTAGTTTTAACATAATATCATAAATTCAGAATAATTACAAGGTTTCTCAAGGGTTAATTAAAGTTCAAATGGTCATAAATGTCTAACAAGTGGGTTAATGCAGATAGAAATGGGTTTCATGCGCTTCGAGAATTAAATGACATCTGAAACCCTAAAAATAAACCCTCTTAATAACTGAGGTTTTGGTCAGGATAAAATTCACCTAAACCTTCTAAAAATTATTAAAAAATATTCTATAAGGTTTGGTACCTTTGATTTGACCATTAGAACCCAATTTGACCTAAAATAGTCTTAAACAGATAGTTGCCCTAATTTAGGTTTCTATGCAAATTACCCAATCAAACTTGGTCAAAACCTAAATCTGAGTTCACCATCAGATTCCTTGGGTCTAAATTAGATTTGTACCAAAATTTGGGCCCAATCAAAGATCAACTTGACCTAGTTTGCATTTTAATCCTATTCTGACTCTTTTTCTTACAAAGAGCCCCTCACTTTTGAAATCTTTGCAAAAACCCCCCTAACTTCATCATCTTCTTCATAAATAGGTCCCTACCACCTTCAAACTCCTAAACCCAACTTCGACGACCTTCAATCAAGGAGTTCTCCCTGATTTCTCGTCCAATCTCTTCCAAATTTGGAAGGGAGACTCCTGAGAGATTTCCCTACAATCTGAGTCGCACCTTGGGCTCTAATTCCTATTCAAAACCTAATGCAAATCATTTTAAGGAGTCGGTATCCTATTTCATGAAGCTTCCAAGCTTGTCTCCAAGCTTGGAAAGCTCTCTTGAGGCCTATTTAAGGACCCAAGTCGCAAGGCCATTCTCCTTAGCTTGTTTTGGATGGGATTCCTCCCTTCTTCCCCTCTCTCCAGCCAAAATCTCTGCAAGCTCCAGTGAGCTTCTCCGCCCTCCTTTCTCATCCACCTTCATGAACAATAGCAGGTGGATTCGAATTCCTCATCTTCTTTCGCATCTTGTGGTACCAGCAGACGTCACCTAGCCCCTTCCTCGTCATTTACCCACAGAAGACCCCTTGTCCCTGACACCAGCCAATCAAAGCCAGCGCCCTTTCCTCCCTTTCTTTCAATTAAATTAGGTCAATTAGGTTTAGTTAGGTCCCTAGATTCTTTTCTCCTCCTCAAAACTCTCAATCAACCCTCGACTACACTGCCATCCACCTTCTTCTCCATCTCCGACCACCACTCCGGATAGGCCCATCTCACACCACAGGCCACCAATCGCCTCACCAACAACCCCACAACCTCTGCCACATCACACTCACCAAAACCCTACTCCTATTTCATCATTGCACCCACTTAAACCCTCCGTCAACCAACCCACCATCCGCATGCCGTTCCCGACTTCATCTGACCACTACATGCCTCACCTCATCACATAACCACCGCCATCGCACTCCTCGTCCACTAGCGATGCTCACGAGCTATTTTAATGTGGCCAAAAGGCTGTGTTTGTGACTTGCAGGTTTCGTCGTCCACCACCTTCACTGCCATTGGCACCGCCTGTGTTCTTCAAGCTCCAAGCCATGTTCACCCCTAGGTGCTCACTCCAGGAGTTGTAGAATAGCCCCAGGAACGATTCCAAGTCCTTGATTGGGGATGCTAACTACAGCTACCACTCCAATTGCTCAAAGTCACAACTGTAGTCGTGCATGAAGAAGAGCCCGTGGGATTAATCCCACATCATGGGATTTGGAGATGTTTGAGCTACATATATTCTTTTTGTGTCTAAGGATATTCTCCTCAAGACACATGGGGGTGAGGTTCCCGCTCACCCACACTTAACCCAACCCACCTAAGCCCTGTTCACTCCTCGGCTGCGACCCATGCCTGCAGCCATGGACCCGAGTATGCATATCCAAATACCCGATTACCCGGACCTCTGAGAAAGAAGAGAAAAAAAGGAAAGAAAGAGAGAGCGAGGTAGGGGGTTTTGCTCCTCTGTGCATTGGTCGATACTTAGCCATGAGAGAAAACCCTTGTGCTTTCTAAAAGGAGGAGGAGAAGAATTGCAGAAGAGGAAGGAAGGAAGGAAGGAAGAAAAGCTAAGGAAGAAGAAAAGAGGGAAAGCAGAAGAAAAGAATAGTAAAGGTAGAAGAGGCTTTGAGAAGAGCCAAGGAAGAAGAAGAAAAGGCTAAGGAAGAAAAGAGAAGAGAGGGAGCTGAAGAAGAAAGCTCTTTACAGAGCACTGTAGCAACGACATTTAAGTCATCTGATATTCTTTACCGACGTCTGATGAGGCTGATTTAGCTTGACAGATTTGTTTGAGTGGAATTAAACTTAAGTGATTCAAGCCACTGTTCATTTATTTCAGATATTGAGTAATTGATATATATGTATACATAAACTAATAATTGGTGATTCAAATCACCATTATTTTATCTTAGATATCTTTTTATCCTCTTAAACTCGTGATATACTCATGTTATACATTGAATATCATATTTGAGTAGTTATTCTTCATTGAATATCATTCTTGGCTTATTTCTTATGCTCATATATACATTCATTTCGATTAGCACGCGAATTACAATACTTGCTCCCTATGTTTGACCTCAAACTTCATTTAGATATCTGAGTTTATAAATTGTATTTGTTGAGACATCGATTGAGGATTTTGCACTACAATGATGATAACAAAATCTTAATCCTCTCTAGATCACTACAACACAAGCTACTTGATGAGTTATTTTTATATGAAGTGGTGTGGCCCAAACAACTCAAGTAATTGACCTTGATGCACACAAATGATTACCTAATCTGATTTCTACTCAATTATGTATTTGATTACGTACCGATTCTAAAGATCTAGTTACCGATTGAGTATGAAGAATCAGAAGAGGTTGTGTACCTCTGTGGTTTTTTTTAGATTTTTTTTTTCAAATGGGGGTGAGGTAGGTGGAGGTGGAAATCAAAACAACCAAACTAATCCTAAGGCTTATAAGAGCACCTAGGTTAATTAGGGTCTGAATTAGGGTAATGGAATGAAATCTATGGAGGGGGAAAGAATGGGGGAGCAATTACAGTTGTCTTCAACTGCACTTACTCCTTTCTACCTCTTGAAGATTCCTAATTAGGGTACCTACAAGACAATAGAGAAGAAATAAAAGAGATTTAGAAAGCAATTAAGTGCACGAAATGTGGAAAAGAAATCGAGTTCCATTGCCTCACCGGCAATGGCACCAAAATGATGTTAAGAAAATTCGTCGTAAAAAGATATGAGTTTTGAAAACCCGTCGTCGTAGTGTAATTTGCGAGAAAATCCAAACAATCAAATAATTTTTACCGAAACTCAAAAGGAGTCCTGGATCAAACACAGGGAGACTACGTCGATTCGAAATTCGCAATTATATTTTTTTGTAATTTTTGTTTAAAGATGAGATAATCACAATGATTCTATTCTACTTGCAATATAAACACTACAACTAAAGAGAGAGAGATAGAGAGAGAAATAACTTTTATAATCAAAATAATATTCTTACAACTACAACTACCAAGCGAGAAAAGTAATCTAGAAAGCGATAAAGAGAAGGGGGAGAGAAGTTATCCTCGACGACTGCTTGGAGAACGAGCTAGACGAACGACGCTTGGAAGGAGAGTGAAGACAGAGGATGGAGGATGAAGCAGGATGAACCAAGGGCAAGGCAAGGCGTCGTCGTCGCGGGATCCACTTCCAGAATGGGGGTGAGAAGACGACCACAGGTGCTCCACGAATGGGGTGAGAAGTGGACAAAATTTTGATTTTTACTCTAAAGGAGCATCCCAGGTTTGGAACAAGGTTCTTTAGAGCTTTGGAAAGGGAGAGAGATGAAGGGATGATTAGAATGTGGGGATCGTAGGGCCTTTTTATAGGTGTAGAGGTTGGGGCAAAAATGTATTTTAAGGCTTAGAAGATTAAATGCATTAACCTTTAGTGATGAATATAAACATCACTAAAGGCTAAATGTGGTTGTAGCATGCGTGCACGCTAACCTCCTCCTCTTCCTTTATTTCAACGCACATCCATGTTCAGACAACCTCAGCCATCCGATCACGAGATCAGACAACTTAGGATGCATCCGCACCTGCCCTTCATTGCTCGTCCATGCGTGCGATCAGGTGTGTTGCGACGTGTCATCAAGCGCGTGCTCATCTGAGCTCATCCAAGCTGCCACGTCGTCGCTTCATCCACCATTCGCACCGCATCCAACGAGTGAGTTTCACCCACTCGCGCCTTAAATTTGAGGTGCACGGGGTCTCAACCCCGCAACCTCTACCTTGTGAAGAGGCGCTCGTCCAATGCGCCAAGCCGCCCTTTGATGCACGTTTTGAATTTACGCACATGCGCCCTCAGCAGTTGGATCTCGATCCAACTGCTGAGATCACATCTTCATCGAGCCTTCAACAATGGAACGGAAAGCTTGGGCCAACGTTGGGTGACTGGGATGGTGCCATGTGGCACCATCCTGGCCTTCCATCTTCTCTTGCTTGTAAGTGGTGCCACGAATGTCGGATTGGATCGATTTTCACGTCGTTGGGCTGCGATCATCGATCTGAACCCATCTGTGCGGTTGGATTTGTCATCTAGCATACGAATTTACACCACCTAGCCCCTTGATCTCAGATCTATCTCGGATAGCATCTAATGCTACGAAAATCCGATCAGGGTGATCTTGGAGTCGTTGAACTCCAATCGTCACCCTGATTAGATCCGTATGGTTGGATTTTCAATCCGAGGCCCTGATTAAATATCATCCTATCCCTGTCCACCAAAAAGAGCAAATTACTATATAATTTGTATAATTTGACCTAAATGCATGATGATGCATGTTATGCAATATTTACAATGTATGATGCTTCTACGACACTAAGAACATGCATAAATAGACAGTTTAGGTTACTTAGATGATACACATCACTTAGCACTCAGGAAGGCAGAAGATGAAGAAGAAGCCTACATCAGTTGGATCTCAGTAAGTTCCAACTCATCCTAGCTGGATCCCAGCTCCTATTAGCTCCATTCAGCTCATCTCAGCTGAATGGCAGCTCAAGCTAGTTTACCTCAACTCCATCCAGCTCACGTCAGCTGGATAGCAACTCAAAACTAGCTCAAGACAATTGATCCCAGCTCCATTCCATCTCCTATAGCTCAAAATAATTCACTGGAAGCTCTACCTGATTGGGACTAGCTACTACCATCAACTAGCTAAGCCTAGTTAGCTGAAAAAATCCTCAACCAGCTCAAGCTAGCTCAAGTCCAGCTCCCGAAGACTCAACTCAGGTCAACTTAGTTGAGCTTAGCTACCTGACCTAAGCTAGCTACTCCAGCAAGCTGGATAATCTCCAGGAAGACCAGACCCAACTCACCTCAGCTCACATCAGCAAAAGCCAGCTCATCTTAGCTTGGCTTAGCAACTAGCAAAGAACTAGCTAGCTAAGCTAGCTAAGGAGCTCACATGCAGCTCTCTTCAACAGCCATCAACTCCAATGCAGCTTAGAAGAAACTCCTCCTCATCTCCTCCTCTCAAACCCTAGCTCTACCTCCTCTCTCCACTACTCATCTACTAGCTAAGCTAGCTTAGCTTATCTAGAACACCTCCATGGCAACCCCACCTAACCAGCTCCACCAAATAAGCCTACCTAAGATCCACCTAAGCTACCTCCACTTCCAACTCATCTTGGCACCATCTCAATAATACCCCTTCACACCACCACCACCACCAAAAGGCACCATATTATTGGAGCCAACAAGACCTACAACCACCCCTTTTGCCACCAACATATTCCCTCCAAAAACCCTTAAAATCCAACCCTACACCTACCTCTTAAAGCCATCCCTACCCTACACCTAACCCACCTTCTAGAAGCCCTCAAATTGGTGCCAATTTGGTAGTGCCTCTCCACCATGGGCAACCACCAAAGGCGGCTAACTAATGAGCTAGATTTTGTACGCTAAAAGACTGAGTTTGAAAACCCATCGTTGTAGTTGCATAAAAATCCGTTATCAGATAAAATTTATAACCGAAACTTTGATGAGTCCCGGGTCGAACACAGAGAGGCGAATATTTGATTAAAAATCGTGTTTTGAATTATTTTTCACAAAGCAGATTAGCTAGTGAAATTAATCTACGCTAGCTATTCTACTTAAAGAATAAATAATAGAAGAGAGAGATAGAATAGTACAAAATAGTACAAATAAAGAGTAAATAGGGAGAGAATGAAAAAATATTTTATAACTATAGAATCATGTCCATTACATCTATTTGCTACAACTAGAAAGCTGGAAATCTACACTAGAAATCGATAAAAAAGGGGATGAGAAAATCCTCCTTGACAGCTGCTTGGAGGATGAGCCGCGTTGACGAAGCGTCTGGATGATGGGGATGAGATGTTGGACAAAGGAGAACAAAACTGGAGGACGGAGGACAAAGCAAGGCAGCATCGCAGTGGGATCCACTTCCTGAATGGAGATGAGAGGACAATCGCGAATGCTCCATGAACAGGGCTGAGAAGGTGGAAAAATTATATTTAAAACTCTAGTGGAGTATTCCAGGTATAGGACTAGCTCTTTAGAGCTTTGGAAAGGGTAAGAGGACAAGCGAAGGGATGAAGAAAATGAGAGGTATGAGGTCCCTTTTATAGTTGAGAAAGAAAGGCATAAAAGCCATTTTAAAGGCCATTAAAATGAATATGTGGCCATTAGTGACGCATGTAAGTGTCACTAAAGGCGCAAATTGCTGCCGGTGCGCATGCGAGGGCCACTCATCGTCGATCGCATGGCTCAGATCGAGCCATGTCGACATCTCTTTTTCTTCAGCTGATAATGCTCGCACACCAAGCGTTGCAAGGCAAGGATTCGCATCAGTTGTCCGATCTGCATCCAAGGGTGCAGATCGCGCTTCATGCACACTTAAGATAGCCTGCCTCACGCGTATGATCGCGCATTATCATGATCCACATCATCCGTATGGCCACGTAGCCTCTCCATCTCCGCTGGATCTAAATCGAGCAGATCAATTTATCTGCTCCTGCCTATGTTGAGGATTTAAGGCATAGAGTGATTTAAACCTACACCTGTTGGTTGCAAGCAGCACAGCTGACTATTGCGCCATACTACTGGAATGTTGTACGGAGGAAAATGGTGGCGCAAGATCTCGACCGTTGGATGGGCATCCAACAGTCAAGATTGTACGAGGCTATGCCCCTTTAGAACTGAGGCGCGATTACTGGGCTACGTGGAGATGGCTAGGCTATTGGATGGTGATTCAACGGTTTAGAACATGCGTTGGAGGCACTTTAGAGAGTGGGCGGGCAACCTCAGATGGCTCTGATGGTGCCACTTGTCATCATCTAAGCCGTCCATCTTCTTTTGCTTGTAGGTGGTGCCACGAAAGTCGGATTGGATCAATTTTCACGCCGCTGAGCTGCGATCGTCAATCCGAACCCATCCATGCGGTTGGATTTATCATTTGAGGTACAAATTTACACCACCTTGACCCTTGACCTCTGATCTTTCTCGAACCACATCTAATGCTACGGAGGTCCGATCGGGGCGATCTCGGAGACGTTGGACTCCGATCATCACCCTAATCAGATCTGTATGGTTGGATCTTCAATATGAGATCCCAATAAATATCGCCCTATCCCCTAACCATAAAAATGGCAAATTAACCTATAATTTGTGCAAACTAATCTAAATGCATGATGATGCATCTTTTTGCAATATTTATAATGCATGATACTTCTATTGACCTAGGAACATGCATAAATAGGTATTTTAGGCCAATTAGATGTGTGCAAATCCTAAATCTAACTAATCTTTACCTGAGGTTCGAATCCGCACTTCCTCCGTTGTCGTGTTTGGTTCAGATTTCTTCATTTCCTGCACACACGAAATCAACGAAAAATGTAGCGAGTTAGAAATCTCAAATGCGCACCGAAAAGCTTCAAAAATTTCCGTTGCTTCCCCATCAACAACGTCAACTTGTTCGGAACATAATTTGCATTTTAAAAGTTGTTTAGTTGTAGTATAGCGCGAAAACAAGTCGACAAATAAATTTATTAAACTTCATTGAGTACCGGATTGTTCGCAAGGAGGCAATCTTGATTTTTAATGGAAGCTTTTCAGAAAACTAGTTCTAACAGTCATTTATATATGTATATATATAAAGAGCAAATATCAAACATTTAGAATATCATAATCTTATGGCATTCATAAATAGTTTTCAAAGTAGAAAGTACTATGCTAAAGAGAGAGAGAGTAGATAGATAGAAGGAGAGGGAGATAGAGAGATAGAGAGAGATAGAAAGTGCAGAGAAACGATGCTGCTTGTGGGATGCTTGTGCGAGATGCGGCACCACCTCAGATCTAGAGTGTCAAGACGAAGTTGTAGAGGGACGGAGAATTGCAAAGAAGATGATAGAAGGGATCTGGAGTTGATGGAAGAGAGAGATTATAAGTTGATGCCTTCAACTAGGGGGCCCTGGGCCTTCTTTTATAGTTTTGATGGAGGGCAAAAAGGGTATTTTAACCCTTAATCTTGTGCAACAACCCTTTGGCTAATCAGATCCGTCAATCAAGAGATCAACGGCTCTAATTTGGCCTCAAAATAGCCTTCAAAAAGCCTTCTATGCTCAGATTTGCTCTGGTGGCGACACGTGGCAGCCGCTAAAGCGATGGATCGAAGATCGCATGGCCTTGCTTCCTCCTCGCGCACCCTTCATCTTTTCCTTCTCAGTGCCCAAGCCTTAATCCCAACTTAATGTCAGCCATCCAATCGTAACGAGCGCCACTGCCTTAGCATCGAAGCAACCGCGTGAGATCATGCGTACCCGCTACGCGCTCTGATTGCACCACGTCGCCGTGCTTCAGCACACGTGTGAGTCACTGCGCTACGTAAAGCCTTTGTTATATATACCTGTTTATTTGTATTTATCCTTATCCCATCTAAGCGGGAGATGTGGCGTGCTCGTGGCCGTTGGATGAAGATCCAACGGCCCACAGCATGCGATGCGGCCTTCCTAGACGGGGCGGTGGTAAGGAAGCGACTGTGATGGTGCCACGTGGCGCCATCATGGCCATCCATCTTCTTTTCGTTGTATCTGGTGCTGAAGACCTCCGATCGAGTTGATTTTTGCGACGTTGGACTGCGATCGTTGATCCGGATTCGACCACTTGGTTGGATTCTTCATATGATGCTCGGATCTTTATCCTTTGGCTCTGTCATCTCCGTTCTTCTATGGACTGCACACGATGCTCTGCTTGTCTGATCGGGACGATTTCGGAAGCGTTGGACTTCCGTCGTTGTTCTGATCAGATCTATCTGGTCTGATCTGACATCTGCGACTTCGAATCATTTGCGATTAAAATCATCTCTCTTTTAGGCCATAAAATGATGATATTATCTATATGACTAGTAAACTAACTAGTATGCGAATTACAATGCTTATGCATGCATTGGCTCGAAGTTATGCTAGAATCTAGCTCAATTCAGGTGTTTTAGGTTGCATGATTGATGTGCAATCACACCCCCACGCCTAAATCTTGCTAGCCCCTAGCAAATGCAAGACTAAATGCAAAGTGGTCCTACATGATAGATTTCTATCAAGAGTTTGACTAGAGATTTATGTCTTTTGTTTTCATCCAATACTTTAGTAATCCAGATAATCGTGAATGTGTTTTGTTGTAGTCTATGCAGTGGATCCAAGTAAAAAGTCAATCCACATCTAAAGCTCGTACTTGACCCTTAGTAAAAATCTATTGGGATAGGTAAGCTTCTCTCCTCGTGGTTATAAGGTAACCTCTATATTCAGCCCCGACTTTTGGGTTAGGTAGAAGATTTTTTCTTTGAGTCAAGTGGATTTATTTTTGGTGACTCACACTCATCTGGTGCTACATATAGACTTGTGCTTTAGAACCTAAATTTTCATATTATTAAATAATTTAACTCAAAGAGAGGCAAGAAACTGTGCTCTCTTTAATTCCTTTGTACTCATTCTCTCTTTTCTTTCTCTTCCTATTTCTTTTTCTTTTTCTTTTCTTTCTTTTTAAACTCACAATCTCACCAAATTTATCAGTATATTTGGTGGTCTCTCCTAGCACTAACACTTTGATTAGGTTCTGATAACTCTATGACTAAGTCAGCATTCCTCAACCTATATTCAGGCGGCCAGAAATACAGAAAAGTAAGTCAAGGCTGTACTTGGTGAATCATGAGGGTGATGGGTGTTGTTTCCTAAATACACTTGAAATAAACTCTAAAACACTTATGAACTTTTTTCTCTCTCTCTTTTCTCCTCTTCTCTTTTTTCTTGTATATGTATATTTTTTTTTTTTTCTATATGCATAGACATATATACCTCTTCTTTTTTTTTTTCTTTTGCATCCAGACATCTACTAACTCAACACAGTAACACATACGACTTTTATTTACGAGGCATTATTCAGGATTATGGGTGTTCAAGAGGATATTGGGTGACTTATTTGGTGGAAGTGCATATTCTCGGCACCAGGAAATGAATGGATAGGACAACGTATTTCTGACCTTGACAATAATACCCTCCTTCAACCGAGGTTTCCGTAAAGGACGGTCGTGACCATCCACCTTAGTCATAGTTTTATCAAAACCCACTCTCTGCGTATTTTGCCTTATTTGGTGGCTCTCAAAAGATGTTCACACTAAGAACTTGTACGTAGAAACTGAGAGCGAAAACTATGCCTAACTCCGAGTATCATTACCTCATTATCCAGAGTTTAAGATTCCTCATACTAGCCTTAGAGCACCAGTAGACTTTCTACTCTCACCTCACACTTGTTTGGTGGATCTAATAGAAGATAGTTTGCCTTGCTCCCCAATTACTATCCAAGGGTTTATGAGAAGAAGCACTTCTTCTTCTTCACAAACTAAAGATGTTTATCGATCTTCACAGAGGATCCATTGCAAATTCTACGTGTAAGTGTGAAATTATACTGGATTCTAAACTCAGGAATCAACTTAAGAATAAATCCCTAATAAAACCTTAATAAAAATTCTTTATGCCTTTTTTTTTAGACATAAAGATAAGACATGTGATAAGCACATATAAATTCATCATAAAATGCATATTTATAATAGTTCCTAGGCATAACATTGCATATCATGATATAAATATTGCATAAACATCCATTGCATTGCATCTAGGATATTTGTATATTATGTACATTAATTCCATCATTTTACATGGCCAGGAGGCAGTGCAACATCTTTACGGGCCTCGGATGAAGAATTCGACCGTATGGATGGATTCAGAGTAACAATCGCAATCCGTCAATGCGAGAATCACCCAAATCTAAGCTCCATAGCACTCTCTGTAAGAAAAAGATGGACTACCTAGATGGCTCCACATGGCGCCATCCAGGCCGCCCCACCTGAGCCAAGGAGCCTCCAAGCCCACAGCAAGATCAAATCCCAGCCATTGGATCTCAATCCAACAGCTGAGCGGCTGCCCTCACCGCGCAGGCACGACTCTTCTTCACATCACACTCGCAAGCGTGGCATAGCAGTGAGGGGAAGCGCTCTCAAAGAGCAAGCGCGAGGTTGAGCTGCGATTCATCGCACCCCGCTACAGTGTCAAACGCAATAGCGTCGCTCGATCGTGATCGAGTGGTCGAGGTTCCCTACACGTGATCCAATGCCTCCCGCCAATGTGAAGGCACACGCCAGATCACATGCATGCCATCTGAGGCATGCATTTAAGTCGCCCACGTGAAGTGCCAGTCGTCCGATCTCCTCAATCACGTGAGATGCACGATTCAAATCAACGCACACGCGATCTGCTGGCATGTCTTGATCGTGCGATGCGGCATCCAATGGCAACCAGCGCACGTGCCAGTGATTCAAAATTCAAACGCTGGTAGACACGCGCTCTCCTCTCGCAATCTCAGCCGTCCGCACTTGATCCAACGGTTGAAGATTGCCTCGCCTTTACCAGCTGCGAGCATAAGCATTGAGCATGGGCTTTACAATGATAGAAGGGTGGGCCTTTAGTGATGCTTATAGTGGTCACTAAATGGCCTGCGCAGTGCGTGCGCCAACCTAAGCAATGAAGAGGTGCGGATCTTTAGCGATAGCTCGAGCAGCCTTTAGTGACACTTATAGCTGTCACTGAATGCCTATGCGCTAGGCTCTCTCATTCCCTCCACTATATAAACACCCCTACACCCCCCATTCCTCTTCATCTCTACCTACTCTATTCCCACATACTCCCAAGCTCTAGCAAGCCAACCAATGCTCCATTAGAGCTTGTTCTCAAGCTCTCAAGGCTCCTATTAGTGTAGCAAACCTCTGCCTCACCAAATATTCATCCATCTTTCCATCCCCATTCATAGGTCACCTCAGAGCTGTCCTCCCACCTCCATTCCGATATCAGATCATCTCCATCTTCTCACCTCCATTCCGGAGCCACACCGAAGCTTTCCTCGACCCGACGACCTCCAGCATCTCACCTCTGTCGTCCCGCTCCTCACCTCCTTCGTCCAAGCTTCCTTTAGGCGACGTCGTCTCGCCAAACAGCCAATTCGGGAGATTTCCTCTCACCCCTCTCTCTTTTTATGCTTTCATAGTTTATTGTAATAGACATTGAAGTGATATCTATACCATATTTGTTCCATCTCTATTTTGTGATTCATTTGCTTGTCTTCTTCTTACAAAAATACAAAAAAAAATAACAAAACCTTAAAATACCAAAAAGAAACAAATCGAAGCATAGTTTTCAATTAAAGTAAACGTTGCCTCCCTGTGTTCGACCAGGGACTCCCTTGGAGTTTCGGTACAAATTTTATTTGACAACGCATTTTGCAACTACGATGATGGGTTACTCATAACCCCAATTTCAAACATGCAAAACACGTGCGATCAACATGCAATGTCCACCCCCCATGCCTTATTCATTACAATGTCCTTATTGAAATGTATGCATGAAAATCAAAATATAATAAGCAAGAGGAGGGGATATCACCTGACTATGTTTGTTAATTCAGGTCAGCGTGGATGCAAAAGATGCAAAGTTACCTGTAATGAATACTAGGTTGCCTCCCAGCTAGCGCTAAGTTTAACATCATTTACCGAACTTAAACCCAAAAATATGTAGTTCAATACTGTGGGTTAAGAGAAGTAATAACAATTACAAGGGAATTCAAGATTAGTAGAAAGATATGATCATTTTGTCCTACAATCAATGATCCACAAATGCAGACCAGCTGATGATCCAGCCCTATTCCAAAGAGTCTTTCTGATTTGGAATATGAAATAGGGTCAGGTGGATGAGGTTGAAGATGCAGAGCCTGTTCATTAATCCAGTTCCATAGATCAAAAAGTGGTGGTAGAGGGTCTGGATCGAGATCATGATTGAGATTTAGATCTGGTTCCGAATCAAAATCATAAGGATCCTCATAATGGTAGTTGATATTGAAAATCATGAGTTCTTCAGGCTCTAGATCATATGAAGATAGGGGTAGAGTTGTGTGGAATTCATCAAAATCTTCATCAGAAATTTCCTCTTCCTCATCTGAAGTCACTTCTTCTGAGTCAAGCCATCCATTTGAACCAGTTGGCTTATAAGTTCTTCCCCAGTCCATTATGTATTGAACTTCTTCTTTTGGGGTTACTTCCTGGTTCATGTCCTTAGATTGCCCATTTTCTTGAACTCCCTCAAAATTCAAAAGTTCTTGAATTTCAAGGTGGATGTATTGAGGATTCTTTATATTATCATCTAATTCATCATAAGTTACTCCCAGAAGTTTCTCAATCCACTAATGTCATGTTCAATTTGATTTTCCATGGGAGATGGTAGATCAGAATTATTCTCAAGTACATCCCCTGCTTTCCCTTCGTGCTGGTCTTGAGCTTTGGCAGGATTTGGATCATCTTTAGTATGGATTGCCAACACTTGTTCAATTGTTCCTACAACCTCAATGGAACCACAATTCACCTTATTCTTTTGGGAAGTTTTAAAGATATTGAGTTGACAATTTTTCCTTCCAGAGGTGATGTGCATAATCCCCGTCTCACAGTTGATTAAGGCCTTGTCCATGGCCAAGAAAGGTCTCCCTAAGATTATTAGGGTGTGGTTCAGGTTTTCTGATGCCTCCATATCTAGAACAAGGAAGTCCATAGGCTACTCAAAATCCCTCACTTTTATAATCACATTCTGTAAAAGGCCCTTCGGAATTTTGGTTGATGGAGGCACCAAGGTCCAGTAAGGCTCGATCCAGGATGAATCCATCTATTTCACATGAAATTAAGGGGGTCCCTGGATCTTTCCTTTTAGGAGGGAGCTTGTTTAGGATGATAGCACTGGCTTGTTCAGAAATCACTACCCTTTTTTATGATTTGACCTAGCATTTCGGTGTGCATATTTCCTTCAGAAATTTCACACAAGCTGGGATGTTCTCAATAGCCTCAAGGAGTGGTATATTTACCTGGACTTGCTTTAGAATCTCAAGCCACTCCTTGGATTGATCAATTTTCTTTTCCCTGGGTTTGATCAAGGCTTTAAGAAAAGGTGCTTGAGAAAAATCATTAGTATTCAAATCCTGAGTCTTGTTTTCCAAATTAGTTTGGTTTCCCAAGTCAGATTCAGGCTCCTCAAGATCTTGGAAAGATTTTGATGTAGATCTTGGATTTGTTTCCCACTTCTCAAAGTGATAGCACAGGCATGTGCATTAGGGTTAGAAGGGTAAGCTGGGTTTTGCAAAATGGGTTGAGCCTGGGTTGGGTTAGGGTTAACAAAACCTGGTGGGTGCTAGGGAGCAGGTTGAATTAGGTGTGCTTGTTGCTCCTGTGTGTTGTGTTGATTAACCCTATTGAAGTTTCTTGGGTTTGGGAAGGTTGGGATGGTAGCATCCCATGTTGTCTAGCATCTACTAGCCGGTCCAATCATCCCATCAATTTTGTCCTCAATTGATTCATTTCTTCCTTATGTCTCAAATTCATCTCTCTCATTTCTTTGATGACCAGATTCAAATCAGAGGGCTGGTTTTCCTAAGTAGGTTGTGGTTGATATGTGCGTGGTTGTGTATACCTACTAGGTTGCCCATAAGTGTTTGGCTTAGTCAAGTTAGGACCCTGGGCAGGTTTCTGACTTGACCAAGCAAAGTTAGGATGGGTGCACCATCCAGGGTTGCAAGTATTTGAATAAGGCTCATTTCTACTGTAACCCTAGAGTACATTCACATCCTCAGGATAACTAGGCATTGGGCTACCTAGTTCAGAATTCGAGGGCATCAAGGTCCCTCCTTGGTACCCAGAAAGAGATGGGTCCAAGCACAGTTGGCTCATAGGTGGAGCCATTGTCAAGTCATTAATGTTGTGCACTAATTCCTGACATAGTGGGTCAGGGAATTGGTTGTGGGTTAATATAGGCACTCCTTGGGTAGGCATAGGTTTTAATCTGGATTGTGTACCTAAGGAATTCCCACCCTTTAGAAGGTTATCCAATTTCTTATCCAAATTCTCCACATTCTTTCCCACGAGTTCCACCTTATCTAAATGTTGTGCAATTAGCTCTAAATCAACCAAGTTTGAATTGTTGTTAACTTCATAAACTCCGCTTCTTGGTTGATTAGCTTTGTTAAAGGCGGACATTGAGGCATTGTTGAGGGAATTTTCACTCATATTTTCAAACAATTGAAAAGTTCCCTCAGCATCTCGACTCAGGAAATTACCCCCACATGTTGCATCAACAAAATTCTTTAGATTATCACTCAACCCATAATAGAAAATATGGGCTAAGTGCCACTTCAAAATCCCATGATGAGGGCATTTCCTAGCTAAATCATTGAACCTCTCCCAAGCCTCATGTAGTTGTTCCCCAGGGTTCTGCTTAAAGGTTGTTATGGCACATCTAAGGGCATTAGTTTTTCCTATGGGGAAGATTTTCTTTAGGAATGTGCTTCTCAGGTCTTCCCAAGTTAGGATTGGTCTACCAATTGTCCTCAACGAATGTGCATCTCTATCTTTCAAAGAGAATGGGAACATTTTCATCATTAGGGTGCCTTCATTCATGTTCCAAGGGCCAAAAGTTCTTCCTATGTGTAGGAGCTCTTCAAGGTGGTGGAAGGGGTCATCTGACTCACGGCCATGGAAGTGGGGAATCAAGTTAATGATCTGATGTTTGAGTTGAAAATCTTTCCCATCCTGAGGTACCCTAACAAAGGGTTCAGGTTGGGCATTAGGAGGGTTATAAAAGTCACGGAGGGACCGGTCTGCCCTTCCGTTTTGGAGTCGAGTGATGGCCTGCACTATGACTTCCATCTGTTGGTCATTATGCTAGCCCTGCTTAGTGATCTGCCTTTATAAGAGAGTCATCGGATCCATATTTTGTTCATCGATCTCTTCTTCCTCATGATGACTAGCCATTGCAGAAGGCTTAGATTCAGATCCTGGATAAATATGTCTTCTCCTAGGATTTCTTTCTAATGGTGGTAGCAAATCAGGATTTTGAGATCTTCTACCTTGTATGCACCAGAAGAATGTCTGTAGATGAGAGAGAAGACAGATGAGAGAAACCCTGCCCACTCAATGCAAGCAATCAAACTGATCCTTAGAGTGTCAACCCTAATTAGACCTGATCCTGGCTCCCCAAAACATGACTACGTTAGATCAACCCTTGAATTACTTGGCTGGCTAGAAGGGTGGGACCCCTAAGAACACCCCGCACGGCGGGACACCACTAAAGGTTAATGCGGTTACCGCACCGCCCCTTCTTGTCACCAGTGGGTCCAAGTAGACAAGGCCTTGACCTTAGCCCAATCTAGTTTCAAGTCCCCAAGTTTATTAGTCCTGCCTAAGGCACGTCTACTTAATTTTAGTCTTGGGTTTGATGTGCTTTTGGAATATGATGGGTGTTAAGGGGGTGTTTGCCCTTAAAGTTGATTTCAAAGATGTGAAGTGCACAGACAAAGGGTTCACAAGCAAATTTTTATGATGAAGTATCTTTTAAGATTCAAATGCTTGTGTTAGCATGTTTTAGGGTTCACTTGATTAAATATTTTCAACCAAGGTTCTGATGAGGCACACAAAAGTTTTGCAAATCCCAATTTGTTTGATAGATTTCCTTTAAGTATGGAAATGCATGTGTGCTTTATCCTTAGCGTAAAACCCTAAGCACAGATTGTTCTAAATGATTCTTCTAGGTTCAAAATGACGAGTGGTGCGACCCAAGCAATGCAATCAATTAATCTTCTTGCACCACTAACTAGGCACTCATAAAATATTTTTTTTCAAGAATTTTAATGCACATTTTCTATTTTTTTCAAATTTAAACTATACTAGGGGTTTTGCAGTCTCTTTTGAACCCCAGTTCATGATCAGATAATTCGTGCAACCAAACGAGCAAAAAATATTTTTATCAGATTTTTTTAAAATTTGACTTTCTCATAAATTCAGTGCCGCAAATTTCACTTCAATAGGAGTTATATAACAATTCCTATGATATTTTGAACTCTGAAAAATCAGGAACAAAATCTATATTGATAACAGATCAGTGCATAAATTCTTAAAATTTTTATATAACTTTGATTGTCGCAAAATTTGGATATGTCGTTCTTGACATTAAAATCTACGTTCAGTAAAAATTTGAAAATTTTTGGACATGCGGACCTTTGGGAATTGAATTTTTAAGATAAACTTTTATTTCTGTCCGAAATCAAGAGAAATATTTTTTTATTTTTTCTTAATAAGAAAACAAATTCTAACTAATCCTAGGGTTTAAGCAAATCCTTAATCTAACTAATCTTTAACTGAGGTTCGAATCCGCACTTTCTCCGTTGTCGTGTTTGGTTTAGATTTCTTCATTTCCTGCACACACGAAATCAACGAAAAATGCAGCGAGTTAGAAATCTCAAATACGCATCGAAAAGCTTCAAAAATTTTTGTTGACTCCCCGACAATGACGCCAACTTGTTCAGCACGTAATTCACGTTTTAAAAGTTGTTTAGTTGTAGTATAGCGCAAAAACACATCGACAAATAAATTTATAAAACTTCGGTGAGTAACGGATCGTTCGCAGGGAGGCAATCTCGATTTTTAACGGAAGCTTTTCAGAAAACTAATTCTAACAGGTATTTATATATGTATATATATATAAAGAGCAGATATCAAACATTCAAAATATCAGAATTTTATTGCATTCGTAAATAGTTTTCAAAGTAGAAAGTACTATGCTAAAGAGAGAGAGAGTAGATAGATAGAAGGAGAGGGAGATAGAGAGAGATAGAAAGTGCAGAGAAACGACACCGCTTGTGGGATGCTTGTGAGAGATGCGGCAGTACCTCAGATCCAGAGCATCGGGATGAAGTTGCAGAGGGACAAAGAATTGCAGAGAAGACGGTAGAAGGGATCTGGAGTTGATGGGAGAGAGAGATTGTAAGTTGATGCCTTCAACTGGAGGGCCCTGGGCCTTCTTTTATAGTTTTGATGGAGGGCAAAAAGGGTATTTTAACCCTTAATCTTGTGCAACAACCCTTTGGCTAATCAGACCCTTTGCTCCGGTGGCGACATGTGGCAGCCACTGGAGCGATGGATCGAAGATCGCACGACCTCGCTTCCTCCTTGCGTGCCCTTCATCTTTTCCTTCTCACCTCTCAAGCCTTAATCCCGCCTTAACGTCGCTGTCCAATTGTAACGAGCGCCGCTACCTTAGTGTCGAAGCAATCGCGTGGGATCACACGTACCTGCTAAGCGCTCTGATTGCGCCACATCGCCATACTTCAACGCGTACAATCGCATGCAATTTCGCCCACGTGCTCGATTCAATTTCGCGCAGCACAGGGCTCGAACCTACACCCCATGCATGCATGCACATGCGCGAGCCACTGCGCTACGCAAAGCCTTTATTATATATACTTGTTTATTTGTATTTATCCTTATCCAGTCTAGGCGAGTGACGTGGCACGCTCGTGGCCTTTGGATGAAGATCCAACGGCCCACAGCATGCGGTGCGTCCTTCCTAGATGGGGTGGTGGTGGGGGAGCGGCCATGATGGCACCACATGGCGCCATCATGGTTGTTCATCTTCTTTTCTTTGTATCTAGAGTTATAGACCTCTGATCAAGTTGATTTTTGCGCCGTTGGACTGCGATCATCGATCTGGATTCATCCGTGTGGTTGGATTGTTCATCTGACACTCGGATCTTTGTCCTTTGGCTCTGTCATCTCCGTTCTTCTATGGACTGCACACGTTGCTCTAGTTGTCTGATCAGGATGATTTCAAAAGCGTTGGACTTCCGTCATCTTTCTAGTCAGATCTATCTGGTCTAATCTGACATCTGTGGCTTCGAATCATCTGCGATTAAAATCATCTCTTTTAGGCCATAAAATGATGATATTATCTATATGACTAATAAACTAACTAGTATGCGAATTACGATGCTTATGCATGCCTTGACTCGAAGTTATGCTAGAATCTAGCTCAATTCAGGTGTTTTAGGTTGCATGCTTGATGTGCAATCACCCGCCCCCTTGGTTCCTTCTTCCTCTCCCATGTGCCACGCTAAGGAGGAGAAGCTTACATCCAAGGAGGACGGTTTGGCATTGAGGAGCAATCTAGGGTGGATGTCCACCCTTGAAGGAGCACTTTGGAGGAGAACCAATTGAAGGAAGGAGCAAGGAAACATCTTCTTCAAGCCCGGGAGCTATTGAGCTTAGAGTGAAGATTATTCCGAGCTTCAATCGAAGCATTACCTTCTCTTTCCTTTATCTTTTACTTTATATGTTGTATTAGCTAGTGGTTTACTATTTTTGTAAGAAGCATTCCTCTACATGTACACCATTTGCTAGTAATACAAAGCACTTCTATTGCCTTCAAATTTGTTGCTTTCTAGTTAGTGTGCTTTCTTGTTATCTTTGTAGTGCACCACAACTCTCTTCTAATTACCCAAGGTGAACTTGCCTAGGGTGAGCTTAGAAGAAAGGGCATTCTTGTCACTTAGGAGTAGTTGATAAGCATAGTTTTAGCGTACTTATATTTGCTTTTTCAAGTGGCCATTATTTTGAAAACCCTAAAAACAACAAAATCAAAAATATAAAAATACAAAGTGCAGATTTGAGAGGCGAAAGAGAGAACCAATTTTTGTAACTAACAAATTAGCCTCCTTGGATGACCCTAGATACTCCACTATCTAGGTATTACAAATTTTAAAAGCAATTACGCTTTCATGTGTTGCAACGACTAAAAATCGCATTTTATAAATCACATGATTTCTGCAATCACGCGCGTGCATGGGTTCACTCCATGCATGCATGTTGACACCGATGGTAGGGAAAGGTAAGGCTGACGGTGGTAGGAAACTAATGAGTCCATTTTAATGAACTATTGTTACCCCTAAGTTAACTTTATTCTTACATTTTATGTTTGTTAATAACTACATTAGGTCATAGAATGATTGCATGCATCATTACTTAAGTTTACATCTATTCTATTGCATTCTATAACTTATTATGTAATTATTTTATGTTTCATTATTGTAGGACTAATATTGCAAAGAAACCAGGGTGGTGAAAAGAAATCCCCCCCCCATGGGGATCTCTCAACCTCCGACCGGCCTCAACAAATCCATCAACAGCCGTCGGCCAATTTTAGTAAGGGATTTGAAAATTCCTTGACTTACGTTGGGGAACAAGAACGGATAGGGGGAGGAGATAAAAGGTGTAGGGGTGTGCTCTTGCAGGAGGAGTTGGCGGATTCCCTCCCTCATCATCTCCACCTTCCCCACCGTGGAGAGGGCATACACTATGGAATTGGCATACACCGTGAACCCCACCACGTTTGTCATCGCCCCTCCTCCACATCGATTGTATGTGCACTGTGGCAGAGTGCACGTACCCATTGCCATCCTCCAATCATCATCCTTCTTCTCCTCCTTTTTCTTCTTCCTAAAAGAACCCATCATTGTCGACGACTGTCACTCCCACGCACAGCCGCCTCTCCTGCTTCCTCTAATCGCGACCATCACCTACGCACATCAACCGTGCCACCACCTCACCGCGAGCCGCTGCCCTCACCGTGTGCCATGCCCTCACACACACGTAACCTTGCGCTCGACCACGCGCGCACCTGCCACCGTGCGTACACAAGCACTTCCCGCACACCCTTGTGCACGTGTGTCCAGCCACGTGCGTTCTCCTCCTCTTCATCTTCTTCTTATCTACCGGCCAAATGAACCCAAAGCCATGAAAACGCAGCCACCACCACAGGCCAAGATTCTTCACGCCATCAACGCCAACGCGCCCGCCTCAACCCCACGAGCACCACCGCAACCTCCGACGGACCGACAACAGCCCCCGCGCACGTGTGGAAAGCCACTGTCATTGACCATCCTTCTTGTCGCTGGCGTCAACTCCAGCCACCGTTCGGAGTTCCACCACCACCACTGAGTTCCCCTCGTGGTGACCGACCTCCACCGAAGCTTTTGCGGCTAACGGTGGCCTCAAGCGTGCGCGCTATCAAGAGGAACACATCCTCTATTTTGGGTACAATTAAAAATTATGAATCATGCCATTGTGAACAACACTATTCACTTATTTATCTTATTATTATATTACAATAGAATTGCATGAATGTCCCCCAATTCTAATTGAATTGCATGCAGTCACATTCATCTCATGACTAAGCAAACATGTATACTTGTTATGGGGAAGAATTCTGATTTAATTAAATTTGATGATGCTTGTCAATATTCATATAGCAATTCTGGTATTTCCATGGTGGTGATTTTGCATGTGCACCCTCATATTCTTGATTAATTATCTAGATTGAGAATTTATGCTGGAAATGAGAGCACTAGTTAGCATGCACATTCGTTGATATTCCCGATTACTTGATGCATCATTACTCATTTTTAATAAGCTAATTCCTCCCTGTGGAGACAACCTAACGTTTCATGGTTAGTTTTGAGAATTAAGATGTTTTGAATAGCAATTTTCTACCACGCGATTACATACAACGACACATCATTTTATGTTAAAGTTTTCAACGAAAACGAAGATCGTCCTTTCAGCAACGACCAGCATGACATCGGCGGGGCAGTTAACAGTTAGTCGAGCATGGTGATGGAGGAGAAACGTTGGTGAGGGAAGCTGCCTGCATGCATGTTCAAGCAAGTGAACAGTGCCCTTATGGGCATGAAGAGGAAGAAGGCATAAAGAAGTGAGGGGAAAGGATTTCATGCTAAAATAATCACAAAATAAATATTCAAGGTTTTCATAATTGTTGAGGGGCCCCTAACTATAGCTTCTTTAATCATTTCATCAGGGATCCATCGCGACCCAATTTTGACAAGCCACCTGTCATTGGAACCAGGTCGAGGGATGCATTGACGTGGTAAGATCTAATTTTCCATCTGTGGTAAATTACAATTTTTACCCTTGATCTTCCTATTATTTACATTTTAGTGTGTTCAAATTATTTAATTTAGAGATGGACACACAAAGAGTGTGCGGAGTTCGAGAAGTCTTTGACGCATATCTTGGAGTCACCGTAACCCTCCGGTGACACTAGGTAGAGCAGTTAGATTTACCGTTCGATATTAGTCACTACTTTGGTTTCATCTGCCATAATCATTAATTTGTGTGTAATTCCTTCCTATTTCTAAGTCTCGAAGTCTGTGAATCATTATACCAGTTGAGTATGTATCTTGTGGGTACTATAAATATTAGGCTGAGGCATTGGAATAAAATAATGGAATCTAGTTGTAGAAAATTAACTAACTGAAATTTATGTCTTACATGTAGGAAGAGATGTCAACTTATAATCTTGGATAATTAAATTGTGGCTATTCTGAAGGAAATAAATATCATTTCATTCGTTGGATTAAATAACTAAATTGACAACCCTGTTTATGTCACGATAAAGTAAATGGTGATACAATGCAAGGTTCAAAATGTATACGTGAAAATTGGAAATTGATTGTTATTTCCATGATATGGAATGCTTGGATATGTTGGTTTTGAAAATTTAAAATGGATAGATAAATGTGACATTTTAGCTAAGATTGTGGGTGAATCAGAGAGTAGGCTAGCCTCCCTACAACTCTGTGACAGGCCGATTGGCCAACCAAGTAGCAAGGTAGGGATGAGTGGGTTTGTGCATATACAATATTTGGTTGGATACGTACCCAAGTTGTGGAGAGGACTCGAGTCTACTCATATAGCTTGTGGTATGTAGCCACCACACTACCTATGCTAGAACCCCAGGGTGATAGAATGGGATGTAGGGTGAGTGTAGAGCTTCCTCTTGGCCAAGAGAGCACCACGTACGCATCCTACTTCTCGAGAAATCGAAGTGAGATCTCATGCCTTCCGAGGAATTGATATGGAACAAAGGTGATTGTAATATCGAAGGCCATACACCATTGAAATAAATGAGTACTAACTGAAATTTAATTGATAAGAAATAATGAAAATGACAAACGACTACCCCTCTCTTTTCTACACTTGTAGTTCTATTGTTTTTCTTTATTTGTTCCATTCTACTCAGGGTTTGCTAACGACTAGTTCGAACTCCATGCTCAGGCACTGTTGAGCAGTCGGAAGTGACAAGTGCGGGACCCAACTCAATTCCCACGACGGTCTGTGATGATAGGATTTCGTTGTTGTCTAGTTCTTTTCCTTTTTTTTATTATGTAGTAGACAGTTTTCTATTGCATGTTTCTTTCCATCTTTAGATTTGTGGTTATAATTACTACGGACAACATTTATGCTATATCTTCTTTATTGCAATGCAAAATGATTAGTTTGTTTGGCTATATTCATATTTTATGATTATGTGCTGAGTGGCTGCAATCCTGTTTTGGTTTGATTTTTGTATTCAACAACCCACACTTCACCGACCTGATTTACCAAGTGGGGTTCAGGTCGTCACACCCACAAACCCCGCCTAGCCCATCAATTGCCAGTCCCTCTTGATGGCTAACCACCACCACCACCATCCCCATTACGACAGGGGGAGCCCTCTCCTTAGTGGTATACCCCTCTCCTCCCTTACCCTTGTCATTCTTTCTTTCTATTTTCCCCTTCTTGGGAATGAATTTGAAAAGCCCTCTTTCGTGGTTCTTGAGATAGAGCTTTCTCTTCGATGGTTTTGAGCTCTCTCATCGCCTCCATTATTTTCAAGAGGCAGTGTTGTCTCATAGTCTTCTTTGATGGATTTCATATGTGATTCCTCGTTGATCTATGACTAGTAGGGGTACTGCGCTCATTTTGTTCTTAAACCAAGGTTAGGTGTTCTTATTCTTGCAGTTGTGAATTTGGTGGTGATCTCATTTACACATCTCTCTTGTGTAATCCCACCATCATTGTTGTGCCGCAATGATTTCTTTTTGCGATTTGTAGAGATGATGTTGTTGTCATCGACAATAATGCTCTTCTTGATTTTTTCAATTGTCAAGGGATACTAGTTGATGCTTTTCCCTATCACTGGTGGCAATGGTAACATTGATGTTATTTGTAGTTGTCTTTGATTAGTAATAATTTATTAGCCCTAGTTGTGGTGTCATTGTTGTTATCTATTTTAAATGTAGGAATACCCCATTTCCAAAAACCCCTAACCCTCCCAAACCCTTTGCCCTACCCAAATGCCTCCTAGAAGGAGAAATACTGAGGACTCCTCCTCCGGAAACCCATCCCCTTTTCTAGTTGATCAGTCCAACCTCTAGGGACAAATTCTACCATTATGCAAACTCTCACATTAAGTTGTCCGAACATATCGTATGGTGAGACTTTGGATTCATTAACCTCAAACAAGCCCTAGAACACTTCCACCTACATAACTATTTTGACTGAGCTTTTCATCTCAGTATGGGATGCGTTGGCGTATATCCTAATCTCATTCATCTATTCTATGCCAACATTGTTGAGGACTATGAGGATGACTCCCTCAAGCTTCATTCCTAGGTTCTTGGGGTTAAGATCATGGTCACCTTCAACCTTATTTCTAAACTTCTTAGCATCCCCAACAAAGGGGGATATTTTAATGATATTCTAACCTCCTACTCTTCTAAAGACATAAATCAGGAATTACTCCTTCCCAAAACTTTGAACCTAATGTCAACAACATCCTGTGCAAGATCCTTCTCCCTCTTCATGATGTCCTTTCATGCATTTTTGGATGGGACCTTTTGAAAATCTAGCAGCTTTGACTATATCTCCCAAAACCATAAAGCCATCTTATTTGTCACCTTCCACCGTATCCCATTTAACTATTGCCATCTCATCCTTTGAGTGATGAACAAGGATCATTCAGTGTCCCTTTCTTGTGGTTCCCTCCTTTCACACATCTTCCACTGCTATCTGGTCCGAGTTGCCAATCAAGCAATAGAGAGGAAAATAGAATCCTATAACCAGGCAATTGCCGCCAAAATGAGGTTGTTTCCCCTTGAGGGATATCACAAGGTCCAACCCTCATGCTCCTTGACCCCTGGTACTAAAGGCCCTACATTCCTACTTCCCTACGAGTTGGGAATCAACAGATCAATGCTCGAATCCTGCCCTCGCAGAAGGCCTCTCTCTCCATCTCCAAGAGATCTTTCAACACATTTGTTATCTATAGTTAGATAGTCAGAGGATGAGCAAGGTCCTCCGAGAAGACGCCACCAATGAAGGAGAAGAAGAGAAGGATGTTACCCCCTATTTTATTCTTTGTTGTTTGTTTTTGTTATTCTATTCGGTAGTGTGAGTGCCCTTATTTTTGTTTTGATGGCATGCATTAAGGGGTTACAACACCATATTTATTTAGCCAGTGGAAACTTTGCTAGACATGATAGGGAGCATACATTGCTGTAGTTCTTTTCTCAGTTTAGAACCCTATTACAAACTTTCTTATCATTGCATGCTTTAAGTTTCCTATGCTATGTCTTTATGTGTTATGCATATATTTGCTACTCTAATTTGGGTTGTTCATAAGTGCCCCTCTTATTAATTTTTTATGACATTCAAAAAAGGGGAGAATGGATTAAGATGTACCAAATGATCAAAATCGATGCAAAGTTAAAAATATTTTTCACAAAATCTCTCTTTCTACCCATTTATTCTTGATGAAAATAATTTTCACGAAGTACCATTTTTCTCGTTACTTATCCTTAAGGAAAATAAGTTCCGCACAAAATTCATGCTCAAACCATGCATCAATTACCTTAGTAAGGTGAAGGGAAACATCCTAGGACTTATTTTAAAATCATCAAAAAGTAGGAGGTTCTTAGCATGACCTCTCATTATATATATTTTGATGATTTTACAAAATGACCTAATAAAAGAAGAAAAGATATTAAAACAAACTATCGTGATTGTTTTGATTAAGGCTGACCAAAGTTGCACGAGCAAAAGTCAATTTCCAAGGTGAACCATGAAGACAAGGAGTTCTCACCTTAGCTCCTAAGATTTCTTGTATTAAAAAATTCAAAGTGTTGTAATTTTATATTTATTGAGTCTAGATGAGTTGCATAAAGAGACCCAATAAGGCCTAAGTAGCTCACACACAAACCCCTAACACTTAGGCCAAACCCAATAAATCCTGCTTCAAACTCAATTCCAAATCAAACCCTCTAATCAAATGTCCAGCATTTGTCCCAAACATCTAATGTCTCATTTAAGACATCCAAGAAGAACATTAGACATCCAATATTCAAATATATTCTCTTTACAAGTCCTACCATTTGCACAGTAGTCACCTAACCCATATCCTAGATGTCCAGGCCCACCCACAGACGTCTGAACATAATCTCAAACGTCCAACAATGGAACGTTAGGTTTAAATTAAACCCAAATCAAGAGATGTCAGACCAAAACTTTGTTGAGACTCCTAAGAGTTTATTTGCTAATAAAATATTATTGCCCTTAGATGTCCGAGCAATACCTAGATGTCCATACTTGCCTCTAGACGTCCAAGACCTCCCTCAAACATCCAAAAAAGAGACATTAAGGTTAATTTGACCTAAATCTTGATTTGTCAAATATAATCACCCTCTTTAGCTTTTCAGAAAATCATTTCTCAAGACAATATGATCATTACACGTCCAATAATCAAACCAGACATCCTATACACATCTGACACTCAGGTACAAGTACCTTGGAGATGATCCAATGGATCTGGAAGAATTTTAGGAACCTTCCCTCCTATTTTTAGACATCTAATTTTTGACTCAGACATCTGATACACCCCCTTCAGACTTCTAACCAATATAACCAAGTACCCTACACAAATTCCAAATGAAGCCAATAACAACACCTTCCAAAATTAGGCATCTGGGCATATATCCAGATGTCTTATCTGTATGCATTAGACATCTGACACTTTAGGCAGATGTCCAATAATGCTGTCAGATTTAATAATTGCCTTGAACTCAATGAGATTTCATCCAAATCTTCTTAGATTTGATTCCAACGACTAGGACACCTCTCCCAAGCCTTCTTAAAGCTTCCCTTGGGTTCTATAAATATAAATGAGCATTGCTTCATGCAAATTGAGGGTTTACAAAAATACGTCGCAGTATAGTCCAAACACGTGAAAACAACTTTTAAATTTATAATCTCGAAGCAAAAAGTATTCTGAGGTCATTCACAAGGAGCAAATAAGTGCGTAATTACCACTATCTGAATTTTTACAAAATTTAAACTCAGGAACTAGAAGCGATTAATTTGATTTTCTAAGTATAAAATATACTTCAAAAATATAAAGATTAATCACTCAATTGAATAATACAATTAAGGAAATTATATTTTAATTAATTCTTAATTGAATATAATTAAGAAATAATGTGATTAAGCACTAAATATACCAAGTCAATAATGTTTAGATAAAATATTTCAATAAAAACCTTAAATATCCAATAATTAAGATAAATCATCAATTACTCAAAAAGATATTCCAATCAATCCCCGAGAATATGATTTCTCTTACACTTTGGACCCTAAATGCTTGCAATTAGGTCCCTAAAAATATTTTTTTGTGATCAGGCCCCTACCAGCACCTTCTTTCCTTCTTTGTCGCTGGCAAGACGTTAGAAAAGACATCTAGCTGTTGGATGAGGCCAAGGAATGGAGGAGGTGGTCATGGGTGGCTTGCCAACATGTTGGTAGCCTCAGATCATCGATTAGAGTAGCGGTAGCGACATGGGAAGTAGCATGGGAAGTGGTTGGAGTTGGAGAAGATGGTGGATCAAACGAGTCTCCAGCGAGTCCCTATGAGACAAATATGGGTCATTTAACCCTGATTAAATGCTCAGAAGCTCCACGAGGCACGTCAAAGCAAAGCCCTATGCTATTGAAGATAGGGGTGATCGGAGGAGCTTACCGAAGAAGCTCCACAGTCATTAATGGTGGAAAGTTGGGGAGAGAAGAAGAGTTGATGAATGGAGCTTCGAAGCTCCAAAAACCTAATTGGGATCTAGAGGAATAAAAGCCATATGCTAATAGAAAGAAAGGAGTTGAAGTGTTACCTAACAAAGAATGATGATGATGAGGAAGAAGGAGGATGAATTGGAGTAGATGAAGGTGAGTTGGTGGCTCAAGCTTCGTGTGAAGCTTCATGAGATGAAGGGGAAGAGAAGCCCTCTATCAATTGCAATGATAGAGTGGTGGATGAGTAGGGTAAAGAAGCTCCAATGTGCTCTTTAATGGCTTCGGTGAAGAAGAAGAAGAAGGGAAGACTTGATGCTTATTTCGCACGAAAGGAATCAATGGAGCACAACCAAGTTTTATAGATGCAAAGCCACACAATTGACGCGAAGAATTGACCTATAAATGGTTGGTTTGAGGTGTGATTCTCTGCCATCTTTAATTGCAGATTACAAGCTCCATAGATGGAAGAATTGGCTAGGAATTGCATCAAAAGATGCGACTTTGAACAAGGAATCATCCCTCCAAATTTGGTGAAGTTTTATCAAGAGGATTGCACGCAATCCTCCTCCAAAGTTGTGACAAGGAGCACCTTCATGAGCTTTGCTTACTGCTGGAGGTTGAAGATGACTGATGTGATAATGACGTCAATCGAGGACCAAACAGAGAGTTCTGATGTCAATGAAGGACCAAATGAAAGAAATTTAAAAGTTGAGGGTCTAACTTCAAAGTTAGCGAAGATGAAGTCTAAATGGTCTCAAGTTTTTTAGGTAACTTCATTAGGATCAAAGGAATCTAATGGTGACATCAATTTTGGGTTTTGATAAATTTTGAATGGTAAATTTACATTTTAACCTAAAATATAATAAATGTTAACCTTGATCTTTGACTTAGGTCAATTTGGGCTCTTTTTAAAAATTTGATTATTATAAACCTTAGAGAATTTTTTTTAATGATATTTGGAAAGTTTAGATTACATTTATTTCAATTAGAACCCTTTGAGTTTAAGTGGTGTTGAAATTAGGATTTTTTAATTGTGAATTAGCTTTTATTTCATAAAAATCCTAAATCAGTTAGTGTAACCCCATTTACTGGAAATTTAAACTTAATTGACCTTCAATTAAGTATAGGTTGATTCTTTAGTTAATCTTCATTTGTATTTCTCTATTAAAATAACAGAATTAACCAATTTTAAAATAATTCCTCTTGATTCAATCATAATTGAATTATACCCTTTTAATAGTTTAATTAGGTGTCTTTAGCTTTGAAAATTAGTAAATTTGAGCTATATATACAAGATAATGGTGTTACCATCATACCCCATACCCCCATGACTAACATTACTAGTCCCTTAGCAAATTCATAGAGTTTAGTACAGATTTTCAACTTAGAGGATATTTGTCATTCAGCTCAAGTCCTTCCTAGATTTAGAAAAATTTGTTTTGTTAATCTTGGTCAGAACTTCAATACAGACAAAAGTGTTCTTATGCCTAAGACTTTGTACAACCAGGTTTCTCACAACACTAAGACCTAACGACTCCTTATTTTTATTTCAGCAGATTCTTGATCTTTAAACACAGAGGCACATGGTTCAAGTTGTTTAGAATTTCACTCCTGATTTCATTGTTATCAATGTTGGAACACATGTAGTGAAATCGAATTGAGTTGAAGGTCCTAAGTATCCAATTAACAACCTATTGGACTCAGTTGGTTGCTTCTATATGAATTTGGCAACTTTCCAGCTTCCTACCGGGATCAACCTTAGGGTATATCTTCTCGAAAAAAGCAAAAATAAAAACTAGCATGATATAGACACATCTTTCTAGGATAAAATGCCTATTCATGCATGTTCCTAGGCTTAGATTTGCATTTCATGTTATAAATATTGCATAACATACATCATTGTGTATTTAGAGTAGTTGTATATATTTTGGGTTAATTAGGTTCTTTTTATGGTCAGGAGAGGAGAGGATTTATTTCAGGGCCTCGGATGGACGATCAGACCATACGGATCTGATTAATGTGACAATCGGAGTCTAACACCTCTGAAATCGTCCAGATCGGAGTCCCGTAGCATCACATGAAGCCCGAGGAAGATCAACGGCCAGGGGGCAATGCGACATCCATACGGGTTTCGGATGGAAAATCCAACCATACGGATGGATCTGTAGCGACGATCGCAGTCCGACAACATGGGAATCATCCCGATCGGAGCACCGTGGCACCCTCTACAAAAGAAAGAAGAATGGGTGGCCCAGATGGCACCACGTGGAGCCATCCAGGTCGCCCAACATCGGCCAGCAGCAGCAACGCACGCACACAGCCGCAGCCGCGCGTAGCGCACGTGCACAGCCACAGCCGCACGCAGCAGCAGCACAGCATGTGCCGCGCGCGTGCACAAGGCGCGTGATGCGCGCAAGCGGAGCGCCCCAGCGGGGCGGGTGCCAACGGGGCGGCTGCGGATCTTCAGCGATGCACCTTTAGTGACACTTGTAGCTGTCACTAATGGTCAGAGCATGCCAGCAAGTGGATTTGAAGGGAGGATCTTCAGCAACAGCTGCAGCGACGTTTATGGACGTCAATAATGACCCAGAAGCGAATTTGTTCTTCCTCCTCCACTATAAAAGGACCTACCCACCACCATTCCAAAGCATCTCTTCCTTTCTTCCTCTCACCACCTCCAAGGCTCTAGAGAGAGCTTGTCCCAAGCCCGGGATGCTCCTCTAGAGTAAAACCAAATAGTTTTTCGTCCTCTCACCCCTCTTCGTGGAGCATCCCGTGGCCATCCTCTCACCGCCCTTCGAGAAGAAGATCCTCACCGCGACGTCGTCCTTCCCCATCCTCTGTCCTCTGACTCCGTTCTCCTTCATCTCACTCCTCACCACCTTCCTCCAAGCGACATCAGAGCGAGTCATCCTCCGAGCAACCGTCAAGGGGGATTTCTCTCACCTCATTCTATCTTTTTATGCTTTCATAGTGTAGACTTTTCCTACTTTCGTAGTGTAACAAACAATTCTTGATGAATAGATGATTGTTTCTCTCTCTCTCTCTTTTTATATTTGCAAGTAGATTAGCTAGATAAGCATTTGTCGATCTGATCTCTTGCTTTCTCAAAATACCAAAAAAATTAGAAAAGATAAAAACGACCAAGAACAAATAAAATCGAAGCGCAATTTTCAATAAAGTAAACGTCGCCTCCCTGTGTTCGACCCGGGACTCCCTTGGAGTTTCGGTATAAATTTTATTTGATCTATGTGTTTTGCAACTACGACGATGGGTTACTTGTAACCTCGATTTCTATCACACGAAACATGACACGACCATTTTGGCACCGTTGCCGAGGAGGCAACGGAATTTACTTTTTTTTTATTGCGTTTCTTTGCATTTACATAGCATTAACCCTACTTGTCTTTGATCTACTGTCTTGCAGGTACCCTAGCATGGAGATCCAAGTGCGGTAGACCGGAGTAAACTACGGGTAGAGTGTTTTGTAAGTGTCCCTCACACCACCCCCACCTTAGTTTTCATTCCATAATCGAATAACTCAGACCCAAATCAACTTAGGTGCTTTTTATAAACCCTAGGATAGATTTGGTTGTTTGTTTGCCACTTCCACTCACCTCACCATCCACATAAATAAAAAATAAAAATAAAAAAAGTGTCATCTGATTGTGGGATTTTTTGAAAGCTACACACTTAACACCCACAACTTCTTATCCTAAGGCATACAATCACTTTGATTCTACCACTTAACCGGGATCTGACCTGTGGACCCGGTACACTTCAACTAAATACACATAAGTGAGTAGAAATCTGAATAGGTTAAAAATTCTTGTGTGCCTAAACTAAGTGGTGCAATAGGCCAATTGATTAAGCTATTTGGGCCGCACCACTCAATCTAAAACTAATCCATCAAGTAGCTTGCCACTTAGGGTTGATTCTTAGGGCTGAACCAAGCACTCTACATTATTTTTTATTTTTAAAGGAACATATCATCACCCGTGCTTTCAAAACTTGGAGTGTTCTACTAAACCTTGATTGAACCAACCTAAGAATTAAACCTTAAAAGCTACTAAACATGGTTGAACCCTAAAAGACACATCATCAAATAACCTTGTTTGAGAACCCCGGTTGTGCACGCACACACATTTTAATTGATCGTTAAGGGCACAACCCATCTAAAGGGCCCATCACATTCCTGAAGCACCATTGTCCCAAGCCTAACTAAAATTGATTAGACGTTGGCCCTAAGAACCGGTTCGTTTGTCGGGATTCAGATTGAGTTTGTTCACGATTAACCTGCTTATACTAGTCAATCTGATGTCTAGCTAGGGGAGTAGTGTCAAACGACCGCAACTGGGGGGTACACTAGGAACTGGAGGCGCAAGCCAAAGGAAGAACCTTCTCCCCAGTCCCTCCTTCTAACTGGTTGGATTGCCTGGACATAAGTAGAGTAAATTGTCTATAATCTTAGGATGGATTCTGAGAGTCTGTAGACCTTTAGGCTACCCAAACAAAGGACAAGCTTGTATTTTTGTATTACAGGGCTCCTTTCTCTTCTGATTTCCCTCCTTACTTCACCATGTACACTTCCACATCCTACACACATTTCACATCCTATCCTCCTACCACCACTTATCCCCAAGATGATTACTATCCCAACTTGACTTGTAATTACCCATCCACTAGCCGGGATGACTTTGATTGGGGATATGAATCCGAACCTCAGTGTCCAGGGCCTAACCCTGGATGACAAGACTATGATTATTATCCTTCCTAGAGCTATAATAATTATGGATCTCCATCCTTTGATGATCAAACCAACCCGATCTACAATCAGGAAGCATATCATGATTATAACACCTACCCTCCCCAGTATTCCACTGAATATAGGTCGCCACCATCCTTTGAACAACCTAGAATGACCTACTTTCAGGGAGGGACCCGAGAACCTCAACATCTTAACTCCCCTAGATTTAACTTGAACCCACCCAAACCTGAATTGAACCAGTCAGTTCAGGTGAACCAAATCCAGGATAGGGTGTTGGCTAATTTGAGGAACACTATACAATCTTTAGAGGCTCAGCCAACACCATGCACTGAAGCACTAGAGCCTATGATCAAAATGATTGATGAACTTAATAGTTCTTTATTGGATTTGCTCCAAAGTGTTAGAGATAGGGACTTGGGTGAGTTTCTTCTTGGGAAATTATCGAGGTTGAGGATGAAATTTGTGGTTGCACTAGTCAAATCTTGGGATGATTCTCAAGATGAACCCCCTTCAGGAGAGCCAATGTTTGAACCTACTCAGGCTCCTGTCGGGGGGGGGGGATACATTTTCTGAGACTGGGGATGACCAGGATGGGCTAGAGCAACTATTTGAGGATGAACGGATTGATTCACCCGAGATCCCTAAGCCAGGGAGCTAGGAAAAATGTCTCCACGGACCATGAAATGACATATGATTTTGAGACATATATAAATGAGGGTCATGGATTCTTTGACTCTGAGGGTGAAGAATCTTTTGGTGAAGTCTCACTTGAACTTAAGGAAGAGGATTTTAGTGAGACAAATGGGCTTGAGGAATCAGACAAACCAGTTGATAACCCAATTATTGAAGATTTGGATTCGATTGGGGTTAACTTGGAGGATCTGAATCTTGATGATTCAATTATTGACCCCAATCCTCATCTACACCCCGAAGAGCTGACTTCTAAGATCTTTTTGCCCAAGTCAACCTTGATTCAGCCACGATTTCTGGACTTGGGAGAATCTTATGGGGTGAATAATATGCTAGAGGTCCCGAAGCCTGAGCCCCTGATGTTGGAGGATAGAATTGTTGAAATAAAGGTTTGGGAGGCTAATTCTGAGGGAAGTTTGATTTTGGATCTAAGGGTACCTATTGACCTAAAATCACGTACTTTCTACTAGGACCCTTATGATATCTTTCACATGCAACCCAAGCTCGAAATAACTGATTATTTTTCTGAGCTAGATGTTAAGTGGACAACCGCACCTATTGAACCATCTTTACCCATTGTCCGACACTTTGGTCTTGGGTTGCACACCACTAAATTGCAAGCCCAGCCCCATAAACACAACAACCTTCGGTTCTGGGTGATTTTCATCTAGAACCTGAGAACCACTCGACCCTGGGGCATGGGTCTGCACCATAATCTCGTCCACATCTGTGGACATCTTCTGCAGACGGGTTTCAGGATCAACATTTTTATTTTGATTCTGACCTGCACTTGTGAATTCTCAATATCTTCTTTGTATGTATGTTATGCCTAGCTGAAGGCATTAAACTTAGCATGTGTGTATACACTCTTCTCTTTGCGAAGCTGACTGAATTTTCACGACACTCAGGTGATGTTCTGTTTACTCTGCCCTTTTCATGTCTTTATTTTTACAATGAGGACATTACATCATTTAGGCATAGGGGGTGGATAATCAATTCCTGAAATCATTATGTTAACTCCATAGAATTTCTTTTAGTTTCTTATAAAATTAAAAAAAAATTGAAAATTTGAAAAAAGATAAAAAAAAAGAAATTAGGAAAAGAGAACTTAGGCATTTGGAAGTTATTAACTTTAGGAAATGATACGATAGGACCTAAACACTTAGACTCTTCAGGTCTTCGGGCTTAATTAGCCCGAGTGTCCACTCGAATGTGGACTTAGTCTCGAGTCCTCACCAATTAAAATCCATTTTAAGTTGGTAAATAAATTGGGATGATAAGTATACGACTTATCAACCCACCCTCCGATTTGGGGGGATTTTAAGGCTAAGCATCTACACACTATTCGCACTGACTCACTTTTCGACAATTTTTACGAAAATTGGGTAGCTAATGGACCGACTTGGGTGGTACGGCTGGCAAGATGTTGGTGGTAATAGCTCATCGGCTGGTTGTCCAGAGCCCAGCCACAAGACCATTTTCGTTGTACTGCCTTTAGGTAAATCTTAGATCAAGGAAGCCACCTACTTAGAAAAAAAGAAAAAAAGAAGGAAAAAAAAAAAGAAACACCCAAAAAGAAAAAAATAGAAAAATGAGAAAATAAAAAAAGAAAATAATAAAGCCACACTTCACCGCACGAGTATGGCTGGCAAGTGGTCGTGGGTAACAGCCCATTGGCCGGTTGTCCAGAGCCCAGCTCATAAAAATGCACAATAATTCCCAAAACACGTAGGAAAGAAGCATGGAAGTAGAATAAAACGGGGAGATATACACTAGGTTCGCCCTTGTGTTGACCCCATAAATAAAAGAAGTAGGGAGAAAGCTACCAATCGTAAAGATAAACCTTTAGGCAAGGTCACCTAGGGTCGTAGAAACCCGAAGTCCGTCTTAACAACCATTTTATGAGTCTATCAATTTTCACAAAGATGCTTAGTACTTAGAGTCCTTTTCGAGTCTTGGGTGGGTCGGGTAGCCGTAAAAAGTTATCCTGGAACTCTTAAACTCCAAAAGTACAAAAAAATTAGAAAAGAAGAAAAATAAAAAAATGTATCTTCCCTTTTCAAATAAGGTGAGGACTTGGGCGGTCTGCATTCTGGCAGACACCCTGGTACTGTTTAGTCTTCGTAGTTTAGAACCTTAGTTGAAATTTTCTATTGTTAGTAAACGACTTAGGCCTAAGCGATCTAATCCTAATTTTGATTTTATACATAGCATGTAGTTTAATTTTGCTAGGGACTAGCAAAAGATAGGCATGGGGGTATGATATAGACACATCTATTTAGATTAAAATGCCTATTCATGCATGTTCCTAGGCTTAGATTTGCATTTCATGTTATAAATATTGCATAACATGCATCATTGTGCATTTAGAGTAGTTGTATATATTTTGGGTTAATTAGGTTCTTTTTATGGTCAGGAGAGGAGAGGATTTATTTCGGGGCCTCAGATGGACGATCAGACCATACGGATCTGATTAGTACAATGATCGGAGTATAACGCCTCTGAAATTGTCCAGATCGAAGTCCCGTAGCATCACATGAAGCCCGAGGAAGATCAACGGCGAGGGGGCAATGCGACATCCATATGGGTTTCGGATGGAAAATCCAACCATACGGATGGATCCGGAGCGATGATCGTAGTCCGACAATGCGGGAATCATCCCGATCGGAGCACCATGGCACCTCTACAAAAGAAAGAAGAATGGGCGACCCAGGTGGCGCCACGTGGCGCCATCCAGGTCGCCCAACGTCAGCCAGCAGCAGCAACGCACGCGCACAGCCGCAGCCGCGTGTAGCGCACGTGCACAGCCACAGCCGAACGCAGCGCACCGTGCGCAGCAGCAGCACAGCGTATGCCGCCCGTGCGTGCACAAAGCGCGTGATGCGCACAAGCGGAGCACGCCAGCGGGGTGGGCACGGATCTTCACCGACGCACCTTTAGTGACACTTGCAGCTATCACTAATGGTTAGCGCACGCCAGCAAGTGGATTTGAAGGGCGGATCTTCAGCGACAGCTGTAGCGACGTTTATGGACGTCAGTAATGACCCAGAAGCGAATTTGTTCTTCCTCTACTATAAAAGGACCTACCCACCACCATTCCAAAGCATCTCTTCCTTTCTTCCTCTCACCACCTCGAAGGCTCTAGAGAGAGCTTGTCCCAAGCCCGGGATGCTCCTCTAGAGTAAAACCAAATAGTTTTCCGTCCTCTCACCGCCCTTCGAGAAGAAGATCCTCGCCGCGACGTCGTCCTTCCCCATCCTCTGTCCTCTGACTCCGTTCTCCTTCATCTCACTCCTCACCACCTTCCTCCAAGCGACGTCAGAGTGAGTCGTCGTCCTCCGAGCAACCTTCGAGGGGGATTTCTCTCACCTCATTCTATCTTTTTATGTTTTCATAGTGTAGATTTTTCCTGCTTTCATAGTGTAACAAACAATTCTTGATGAATAGATGATTGTTTCTCTCTCTCTCTTTATATTTGCAAGTAGATTAGCTACATAAGCATTTGTCGATCTAATCTCTTGCTTCCTCAAAATACCAAAAAAATTAGAAAAGATAAAAATGACCAAGAACAATTAAAATCGAAGCACGATTTTCAATAAAGTAAACATCGCCTCCCTGTGTTCGACCCGGGACTCCTTTGGAGTTTCGGTATAAATTTTATTTGATCAACGTGTTTTGCAACTACGACGATGGGTTACTTGTAACCTCGATTTCTAACACGCGAAACACGACACGACCACAGCACCATTTTTTCTTTTTCTTCTTTTTATTTTTTTTAATTATTTTTTTCTTTTTCTTTTGTGGTGCAAGTGTGCGAGGCATTTGTGTGCCTTTTAGGGTGGTGAGGATAGGCATACTACTTACCAAGACTTACGCATGCAAGCCCCATCAAAAACAAAAATTCAAGTATGTGCACCTTATTAGTGAAGTAACTCTCCATCCTTTGAGGGTTAACTTCCGTAAAAGAGTTATTTTTTAACTCTACCTAAGTCAAATGTTTTATTAACTTTCTACTTGGGTCCTAAAACTCAATTCAAGATGTGAGGTTGTGTTCCAATTTTTCAAATGCCTAGACTAGAAGTGACAAAGCGATTGATTTAAACACTCTTGCCCCTTAGTCCAAAAAGTCAGGATATCTATCATTCTTGGTAGGGTAATTTAAGCCATGCTTAATCAAGCATATTTGGCCTGAAAGATCTAAGGTCAAGGATATAGGTGCCCTGATACTATACTAGAGCACAAACAACTTAAAATAAGACTAACAAATTTACATTTAGCACATTCATCTTCCTCCTTGTTTTTGTAATTTAGCTTAAAAAGATTTTCCCACCCCTTTCATCAACAATTTTCTTTTTTGTATTTTTTCCTTTTTTTCTTTTTTTAATGAGAATCCTTTAAAGATATTAAATTTTTTTATCAATTGAACTTTAATATCCCCTCATGCCTAAGTTTTGAAATGCTCTCATTGCAAATTGGATGGGTTCAAATTTAGCTTAGTTCATATTTTTATAACAGTTTTACAAAGGGTGGGTGTGCGAGTCAAGAAAGGTCAAATGCGGACGATTTCAAGCTCCAATGTAAGAATTGTAAGTACCTCTATTTTGATAAAACAAAATTATGTTTTATTATAAACTAATCTTTCATGATCAAGCTTGCACAAATCAAGTCAATTATTCTTTACATGGATCAAAGTGAAGATTATCTAGTCAATGTAATTCTTTAAAATTTCTTGAGTCTAGAATTACTATAAGGAACCTCAGGATTAAAGACAAACCTTTCTAAATTGAAAAATAAACATCTAGATAGTTTTGATCGACCAAAATATTATAATTGATCAATCAAATCAATTGATCGATCAAAATTAGAAAATTGATCGACCAAATTAGCCTAACAGTCAAGTCCGATTTTCTCACAATTGATAGACCAATTAAATATTCGATTGATTAGCAATTGATCAACCAATTAAGTAAATTGATCAATCAAAATGAAAATTGATCGACCAATTAAATAAATTGATTGACCAATTTGGTTCGAATGATTTTTCTCAGCATTCCAAGAATGCTCCATTTTCACCTATAAATAGGACTCCACACCCCTCATTTCAAAACACACTTTCAAAGAGAAATCCATCTAGAAAAAGAGCTCTCATGCTTTCCCTCAAAGTGCTTCTACGCTTCTATTTTCATGCTTTCCAAAGCACATTGATTAGAACCTCTACAAAAATCCAGTTTGACTTTCCTTGAGGTTCCATAGGATTATATTATTTTATTTTACTTGTTGCTTTGATTACGGATCCCAAGTTGTTGGGAGAAATCCGTTGTTGTTGTGCTTCTCTTTAGGTTAGTATGAGAAGGGATCATTGTAAGAGGTTGTGCCACCCTTGTTCAAGTGGTACGTTAGTTGATCGGAATTTTGCGCAGTTTGTAAAATTAGGGTTTTATCGTTGTAATGCACAAAAACCAAGTCGCTTTTAAAATTTGTAACGTAGATAGTGGGGTATCTAGGGTCGTCCAAGGAGGCCAAATTGTTTACAAATCAAATCCCTTGTTTGGAAATGGAAATCAACTTTCTTTTTAGTCTTTTTTAATATATAATTTTTATGTCTTGAAATAACGAAGGCAAAATACGAATTGTTGACGGAAAAATAACTAACACCTACAATCACTAAGCTAAAACCTAAGTGACAAATATGACCCCTTCCTAAGCTCACTCTAGGCACGTGGAGGCCTAAAGTAATTAGGAAGTGGAAGTGAAAAAGTGCTATAACAATGATAAAGTAATTGCAAAGAAAATGAAAAGAAGGCAAATTGATTTAATAGAATTTGTGTTTTACAAAAATGTAGAGGAATGCTTCTACTTAAAATAGAAAATATAAAAGCAATAAAAACACAAATCCTCTTGCAAAATCTGGTGAAGAAGGGAGTCCTCTTGCTCCAAGTCAAGTAGCTCCTCAACTTGAAAAGACAACTCCTCCTTCCTTGAGATGCTCCTCCAAATGATGTCCTCCAAGGTGGAAGCTACCGCCTTCAATGATCTCCTTCAAGGGTGGGCGTGCACCACCCTTGCTCCTCCTTGCATGGCCGTCCACCTAGTGGGGGAGTGCTCCTCCTCCTTAGCATGGCACAAGGGAGAAGAAAAAGGGGAAGAAGGCACCAAGGGGGTAGGTAGGCTACCCCCTTAATCTTCTCTTCTTCTTCCTTGGGCGTGGGTATGGTGGTTGTAGGGTGGAATTATACTAAAGGGAGGATCGAAATTATGTGGTGGTAGGGTAGTGTATTTCTAGGGTTTAATGGGGGGTAGAGGTGGCTCTTGAAATGGATGGCTAGGATATGATTTGGGAGGTAGTTAGGGATCTTATAGCTAGGAATAAGTGGTGCCAAATGAGGAGACACAAGGGGGGGTGGTTATGGCTTTGGTGTCCCTTAGAGTTGGCGCCAAAATGGGCCTTCTAGAAGGCTATTAAGTGGTGCCATCAAGTGTTCTAGAAGGGGGGTATGTGGGTGGCTAGATGTGGATGTAGGGTTAACTGTATGGTGGATATGGGAGGTAGGGTTGGCGCCAAAATGGAAGGTGGTTAGAGTTAGGTTTTGGTGCCAACTCTAGGCACCTTTTGGTGGAAGGTGAGGGGTGAAGAGATAGCTAAGGTTGGCGCCAACTTAGGGTGGACTAGGTGGAGCTTAGGTGTAGCTTAGGTGGGCTTGAGGTAGAGGTAGTTAGGTTGGACTTTAGGGTGGTGAATGGCCAACGGAGCTGGATTCTAGCTAAGCTAAGCTAACCTAAGCTAGCTTAGCTAATAATGGAGTAGAGGAGGAAGCAATGGGAGCTAGGGTTTGTGAAGAGGAGCTGGCCACTGCTGAAGAGGATGGCATGGAGCTACTTTAGCTGGCTTAGCTTGCTAGTTCTTTGCTAGCTGCTAAGCCAAGCTAAAGTAAGCTGGCTTCTACCACAAAGAGCTGAGGTGAGCTGGGTCTGGTATTCCCGAGGAGGATCAAGCTGGTTGAGGCAGTTAAGGTAACTTAGCTCAGCTGAGTTGAGCTAAGCTGAATCCCCGGGAGCTGGACTTAAGCTTTCTAAGCTAAAATGAGGTCATCTTTAGCTGGCTAGAGTTGAGTGGAGCTAGATGTAGCTAGACCTGAGCTTGGGTGAACTCCAATCAACTTAGCTAAGCTAGCTAGAGCTCCCTATGGACTAATGGGAGCTGAGATGAGCTAGACTTAGCTAAGTTGAGCTGGATCTGAGCTGACCTGAGCTAGGGTGAGCTAAGATGAGCTAAATGGAGCTAGGATGAGCTAACCCTAGTTCAGGTGAGCTAAAGTCCAACTATGGTGAGCTGGATCAAGCTGAGTTCCAGCTGGTGAGAGCTTCTCCTTCACCAGTTGCCTTCCTGAGTGCTAGGGTTCAAGGGATCTAGCAATCTGTATATCCCTAACACTCACAAAAACTCATTAAAAAGACAACAAAAAGTGCAATGCATGCATAACCTAATTAATGCCTAAACGCAGCCCAAAAAATCCATTTGCGGAGCAAAATCCTAAGAGCTAAGTCCAGCTCTTTGTGGAGTCCAGCTCTTTGCTTTAAAGCATAAGAATGATAATAAATTAGCGTTTATCATTAGTGGATTGACTAGTGTTGCCTAGTCGAGAAAATCCTAAGCTAGGAGGCTTAGGTAGTGATTTTTACTCAGGAAGGGTTTGCACTATAAATCTTTGTGTATATTGTGGGATTATTTTTTTTGTGCCATATTTTTATTACAATCGATATCACACTTAATCTTGTGTTTATGGCCAAGTAAGATCCGCAGGCATCCCTCATTTAGGATCAAAGCTAGATCGTGAAGGAGACATCACACCTCACCTTTACATGGACACAACAAGTTTTATGGAGGAAAAATTATTTTTCCAACCACCACTATTTGACAAATCATATTATGATTATTGGAAAAGAGGAATGCAAATTTTTCTTGAAGCAATGGACTTTGAGATTTGGCATATCATCAAGTCTAAATATTTGCCAAAGAAAGAAGAAAAAGAGCTAATGAAGGAATCGAAGAAGAAAGCAACAAATAATGCCAAAGCCATGAATGCACTATTTTGTGCATTAACAAGAGAGGAATTTGAAAAAGTTGCTTCATGCAAAAGTGCATATGAGATATGGGACCAACTCTTTGTCATGCAAGAAGAAAGCACTGACAAAAAAGTAACATGAGATGATTCCAACCCAAGTTCGGAATTAGATATTGAGGAACAAAGCCATGAAGATGGAATTACTCATCTCTGTCTCATGGTACCAACAGAATCAAGTGAAGAAGAGGTAAACTCTAACCTTACTTTAGATGAATTATTAGATGCATATCATGATTTATACAATTTAGCTAAAAGATTAAAGAAATAAAATAAGGAACTTAAAGATAAGTGCACTAGTTTTGAAAATAAAAAACTTAGTTTATCTCTAGATTTAAAAAATAGGAAAAGAGAATTAGATGTAACAAGAGTTATGAATATAGAGTTCCATGAGAAAGTAGAGGATCTCAAGGAACAATATATTCACTTTAAAGACACATTTAATGACCTCAAATATTCTACTAGAACATATAAAGAAAAATGTGAGGACATTAAAAAGAAAAATCAAAAGAAGATTAGGCATGCATTTTTAAATCAAAAGGCTAAGAGAAGAGAGTTCAATGGATCCTCTAACTCGAAAGGAATTAACAACCACGAACCCAAAAGAATATGGGTACCAAAAAAATTTGTGGAAAATTGTGTTGCAGGTTATGGAAAAGATCGACATGGAAATCACAATTGGAGAGGCAACCTTCAACAAGCCAATAATCATCAATTTGGCTATGAAAGATGGTGGAACGAACAATGTCAAGGGATGCCAGATTTTTGGTCAAAACCCCCTCTACCTGGCTACTGCTATTAGGTATAACTCCTCATACCTTAGCAGGTATGATTCCCAAAACTAAATCTCTATTAGCTACTTAGTTATAAATAAGTTTTTAATATAAAATTGACTAAGCATTGAATTAATTAATTTGGGATACAAACTTGATAGGGGGAGAAGAATAAAGAGAATCAAACCTTGATAAGGGATCATTGTTTGAGGGGGAGAATCAAGATCAATTTCTTAGTAGCATTAGATAGCATATTTATCTATGTTGGACTGTATAACTCTTACTCAACACTTCATTTTATTTTGATATAGTCATTGTGTTAGACTATCATGAATTTCATCATCTCCTTAGCATGAACTTGATAATTTTCATATGATATATTTGACATCACGCTTAATAGAATGTTACTTGAAAAATAGGGACTAAAATGTAAATTCATTCTTAGAATTTTACTTGTTTAACTATAATTAATAACAAGTCACTTGAGATATATCTCTTTGTTGATAACAAAAAGGGGTAGTAAAATATGCATGTTGATAGGAGTAATTCTAAAGTAATTATTTATTATTCTCGCACGCATAATTTTAATTTTGTTATCATCAAAAAGGGGGAGAATGTAAGTACCTCTGTTTTGATGAAACAAAATTATGTTTTATTGTGAACTAATCTTTTAGGATCATGCTTGCACAAATCAAGTCAATTATTCTCTGCATGGATCAAAGTAGTCAATGTAATTCTTTTATATTTTTTGAGTCTAGAATTACTGTAAGGAACCTCAGGATTATAGATAAACCATTGTAAATCATAAAATAAACATCTAGATAGTATTGATCGACCAAAATATTAAAATTGATCGATCAAGTCAATTGATCGATCAAAATACGAATATACAATGACCAAACTAGCCTAACAGTCAAATATAATTTTCTCGTAATTGATCGACCAATTAAATATTTGATTGGTCAACAATTGATCGACCAATTAAGTAAATTGATCAATCAAAATGAAAATTGATCGACCAATTTGGTTTGAATGATTTTTCTCAACATTCCCAGAATGCTCCGTTTTCACCCATAAATAGGGCTCCACATCCCTCATTTCAAAACACACTTTCAAAGAGAAATCCATCTAGAAAAAGAGCTCTCATGCTTTCTCTCAAAGTGCTTCTATGCTTCTATTTTAATTCTCTCTAAAGCACGTCGATTCGAACCTCTGTAAAAATCCAGTTTGACTTTGCTTGAGATTCCATAGGATTATATTGCTTTATTTTACTTGTTGCTTTGATTACGAATCCCAAGTTGTTGGGAGAAATCCGTTGTTGTTGTTGTTGTTGTTGTTGTGCTTCTCTTCAGGTTAGTAAGAGAAGGGATCATTGTAAGAGGTTACGCCACCCTCGTTCAAGTGGTGCATTAGTGGATTGACTAGCATTTCCTAGTCGGAAAAATCCTAAGCTGGGAGGCTTAGGTAGTGGTTTTTACCTGAGAAGGGTTTCCACTATAAATCTTTGTATATATTGTGAGATTATCTTTTTTGTGCCATATTTTTATTACAATCGATATCACACTTGATCTTGTGTTTGTGGCCAAGTAAGATCCATAGGCGCCCCTCAAGAATTGGAGGTGGAGTCGATTGTTCTAAAGTCTGAACCTTAAAGTACAATAAGAGTGAAATGCAAAAAGAATATGAAGGTTCTTAGGCTTTTACAGAAAAAGATGGGTTGCCTCCCGTTAAGCGCAATGTTTACCACCTTCAGCTAGGTGAAAATCGACTTAGGTGGAATGAAGGTCAATAGCTTCACTGATCGGACCCAAATCATTGAGTTCCTGAAAGGGTTTAAGATGTTGACCATTCACAACAAAAGGTGTAGAGTCATGATCAGGAGGGAAAATTTCCACGGATCCATTACCAAAGATCCTCCTTACAATAAAAGGTCATATCATTTTGATTGGAGTTTGCCTAGAAAGAGCTTGCTATGGGCATCAAACAATACTTTCTTACCAGGGCTAAATGATTTTCGTGAGATGTGCTTGTTGTGAAAGGCCTTCATCCTTTACTTACAAATGAGAGTATTCTTATATGCATTATGATGCAGCCCATCTATTTCACTAAGTTGTAATTTCCTATGGATGCTAGCCTTACCAAGATCCAGATTGCATTTTCATACTATCCAGTAGGCTTTATGCTCCATTTCTACAGGAAGGTGACATGCTTTCCCATAAACCAATCTAAGGATGACATTCCTACCTAAGTTTTGTGGGCAGTCGTATAAGCCCACAAAGCTTTCAAAAGTCAGGTTGACCAATCTTTTCTATTAGGTTGGACGGTGACCTGAAGAATCTTCTTAATTTCCTGATTGGAGAGCTCAACCAATCCATTTGTTTGGGGATGATATGGGGTGGATATGTGGTGAGATACCCCATATTCTCTAAGTAAGAATTGAAAATGCACAAAATGGGCTCCCCCATCGAAGTTGATAGCTTTCGAGACAGAACCAAGAAAAACTATTGTCAAAAATGAATTTGATGACCACCTTATGACCAGTCATCATGGCTTCTATCCATTTAGACGCATAGTCCATAGCAAGAAGTATATACTCAAACTTGTTCAAGTTTGGGAATGGGTCCATGAAATCAATCCACCATATATTGAAAATTTTGCACACAATGATTAGGTTCAAGGGCATCCTATCACAATGGCTCATGTTGCCCAAGGTATAGCAACGAGCACATGCCCTACAGTAATTGTGTGCATTTTGAAGAATGTCGACAACTAAAGCCACACTGAAGGATTTTCGTTGCTATTTTGTGCCCAGAAAAATGGCCACCGCAGGATTGGTCATGATAGAATGAAATGATATCATTGACCTTGACATTGTGAATACATCTCTGGATGATTTGATTAGCACCGATGTGAAACAAATATGGGTCTTCCCAGAAATAATACTGAGCATCTACAATGAATTTTTCCTTCTTAGCTTTTGTCCAATTTGATGGAATCTGGTTTGATGCTAAGTAATTAACAATATTGACATACCAGGGAAGTCCGACATTAATGCTCATAAGATGTTCATCCGAAAAATATTTAGTAATAGGGGCTGAAGGGTCAATTACAGAAGAGGGAAGGCATGACAGATGATCTGCAACTACATTCTGTTTTCCATCCTTATCATGAATTTCTAAATCAAGTTCGTGCATAAGCAAGACCCATCGAATCAATCGTGGTTTCGCATCCCTCTTGGCGAGTAAGTGCTGAATAGCGGTATGATCTAAGTATATGATAATGTAGGATCTGAGAAGGTATGATCGGAATTTCTCCAAGGCAAAAATAACTGCAAGAAGTTCCTTCTCAATGATTGTATAATTATAATAGGCTTCATCCAGCATCTTGCTTGCATAATAGATCACTACAAGTTTTCCATCTACTTTTTGACCAAGGACTGCCCCCACAGCATATCCGAAGCATTACATATAATCTCAAAGGGTAGAGACCAATTAGGGGGTTGAAAAACTGGTGCCTTGGTGGCTCAATCCTTTAGAATTCTAAAGGCGTCGACACACTCCTCAGTGAAATCGAAGGGAACATCCTTCGATAGAAGATGAGTCAAGGGCCTAGCAATCTTAGAAAAAGCAGAAATAAAATGTCGATAAAACCTGACATGCCCCAGAAAAGATCTAATGTCTTTGACTATCGAAGGAGGGGGAAGTTTTGATATCAAATCAATTTTCTCACGGTCAACTTGGATACCTTGCTAGACATAAGGTGCCCAAGAACAATACCATCTGGGACCATAAAATGACTTTTCTCCCAGCTCAAGACAAGATTTACTTCAATGCATCGCTTAAGGATCTTAGTTAGGTGGCCCAAGCATTCATCAAAAGTCCTTCCAAAGATAGAAAAATCATCCATGAAGTCTTCCAAAAATTCACCCACCATATCAGAGAATATTGCCAACATTCACCGTTGGAAGGTGGTAGGTGCATTGCAAAGCCCAAATGGCATCCTACGAAATGCAAATGATCCGTACGGGTACGTGAACGTCATTTTTTCTTGATCTTCGGGATGAATGGCCACCTGGTTATAGCCAGAATATCCCTCTAGAAAATAGAAGCACTGATTTCCCATTAACGTTTTGAGAATTTGATAAATAAAGGGTAGCAAGAAATGGTCCTTCGTGGAGGTATTCAAATTTTTTGCAGTCTATGCAGACTCTTCACAAATTGGCAATACATGTGGGGATGGAATCTCTCAACTCGATTTTCATAATGGTGAGCCCGTCCTTCTTAGGCACCACATGAATTGGGCTACTGGAGATGGGATAAATAATATCTGCATCAAGCCATTTGATAATTTCTTTCTTCACGACCTCTTGAAGATTAGGGTTAAGTCATCATTGTCCTTCACGCATAGGTCATAAGCCTCCTTTTATAAAGATTTGGTGAGTACAATAAGGACTTATGTTGGTGAGATCATCCAGGGTCCAACCAATGGTTTTGTAATGCTCCCGGATGACAAAAATCAGATGTGTTTCCTGATCAATGGTAAGTAAAGAATCTTTAATCATAGGAAACGTGTTATCAAAACCCAAAAAGTCGTACTTGAGGTTGTCAAGAAGCAGTTTCAACTTAAGCACCTAATTCTAATAGCAGCAAGAAGGTTGGGGTTGGCCTGGGGAGGAACTATAAGTGAAATCTGATCAGACATTGGTTCCTCAGGGTGTAATTAGGATTGATTTTCTTGAGGCCCTAGCTCTGGAAGAATCAAATCCGATTTATCCAGAATTGGGTCCTCAAGAATTGACTTAATTCCATTCAACTCCTTAATAACGCCATAATTAATTCCTTTGTGGACCTTAAAAATATCTATCTTCATTATCTTATCCCCAAATTTCATTTCCATTTGGCCCTCCTCATAGTTAATATTTGCCCTAGCAGTTGCTAGGAATGGTCTCCCTAAGATGATGGTGTGTCTTTCAGATTCTCTAATATATCCATATCTAATACAATGAAATCCACCAAGAAATAGAAATCCCAGACTCTAACCACTACATCCTCCAAAACTCCATGGGGTGACTTAATAGATCGATCTACTAACTGTAAGGTCACTTTCGTGGGCTTAAGTTCAAAATCCTTAAAGTAATCAACGAGGGAGGTAGGAATGAGGTTAATGAATGCACCTAAATCTAAAAGAGCTCGGACAAATTCTAGGTCTCCAATCTTGTAGGAGATCAGAGGGGTTTCAGGGTCTTTCAGTTTCTAAGGAAGCTTGCTCAAAATAATGGAGCTAACCTAATCTGATAGCAAAATAGGACTTCCTTCAGAATTTCTCGGCTAACACTTGGGTGTATGTAAATTTTTCATAAATCTAGTGTAAGTCGGTACATGACAAATAACATCCATCAAGTGGATGCTAATCTGGACTTGCTCAAAGAGCTTAACCAAGTCATCATCAATTTGTGGTTATTTCTACCCTTATTTCCCTTGGTCAATGCCTTGGGAAACGGTGTGATTCTAGGTTCTTCTGGGATGATTTTGGTTGTTTCTTGGTTGTCGTTGACAACCACCCTATGTTGGGAAGTACTAGGACTAGGGTTGGGCTTGGGTTTTGGGTCCTTACTACTTTTACCACTGCGAGATGTCACTGAATGTAGTCCTGTAGGGTAAGAAGGGATTGGTAGGATTGGTGGTTGTTGTTGTTGCATCATATCAGGATTTGAAGTTGATGCTTCTGACACATTTTGATACAAAGGTACAGACAGGCCTAGTTGGACATACTGGATCTGGCCTAGATTTAGGTTCGCAACATACTTATGGTTTAGTACATTATTTAGGTTTGGTAGAGGTTGAGAGGGAAGTGTGCCTAGCTGGCAAGTTCCATCCATTTGCACAATTTCATTGTGCACATCTACCATATCAGCATTATGCTACCTCTACATAGTGGCGTTAGTCTTCTACATATCAACCAGGGTCTGTAAAATCATGCTCATTTTATCATCCCTATTAGGCTCGGATTGAAAATTCAGGTTGGGCCTAGGTTGAGCAAGTTGATATGAGTACAAATTTTGTGGTCGAGGTTAATATTAGGGTCTAGAGTTTTGAGGATTATAATTCCCTGACCACTAGAAATTAGGATGATTACGCCATCCAGGGTTGTAAGAATTAGACTAAGGGTTATTCTAGATGGCATTGAGTTCCTCACATAGTTGAGTAACTTCAGAATAATCAGTAAACTAGGGTTCAGAGATCCCCCAACTAGGGTAGGAGGGTTTAGAGTTCCCTCCAAAATTGGAGTTAGAAGTGGATGGATAAGTATCCATCCTAGAGTGGTGGTTAATATTATGTACGACCTCCATCCCTATAGGCGGTCGTGCATAAGTGTTTTGCTTATTTTGAGAAGGAGTGGCCATCTGGAGTTGGTGAGTCAAATCATCTAACTTCTTCTCAATGATGGAGACCTTATCCAATCAACTGGCCACAACCTCTATGTCATTGAAAGAGGATAGGTCTCGAGTCTCATGTGTTCCTCGTGTGTTCGTCAATGCGTGGGCAGTCGTCCAGTCGAACATACCCAAAGACTCATTGTCTATGGAGTTCTCACGCATGTTCTTGAGAAACTCCCAAACGGTGTCCTCATCTTTACCCATGAATTTACCTCCACAGGCCATATTAACAAAGAGTCTAATGTCCTCATGGAGGCCTCAATAAAAAGATTGAACTTGTTCCCATCTAGGTACTCCATGATCAAGGCATTTCTGCATGAGATTCTGAAATCGATCCCATGCCTCATGAAGAGGTTCCCCCGCCTTTTGTGTGAAATGCATGATCTGGTTCCTCAAGGAATTAGCACGCCCTACAAGGAAGAATTTCCTAAGAAATTCATATTGCAATTCTTCCTATGTATTGATTGGCCTAGTCAAGGACCGATACCAGTGGGAAGCCCAATCCTTCAAGGAGAAGGGAAACATCTTCATGAGTAGGGTGGTCTAATTCTAATAATTTGGCCCGAGAGTCTTGGCCAAATGCTTTTGCTGTTTGATATGCTAGAAAGGGTCTTTAGAGCCCAATCCATGGAAATGGGGGATTAAAGCAATAATGTTTGGCTTCAATTTAGTGTCAGGTCCCCCTACGGGAATACGCACCCTTGGCTCAATAGGAACAATAGCGGGATTATAGTGATCATGCAACTATGGACATTGTTGGGGGTTAGCCAGCTGATTAATCATATTGGTAAGGTTTTGTAGCTGATTCTGGACATGTTGGAGCTTACCCCCTTCCTCTTGATTTTGACATGGGTTCTCCATGGAATTAGAATGTAAATTAGAAGATGGAGAACCCGATTTAGAAGGATTTGAAGAGATGTTGATAGGATCAGAAGAGGACCCAAACAAGTTGGTCGGAGCTTGACCTCAATGCGAGCGAACTTCTAATGGAGGCCATAAGATGGGTCTTAAGGACCACCTTCCATGCATATAGTAGAGAACAGATGAGAGGGACTAGATATGTGTTGGACCCAATCAAGGCACCTAATATAATTAGATGACTATGTCAAGTTTGAGGTAGATGGACCTCTAGATCAAAAACTCACCCATCTCGAAAATTACTTGGGTAGTTAGGAAAGGAGTGTCCCATAAAGATTCCTACACGGTAGAGCGTCCCTACAAGTTATGGGGTTCCCCTATCCGACTATCCTTGTCACTGTGATTCCAAGCTGATCAGGGACATGTGAGTTAAGCTCTAAGTCTACCAATTTTATACCAAGATACTTGGGCCTTTAGTTATCACTTGAGTTAGATATGAATTTACTTGTGACCTAATTTTAGGTTGATTGGTTCACAATGTGAATAAACTTCACCTAACCTGTCCTATGATTCAAGGATGAAATCCGGGTTCACTCACCCGAACCACCCTATTTTGTTCAACAAATAGGTATTAAGTCTTAATTTTTACAATTCAAGTGATCTTAAAGCCTTGATTTTAGGGTTTGACTTTGTAAATTGATTCAAACAATGGCTTGGGTGCACACAATGCAAGAACATATTTTCCTTTAAAGTTTGCAAGTATGTGCTAAGCCTCTAGAGCCCTAAAGTTTGAAAACCCTACTTGGCTCTAGGTAGAGTCCAATTCAAATCAAATCAATGTACACCTTGGACTCAAACAAGAAGGTGATAGTCTAAGGTGTTCAAATTAAGCACAAAAGTCCCTATGGGCATAGGAATTCGAGAGTGCATTCTAAAACTAATCAACTTCTTCAGAAAAAAATTTAAACACATAGAATATTCAAGAAATTCTTGCCATAAATGATATTATCTAAGAAAATAAGGCAAGGTGCAATCTTAGTTTTTTTTATTTTTTTTATGAACTGAAAAGGGGTAAGAATAAGGAAAAAGAACTAACCTTTCACTGGAGTGGTTGATCCAAGCCTGTAGACTTGAGCTTTGCTTTTTCTGTAACTTTTCTTCTTGATTCAACACAAATGCGGAGCCTCAAAACAACCAAACAAAGACAAGTGGGCTAGAAATCAAATAAAACAAAAGAGAATAAAAAATATACACAAAGATAGTCGTAAGTGCACATTACTCCCTAGTAACAGCGCCAAAAAGTGCTTTTGTTGTACTTTCATATCTTCTTATCCTAGCCAGTATTGCATGTCATTGCCATCTTTCACTATTAAGACATGTCTTGAAAAGGACTTACCATTTATAATTTGATACTTAAAAATTCAATTTTCATAATGTAGTTCTGTCAATTCTCAATTTATAGAAGACATGAGGGTGATTATATGCTTTGTAGTAATGCAATAATGCATGGATGTTAAGGGTAATGAAATCAACTCATTCACTCTAATGTTTTCAATAAAAAAATAAAAATCTTGGCTTTTGATGTCTTCAATAAAAAAAAACTCTTTAGTTCCAATATCTCTAACTCCTTTATCTCAATGTGAATTATAGAATTACAGGACAATAATGTGCAGACCAAAATGAAGGGAACTTATATAGTTTAAAAAGGCAAAAAATGCACATACTGTTAACTATTCATGCAAAATATAGCTAGAAACTAGCATAAGAAAGCGTGAAACATAGAAAGAATGATAACTCAACACACACCAATTGATGCCTTTTGCTAGTCTTGCAAAAAAGAGAAATTCTAATAATCAATTTGGCATGCATGATGATCACTTTTTTATTTTTTGCAACAAAATTTAAGCTGCTTTCACACACTAGTTACAGAGTTGTAACTTCTTAGCAAACATGCCCATACTGTCCTTGAATTAGTCAACTAAGATGTACCTTGGACCCAGTTGTACTTTTCATGCTACTCAATATTCAAGTTTCAATCTTTATAGAACTGAAAGAAAGTTTTCTTGCTAAATCTATTCAGACTTCCAAGTGCAATACTTTCACTGGAACACTCCCGATCATTCCTTCAATTTTCAAGATTAAGTGGATCTCCAGAGATCTATCTTCCTATCCTATCATATATCTCTCTCCCCTTTTCCTTTTCTTTTGTTCTTTTTTACACACACCAACATGTCCACTAAGCTTTCTACTTGGTTAGTGTGGTGAGTCTTAGTTCAATTGCTCACAGACTAGGTGGCCTCGCGGTACCAAATGCAGATTTACTTCTATAAACTTAACATCTTAAACCAAGAACTACACACAAACCTATCTTTTGGTGGTCTCGCTGTTTATTTTTTTTCTTTTATTGGCAATAACACTACACAAGAACTCCAACCTATCTTTTGGTTATTGGCATTAGGCATCTCCAAAAACGTCACACCTCACCCCAAACAAAAATGACAAGATTATAATGAAAGGGAGTTCTTCTCTTCTCTACCTTAGTCCTGAAACCATCCAACAATAAATGAGCATTACTACATAATACTCAAACATGTCGCCCAAAGCCCACATTGAAAGACCAAGCTCTTTGGAGAAGCCACGCACAGGTTCAGTTGAGACCATACAAATAATAAGTTCCTGTGTCCACTTCTCACCTAGGGGTTGGAGTAAAAAACACAAGAAAGTCAACAGTCAGATAGGCAAACATTTGATACCCTTTTTCGTGCCAAGGCTTTAGGCCTCAATGTTGTTAGGCTTTGTTAAAACCAATTTACAAAATAAGAGGAAAATCCTTAACCTTGTTAACTGCAAGAGAGAAGATTTGATGAATGGAGCTTTGGAGCTCCAAAAACCTAATTGAGATCTAGATGAATAAAAGCCCTATGCTAACTGAAAGAAAGGAGGTAAGGAGTTACCTAACGAAGATGGACGGCAATGAGGAAGGAGGATGAATTGGAGTAGATGAAGGCAAGTTGGAGGCTCAAGCTTCGTGTAAAGCTTTGTGAGACAAAGAGGAAGAGAAGCCCTCTATCAATTGCAATGATAGAGCGACAAACGAGCAAGGTGAAGAAGCTCCAAGGTGCTCTTTAATGGCATTGGTGAAGAAGAAGGGAAGAATTGACACTTATTTTAGTATGAAAGGAATTAGTGGAGCACGGCCAAGTTTTATAAATGTGAAGCCACGCAATTATCGTGAAGAATCGACCTATAAATCATTGGTTTGAGGTGTGATTCTCTGCCATCTTTAATCACATATTACAAGCTCCATAGAAGGAATTGCGTCAAAAGATGCAGCTTTGAACAAGGAATCATCCCTCCAAATTTGGTGAAGTTTCGTCAAGAGGGTTGCACGCAATCCACCTCCAAAGTCACAACGAGGAGCACCCTCGCAAGCTTTGCTTACTGCTAGAAGTTGAAGATGGCTGATTTCATAATGACGTCAATCGAGGACCAAAAAGAGATAGTTCTGATGTCAATGAAGGGCCAAAATGAAAGAAATTTAAAAGTTGAGGTTTAACTGCAAAGTTAGTGAAGATGAAGTCTAAATGGTCTCAAACTTTTAGGGTAACCTAATTAGGACCCAAGGAATCTAGTGGTGACATTAATTTTGGGTTTTGATGAAGTTTGCATGGTAAATTTACATTTTAACCCAAAATATAATAAATGTTATCCTTGGTCCTTGACTTAGGTCAATTTAGGCTCTTTTTATAAATTTGATTATTATAAACCTTAGGAAATATTTTTCAATAATTTTTAGAAGATTTATATTACATTTATTTCAATTACAGCCCTGCAAGTTTAAGTGGTGCTGAAATTAGGATTTTTTAATTGTGAATTGGCATTTATTTCATAAAATCCTAAATCAATCAGTGCAACCCCACTTATTAGAAATTTAAACTTAATTGACCTCCAATTAAGTATAGGTTTTGTCCTTAGTTAATCTGCACTTGTATTTCTCTATTAAAATAATAGAATTAACCAATTTTAAGATAATTCCTCTTGATTCAATCATAATTGAATTATACCCTTTTAATAGTTTAATTAGGTGAATTTAGTTTTGGAAATTAGTCAATTTGAGCTAGATATAGAAGGTGATGGTGTTACCATCAAGCATCCCTTAGCTAAATACACACCATTGGAGATCAGAAATAAGCTTTCTACTCAAACTTGCTCCAAGAAACCATAGCCCAAAGCTCTATCCTATCCTACACCCCTTGGGTGCTCTTCCTTTATGTACTAACCTCTCACTCTGCTCATCATTCAAGGAGTTCATATTTCATATAGTAGCTAGCTTAATTTCTATCTTATTTGGGAGCTCTATAGGTCGTGCTTATTTTCCTTGTATTATTAAGCAATTGTATTAGGGTGTTTGGCCTGTCAGATGCCCTTCTCTTCCTAGTTGAAGGGTGAAACCTCCATTTAGGGATCGAAGGTAGGATTGTACTTGAGGAAAACCACCCTCATTCAAAATGGTGTGGTTAGTGTTTGGTTGATCACCTAGAAATCAGTAAACTGTAAGTTGGGTTGACTTAGGTGGTGGTTTTCACCCGGTTGAGATTTCCACCTTAAAATATGTCTGATCGCACATTTTCACTAAAGAGAAATACATACATGTCGTTGCACAGCTAGTGAAATTTCAAATCAAAGAGAATAAAGAAAACCATTTATAGAAACAGGTGTCGTCTGCAAGAAAGGCACCAAAATCAAAGTATTTTCATCTAATCTCAAACCAGGTGTGATTCATGACATACAAAAAAATTAAAACAAAGCAAAATGAAAAGATCATGAAATTCAAACGAATATGGGCGTCCCTACTCTGAAGAACGATGTTGGATGATGATGGTCGATGGTCTTGGATGCTTCTTCTCATGCTATCACCATGAGGTGGCCGTCCAAGGTGGATCCTTGAGCATGGGACTAGCATCTCTTCTTAGCAGCAGCGAGTAAGGCGATGGCATGGCGTAGCCTCTTGGATATTTGCACCTGAGAAGTCAAAGGAGATTGGCGTGTGGAGGTGACCTCTCCACAAGGTGTAGGTGGTGTAGTCTATCTAAAGCGACCCAAGAGCGGAGAGGAGCATGACCCCCTTCTCAAGGGATGCTGCACATCGAGAAGGTGGAGGGAGGTGGTCAACCTCCTCAAGAAGAATAATATAGAATTGATGACCTCTCTTCTTCTTGGAATGCAATATATGGTAGCCCCCTTGTTATTCAATTTTAGATCCACAAAATGTGGATCTCAATCTCCAAAGTATAGCATGTTGTCATGGCATTTGAATTCAAAGGGAACAACCTCCATGCATCCATCAACCACACATTCAAAAGGGTGGTTGTCCACCCTCTTTGCAATGGGAGAATTGCAGATAAGGATGGCCACCTCTGGAATTTCTTTTGGAGGCAACCACCAATTATGGCCTCCACTTAATTCCTGTAACTAAACTGCAATCACATAATTATTTATAATACATAATAAGATGCATAATGTGAAGAAATACAAACAAGACCTAATTCTAGCACATGTATTTATTCTCTAGCTAATTTCCTAAACTAACACTCAAGGTCCTTGGAATCTATTCCACATGAAACTCCTCGAGTACCAATTATGAGGGTAGTTTTATGACCATTTTGGAATCCAATAAGATCTATTTTCATTTCTTGATTCAAGGCACTGCAGCCTTTTTATTCTTTTGGATTCCACTTGGCCTTAACATTCATTGGTAAAGGGCCATTTGAGAGAAAATTTGGGTTGGTGGACCTACTTTGAATCCAAGTATTTGGGTGGGGGGCTTGATATGCAAACCACCATCCCATATAGGGAGGGAATAGCTTGCATGAGAAGCCACTCCTCTCCATTGTGTTGGAAACGAGAGGGAAGGGAGAGCAACACCACCCACCGTCCACTCTTCTCTTTCCTCCTCCCACTGGCTCCCCTCCCTCCTCCCCATTGTCGTAGTTGCCGTTGCTACTGCATTTCCTATTGATGCTGCTATTGCACTAGAGGGGGTGATTAGTGCACTCTATTAATATTATCAAATTTTTGTACTAAATATAAACTATCCACAGAAAATGCACACCATAATGAACACTAATTTTTAGGTCAAAACTCCTAATGGAGAAAAACCACCACCCAAGTCACTCTACTTGGGATTTTCCGATCGCTAAGGTGATCAACAACACAAACCACACCACTTCAATGAGGGTGGTGTACCTCATATTACAAGCCCCTCTCTAGTCCCCACTAGATAGATTTACCCTTCTACATGGAAGGGATGGAGATTCGACAAACCGGATACCCAGTTACAATAGTAAATAAAAAGGAAATCAACTACACCCAAGAACCTATGGAGCCCAAAGACCAAGGAATTTGCTAGGCTACTAAGGTTCTAGTAAATACTCCTTAATGAGATGACTTAATGATGAGTAGAAGCTCAGGGGAGTTGGCTCTTTAACTGAGTAGTTATGAGAGTGGAGAACAAGAGAGCACAAGTGAGAGAGTAGAGAGCTCTTTTGAGTGGGCACTTGAGATTTTGGTATATGTAGGTGCTAACCTCTCTTAAGAGTGTGGTGCAATGTTTTTATAGGTCATAAGGTGGTCATAGAATGCTCAAACATGATCTGATGGCCGTAACTAACAAGTCTACACAAGGAAACTCTCAGTCATAAAAGTCTACCTAACTAACACCCAATAACAAATGTCTAATTTGATATTCATATGTCTAATGTGCCTTAGCAGATGTTCGTCAGAAAATGTAAACGATGAGATTTTATAGTATACCAAAAGAGGAAAAGCTTGTATAGGCCACCGGACAACATGAGAAAGGATCAAATGACATATCGCAATAAGCAACGTCTGATATTTGGATTAGTCGTCTGATTTTTTGAGATAAGCAGTTTCCTGATGAATCAGACCTTATACAAGATTCATATGCCAATTTATCAAACGTCTTGGGCGACATCTTGATAAACACACATGAATTCATTATAAATTGCTTATTTATGATAGTTCCTAGGCTTAGCATTGCATATCATGTTATAAATATTGCATAATATCCATTGAATGGCATTCAGGATAGTTGTATGATTTGTAAATTAATTCCTTCATTTTATATGGCCAAGAGGCAATGCAACATCCTTACGGACTTCGGATGAAAAATCCTACTGTACAGATGGATTTGGAGCAACGATCGCAGTCCGACAAAGTAGAAATCACCTCGATCAGAGCATCGTGGCATCCTCTGCAAGCAATGAAGTGTGAACGGTCCAGATGGTGCCACATGGCACCATCTAGAGCACCAAAAGCCACCTTCCACATCTTCAATGGCTACCCATCAAGTGATCTCAGCCGTTGGATGAAAATCCAACAGCTGAGAGCTCGCCCTCACCACGCGGCTGCAATTCCTCCACGTGATGCACATGCAGTCTTGGCGCAACGGTGGGAGCGGCGATTCACAAGGGAGGGGCGCAAGTTCGAATCCCCACACCCCCCCTCAATCCAGCCAGCGCATGCGCAGCGCCAACTCGCACCAGCAGCACCCACGCGCGCACACGCCAACGCATGCCAACACGCACACCAGCAAGCTGCCGCACAATCCACATGCATGAACGGGGACATCACAGCGCCAACGGAGCAAGGGGCGGGCGTGTGCTCGGTTGGCGCCAACCTACAGCGACGCATGAGCTGGACCTACAGCAATGCTTACAACCATCGCTAATTCTTCACGTGCCAGCAAAGCCAACTGTGGCCATGAGCAAGCGTGAGCGACCATGAGCTGCCTACAGCGACACTTCCAATGATGGCTTGGAGGTCACTAATGGTTTCATACCTATTTTTGCCATTTCTCCTCCACTATGAAAGGACCTACACCCCCTCCCTTCCAAGACATCTCTACCTACTCTACTCCCACCTACTCCTAAGCTCAAACAAGCCTACCAACACTCTATTAGAGCTTGCTCTCAAGCTCCCAAGGTGCCTATTAGTATAGCGAACCTCTATCCCACCAAATACTAAACCAACTTCCCATCCCCATTCATACGTCACCTTGGAGACGTCCTCCAACCTCTGTTCCGGTAACAAATCATCTCCGCCTTCTCACCTCCATTCTGGAGCCACGCAGAAGCTTTCCTCTACTCGACGTCCTCCTGCATCTCACCTCCATTGACCTACTCCTCACCTCCTTCGTTTGAGCTTTCGCCAGGCACCGTCGTCTCGCCCAACAACCGTTTTTGGAGATTTCTTCTCACCCCTCTCTCTTTTTATTCTTTCATAGTTTGTTGTAATTGACATTGGAGTGATATATATATCAAATTTGCTCCATATCTCTTGTGATTCATTCTGCTTGTCTTCTTTTAAAAATACAAAAAAAATGACAAAACCATAAAATACCAAAAAGAAACAAATTGAAGCACGATTTTCAATTAAAGTAAATGTTGCCTCCCTATGTTTGACCTGGGACTCCATTGAAGTTTCAGTATAAATTTTATTTGACCACGAGTTTTGCAACTACGATGACGGGTTACTTGTAACCCTAATTTCAAACTCGTGAAACACGTGCGATCATTTTGGCGTCGTTGCCAGGAAGGCAACGGAATTTACTTTATTGTTTACTGCGCTTCTTTGCATTTACATAGTACTAACCCCGCTTATCTTTGATCTACTGTCTTGTAGGTATCCTAGCATGGAGATCCAAGTGTGGTAGACCAGAGTAAAGTACAAGTAGAGTACTCTGTAAGTATCCCCCACATTTCCCCCCACTAGTTCATTTTGCCACACTCATAACCAAGACCTAATCTACTTAGGTGTTTGCATAAACCCTAGGATAGAATTGTTTGTCTTGTTTGCCACCTTCATCCACCTCACCCCCACATTGAAAACAAAAAACAACAAAAAAGGATACTTTCTGTGGGACGAATCAATATACACACTTCATACACCCACATTTGAGGCACATAATCGGACTTGATTTTCATCTACTCAACCGGAATTCCGACCTATGGACTCGGTACATGAATTCAACATATAAAAGAGTAAAAATCATATTAGGTTAATCACCTTTTTGTGTGCCTTAATCGGTGGTGCATTTGAGCCGATTGATTGAATTGTTTGGGACACACGACCTAATCTAAAAGAGGTTCATTTTGTAGCTGCCCCATAAGATTCAATAATTAGGTCAAGCTAGGCACTCCATATTTTTTCTTAATTTCTAAAGGAAAATACTTGAACACGTTCTTTTAAAAACAAACTTGGTTTGCCTCACAAAACTTGGTTGAAAACACCTAATATTTGATCCTAAAAGCTATTAAGAAAGATTCAAACTCTAAAACTCACCTCATCACTAATAATCTTGCTTGAAAACCTCTTGGTTGTGCACATTCACACATTCTCAAACAAATTATTAAGGGCACAACCCATTAAGGGCCCATCACATTCCAGAAGCACCAATATCCCAAGCCTAACTAAAATTGAGTAGACGTTGGCCCTAAGGACTGGTTCGCTCTATGGGATCCAGATTGAGATTATTCACGATTAACCTACTTATACTAGTCAATCTGATGTCTAGCTAGGGGAGTAGCGTCAAACGACCACGACTAGGGGGTACACTAGGAATCGGAGGTGCAAGTCAAAGGAAGAACCTTCTCCCCAGTACCTCCTTCTAACTGGTTGGATTTCCTGGACATAAGTAAAGTAAATCGTCCATAATGTTAGGATGGAATCTAAGAGTCTATAGACCTTTAGGCTACCCAACCTAAGGACAGGCTTATATTCTTGTGCTGCAAGGTTCCCTCTCTTCCCCGTCCTTCCAACTTCCAGTGCATGCTTGGAAGGAGGTCATTGAACCCTAGATTGGAAGGACCTTTAGACCATTCTCGGAGGTGGAGGTTGAGCTTTAGACAAGCAGATCCCACGGCTGAACAACAACCACCTCCCCCACCCCCGAATCAGTAGGAGCTGATTTAGAGGCAATTAGATGAAATGCAGTAGATGCAGCAATGGTTACAACGTATGAATGGTCAGGGTGCTCGGCCCTTGAAGGCTTTTTATGATCCTTCAAACTATGGGGAACGTCCCGGCATCATGATTCCCACCGGAGACATAGAAATCAAGCCCCAAGTTTTAAGCTTGATTAAGCAATTTCATGGGCTTGGCTCGAAGGACCCATTCCAACACTTAAAGGATCTGACCACTTTGGTTCAGACCACCAAAGCAAGGAACGTGAACGAAGAGAAAATGATCATGAGGCTCTTCCCCCAGTCTCTCAGGGATAAAGCTGCACATTGGTACCGAACCATAGGAAGGCCAATAGAAACTTGGGCTACTCTTAAGTCAGCTTTCTTGAAGAAATTCTTCCCTATCGGAAGGACCAATGCCTTACGACGGGTAATTACCACTTTCACCCAGCGGCCGGGGGAACCGTTTCATGGTTCCTGGGAGCGATTCCAGGAACTTTTGAGGAAATGTCCACACCACAAGGTGTCAAAATGACAACTCGTGTAGATTTTCTATCACAGGTTGGTGGAGCAACTCCGTAATCACGTGGACGGTTCCTGCAGAGGCAATTTCCTCAACAAGGATGCAGATAGCGCATACGACCTATTTGAGGAAATGAGTGAGAACTCAATTAATTACGCCTCCATGGATGCATTCAACCAGTCCCAACAACCCAGGTCAAGTGCTAAGGAGATCCAGGATTCCCATTCATTTGACATGGAATTGATTTGTAATAAACTGGATAAAATGGACTTGGTTGCTAAGAGAATGGAAGAATGGATGTCTGGGAATTCAGGAAACACTTCTATACCTACTCAATTCCAGAATTCAGAATTCCATTCCTCACGAGCTCCCATAAGGCGGGAGTTCGTGAACCAACTTGAATCGGCTAAACCTGTTAGCCAGGATTTCTCGGAACCATATGGGTTCCAAACTAGGGCCTTTGATCCCAGTTTTTCTGATCCTTCCTTCTCTCCATCCTCGGCCTATGAGGATGTGTATGCAATGCAAGAGAATGTTAGGTCCAACCCGTATTCCAACACTTATAACTCAGGTTGGAGGATTCACCCTAACTTCTCTCGGAAAAGTCAAGGGCAACAAACCCAAACTCGACCCAACAATTATGCATCTCAAAGACCTATGGGTCAAGGTCAAGTATACACCTAGTTTCCCCCGAGACTGGTTACTCAGCCATCTTGGAATGCCCAACAATCTGCAAGGCAGGCTGAGTTAAACCGGCAGATGGTAGAAATGCAAGGGTCCATTCTTCAGTTTATGCCACAAATGAAGACATCATTGGATAACTTGCAATCCAGGTTAATTGCTAACACCTGACAATCTGGATCTCTACCATCTCAACCCGTACCCAACACACGGAATGTGCAAAATCAAGGCAATAGAGCCCAAGGGTACGGGAATCAAAGGGACCCACACACACATGCTCAAGTGGTTGAGCAGGGTCCCTCATCTTCTTCTTCTGGTTACGTGACCAACCAAGGCCCTCCAATCTTCACCAATCCACTTTAAGACCCAAACCCTTATGCCTCTGCAAACTCTGTCACCTTGAGAAGTGGGAAGCAGACCCAAATCCCTGAATTACCTTCTAGAAGTCAAAACCCTGGGGAGCATAAGAAAGAGGAGGAGGTTAAAGAAGACAATAAGGCCCAGGGATCAAAAATTGAAAATACCACCCATATCCCGTTCCCTGAGGCCCTATTGAAAACTAGGAAGAAGAAAACCATAGACAGCAACGAGGAGCTCCTAAATTTATTCAAGAGTGTAGAGATAAATATTCCGCTCCTCAACGCTACTAAGCACATCCCAGCTTATGCTAAATTCTTGAAAGAACTGTGTACGCAAAAGCGTAAGCTGAGAGAACCCACTCTGAGGAAGGTGATTCTCTCTAAGCAGGCAAGTTCTGTTATCCTGCATCACCTTCCTCAAAAGAAGAAAGATCCAGGTACCCCCTTGATATCATGCGTTATTGGGGAATACACTTTTGATAGGGCACTATTGGACCTAGGTGCATCCATCAACCTAATCCCTACTTCTCTTTATGAGAGGTTTGGGTTAGGTGAACTTAGGCCAATCTCAGTAATGCTACAATTAGCAGACCATTCGGTCACCACACCGAGAGGCGTTATTGAGGATGTAATTGTCAAGGTCAAGGATTTCTATTTTCCGATAGATTTCCTCGTCCTTGACATGGATGTACCTAATGATTTAAGGAACACACCCATCATTCTGGGGCGTCCGTTCCTAGCTATCGCCAAGGTCAACATAAACTTTGAAAGCGGTACCTTTGAGGATAGGAAGTTAACTCTAGATATTTTTAAGGCGATAAGAGGATTTGAGGATTGTGGATTTATTGAGGAGCTCGAGGATCAGGATCTTGAGACTTGTATGACAATCAATGCACTCGAGGACTCTGCCAGCTTTAGCAAACCCAACCCGCAACCCTCCGTGATAGACCTACCACATCCTGAAGAGGCTGTTGATTTTGTTCATTCCCAACCTCTTCCACCAGATTGTCCTGATGAATCTTCATCAGCATCCTCCCTACCTTCTATTCTAAACCCACCCCAGCTGGAATTAAAACCATTGCCAAAAATTTGAAATATGAGTTCTTAGGACCTGAAAACACTCTCCCTATGAATATTAGTGCTGATTTGACTAAGGAGCAAGAATCGAGGTTAATTAAGGTCCTTAAGAAAAATAAGGAGGCAATTGGTTGGACCATCCATGACCTTAGGGAGACCGAGCCATCTTATTGTAATCATCGTATTTTCATGGAAGATGGATCCTACCCTTCTCACGAAATGCAAAGGAGACTAAACCCGAATATGTGAGAAGTGATCAAGAAAAAGATAATCAAGTGGCTCGATGCTAGGATTATTTACCCAATCTCGGATAGTCCATGGGTTAGTCCCATTCAGATTGTTCCCAAAAAGGCAGGAATAACCGTTATGACTAATGAGAAAGGGGAAACCTTCACCACTCGTTTAGCTTCTGCTTGGAGAGTCTATATTGACTATAGGAAGCTGAACATAGCCACTAAAAAGGATCACTTTCCCTTGCCATTCATCGATCAAATCCTTGAAAGGTTAGCTAGGCAAAAATACTTTTGCTTCCTGGATGATTATTTGGGATATAACCAAGTCCTTATCCATCCCGAAGACCAGGAAAAGACAACCTTCACATGTCCCTACGGAACCTTTGCATTCCGTAGAATGCCTTTCGGGCTTTGCAATGCACCTACGACTTTTCAAAGGTGCATGCTGGCCATCTATTCTAACATGGTGGGAGATTGTCTTGAGGTATTCATGGATGATTTCTCTGTTTTCGGAGATTCTTTTGAGTCTTTCCTAGCTAACTTGGAATTGATCCTCCAGAGATGCATCAAAACACGACTGGTCCTTAGCTGGGAAAAGAGTCACTTTATGACTCAGGAAGGCATTGTCCAGGGTCATGTGGTCTCTAGTCGTGGTATTAAAGTTGATAAGCTAAGGTGGATGCTATCTCTAGACTTCCTCCACCCACAACCATAAAACGGATCCACTCTTTCCTTGGGCGTGTGGGTTTTTACAGAAGATTCATTAAGGATTTCTCAAAGGTTGCTCATCCCTTGAGTAACCTTCTGGCCAAAGACACGCCATTCGAGTTTGATGAGTCATGCTGTAAGGCATTTAATCTATTAGAAACAACAGTCACCTATGCCCCGGTGTTGCAACCACCAATCTAGACAGCCCCATTTAAGATTATGGCTGACGCATCTGATTATGTCGTCGGGGCTATCTTGGGTCAAAAGATTGAGAAAAAGCCCTCTGTGATTTACTACACTAGCAGGACTCTGGACGAGACCCAGAGGAACTACACCGTTACTGAAAAAGAATTACTAGCCGTAGTTTTTGCTTTAGAAAAATTCAGGGCTTATCTGTTAGGTTCTCGTGTCATCATCTATACCGACCACTTGGCCTTGAAACATCTATTGGCCAAAAAGGATGCCAAACCCTGGCTTATTCGCTGGATTCTACTACTTCAAGAATTTGATCTTGAAATCAGGGATAAAGTCGAGGCACAAAATGTAGTGGCGGATCACCTATCAAGAATCCTAATCGATTCTCCTCATCTGGATGTTCCAATCTCTAATACTTTTCTGGATGAGACTATCCTTACAGTCTCGAGTATTCGAACCCCCTAGTTTGCGGATATTATCAATTATTTGGCCGTTGGTCAAATCCCCCAGGATTAGACCAAACAACAACGAGATAGACTTGTGTCTGAGGCCAAATATTATTTTTGGGACGATCCCGAGCTGTACCACATTGTCGCAGACTAGTTTATTCGTCGATGCGTCCCGGAAATCGAGTTCCATAGCATACTTGAGTTCTATCACACATCTGCATGTGGTGGACACTTTTCCGGGAAAAAGATGGCAGCAAAAATCTTGCAATCTAGATTCTATTGGCCATCATTATTTAAGGATGACCAGGAATTCTCGAAGTCATGCACCTGATGCCAAACACTCGGGAACATGGCTAAGAGAGATATGATGCCCCTGAACCCAATTCTTTCCATCAAAATTTTCGACATTTGGGGCATCGACTTTATGGGACCCTTCCCTCCTTCATTTGGACACCAGTATATTCTGGTCGCTACTGATTGCGTGTCCAAATGGATTGAGGCAATTCCCACTCGGACCAATGACCACAAGGTGTCATCGATTTTGTGAAGAAAAATATCTTCAGTCAGTTCAGGGTTCCTAGGGCAATTATCAGTGATGGTAGCACACATTTCACTCATGCCCAATTTCATAATTTACTGGGGAAATATGGGGTGAATCATAGGATTTCCACACCTTACCACCCTCAGACGAACGGACAGGCTGAGGTCTCCAATTGGGGGATCAAAAACATTTTGCAAAAAATCGTCAAGCCTGATAGGAAGGATTGGACCCAAAAGCTAGATGATGTTCTTTGGGCCTACTGTACGGCATACAAAACACTTATCAGTATGTCTCCATTCTGTCTAGTGTTTGGCAAGGCGTGTCGCTTACCCGTAGAACTTGAACACCAAGCACTTTGGGCCATCAGGAAATGTAATGTGGACCTTGAGTTGGCCAGGAAAACCAAGAAACTCCAACTTTCTGAGTTGGAGGAGCTTTGAAATGATGCTTATGAAAATGCCAGAATCCATAAGGCAAGGACCAAAGCTCTCCATGACCAGATGATTTCACGTAAGAGCTTATAGCCAAACCAAAAGGTCTAGCTTTTCGATTCTCGATTGAAGCTTTTCCTCGAAAACTCAGGTCTAAGTGAGACGGCCCATTCGTTATTGAGCGAATTTTCCCTAACGAGGTCGTCGAAATCTTTGACCCAAAGATGGGTTATATTTTCAAGGTCAACAGACAGCGTCTCAAACCCTTTGTTGACCATGTGCTCCCTGAACCCATCTTGGACAAGGTTGCTCTTACCTTGCCTTAACCAAGGCAAGCCGATCATCGCCTAGCTGGAGGCACTGAACTCAGCACATGTAAAGACTATTCCAAGCTGACCAAAGTCTCACGGAAACCAGGTGCCATTCTTCCACTTCTACTCTCCTACATGCTTTCATTTTGAACAATGAGGACATTACAATAGATAAGTATAGGGGGGTGGAAATATCTTATAATCTTTTTGTCAGTTGTAACAGTAATTTCCTATTTTTTTTATTCTATTAAAAAAATTAGAATTAGGAGACGAGAACTTAGGTATTAGGAGTTGCAAACTTTAGGAATTGATACTTTGAGACCTGAATACTTAGACTCTTCAGGTCATCGGGCTTAATTAGCCCGGGTGTCCACTCGAATGTGGACTTAGTCTTGAGTCCTTGCCAATTAAAATTCATTTTAAGTTGGTAAATAAATTAGGGTGATAAGTATGCAACTTATCAACCCCCCTCTAATTTGGGGGGACTTTAAGCCTAAGCATCTACACACTTTTTTTACACTAACTTTTCGACGATTTCATCGGAAATTGGGTAGCTAATGAACTATCTAGGGTGGTATGGCTGGCAAGTTGTTGGTGGTAATAGCTCATCGGCAGGTTTTCCAAAGCCCAGTCACATGACCATTTTCGTTGTACTGCCTTTAGGTAAATCTTAGATTAGGGAAGCCACATACTTAAAAAAAAAACAAAGCAAAACAAAAAACAAAAAGAAAAAAAATAAAAATAAAAAAAGAGAAAAAATAATAATAATAAACAAAACCACACTTCACCGCACAAGTATAGCTGGTAAGTTGTCGTGGGTAACAGCTCATTGGCCGGTTGTCCAGAACCCAGCTGACAAAAAAATGCACAATAATTCCCAAAAGACTTAGGGAAGAAGCGGGGAAGTAGAATAAACTGGGGAGATATACACTGGGTTTGCCCTTGTGTTGACCCCATAAATAAAAGTAGGGACAAAGCTACCAATCGAAAAGATAAACCTCTAGGCAAGGTCACCTAAGGTCGTAGAAACCCGAAGTCCGTTTTAACGGCCACCTAGTGAGTCTTTCACTATTTTCACAAGAGGCTTAGCACTTAGAGTCTTTTTCGAGTCTTGGGCAGGTCAGGTAGCCGTAAAAAGTTATCTTGGAACTCTCAAACTCCAAAAGTACAAAAAAAAATTAGAAAAGAAGAAAAATAAGAAAAAAATTTTGTATCTACTCTTCTCAAATAAGACGAGGGCTTGGACGGTCTACATTCAGGTAGACACTCGGGCACTGTTGAGTTTTTATAATTAGGTCTTGGGGTTTAGATTTTCTAAAGCAATCAATAAATTTTGCCTAAGTACTCGAACCTTAATTCTACTTTTATACATAGCATTTAGGTTAATTTTGCTAAAGACTAGCAAAAAGTAAGCATGGGGGTATGATAAACACACATCATCTCATGATAAATTGCTTATTTATGATAGTTCCTAGGCTTAGCATTGCATATCATGCTATAAATATTGCATAACATCCATTGCATGGCATTTAGGATAGTTGTATGTTTTGTATAGTAATTCCTTCATTTTATATGGCCAGGAGGCAATGCGACATCCTTATGAACTTCGGATGAAAAATCCGACCATACGGATGAATCCGGAGAGACAATCGCACTTTGACAACGTAGAAATCACCTCGATCCGAGCACCATGGCATCCTCTGCAAGCAATGAAGTGTGGACAGTCCCGATGGTGCCACGTGGCACCATCTGGAGTGCCAAAAGCCACCTTCCACATCTTCCCCATCAAGTGATCTGTCGTTGGATGAAAATCCAATGGCTGAGAGCTTGCCCTCACCACGCGGCTGTAATTCCTCCTCGCGACACACACGAAGGCTTGGCGCAATGGTGGGAGCAGCGGTTCGCAAGGGAGGGGTGCGGCTTCAAATCCCCACACCCCCCCCTCAATCCAGCCAGCGCATGCGCAACGGCAACACACATTGGCAGCACGCGTGCGCACGCACGCCAGCACGCAACTAGCAGGCCAGCACAATCCACGCGCATGAACAGGGACAACGCAGCGCCAACAGAGCAAGGGGCAGGCACATGCTTGATTGGCTCCAGCCTACAGCGACACATGAGCTGGACCTACAGCGACGTTTACAGCCGTGGCTAATTCTTCGTGCTCTAGCAAAGCCAGTTGTGGGCATGAGCAGGCGTGAGCGGGCATGAGCTACCTATAGCGACACTTCCAGTGACGACCTGGAAGTCACTAATGGTCCCATACCTATTTTTGCCTCTTCTCCACTGTAAACGGACCTACACCCCCTCCCTTCCAAGCCATCTCTACCTACTCTACTCCCACCTACTCCCAAGCTCTAGCAAGCCTACCAATGCTTTGTTAGAGCTTGCTCTCAAGCTCCCAAGGTGCCTATTAGTATAGCGAACCTCTGCCCCACCAAATATTCATCCAACTTCCCATACCCATTCATAGGTCGCCTTAGAGCCATCCTCTCACCTCCGTTCCAGTAGCAGATCATCTCCACCTTCTCACCTCCATTCCAGAGCCATGCCAAAGCTTTCCTCTACCCGACGTCCTCCTTCATCTCACCTCCTTCGTCCGAGCTTCCACCAGGCACTGTCGTCTCACCAAACAGCCGATTCGAGAGATTTCTTCTCAACCTCCTCTCTTTTTATGCTTTCATAGCTTATTGTAATTAACATTGGAGTGATATATATATCATATTTGTTCCATATCTCTTGTGATTCATTCTGCTTGTCTTCTTCTTTCAAAAATACAAAAAAAATGACAAAACCCTAAAATACCAAAAACAAATAAATCGAAGCGCAGTTTTCAATTAAAGTAAACGTCGCCTCCCTATGTTCGACCCGGGACTCCCTTAGAGTTTTGGTATAAATTTTATTTGACCACGAGTTTTGCAACTATGACGACGAGTTACTTGTAACCCTAATTTCAAACTCGCGAAACACGTGCGATCACATTTGATGTTTTGTTTGGACGACTAGAAGCCATGTATATCAGGGAGTCAATCTTTGTAAAAGTGAAAAAGTGTTCTCACAACTCTGTACAATCAAAATAGCTCAAATTTCAAAAATAATTTCTATCAATGGGACATATAAAGGTCATGTCAAACGTCTGGATGTGTGTGGAGATGTTTGATGATGTGGTTGGTTGTCGTTAATAATAAAATGAGAGAAGCCATTTTCCTTTTGTTGAGATTGGGTCACTTGGTTCTGTTGGGCGACGTCTAAAGAGGCTAACAGACGTTTGATGCATAGTGTAGATGTCTTATACCGATTACGCTAACTTGAAATGACTTTGTAAGAGTCTCTTCATGGGTAGGTCTGGTTCTATTGGATTCCTAGGTAGGTCCAAGTGTCTAAGGGCTCCTTACAATACTTCTAGGCACATGAATACAAGAGAGAAATATTATAAGGACACCAGACTATCTTGGCTACCATCTCCTTTGCTTCCACGCTTAAGTCCTCTGCCTTTCTTCTTCACAAAAATTAGATCCTACCTTCTTGTCACTTTGTGATAAAGAGTCTGTACGATCACTCTGATTTCATACTTAGTGTTTGTAGATGGGGTTTTGAAAGATCATTAAGACATGATTAAAGGAGTTGCACTAACATTTTGTTGCCGCTGCTAGTGATGGGTTAAGGTGGCCCCTGCTATTGCAGCCAACCAACCCCACGCACGGTTGTTGTTGTTGCAATTGCAACTCCTACCGTAGCTATTATTGTCACAACCGCTACTGTTGCTACTACTATTGCACTAGCAACTACTATGGCTGTTGCTCAATGCAATGGCTACGACAACTACTATTGTTGCTGAAATCACCAAGTGACGAAGTTTAAGACCTCGTCAAGGCCTCATATGGCTTAGGTGTGTTCCCATCTCTCTCTTATCTAAATCCCTAGCCTAGGCATCTCTAATTTTAGGGATTTGGGGATTTTATTTGTGAGTTGGGGACTGAATTGGTGAGGGCAAAATACTGATGTGGATTATTGTTTGTTGTTGACTTTGAGGAGTTCAGAGGGGCAGCCACCTCCGGGAAAGAATGGGCTCAAGGCAAGGTAGGGACTCTTATTTTTCCTTTCATTGTTGTTTCCATTTCTTGAATACCTAATTTTGTTTAAATAGGTGACAAGTAGGCACCATAGATGTTAGATCTCGTATGTGAATGTTCGATCTCCTAAAAATGATGATAATGAAGGATTTTAAGTATGCTAAGGGGATGGTTAGAGGCATGCCCTTAGTGTTTAATCAACCTAAAATAGTCCATGAGTGCCAAATACTACGTGAAAATGGTACCCAAGTCATTGGGAATAAGGAAGGGGTTGGATGGTTGTGTGAAACAATTTCCTACTAAGAGCAGGGTGCTGGAAACACCCAGTACCAACACTAAACCTCAATATCGGTATAAAAGGGCTATTACAAACCATTGTGGTATGCAAACCAAGGGTAGTGAGTGCCTTATACCAATACTAATTGATTAGTACCGATACAAGCTCCCAACCCTAGTTTTTGAGCTTGCAAGGGGACTAGGAGTGCCCAATACCCGTGCTAATCAATTAGTACTGGTACTGGCCATATTTCCAGGCCTGAACGATGTACAAATGGAGATCTGAGGTTGCCCAGTATCGGTCTTGAGAATCAGTAACAATACTGGCACCACCTAATGGCCAGTAGACAGTAGGCACCCAAAACTGGTACTGATCGTTAGTATTGATTCTGGTGCCTTGGAATTGATGATGCAATTATTGAATATTTCCCTAATTTACTAAATATAAATGGGGAAAATGAGAGGAAAATCTAAAATACTAATAACTATTAATAACTTTCAAGACTTAAATGCCACCCATGTTAACGATGGCCTAGTATGTTATGTGTATGGGAACTCCTAGGGAGACGAATTAAAAGCCAAAATATAACCAACTAAATCTCAAGTGAAACTTGGAATATCAAGTCTTGGTGACTCTATTATGAGTCTAAAAGGAAGCTTAGATCCTAAGGTCTGAGGCTAAACCACAAGTGATCCAGTAGGTCCCTAGGATTTCATTCTTAACTTTGAATTCAAAGTGGATTAAAAGACGAGTAAGTCTACTAGGTGAGCTCGTAGGGCTACATCCACTAACTTCATGACCCATAGGTTCACTGTCCGAGTTAGAGACCCAAGGATATGTGGTGGCTAGAGGCTACTGTAGATCTACCTTGGAACATGCATGGTTCCTAGGTACAGCTATGAGCTATCACTAAGGTATTTGGAAGCACCCAAATCCAACTTGATGCAGAGGTACTTGTAGCTTTAGGCTCAGTAGGTGCTCCCATGCATAGCGAAAGATGTTGGAGTACTTGGTACTCCTAGCTAGAGGCTCATTAGGCACCCATGTGTGCAAAAGACGTTGGAGTATCGTGAAGGGCTTGGTTGAGATCTCATCTAATGATGGATTGAGAGGGCACACTGATATGGAAAATGCATGATTTGTTAAAATAATTTTTTAATGTCGCTGTAACACTCAAAGCTGATCAACTTTTAAATTTGTAAAACCTAGATAGCTGGAGTATCTAGGGTCATCCAAGGAAGCTAATTTGTAGTTATCAAAATAGTATTTTCTCTCTCGCTCTCTCAAATCTTCTTTTTGTCTTTTTCAATTTTTGTAATTTTTTAGGTTTAGAAATATGGGCAACAAATGAGAATTTCGCTTAAGTGAACAAGATATAATCCTCCTTTCTAAGCCCACCCTAGGCAAGTGCACCTAGGATAATTAGAAAGGTGAAGTGGGTGCACAAAAATTAGATAACTTAAAGCTTGAAAATTAAGCACACGGAATAATGAAAGGCACTTGATATTATAAAAGAAGTTGTTTACAAGTACTTAAGGAGCTCAATTGTGTGGAGGGTTTCACACAACTAATCCCTAAGTAGAGGAATGCTTCTACAAAAATAAAGACAATAGTACGAAGAAGCAAACAATCTCCCAAATAAATATGAAGGAGAATATCCATGCTCCAAGTATAGCTACTCATAGACTTAAAAAGAGGTTCTCATTGCTTCTTCCTTAAATGCTCCTCCTCTCTAGCTCCTCCTAGGGTGGTGGACGTCCACCCTAATCCTCCTACTTGGTCATCCTCCTATTAAGATCGTTGGCTCCTTGCCTTGGAAGATAGAAGTAGAAGTAGGGCACCAAGGGGGGTAGAAGTTCCCCTTGATCCTACTCCTAACTTCCTCCTCCAAATATAAATGTAGGTGGGTTTAGGTAGAGAAAATGATGAAACCAAAGACGGGAGTTATGTGGTAGTAGGGTAGTGTATTTATAGGATGGAGAGGGGGGTGGTTATGGTTTTTTTAGGGAAATAAAGGGGTGTGTAGATGTTTTTGGAGGGAAATGAAGGGGTTCATGGATATTTTTGGTGGGAATAATGGAAGGGAAATGAAGAAGTGACTATGGGTGGTAGTTATGTGATTTTTGGAGGGAAGGAGCTAGGTAGGTGGACTTTGGAGTTAGCTTAGCTAGCTAGGGTACCTTAGCTAGTTGATAGCAGGAGCTAGGAATAGGTAAGAGGAGATGCTCTGAGCTGGTTTGAACCTTCATGGAGCTTCAGGGAGTTGATGAAGAGTTGCCAATGAACTCAGCAATTAGCTTAGCTAGCTAGTTCTTTGCTGGTAGCTAAGCTAAGTAGGGTTTAGCTGAATGGAGCTGTCTTCAGCTTGTCTAGAGCTGAGTTGAGCTGAAGCTGAACTACCTAAGGACTCAGCTAACTTAGCTAGCTAGTTCTCAACTAGTAGCTAAACTTGAAGGAGTTGAGCTGAACTGAGCTTCTTAAGCTGGAAATGAGCTAGGAGGAGCTGAGAATGAGCTGAATCTAGCTGAGATGGGTTGGATCCAACTATAATGATCTTTTATCTTATTCTTCTTATCCTTCTACCTTCCATATTGTTAGGGTTTAGCTGGTTTCTATGGTGTATTCATTCCTGACAATCAAAATGAAGTGTATCAGTACATAAAATAAAAAGAAATCCTAATAATGCATGCCTAAACCCTAAATGCAAGTGAAGGCCTAAATGCAACCTAATACCGCAAATGTTGAAACCTTAAGAACTAAGTGTAATAATAGCCTAAGAATGATGATAAAGTAGTGTTTATCACACACTCAAAGACTATGCTCCTGATGGGAGCCTTGATGTGTCAGCCCAACAATTCTGACCACCCCTGCAACATGATCTAGAATGATCTGTGACTAAACCTTGCTCAACAAGTGCTGAGCCGTGCTCTTCACCGTCGCAAGGCATTGGCCTAAGTAACTCCTAAGAGACCTGAATATTCTGATCGTGATCAGCAACATTCTCAATCTGTGGAGAACGGGTACACCTTTCGCAAGGGTTACCAACTCTGCTAGCCCCTCCCATAGCTAGGGAGAGACTGCCAAGCAAGGATCTGAGGGAAGGATACATCTCAATCTCCTATAGTAGAGAGGGATGATTCCCAGAATCTAACCTTTGAGGAGAGTGAGGGAATGAACCATGTGAATAAATCCCGATGAATGAGGAAAAAGGGCTGTTGTCAACCTGTAGTATTACTAAAACATGGGTTAATTAGGAGAAATGGGTAAGGGAGTGTGGTTAGCCTATGGTGTAATTAAGATATGACTTAAAGGGTGAAATGGTGGGGTAGTTGGCCTTCATGCAAAAACTCATACACTATCCCTTCCTATTTCAATGTTACATGTGATTTTATGCCTACTGAGCCACTTGGCTCAACCCTACATTTGTGACCCATTTTTAGGTAGCATTGCCATGGTGCAGGCGACACGTCGCATCAAATTTAGGCTAAGAGGACCAGGGCGAATAGTAGAGTACTTGCTCTGTTTCTCTTTTGGGCAAACCTCAGTAAAAATTGTATTTTGCATGGTAAGAACTTTTTATTAGAATAGTAGAAGGTTATATTCCGTTGTATAATGGTTTGCAAGTTAAACCCTTGGACTTCGTATACGTTATGTTGTTAGTCAATGGGCTTTTGCATATAAAGTCAAGCCGTATGTTGTATGTCGATGATGTCAATATGTTTCACGAAATTGTTTGAGGAGATGTGGATGATATTTGCCTTTGTTTTCTTGCCGATTTTTTGTGTTTCTACCACTATTGGATGCGGGGTGTGCTTGCTTGTGTTTTACCACTTTTACTTATTTTTGTGATTTGGTTGTGAGGTGTACCCACCTATTTGAATTTTGTGGTATGCATGTATAGGTACAATTTGTAGGTACAAGTTTTGGGAAAATAATGAATAAATAGGGAAAACTCTGCTAGATTTTCGGTAGGTCTTAACCCTACAATTTATTTAAAAATTGTCCTTCTTGAGACGTACCTGATTGTTAAGGCTGCAAATCATAACCCAAACTACCTAGTAGCTAAGACCCTAGCACCAACACACCTGGTGATTCATTCCCAATCTATTGGGAATATTATCAGGGAGTAACATTGATCCAATTGATTATGAGGGAACAACTCCCTATTTTATCCTCGCAATCCTTGGAAAACCATTCCATGCAAGATCCTTCATATATTCTAACACTTGAGATCCCTGGAAGGCTATTCCAAACAATATCCTCATGATTTTTGTCACTCAAGATCCCTGGAAGACTTCCAAACAGGATCTTCTCATTCTTTGTCACTTTAGATCCCTAGAAGACTATTCTAAACAGGATCCTTCCCTTGGAAGATTGTTCCATATAGGATCGCTCGAGATCCCTAGAAAACTATTCCACACGAGATCACTCCAATTCCTTAGAAAACTATTTCACACATGATCCTTTATAAGCACCCTCGAGTCTTGGTTGCAGATCCTCGACCAATCCACACTACAAAATAAACTTCCTTTAGCAACATTTAATATTTGCCATTATAGACCTTCTATTAGCCACTATATGTAATTAGCGACACTTAAAATAATTGCCTCTTAATTGTCACCTTCGTTGCCGTCACTAAAAAGTTAGCTGCAATTGTACGATCATCACTAAACCAATGGTATTAGCATCACTTTAATTGCCGCAAATGTCACTAATGATCTTCTTTAATGGCAATTTATTTGCCACTACTAATTTATATTAGTGGCAATTTAATTAACGCTATTAGTATCTCTATATAGTTCATTTAATGGCTTTTTTTTGTCGCTAAATTACCACTATTGATTTACTTTAGTGACACTTTATTTTGCCATTTAATTTCCTCTATTGATATTATTTAACAGTAATTATCTATCTCTAAATTACCACTATTGATTTACTTTAATTACGCTTTCTTATGCCACTAAATCATCACTAATTATTTACTTTAATGGCACTTTCTTTTGCCATTTAATTGCCACTATTAATTCACTTTAATGATGCCTATATGACTTAATTTTATTCTTTACTAAGAAATAAACTTTTTTAACAAGCACAAAACATAGGGCCACAAGCACAAAGTCCTTTTTATTAACTTCCCATTCATCAAAGTACATATTGTTGGTGCTAGAGCACCACGATCATTTGTTTTGATGATAACAAAACACGTGTTATTTAACATTTGCAATTTGAGTCCTAGATTTCAGGTCAATTGCAAATGTGGACGTGTTTAGACGGAACTCGAGCTCGCATCCAGGATGGATTGGAGGAGCTTAATGAAGAACAGCGGAGGTTCGCGTGGAGCGACAGATTGAAGATAGAAGACAAGAAGAATATGATAGATTCTTTTTAATCCTTTCTTGTATCTCTTATCTTTATTTTCTTGCTCTTTTTATTTTCCTTAGAATATTATGTTAAAGAGCCTCAAAGTACCCTAACAGTAGTCCTAGGAACACCTGCACAACCCTAGGATACTTAGGTTTTCTGTAGAACACTTAGAAAACCAATATAGGGTTCAAATAGCACTTCCAGACGTCTAATTCCCAAATCAGACGTCTGATAAAGTATTTTAAGATGTCTGACTGTTGTTTCAGACGTCTGATATCTGTTAGGCTGGACATAGCTAGTTCTGTCTGATGAAATCAGACGTCCAGACCTTAGACCAGACGTCTTAGGAGACGTCTGATGGACGTTCCAGACGTCCAGATAGTGAACTGTTGGCTAGCTTAGCAGGCACTCAAGAATATGACCGTTAGAGCCTTATCAGACGTCCATAGGACTGTCCAGACGTCTGATGACCCAAAATCTCTTCTCAGAGATTTTCTAGCCGTTGCAACGTTTGGAAAATCCATTCCCACAGTAAAAGTAGGTTTCTAGACGTCTAGACATAGTGCCAGACATCCTATATGTCGTCTGATGGACTTGCGCAAAAACCCTGTTTAGATCTGATTCAAGTCAGGAGGAAACCCGCATAGAATCAAACGTCTGACCTTTAAATCAAACGTCTTAAAGTGGCCTTCCAGACGTCTGATGCAAGAGTTAGACATCTGATTACCCTGTCAAGCGCAATCATTGTCCTGATTTCGGCCTGATTCTCTTGGGCTTTGTTCCCAACGGCTATAGAACCTTTCCTAAGCCTTCCAAAGCCTTCCTAAGGCCTCTATAAATAGAGGGGAACCTTTGCAACACACATACACACTTGGATACACCTAAGCAACATACTTTCTACCCTTTGATGTCCAAGAAAAGATCTTGCTCTCCAAGCTTAAGTTCCATCACCTAGAGAGCTAAATTCCCTTTGCGCACTCGCTCTCCCGCCGTTGTTCACGAGAGCGACATTGCGCCATCGCGTGGCACACGCACAGCGTCATCAACTCGACGCACTCCTTGCAAAGGGGAGTTTCCTATTTCCTATAGAAGCTAGGTTTAAATTACTTTGTTGGCTCTATAGGATTACTTGTTTTATTTTATCTTTGTCTTTTGGTTGGGTATTCGCTTTGCGAATTCCTGTCTCCTTCGTGGGACAAAATCCTTCTCGTGGAGAGAAGGGGTTGAGGAATGCTACCCTCGTACTTGTAGCGTGGTTGTACTGAGGTTGAATCACCCTCATTTTAAAGTGATTCGGTTAGTGGTTTTGATCAACTTGGTTGATCGGAAAATCCTAACTCGAGAGAGTTAGGTGGTGGTTTTCACCCGGTTTGGGTTTCCACCTAAAAATTCTTGCGTTCTTTGTGTGATTGTTTTTTTGTGTGATTGGTTTTCTTTGGTGAGATTGCTTTATATTTTATTTCCGCATTTATTACGTCACCCCTCCTGGTAGGGCCAAAAACCTTCACATATTCCCCTCTTAAGGGTAATATAATAGAAAAGAAAAGAAAAAATACAAAAAAGAAAAATACAATGAGGATGAATTCTAGCAAGTCTGACTAAAATATAAGGTACTTCATCAACCCAATTGAAATCAGCTACAAAATCATATTTACCTAATGAACATCTTCAATGGATTTGGGAGATGGAATCTTTACCAATGGCTTCATCGACTTTCCTGTTGCTTTCTCCTCCCTCCTCTTCAAGCTCCAAATCCCTCTTCAAACATGAGAAAAACATTAACAGAGTTTAGTTTAGTTACCATGCAGTATGCCTTGAAATTAACCCTACAAATGAGTAGAAAAAAATCAGCTTCCCACTATTGCAACGATACTGCAAACCTGAAGTAAAAGAAGATGAGCCTCTTCTTCTAATGGTTGCTTTCTTTCAATGTCAGAGTTTAGTACACACTGCTGTGCAGTGGTATATCTCCAACAACTTCTTGCTCTACCTGCAATATCCGACAATTCATAGGAATACCATCAATGGCATGCATCGCCATGTGTCTAAGAAAAGCTGCTTTCCCTATCCCATTTCTTCCAGCAAAACCTAGCGTAAAAATGGTGACATGTTAACCACCGGTTTAAGATTACCCAGTATCTCATCACAAAAAAATAATAATAAAGAAAAAAAAGACTGCCTAATATCATCTGAGATGAGAATAGAATAATCTGCTAGCTCAATCAATTGAATTTTACACAAAGACTGAAACTTGAGATGACAAGTGCACAAATTAAAGCCAGAACATCAGATGGAAGGAAGGGCACTTCCCAAAGAGGAATAAATTTATTTTATGGAGTAAGAGGAACAAGGAATGAGTTCTTTCAGGATCTTGGTTAGCAAGGTCCTGTAAAGGCTTCTAACCATCTTACCTGGCAACCTTAGACAAAATTATAAATAGACTCTAGCACATCTACTAAATATTACAAGTTGTTGCCACAATAACAATGATGCATCCTTTGTCCAGTGAGCAAGTTATACATGAATCCTTGATGCCACCTAGATACTACTAGCTAGATGAACTAAAATGCTTTCCTGTTTATCAAATGCCTGATAATGTTGCTTCTTTATAATATTTATAACAAGATCAAATAAAGAGATACTACTCAATGATGCTCTTCTTTATAAATTAACAATAAATATGAAAATTCATTTCAGCACATGAACTAATGTTGCTTCTTCCCAAAGTTAATACAAGCTACAAAGGAAGACCAGATAACAAAAGCCCTATGTAGGACAATGGTAGTTGCGAACTTCCAAATGCAATGATACAATTCCATAGTGATGGAAATTTACCAAATTTCTAATAATAGACTTTCTTTATGGGATACTAATGATAATAGGGAGCAACTGATCCACACCCAATCTAGTGCTCTATCCATTTGTAGAAGGATACACATACAAATTTCATATCCATATAGAAATATGGTCACTCTTTCATACCAATGCATGTTCACATCTGTCATCCATTTCATATTATAAATATACTCATATTTAATGAAAATTTTGTTTAGCGCTATTCCTCTGCCCTTTTCTAAAATGTTAGAAACAATTGATGTTATCCTGAAAAGAAAAGAAAAAGAAAGAGAAAAACATACTCCTGAGAATGGGTGGGGCCAGCATTTGATAAAGCCTAGCAATCTACTCCTCTTGGTTGATATACTTGAACTCCTCATGAAATTCCTCTAAACTCACAAACTAAAGGGACACCAAAAAAAAGAACTATCACTAAAATACATGGATGATGAGAATAACATCGATGAAATGGCACAATAAGGACATACATATTGTAGTTATTCAAATAAGATCCATTTTAGTACTGAACTCTAGAAACTAAAGCAAGACTTCACATTTTCCTTTGTTCTCTTTTTGAAAGGGTACATTCTTATTCTTTTTCAAGTTCAATTCTAAAGCATCAAGAAAATTAACTTCCTCACATACAATCCACACAGGTGTAGCAACTAAATAAAGGAATAGGAGTGCAGATAGTAGCGGTAGCCAATCTTTTGAAATTCTTGAAATATGGGATTTTCCTGCTTAGAGTTTGAGATATTTCTTTGACTAAATATAAATCTACATAGAGATCCAATTTAACTTAATAACATCATTATTCTATGATTACCTACCCTGAAGTTGCATAGGATCCATAATGCACTTTTTTACGTGATAATGCCTTCAATGATGTAACAAATGACTGGATCTATGTATGGACATTACAAATAAATAAATAAGCCATTATTTAGCCTCTTTTCTAAAGGCATGAGTGATTGTTCAAAGGGAATCAACCAATAAACTAAAGCAAGCAACCCATATCTTTCCCCTGCGGATTGCCAAGGCGAACATGGGCTATCATAATTGGACTCGAAGCATACCTTCTCAACAACTGACGTCAACTTGAAGGTCAGGTACAAGCTAGTAGTCAGTGATGAAAAGAGGCTTCCATATTCTTTGTTCAAGAAAAATCGGTAGCAAATAGGTGTCGGCAACAATGCTCAGTAAAGGAGAAGAAAATATTCCACTAAGGTTAGCATTTGTCCCTAAAAGAAGAGATATAAGTTAAAAGTGGAAAGATGTAAAAATGTACAGAAGCTAAAAGATAACCAGGTGATTGTCTAAAACAAGGAATTTACAACCAAACAAGCAAAAATAAATAACTCATCTCATTCTCAAATAAGGACTTCATAGGTTTCACATTCTAATACGTTAAAAGTTCCTTTTGATAGCTAACAGGAGCTTAAATTGACTAGAATAATTAGAGATTGCAATTTTAGAGCTCAACGAAATAGTTCACTTATTTCAAAAAGAATCTTGTGTGCCTTCATAAATTTTATCTTATAAGGACAGAGGGCTTGAGAAATATTATGGTCATACTTATGAATAGTGTTCTCTTATGATCCAAACAAAGTTCCTTCTTCTCCCATGCAAATGCACTTAAAATTCTTGGCAAAGACTATCCAAAAGTGCATTTATGCTTTAACATAAAGGTAAATTAAACATAATAACAAGATCACCGTAGAAAATCCATCTATAATAGGAAAAGGTAGATTACAGGTAAACGTGATTACTAATTAAAGAAAATAATAAAAGAGTTCTTTTGGCTTTTCAAAAATACAATACTTTTATCCTCTTCATTTCCAAGTTTGACTACTAAGATTAATGCATACATATCAATTAGTGATTGCTCTAAATGATGCAACTAAGAAAAATGTGACACATAACTTGCAGGAGATATTGAGGGTTGTCATTTTCCATCCAGGAAACAATATAAGGCATTAACTTGATAACCAAGGAATCATCGTTGAAAGAGCGATCTTCGTTTTCGTTGAAAGCTTTAATATAAAATGATATGTCGTATTTAATCGTGTGGTAGAAAATCGCTTTTCAAAATATTTACATTCTCAAAACTAACCATGAAGAGTTAGGTGACGTGGTCTAGTGCGTGTGTGTTAAGAGGTGCCGTTATAGTTGCACTTGATACGTCGATTTTGAAAGAAGTAAATGGAGGTGAGTCCGAGTGTCGGTCTCAGGGAGACGTGGAAATCGGATTTTGTTTACCACTTGTTGTCACGAAAAAGGCGGAGTTTTGCTTGCGAAAGAGACGGTTTTGAAAAGCGAGAGATAGAGAGAGTTTAGGGTTAGAAAGCTCTTAGTTTTGATCATGCACTTTAAATAGAAATTAAAATGACGACTAAACGGAAAATAATTTCATTAAACATGCATTCATAGTTCATGGTTTACAACATTAAATACATGCTTCAACAAAAGTAAATGAAAGCTTAAAAGAGAGAGAGAGAGAGAGGTAGAGAGAGAGTGTGGAGAGCGACGAGGCAGCCACGGCGGTGGAGGAGGCTCCGTCGGCGGCTCGTCGTCTCCGGTGATTACAAAAGTGCCTAAAGCTAGCTAAGAGAGGAGTGGAGTAGTTGCAAGTGGGAGAGTCTGCCTTGAATGGTGGTAGAAGGGGGTTTAAATAGAGTTAAGGGCTTCCTAAAAGAAGAATGTGCTTTAGCGACATCCAGAACGTCGCTAAAATCGCTTCCAGATACGTCGGTGAAGCCCTCCTGCCGCCGGTCAGCTGCTCGCCCCGCTCTCTCTCCATGCGCGATCCGTGGACGTTGAGCGAGAGCCGTCCGATCTGAAATCCTCCTGCGCCCGCGCTGAGATCGCGCCTCGGGCGCGCGTGCGCGCGCGCGTTTCCACCCGGCGTGCACGTGGGCGCTCGGGAGCTGTCATCGCACCGCATGGCGCGATCCTGGCTGCCCACTGCTGATCGGGCAGCCCAATTTTGCCGTGCCCTTCGCTCGCGCTTGATTTCTGCTCCGCACGATTCGAATGCGCGTCACTGCGATGCGGGCATGCGCGCTAGCCGTTGCGCCACGCCCGCGCTTTGTCGCGGCGACAGCGGGCGAGCGCGCGGATCTCGGTCGTTCGATCGAAGATCAACGACCGAGATTCATCCTTGGCTGGCTTGAGGGCGTGCGAGTGGAGGGGGCGGGGCGACGTGGCACTTTCTGGGTCATTGATCTCCAGATCAATGGTCAGAATTTCTTGGGCCCATTGTGGGAGCTCCGGATGTCGGATTTGGCCGATTTTGAGTCCGTTGGACTTCGTTCGTCATTCTGAATCCATCCGTGTGGTCCGATTGCTCATCTAGGACCTGCTTTGACACATGTTTTACACAAATGGCCATTAATGCAATTTATAAGCAATCTTGGTACTTGATGCATGCAATGCTCCTATTCTACTTTATATTGTGCCTTTTATTCTAAATATGGGCCATATTCAACCTAATTACTACCCCCTTGCGTGGTGTTATCATTAGGTCGTCTCCATAGGGAGGAATTAGCCTATTAAAAATCAGTAATAATGCATCAAGCAATCGGGAATATCAATGGAGATGCATGCTAAGTAGTGCTCTCATTTTTAGCATAAATTCTCAATACAGATAATTAATCAAGAAGATGAGGGTGCACATGCAAAATTACCACAATATAATATTCTAAATAATGACCTTGGTAATAGCAAACAATGTTAATATTAATCTCCTAACTAATGACACCAATGTACTATAATCAATATCTCATGTTGTATGTCATTCATAAGGAGAAATCAATTATTTGTAATTCCAAATTAAGCAAGGGGTGTCCATGCAAATTTGTTGCAATATATTAATTCAGAAAATAAATGAATAGTAGGTTTGACAATGGCATTTTCCGTAATTTTTAATTGCAGAGAAAATAGAGCATTTGCTCTCTCTCCTCCTCGCGAGAGAGAGAGAGCACCAGCGGGGCTGTGGACGCGCTAGGAAGGTTGGCTAAGATGAGGCCTATCCGTTGGAGGCCGCGACGTCGACGGAGATGGCCGGAGGTGGCTGGTCGGCGGAGAAGAACGTCAGAGGAGGTGCTGGGGGCGAACCTGCAGGGGTGAGGGCGCGCTGCAGATGGCACGTGCTTGCGGTGTGGCAGGAGGGCACGTGGACGAGGGCGGTGCAGTGCCTTCAGTGAAGGGCACTGGCAGAGCGCCTGCGATGTGGCTGGAGCAAGCACTAGACGTCTGCGGGAGAGAAGGCACGCTGCAGGGAGGAGGGGCGTGCTGCAGATGACGCGGCCTGGCAGGTGAAGGCGGGCGGTGCAGAGGCGATGTGCAAGCGCCTGCAGGAGGAAGCGCGCCTGCAGGAGCGCTGGAGGTGTTTGGCGTGCGGGCACCTACGGGGAGCGCTGGCGCTGAAGTAGGTGCCTGCGGAGAGCGCTAGGCACTGAAGCGGGTGCCTACGGGTGCCTTTTTGCAGGGTGCTGGCGCTGGAGAGGGGCGCACCCTGCTAGAGCGGGTGAGGCGAGGGCGGTGCTCACAGGCTGTGGTACGGTGATGGCAGGTGTGGCCAGAGGTGGTGCGGGTGCATGAGCAAGCGCCTGCGGGAGGGGACATGCCTGCTGGAGAGGGGCGCACCGTGTTGGCGCTGGAGAGGGGCCTGCAATGGTGAAGGTGCCTGCAGGGCAATGGAGCCGCGCCTGCAGTAGGGGCGCTGGAAGGAGGAAGCGCTGAAAGGAGGATGCGGTGCACAGTGCACGCTGGGGTTGCAATTCCCCGCAGGGGGGAAGATGGATATCCCTCTCCTTTCTTCGCCTCCTCTCTTTTAACTCCTCTCCTTTACACGTTCTTAGAGTTAAGGGATTGTCAAATCATTACATATTAAGTTATAGAATAAATGTAAACCTAAATCATGATGCATGCAAATATTCTATAACTTAATGTAGTTATTACCAAACCTAAAAGATACAATTAAAGTTAGTTAGGCGTACTATTAGTCCATTAAAATAGACTCATCAATCCTCAAAAATGTGAGTAGATCCAAATACAACTTCTTGTTGCTGCCCTTCAAAAAGGAAAAAAAGCTTCCCTGTTGCTTGCAATAAAAGAAGTTGAGAGAAGTGGGCAATGATTAAAAGTATGTTCTTCATTTTCCTTCCACTACCGCATCAAGATGTTGGCAGAAGTCCAAAGGAACATCACGACAGTAGTTTGCTTGAGATTCTCCTAAGAATATATAATGCCTAAGACTAATTGATAAAATAACCAAACCTAAGCCAAAACTTCTAGAAACTTAGATAAAGCTATTGTCTTTATAAGAAAATGGATGGCTCCTCACCAGAAACATCCAAATGCCACCATCACAACCCACCATTCCAATGCCACCTACAAGGGCATTCCTAGTAGATCAGCCAAGTTAATCTAGAACTCTAGATTTGTCATCTCATTATGGCAAGCATCCTATGGAATTTTATATACCTAAAACCAACAAGCTTGAAAGCAGAATGGTTAAGCAATTAAGATGTCAACATTTTTAATTTGGAAAAAAATAAGGCTTAACATGTTGTAGTTTTAGGGGTATTCAAAGTAGTCTATGAGAAAATCAAACTGAAACATAAGTAGAAAGAATTAACAAGACATCACAAATACCAAGGTCAAAAATATTGAATGCCTCTATATGTGTTTGACTCATACTTGGTCATATAAACAATCACAACCAAATGGCATATGCTTTGATTTGTTTATGTAGCTTATGTATGTCCAAGAACTTCAAAATAACCAAAAGCAATAAGAGTTCTATGACTTATGACTATAGTTAATCTTTTACCTAGCGTCTATGAGGACCTTTTTCACATAATTAGATTTCAATGCCAATAAATCTGAATACAAGCAAATTCCTTATGGAACCTTTGTTTCACAAGACACAATTAAGTTATTATACAGAATTAAGGAGTGCAACACTCATTGTCATTAGAGGAGGAGAAATCCAAGAAAAAAAGGATAATATGCAATAGATGTACCAACAAGTGGGAAAGCATGTTATAAATCTAAGAACATTTTCAACTTCAAATCTTCACCGGAAAGTTTAAAATGCTTGGGTAAGGGAAGTTTATAGTCACATATTACTCCCTCAATCTATACACACAAATGTAAACCTGAAATAGAATCAACATTTCCAACAGCTGAGAAAACTTAATTACCTGCCTACGATGGTTTTTGCCCCTGCTGTTCTTATAATACATCAGTAATATGCACTTAAAACTCATTGCCGCCTAGCGCACCATTATATTTGCACAATAGCTACTGATAAGCCATGGTGAAATACTTTACGTAATACTTTTTGAAAAGAAATATTTTAATCTTCAGTAATACTTAATAGAAAGATTTCCAATTATAATGATGTAAAAGATATCCAACATCAAGAAAAGTAAGGGGAGATAAGATATTAGCAATTTTCCTCAACAGACACCTTCATATTATAATCGCATCCATATGTGTAATGGATGATAAATGTCTTCTCAACTTCTTTGTCCTGGTGGATGATGCATATGTGCTATATCTGAAACTAACAAAGTAGCAACGGCAACGTTGCACTTCCAACAATTAAACAATATAATACTCAAATAAGCAGAAGCATACCAGATCTAAAATAGTAATGTCACCATATAAAATTCCTCGTTATTTTATTTGACCAACACAAAATCCCATTTACTAGTGCTCCATATGGAAGTTGTAACCCTTCATATGGAGAAGAGTAGTATTATACATACTCTTTTATGTTCCCTATAACATACCCTAACCTTAGGTGAAATCCTACTAGGATTCCATGTGTAACACCTTTCCCCTACCCCCTCCCCTATGGGGTCTACTAATTTTGAATTCAAATTTTACCTATAAAAGAAGCATCCCACCTACTCCACCCTCCTACCACACCACCTATCCACCACCCACATCCACTGCTGCCCATACTAGTAGTTCCCTGGCAAACGACACTGAGCTCCGGTGAGCTCCACCTCCTCCGGTGAGCTCCCCCTCCTACGGCCTCAACCTTCGCTAGCCCCAACCTCCTCCAACAAGGTCCTCCTTCGGTCGAGCTCCTTGGAGCTTCCCCTCCTCCAACCTCGAGCTAGGCAGAGCTCCTTCGACCTGAACCTCCTCCAACTCTAGCTCCAACGAGCTCCTCTAACTCCATCCCAACCCTAACCGAGCTCCTCCTCTGATCCCGACCCTAATCGAGCTCCTCTAGCCCCATCCTAACCTCGACCCCCATCCCATCCCGTCCCAACCAAGCTCCTCCAGCCGACCCCGATCAAGAACCTCCGACCCCATCCTAACTTTGACCCCGACCGACCTGTTTTCCAACGCCAACGTCACCTCATCCAACACCAACACCGACAGGTTGTGCATTGTCCCTACCGCAGTGTCTAAGTTCTATTTCTGGTGTAAGGTGCTAACAGCACCAATGTAGGAGTTGTCAAATGTAAGAACATTTATGTTAATCAAAGTGTTCCAACATATATAAGTAATTGATGTCAATAACACCAACATAAGTGATAAGTGTTTCCAATAGATACTTGAGTACTATAGAAGTTACTGCATAAATGTCAAGGGCACCAACGTCAAAATGTACGTGGTGACGTTGGTATCTAAATTTACGTTGATGTGATTCTTATCTTTTTTGTTTAAGGTGTTGTTAGCATCTCAATGTGATCGGTGGTGATGGCATTAGTACTAATGGCGACGTTGTTAACATCTATGATGATGCTGAAAGCACCTATACAATATAACAAAGAAGATTTTGGTCACAATTGAAAACCATGGCCAAAAGGTTAAAAATCGTCACCAATTAGCGTGACCAAAAGTTGCATGTAGAAGGGTTTTGATCACGGTTTCACCTAAAACCGTGAAAAATATCCACTTTTACTCATTGTTCTAAAACCGTGACCAAAGGCCCCAACGTTGACAAGGCTCCAGCGAATTTGGCCATGGTTATCAACCGTGACCAAAGAAAGAGTTTTGGTGACAGTTCATAAACCGTGACTAAAGACCAGTACCCAGAGAACATTATCCTTGGTGACGGTTCATGAACCGTCATCAAACGCGTAACAAATAAAATTAATAAATTTGGTCACGGTTTAATAACCATTACCAAAAGCCTTTTAAAAAGAAAAAAAAATTAAAGAGATATGAAAAATAAGAGATGCCTACACATTGATTGAGTGATAGAATACAAACCGCTGATACGTACACAATTCTGCATAATACATACATACATACATAATTCTACATAACACATACACAATTCTACATACCATGTACACAATTCTGTCTTAGTGCTGGAATTCCCCTACTGAGATCAACATTTGGTTAAGGCCAGCAGTACCATGAACACAGTGAAGTCTATTGACCTAAAATCGTAGGAAAACAAGGCAGCCACTGCCCCTCCAGCAATTCCCTGTAAAGATTGGCAAAATTTTAGTATTAGTACTGGACAGTGCCTCGTTGCAGAGTTTAAAAACAGTAAATGAAAAATTAATCTCAAAGATGCAACAGGACAAGGAACAAGTATAGGAACTGAAGTTGGTAATATCAAAAATGCTAAACTAATTTTTTTTTCCATGAATGAAAGAGAACGTACCAGGACAAAATTTTAATTTACCAATTTGCAAAGATTTCTGAGGTGCATGAAAAAGATTCTCTTCAGTATGCAAATTGTCTATAATCAATCAAGAAAATTTATAAGCAGTTCCAAGCCCATACGATAATTACCCAAAAAGCATGTCACATTCTGGGGCATGTTGAACGGAAGAGGCAGTAAGACTTTAATGCTCACATATAGGGAAATTTTTGACCTAAATTCCTCGACTTACCATTTTAAATACCTACAAAAGGGTACATCATTCATGAAAGATTTTAGACAGATTACAGTAGCTCCCTTTACGATTGGAAAACAGAAGGAATTGAAATTGACGTTCGTCCTATCATTATCACTGCATTAGGAATTAAGTATCATTTGCAAAATCATACATAACGCTCTCCAATCTCCATTATATCAAAATGAGACCAACTTTACCTGTGGTCCGCAGCTGTGGCATCATGGACAATAGTAATAGTATCCGATAAAGTAGAGGCACAAATAGGTCTGCCAAATCCACAACCTTGCTACCACATCGGAGGCCTTGGAGGTGGTGCCATTGGCTGCTGCTGCCCAGGGAAGCCCTGTGGAGGCCTGATGCCATGAGTGAAATTGGGCATGCTGCCACCCATGGGTGGGGGCATAGGAGCAGGTTGTCTGGGAGTTCCATTTTCCATCTGCGGGGGTGGCAGCCTTGGCAGGTTCAAAGCAACAGGGTTAGGAGGTGGAGGTACTTGTGGAACTGGTGGGGGTGGTGGCATTGATTGAGGGGGTGGAGGTCTTGGAGGAACTCAAGGAGGTGTGGTGCCATTTGCAATAGGCGGCGGCGAAGGTGCTCCAGGGGGCTTGCTGGCATCGGCCGGCTTGTTTTTGAAATATAACTGCTACTGAAAATTCAAGCAAAAGAATTATATACGATGTCGATCATGAACTTCAAAGTCAACCGAGAAGATGAACGGAAACAAATGATAAAGGTTTTCAAGTCTGGATACCAATGCGAAAAGAACTTCAGAGTGGATTTGTCTATCTCAGTACTTGGGACCTGAAATTACGAAGAGACAAACAATAAGAGCCATTCCTCACAGCCATGATGGATGCATGGAAAGATAGGTGTGCCATTACTTACCTTGAATGCAATTGTTTCAGATGGTTCTGCAGCAAATAGTAGATATTGGTATCTCTTGTCACAAGCCTCAATTCGCTGTTGAGTGAGAGAATAAGCATCTATTAGTTAAAACATTTGATGATGCTAAAACTAAGAGCCACATATGGATGAAAGTTAAACAGAAACTGTGATTTTACCTGCTCAAATGATGACATAAACCTATGTCTAGGTTTAGTTAGATCCTCAATTTCAGGATACTCAATCTGCATGCAAGTAAAGTTTCAGTGGAAAAGGGAAAATAAATTAACAACTATCAGCAAGAATATTGCAAGAATTTCAACTTAAGATTAGCAAGCACACTTGAATTGTGCCCAAACCGTCGATCATCAAGTTTTTGGTTAAATTGAAAACTTATTGATATGAATAACACCATTAATTCCTAGAAACTATATGAACTAACTGACAACCCTTACTGCACAAATAACATGCAAATACTTTATTGCACAAATAGCATGCATACACATGGAAAACCATGTTAAGCATTGCATAAATTTTCCTATGATAGTTTGCTCATAATAAGCCAGCCAAACACCCAAAACATTTGCTTACATAGGAAGTCCTGCATACAGTTGCCAAGGCTTATACTCTGGCATGCTGTTGCATTTGGCAAGAAGCCAAAAGTTTCAATAAACTTGCCCATGGATGCACGTAGGCACACAAACACATTATGTTAATGCTGACATCAATGCATTGTGTCAAGTGCTATAGCACCAATTGATGCATAATATTGATGCAAATAGCATTAATGTTATCATACTGCTGCTATCGCATTGATGTCATGTAGCACAATGTTGTGTAGCACTTGTGCTATAGCATTGACAGCAGCACTTGAGTTCTAAGCAGTTCATTTTTCTTCCCCTAATGTATGACCAGCAAATGAAGTTTGGAAAACCCAGCATCCTCCTCTTCACCCAAACCCACCTTAGCATCTAAAACATACCGTTGAACAAATGGACAGCATAAAGAACCAGTCGAAAGTTGAAAAGAATATACCAGAGTCACAGGCACTTCACTGAAGGTTTTCAAACTGTAGCAACTACAGAAAACTTTAATCTATTGAGGCTAACAATTAAAGGGCACTCCAAAAATAATAATTTAATTAAAATTCATTATAACTCCTAATAATGAAGTCAAAAAAAGTTCCTCTTTTTTAAAGATAAAGTAAAATGTTCACTGGATTTTTAAATTATCATGATTTATGTTTGCCGATGTTTTTCTTTTTAAAACTGAGAAACTCTGTTGCTATCATTTCACTTCACCAAGTGAAAATAAAAGGATCAATGAGGCAGCAACTGAATAACACACGCATGCAGCCATGCGCATATGTGCACAGATACCCACATACGCACACCCACACCCGTGTGTATCACATACACCCACGCATGCATGTGCACATGCCCCCACACATGCAATAACAAGCATCAAGAAACTTAAAAACAAAAAAAATTAAGGGTGATGTTTTAGCTGGCTATAAATTTACTTTTTCTCATTGATTACGAATATCCAAATTAAAATAAGGGCCGATAAGCTCTTTTCAGATGGAAAAGTACCTACCAAGCTGATGTAATTTTCTCCACGCAAAAATGCAATTTCTATCAAAATATTGTAGACACCAAAAGTTTCTCTTGTTTTTGAGTAATGTAGGACTTGAACGTTGGTCTCTTTGACGGGAGTCCATCTACTCAACCATAAGCCAAAATATTTAGAATATAAAATAACAAGACATCATTTGTCATGTCAGATCGAAAGAAAAGGTTCCATTGGGAGCATTTAAGATAAACCAGCCGTTAGCAGTATTCCCCTTTTATGCCTTTTCATTATTTTAGCTCTTTTCTTTTCAAAGAAAAAGGTGATCACATGAGATTAGTGATCATCCGAATGCATTGATAAAAAAGGAGTTACAAAAAAGAATACGAAGAGGTCAAATGCTCCCCCATAACTCCCTTCAGAAGGATACATCCTAGCAAACATTTTTCACGAAATGTCCCTCATCCCTGAAAACAACATTTTTCACGAAATGCACCCCCATAACTCCCTTCATGAGGAATAGAATTGAATATTTCAAATAGGATATTGGAAACGACGCAGGAGTTCCTGAAAATTAACCAAGGTCCTGTATGCAAGCATCATTTAAAGTACGAACGGGGGACGAAACATAATCTTTTCTATTATCTCTTATCATTCTTGATCAAGGCCTTGATCGATAGGGTACTCAACTTAAAGAATAAAGTAAAGAATCAGAGGCAGAGAATTGGTGATCCAGTTCCTCCAGATGAGGTATATGTTTAGGGGGAGGGCAATGGTCCCAAAATTCTATTATGCTTGGTTGATAGTACAATTCTCTCTTTCTCTGACTACGTGAGGGAGGAACCTAAAGCTCTCTTCTCTATTTATAATATAAGAAAAATTTTGTAACTTCTTGTTCCGCAACAGACTTCACGGTTTCCCCAACCTCACCCGTTACTTGGCTATAAATAGCATTTGTGGTTAAATGACATAGGCCGTTAGCACTGACATGGATATAGCCACCACTTCAACTCCGATCAACCAGATCCTTTGGCAAGTCGGGTCCGGCAGACCCTTGGCTAGTCGGATCTGCCAAGATCCACCTAGGTGCTGAATAGTCAAGTGGTTGGATTTACCGAGTCATCGAGGAATCGAATCCTTTGGGCTTTGTGCGAAATTTTAATTCTAAGAGTATTTTTTGTCCCTCATTATATGTCCACACTCTCTAGCTAGCGTATGCTGCTAAGAGAGTAGTAAATTTGTTAAAACTTCGTATGGATAATGCCCCCAATGATATACCGACTGCCTTCTAAGAGGGGTAATCATTTGTTATGAGGCATATATTTTAATTTCAGGCAGGCAAGGCACCATTACCGATGTAATATAAGACCACTGCTTGTTGAAGGGAGCGTAGGCATGTTGCCACCTAAATTCCTATCGACCTTAAGAGGCCAACATTCATTGAGGGGAACATAAGCATGTCATCACCTGAGTTCCTATCGGCCTTAAGAGGCCAACATTTATTGAAGGGAACGCAGGCATGTCATTGCTCGAGTTCCTGTCGACCTTAAGAGGCCAACATTTATTGAGGGGAAAATAGACATCTCGCTGCCTGAGCTCCTGTCGACCTTAAGAAGCTAACATTTATTGAGGGCAAGGTAAGCATGTCGCTGCCTGAGTTCCTGTTGGCCTTAAGAGGCCAACAACCCGGGTATAAGCACGACATAAGCATTGCCTTCCGCGAGTGGTGGCCAATCACCGTGGGATTGGTTTTGTTATTTTGTGTGAGAAGACTGGCATTAACTATCGTAATCATGAGGCATGTTTACCTCAATATCGCGACAGACAGCGATGTGATCACTGTGAATACGGTGAAATGATACGTGTACATGGGCATTTAATGCATGTAATGATAATCATGGTCGTTTCGGTTCTGGCATGATCTTTTGAAATCTGCATCCCGTATCGTGGGATTTCATTTTTTAATATCGCACCCCGCAGAGGGAGATCTTCCCTCCGGGGGTTATAAATAGGGGGCAAAGTAAATGCCCACACCTACTCCCTTTTATCGTCGTGGCCCCACCTTGCAAGCATACCTCCGTTCCTCTAGCAAACTGTGAAAGGTTCTCTTCATCGGAAGTCACTATGTCAGAAGTAGATGCTGCTTGACGATGTCCGATCTTGTAGGCAAGGGTAAGTCTGACTCTTCCTCCGTGGGCATTACATCCGAGACAAAGGACTCGTACACTTTTAGTTCAGACTTCCGAAGCCGATCTGCCATTAAGGAATTCTTAGCAGCGTACGGACTCAATGGAGTCCAATTCCATCCTTGTGGGTCCATGACCTGCCTGTGTACCGACGGGGGGATGGACATGTTCATCATTTGTAAATATGCCATAGAAAATGGCTTGCAGGTGCTCTTAAACCCTTTTTTGTCTCGTTTCTTTCTTACTATAATCTTGCCCCCTCTTAACTTAGCCTAAACTGTTGGCCCATTCTCAATGCCTTTACCATCATTTGTTTTGATTTGGGTATCGTTCCCCTCGTGGGTGTATTCCACCTAATTTTTGGGCTCATGCCCCTTAAGGTAAAAAGGGGTAGGCCTCCCTCCAATACATATATCCTGTATAACCAGCGTACCAAATATAGAATTGTTGATCTTCCTAATAGCTTGAAAGGGTAAGATCACCACTTTTTCTTCATTCACAATGTTGAGAAGTTAGTAGTCCCCTATAAGTGGCAAGACCCGCCTGAGAAAGACCTGCCACCTGCTCCGAGGAAGCTGGTCCGTCTGCTCAGGCGAACGCAAAAAGGATAATGAACTTTGGCCCAATTACCTGGTCAAAGTTGATGTGGAAAGACGTTTCAATGGCGTTGACGTGGGTTGCAGATTCCTATCCCACGCCTAAGTTAGAGGTAATAGCTTTAGATAGCTTATCTCCTCCACCATCTGAATAATGACTATCGTTTTCTTTTCCTAGCTTTTGGTGGGTCTGTCCATCCAGACACTCCGAGGCGACGACCCAACAGTTCTTATCATGGTGGGTCGAGGCAGGGAGTGACAGGAGACAGGCCCTCAGAACGGGGTGAGGGGTACGGATCTTCCCGTCTCAAGGAAGGAAAAAGGAAGGAGTCAGCGGACAGTGACTCCGAGGAAGTCCCCCTTAACCGTGTGAAGAGGGGGACCGACACGACCTCTCTAGTACCAGAGTCAACACCACCCCATTCCTCAAGTCTTAGTGGGGTTAAAATATCAAATGCCCCCACAACTCCACCTCGCTCACCTACCTCGCCTGAACATACCGTTATGGGTGATTCCCCGCATCAAACTCTTGGCAAGGCAGTCGAGAGGGGGAGTTCTGGCCTACCCATCCCTCCGACTAGTCCTCTGGGTTCTTTTGCGAAGGTGGTGCAGGAGGCAGCAACGTCAGGAGATTTTTTGGGTGACAGCATTTTTTACCGGCCATATTACAGGCGGAGCGCAACAGGGGCACGAATACTGGTTGACCCTAACTGCTGAGGGGGGGTTCAGGGTTATAGAACAGACAATCAGGTCAATGCGGGGATCCATGCTGGAAGGGATTCATGAGGGCCACGTGCCTGGCCAGGAGACTTCAGCCCAGGCAGTCTCTTCTAGCAACGCCCCCATGCTGGAGAGGTAAGTGCCATGACATCTACAAGATGCCCTAACTTGGGCCACCCTTCGTCAGGGAGGGATAAACTTCAAACATGTTTTCTTCTACTATATGCATGTGGTAAGTTCTTTCCCTCACTGGTTTTATGATCTCCATTTCTACAGAATATTCGATCTCTAAGTTCAAATCATTCCTTCTTGATAAGTTGAGACTCTCAGGTCATCTTTCATTCCCATCGACGATGATTGGTCTGATATGGTCGACTCTAGTATCCCTTGCAAAGCGGCTGAAATGGCTGCGAAATGGGCAGCAACCGCCAAGGTGGAGCAACGGAACTTTGCCCGCCAACTTGAAGAAGCTACTACCACCTATGAGAAGGCAGAGAAAACTATTGAGAGGGCTACCAAAAAGCTCCAGTTGCAAGAGCAGGGGATTGGTTAGGTATCCCATATCCAAAAAGAGATGAGGAAGGCCTGCTTGGGGCTAAAGAGTCAGGTCCCTAGCCGAGAAGTTTGAAGAGAGTCTTATATCCATTCACAAGAGAGATCTTGTGAAGTTGCAAGACTTGAACAACCAGTTGCAATCTTCCTGTAACAACGTGCTCTAGTTGAAGAGGTGTAGATATTGAAGGCCACCCATTCCTCAACGGTTGAAGGGTATGAGGTAGCTCTAAAAAAGGAGTGCCTCCGCCTAGACAAAACCATAGATGACCTTGCCAACCTGAAGGCGAGTCATGAAAAAGCAAAGACAGACATTGAAGGCCTAAGGGACAACCTCACCAAGGCCTGCCAGCTCGCGAAGGAGAGGGCCACAAGGGTCTTAAAACTGGAGAATGTTGCTTCACCGAAGATGGACCATGAGACGGTGATAGAGTTTTTTGCCTCCGACCCATCCATGGAGAGTCGGGACCTTATCTCGAAGGAGGCCGACAACTTGCCAGCTCACGAAGGAGAGGGCCAAAAGGGTCCTAGAATTGGAGAATGTTGCTTCACCGGAGATGGACCATGAGACGGTGATAGAGTTTTTTGCCTCCGACCCGTCTATAAGGGAGAGTCAGGACCTTATCTCGAAGGAGGCCGACAAGTACACACTAGGGGCGGTGCAGGCTCTTTTGAAGGGTAACCACACTACTATGGAGGAGTTGTGCGATTGGTCTATAGACCAACTAACGTCCAAGTTTAACTGTCAGAAGGTTGAAGGTTTACTCGAGGACAAGGCTCCAATCCTATCGCCCAAAGACCAGCTAAGATGCCTGACACCTGAAAAGGAGGTGGACCAACCGGTGTTGGTGCAAAGGCACCTTAATTGATTAATTTTGATGATAACAAAATACATATATTATGACATTTGCATTTTAGTGATTAAGTTTCATGATTAATGCAAATGGAGGCAAGCTTGAGGAGCTTGCTCTTAGACAAAAGCATCAAGGAGCATGGAGGAGATCGAAGGAGGAGCTCAAGCTCAACTCCATGGCGGGATGGAGGAGCCTAATGGAAGAGATGGAGCTTCGCATGAAATGAAAACTTAAAGACAAAGAATAGGATATATGGTTTCTTTCATGTATTTGTACTCCTTGTTTTTGCTCTTTATTTTCCCTTAGATATAATGTAAAGAGCCCAATAGTACAATATCTTAAGTCCTAAGAACATTAATCCATCACTAGGACACTTAAGCCTAGTTTACCATTAGGGATATTCCGTTTAAGGGATATCCCCCATTTACTATAGGGGATAAGTTAACCCCTGACACGCCATTTATTCCGGAATATGCAAACCCGAGTTTGCTCAAGGGATAAGTTATCCCCTAAGTTATCCCGCGATTACTTGTGGGGCCCCGCGCGGGTTAAAACCCGATCTTACCCTTCGCCCCCCCTCCTCCCTACCCCCGCGATGGACTTCACCCGCGGCACCCCTCGCCAAGATGGAGGCAACGCTGGACCCAATCAAAGGACACAATGGAGCGGATGGCGGGCGTGGAGCAACTCCACAAGCTACTGAAGTCCTCAACTCGTCAGCTCCCCCCTAGCGAGGTCAACTCCCTCGTTGACACCTGCGTGGATCTGTTCCGCAACAACTTCAAGGTCTCCCACAATGCCATCCACTGCCTTTACTCCACCGCCGTCCTTGTCGGTGAGCACTTCAAGCTCCACTTCAATGCCTGGCCTAGAGTTGTTCAGTTGAGGACAAGCTCCCATCTTCTAGTTTCTAGAGTTTGTCTCTTTTGGGAGTTGGGTTTCTTTGGGACTACATGTATAATCTACGAAAATAGGTGGCCATTTGTTGTTTTTTGTTCTTGAACCAACAATGACAGAGATACATGGTGCTGGGTTTAGAATCTTTAGATCCATTGGGTTTATTAGTTTGTGTTGTTTATGGAAAAGTTGAGAGTTCTTATGGATGTGGAGCTCTTAAGCTTATGGTTTGCCTTGATTAAATATGCATTTACAAGATAGGAAATGTGCATCTCTAGGACATAAATGTATGCCATTGGCTCAATTTTGTCTTACTCACGAAGGAAATTATTATGCTTAATCCATTAATTTGAGTTGGAGATGATCACATATTGCAGGCCTGGGATTTTTGAGTTACCCATAGGGTCAAGGTTTTTAAGCAGATAGTGCAATTTGACATCCCCAGTAACTTAACAAATGTATACTTATTGTTAATAATAATTACACTCTCATTGGCCATATTCACATATTATATCAATTTTATTGTTAATTTTTAAAAAAAATTAAAATAACATTTGTCCTCCACATTATTTAATTTCAATGGAAAAGAATACCACCAACTAACTTACCTACCACCATAAGGGATAAAGTAGTCATTTCTCACCTTATTCCCCATACTAACCCCCATTCACAAGTAAACACCTCATTTCACATCACAGGATAACCTTCATTCCTATCCCCCCTTTAGTAAACACAAAGAGGGGTTATCCCTTCTTCTCAAGTAAACAGAAAGGGGGGTTATCCCCTGTTGCAAATAACTTATCTCGAGTTAGCTATCCCCTGTGGTAAACTAGGCCTTAGGTAAACTTAGAAAACCAAAATAGAAATCAGACAGACTAATCAGACACCTAACATGATTATCAGATGTCTCATCCTAACTTTTAAGTTGTCTGATTGTATGACCAGATGCCTAATTATCCAGACTAGAAATTCTTACTCTGTGCCTTTCCACTTAAACATCCTAACTTAGATCCAAACATCCTATTGATGATAATGTCATCATCAGCCATATCTAGCTTTAATTAGTCATAATCAAAAAATAAATGCTCCTATATAACCGCCAAAGAGCCCTAATTCACTGCAAATCCATTCTGAGAGAATAAAAAGAAAACAGAGGTAAAAACTGCAGTTTTAACAGCACATCTCAATAGCAGAACAATCACGGGATGTCTCAAGGATTAATTAAAGGTCAAATGATTTTAATTGTCTAACAAGTAGGTCCATGCAGACAGAAATGGGTTTTCACGTGTTTCGAGAATTAAATGACTTCTGAAACCCTAAAAGCAGACCCACTTAATCTACTTAGGTTTTGGTCAGGATAAAATTCACCTAAACCCTCTAAAATTCATAGAAAAATATTCTCTAGGATTTGACATCCTTCATTTGACCATCAGAACCCATTTTGATCAAAAGCAGAGTCTCAAACAGACAGTTGCCCTAATTTAAGTTTTTTCATAAATTACCCAGTCAAACTTTAATCAAAACCAAAATCCAACTTCACCATTGGATTTCTCAGGTCCAAATTAGGTTTTGTATCAAAACTTAGGCCCAATCTAAGATTGTCTTGATGTAGTTTGCAATTTGGTCCTGTCTGAATCTTTTCTTTATCTCACATGGCCCCTCAGCTTTCGAATTTCTTACACAAAACCCCTCAACTTTATCATCTTCTTCAAACAGGTCCCTGCCGCCCTAGAATCCTAACCCTACAACTCCGGCGAGCTTCACTTGGCAAGATCTCTTCGATTTCTTGACGAATCCTTCTCAGATTTGAAAGGGGAATTCGTCAAGAAATTAGCTTCCTTTTTAGCCAGATCCGAACTCCCAAAAATCACCCAATGTATCATGCAAATCCTTCAAAGGAGTGGGTTTCCTATTTCGACAAACCTTCCAAGCTTGAAAGCTTGGATTCCAAGCTTCAACCGACACTTTGATGCCTATATAAGAACCCCCAGGGCAAACCGATCTCTCCAAGCTTGAATTCCGACCGTGAAACCCCCTTCCTCTCTCATCTCCTGTCGAGAAACTCCGCAAGCTCTGGCGACTCCTGATCTCCTTTGTCGTCCGTCTGCAATACCAGCGGCGGATTCCTTCCCCTCGACCTCTTCCTCTCTTGGCCGTACCAGCAGGAGCTTCCCAACCTCCGTCGTCGTTGCCGTTACCACCTACCGGAGTGTTTTCTTCCCTAACACCAGCCGATCAAAGCCGGCGTCGTTCTCCCTCCTTTCGTCCACTTAGAATAGGTAGTTAGTTTCCTTAGTTCTTTTAGGTTAGTTTCCTACCCAAAAATCCCAAAAAGAACCCCTCGACACCACAAATCACCCCCATCTTCTCCACGTCTGGCGACCACTCCGGCGAGGCATTTTCACTGCTACACAACCTCATCTGCTTCATCGACACACCCACAACCACCGCCATCCCTCCACAAACAAAACCCCTCTATCTATTTGCTATTTCATCCACTCAAACCCTCTGTCGACCAACCCACCTTCGCACGGTCTCCTTCGCCTTCACCAGTCACTTCCGACCACTCGCACGGCACGCCACCACCACCACCACCTTTGCCGCACCTGTGCGCATCTACTAAGCTATTCTGATGAGGCCGCAAGGCCATGTTCTTCATTTCAGGTTCACCGCCACCACCGCCATTACCAGAGCTGCTTCGAGCAAGCTCGAAGCTGTATTCTTGCGGCATCTGCTCTAGGCGCCACCTGCAGGTGACACGGAATTCCTCCAGGAATCGTCCCAGGTCTTCGATTGAGACCTCCATCAACTGCAACCATCCAATTAAGCGGAAGGACCTTCGCTGTAGCACACGAGCAGAAGGACGGAGACAGTCCCACATCGTTCGTGGAAGGCCACACAGCTACGCATATATTGTTTTTATCAGTTGGACTTATCGCATCAAATAACACTGGGGGTGAGGTCCCCTCTCACACCCGCTCACACGACCTGACCCGCCTAACCCTATTCTCACTCCTCGATCACTACACCACACCAGTGACCCTGGACCCACGTACACGAACCCCCGAATACCCGATTACCCGATAAACTGCATTAGCCCTGTGAGGATGGAAAAGAGGTTGACCCAGAGAGAGAAGGAGAGCATGGGAAAGGGTTGGGTTTTGCTCTCATATGCGGCTAACACTTAGCCGAATTTGAAAAAGAGTTCCCCTCTGTGCATGAAGAAGAAAGGCCAAGGCAAGGAAGAAAGAAGCAAAGAAGAGGGCATGTGCGTGTTGAAAGAAGTAAGAGGCAAAGCAGAAGAAGAGGACTGTAGAAGAATTGAAGAAGAGGACCGTAGAAGAACTAAAGAAGAAAAAGAGAAGGGTCAAAGTAGAAGAAAATCATTGAACACTGTAGCAAGGCACTTTAAGACGTCCGATTCACTATTTGTTCAATTAATTCTATTTGAGTAAATGCTCTATATGTGTTAGACTAATAATTGGTGATCCAAATCACCATTAGTTTTCTAGATTACTTTTTACTCTTCATATATTCATACCATACATTACATATTAGATTTTGAGTAATTAATTGTGATCATTTACATCATATATTGAGATTAGCACGTGAATTCTATATTTACTCCCAGCGAACGACCTCAGACTTTCATTCGAGTATAAATATTATCTATTTTTCACACTGATTCGATCTATACTACAACGAAATGATTTTAAAACCCATTTCAGAGCGAATAACACCTATACGACATCCAATAACATTGATAAACGTCTAATAATATGAGCGTTGGGCTGTCACAACAAAATCTTCGAGCATCACCTTAGGATTATTTTAATATTACTTTCAGACATCCATAGAGTCATACAAACATCTGATAAAGAGACGTTAGGTCAAATCTGACCCAAATCAAGTTTTGTCAAACCTATTCCCGTAGAGCACATTTAGTATCAGACGTCCAAATCATCTGCCAGACATCTAACCTATCATCTAACACATATACACAAGAACCCTGTTTGAATCTAGTCCAAATCAAGAATAAACCCGCACTAAATCAAACATCCAATTTATTACCTAGATGTCCTAAAATGACATCCTAGATGTCTGACTAGATCTCTGTTTAAATCCGATGATTTTTAGGGAAACCTCCCTTCAGGATCATACATCCAAACCTCAAATCAAACGTAGGACCAGATGTTTGATGATATAATTAGTTGATAACTGTGTCAGACTCATTTATAATTCTAATTTTGGCCCAATCTTTTGTGCAATCACCCCTAACGACTATAACGGTTTTCCCAAGCCTTCTTAAACATTCCTAACAACTCTATAAATAAAGGAGCACCTCCCCTTAGCCAAAATACACCGATGATAGAACACTTCCCACTCTTTTAGTGATCAAAAAGAGAGAAAGATCAAAGGTACCGCTACTACACTCCTTGCAATCAAGAGCACCCATCAACTGTGCGTGATCACGCTTACGCACTTCCAATTTAGGGAAACACATTCTCACCTATAGTAGCTAGTTAACCCCTTTACTATTTAGGCTCTATAGGTTGTAATTTTCATTTTGTTTTGTGATTGCATATTCGCGTGGCGAATTCCCACCTCCTTCGCAAAACAAAATACTCGTGGAGAGGGTTTTGAGGTACGCTAACCTCAGCATAAAGTATCGTGGTTGTACTTGAAGTTGTCACCCTCGTTCAACACATAGTGGACTCGATCGACTAAGAAATCCTAAGTTGAAAGGCTGAGGTGGTGGTTTTTACCCTTAGGGTATCCACCTAAAAATTTGGTGTCTCTTATGGTGAATAATTTTATGTGATTGAATTTTAATTACACATATTTTTTATACCACATTATTTACCCCCCCCCCCCTAGTGCAATTTCAACTGAGTCCGCCAGGAGCCTCGAAGCAACCTTCCCATCCAGGGAGCCCCCCTTATGAAGCCTCATCAGCCCCTCTGACTCCTCAGTTTGATCTCCCTGGAGACTAAGTAACGCATGCCCCAGTTAATGTTATTTTCACTTTTTTTGACTTTTTTCTTTTTTGTGGGCCATTTGCTGGGAATGGCCTTTATTGAGAATGTAAAATACTCAATCAAGAAGCATGAAAGAAAACATTTTTCTCTTCTTTTCTTGCTTTCCTTCTTTACATATCATAAAGTCTTAAGTTACTCGCATGCCAAGTTCGATGAATTGACTTGCTGCCTAGAGTTTGTAACTCGTAGAAGTCGCCTGGACTGTCCTTGCAAATTTTGTAAGGTTCGTCCCATGGGGCATCCAGCTTTCCACTTGAGTTACTTGGGATGGAGTCTTCACTTTTTTGCAGGACCAGATCTCCATCAGAGAACTTCCGCTTGCGAACCCATTTGTTGTAAGTGGTTGTGGTTGCGGTTGCCTCTTTGTACAATAGCACCGACTCTAATGCCTTCTCTCTCATTTCGTGCACCAAGTCAAAGGCCTAGCGAACTTGATCATCGTTAGTGTCAAGGTCGTATAGCTGTGATTGGTATGTAGGGAGAACTGTTTCTATAGATAGCCAGGCTTCCATGCCGTACGCCAGCCTGAAAGGTGTGACTTATGGAAGTCTTCTGGCAAGTCCTTTAACCCCATAATACATCCGGCAGTTCTTCAACCCATCTTCCTTTTGAAGAGTCTAGCCTTCGCTTTAATGCCAAAATGATGATACAATTGGTTACCTCTGCCTATCCATTTGCTTGAAGGTGTCCCATGGACGTGAAGCATAGGTGGATGTTCCAGCTTGCATAAAATTCTTCAAATATTTTGCAAGCGAACCTGTGTTAGCAAGACTATCACCTCAAGCTATCGGGTTACCGGGCCAAGTGAGAAAGCCAAAGGTCGCCTTGTAGCTATTCCAGGCTAGAGGCTTCGTCCAGGCTATCGCCTAGTCACCTTCTTTATCGCCTGGGTCACCTTGCGCCTTGTCGCCTTACTCCTAATTTACTTTAGGTAAGACCATAAGACTCCTATTTAGTCTTAAGTTACATATATTATAGATATGTTTGTGTTATATATTGTTGTATATACATAATACATACATACATATATGCTATTGACAACTTTTATATGCTCAATTTTGCCTTCTTTTCCTAACTTAGACTATTATTTGTCTATTAAGACATGTATAAATTATACATATACATTATTGTATGTCTATAATGATATAATTATGATATATTGTAGTTTAACGATGTATGTATGTATATATTTATTATTGTCTACCACTGTCTAATGATATATAATAATATATGTATAAGTTATGGTATTAAGTTTGTATTGTATTCTATATATAGCATATTATAATACATGTTATTGTCTTGAGTACAACTTGGAGACAACTTTTTGGGCTAGCATTTGTGGGCCATTGGTGGATGCCTCTACCTTGAGGAAGGCCTTCACTTTATTGTAGTGCATTTGGCTCAAACTCAATGGAGTGGGAGTCTCAATAGAGGAGTGCTTTATTATTATAATGTTCTTTGTAGTTTTTGGTGTAATTAGCTCATTTTATTAATGCAGTGGAGGGTTAACAATGGGTTAACATCCATTGTTAACCCTTCTTTTCTACTTTAAAATAAATGTCACTATCTTGTTTTGGTAGATACATATATATATTTTGGTTGTTGATTTTGGCCTATAATTTTAAATGTAATATATATGTTTACACATTGTATGATAATATAAATATATATGTTATTGTTACTTAAATATGATAGGATCATTATTTTTTCGTTCACTTAAATAGTATTATCATATATTTTTTATGAAAGTTAATGTTACCATATAAGTTTATTAGACATTCAATATTTTAAGAAATAAAAAGATTTGTCGCCCCTATTCAATCGGGCAATCGCCTTTTTGTCGCCTCTCGCCTTGAGCGATAAAGGAGCTTGTCGCCTTGCAGCTATCTAACGCCTTGACAGCTTTAAAGCAAACTGAGTACCATTGTCTGTGACAATGGTTTGTGGTATTCCGTACCAAGCTATGATGTTCTTCCTTACAAATGACACGATCCTGTCAGCTATTGGGCTACTCATGGCCTCGGCTTCCACCCACTTGGAGAAGTAATCCATTGCTACTAAGATGAAGCATTTTCAACCAGCATTGCTGGAAAAGAGTTGATGAAATCCATTCCCCATTTTGCAAAAGGGATGGGTGACAGGACAGGCACCAATTTTCCAAGCGGCAAATGATGCAACAAGGCGAACTGGCACTATCACATTTGCGCACAACACCTTGCAATGTTTCATCTAGGGCCAGAAGTATCCCACCTGAAACAATCGGGTCAAGAGTGCCTTGTATCTTTCATGATTACCGCATATGCCTCCATGGGCTTCCTGGAGGACTTGTAATGCCTCCTCTTGTGTAAGACAACGTAACAAGGGGGTGGAATATCCCCGCTTGTACAGTTGCCCGCCTATCAAGGTATACCTCAGTGCCTTTAGGCAAAATGCCTTGGGCCATGATTCCCTCAGGGTATCTCATCAGAGTTCAAGTATTTGATGATAGGTGTCATCTAGGATATGGATTGTTCTATCAAAAACGTTCTAGGAGCAAATACCGTTGGCTCTTTTAATGCTTGGAGACATGTCTTCTTCCTATTCAAACGGGATTGCTGATGCTAGGGGAACAAAGCTTCTGCTAGAGGGTTGTTGAATCGGGGTACCCGCTTGACTGAGACGGTCTTGAAGTCCAACAACTCCTTGACTATGTCAGCATACAAAATCATATTCAGATCCCTAGCTTGATATTCGTCGTTAACTTGGTCAGCAACCAACTGGGAGTCCGTATATATTTCCAATGATGAGGCACCTCTTGACTTGGCCACCCAGATGCCAGCTAATATGACCTCGTATTTTGCCACATTATTGAAGGCAGGAAAGATAAGCTTGACAGCATACTTATGAGTGGTGTCGTCTAAGGCAATTAAGGCTATACCTGCCCTAGATCTGGCTGCCATGGAAGAGCCATCCGCATACAATCTCCAAGGCAGAGAGAGGAAAGCACTTAGGTCTATGAATTCCGCCACGAAATCCATCAGGACTTGACCTTTGATTGATTTCCTTGGCTGGTACTGAATGTCAAATTCCGCCAGCTCCATAGCACATTTTATCTGTCGTGTAAATCCTGTAGGTTTATGTAGCATTTGACGCAGAGGCTAGTCAGATAAAACTATTGTTCAATGGGCTTGGAAATATGGGCGTAGCTTTTCGACGACGGCCGCCAGGGCTAGCCCGAGTTTCCAAATCATAGTATTTTAGCTTCTGCACCTTAGTATGTTATGCTAATGAAATATACTGGTCGTTGCCCCCTTCATACTCGCTAACTAAAACCGCACCGACGGCAGACATGGACGCTGCCAGGTAAAGGAATAAAAATTCCTTGGCCTTAGGAGCTGTCAGAATGGGAGGACTTCTAAGAGCTTCTTTTACCTCCTCTAAAGTCTTCTGGCAGTGCAAGGTCCAATGGGTGGCTGTGTAGCTTTTTCCTTTTTTTATACACTCAAAGAATGGAAGACATCTGTCGAAAAATCGAGAAAAGAATAGACCTAAAGAGGCGATCTTGCCAACTAGCGACTGTATTACTTTCAAAGTGTTTGGTAGCTCCAAAGCCATGATCGCATGGATTTTGTCGAGGTTGGCTTCTATTCCTCGGTTAGAAACCAGAAACCCTAAAAATTTACCCACAAAAAGGCCAAAAACGATTTGTCAGGGTTCAAGCAGAGGCGAGTGTCCCTTAAGACACAGAACACCTCAACCAAGTACTCCAGATGTTGCGGGAAATTTGATCCCTTCTCCAACATATCATCAATATACACCTCAAATGATTTTCCAATTAAATGAGCAAAAATTATGATTTTTTTTTTAAGTGAGAGGGTAGTTATCCAATTGATAACCACCCATGATCATTTCATTCCACCAAAAAGAATTACATCAAAATTACAATTGGGATCTGCAGAACTCCACCTGGGACAAAATGGAATAAGAAAATTTTTCAACAAAGGGTCTCTCCCCCCAAAAAAGCACCACATTCCTGCCCAGCCAAACACCCTAGAGCATAACCAAAATCTTAACTCGATCCTTCTTGGATCTAAAGGAGATATGCCCTTCTTGAGCATTCCCCCTGCAGAAAGATGACCAAAAGCTAACCACATCCCAATGTATAATCCAGTCGATCCCCATCCTCTACCACACATGCTCTACAAAAGGACACTGGAATAAGAGGTGCTAAATGTCCTCTTCCGCTCCTCCACAAAGGGGACAACTCACATCATACACTTAGGCCCACCTCGCTCTCCATCTCTTCGTCATGATCCTCCCTCTCCTCATCAACCACCCGAAAATCTTCACCTTCAGCAGACACTCTGCCTCTTAGAGGAGCCTGCAGTCTCTCAAAAGATCTACATCTGTGTTGGCCACGCCGCCACTCAATCTGCGGCAGACCTTCACCACTGAGAAATCACCTTCCCAGGAGTATGTGTCACCACCCTCCTCTGACTCCCATCCTTCTAGCTCCTGGAACAACCTCTGGAAATCCTCACATCTCTGATCAGATAGGCCCCCCCGAAAGACTGGACACTAAGCCCCGGACCAGCAATCTCCCACCGAGGCCGACGGGTCAACCACACTCCCAAAGAGACGAGGATATCTATCGCTGAGTAAAAGGCCAACCCCTGGTCAATCATCCAGCCAGAACCAGAAAACATCTCCCTCACCCAGCTTAGGAGAAAAGAATGTTTATACCTTCCTTGCCACCGCTACCAGCCCCCTGAGAAAGAAAAATGCCCCTAAAGGAGGTGACTCCAAAGGTTCCAAGAGATAAAGGACTCGTAACAACTCCTCATGACATCACCAAACAACCCCTATTCACGGTCCACGAGTCTGGCAATCCACTTCGTGAGGAGGCCCCCCTCCTACACCGGTTTACAAACCTCCTCCCAGGCCACCAATCTCGCCCCTCCTACCGTCCCCACATTAGACCAGAAAAAGTCACGCATCAGCCCGGAAATCTTCTCTACCTGTCTCGATATCCTAAAAATATATAGAAAATATGATGGAATGGATGCCAAAACAGCCTTCACCAGAACAAGCCTCCCACCTCTAGACAACAGTCTAGTCGACCACCCTACTAATCTCTTCTCCATTCTCTCCAGCAAAGGAAGCTAATCTCGCAGTCTAAGCCTCCTATCCGACAAAGGAAGGTCCAGATAAACCAGTGGCAAAGATCCGACCTCCGTCCCAAGCGCTCCACCCACCGACTCTACCTCTTCTACCACCATTGTCATCGGGTAAGTTGTTATAGCATTTTCAAGCCAAAAGGCACAACTCTATATTAAAATAGACCCCTATCTCTTATGAATGAGGTATGAAGTCTATTTGCCGGAACAAGGCTTATCTGGTGGTATCCGCTGTAGGCGTCCAGGAAGGACATATAGGACTGGCCACTGCACAAGTCCACCAATGCATCGACCCTAGGCAAGGGAAATTCATTCTTAAGGCAGGCTTCATTCAGGTTTATGAAGTCAACGCACATCCGCCATTTGTCGTTTGTCTTCTTTACCATGACTACATTAGATAACTATGCTGGGTATAGGAACTTCTCAATGAATCCAGCTTCCATAAGTTTTTTTACTTCTATCTCAGCTACTTGCCACTACTCTACTAACTTGTGCCGACGAGCTTGTTTCACTGGCCGAGCATCCATCTGAATATTGAGGTGAAGCTGTATCAGAGACGGATCAACTCCCAGCAAGTTATTGGCAGACCAAGCTAATATATCCACGTTGGCTCTTAACAAGGGCAACAGCTCCTGGACTTCGAAGGGATCAAGATCCACTCCGACTCTGACGAGCTTAGCCGCATTGTCAAGATATAACTGGATAGCCATGGCTGAAGAGCTTGGCTAAAGTTCTGACATTACTAGAGGATCAGCCAGGTTCATTTCCTGTTGTAATGCCTGGATTTGGCTCATTTTCTTTCCCCATTTTTGTGGCTTTGGGGGCCTTGGCTCCATGGATCACTCCAATTAGATCCGAAAGAGTTCGCACCTAGCTGACTAATCCCCATGCACTATCCCCACTCGAGGAGTTTGGAAGAGCATGAATTGGAAATAACATGAGGGAATCACCCTAAAACATGAGTCGTTGGATGGCCAATAATGCCTTCAAATGCCATCGTCAACCCGACCACGATGACTGTGGCCATTCTATCCCATCACAAATTGATAAGGGCAAGCTTATCTCTCCTTTCGACATTACCTTATGATTCCCAAATCCCACAACTGGGTGAGTTGATGGGGAAATTTATGCTTCTTTAAACCCTAGCCTTAACAGTGTTTTCCAAAATAAAATGTCCACTACACTGCCTTCATCCACCAGGAGCCTAGGATGGAGGCCCTACTAATGTAGACACATCTATTTAGGTTGAAATGCCTATTTATGCATGTTCCTAGGCTTAGATTTGCATTCTATATTATAAATATTACATAGCATGCATCATTCTACATTTAGAGTAGTTGTGTATATTTTAGGTTAATTGTGTCCTTTTTGTGGTCAGGAGAGAAGGAGATTTATTTCGGAGCCTCGAATTGATGATCCGACCGTACGGATCTGATCTGGATGACGATCAGAGTCAACGCCTCCAAAATCACCTTGATCGGAGTCCCGTAGCACCATAAGCAATCCGAGGAAGATCAATGGCCAAGGGACAAGGTGACGTAATTCGAAGCTTCAAACGACAAATTCGACTGCATGGATGGGATTCGGGTCGACGATCGCAACCTAACGGCGCAAAAATCGACTCACTTCTGTAGCAGCCCCTACAACAGAGAGAAGATAGACGACCCAGATCGCACGTACGCGCCAACGCACGCACACAGCAGCGCGAGCGCACGGAGGCACGCACGTGTAGCAGCGGTAGCGCACGCAAGCACGTAGCGCGCGAAGGTGCGCGACACAAGCACGCAGAGCGCACGCCAGCACAGCGACAGCATGGGCACGTGGGCTGTCTTCAGCGACGTTTATGACCGACACTAAATGTCCTGTGTATGAATTTGATTCTTTCCTCCACTATAAAAGGACCCCTACCCCTCCCATTTTTCTTCATCTCTTCTTTTCTTCCTCTCACCACCTCCAAGGCTCTAGAGAGAGCTTATCCAAGCCCGGCATGCTCCTCTAGAGTAGAAAATAAATATTTGTTCCCACCTCTCATCCCCATTCGTGGAGCATCCGTAGCCATCTTCTTACCTCCCTTCGGGAAGAAGATCCTCGCCACAACGTCGTCCTGCCCCGCCCTCTGTTCTCCAGCTCCGTCCTCGTTCATCCCACTCCTCACCACCTTCCTCCAAGCGATGTCAGAGCGAGTTGTCCTCCAAGCGACCGTCAAGGAAGATTTCTCTCACCTATCTCTATCTTTATTGCTTTCATAGTATATTTTTCCCACTTTCCTAATTGTAATAAACATTTCATTATAAAAATACATGATTGTTTCTCTCTTTTTTTATTTTGCAAGTAGATTAGCTAGATTTCATCAGCCTGATCTCTTGCCCTATTAAAAAATATCAAAAAAATTAGAAAAGATAAAAACGACAAAAACAAATAAAAAGCGAAACACAGATTTTCAAAACCAAACGTTCACCTCCCTGTGTTTGACCCAGGACTCACTTTTCGAATTTCGATTATAAATTTTATATAATCGATGGATTTTCTCGTGAATCGAACTACGACAACGAATTTCCAAAAACTCAATCCCATCCACATGCGAATCCACCGCAATCACCTGCCAACAAGAGGGTCACCAAGAGTGGGTCCATGTGTTCTGCCAGGTTCGGTAGTGTGGAAAACAGTTTAGGCCACCTGCCTGACAGAGCCTCTCACCCCATTGAAGGGTAGGGAACGCATTACGAGGCATCCCCTCAGAGAGCAATTTGCCAACTTAGAGCGGCGTTGACCCTCGAAAATGACCTCAACCTCCCCACCTGTTGAATCAGGCGATGGGAGGTAGGTGTTTTGGGGTAGTGATGCTCTTACCGCCAGGACTTATCGATGATATTCTGCAGGGGAAAATCACGGAGACACCATTTGCTCAATTTGATTAGCTTCAGATTCATTAGACTCTAAGTCAGCCACGAAGACCATATCGACCCCCCAAAGCAGTTGAAGCTTCTCCTTATGATATTCCTCCAAACCCTCCATGGACCTCTTGCCCTTATCTTGACCATTTCGTTTGACAAAATGGGCCAAGTTTCCGTGTCAGATCTGAGACTCAATCTGATCACGCAGATTCCGACAATCCTCCGTAGCGTGTCTTCGGGCCCGATGATACTTGTAGTATGGCCTGATGTTGACCTTCTTCTTGAGAGGGTTTAGCGGGGGTAGGAGGTCCTTATTAATGGACCATGCCTCCGCTGACACGACCAGGGGAGTGTACTCTTCAAAGAAGTCCTGCCTGGGCTAGCGAGGTCCGTTGTTTCAGCCCTTGCTAAGTCTTTCCCCCTTGATCTTAGAAGTGTCCTTCCATTTGTTGAAGCAACTGGCTCCACAAATGATAATAGAGGCTAATTCACCCAAGACTCTTTTCCTCAACGGATCAGAGGTCGTCTCCATATTCATCCACCAACCGACTACGAAAGCGAAACGAGTCATCCTGTTCTGCAAACATCGTAGCTCGATCCCATAATTCTACCATGTCTCTAGACTGGAAATCATCAATATCATACAAAAACCTCTAAGTCAAGAAACTTAACTTGACGTACTAGATGGCAATGGCGTCTTGGAGCATTTTGCATTTGAAATACTAAGCCTTAACCAATCTAGATACGATTGGAAAGACTCAGTTTTCCACTGTTGGATCTTCGACATCCTTTCCTAGAAATAGGTGATTTGACCTACCGACAACTCGTTGAGCCATTCGTGAGCAATGCCAGAGAGATACGACGAGAACACTCGATAGAGCACCCTATCAGGACAACCGTAAACGAGCATCATTTGGTGGTAGCTCCTCACAAAGTTGTTGGGGTCCGTCGTTCTGTCATATGGGGCCATAACGGGCTACTTGAATTTCTCCAACAAAGGCATCATCATTACCTCCTCCATGAAGGGGTGGTAGTAACATAGGCCCGTGGACGTATACCTCTCATCACCCAGGTGACCTGACGGACGATCTCCGGCAACGTGCCTCCTCTGCTGGTCACCATGGGGAGAAACTTTCATTTTCTGGCTACTTAGCTTACGTTTTAGCTTCTCGAGTTGTTCGCACAGGCGAGTGTTCTCCTCTACCATGCGACACCACTTCAGTTAATCATCGATGGAACTAGAATTTTAGGGCTCCTCCGGCTAAACCTTCTGATTTTCCTTGATCAACTTAATGTCAAGAAGTTGATCCGCGAACAGTTGTTGTTTAGCCTTCAGAGCCGCCAGCTTGGCTTCATACTCTTCCCCCTTCACCTGTATTTCAAGGAGAGAGTCCCACTAAGGATTCTTAGGATGAAAGGCACTCAGGTTGCCGACTAGGCTATGCAGGCTTCTCCTTGCTAGGTCCAACGTGCAAATGACATTCCTTGGACACCGAAATGTTGGACTCCGTTGGGGCATCCTTCTCAAGGTTAGCATAGGAGGAATTACGTGTTGTGGGAGCCATTGCTTAGATCCAGAGGAAGGAAATGATATCAAATGATAGTTGTTCTCACAGGCGGTGCCAATTGATCGAGGCCCTGATAGGTAAGGGGGTTGACTCCATGAATAAAGCAAAGAATCATGACACAAGAAATTGGTGACTTAGTTCCACCCGATGGGTGTATGTCTGGGGGGAGGGCGATGCTCCCAAGATTCTACTATGCTTGATTGATAGTACAATTCTCTCTGTTCTCTCTTTCTCTGACTACATGAGGGAGAAGCCTAATGCTCTCTCCTCTATTTATAATACAAGAAAAATTTCGTAACTTCTTGGTCCGCAATGAACTTCGTGGTTTCCTCGGCCTCGTCCATTACTTAGCTATAAATAGCATTTATGTGATTAAATGGCATGGGCTGTTAGCACCGACGTAGATATAATCGCTGCCTCTTCAACTTCGGCCAACCGAATTCTTTGGCTAGTCGGATCTGGTAGACCCCAAGCTAGCTGGATCCGCCAGGATCAACCTGGGTGCTGGATAGTTGGGTGGTCGGATTTACCTAGTCATCAGGGAACCAGACCCTTTGGACTTTGTGCGAATTTAATTATGAGAGTACTTTTTGTCCCTCATCAATTCCCTGTTATCCTTTTCCAGAAGAAAACTTTCATAGTCTTGCCCAAACAAAAAATTGTAGTATTCTCGTAAGCCAGTGGTTGTGTCCTCTGCCAGCTTCTTTCTGTTACAATGCAGTCAACAAGTGCGAAGTGTGTTGTTATTTGCCATCTCTACAACTACGATATCTCCATTCCTATTCCTATTCCTCTCAGCCTTACATCTAGGAGGTGCATACATACAAAAAGGGGACTCATGGTAGCTATCTCATGATATCTTTATTTTATGAACTTTGAACATGCCGCAAGTGCCTTTCCCTTTTCCATTTAACGCGCTATATATGTCCATATGTTTCTCATGTCATGTAAATAAAGAAGTTAAGGAAGATCTAAAGAACTACGTTGCATCAAGGTGCCATGAATTCTATGACCAAAATAATAAAAAAAATGCTCAAAATTCTATGAAATGAATATGTACTACTTGGAATATTTTTTGTGTTTGGTTGATGATTATCTTTCAAACCCTACATCTTTGGATTGCATTTGGTGCTTGAATTATCCAAATTTCCCTTTTCAGCCAATGATTTTCCCTAAAATGCTTTTATCTGGATCAGAAGATTATCAATCACACAAATAACAAAGAGGAAGGCAAAAACCCTATGAGCCAATCCAAGCACCTAACAACTCTAATGATTTTGTTAATCTTCTCAAATCCCATGTTGCCATGTTGAAACTCGTCTAAACCTCCCATGACATCAAGGCAGAGAATCTGCCAACACTCTTTATATAACAACAATGGAGACCCATCCGGTTCATGTGCACCCTAGGCGTTTGGTTATGAAATGGCCTCCCTTAGTTCTGCCTCGGTAAATAGGCTAACCAATGGCTCTACTTGGTCTACCAAAAGTGCCTTCAGCCCCCTACTCATCCTTCTCCATCTTCCCTATGTCTTCTTTTAGTGAACATTCTAAAATGTGCTCCCACCTGCGAACTGATCTCTCTACCATTACAATTCCTCCCACTAATTTGAACAATATTAATCGGAAAAAGCAATTAAAATTACTGCATCTTAAAAACTAATTATCTCGAAAATGATTGTTGTGAGCACTTGAGAACAGCTGCCAATCTGAGATCACCAATTTTAACTTACCCTAGATGGCCATTAACAAAGATATTATCACACTTGAGGTCTCTGTTGATCACTGGAGGGTCATGGCTGCAGATAAACTAGGCCGTGTAGTATTTGGTGAGCTCAGTTCTTCACAGCCCAAGGAGCCATGTATGTATTCAAGTGAAAGTATCAGACAAGCAATCATTAATTAATTAACAGATGGGATTTGCAATGTATTTGTACACGCTCATTATTCCAAGTATATATTTCTCATGCATGGGTAAAAGGTTCTTATAGTTCTTGTCAAAGAAATCTTTTGTTTCAGATTAAACTTGAAATATGAATACAACTGCTGATGCAAGCATGCATCGTAGGAAGGCATGAGCTTGAAGGAATCTTAGGCAGCTCATTGCATTAAATTTGATGCTTATAGAGTAGTGGTGGAATCCTCTCAAAGCCATTGAAATTGATATAAGAAAAACATGACAATTGAAGGTATACATTATCTCACTGAATTGTCTAAAAAATTTCAAGCAAGCTAAATACACTGCAAAAAAGCTACAATATTATACAATCAAAATGAGGATGGAATTGTATCTTCCTTATATTTGTGTTCAATAGATAGCTTTATTTTCTTTACTCTTCTAACGCAAAATTATGAAGAAAATAAAGGCAATTGTGTATTATGGAATTGTACAAACACTATCTAGACTTCAATCTGTGTTGACAGGAGTATTTGACTAAACTTCCTCCAGATGCCCCTTTTTCTGAATTTGCATATAGGTAGAGATACCCTATATCAGAAATCACAAATTCTGGGACAACGAAAGTCAAGGAATAGCATTGTGCATCCAACCTTAAATTAGAACCAATTACAGATTGCACGGAATATGAGATTATGTATATGATGCAGTGATCTTGTAGAGCAATAGCTGAAAACAACCTACTTGGGCATCTCAATTAGAGATGAGGGGTTGGCAAGGAGTCGAGGCGCGGACACGCCATCCGAATGATGACTCGGCAAGGGTGGTGACGAGGATGCAGCTGCTGTCGGCTATGGAGGAGAGCGGGAAGCCAAAGAGCTCCCACACCTTGGCATCCCACACATCGTCAAGGACGAGAAGGAGCCTCTTGCCATTGAGGAGCTCACAGGGTTTCTACGTGGCCTCATTGTAGCTCTCCACCTGGATGGCAGCCACCCTCCCCTCATTCCCCTTCATGCACGTCCCGGTCTCCTTCAACTGGTCGATGGGGTTGTACTCCTTGGAGATGCAGAGGTAGATGGTGGCCTCGAAGTGGCACTTCACTTGAGGGTCATTGGAGACCTTCCGGGCGAGTGTTGAGAGAGGAGGTTGCGAAGCTCAGGGTCGATGTGGACCTCATAGAGGTTGAGGAGGTCGTCCGCTTCACCGATGTGGGTAGGGGAGGTTGGGAGTCAGAGGTTTCGGGGAAGGAGGGGGAAGAGGGGGAAGGGGTGGCGTGGGACCGTGGGTGACGAGGGGAAGTGGGGAGCCCTAAAGAGGAAGGGGGCGGACGCTGGGAAGGGAAGGGAGGAAAAAAAATTGTATGTAGGACGATAAAAATTAATCAATCATTAATTATGATTTAGGAAATTTTAATCATCAGGGAGGTGTAACAAAGTCGGTTCTTTGAAGAGAAATTGACGGTTTAAAAGTCGACTTTAGTTGGAGACTTTAAATACTTGCAGGTCACCCTTAACATCTCGCCTGTGTTCAGAACCCTTGCTGTTGCTATGCTCAGAACCTTCATCCTCCATTCGCCTACTACTGCTGCTCCCCTCTATCGTGCTTCCTCGTCACCTTAGCTCCTCTCCTCCACTTTGCGTCCATCGTTGCCACACTGGAGTGGTCATTCCAGACCGTGTGTCTAAGGTCCTTGCGAGGCCTTGATCAAAGGTGCTATCGACCCGTCGTCTAGTCGTGTTGTCGTGAGAAGGTTCCACCTCTTCATTAACTTCTTATTTGTGCGTAAGTTTGAGCAATTGCCTCCTGAAGGATTTGGAAATAGTGTTGAAGTTAGTTCGTTGTTTATTGGTTTTCTCCTTGTTCAAGCCCATTTCAGTTTTTAATCCACATTAAACATTATCTGCCACCATTTTAGTCACTTTTGGTTGTCAAAAAGAATAAATTAGTTAATTCAAACATTTGAGATATGCTTTTAGGAAGCTTTTCTTTTGTTAGCTGTCACTTTTAGAAAGCTTCTTAGATTCCTTAACTTGACATTTGACATTTGAGATATCTCAATAGTTCCTTAACTTGTAATAAGTGAGAAAAACCCACTAACTAATGTGATGTTAGAAGGACTAAATTCATTATCTGTAGATGATTGAAGACTCTCAACTATGCCCATGCCCATCTCAGATTTAGGCTCCGTGTCTTTGTTTGCTTAATGATATTTGAAAAGACTCTTGAATATTCAATCGCTAAGAGAAGTCAACGTAATTTTGTAATATATTATGTACATGCATGATGTTTTATGTGGCTTATTTCAGGTTGAGTAGTTGGGAAGGAGTATATTATGTTTGTTGTTTGCGTATGGGAATGTGATAGATGAAGAAGATGGTGTTAAATATGATAAGAAGTTCATCAAGAATCTAAGAATTTTATGTGATGAGTTAGAATTTAAGAAGCTTAAGGAGAAGATTATTAAAAAGCTTAATCTTGATCCTTTGACTCAGGACATTGAGATAGAGTATAGGTTTCCCATGGTCATGGGTTGTGCTCCAAATGTGAAGATCACATACACCCTTTCACCTATTGTTGATGATAGTGATGTGGAGGGAATTCTTGGTGTCATTGAGAACATGTGTCAAACTTATCTGCCAAAGTTGTACATCAAGGTTATTGAAGTCAGTCATATTGGAAGGCCTGAGAAGCATGAAGTGGCCAAATCCTCTACTTAAATCGTGGAGGCTATAGTGGGCTCTGCAGCTGATATCCACAGTCATCATAGACCTGATCCAACCTTGAATCCCTTCATGGAAACTAAAGTGCAGCATAGTTCTATTCCTGTCATAGAGGCTGCAGTCACTACTGAGGTGGAGCATACCTCAATTAAGGAGGGTGATCGTGGAGTTCGGGAGGACTTGCATGTACCATTAAGTACAATGCTCCACTCTCATGTCCTTCAGGCGGAAGACTTGGAGATTGAGTGAGAAGAAAATGGTCACCCACTTGATTCTGATGAAGAAACAAATGATCAGATGCTAAACGCGAAATCATGAAAAGAGATTTTTACGTATCGTTGAAGTTGCAAAGCACATCGAATCACATTAATTTATAAATCAGAAATTGGTAAGTCCTAAGTCGTTTGCAGGGAGGCAAATGAGATTCTTAAAACCTTTCATACTAACTATTCTAATCTAATGAAAGCACATAAAGAGAGATAATATTTCCATTGAATAATGTTCTTTATTGCTAATCATGAAAAGTTTAACACATGAACTCTAGAGGAAAGCTTATAAATATCATAAAAACATAGTAATGAAAGAAAGAAAGAAAGAGGAAGAGAGAAAGAGAGATTGTGGAGCCACTTGACGAATGCTTATGTGAAACTCAGCAGAGCTTCAGATCCAGGGTGCTAGGAAGAAGACCGAAGAAAGAGCTCAGAGAGAGTGTGGGGACTATGGTGGCCTAAACTATACTAAGGCTCATTCGTCTCTAAGGGTTGGATGCTAGGTCCTTTTATAGAAAAGTAGGTGGCTTCCTATTGGTCAATCTAAGGTGCCTAGGATCACTCATTTGGATGGCTTAGATTCCATCAAAGTAATGCCTAGGATTGGTTAAATAAGGACCTTAGGATCTAGGTTGTAGGGCTAGGATGGGATGGTGGTTTTCTAAAAATAAGCAACCTAGGTTGAGAGGATAGGATCTAAAGCCTAAGAAATACGTTCTTAGGTGTAGGTTTTAGGAAAGGATAGGTTTTAGGCTTAGGGATAGAGTTCGGGTGGTGCTTTCGGTTGTTTCAAGGGAATAAGGCCATGTTCAGTGGTTTCCACTCACTGGAGAAGGGTTCTAGACATCCAGGAAGGTGTCTGGACATCTTATACTGCAAAGTCAAATGTCCAGGGGGTATTATGGACGTCCAAAGTAGAGTTATGGGCTACGGGTGCATCTGAGAAGGATTTTGATATTGGGTCTATTCAAATTATATGTCCAGAGAGGTGTTCTGGTCCAAGTTTAAATGTGTGTGAGTGTGTAATTGGGTTGGGGAAGCTTCTAAATAGGGTAAGGGAATCCTAATTAGGTTCTAGGTTAGGGATTGGATCTAGAATAGGTTGGTTAGGTTATGGGATAAGGGTATCCCAAGGTTCTAAGGGTAAGGTTAGGTTATCCTAGTCCCCCTCTCTCTTCTTATTTAATTGGATCTTCATTTCTTCTTCAATCAAGTCTTGGTCTTCAACCAACTCCTAGCTTTGTTGCAGCTTCTTTCCTATCCAACTTTTATTCTTCAATGCTCCAGATTATTCTAAGTCCTTCACATACATTATTCACAAAAGACTTAAATTAGATAATTAGGTGTAAACTAAACACAATGCATAAGATATGCATGTAAGCTCTAAATGCAATATTTACATTCTAAATGCATGATTTCACTAAGGAGTTAGCCCTAAATTAAGCCAATTAGAGTAATAAATTAGGCTGTTATCACACCCCCATGCCTATCTTTTGCTAGTCCCTAGCAAAATCAACATGCTGCGGAAATCATGAGAGAATCACAATACGCGTTATATATATATAAAGGTATTGTCAAAGAATCAAGCTAGTTTAAATCAAGAATCCCAATAAGATTTTTCATTAATAAAAGGAAATTGCATACGAATCCTTAAAACAAAGACTCAACAGTTCTAAAATACCAACTCAAATCTTACCTCCCAAATCAAATCAAAAATCTTATTAGCCATTAGACTTGGGTTGCCAAAGTGACTTTCTCTTACTAAGTAGGCCCACCCAAGATTCAAATCAAATGTGAGAAATAAGCATCTTGTGTGTGATTTTTATGTTACTTGCAAGACAGATAACTAAGCTGATCCTAGTATTTAATATGACTTAGAATATTTCTAACTGTCTCTGAAACAACTTGTCTTCAGTTAGGTCATACTAGGACTTAGTAGTTTTCTCCTCACCACTTTTCTACCCCGAGGTTAACACACTAGGTGTATATTTTCGCAATTGGACATTTAGGTCTCTTATTCCTAATTTCTTTTTTCAGTATTTTTTTTCTTTTTTTTCTATAGAATAAACACCCATTTATAGTGAGGTGTTTTTATTTGGAAATGGAAAAGGGCAGCATCCATACGTAGTGAGATGCTTTTATTTGGTGGAATTTTTTCTATTTTTTTGTATATATTTTTTTCTTCTAAATTTTTCGGTTAAATATATATATATATATATTTTTTTTTTTCTTCTCTAACTCATTTTTCTAGGTGAGTGACTCTCCTTCATCCGTTCTAAATGCATTCCCCTACAAACAAGAATAGTCCTAAGAGCTAGAAACACGGCAAGGTCATTTAGTTCTGCAAGGCTAAGATTAAATCTTATTGACCACTAAGGATTCAACAAAATCAGACGAGTCAGTGCAATGTGCAAGTGAAGATGCTTGGAACTCAAAGACTATCCAAACCAAAGGGTGGAATGATAAGTCATTCACTCTTCACCCCTTTGACTTAATAATTCTATAATTTTTAGACTCCTTTCAGAGTCTCAGGAAAATCAATCCAAATTTAGGTAAATATTCGAGATAATTAAGCCGATGTACAACCTAAAGAGTGTACGCGGAAAGCCTTTGTTTCACATTTCCTAATGTCAATAAATTCTCAAATCAAGAATTCTTGACTCTACCTAGCTTGAATCTTAAGAACTACTCTTATTCAAAAGAAATACCACAGGAAAACATATGCAAGGATGCAAATGCAATTTTTTTTAAAAAATGCTATTTATAAATATATACAAGTTCTCACAGGATTAGGTGACACAAAAATAAGACATGCAGTATCCACCCTCCCATCCTCATTCATTACAATGTTCTCATTGAAATACATGCAAAATAAACATATCAAAAGACAATAAGCAAGAAGAGTGGATATCACCTGACTGAGCTTGTTGTTCCAAGTTAGCTTATAAAAAGAAAGATCTAAGTACCTGTGCAGAATATCGGGTTGCCTCCCGGCCAACGCTACGTTTTACATCAGTTGCCAGACCAAAACCCATATGAAATATATACTTCAATACTGTGGGTCAAGAGGAGGAGTAATAATTGCTGCTGAGAGAGTCAGAATTACTATGAAGATATGATCGTGAAGTCCAAGAATCAGTGATCCACAAATGCAGACTAGCTGGTGGTGTAGCCCCACTCCAAAGGGTTTTTCTGATCCAAGATGCAAACTGGAGAGAGAAAGATGGAGATGGCAAAAACAAGGTTCGTGATGTTGGCCCTGCTCATTGATCCAATCCCAAAGTTTAGGAAGAGGTGGAGGATCTGGATTGAAGTTCAGGTCTGACTCATAATCTAAATCATCTGGGTCCATGTAAGCAAAGATCATAATTTCTCCAGCTTGTGGGTCATATGAGGATATAGATAAGGTTGTGTTGAATTCCTCAAAATCCTCATCAGAAATTACATCTTCCTCATAAGAAATCATCTCTTCCTCAGAATCAAGTCATCCATTTGAACTAGTTGGATTATAATTTCTTTCTCAATCTATCATGATTTGAGCTCCTTTTTCTGGGGTTGTATCTCCCTTTTCCTCATTTATTAAATCATGATTCATGTCATTTGGCTGTTCAATTTCTCGAACCTCCTCAAAATCCAACAATTCTTGAATTTCAAGGTGGGTATACTGATGATTATTTATATCATCAGCTAATTCATCACAAGATACTCCCAATAATTCCTCAATCTCACGAATGTCTTTTTCATAGGAAGATATCTCAATTTGATTATCTACGGGAGGCAGCAAATCATAATCATCCTCAAGTAATTTGTTCTCCTCATCACATCCTTGCCTCCTGTATTGATCTTGAGACTTGGAAGAAATCAGATTATCCATAGTGTGAATTACCGATACTTCCTCAATTGTTCCCACAACCTCAATAGAACCATGATCACATAGGTTTCATGTGTTTGAATTGAAATCAAGGTTACGAGTAACTCGTCGTCATAGTCGCAAAACTCATAATCAAATATAATTTATACTTAAACTCCAAGAGAGTCCCAAGTCGAACACAAGGAGGCGACGTTTACTTTGTATGAAAACTACGCTTCGATTTGTTTCTTTTTGGTGTTTTGTGGTTTTGTTGTTTTTTTGTTTTTGAAATAAAAAGACAAGCAATCACAAGAGAGATATGGAATCAAATATGATATATTGCATGAATGTCTATTACAATAATCTACGAAAGCATAAAAAGAGAGGGAAGTGAGAAGAAATCTTCTGAATCGGTTGTTCGGCTAGACGACGGCACCTGGCAGAAGCTCTGACGAAGGAGGTGAGGTTCGGGACATCGGAGGTGAGATGTAGGAGGACGTCGAGTAGAGGAAAGCTTCAGCGCAGCTCCAGAATGGAGGTGAGAAGGCGGAGATGATCTGCTACCAGAATGGAGGTGGGATGACGGCTCTAAGGTGACCTATGAATGGGGATGGGAAGATGGAGGAATATTTGGTGGAGCAAAGTTTCATTACACTAATAGGCACCTTGGGAGCTTGAGAGTAAGCTCTAACAGAGTGTTGGTAGGCTTGCTAAAGCTTAGGAGTAGGTGGGAGTAGCTTGCAAATTAAAATGATCGAGGCATGCTTCACAAATTAAAATCGGGGTTCGGAGGACCCATCGTCGTAGCTCGCAAAACGCGTCTATCAAATAAAATTTATAACCGAAACTAAAAAAGTGAGTCCTGGGTCGAACACAGGGAGGTGAACGTTTGGTTTTGAAAATCCACGTTTCTCTTTTATTTGTTTTTGGTCATTTTTATCTTTTCTAATTTTTTGGGTATTTTTAGCAAGCAAGAGATCAGGTCAATGACTTCTAACTAATCTAATTGCAACAATATAAGAGAGAGAGAGAGATAATCATCTATTTATAAATGAATGTTTGTTACACTATAAAAGCGGAAAATCTACACTACGAAAGCATAAAAAGATAGAATGAGGTGAAAGAAATCTCCCTCGACAGTTGCTCGGAGGATGACTAGCTCTTACATCGCCTGGAGGAAGGTGGTGAGGAGTAGGATGAAGGAGGACAGAGCTGGAGGACGGAGGATGGGGCAGGACGGCGTCGCGAGGAGGATCTTCTTCCTGAAGGGAGGTGAGAGGACGGCCACGGGATACTCCACGAATGGGGATGAGGGGAGGGAAAACTCTTTGATTTTCTACTCTAGAGGAGCATTCCGGGCTTGGGACAAGCTCTCTCTAGAGCCTTGGAGGTGGTGAGAGGAAGAAAGGAAGAGATGGTTTGGAATGGTGGTGGGTAGGTCCTTTTATAGTGGAGGAGGAAGAATAAATTTGCATCTGGGTCATTACTAACGTCCGTAAACGTCACTACAGATCCCTGCAGCTGTCGCTAAAGATTCGCCCTTCAATTCCCTTTGCTGGCATGCGTAAACCATTAGTGACAGTTGCAAGTGTCACTAAAGGCCCGCATCGCTGAAGATCCGCCCGCTGCTCATGCTCCGCTGGCACGCACATCCTGCGCTCCTTGCATGCGCACACTCGCATGCTGGCGCTGTGCTGTGTGCTCGGGCATTGCCCTAGCACTGCTGCTGCATGCGCGTGCATGTGCTCAATTGACCGATTGGGAGGGCTGAGGGGATTCGAACTACGCCCCTCCCTTGAGGGCAGGTGCTTAACCACTACACCAAGATGTCCAAAAGGTCGAGGGGACAACTTAGCACACGCAGTGGAGAGTTCTCAGCCATTGGATCAAGATCCAATGGCTAGGAATGAAGGTTGCGGAGGATGCTGGCCAATGTTGGGCGGCTCGGATGGCGCCATCTAGGCCATCCATTCTTCTTTCTGTTGCAGGGGGTTCCACGGCGCTCAAATCGAGATGATTCTTGCGTTGCCAGACTGCGATCATTGCTCTGGATCCATTCGTACAATCGAATTTTTCATCCGAAGCCCGTATGAATGTCACATTTCCCCCTGGCCATTGATCTTCCTCGGACTTCGTATGATGCTACGGGACTATGATCTAGACGATTTCGGAAGCGTTAGACTCCGATAGTCGTCCTGATCAGATCCGTACGATCTGATTGTCTATCCGAGGCCCTGAAATAAATCTTCTTCTCTCTTGACCATAAAAAGGACCTAATTAACCTAAAATATATACAACTACTCTAAATGCAGAATGATGCATGCTATGTAATATTTATAACATGAAATGCAAATCTAAACCTAGGAACATGCATGAATAGGCATTTTACCATCAATAATTATGTCTACATCAAACCACAATTTAATTTATTCTTTTGGGAAACCTTAAAGATATTAAGTTGGCATGTTTTCCTTCCAGAAGTGATTTGGATATTCCCCGTCTCACAGTTGATCAAAGCCTTGGCTGTGGCCAAGAAAGGTCTTCCTATGAATATCGAGGTGTGGTTCAAGTTGTCTAATGCCTCCATATCTAGGACTAAAAAGTCCACAGGATACTCAAAATCCCACACTTTTATAATCACATTTTGTAAGAGTCCCTTTGGGATCTTGGTTGACCTATCAGTAAGCTGAAGGGTAACATCAGTATGTTGCAAGGGACCTAAATCCAACTCTTCATATAATTCCGTGGGGATTAAATTGATGGAGGCACCAAGGTCCAGGAAAGCTCACTTCAAGATAAAATCATCTATCTCGCATGAAATTAAGGGGGTCCCTAGATCTTTCTTGTTAGGAGGGAGCTTATTTAAGATGATGGCACTAGCTTGCTCAGAAATCACAACCCTTTTAGGTGATTTGGCCTGACGTTTTGGTGTGCACATTTCCTTGAGAAATTTTGCACAAGTTGGGATGTTCTCAATAGCTTTAAGGAGTGGTATATTCACTTGTACTTGCTTTAAAATATCAAGCCACTCAGATTGATTGGTTTTCTTTTCCCTGGATTTGTTCAAGGCTTTAGGAAAGGGCGCTTGAGAGAAATCATGAGTGTTCAGGTCTTGAGCCTTGTCTTCTAAGTTAGCTTGGTCTCCTAGGTCGGATTCAAGTTCCTCAAGATCTTGCTAAGATTTAGATGTAGAAGAATAAGGATCCTGGATTTGTTTCCCACTTCTCAAGGTGACAGCATAGGCACAAGCATTAAAGTTAGAAGGTTGAGGTGGGTTTTGAAAAATAGGTTGAGCCTGGTTAGGGTTAACAAAGCCAGGTAGGTACTGGGGAGCGAGTTGAACTCTGTTGCTCCCATGTGTGATTTTGATTAACCCTATTTTTTTTTATAACAATTTTGATTAACCCTATTAAAATTCCTAGGGTTAGGGATAGGTTGGGATGGATGCATCTTGTGTTGTCTAGCACCTACTAATTCGTCCAATCATCCTGTCAAATCGATCCTCAATTGATTCATTTTTTCCTTATGTCTTAATTGCATTTCCCACATTTCCTTGACAAAACTCAGATCAGAGGGTTGGGTTTCCTGAGTAGGCTACGACTAATAAGTGTAAGGTTGTGTATACCTACTAGGTTGCTCAACATTGTTTTGCCTAGTCAGGTTAGGACCTTGGCCAGGTTTTTGACTTGACTAGGCAAAATTAGGATAGTTACGCCATCCAGGGTTATAAGTGTTTGAATACGGATCATTCCTAGTATATCCCTAGAGTGCATTAACATCCTCAGAATAATTAGGCATCGGGATGCCTATTTCAGCATTTGAGGGCATCAAGGTCCTTCATTGGTACCCAGAGAGAGATGGGTCCAAGTAAAGTTGGCTCATAGGTGGAGCCATGGGCAGGTCATTTGTGTTGTGCACTAATTCTTGGCCTGGAGAGGGTGGGGGTTGGGTGCAGGTCAAAGCAAAGTTTCCTTGCATAAGCATGGGGTTTGCATAGGAAGTTGTACCTAAGGAATTCCCACTTTTCAATAAAGTATCCAATTTCTTGTCTAGATTCTCTACGTTCTTTCCAGCCAATTCCACCTTATCCAGCCATTAGGCAGTGATTTCTAAATCAGCTGAACTTGGATTATCCCAAATCTCATATATCCTGCTTTTTGACTAATTGGATCTGCTAAAGGCAGACATAGAGGCATTGTTGAGCATTCACACTTTCAAATAATTCAAAGGCTCCCTCAGCATCTTTGCTTAGGAAATTGCCCCACATGCTGTATCAACAAAATTCTTCAAGTTGTCACCTAACCCATAATAGAAAATATGGGCCAAGTGCCACTTGGGAATCCCATGATGAGGGCATTTCCTAGCTAAGTCGTTAAATCTCTCCCATGCCTCATGCAATTGTTCCCCAGGGTCCTGCTTGAAGGTTGTAATGGCACATCTAAGGGCATTTGTTTTTCCTATAGGAAAGAATTTCTTTAGAAAATTGCTTCTCAAATCTTCCCAAGTTAGGATTGGTCTACCAATTGTTCTTAACCACTGAGCAGCTTTATCTTTTAAGGAAAATAAGAACATTTTTATCATCAGGGTATCCTCATTCATGTTCCCAAGGCCAAGGTCCTTCCTATGTGTATAATTTCTTCAAGGTGGTGGAAAGGGTCATCAGAATTGTGGCCATGAAAGTGAGGAATCAGATTGATGATTTATGATTTGAGCTCAAACTCATCCCCATCCTGAGGTACCCTAATAAAAGATTCAGGTTGGGCATCAGGAGAATTGTCAAAGTCTCTGAGAGGGTGGTCTGTTCTCCCAGTTTGGAGTCGGGCAATGGCCTGTACCATATTTTGCATCTGTCATGATGCTTGCCCTGCCTATCAATTTGCCTTTGTAAAAGAGCCATTGGATCCAGATTTAGTTCTCCCCCCCAAGATCATCTCCCCCATGGTGACTAGCCATTGAGGAAGATTCAGATTCAGATTTTGGAAAGTCTTCTCCTAGGATTTCTCTCTAAAGGTGGTAGCAAATCAGGTTTTAGAGATCGTCTGCCTTCCATAAACCAGAAGAAAGTCTATAGATGAGGGAGAGAAGATAGATGAGAGAATCCTCAAACAAGCAAACAAACTAAGACTTAAAGCGTAAACCCTAATTAGATCTAATCTTGTCTCCCCAAAATATGACTAGGTTAGACCAACCCTTGAATTACTTGACTGGCTAGAAGGGTGGGACCCCCTAAGACACCCCGCACGGCGGGACACCACTAGAGGTTAACACGGTTACCACACCGACCTTTCTTGTCACCAGTTGACCCAAGTAGACAAGGCCTTGATCTTGGCCTAAGTAGACAAGGCCTTATTCTTAGCCCAAAGTAGATTAGTCCTACTTAGGACACGTCTACTTAATTTTAGGCTTAGGCTTGAAGTACTTTTGGAATATGATGAGCGTTAGGGGGGTGTTGCCTTTAAGATATATTTGAAAAGTGTGAAGTGTGCAAGTAAGAGGTTCATAAGTAATTTTTTATGGTGAAGTGAATTTTAAGGTTCCATTGCTTGTATAAGTGTATTTTAGGGTTTCATATTTAGATAAATTCAAGCAATGTTCTGATGGAGCACACAAAAATTTTTTGCAAGTCCCAATTTGTGAAATCAATTTCCTTTAGGGATATGGATGCAAATGTGCTCTATCCTATTGTTGAAACCCTAAAATCAGATAGTGCTATATAATCCAATTAAGTCCAAAGATAAGTAAGGTGATGCGAACCAATCAATGCAACCAATTGATCCTATTGCACCACCAACTAGGCACTCAAAAAATATTTTTTCAAGAATTTAATGTACATTTTCTATTTTTTTCAGATTTAAAGTGTGCTGGGATTTTATAGTCTATTTTGACCCCTAATTGGTGATTGAATTTTCCATCCAATCAAATATATGTAAAATATTTATTTTATATTTTTATAAGATTCTATATTATCACGGGATTTCAATACCACAAATTTTAGATAATTTGAAGTTATATAAAAATTCCATTGATTTTTCTAAGTATGAAAAATCAGGAAAGATAACAGATCTGATAGCACTATAGTCCATGAATTTTTCAAATTTCTATATTGATTAGATGTGCGTGAAATTTGGATATGATATTCTTGATTTCAATAGCTACGTCCACAAGAAATTTCATAATTTTTTTACATGTAAAAGTTCAAAAATGATTTTTGAATCTTGCAAGTAGTTGTAATTCCTAATTTTAAGGAGGTGGTTTTGATGATTCTCAAGAGGTAATGCCCACCAACAAGATGATTTTTTTTTTTTTATGAGGAAAGAAAATGAACACTTCTAATTCTAAGGATCAACCAAAGAACCTAAATCTTTTGGATTTTTTTTTTATATCGAAAGGAAATCTAACCTAACTAAGATACAAGTACTTACGTGAGATGAAAAACCTGCAATCTTTTCATCATCGCATTTCTTCTTGAATTTTCGTGCTTCCTGCACACACACAATCAAACATAAATAAAGAGAGTTAGAAATCTCAAATAAACACGAAGAAGAAAAGCTTTAAGAATAACTTTGTTGCCTCCTCGGCAACAGTGCCAATTTGTTCGACGTGAAATCGCAAAAAGAGATTTTTACATATTGTTGCAGTTACAAAACACGTCAAATAAAATTAATTTATATATCAGAAATTGGTAAGTCTTGAGTCATTCGCAGGGAGGCAAAACAAGATTCTTAAAACCTTTCGTACTAACTATTCTAATCGAATGAAAGCACATAAAGAGAGACTAGATTTCCATTGAATAATGCTCTTTATTGCTAATCATGAAAAGTTTAACACATGCACTCTAGAGGAAAGCTTACAAATAGCATAAAAACATAGTAACGAAAGAAAGAAAGAGGAAGAGAGAAAGAGAGATTACGGAGTCGCTTGAGGGATGCTTATGTGAAACTCGGTAGAGCTTTAGATCCAGGGTGTTGGAAAGAAGACCGAAGAGAGAATGTGGACTATGGTGGCCTAAACTATACTAAGGCTCATTCGTCTTTGAGGGTTGGAAGCTAGGTCCTTTTATAGAAAAGTAGGTAGCTTCTTATTGGTCAATCTAAGGTGCCCAGGAACACTAATTTGGATGGCTTAGATTCCATCAAAAGTGATCCTAGGATTGGTTAAATAAGGACCTTAGGATCTAGGTTGTAAGGCTATGATAGGATGGTGGTTTTCTAAAAATAGGCAACCTAGGTTGAGAGGATAGGATCTAAATCCTAAGAGATATGTTCTTAGGTGTAGGTTTTAGGAAAGGATAGGTTCTAGGCTTAGGGATAGAGTTCGGGTGGTGTTTTGGGTTGTTTTAAGGGGATAAGGCCATGTTCGGTGGTTTCGCTCACTAGAGAAGGGTTATGGACGTCTAGGAATGTGTCTGGACGTCTTATACTACAAAGTCAAATGTACAGAGGGTGTTCTGGACATCTAGAGTAGAGTTATGGGTTACAGGTGCATATGGAAAGGATTTTGATATTGGGTTTGTTCAAATTAGACGTCCAATTTGAATGTTGGTCGAAGTTTAAATGTGTGTGAGTGTGTAATTCAGTTGGGGAAGCTTCTAAATAGGTTAAGGGAATCCTAATTATGTTCTAGGTTAGGGATTAGATCTAGAATAGGTTGGCTAGGTTCTGGGATAAGGGTATCCTAGGGTTCTAAGGGTAGGGTTAGGTTATCTTAGTCCCTCTCTCTCTTTCTTGAATTAGATCTTCATCTCTTCTTCAATCAAGTCTTGGTCTTCAACCAGCTCCTAGCTTTGTTGGAGCTTCTTTTCCTATCTAGATTTTATTCTTCAATGCTCCAGATAATTCTAAGTCATTTACCTACATTATTCACAAAAGCCTAAAATTAGATAATTAGGCGTAAACTAAACACAATGCATAAGATATGCATGCATGCTCTAAATGCAATATTTACATTCTAAACGCATGATTTCACTAGGGAGTTAGCCCTAGATTAAGCCAATTAGGGTAATAAATTACGCTGTTATCATAAGGTAGATCACAAATCTGATGATGATGAAGTGCGTGTTTCACCAATCAGTCATGCCACTATTAGGCATGGAAGGAATGAAGTTGAAGTACCAGATGCTTATGATGTTCCCTTTGGTTCTAGATTGATCGAATATGAGGATAATATTGATGATATACACATTGGAGGAGTGCTCTGTAGTGGGAAGACTTTTAAGAGGAAGGAAGATTTGATTTTTTTGGTGAAGACCTACCATGTAGAGAATCATTACAATTCTCCGTTCAGGAGTCGGAAAAGAAATGTTGGTCAATTGAATGTAGTCAGAAGGCAAAAGGTTGCAAATGGATATTTTGAGCACATTTAGAAAATAAGGGGTTTTTACATATATACCCCTATAAATTTTCAATAAGACGTATATGCCCCCATGTTCTTGATATCTACGTATATACCCCTATAAACTTACTATAAACTTACTCCATTAAGGTTGTATGCCCCTACTCCGTTAAACCTAATCGAAAATGTTAAAAAAAATTAAAAAATAGGAAAATTTATATTTTCATCCCCAAATATATCTCTCCCTATTTTTCCCCCTAAACCCTCTCACCTCCTCCTCCTCGTCCCCATTCCTCTTCTCCCTCTACTTTGGTCACCAGGGCGGGTGTGGGCCTCAAGGATGAGGACTCGGAGGCCGAAGTTGCAGACTTGCAAGATCGTCGCCATGGCTCACACTAGCTTCGGTAAGACCACAGCCTTCCTCATCCCCCTCGTCTAGCGCCTCTGCCGCCACCTCCCCCACTCTAACGTTTGTGCCCTGCTCTCCCCCACTAGTGACCTCACCCTCCAAACCCTCTGCTTCGCTAGGGACCTTGGTCGCTTCACCGACCTCTACACCGTCGAGTACGTTGTCTTCAATGAGGCTGACTCTCTATTCGAGATGGGCTTCACCAAGCAGCTCCACAGGATCCTCACCCACCTCGATCACACTCGATAGACCCTTCTCTTTAGCACCACCATGCTCAGCACCCTCTGATGTAAACACATTTACACTACTTAAGATGTCTATTTATGCATGTTCTTAAGCATAGGATTGCATTGCATGCTATAAATATTGCATAACATGCATCATTTTGCATTTAGAGTAGTTTGAATAAAATGGAGGTTAATTGTCTCCTTTTATGTGCTTGGACAGGGCAAACTTTTTATCGGGGCCTCAGATCGAAGATCCAACCGTACAGATGTGATCAGGGCGACGATTGGAGTTCAACGACTCCATGATCGCCCTAATCAGGCATCTGTAGCATCAGATAGTGATTGGGGAACCCTAGAAGATTAAGGGCCAAGATGGTGTAAATCCGCACTTCAAACGACAAATCCGACCGCATGGATGGATTCGGATCGACGATCGCAGCCTAACGGCATGAAAATCAACTCAATCCGACACCCGTGGCACCATCTACAACATCCAGAAGATAGACGGCCAAGATGGTGCCACGTGGCGCCATCTCAGCCGTCCAACTGACCCTCAAGACCGCCGTTGCTTTTTCAAAGAGGTTTTGGCACGCGATCTGGGCCGTTGGATCTCAATCCAATGGCTGTGGATACGCGTGCCTTAAAACATCCTCGCGCCCATCCACGCTCCGCAGCGTAGCAGGCGAGGGTGTTATCGCAAGCAGGCGACGCACGATCGAATCACGCGAGAGGACGAGCGGCCACGGGCGAGCGTCAGATCTTGATCGGGTGGCTGCAGGCGCTCAATAGCGCCTACGCGCTATCGCAGAATCATACGTGGGCGGGCGCCCGTTAAGGAGCGGGGAAGGTGCATCTTAAGTCATCCGATCTCTTGATTGGACGGCTGAGATTCAGCGAACGTGCACAAGCAGGTAAGCGGGCACGCGGGCATTGCCCACTACACCCACGTTCAGACCTTTAGCGACGGTTTTATCCGTCACTGAAGACCCTTTATTTAATGTTTTAAAGATGTAATGACCAATTTGCCCCCACTCCTTGCAACTATAAAAGGAGACCCCCTCCACACGAAATTCTCATCCCTTCCTTCTCTTCTCTCCCTCTCCAAAGCTCAAGAGAAGCTTGTCCCACACCCGGGATGCTTCTCGCAAGATAAAGTCAATTTTTCGTCCCCCTTCGGAAGTGGATCCCGTGACGACGACTACGTGCTACCCCATTCCTGTTCTTCTGCTTCATCCTCCTTCGTCCTCCTTCATCCAGGCGTCGTCCCGTCCGGCTCGTCCTCCAAGCGACCATCGAGGAGGATATTTCTCTCTCCATTCTTTTTACTGCTTTCTAGAATAGATTTACTCCTTTCTAGAGTAGTTTAGCTCATCCTCCAAGCGACCGTCGAGGAGGATATTTCTCTCTCCATTCTTTTAATGTTTTCTAGAGTAAATTTATTGCTTTCTAGTGTAATTATTTTTTGCTTTCTAGTTGTATGTTTAGTGAAACAAACAATCTATTTAATGATGAATTCCCTGTTCATTCTACATCTCGTTTTGATTTCTATTTGTAATATTCTCTCTCTCTTATTCTCTCTCTCTTCTATTTATTGTAAATAGTTAGATGGTTTTAATCAATTAAATTACTTCGTGACAAATAAAAACAAACACGTAGTTTTTAAATCAAACGTCCGCTTCCCTGTGTTCGACCCGGAATTTCAATTTCGGTATAATTTTATTTGTTGAACACGAGTTCTTTGCTTTCAAACTACAACGACAAGGTTTTCAAAACCAAACACGTTAGCGTAGCAACTCGTACGTCCAACATTTTGGCGCCAATGCCAGGGAGGCGACGCTCTTTGATTTCTCTTCGCGTTTTCTAACTTACAAATCATTTACCTCACTTCTCTCTTTTCTTATTGTGATTGCAGGTACTCTTTCGAGACAGGCAAAAGCGGTAGATTGGAGTAAAGTGCTGTGAAAGGTTTGTAAGTTATTCCCCACCTCCCACCCATTAGATTTCATTTCACCACATAATAACATAAACATCAATCAACCTAGGTGTTCTTATAAACTCTAAGGTTAGATTGTTTGTTGTTTGACACCCATACTCACCCCAACCCCCACATTAGAAAAAGAAAAATAAAAAAAAATCTCACAGAGGTACACAACCTCATTTGATTTTCAAACTCAACCGGTAAACCGATCTTTGGAGCCGGTACACACATCCAAACACATAATTGAGTAGAAATCAGATTAGGTAATCATTTGTGTGCCTAATAAAGTGGTGCAACAGGCCAATTGTTTGAGTTGATTGGGCCACACCACTTCAATTAAAATCAACTCATTAAGTAGTTGCCACTTAGGGTCAACTATTAGGAATTTACCAGGCACTCCACATTCTTTTTAAGCTTCAAAGGAAAACATCTTCACCTGTGCTTTCAAAAACCTGGTGTGCCAACAAAACTTGTTTGAAAATACCTAAAGTTGAATCCTAAAAGCTACTAAGCAAGATTTAAACTCTAAAATTCACCACATCAAAAATAATCTTGCTTGAAAACCACTAGTTGTGCACGCACACACAAATCAATCAATCATTAAGGGCACAACCCAATTAAAGGGCCCATCACATTCCAAAGCACATTCAAACCTAACCCTAAATAAAACAGAGTAGACGTTGGCCTTAAGGATTCGACTCTCTCTTTAGAGCCCAGAACAAGATTATTTTCGATTAGTCTGTTTCTACTGTTCAATCTGATGTCTAGCTAGGGGAGTAGAATCAAACGATCGCGGTTGGGGGGTACACTAGGAACCGGAGGCGCAAGCCGAAGGAAGAACCTTCTCCCCAGTCCCTCCTTCTAACTGGTTAGATTGAACAGACAGAAGTAGATCAAATCGTTCCTTTATCTCAAGACGGGTTTTGGGAGTCTGTAGGTCTGTAGGCTAACCCACTTAAGGACAGGTTTGATTGATTGTATTGCAGGGCACCTTTCTTCCTCCCACTTATCATGAATCCTTCCACATATTACACGCATTCCAGCTCTTTTCCTCCTGTTGTGAATTATCCTCAACATGATGATTATCCCAACTCGTACTGTAGTCAACTATCAGTTAGTTGGGATAACCCGAATTGGGGATACAGTTCCGGACCGTCGTGTTTAGGGTCTAACCCTGAACACTATGATTGTGATTTCTATCCTTCTCAGAGCCACATCGATTATAGATCGTCAACCTTACATGAACAACCTAATACGATCTACAATCAAGAAGGATACACCGATCTTTACCCATCCTCTGATTACACTGCCTTTAGGTCATCACCACCTTTTAAACAATCTGAAATGACCTATTATCAGGAAGGGTATAACGAATCTCAATTCGTTAATTCCCCTGCATTGACCCCAAACCCACCCAACCCTGGACGAATTCATTTGGTTCAGGGTAACCAGGTTCAAGATAAGGTTCTGGCTAACTTGAGGAATACCATACAATCTTTAGAAGTTCAGCCAATACCTTGCATTGAGAGATTGGAGCCCCTGATTGAAATGATTGATGATTTGAACAAGTCTTTGTTGGATTGGCTCCGGGATGTTAAGGAAAGAACCTGGGTGAGTTTCTACTTGGGAAATTAGAGAAATTGAGGATGAGATTTGTGGTCGCTTTGATTCAATCGTGGGATGATTCCCAGGATGAACCTTCTTCAGGAGAGCCAATTTCAGAACCCGCTCAGGCACCTATTGGGGGGGACACGTGTTATGAGGCTGACCAGATTGAATTAAAGCAACCAATTAAGGAAGATCTGATTTCTTCACCTGAGATCCCTGAGCCGAGGTACGAGGAAACATATGTCTCCTTGGAACAGAAAGTGACAGATGATTTTGGGACATACATTGATACGGATCTTGATTTCTTTGATGGAGAAGATTCAAGTTGTGAAGTCTCACACGAGTTTTTTGAACATGATTTTTGTAAGACGATTGGGCCTGAGGAATCTGAAAGATCATTTGATAGCCCAAGAACTAAGGAAACTGATCCCATTGGGGCACACATTACGGATCCAGAATCGCATTTTCTGGAGGATTCAATTCAATGCCCTAATTGTCAGTTACACCCCGTTGAGCTTATCGATGATTCTGTTTCTGAGATAATTAGGCCCAAGTCAATTCTAATTCAGCCACATCATTTAGACTTGGAGATTTCAGATGGGGTGATTAATATGCAAGAGGTCTTGGAATTTGACATACTGAATGAGGAGGATAGGAGTCGGGAAATTTTGATTTGGGAAGCTAACTTTGGAGGAAGTGCAAGACTGAGTCGAAGGGTGCCTATTAAGCTGAAACCATTAAACCAAGACCCTTACGACATCTGTTTTGAGGATGTCCAACCCAAGCACGCATTCAATGATTATCCTTTTGAGCTTCAATTCTCTATAACCCGACTTTTTGGTCTTGGGTTGCATCCTCATAAATCGCAGGCCAGACCCCGCTTGCATACTGATTTAGGTTTTGGGTAATTTTTATCCAGAACCTAAGATATTCTCGACTATGGGGAATGGGTCTGCACCACAATCTGGTCCACATCTGTGGACCTCTGCTGATAGGTCAGAGGATTCTTTTGTTTATTCTGATTCTGACCTGCACCTGTGAATTCGTTATTTCTCTTCTTTGTATAGTGTGCCTAGCTGAAGGCACTAAATTCAGAACATATACAATTCTTTTTAGTTTCTATCTCAGAGCGGACCTGACATTCACACAATTCAGGTGCTTTCTACGCTATTCCACTCTGTTTTATGTCTTTTTTAATACAATGAGGACATTGAATTAGATAGGCATGGGGGGGTGGATATTCATCTCTGAATTTATTCGTCAGCTTCGTAGATTTGTTTTATTAAAAAAAAAATTGGAATTAGGAAAGAGAACTTGGGTTTAAGAAAATTTTCAATCTTAGGAAGTACTACATTATGATTTGAACACAAAGACCCTTTAGGTCTTTGGACTTAATTAGCCCGTGTATCCACTAAAATGTGGATTTGTCTTTCGAGTCCTTGCCATCTTAATTCTATCGTAATTGGAATAAATAAGTTTGGGTGATAAGTACATGACTTATCAACCCGCCCTCTAATTTGAAGGAATTTTGAGCTTCTAGCATCTACACACTATCTTGTCACTGACTCGTTGTTCGACAATTTTAACGGAAATTGGGTAGCTAATGAACCTTCTAGGGTGATATGGTTGGCAAGCTATCGTGGGTAACAGCCCATAGGTAGGTTGTCCAGAGCCCAGTCACTGGATCTTTCTCTTTTTGCTGCCTTTAGGTAAATTTTAGACGAGGGAAGCCACCTACTTAAAAAAAGAAAAAAATATATCAAAAAGAAAAGGAGAAAAGAAAAATAAGAAATAAGCCACACTTCGCCGCACGAGTATGGCTGGCAAGTTGTCGGTGGTAACAGATCATCGACCGGTTGTCCAGAACCCAGCTCAATAAATGCACTGAAAATTCCCAAAACACTTAGGAAGAAGCGGAGAAGTAGAATAAACTGGGGAGATATACACTAGATTCACCCTTGTGTTGACCCTGTAAAAAATAAAAGTAGGGAAAAAGGTACCGGTTGTAAAGATACACCTTTAGGCAGAATATTTTTTTTTTTTAGGTCACCTAAAGGCGTAGAAATCCGAAGTCCGTTTTAATTTCCGGTCAACGAGTCTAACACATTCACAATAAGATGCTTAGAACTTAGAGTTCTCATCAAATCTTGGGTGAGTTGAATGGCTGTAGAAAGCCACTCTTAAACCCTAAAACTTGAAAATCTAAAAAAATTAGAAAAGAGGAAAAAGAGAAAAAGAAAATTTTCTTTGAATAAGGCGAGGGCTTGAGGCGGTCTGCATTTTGGCAAATACTCGGGCACCGTTGTGTCTTTGAAAGTTCAGATCCTAAGTAGACAGTTTCTTAAAAATTGAAAATAACTCATGCCCAAATAATCCAACCTAATTCTTTTATAAATAGCATATAGTTTTTGCTAGGGACTAGCAAAAGATAGGCATAGGGGTATGATGTAAACAAATTTACACTACTTAAGATGTCTATTTATGCATGTTCTTAAGCATAGGATTACATTGCATGCGATAAATATTGCATAACATGCATCATCTTGCATTTACAGTAGTTTGAATAAAATGGAGGTTAATTGTCTCCTTTTATGTGCTTGGATAGGGAAAACTTTTTATCGGGGCTTGGGATCGAAGATCCAACCGTACGATGTGATCAGGGCGACGATTGGAGTTCAACGACTCCAAGATTGCCCTAATCAGGCATCTGTAGCATCAAATAGTGACTGGGGAACCTTAGAAGATCAAGGGCCAAGATGGTGTAAATCCGCACTTCAAATGACAAATCCGACCGCGCGGATGGATTCGAATCGACGATCACAGCTTAACGGTGTAAAAATCAACTCAATCCGACACCCGTGGCACTATCTACAACATTCAGAAGATGGATGGCCAAGATGGCACCACGTGGCGCCATCTCAGCCGTCTAACCAGCCCTCAAGACCGCTGCTACTTTTTCAAAGAGGTTTTGGCGTGCGATCTAGGCCGTTGGATCTCAATCCAATGGCTGTGGATACGCACGCCTTAAAACATCCTCGCGCCCATCCACGCTCCGCAGCGCAGTGGGCAAGGGTGTTATCGCGAGTAGGTGACGCGCGATCGAATCGCGTGAGAGGGCGAGCGGCGCGGAAGAGCGGGCGCGGGTGAGTGTCAGATCTTGATAGGGCGGCTGCGGGCGCTCAATAGCGCCTACGCGCTATCGCATGCTCGCACCTCACACAGAATCATACGTGGGCGGGCGTGCGTTGAGGAGCGGGGAAGGCGCATCTTAAGCCGTCCGATCTCGCGATCGGACGGCTGAGATTCAGCGAACGTGCGCAAGCAGGTGAGCGGGCGCATGCGCACCGCCCACTACGCCCATGTTCAGACCTTTAGCAATGGTTTTATCCATCACTAAAGACCCCTTATTTAATGTTTTAAAGATGTAATGACCAATTTGTCCCCACTCCTTGCAACTATAAAAGGAGACCCCCTCCACACGAAATTCTCATCACTTCCTTCTCTTCTCTCCCTCTCCAAAGCTCAAGAGAAGCTTGTCCCACACCCAGGATGCTTCTCGCAAGATAAAGTCAATTTTTCGTCCCCCTTCGGAAGTGGATCCCGTGACGACGACTACGTGCTGCCCCATTCCTGTTCTTCTGCTTCATCCTCCTTCGTCCTCCTTCATCCAGGCGTCGTCCCGTCTGGCTCGTCCTCCAAGCAACCATCGAGGAGGATATTTCTCTCTCCATTCTTTTAATATTTTCTAGAGTAAATTTATTACTTTCTAGTGTAATTGTTTTCTACTTTCTAGTTGTAATGTTTAGTGAAACAAACAATCTATTTAATGATGAATTCCCTGTTCATTTTACATCTCGTTTGATTTCTGTTTGTAATATTCTCTCTCTCTTATTCTCTCTCTCTCTCTCTCTTCTATTTATTGTAAATAGTTAGATGGTTTTAATCAATTGAATTACTTCATGACAAATAAAAACAAACACGTAGTTTTTAAATCAAACGTCCGCCTCCCTGTGTTCGACCTAGAATTTCAATTTCGGTATAAATTTTATTTGTTGAACACGAGTTCTTCGTTTTCAAACTACAACGACAAGGTTTTCAAAACCAAACACGTTAGCGTAGTAACTCTTACGTCCAACACCCTCGCCGAGTTTGTCAAGGTTGGCCTCTGTGACCCCTACCTCGTCCACCTTGATGTCGAGACCAAGATCAACCCCTACCTCACCCTCGTCTTCTTTACAATGAGGCACGAGAAGTTCACCACCCTCTACCTCATCCGTGAGCGCATCACCTTCGATTAGCAAACCCTCATCTTCGTCTCCACCAAGCACCACGTTGAGGAACTCGACGTGGCACAGCTCCATAACTTCGACCTTCGCATCCTCATCCTCAAGGCCTGTGCTCGCCTTGGCAGCCAAAGCGGAGGGGAAGGAGAGGAAGGGGGAGGAGGAGGTGTGAGGGTTTAGGGGGGAAACTAGGGGAGAGATATATTTATGGATGACAATATAAATTTTCCTATTTTTTTATATTTTTTTTGACATTTTCCGTTGGGTTTAACAGAGTAGGGGTATACGACATTAACAGAGTAAGTTTATAGGGGTATATACATAAATATCAAGAACATGGGGGTATATACGTCTTATCAAAATTTTACAAGTTTATATATGTAAAAACCCCAAGAAAATATGATGGGAATTTGTAGTGGGCATCATCGAGGGACTACATACATGTGACGCTACAAAAGGCCTAAACCACTCGCAGTTAGATTGCAATTTCATGGCAAAGCACATGGTTGAGTATATAAATGATCCAGAGAAGTTTAGGGTCAACCACTTGAAAGTTCTTTGACATAAAGTAGCATTGTAAAATAACCAAGACAAAATTGTGGGATGCAAGGCGAAAAGCCGTGGAGATTGTACACGGTAATTGGGATGACGCTTACGATGAAATGATTTGTTTATTACATGCAATTAAAGAGGCAACACCTGGAACTGAGATTGATTTCGAGTGGGATATAAGGCCATCAAGAAATGGACATGTCATCCTACTGAAGGCATTTTGGGCATTTGGACATTGCATTGATGGTTTTGCCTACTGTAGGCCTGTAATTAGTTTTGATGCTACTCATCTTTATGGAAAGTACAGGCACAAGCTATTGGTTGCATGTAGTATGGATGGGGACAATCACATAGTTCCTCTTGTCTTTGCATTGGTCGATGAAGAAAGGGAAGAAACTTCGTCCTAGTTTCTTAAACGACTTAAAGATCTGGTCATTTGTGGTAGGGATGACCCTATATACATTATTTCAAACAGACATGGTGAGATCAAGGCTACAATTACAAATCTAGATGTTGAAATGCTCTCTCCATTAGTCACCCACAGGTATTGTATGCGTTACGTGGCAAGCAACTTCAATGATGTGTTCAAGAAGAATGCTCTACAGAAGCTTGTATCAACTGCTACGCTTCAAACCTCTGACCTTAAGTGTCAACATTTCTTAGAGAAACTTCATGAATTAGATGACACTGCTCTTGTCTAGTTTGAAAGGCAATCATTATCATCTAATCTGTAGACTCAGGCTTATAATGGAGGATATAGATATGGCTACGTGATGACCAACATGAGCAAAAGATATAATGCTATTTTGAAAGGTGCAAGGTCTTTACTTGTTGCTGCATTACTAAAGAAGACTCTTTATAACTGTGTTAAGTACTTTAGAGAGCGACAAGGTAAGATTGAATGCAGGGTGAATAGAGGAGAAATTTATAGCACATGGGCCAAGAAGAAACTTGAGATGTGGCAAGAAGTTGCCCAGAGGCATCAAGCTGAGGTCTTTCAATGGCACCCTGAGATGATATTTGAGGTTGTGACAGGTGAATGACCCACCGAGTTTGGCATGAAGGGTGGGAAGACATTGATAGTGAATTTGGACTTGAGAACTTGTTCATGTAATAAGTGACAGACTTGGAGGATCCCATGCTCCCATGCATATGCAGCGATGGCCCACAGAAATCTAAACATCGATGATTACATGTCACATTTCTATACATGAGAGCAACAACTCTATTGCTATGAGGGGGATTTCTACCCAGTGGCAGATAGGAAGTTGTGGACATGGCAGCCTTCAGAATTTTCAAAGATTATTCCTGATGCAAATAGGAAACGTAAAAAGGTCGTCCAAAATCAACTTGTATACACAATGAAATAGACTTAAGGGAGACGTCACGACCAAATAATTGTAGCAAGTGTGGTGGGCTTGGCCACACTAGATGCAAGTGCAAGAGTACAATTCCCACTGGGTCAACAAATGCAGAAAATGAGGCGAATCCATCTACAACTATTGACAATCCTGGTCCATCACAATTTCCAAGCAAAAGACGACATAAAGATCCAAAAGCACCCAAAAATCTTAATAAATGTGGATTGTGTGGAGGAGTTGGCCACAATAGGAGACATTGTCGTAATCCATCCGATATGATTTTGATGCCTTTTACATGATGTTTGTTACAATGTTTCCATTCTGATGATTACTTTAGCAAGTAGGATAGAAATAACTCATTTTAAGCTCAGTAGCAGCTTACAGCTGCTTCTAGCTAGCAGCAACATCAGCAAGCTTGCACTAGCAACAACAGTAATAGCAGCTTCCTTTCTACTTGTAGCTCAACAGCAGCAGTAGCTTGTTTGTTGTTGCCACCAAATGCCTAGCACACGCCCTTCCCTGTCTTGCTATATATTTTAAACATGATTGCCCAACTATATGTAAAAATATACTAAACAATGTAGGTAACATGCACACGAAGAATTTTGCTTTAGAATTAAACTCTTAAGAAATGAAACCTAAGAAAATCAAGAGCCTCATATTTTTGGCAGGCCTAGGTACAACCATCATAAAGGACATAAACCAAATGTAATTAGCAGATCTCATATTTTAAAAGCCAATGGCATCGACTGTTAGAACGCTGGATCTCAGGTATCCATCTACTCTATATACACAGTCTGGATCAAAGTACAAGCAGCTACAAACTATGTTGCCGAAGCAATGTGGGAATAATTGTCTTTTCAGTCAATAATTTCAAACATTAATCATACTGTCGCTGAAATTTTAAACATTCCAAACATTCCAAAATTTGCGACCACTTTGAAGCTACAAAAATTCCAAAAGTGAACAAAATCTGTAGCTACTTTGAAGCTACTTTTTGTTTCTCTAGAATGACATTCAAAAGTGAAAAACTTAGCTGTAGAACAATATGCTGCAGTTGCACTTCCATCATTCTCCGTCCATCTATTTATGTGCAACTTGTGCTTCATAAAGTCAACTAATATATGTAAAGGTACTTCATAAAACTGAGCGGGTGTTTTATTGAGACTAATTTTGCAGCTATTCTTTTAGATAATAGTGCTACTCTACTATCTTATTTTTCCATTACATTTTTGCATATGGATCCGGGACCAGTAGATCATAGTATTTTGTGGGATCAGGACGGATATCGGTCACATTTTGTTTAGGAGGGCCTTGTGAGTTAATATTGTTGTTATTGTAATTATTCATTTATGTGTAATGAACATACTAATCATTTGTAGTTTTGTTTCTTTTAGGGTAATACTTGGCATAAGTGCAATAGACGTGAGGTTGTTCTACATCACAATCGACCCCATGAGAGGATACAACCATATATTGAGAGGGTCGGGTTAAGATCTATCCTACTCCTTCCTTTTGTTTCTTTGGATTGGCACCTGATCACATCTTTGGTTGAGAGAAGGTGACCGGAAATGCACACCTTCCATATGCGACATGGGGAGATGGCGATCACACTGGAGGGTGTTGCTATCATCATGGGTTTACCTACTGATGGAGATGTCGTCACAGGTAGACTACCTACTCTTGATGGGGATGAAATATGTATTTATGGCATTAAAAAAAAGAACGCCTTTCCTTACTTTATTTTTTCTTCACTTAGACGATTGTAAGGGAGTATTGTATTAGAGTAAGGAATATTTGCTTACAATCCTTTGTCACTTGGTAAAAACAAGTGCTACGAGACAAAATTGGCTACATTTGTGCCAACAATTGCTGGGACAACGACCACCAACCCTGAAAGGATCCTGAGTTGAGTTACGTTGGCTGCAGTAGAATTTTGGAGAGCTACCAGATGACGCAAACGAGGAGACAGTGCAGCAGTACACATGGGTCCCCAAGGTCCCCCACCAAATTGTGACACTAATAAGGCTCTACAAGCCATTGGCCTTAGAGGCAAGAATGACATTGATTGGAGATCGAAGCATGCCATTGGTTGGAATGCGAGAAGACATCGGCTTCGCCAGATTGTTCAACCAGATGCCGATGGAGCCATGGTGACAGATGACTACGATGCGTGGTATCGCCAAATAACATGGAGATGCATAAGACATCATGGCAAGTTGATTTGGAGTGAGGTATACCAATTAGTAAACCTTCTATTCGTTTCAATTCATGTGGTTCTTTAATATTCTAAAGTTAACGACTTTTTTTTTAGCTTGATAGATGGGATGAAGTTATAACCATCTGCAAGGATAGGGTTGTTTGTGACTCATAAAGCGCATTTTTGATAGGAAAATGCATCGTAGTATAGTACTCAATACGATCAAACAAAAAATATTTATAAAAAGATAACGAGACTTTGAGTCCCGGTCGTTCATCTCTGGGAGGCATTTGTTCAAATCTGAAATCGATCTTTTATCGCTCTACTTATTTAGAATCGCACGCTGGTTTCCAATCTTCGGATTAGAGTTTTGCCACTTCTATTGTAAACTCTGATTACATGCACGTGTGTTAGATAGATAACGAAGGTGAAAGTATGAGTTTCGGTGTGCACAATTCTAGTTATGTGGTGGTTGTTTACGGAAAATGCATTTATAGTCAAATCTTCTATATTTTCCAGAATCGACATGCTTGTTGCAATATATATATAAATGAAAAGCAGGAAACTTGAATCACACGAAATAGATTGCAACCAATAAGCTCATGGTGATTTTCAACATAGAGATATGTATATAAAAATATATATTTTTTATTCATTCATTTAGGAGGATGTTGCAACATGGAATTTAGAGGAAAGCATGTAAAGGAAAGCTTGAAAAACACAAATCTAGCTAACAGAAAATAATCGCATATAGGAATCTATGGGGGGATTTTGCATGCATCATTAGGGGAGAATAAGAGCTACACTACTAAGTAGTAAATGAAAGCAGTAAAACTATGAAGAGCTAAGCTACTAATCTAGCAGAAAAGAAGGGCATTCAGAGGTGGGCTCCGATGGCCTTTGAATGGTTGAGAGGAGAAGGAGGGGCGGCCAATGGTGCTTAGGCCGGCCCTTGGAGAGAGGTTGGGGAGATGATCCAGCATCTGGGCATGGAGATGGTGGCAGCCATGGTGGTGCTCCTCGTGGAGGTGGAATGGATGTGAGGGTAGCTAACCTAGATGGATGAATGAATGCCAAGAATGGGATGGGTGCAAATGGCCATGCCTTAGGTCTTTTTATAGACCTAAGGGAGTCTCTCTAGAGAAGTGTGGAACTCTCTAGAGAGAGCCCCATAAGTGGCCGGCCATGATGAGAGGGAGGTAGTTCTTAGATCCATAAAAAGTGGATCTAAGAATTGAATGGCTCTTGGTTGCTAAATTTGGCAACCAAGAGTGGCGCCACTTTGAAGAGAGTTCTAGAGAACTCTAAATGGGTGTGTGTGTGAGAATGTGTGGTCGTGCCCTATGTGGCTAAGTGGTCTAGGTTAGGTCCTAAGGGGTTTAGGTAGGTGTAGGCCTTAAATTAGGGTTGCAAACCCTAATTGCTAAGGAGGAATTGCAATTAAACTTAACACAAGTTCAATTTCATGAGTGTGAACCTAATTGAGAGTGAAATAACTCAATTAGGTTGGGCTTAGGTCAATTGGACTCTCACTGAGTCCAATTGGACTTGTATGGGTTGAGATATGAGCTCAATTGGACCCTATGAGTCCAATTAACTAGGCAATGGTAATTGACTATGATCTAAGTCAATTGGTTTAGTGAGGACCTAACTAGGTTCTTAGGGAGGTCTAGAGGTGATGTACTAGGGTTAGGGTACCTTAATTTAGGTTCCTATGGGGTTGGAATTGAGTTTAGGGAGCTAGAGATCCAAGATCAAGGCTTTAATCTCAAAACAGGAACTGGAGAATAGTTCCAGATGTCCAAAAATAGAATCAGATGTCTTATACTCAAAAATCAGAAGTCCAGACTTGTTGTCTGGACATCCAATCAGAGTCAGGAAGGATTCAAGGTTGTGTCTTGAGTATTTTGCAGAAATTGGATGTCTAACCAAGTGTCTAGACGTCCAATAATACTGCGAAGTGGGTTTAAGGTGTGCGGGAGTTGGCTAAGGGTTCTGGACGTCCTATAATTCATCTGGACGTCTAGATAAATGTTGGAATTAGGGTTTTAAGGTTTCTTAGGGTGCGGTGACCTAATCTAAGGGTGGCTAAGGCTTGGGGAAGTCTCTAGGCTATCCTAGGGTTAGGATGGACCTAAGTTCTTCACATTTTATTGCTTTATTCCTACTTAATAGAGTAGCATACCTTAACTCCCTTACATTATTATCTACTACATCTAATCTAAGTCTTCTGCTCCAGTTCTACTGCAACACTCATTATTTCTGATCCAGCTTCAGATCCTGCTTCAGATCCAGCTTATTACCTGTAATTGACATAATGCACCTAATCAGCACATTATAGCATTATTTTATGCATAGCTAAAAGAAAGCAGTAAAGATGCAGATAATTCTTATGCATGCATGAATTACCCTAACTTATGTTGAGTCCTAGCCTAATTTAGGTCAATTAAGACCTTTGATTGTTGCGTAATCAAGGGTCGAGATGAATGCCATCAAATCTATAGCACAATAGGTGAGGCAGATTTTACAGTTTGAGATCTTAAGACAGTTTATGGAGCTACCATCGATCGACCATTTAGATGAGGAGGATGAGGAGGATGAATACGCTGCTTTGGACGAGGTGCCTGTCATGGACCTTGGTCATGGACGTGGTCAAGGGTGAGGACGAGGATGAGAACGAGGTCGAGGTCGTGGGAGGCACGGTGCTGGTAGACGTAGAGGTCCATCTTCATGAGGACCAGCCACACCACGATCCAGACCATCCACAGCATGATCCAAGCCAGCCACGCCACGATCCAGACCATCCACAGCATGATCCAAACTAGCCACACCATGATCTAGAACATCCAGAGCAAGATCCAGGCCAGCCACAGCACGATCCAGCCCATCTAGAGCACTATCCAGACTAGCCACACCACGATCCAGACCATCCAGAGAAGGATCTAGGCTAGCCACATCACGATCCATCCCATCTAAAGCACGATCCAGACCAGCCACACCATGGTCTAAACCATTTAGAGCATGATTTAGGCCAGCCACAACACAATCCAGCTCATCCAGAGCAATTACAGCATCCGAAAGGAGCAAGTACTACATCTTTATGGAGACTTATTACAGCATGATACAGAGCACCTACAGGATCCTGATGTGGAGCAGCAGGATGATATTGACTTCGTTACTCCCCTAGGATCGATAGTTGACCCTTCTATGACTACTCTGCCAGTGCAACAGAAGATACGAGGAGGGGATTTTGGAGATGTTACCCAAGCATCCTCCGCCCTTCTAGCACAGGCACTGACTCGATCTCCATTATTTGCAAGCCTTGAAGGCTCGCAAATTGACGACATAAATGTACATATGCAGATCGAGGTTGATCCACCTCCATTGGAGACGTATCATAGGAAGAAGAGGAAGAAACTAGAGTAGCTCTTCTCATGTATCTCGTACTTATGTATTGTATCATATTTACCACTTGTAATGTGTAATGTATACATCTTTTATTTTGCAAACTTATGTACCTCTTATTGAAATGAGTCAACTTTGTTTCATATTTATCACGAGTTCTTATTGGTTTGTGTTGTTACTTTTGTGTATGGTCTACATTTTCACAACTGCATTTGGTTTTTTGTTATTGTCAGACAATTTTTTTCTATATGGTTTTTTCTTTTTGGAATGCAAATGGCAGCTACTACCAGCAGCTGATAGCAGAAACTGGGCATTGCAAAAGTTGATTTCACTATTGTAAAGTCGACTTCAACCATTTCTCCTTGTCGCGACCTACATTAAAGTTGATTTCACTTCAGAGGTGGCGACTCTTCAAAAGTCAACTATTCTCCAGCCCACCCAGAAATACCTTTTCTTCAATCGTAAATAGTGATTTTCTTTTTCCTTGTACCATCCATACAAATTTTTTTGGGGGAGGGAGAGGAACGTCATGGTCAGCTGTGTTTGTCTTCTTTTTTAAAAAAAATGAAGCCCTTTTGTCATGGTTCTAAAAACGTGACCAAAAGTTATTGGTCAAGATCCCACCTATAATCATGACCAAAGACTTTTCGTTACGATTTTTAAAATTGTGACTAAATACTTAGTGAAAAGTGAAACCCCTTAATCTTTTTTGTTACAGTTTTAAGTGGAACCGTGACTATAGGCTAAAACCATGACCAAATAATTGTGACCAAAACTAGTTTTTTTAGTAGTGATATTTGCACTTTATTGCATGCTTCAAATATATTGTACTTCAATATTTCAAGTTTGGAACACTAATAATAATGCCAATGGTATCAACACATCTTGCCAAAAGTATCTAATATTGATAAAATGAACTGTACTAACCTTCGATGGTGCCATTAGCACCTAAAGTGGTGCTATAAGCACCTATATTGCCATTTTTGGCTTCTCGTGTTGCAAGTATCTACTTCCATTCACTATATTTTTGGCTTGAGGTGCCATTGACATCTCAACTTACATATTATGGTGTCGTCAGCACCTATCATGTTGCTATTGGCATGTATTGGGATAATGTAGTTGAAGTCTTAAGTGAAACTATGATGATGTTGTTAGCATCTAAAGTTAATAATGTACATGATCATCTTGGTATTTTTATTGTAGGAAACAAAACATAAAGCATTTCAATGGGTAGGTGCCATCAACACCTATCATGACAAATTTGAAATGCTTCAAAATGATTTGTCTCCTCCTTAACACCCCTTTCCCTCCATTGAAATTCAAATTTAAACATAACTGAGATATGTAAGCAATGAACAAAGTAAAAACAAAAGTGTTAAAAGACAAAAGGTTGCTCTACATAAGTCTCTTTTAGCTAAAAATGGAAAGAACACTTTTACCTTTTAGAAAAGTGAGGCAGCCAAGGCAAAAAAAAGTACTTGGCATCATGTGACCAAAAAGTGATGCAATCATTTCATGTGGCTCCACCCACCAACATCCACATGGCATCCACCTCATTAATGCCATGTAGGATGGGTATGTGATTGCATAGCAATCATAGGACCTAATCTACCTAAATTAAGTTAGATTTTAGCTTAACTTAAGAATAGTGCATTCATGAGCAGCATATTTTTTCATCATAATTGATTTGTTAGCTTTATAAATAATAATGATATTTTATGCTCTAAGTAAGAGGCGATATTAATTGTAGATGAGTCGAGACCGCGATGATAAATCCAACTATACATATCTGATTAGGACGATGATTGTAGTTCGACACTTCCGGAATCATCTTGATCGGACTATTGTAGCATCACATTCAATTCGCAGAACCAAGGGGTAAGATAGCATAAATCTAAAACTTAGATGCCAAATACAACCACACGGATGGATCCGGATCAACAATCGCAGTCTAACGACGCAAAAATCAACTCAATCGGAGCCATGTAACACCAACTACAAAGGCAGGAAGATGGATGGCCAGGGTGGCGCCATCCCAACAGCCCACCTCTGTGCCCTAACCGTTGAAGCACAAAATGTGGGTTGTTGAATTGTCATCCAATGGCCACGATGAAGCCACGTCGCCTTCCCCACCCCTTCATCAAAGAGGACTTCACCGTAGCCATTGGATCTTCATCCAATGATTGAGGACGGCCACACACAAAACCAAAAACGCAACAAAGCGTGTGCACAGTGCGTTGGTCACTATCTTCAAACGTGGAGCTTGGGCACAAGTTCAAATCGCACTTAGCAAAAAATCGAAGAGGAGATGCGCTTGAATGAAATAGAGCCATCAAATGATGATCGAGCAATGCGGATGGGCCGCGTGGCGCCTGGAGATGCACTGGATGAGGTGGTACGAATGAGCACACGAGATGGCGCATAGTCGAACATGCAACTGTATGTGAAATCAAAGAGGCGATGTAGCACTCATCTTAAGCTGTGCAATCGTAAGATCGGATGACTGAAATCAAGCGCGCACGCATGCAGGCAAGAGCAGAGACGGCAGATCGAGTAGACGCATGTGCGCCACGTGGTGCATTCTGGTGTAACGCGCGTGATGAAGGTGCGATGGAGGTCCTTTTGAAATGTGATATGATCCGTTGATCTCCCGATCGATGGATCTGATGAATCCAAAGGTGTTGCATGATTTTGGGAGCCAAAATACCTGCTTTGTCCCTCATTTTAGCTATAAAAAGAGCCCCAGAGCCCCCATTTGAGAGGAATTCCAACTGGACACATCTCTGGCTTCTCTCTTTACAGCATCTCTCTCCAGTCTTCTTCCCGACGCTCTAGATCAGAAGTGTTGTTGCACTTCATACAAGCATCACTCAAGCAACTCCACTCTTCATCTATCTCTAACTCTTCATCTCTCTCTCTACTCTTTAGTATATTTGCTTTAATCCATAGTTTAGAACTTTTTGCAAGTAGTAATAAAAAGTTGATTCAATGAATATCTTATCTCTCTTCATATGCTTTCACTAGGTTAGATTAGTTAGTACGAAGGGCTTTAAGAATCTCATTTTGCCTTCCTGCGAGGACTTATATTTTCTGATTTATAAATTTATTTTGTTTTGATGCGATTCACAACTACAACGACAACATAGAAATCTTCTTATGCGAAAAGCAACGAACAAATTGGCACCGTTGCCGAGGAGGCAATAAAGTTATTCTTGAAGCTTTTCTCCTTAGTGGTTATTTGAGATTTCTAGCCTTCGTTATTTATGTTGATTTTGTGTGTGCAAGAAGCGTGGAAATTCAAGAAGAAACGCAACAACGGAATAATTGCAGGTTTTTAATCTCAGGTAAGTACTCGTATCTTAGATTAGGTTAGAGTCTCTTTTGCAAAAGAAATCCAAAAAAAATTAGGTGCTTTGCTTGATCCTTAGGTTAGTATTTGCTTACTTTTCAAAAAAAAAAAATTCTCTTGTTGGTGGGTAATAGCTTTTGAAAATCAATAAATCACCTCCTACATTTTCGAGCTGCAACAAACTTTGATTTTGAAAATTCAATTCCCAAAATTTTACATGGCATAAAATTCTAAAATTTTTATTGGATGTGGCTATTGAAGTCAGGAACAACATACCCAAATTTCGTTTCATTCTAATTTACACAAAAATTTTAAAAATTCATGAACTAAACTACTCTCAAGTCTATTATTATTCCTGATTTTTCAGACTTCAAAAAATCATAGAAATTTTTATACAATACCAATTTATCTGAAATTTATTGTGTTTGGATTCCTTTAATAATATAAAATCACACAAAAATTTGAAAAAAAATATTTGGTGCATGGTTGCTTACATAGAAGACTTGATCGCTAACTAGGGGCCGAAACATACTACATAACGCCCAATACACTTCAAATCTGAAAAAAAAGAAAACGTGCATTAAAATTCTTAAAAAATATTTTCTAAATGCCTAGTTGGTGGTATAATAAGATCAATTGATTACATTGATTAGTTCGCACTGTCTTACTTGTTTTGGACTTAAATTTCATCATTTAGCACTATCTTTTCTTAGGGTTTCACATTACGGTAGAGCACATTTGCATTTCCATACTTAAAGGAAATCTATCAAACAATTGGGACTTGCAAAACCTCTTATGTGCCTCATCATAACCATTGTTTGAAGATATTTACTCAAGTGAACCCTAAAATTCACTAATGCAAGCACTTGAACCTTAAAAGCAACCACATCAACTAAGCTTGTGTTGTGAACCTCTTGATTGTGCACTTCACTTTTGAAATCAATTTGTAAGGGCAACACCCCCCTAACACCCATCATATTCCAAAGGTACTTGATAAACGCCAGTTTATCATTATTCTTATGCATTAAAACAAACCTAACTCTTAGGATTTTGCTCCGCAAATGGGTTTTTGGGCTGCATTTAGGCATCAATTAGGATAGGCATGCATTGCACTTTTTATTGTCTTTTTAATGTATTTTTGTGAGTGTTAGGGATATGCAGATTGCCAAATCCCTAGAACCCTAGCACTTAGGAAGTCAACTGGTGAAGGAGAAGCCCAAACCAGCTAGAACTCAGCTAGATCCAGCTTACCATAGGTGGATTTCAGCTCACTTGAACTAGGGTTAGCTCATCCTAGCTCCATTCAGCTCATCTCAGCTAAATGGTAGCTCAAAAGAGCTCATCTTAGCTCACCCTAGCTCTGGTCAGCTCAGATCCAGCTCAACTTAGCTGAATCTAGCTCATCTTAGCTCACATTAGTTCATAGGGAGCTCTAGCTAGCTCAGTTGAGTTGACTGGAGTTCACCTCAGCTCAAGACCAGCTTTATCTAGCTCCACTCAACTCTAGCCAACTGAAGATGACTTCATTTCAGCTCAAGAAGCTCAAGTCTAGCTCCCGAGGACTTAGCTTAGCTCAACTCAGTTGAGCTAAGCTACCTTAGCTGCCTCAACCAGCTTGATCCTCCCCGAGAGCACTAGACCTAGCTCACCTCAGCTCCTCATGGTAGAAGCCAGCTTACTTTAGCTTGGCTTAGCATCTAGAAAAGAAGTCAGCTAGAGTAGCTCCATGCCACCCTCTTCAGCAGCTGCCAACTCTATTTCAGCACTAGACTTCTTCTGTCCAGCTCCTCTCTTCAAACCCTAGCTCCCATTGCCGCCTCCTCTACTCCATTACTAGATAAGCTAACTTAGCTTAGCTTAGCTTAGCTAGGCTCCAACTCCTTGGCATTTACCACCCTAAAACCCTACCTAACTAGCTCCACCAACTAAGCCCACCTAAGCTCACCTAAGCTAGCTCCATTTACTCCAAGTTGGCGCCACCACCTAGCCATCTCTTCACTCCATCACCACCACCAAAAGACACCTTATTTTTGGTGTCAAAACCACCTATAACTACCCCCATTTTGGCGTTAACTTTTCCCTCCAAAAATTCCCCCATCTTAACCCTACACATACCCCTTCAAGCCATCACCACCCTACACCTACCCTTCCTTCTAGAAACCACCTCCCTTGGCACCAAAATGGTGGCATCCTTCCACCATGGACGTCCACCAAGGGGTGGATTCAACCTATAACTACCCCCCCTTGCACCCTTTAAGGTGGCGCCAAGTGATCTCCACCTTAGGATTCCTAACCACCATCCCAAACTCCATCCTAGCCACCCATTACCTCCACGCCAGCTACCTCTTCTCCACCACTATATATACCCACCTAATTACCCACATTTTCCCATCCTCCATTTAGTTAAATCTACCCTATACCCACCTCATATCTACGGCTAAGAAGAAGGAGTAGAGAAGAAGATTAAGGGGGCACATCACCTGCCCCTTTGGTGCCTTCTTCTCCCCATTCCTTCACCTTGTGCCACGCCAGGATGGAGGAGCATTCCACATCAAGGAGGATGGCCAGGCATTGGAGGAAAAGGGTGGTGCACGCCTACCCTTAGAGGAGATCATTGAAGGTGGTAGCTTCCACCTTGGAGGACACCATTTTCAAGGAAGGAGAAGGAGGAGCCCCTTTTCAAGCTTAGGAGCCACTAAACTTGGAGCAAGGAGCTTCCTTTCTTCACCAGATTTTGCAAGAGGATTTGCGTTTTTATTGCTTTTATATTTTCCATTTCAAGTAGAAGCATTCCTCTACATGTTTTTGTAAAACACAAATTCTACCAAATCAATTTGCCTCCTTTTCATTTTTTTTTTTGTTGCCATTATTTTATCTTTGTTCTAGAACTTTTTCACTCCCTCTACCTAATTACTCTAGGCCTCCACGTGCCTAGAGTGAGCTTAGGGAGAGGCTCTACTTGTCAATTTAGTAGTAGTGTAGTGAGTTAGGTGTTAGTTGTTTTCCGTCAACAATTCGTATATTGCCTTCGTTATTTCAAAATCCTAAAAAAATGATATAGTTGAAAAGACCAAAAAGAAAGACGATTTCTATTTCCAAGCAAGTGACCTGAATTTTGCAAACCTATTGCCTCCTTAGACGACCCTAGATACTACCCTATCTAGGTCTTATAAATTTTAAAAGCGAAAGCGGATTTATGTGTTGCAACGACACTAAATTGCCTAATTAACAAACTGTGTATTTTCGCAACCAGTACTTCAAGCCTAAGCCTAAAATTGAGTAGACGTGCCTTAGGTAGGATTAATTCTCTTGCTAACTTGAAGTTAGATTAGGCTAAGGTCAAGGCCTTGTTTATTTGGACCCACTGGTGCTAAGAAAGGTTGGTGCGGTAACCGCGTTAACCTTTAGTAGTGTCCCACCGTGCGAGGTGTCCTAGGGGGTCCCACCCTTCTTGCCAGCCAAGTAATTTAAGGGTTGATCTAACCTAGTCATATTTTGGGGAGCTAAGACTAGGTCTAATTAGGGTTTACACTTTAAGGATTAGCTTGACTGCTTGTACTGTAAGGGTGGGTATTCTCACATCTGTCTTCTCTCTCTCACCTACAGACATTCTTCTGGTGCATACAAGGTAGAAGATCTCTAAACCTTGATTTGCTACCACCTTTAGAGAAAAATCCTAGAAGAAAACCTGATTTTTCAAGATCTGAATCTAAATGATCTTCCTCAATGGCTAGGCACCATGAGGAAGATGATGTTGAAGAGGAGGTAGAAAATCTAGATCCATTGGCTCTTCTACAGAGGCAGATTGGTAGGCAAGGCTGGCATGATGACAGAGTGATGCAGATCATAGTATAGGCCATTACTAGACACCAAAATGGGAGAGCTGACCGCCCTCTCAAAGACTTTTATAATCCTCCTGATGCCCAACTTGAACCCTTTGTTAGGATACCTCAGGATGGGGATGATTTTGAGCTCAAACCATAAATCATCAATCTGATTCTTCACTTCCATGGCCACAACTCCGATGACCCCTTCCATCACCTTGAAGAACTTCTACACATTGGAAGGACCTTTGGCCCAAAGAACATGAATGAGGATACCTTAATGATGAAAATGTTCCCATTTTCGTTAAAAGATAAAGTTGCTTAATGGTTGAGGACAATTGGTAGACAATTCTAACTTGGGAAGATGAAACACTTTTTTGAAGAAATTATTTCCCATAGGAAAAACAAATGCCCTTAGATGTGACATTACAACCTTCAAGCAAAACGTTGGGGAACAATTGCATGAGGCTTGGGAGAGATTTAAGGACTTAGCTAGGAAATGCCCTCATCATGGGATTCTCAAGTGGCACTTGGCCCATATTTTCTATTGTGGGTTAAGTGACAACTTGAAGAATTTTATTGATGCAGCATGTGGGGGCAATTTCCTAAGCAAAGATGTCGAGGGAGCCTTTGAATTATTTGAGAATATGAGTGAAAATTCTCTCAACAATCCGATGTCTGCCTTCAATAGGCCAAATCAACCAAGGAGCGAAGTCTATGAAATTGAGGATGATTTAAATTCGATTGATTTAGAATTGATTGCACAACGATTGGATAAGGTGGAACTTGTTGGAAAAAATTTAGAGAATTTGCATAATAAATTGGATAACCTTTTGAAGGACGAGAATTCCTTAGGTACACATTCCAAAGTAAACCTTATTCCTACCCAAGGAATTTCTATCTTAACCTACACCCAACTCCCCAACCCTCTAGGTTAGGAAGTAGTGCACAATATTAATGACATAACCATAGCTCCACCCATGAGCCAACTTTACTTGGACCCGTCTCTTTCTGGGTACCAAGGAGGGACATTGATGCACTCAAATTCTGAGTTAGGCATCCTGATGCCTAATTATTCTGAGGATGCTAATGTAATCCAGGGATACACTAGAAATGACCCATATTCAAACACCTTCAACCCTGGGTGACATAACCATCCTAATGTTGCCTGGTCAAGTCAGAAACCTACCCAAGGTCCTAACTTGACTAGGCAAAATAATTATGGGCAACCTAGTAGGTACACACAACCACGAGCTTACCAACCTTAGCCTACCCAGGAAACCCACCCATCTGATCTGAGTTTAGTCCTCAAGGAAATGCGGGAAATGAATCTGAGACATAAAGAAGAAATGAATCAATTGAGGATAGAATGGACGGGACAATTGAACCAATTAGTTGATGTTAGACAACACGGGATGCTACCAACCCAATCGGTCCCCAACCCTAGAAACTTTAATAGGGTTAACCAAAACAACACACGGGAGCAACAAGCACATATAGTTCTACCTGCTCCCCAGGACCCACCTAGCCTTGCTAACCCTAATCCTAGCCACGCTCAACCTATCTTGCAAAACCCACCTCAACCTTCTAACTATAATGCCTTTGTCAGTGCTGTAACTTTGAGAAGTGGGAGACAAATCTAAGATCTTACCCCTCCAAATCTAAATCTAATCAAGATCTTGAGGAGACTAAATCTGACCTGGGAGACCAAGCTAATCTAGAAGACAAGGATCAAGACCTGAACACTCATGATTTCTCTCAAGCGCCCTTTCCTGAAGCCTTGAATAAACCTAGGAAAAAGAAAACCAATCCATCTGAGGAGTGACTTGATATTTTTAAACAAGTCTAGGTGAATATACCACTCCTAGTAGCAATTGAGAATATCCCAGTTGATTGCACAACAATCATAGGCCCTAGCCACCTGAATTAAGTTAGAACCTACCTTAACTTATGCATTCTGCATGCATTTGCATCATACTTTGCATCATAGTTGATTTATTAGATTTGTGAATAATAATGTCATATTATGCGCTAATTGAGAAGCATTAACAATTGCAGGTAATTCGAGGCTATAGATGACTAATCCAACTATACGGATCTGCTCAGAACGACTGCAGAAGTCCAATGCTTCCAAGATTACATCGATCAAACTCCCGTAGCATCTTATGGAATCCGTAGAAGAGTAAGAGCCAAGAGGCAAATAGGAGAAAATTCAGACCTCAGATGATAAATCTGACCGCATGGATGGATCCAGATCAGCAATCGCGGTCCAACGGCACAAAAATTAACCCAATCGGAGGCCTATAGCATCGTCTACAAAAGAGAGAATATGGACGGCCACGATGGCACCATGTGGCGCCATCACAGCCGCCCCTCCCTGCACCCCATCCTCTGAAGGCATATTCATCGTGCATGGTGGGCCGTTGGATCGTCATCCAACGGCCACGATGCATCCACGTCACCTGCTTCATCCACAACTCATCAAAGGAAAGAAGATCTTGGTTGTTGGATCTCCATCCAATGGTCGAGAGCGAAGTTACCCAAAACATAACCATGACACAAGGGGCTACTTGGCAAAATGGTTAGCGTGCCCACACACGAGCGCAAGACACAGGATCGAGCCGCGCAGAGAGCAAAATCAGTTGAGGCGATGCGCTAGACTTAATTGGATCGTCAGATGAAGGATGAGCGGCGAGCAAATGAATGCATGGCGCAACATGGAGCGATCGATGTGCATGCGGGGTTAGACACCCCACACAGATGTGCGATCACACGCTAATCCTTAAGGCGATGGCTGTAAGGCGCTTAAGCCGCCCGATCGCGAGATAGGAAGGTCAAGATCAGGGCGTGCGATTTGAATTTGCAGAGGACGAGAAGGCATGCGTGAGGAAAGTGCAAGGTAGGTGGGCGCAGAAGAGAAAAGCACGAGTGGTGAGCGTCCGATCGTGATCTAAGGGTAGCAGGTGCGACACATGGCGCCATCTGGTGCATCCCACGCATAGAAGGCGTTTTGAATGTTATTTAGAGGCCAAATCAGAGCTGTTGATCTCCCGATCGACGAATCTGATCACCAAAGGGTTGTTGCACAATTTTAGGGGCTGAAATGCCCATCTTGCCCCTCATAAAAGTTATAAAAAAAGGCCCAGGTCCCCCCAGTTAAGGCAGCTCTTCTTATCTACCACCATAACTTCTCTAGACCCTCTCCAGTTCTTCAGACCTTCTTCTTTGGCTCTCTCCGTCTCTGGCTCTCTGCCTCTAAAGTGCCCACCAAGCCACCTTGGTGGACTGCCGTTGCTCTCGCTAGCCTCTCCAGAAGGCCACCACGGACCACCCATGGTGCCCTTATTATGCTAAATAGTGACTTTAATTCTTGTTATAGTTAGATAGCAAGTACATGTTCTAGTTATAATTCTACTTTGCAACTATGGTTTATTGCAATTCATCATCAACTACTGGCTATGATTCGCTATATATATATTGTGATTAGTATTATCTAGTTAGTAATTAGATATAGATCAGTTATGAAATCCGAAATGCTTTCTGCCTCCTTGAGTTTGACCGAGACTCACATCTCGTAATTTTATTTGTTTCGACGTATTTTGCGCTATACCATGACTGATTTACTTTAAAATGCGATTTACGCTGCAAACACCAGCATATGCAAAATTTTTAAATAAATGTGCACACCTAAACACCAGGCCAAATCATCTAAAAGGGTAGTGTTATCTAAACAAGCTAGTGCAGTTATCCTTAAAAACCTACCCTGAAAACAAAAAGATCCTGGAGCCCCTTTGATTTCTTGTGTTCTTGGAGATACTGCCTTTGATAGGGCTCTATTAGATTTAGGTGCCTCCATCAACTTGATCCCTATGACATTATATGAAAAATTTAACTTTGGAGAGTTAAAACCTACTGAGGTCACACTACAACTGGTTGATCGATCTGTGACCACACTACGAGGAATTATTGAGGATATAATTATCAAGGTTCGCAATTTTTATTTTCCTGTGGATTGCTTGGTCCTTGACATGGAGGTACCATAAAATTTGAAGAACACCCCAATAATTTTGGGAAGACCATTCTTAGCTACTACCAAGGCTAATATTGATTGTGAATCTAGCAGTATGGAAATTAAATTTGGGGGCAAGAAGACAAGGATTAATATTTTTAAGGCCATCAAACAATTTGAGGATTGTGTGATGATAGAAGATTCTAAGGATGTGGACCATAATGTTGAATACTATATTAATTTAGGAGTTTCCCAATCTGACCCTACATGCCTTGATCCCCAAATCAATCAAGAGGTTAATCACCCAATCACTAACTTGATTCCAAGACCTCTTGAGGATAATTGTGATCCACCTTTGGACCCTTCATCCCAAGGACCTAAACCTGAGCTAAACCTCTTCCTGATTATCTAAAATATGTTTTCTTGGGATCTGATCAGACTTATCCAGTGATCATTAGCTCTTATTTAACCCAAACTCAGTAAAATCAACTAATTCAAGTTTTGGGAAGAAACAATAGGGAAATTGGTTGGACATTGGATGATTTGAAGGGAATCAGTTCTACTTACCGCACCCACAGAATATATGTTGAGGATAGATCTAAACCCTCCCAAGAAATGCAGAGATGATTGAACCCTAATATGAGGGATGTAACGACCCGATTCCCAAGTCCGTACGAGACACGAGAACCGGACCGACTCAACTAATCCCAAGACCTAGTCGTCCAACGAGGAAGTAACCAAAAGAGCAGTAAAATAAACCACATTCAACGTGAAATATAACTAGTAGTAACAAAATATAGTAGTAAGAAAAAGAACTACTACAGCATGTACCACCACAACAGAAGAACAACATTTATAGCATAACATGAACTACAAGTAAGGAAAAGTACAGAGAGTAACAAGAACTACTCACTACAGTGGAACAAAAAGGGCACAAAAGAACAGTGGTAACTCTACTGGACCCTACTCGGCCCAGCGTCCTCTGCAGCCGCTGACCCTGGCGGCTCAACACCTGGTCTTGAAAAGTAACGAGTATAACACGTCAGCGAAACACTGAGTAGAGTGGCAACTAACTAAAGAAGCAGTAAAGTATACAGTAGCTGTTTTATTTTCTTTCTTTCTTTATTTACGTCTTTTTATTGTTTCACAATTTATCTATTTCTCAGATCCTTCACTTGATCTCGAATGTTCCTCGTGGGAATGATCTTGATTGCAATCTTTTCCGAAAAGTAGAAGTAACACGTGGTGCTCTCCTGGCCGGGAGAGTCCCCCGTGGTGATCCTACTCTCAGTCAACCACCCCAAGGTCACTGACAGACGTAGCGGTGACTACGGCACGCGCGGTAAACGCACGGGTAGCTACTCCACACTGGCACGCGGTCAGTCATTTCCGTTAACGGGTGCGCCCCAAAGCATAGCACGGAACTAGTATAGGGTAGAGCCGTCTCAGTAACAGGGGTCCAACCCCTCCACAGTAACCAAACAGGGGTCTTGCCCCTCCACAGTCCGCGCACCCTTGCCTGACTACCCTGGTTCGCCTAGTGGGCCTAACAAGTCGGTGTAGGTGAGCTAGCAGAACCCCGGGGCCCGTGGGGTAGCTAGTACTCGCTCTACACTAGTATCTCTCCTCGGTACTGTGTACACGAGGGCCAAAAAGTCGGTACAAAGTGGCCAGACCTAACCTCGGGTCCCTGGGGCGGCTGGCTCCGCTCTGCACTGAGCAGGTAACAGGTGCTTCCCCTGGTACTACGTACCCAAGAGACAACACACTTCTACATCTTTCCTTCTCAGTTCCATTTCATTCTCTTTCCAGGAGTTCTACTCCTAATTCCCCGTAGGGTTTCAGCTCTTTTAACTCAGCAGATTCAGGTTTCACCCTTTCAGTTTCACGTTCATACAACCCATATTCTCAATCATGTTCATTTATTCATAACAGGTAGTTGTTAAATCAATTCACAGGCAGCTATTATTTTCCTTCCACATTTTCCAAGACTGCAATATCTATATTCATATCACTAGTTTTCCAGCCCTAGGATTCATGCAATACCCTAGGATCTATCATTCAATCTGGTTTCTCATTCCTAGGATTCATGCAATGCCCTAGGTTCTATTAATTGTTCCATAATTGTAACAAATCATGTTAATAATTCTTAAAGCCACTCTACCAGCTACAACGGAAGTACTGGGGGCATGGTCGGAAATCCCGCACGCCTCCGCAACCCCCGAGACTGCAATGGAACGGAGTCCTAACACAAGGATCAAACACAAGGAGTTTCTCAGAACAGTATATAATTACTGTAGACGAGTAGAGGATTTTATTCCGAAAAGAACGCAACTCGAAACACGGAAAACGGACTTCGAACGGGCCCTAAATGGGTCGAAAATGACGAAACAGTCCAAAATCAGACATCTGGAACCTCTTCCAGACGTCTTAAAATGTGGGTTAGATGGTACCTTTGTTCTGCGTAGTCTCTCAGACGTCTAGAAGCCTGTGGGGGCGTCTGGCCTAGTTCCTAGACGTTCGATGGTCACCCCAGACGTTTGGAAGTCCTTCTCGTCGTCTGGCACTGCGGCCAGACGTCTGATTCTCGTTGGATGGCGAATCTCAGAGCCTGCACGTACCCACTCCTCGTTCTCAGTACGAACGGTCACAGAAAAGGAAGGACGAAACTAACTCACTTGCCAGACGTCTGGACAGTCCTCCAGACGTCTTCACCGTCGTCTGGTTGGAAGCCCAGACGTCTGATTCTGGAAAAATTTCCAGAATCGGAGCTCGACTCGCTCTCCGCTAGCGGCGCACAGCCGCGCCGCGCCTCGTCCGCCTGCTGCTCAAGCTGCAGCAGCCCTCCAGCGACGCTTCACGCCCACGGCTCCCCCACCGGCCGGCTCTAGCTGCCCCGGCAAGCTCGAGCCCTCACGGTCGGGTGTCTCCTCCCTCGCGCAACACCTCCTCCCGCAACTTGCTGCGGCTGCCGCTGCCGCCACTCGCTCGCGCTCGCACTCTCGAACCGGTTGGAAGAAGAAGAGGGAAGCAGAGGAGATGAGAGTGAGGGAGAGGGCGAGGGCCTTATAAGGCCGCATGAGGAGAGAGAGAGAGTGCAGCCTGCGCCTGCAGGAGGAGAGAGGGAAAAAGAGGCATTCGCAGGTCTGTGCGCGCAGGCGCGCAGACGCAATCCTGCGTGCCTCATAAATTAAATCCCAGACGTCTGGAAGGGGTTCCAGACGTCTGGTCAGACGTCTGGGCCACCTCCCAGACGTCTTAAAAAGGCATCTTGAAAGTGCGTTCGTAACACGGGAGGTTGTGAAAAAGAAAATGATTAAGTGGTTAAATGCGGGAATAATCTACCCAATCCCTGATAGCCCGTGGATCAGTCCTATACAGGTGATTCCTAAGAAAGCTGGGCTGACTGTGATTACTAATGATATTGGGGAGTTGATTCTAACTTGTACAACTTCCTCTTGGAGAGTCTGTATTGATTACAGGAAGCTGAACAATGTAACTAAGAAAGACCATTTTCCACTTCCCTTCATTGATCAGATCTGGAAAGACTAGCTGGCCAAAAGTTTTTTTGCTTCTTGGATGGCTACCCCAGCTACAATCAAGTAGCTATCCACCCCTATGATCAAGAGAAAACCATCTTCACATATCCCTATAGAACATTCGCATTCTGTAGGATGCCTTTTGGATTATGCAATGTACCTGCGACTTTTCAAAGGTACATGCTTGCAATCTTTTCAGCCATAGTGGGTGATTTTATGGAAATCTTTATGGATTATTTTTCAGTGTTCGGGAACTCTTTTGAATCTTGTCTGATCAATCTAGAGAAAACTTTACAAAAGTGCATAGAGGTAAATCTTGTCCTATCTTGGGAAAATAGCCACTTCATGGTTAGGGAAGGCATAGTCCTTGGCCATGTTGTGTCTGAAAGATGAATTGAAGTGGATAAAGCCAAGGTGGATACTATCATAAAACTCCTGCCACCTTTGACAGTTAAACAAGTGAGATCATTTCTTGGACATGTGGGTTTTTATCGTCGATTCATTAAGGAATTTTCTAAGGTGGCGAGGCCATTAAGTAATCTACTAATGATAAATTTATTTTGCTTCAACGCGATTCACAACTACAACCATAACGTAAAAAATTTCTTATGCGAAAAGCGACGAGCAGTATGCTTGTGGGTATATAAAAAAGTAACTCTCTCATTATTCTACGGAGAATCTCAATATGCCATAATGTTAATTTATTTTGCTTCAACGCGATTCACAACTACAACCATAACGTAAAAATCTTCTTATGCGAAAAGCAACGAGCAGTATGCTTGTGGGTATATAAAAAATTAACTCTCTCATTATTCTACGGAGAATCTCAATATGCCATAATGTTAACTTCTAGGGAATATTAATCGCCATATCAGTAAAGGAAAATATTCTATCACTAAAGGAAATGTCTTGCCAAATAAATAAACTTCTTAAATCATAACATACGAACTGAACTAACTGTTCTTTAGAGTTCAAGCCTAAACAACTAATAGAACGATCTAGAAAAAAAAAATGCTCAAACTCAAAACTAAGACTCCAACACTAGACTTTAGACCAAATCTAAATTATAAAATGTACGAAACATTTTCTTTGGACATTTCTTCTTCTTGAACCTCCCACCCTATTAAGAATTCCTAAAAAAAGACAAAGAAACACATTAAATTGGCAATCTTACAAGTAAAACAAATTATAATGCTTGGTAAAGTTATACATTACCTTGAAATAGTAAGACTTTTAGGCCATGCAATTATTGAACCGGTAGCATCTCTTATAGTTTGGTATTGTTCAAATGGTCTAATCAGAGGCTCATCTTCCTCAATTGCAACTTCCTTAATAACCCCTATATATTTTGATCCAATTGGGATACCTGCAATACATTGAGTTGGATCAATTATTTGTACACAAGCAAGGGCAACTACTTTAGTAGAATTTATACCATGCAATGAAACCTCCTACAGTAATAAGATAAATTAAAGACAATCTAACCCATGTAGATTCATATGAATAATGTAAAGAGATAATAATATTGAGTCAATTGTTATGATCACTAAGAATACATGAAACCTTAAATTGTACCAGTCCTTTATAAAAAGTGGATGCAATACTTGCATGTTGGGTTTTTAAACATCTTATTGCATTCCTTAATGGGTTGTCTTCTTGTCTTTCCTAAAAATGAGTAAATGGATTATATGCACTAGAATGGAGCACATTGTAAAGCTAAGACAATGAAAAAACTTCATATAAGTGTAAATAAAAATCAAAGAGAGAGCCACCTTTAATGGAAGAAATTAAAAGTAAAAGAACCATGAAGAAAGTACCTCAATTGGGTTTTTGATGTGCAAGTTTGGTTGGATCAAAGTACCTCATTGATTCTTGACGTTGTCATGCCAACATTTCCTCCATCTTTTTATCTTAATCATCCAACTTTGGTTCAAGATTTTGTTGCCTTAAACATTCTTCCTCACTTTGTACTCCACTCCTAATAGATGCTCCTAGCCCATAATCATGCAAATATTTTGTTTTTCCTATTCCCACTATGGTTGTGTAAACTTCATCAATGTGGGAAGAATTATCTAACTCCTTTCCTTTCTCCATGACATTAGTTAATTGTTCCTAAGCATCATCCAAGAAAAAAATTATAAAGAAATGTATTGTCTTTTAATAAGATAAAGATAAGTAAAGGTACGATTCCTTTTCAGAAAATAGAGTCATACAATTTTGTCTATAGCCTCAACATTGATAGTTATGTCATCCTTTTCTTGTGTACAACTATGAACACTTCTGCACAACTAACATTTCGTTCCTTTTCATTTTCCATCTAACACAATCCAAGGTTTATTGACAACTTAACATATTAAAAAAATGTTAATAAAAAGGAAAGTGTAAAATACTTCATGTTTTAGACAACCAGAACTTTTGGTTCCCGTCATGTGGTTCATTTTTAATTTCATTCTATTTGATTTATTTGTAGCAGAACGCTCCTACAACACATTCATATAACTCCAAAATATTAACAATTAAATCATCTAGAATGTAAACTACCAAATTTAGCTTAGCTTACCTTGAATTTTTCAGTATCCCAATATTCATTTAGAGATTTCCATTGTTCTTCTGAAACACAAGGATCACGATGTTGCATCCTCTCTTCAAATGAAAGTCAAGCTTGTAATACTCTTCCTTTTCCTTGCTCTTAAAATCCCTCCACTTTTTTGCTATTGAATTCATGATCCATTTCTTCATTTTTATGTTAAAATAAAATTTGTTCTACAATAACATTAAAACAAAAATGTCATCCTAATTTTCTTTCGTAAGATAAAAATATTGATCGAAACTAATAACACTAATAAGTACCTGAACAAGTTCAAACATTGCTATTTTCTTACCATTCAGAATCAACTTCCAATCTTTGCAATCTAAAAGAGCAAGTTTTGAATTTCTATGTATAGTTCCTAGAAAACTTTTCAAGTCATTTTGAGTAGGTCCAACAAGTTGATTTGACTCATTCATATCTACAAAAATCTTGTTTCACTACAAAAAAATTACCCTACACCAATGGTATATCAACATTGACATCAAACATCTGTTAATATAGGTTCTATTATACGTTACTAATGATACATACTACATTGGTGAACACTATTAGGAAAAAAAAAAGAATAATAAAGGGTAAATACGTCTTTAGGTTCTTACTGTGCCAACCCAACTACTCTCTTTCCTTCCTCGACCACTTTCCTTCCCCAACTCCAAACATACCAACTTTGATGTCGCTTGACTCTAAACATCAAGACCACTCCGCCCTAATCTTCGTCACCCTCCGTCAAGTCAAGTGTCGTTAGATCGACGCCGCTTGACGCCCTAATCTTCGTCAAGTGTGGTCGGATCGACGTAGCTCGATGCCCTAATCTCCATCGAGTGCCATCAGATTGAGTTGCCTCCCCTGATTGGTCGCTGCCCTTGATCGAGCATCACACTCTCGTCGACTCAGGTTAGTTAAAGTTATCTCTCTTGATCTCACCGAAGATGATAAAAGATAGATAGATCTCTTTTAGGGCTTTGGATCTATCTCTCACTTAGGTTTTATCTCTCACTCAAATTTTCATTTTAAGGTTTTTGAAATCAACACTCAAATCAATCCCTCTCTTCATTAAATCGATCTTAATGTTTATGATCTGTCACTATTCCATCATCAGATTCAATTCGATCAGATTTCTCCCCCACTCCACTCGATCTCTCTCACTTGATTTCTCTCTATCAATCTCTCTCACCATTCTGTCGATTATATCAAAGGGGATGGCTTGAATGGGAGTGAGAGGGGGTTGTTTAGTAGCTATAGGGATGAGGTGAAACCCCCAACACCAGAGGGAAATAGTTAGCAGTTAGAGTTCAATCCTCTGTGATTCATCTCTCAAATTTGATATTTAAGATGCATTTCCATAATTCACTGACCAGCAATTCCTCTAGTAACGTATTTCTTGCCATTACCTTCCCCTTTTTGCATTTTGCCCCTGCAGGCTTGCAGTTATCTCTGTATTGGTAAGTTATTTCTTGCCATTGCCCTTTTAGTGCCAAGGATGAGAAACTGCAGCGGGGGGGGGGGGGGGGGGTTTGTTGTAATGTATGCTAACTCCCTACTACATATACACATGAGAAATTGAAGCCTATGTTAAAAGTAAATAAACCAAAGGAAGTATATCTCGTCTCTTTCTTGTAGTTTGCCGAATTTCAAGGGAGCTCACTGATACTCATCAAATTTTGAAAGATCCGATTTCGAGCTCTCCCTTACACTTGTGAACAAGCAAAAGTAATACTCTTCATCTATTTTCAATAATGTCCCTGTATAAATGGTTAATGATTGCTCGAACATATCTTTGTAAATCCATAAACATCTAGAACACTTATTTGCTTTAGCATCATGGGTCAAATATTGCACACAAGGGATTGGTGTAATCAGTAGCATAAAGTGTTATTGAATATTTATCACTTTGAAGATTAGGGAATTATTTGTGATATGTGGAGAAGATCAAGGCAAGGGAGTCATCTGGCCCCGCAACTTTACACCCAAACTATCAGGCCTTGTGGTTTCCACCTCCCTCATGCTTGAAACCCTTCCTCTTTGCCTTTCTAGTAGTGTAAATAAGACCTTGCCTCCTCCATGGTTCCAAATCCATTGGGTATGGGTAAGACTCCACCTCTTCCACAATTTTTCCACTTCCTTTACATCACAAACAAATGAAGTGAAATAACTTCTCCTTGGCCTTCAAAACATCTACATGGCGTGTTGGTAATCTGACAAAGCGTCAGCACAAGACTTAACTTTATAAATTTATACTCCAAGCCAAGGCTCATTTACATTTACATTCCATTTTTCATGGTAGTTCTAGAACTCAAGGGTCCTTTATTTCTATTATTTACTATGCTTGTTACCCTCTATTGACTTGTTGATAAAATTATATCACTAAAATTGAATCTTTTGCAAGCAAATTGAGTTCCATTTTTGTTTAAGTATGCAAAAAGACTAATGCAAAGTTGACATATAATTGTTTGGTATATAGAGAGGTTGGCTTGTGATTTGACATATTGCTTTTTGTTTGGCAAGTGGGTTAAGTAGTGGGATAAGAAAGAGGATCTCTTCGTAGGTTGGGGTAACCTCCTTGGAAAACCTTGGTTAACTCAGCCTGTCTACTGATGAGATAAGAAAACCAAGTTAACCCCATCTTTTTGAGTCAGGTTGACCTTTTTGTACCATGTTAACTGGGTTATCAGACTAGTCTTGAGTAGTCATCCTATCCTTTTTTTTCTTGTAACCGTATCATTTTTTTCATGAGATTTTTGGAAAGTAATCACTGAAGCATATTTCTAAATAATCTTTGTTTTCTTTTGGGTATCACAAAAGTAAGTCATATGGGGATGAGGGGTTTGTTTCTCATTTCAACAATTCCCTCTATTGGAATTTTCAATCATCATGCTAATAAATGTTAGTCATTGTTCATTTTTCTTGGTATGATAGACTTCGGCTTTTTATTTGCCTTTTTTGATGCTTGTGTCATTGTAGCTTCTATGTATCATCTCATCTGGCATATACCCTTGGTGCTCTCACGGAATGTGGGGAAGTGGACTTTAGGAATATACACCCCTCGATGCTTGTAGGCTTCTGCTGGGATTGAGCTCTTGATTGGAATGCTACTTTCCGAAGGATTGTCGGCTCATTTGGGCAGCAGAAGTCCCACTGAAGCATTGCATTTTTCATGTGTCTTCTTTGCTGAAAGTGGCTTGCTTGTGACCAACATTTACAGGTCAAGATAGTGGATATGGACATGACCTACTTTTCACCTCTTCTTAATTGTCCCTTTCCTTAGTGGTGAATGCTGGGATTGTTTGGCTTTGATGCATTTGGAGCTTTAGGGAGGGAAGCAGTATTTTTGAAACCATGCCAAACCAACCTGCCCAACCAGTTGGACCAGTGAACTGGAAGGTGGCTGGTCTGGTTATTTGGATAAGACAGAGCAGGAAATTGTTACTGTAAGATGTACAAATAGGACTATTATATCCATCTACTGATAAAGGATACAATCTATTTACTGTGAAGTACTAATGATGGTGGGATGCACAACTAGACTGTATATGGAAAAACTACTTGGTGTGAGAAGTGAACTAAGGAACATCTCGAAAAAAGATACATTGTCCTTGGAACAAATCTCACACTTGATCACAGTTAAAAACATTTCTTTTGTCATCATTGCTACCAAAATATTATTTTCTTGAAATGCATTAGATAAATATGAACATGATGTATGTAGGTGCCTGGCTTATTACATAAGCAAAATTATGGAGAACTCTTTGAACATTTGATGGAGAGGGCAACTGCCATATTCAATACCTTACCCTCTAAGGCTGCCAAGACACCTTATAATATATGTCCCTGATCAAACTAATGTTTTCAAGAGTGCTAGGAAGCATAAACAAAGAGCTTTTAATGATTTTCGGAAGGTAATCCTATGGGGTTGACAGTCAACATTATATGATTTCCTAGTGAAGCTAATGATTATCAGCATTGATTTGTTGTATGCTTTTCAGATTGCAATGGTTATTTTCCATACTCCAAACAGACTCAAGTGTCGGGCTAAGAAGCAATTCAAGGAAATGGGTGACTACAGTTCCTGCTGAAGCAGTTGACTGCAGACTGCAAATTGATAAAGATGATGCTTTGGGTTATCACAAAGAAGAGCAATGTCGAAAGAAGAGAAAATAACATAACAGTTGGACTCAATATTTTGCAAATATCAAATAACACACTGGACTTGATTCTTTTCCCTATTTGGTTTTGTTGGACGGAAAACATCGCAAATGGAAGTTGAGTTTTGGAAACTTGTCGATGTAGTATGATTTGCGAAGAAATCCGTCAATAGATAAATTTACCGAAACTCGAAAGAATTCTGGGTCAAACACAGGGAGGCAGATGTTTGATTCAAAACTGCATTTGTTTTATTGTCAAGAAGCAGATTAGTTGGTTGAATAGAATCTAAACTAGCTATCTACTTAAAGAATAAATAATAGAAGAAAGGGAGAGAATATTACAAATAAAGAGAAAATAGAGATAGAATAAACATGGATTTCATTACCATAAGTTAATGTTCATTACAATTACAACTGCTCACTACACTAGAAAGTAGGAAATCTACACTAGAAAGCGGGAAATCTACACCAGAAAGTGGTAAAAGAGAAGGTAGAGAGAAGTTATCCTCCTCGACGTCTGCTTAGAGAATGAGCCGCAACGACAGAGCGTTCGGACGAAGGTGGTGAGATGCGGGACGAAGGAGAACGAAGAGGACGACGTAGAACGGGGCAAGATGACATCCCAACGGGATCCGCTTTCCGAATGGCAGTGAGAGGACCACTGTGGAATGCTTCACAAAGGGGATGAGAAGGTGAAAAAATTATAATTTTAACTCTAATGGAGCATTCCGGGTTTGGAACAAGCTCTTAGAGCTTTGGAGGGGGTGAGAGAAGAGAGGAAGGGATGAAGAAAGTGTGGGGGTCGTAAGGCTATATATAGGTGTAGATTGGAGGGGGCAAATAGGTGTGTATACTTTAAAACATTAAATCAAGGGTCTTTAGTGACGGATAAAACCATCACTAAAGCCCAAATCATGGGCATAGGTGTCGCACATGCCGCACCTCTTCCTCTCCTCGTGCCTCAATGCATGCGCATGTCTACGTGCTATCACAATCAGACGACTTAAAATCACGCGTGAACACCTTCACATTCGCACCTCCAGTGTCAGATGGCGCATCCGATGGCACATTCACGATTGACGCCCATCCGTGTGGCCACGTAGCCATCATCCTAGCTGCACGCGCTGCATCAAACAGCTAAAATCGGTCACTCCATGCCCGTGCCTTGATTTGAGGCATAGCGGGGATCGAACCCGCGACCTGTGGCTTCGCAAGCGTGTTCGCGACCAACGTGCTACGGCTGCCGCTTTGTCTCGCTTAAGTTTTAAGCACACGCGCCCATGGCCATTGGATCAAGATCCAACGATCCAGATCTTGCCTCGCTCTCACCTTCAAAGGTTGAGAAGAGGTGCTGCGACCTCTTTGGGTGGCTGTGATGGTGCCACGTGGTGCCATCATGGTTGTCCATCTTCTGTGAGTTGTAGATGGTGCCGCAGATGTCGGATTAGATCGATTTTCACGCTGTTGGGCTGCAATCCTCAATCCGAACCCATCCATGCGATCGGATTTATCATCTGAAGTACGGATTTACACCATCTTGGCCTTTGACCTATGATTTTCCTCGAATAATATCTGATACTACGAAAGTCTGATCGGGGCAATCTTAGAGTTGTTGAACTCCGATTGTCACTCTGATCAGATCTGTACGGTTGAATCTTCGATCTGAGGCCTCGATTGAATATCACCCTGTTACTTGACCACAAAAAGGGAAAATTAACCTAAAATTTACACAACCTAACCTAAATGTAAGATGATGCATGTTATGCAGTATTTATAATGTATGATGCAACTCTACACCTTAGAACATGCATAAATAGATAGTTTATGTGATATAAATGTGTTTACATTAGGTTTCGATTTAATACTTTGTGTTTGATTTTCACTAAGTAGAGTGATCGTTATCTTTACCTTTTAATCTATTAACCTATGCTTCACTAATTTTTGCAGGATGCTTTCCTCACTTGAACACCAACAGTTCGGCTATTGGTAAACCCTCCATGCAATCAAAATTAGTTTGTTGCATATGCTAATATTTCTACAACCTTTCCTAAATAACATCACTTGACTCTTAACTAATGTTAAACGAAGATACAGATCATCTGTTTACTTGTTTGTTTGTTTAGGCGAATGAGTTGAAGAGCAATGTTGAGTAAAAGACATATGGAGAGGTTGATCTGTATAGACCTATAGATTGATGTTTTCCCATCTTTCTTTTTGAATAATTCTACTAAATCACAAAATGAAAATCATTTCACAATTCCTTTTTGATGATAAATGACTTTAGTCATGACATGCCAATTTGCTTAAAATCTTAAATGTCCAAATTTCTTGAAGAACCCTATTTAGGATGTTGTAGAAGTTAAATACTCTTTCTCCATATCATTTCTTTCAATAATGAAGCTTTATGTCATTGTTATTTCAAAATTATTAGGAATGACTTCGAGATTATTCATCTTCTGACAACTCTTAGTTTGTGTTATTTTAAGTTCGTGAAATATGAATACCACCAGTGGTCTAGTGGTAGAATAGTACCATTCCACGGTATAGACCTGGGTTCGATTCCCGACTGGTGCATCATTTTTTGGTTCCAAGTTAGGCATCCATTTCTTAATCCTTATGCATCTTGAATTTCATTTCTTCAAACAAAGAAATGGGAGGTTCTTTAAGGATAAAAGAATTATAAATAACTACATGACATTACTTTCTTTCCTCTTTCATGACAATGATACAACTTGTAATTTGAATTTTGAGGAAATTTTATGTTCATCCTAGGATGTTCATTAACTATTTTTTGAACCAAATGACATGATGTATAAATTGTAGGAAGGATGCATAGAGAATAACATCAATCGATCGTCACGTTATTTATTTGTAATTAAAATTGAGGAGTAGAGTCTTATACTTATATAGAGAGATTTTTTTGATTGATATAGTGATTATATCATAAAGTAGTTTTGGGAAGGGTGATGATGAAAATAGTGTGGCCATTTAACCAAGCTAGTGTAAGTGGTAAGTGTAATGTAGTGGCACTCACCTTTCTCTAGCCTAGTGATAAATAAGAATGCATATATAGCATATATTTTTATTAGTTATACTTCAAGTGTTGATCATCAGAATAAGGTATATTGCATTTGATTGTGTGGAAGAGAATAGGGCATACACTTTGTTGTAGGGATGAGGCCGCAATCCAAATATGAATACATTAGAGCCTTAGGATTAAAAAATAGACTTTGATTTTGTTCTTACGGATTAAGGTGTTGGGTGTTTGTTATTGTTGGTGTTCCGAATAAGGTCATACTTTCAAGTGGGTAATGATGGATCATATTTTAGTTATGTTAAATCCTTATACAAATGTTGAATTCTTTTTATTTCAATGCTTAAATTTGAAAATTATTAGGGTATAGTTTGACTAATTTGTGTTAATTAAATTAGATGATTTTTTAGTATCTATATTAGAAATTTCATTTATGCATAATATATAGTTTGATAGGAATAGGGCATTGTTGGTATATATTGTAGTAGGGATATTAATGAATATTGCACGTAAGATCTACTCCAATGGTTGTGGTAACGGATAGAATTACCATATAAAATCCCCACTTTTTTGTCTACAGTGTCGATCTTGCCGACAATTGTGTTCGTTGGTGTATTTGTAGGCATTACATTGACATAATAAATCGTCAGTGATAGATCCAAGCTAACCATCACTGTTGCCCTGAACACTAGATTGCACAGCCTTGCAAAGATGATCGTCGCTGTAGGACTTGATACAACACCGACGGTTTTTACAGTCGGGGTACCCTACAGCGACGCCCCTTAAGAGAACACTGAAGTTGACTGTCGGAATGAGCACTTGAACCTATAGCGATGGTCCTTTTAACCTATACCGACGATTACTGACCGTCGATGTAGGTGCATACTGTTGTGTTTTTATCCTTATTGCCCCCACAACTTCAGGCATGCTATGAGACCTCGCTTTTTCTTTTGGTTACATTCTACTCCTAACAATTCAAAAGGATAAGTTTAAGCTAAACAAACACTACCTTATTAAAAAGGAATATATCAATGGTGGACAAAAAGAAGTCAGTTGCCATGATAGTATGTTCAAAACCAAATAAACATGGTTGATATATATTGTTCATGTTATCTTTAATCATAATAAACAATTTATTAATGTTATGTTACCATTTTCACCAACTTCAGACTTCGTGCTTTCTTAGATCTTGAGAGAGACTCGTAGCACACTTCTCGTGGATCTAAGCCATGTGAAGATAATAATTTCCCCCTTTTTCTTTCCTAAATTTCTTTTCTTTATTCTCATTGGTCATAGCCTTTCAAACCTTAAGACTTGTCCAAATTTGACTGACAAACTCTTTGTATTTCTTTAAATCTTCTTGGCTCATCAAGTGATTGTTTGATTGCAGGTAAATTTTTTTCGATTGAGGTTCAACAGGCGGAGGAGCTTTTCTAGAGAGGAGATCATGCCTTTTGTCATTTATCTCTAATCCACATCTAACTCGCTTTCGATTCAACAACCTGCAAGTAAATGAAGAACAAAAGGAATTGTTTAAGAAAAAAAAAAGAATAGTAAAAGATTAAATAAGATTCAATAAATAATTAAAATCATCTTTAAAGAGTAACTCACATTCATTCAAGTTGTCTTCCTCAGAGTCAATGTCAAGAATGGTATCCATATTGATAGCGTTTAAGTGTTGTTTGTTGGATTAATCCAACTATGGAATTATATATGTGTTAAGTAATCATATAATCAATCAACGTATAAAGGACTATCATATAATGGCCACCACTAAAGTGATCAAATCATATTTTGTTGAGTGTATGGGCATAAAATGCAAGGAGATGGTGTGGTTATGTTTGTATGTGCAGTGACCAATTTTGCAATTACAACTCCTCGATGGGCAGATTTGTAATTTGCTATTAGTAATTAGTTTTCCCTAATTACTAACATAGAGAGGTTAGGTTCCCAAGGGTTTACACCTTCATTCTCTTCGCCCCCCCATTGTGTGTTGAGAGAGAATAGAGAGAAAAGGGTTGTTGTGCTGTGACAAGATCAGGAGAAGACTTTCTCCTGATTACTCTTGATCAATGGAAGGCGAGAACACCCTTGGAAGAACCTAACTCGTGGGTTCTTGTTCTGCATTCATAATGAACCCAGGTATGTCTCTATACTCAATGTATATGAATGGATTCAAAAGAGAATAGAGATTCATGTATATGTGTTTGTTTATATCCATCATGTTTGCCCATGCATGTGCTGATTAGCTGTTGTTATGTTATAGAATCAACAAATCACATACATGTTTAGATTTCACCTTTCGTGTTCCCAGAAAACTAAGAAATATTTCCGTAACCGTCAACAAGTACCGATACTAAAGATGAGTAATGGTACTGTTGCTATACTGTTCGTAAAACACTAAAGTGAATTGTAGCTAGCTTGTACCGGTACTCTTCATGAGTACTAGTACTGCTAGCTCCAGATCAACTTCAGGACATCTTAAGTCCAATACTGGTACTTACATGTACCGATACTCATCATGAGTACCAATACAAGTGAGTCCCAGATTAGGTTCTGGACTTGAAGTCACCAGGACCTGTAGCTTACAAGTACCAGTACTCATCACGAGTACCAATACTGGTAGGCTACAAGTGGTATTACCAGTACTCAACAAGTACCGGTACTCCACATGAGTACCGGTACTCATTGAGATCAATTGGCTCCTGGGGGGATACTAGTACTCATTGACACTGGTACTCATCATAAGTACCAGTACATGGTGAGTACTAGATGAGTACTTGATGAAGCGTCGGTTTCCGTTGTTAATTCGTTGTAGTAAAGCCGGTTGTTACCAACGTTTCATAAAAAAATTTTTTTTACTCGGAAAAATAAAAGAGTTCCCGAGGTCGAACTCAGGGAGCAAGTTGTATTCTAGAGATATACAAGTTCTATTACAAAAATAAAGAGAGAGAGAGATGAAAATTTGGCTTTTTCTTCTTTTCTTCTTTCTTCCTCTTTGTCTTTGGTTCTTCCTGTTCTTTCTTCTTCTTCTTCTTCTTTCTTTTTCTTCTTCCTCTTTGTCTTTGGTTCTTCCTGTTCTTCCTCTTCTTCTTCTTTTGCTTTCTTCAGATTTTCCCTTCGTGCTCTCCTTCTGTTCTTCCTTGTTTCCTTTCTTTCTTTTTCGTCAGATCGTCTTCTTCTTTTCTTGCTTCTTGCTTCTCTTCATTCCTTCTTCAGCGGGTCTTCTTCTTCTTTGGCTGCTGACCTTCCGTCGTCTGCCCCGGTGCTGAGACGACTTAACAATGCCTTCGCTACAGTGCAGCAGCTCCTTCTTCTTCAGCGGGTCTGCTTCTTCTTCTTTGGCCTGCACACTTCAGAGCTCATTCGTCAAGAGGCAAAAACCTATTCTACCCCCCTCCCCCGCGTATCTCTCTCTCTGAAATCACTCTTCGGAAGCTCTCCCAGAGCGCTATCGGGTAATCGGGTTCGGGTCAGGCCCGGGTCCAGGCCCACCGGCGTGCGTGGTGGGCGAGGAGTGCAGGTCAGTCTAATCGGGTCAGGCCAGGTCCGCGGAGCGTGGTCACGGACGAGGCCGAGTCGGGTCGGGTCGGGTGAGAGGGACCTCACCCCGTGGTAACTGAGGCAAACAGATGGTGGCAGTTTTTCAATTTATGTGGGTGCGTGGCTTCAGAAGGTTCCGAGGTGGGACTATCCGCGCACCCGTTTCTCTCACGCCTGCAGCAGGGATGGTGCTCCCAATTGCATCGGCTGTTGAGGCGTACAGCTCCAATCGAGGGCCAGGGTGTGTGCGTGAGACTCTTCCGCGCTGGCCGTGGCTATTCAATCTGGGATATCTCGGCTTGGAGCAACCTCGAGCAGGCTTCGAGCTTCCTCGCCAATGGCGGTCAAGGCCTGGAACCTGAAACCAATGGCACGGCCTCTCGGCCAAATCAGACAGGCGGGGGACCTTCGCCGTGGCACGGCGAAGGTGGTCAGGGGGTCTGCAGGGGGCGAGATGGGGCTGTCGGGTCGTCCTAGGTCACACTGTGAGCGAGGGAGTGGGTGTGTTCGGTGGGTCTGCAGAGGGTGTTTGGTGGGAAGTGGAGGGGCGGAAGAGGATCAGGGTGAGGAGGCGGAGGTTCTGCGGTGGTCGGCGAGCCGTGTGGGTCGCTGAGGTGATGGGAGCGGCTCGCCGGAGGGTGGTCGGAGACGGAGAGGACGAGGGTGAACAGGGTCGGTAGAGGGCTTAATTGACTAAATCGAAAGCGGGGAAAGAAAGAGGAGGAGAAGGGGAGTAAGTCTAACTTAACTGCAGGGACGAAGGGGGAGGAACAGGGCGACAGTCGTATCGACTGTCGCCGGAGAAGATGATGCTCAGAGAGAGGGGCGGCGGCGAGCAGAGGGCTGGAGAGGCGCCAGCTGGGTGCGGCGTGGCGCGGGAAGAACAGGGGAGGAAGTCTCCGCTGCTGGTATTGCGGCAGAGCGACGAGGTGGAGGGGGAGGAAGTCGCCGGAGCTGGTGAGCGTCTGCCGGAGAAAGAAGAGAAGAAAGCTGGGGGTTTTCTCCGTCAGATCCAGGCTGCCTTGGTCGGTGGAGCGGCGGGGGGTATTTATAGGGTTGAAGCAGGGAGGAAGGCGGAGGGAGACGACGTGTCTCCCTCGCCGGAGCATGGTCGGAATTCGAACCCATACCGTCCGTGCGTTCGCACGGCCGGTATGGGGGGCTACAGTGACCATGGGGGTGCTCCTGCGACGGCTGACGACGCAGGGCACCCCCGGTACACTTGCCAGGTCCTCCACCTCACCCTGCGCGGCGCCATGCTCCGCGCAAGGTCGCCGGAGCATGGTGCTGGCAGGGTTTTGCAGGAGGGACCTGTTTGCAAAGAACGAAGGAGAGTTAGGGGCCTAAATGCGAGGGTTCAAAAGTTGAGGGCCAAAGAGTAAATATATGAGGACCAAAGTGTAAATTCGGTCAAGGAGGTTTCTTCTTAGGCTCAAGTTTTTATACATGACTAATTAGGACCTAAGGAATCTGATGGTGAATTTTATTTTCATATTAAACCTTGTTTGACCGGTCAATTTGCGCAAAAACCCAAATTAAGTTATTAATTGGGCATGGTTCTCAATGTAGGTCAAAATGGGTTCTAAAGGCCAAATTGAAGGTTCTAAACCCTAGAGATTATTTTTCTATGAATTTTAGAGGGTTTATTCTATTTTTACTTTGCCTCGAACCTTGTGAATTGAAGTGGGTTGTTTTAGGGTTACAGATTATCATTTGGTTCCTTGGAAGTGCTGTAGCCCTTGCTAGATCATCTCATCCCACTTTTATTCTTATTAAGCTGTTTTGACCTGTGTTTGGGCCCAGAATTACCCTGTATGCAGATTATACTGGTAAAATTGCACTTTTACCCCTTGTGACTGGTTTTCTTCTCAAACTCAGAATTCTCTGAGTTAAGCCTTTCCTTGAGATATATAGGAGCTTTTATCCTTTGTATTGGGTCAAAATGAGCTAGTTATGGCTCATGATGAGGTTCTCATCAGTACTCATTTGGACTTGAGTTCCAAATAGTAATTCATAGGTACCGGTACTTGGCAACAGTACTGGTACCTATTGAATATGGAACCCATGACAGTAAGTCATGGGTACTAGTACTGATATACCAATACTGGTACTCAATCAATATGAAGTCCAATTGAGACATGATATTGTAATGGTCCATCCTAAGTCAGAGGTGGATTAATTCCAGTTAAGGCCCTAAGAGTTTAAGGTATTTATCCCAACAAGTGGCATCATTGCCAACCCACTCTCTACTTAGTGAAATTAAGTTCAGTCTAATTAATAAGGTACACTATTCTAAGGTAACCAGTTCAAGCAACACTTCACCAAAGTGAGCTCTCCTGTGAATGCTGGGTTTATCCATGAATAGTAAAAGGGTGAATGGGTGTTATTAGGTGGGTGTTCACTGGCCCAAAAGAAAGTGCATACTCGATCTACTTTCACTCATTTGCGTGGAAGTAATGATGTGTTGGTTATTAGGATTTTTATGTAGTCATTGAATTGGCCTAATGGAAGGTTCATGACTAACTTAGATCTGGACGAACAATCATTTCATACCACACCATGTCTTTAATTACAAGTCAACCTCTCATCCAAAGATGATACCCTTGATGGAGTTAATTAAGACATGTGATGGGATTAACGAATTAATTAGACACATTATGTTTTAAATGAGCTAATTCTGTGTTTATCTGCATTTATTTTTCAGAAATGTCTTTTGTCAATATTACTTCCACCTTAAATTCCATACCCATATTAAGTGGCTCAAACTTTAAGTCTTGGAAGGAAAATCTGTCAATTGTCCTCAGGGTTATGGACTTAGATTTGGTGATTAGGGAGCCCTCTCCCATTCTTACAGACACGAGTACTTCTGAACAAAAGAAGGAGAAAGAAAGATGGGAGAGGTCTAATCAGATATCAATGATGATAATGAGGAAGGCCATACTCCAGGCTTTCAGGGGCAGAATGTTGGATGACATTGATACGGCTAAAGATTTTCTTGCCGATATTGAGAAATAGTTTGCCAAGAATGAAAAGGTAGAAATTGGTACACTCTTGGAAAGCCTTATCTCAAAGAAGTATAAGGGGAAGGGCAATATATGTGAGTACATTACAGAAATGTCCCGTATAGCTTCTAAGTTAACAGCACTAAAACTTGACTTCTCGGAGGACTTGTTAGTGCATCTAGTTTTAACCTCTCTTCCACCCTCCTTCAACCTATTCAAGGTGAGCTACAACTATCAGAAAAAGACTTGGTCTCTGAATGAGCTCATCTCGCACTGTGTCCAAGAGGAAGAGAGAATGAAGCATGATGGGACGGAGAGTGCTCACATTGCCACTTCCTCTAACAACAAAGGCAAGGGAAAGAAAAGGACTATAGAAGTTGCAGATACAGCTTCACAGAAGAAGCAGAAGGGGAAAGCTGGAGAGTCTTCCAAGTCAAGATGCTTCTTTTGTGGAGTTGAGGGGCACCAAAAGAAGCACTGTACCAACTACCATGCCTAGCGTGCTAAGAAATGTACGACTCTCAGTTTGGTTTATACAGAGTAATTTGGTTTTAGTACTGTGTCATACTTGGTGGATGGATTCAAGGGCCACTACTCACATTAATGTGTCTTTACAGGGCTACTTGAACTGCAAAAAACCAAATGAAGCTGAGCAATTCATCTATGTGGGAGATGGGAAGCCAGTTACAGTAGAAGCAATAGGAACTTTTAGATTATTAATGAAAACTGGAATGTACTTGGATTTAGAAAATACTTTTGTTGTACCGTCTTTCTGGTGCAATTTAGTTTCAATTTATGTTCTTGATAGACTAAACTATTTTTGTAATTTTGGAGATGGAAAAGTGAATATTTTCTTTGATTCAAGATTGGTTGGTTCTAGTTTTCTTTCGTTTATTGATAATCTGTATTGTTTGGATATTGTTGCTTCATTTCAAGAAACTTCTCTTTCCTGTACACATGGTGTGGAAAGAAAATATGTAGATGAGAATTGTGCTTTCTTATGGCACAAGAGATTAGGTCATATCTCTAGAAGGAGAATAGAGAGACTTGTGTCAAATGGAATTTTAGACCCCTTGAACTTTTCTAATTTTGATCAGTGTATCGAATGTATTAAGGGGAATCAAACCAATGATAGGAAGTTTGAAACTAATATGTCAAATGGTGTCTTGGATGCGATTCATACAGACATTTGTGGGCCATTTCCTACGCCGGCGTGGAATGACCAACAATATTTTATCACATTCATAGATGACCACTCAAGATATGGCTTCATCCACCTAATTCATGAAAAGGCACAGTCGTTGGACATGTTCAAGAATTATAAATTCGAAGTTGAGAATCAACTCGACAGAAGGATTAAATATGTTAGATCTGACCATGGTGGTGAATACTACAGCAAATATGACAGATCAGGTGAACAATGTCCAAGACCATTTGCTAGGTTCCTAGAGGAATGCAGTATTGTCCCTCAGTACACCATGCCGGACTTGCCCACTATGAATGGTGTTGCTGAGAGACGAAATAGGACGCTTAACGACATGGTAAGGAGTATGATTGCTCATTCTTCCTTACCAGATTCACTCTGGGGAGAGGCCTTAAAGACTGTAGCTTATATTCTGAATAGAGTCCCAACTAAGGAAATTAACAAAACCCCATATGAACTATGGACTGGGCGGAAACCTAGTCTTAAGCACTTTCATGTGTGGGGATGTCCAGCTGAGGCTAGGCCTTATAGGCCAAATGAAAAGAAACTTGACACAAGGACTGTTAGCTGCTATTTTGTTGGGTATTCTGAGAGGTCAAGAGGATATAAATTTTATGATCCCACAACTAAGGCTATTTTTGAGTCTGGTAATGCCAAGTTCTTTGAATGTGTTGAGTTTGCCCAAGTTGACAGGGTTAAAGAATTTGTCTTTGAAGAGGAAAACATAGTTATTCCTCCTGGAGTTACTTAGGTTGATGAGGAGAATGTTTTTGACATACCTCAAAATAACTCCAATGAAGACAATGATATAGTTTTAATCCCTGTAGAGCAGTCTCAGACACATACAGAAAATGTGTCATTAAGGAGATCCACTAGGGAAAGGAGTGTCATTTCATATGATTATATGGTATTCCTTCAGGAGCATGAGATGGACATTTGGGTGATTGAAGATGATTCTATTAGCTTTCGTCAGGTAATGGAAAGTCCGAATCATGAAAAGTGGATTGAGGCTATGGAAGAAGAAATGAAGTCAATGAAAGACAATGATGTTTGGGATATTATTCCACTGCCAGAAGGTGCGAAACCCGTTGGTTGCAAATGAATTTTTAAAACCAAACGGGACTTGAAAGGAAAAGTGGAGTGGTATAAAGTTCATCTTGTCGCTAAGGGTTTTACCCAAAAGGAGGGCATTGACTATAAGGAGACATTCTCTCCTATTACTTCTAAGGATTCATTAAGGGTTATAATGACACTTGTGGCCCACTTTGATCTTGAGTTGCATCAGATGGATGTAAAGATTGCATTCCTTAATGGTGACATTGAGGAAACCATTTATATGGCTCAGCCCGAACATTTTTTTAGGGGTGATCCAAAGAGTATGGTATGCAAATTAAAGAAATCCATCTATGGACTCAAGCAGGCATCCAGACAATGGTAATTCAAATTTCATCAGGTGATTCTCTCATTTGGTTTTGAGGTGAATCTGGCTGATGAATGCATATATCATAAGTTCTATGGGAGCAGGTATATCTTCTTGGTCTTATATGTTGATGACATTCTGCTTGCTGCAAATGATATGAGTATCCTTTTAGACACCAAGAAATTTCTTGCCAAACACATTGACATGAAAGATCTTGGAGATGCTTCATTTGTGGTAGGAATTGAAATATGTCGAGATCATTCTCGTCATATTCTTGGTTTATCCCAAAGAAGCTATATAGATAAGGTACTCAAAAGGTATGGCATGCAATATTGCAAGCCACTGGACACTCCTGTGGCTAAGGGAGACAAGTTTAGTCTCAGTCAGTGCCCCTTAAGTGATTTGGATAAACAGGGGATGCAAACAGTTCCTTATGCATCTGTCGTTGGCAATATAATGTATGCTCAGGTCTATACTAGACCAGACTTAGCATACATTACAGGCATGTTGGGCAGATACCTGACAAAACCAGGAAAATACCATTGGAGAGCAACCAAGAGAGTACTGAGATATTTGTAGAAGACACGGGATTTTATGCTCACCTTCAGGAAGTCAGAAAAGCTTCAGGCCTCTGGTTATACTGACTCAGATTTTGCTGGGTGCCAAGATAGCAGAAAGTCTATTTCTGGATATGTATTTCTGCTTGCTGATGAGAGACTCATCATGGCTTCTAATTACCCCTAATTAACTAGTTTTCCTAGTTAATTAGCTAGGAATATGCATATATAAGGGTTAATTATAGAATAAGAGGCAAAGTAATAAAGGACCTTAAAAATAAGTTAAAAATGCTAAATTATAAGTCAATTAATATTATTAATAATTTAATTAATAAATGGACTCAAATTATCATTAATTATTTACCTAAATAATACTTTATTTAACTTAAGTGTAACTTAAGACCTAAGTATTTAATAACTTAAGTTAAATAAATTAAAATAAAGGTAAATAAAAGGATTAAAAATGTGAATACATGGCTTTAATATAATATTTAGCTAAATTATATATATATATATAAAGTTAGAAAAGAAAATAATTTAAATTAACCTTAAAAGCCTCTATTTGCATTTCGGTCCTTGGAATTCATTGCACTTGAGTCATTTTATTTTGTTTAGGTCCCTAACTTTCCTTGCACATAGGTCCCTATGTACACCGTCTTCTTCTTCATTTCTTCTTCAGTTGTTTCAACAGTTGACGTTTGGCGGTGTTGTCACCCTCCGATGGCCGCCCATCTGACGCCATTCTGCCCTTGCAAAGCTTCTGAAGCTTGCACTCACCACCTCTACTCCATCCACCGGTTCGGATTTGCCCTAAATCCTAATTAGGTATAGGCATTAACTTCACCAGCGTCGAAGATGACACTGGAGGTTAAGCTGCACCTAGACGCAAATCGTCCGAATTCAAGCCCCTTAGCCATCGCCGAACCCTATAAATACCCATTGAACACTTCGATTTAAGCTTGATTAGCTCCCTTCCCCTCTCCACCTCACTATAGCTAGTCAGTAGGTTCTTCCAGAACTCCGACGTCTTCGTTCTCCTTCTCGAGTGCGGCCGTTGAGGATGCGCTGCCTCTCTCACCTCGTCTTCCTCTCTATTGCCCTGCCAACGGCAACTGAGCACCCCCCTCTCCCTTTGATCTTTGCTTCGTTTGGCCAGAGCTTCTCTTCTCACCCAATCTAGATTTCAATCTCGTTCTTGTCCTGCCAACAATGAGGTCCCTCACCTCCTTCGTCAAGTAAATAGAGCTAACTCTTAGGAGTAGATTTAGCTAGATAATTAGGTAGGATTAGGTTAGTTTAGCTTAGTTATAGCAGCTTCTCCTCCAGCTCTGGCAAAGCTAAATCTGGCTTCGACGGACTTCTATTCACCTTTTCGAGTACCTGATCATTTTCCCCTCCTCACGATTCACCTACACTTCTTTCCCCTCCAATTTAGTTGCATGTTTGCCTAAGTCACTCCACCTACATCGGTGACCTCCGTTGTCCATGGCGGAGGTCACTGAGTTTAGAACACCTCCTTTGGGGCCCTCCATCACCTCTCCGTAATCTAAAAGCTCTGATTCTGTATCTAATTAGATCAATAATCGCCTAATTAGTAAATGCCTAATTTCCATGCCAACCTCTGTGTCACTGTCCATGGTGAGCTTAGAGGGGTTAATCCATCTAATAAATCATCGCCAACCGCTTATTATTAATTCCCTTCACTCAATTGAGTGAGAGGGACCGTTGTGAGTTCAAGCGAACTCAGTTTTGTTTCTTCCTACAATTCAAAGCAAATCCATGTTTTAATCTAACAATTGAGTTAATAGTGGCCTTCTTGAGGTTCTGTATGACCTCAGGAAGCTTCTGAGCTTGTTCATGGTTTGAATTAGGGAATTCTATACTCCAATCTATCAGAATCGGACTCACCGGAGCTCCAGCGAGCTCCAACAAGTTGAAACTATGAATCAATGCCTGATAGGTTTCGAGGAGCTCCAGACTGTCTCTTTAGAGTGCAAGGATCATGTCTCAGTGATTAATTTTTTGTTTAAACTTCTGGATCTCGATTTTGATCTTCGTCTTCTCCAACTCTGGTGGAGTTGGAGAGGCCTCTCCATTAGGTTTCAGGCCTGAGTTTTAGGTTTAGAAGCAAGAGTAGAGCCTGTATACTCTCTAATTCCTTCGAGAGTCTCTGGTTTGTTCTGCCGAACAAACTCACTTTAGTGCTCAAGCGATGAAGCCTGAAACCTTAACAAACTTAATCAAACCCTATTTTTAACGTTAAGGATAATTCCTGAGGCAAAATAGAGTCAACCTAAGGTTTTACTTGAATTTGAGGTAGACTGGTGCAAAAAGTCAACTGCCAATAGATATTGGTCAACTCTAGGTCTGATCTGACGATTGAATGATCAATTCGGTGATTTGATGAGTTAAAATGTTTCTTGGGATGTTACAGAGCGATTAAGAATTGATTTGAATTTAATTAATTAAGGATTTCATGAGAATTCATCTGCTATCAATATCGGTTCATTTGAACCCATTATTGAGCTTCATTTGTATCAGGCGAGATTTGGATGCCAAACCTACCCAGATTGTGTCTCAACAACCTGCAGAGGTTGTTGAATCATCTGCCTGAGGTCGTTAGCTCTTTGTTGAGCCATTCAGAGCTTGTATCGGAACTCTGAAGCTCTTGAATTGAGATCTCAAGTGACACTCTCTCTCTGAAGCCTTTCAGAGCCTCTTCTATCCTTCATTCAGTGAGAAAACCTCTCCTGAATCAAGTCTTGACCTTTTCTGGAGGTCAGACACTCTCCTTTAGGTCAATTGACCTAAATTCTCTCCTGAAGCCATTAATGGCCATATGACAGCTTCATCTTCGCCCTTCAAATCGAAGGGCCAATCCAGATCTGAACACCAAATTGGTGTTACAATCTTGTAGAACACTTGATTAGCTCTCAATCAAGCCTTTGCTCGATTAGATTAGACAACTGAGCTGACCAGAATCATCAGCTGAATTCTAGCCGATATCGGATAGAACCAGGGAAAGATAGTCCCACCTTGGGTATTCTAGAGTGCTGGCCTCACTATAATATGAAAAAGTGAAGATGATGCTTCGATCGTCAGTGTAGGGTGCAAAGAAACTGAGCATAGCGTGTGGGTGCGTGCATTGCACGTGCTTGCGCATGTGTGTGTGTGGGCCTAGGAGGCCGGGTACTGTGCATGAGTTTGAAATGGAAATTAAACCACCAAAGAAAAATTAGGCTCGGACCCAATAGGGTCTGGTCCCATCCTTTAAGGGGGGCTGCATATCCTTGACCGGTCAGAGCCACCAATATAAAACCAAATTTTTATAATTGAGGAGCAAAAATGGGTTTAAGTATTCACACAAATGGCAAAGTGTGGATTTGTAAAGGCACAGAGAGGACTTAAGAGAGAAGGCATAAGAAAGAAAATGACTAAGTATCGCAGCCTTAGGATAAGAGAAGGGAATAAAATTAAAGGAAGAGAGTAAGAAAAATATAAAAGGGAGAGTAAGAGAGAGATCAACGACAGAGTAGTAAGGGAAATAACAGAGAAGAAACAGAGAGGGCTGAAGATTAAGAAAGAAAAATGGAGAAATCAGATATCTTGCCTTATTTTCAGCCATCTGATTACTACTTTTAAGATGTTCGAACTTATTATCAGATGTCTGATTTGTAATTATCTTGTTATATCATGTTATCTTTTGATATTTTGAGCCTTAAATGATGAAAGAAGGCATTTGTACTCATTTGATTAGCTTTTTCTTGCCTTGATCTCTTGTAGTTAGAAATACTTGATGTGATAAACATGTTTACTTGATTCTTAATGACAAATCACATGTGTAAATATGTTCTTTCTTAATGGAATATTGCATGCTTTGAATTGTTAATCTTTTGTGATATATTCATGTATTGTAATTATAATATGATTAATTAAGGATTTATTGTTTATGTTTAGGAATTAATGGTGAATTAAGCTTACTATTATGCCTCCCAGTGAACGACCTGTATTCAACTAGTTAAAAAGAAATAAAAATCTAAAATGTTATGTTAACTCGACCCTATACTACGCAATCGATTTAAATTCAGGTTAATCTAAGTTACTTTCTCGTGCATATAATTAAGCCTAAATAACTTAATTAACTATGTTGAGGAATCTAACCACCACTTGCCAATGGTGCCATCTCTTGGAAGAATGCAAAACAATCTCTTATTGCATCTTCCACCATGGCAGCAGAATTGATAGCATGCTATGAGGCATCCAATCATGGAGTATGGCTGCGGAACTTTATATCGGGGCTGCACGTAGTAGATAGCATTGACAGGCCACTACAATTATTTTGTGATAATCAGTCTGCAGTCCTCTACTCCAATAGCAGGAGCTCTTTCAAATCGAAGCACATTGAGATCAAGTTCTTGGTTGTTAAAGAAAGGATACAGAATGGACAACTATCTATAGAGCATGGTCGGGCGTGTTTCGCGTGTTAGAAATCGGGGTTACAAGTAACCCATCGTCATAGTTGCAAAACACGTCGATCAAATAAAATTTATACCGAAACTCCAAGGGAGTCCCGGGTCGAACACAGGCAGGCGACGTTTACTTTACGTGAAAATCGCGCTTTGATTCATTTCTCTTTGGTATTTTAGGGTTTTGTTATTTTTTTGTGTTTTTGAAATAAAAGACAAGCAAATGAAGCACAAGATAGAGATGAGGAACGAAAATGGTATATATATCACTTCCAATGTCAATTACAAGAAACTATGAAAGCATATAAAGAGAGGGAGGTGAGAGGAAGTCTCCCAAATCGGCTGTTCGATGAGACGACGACGCTTGGCGGAAGCTCGGATGAAGGAGGTGAGGAGCGGGACGATGGAGGTGAGAGGCTGGAGGACGTCGGGTTGAGGAAAGCTTCAGCGTAGCTCCGAAATGGAGGTGAGAAGACAGAGTTGATCTGCTACCGGAATGGAGGTGGGAGGACGGCTCCAAGGTGACCTATGAAGGGAGATGGGAAGTTGGAGGAGTATTTGGTGGGGCAGAGGTTCGCTACACTAATAGGCACCTTGGGAGCTTGAGAACAAGCTCTAATGGAGCGTTGGTAGGCTTGCTAGATCTTGGGAGTAGGTGGGGGTAGAGTAGGTAGAGATGGCTTGGAAGGGAGGGGATATAGGTCCTTTCATTGTGGTGGAGAACACGCAAAAATCGGTATGGGACCATTAGTGACATCCAGGCCATCGCTGGAAACGTCGCTGTAGGCAGCTCATGCCCGTTGGTGCCCACAGCTGGTTTTGCTGGCATGCGATGAATTACCAACGGCTGTAAGCATCGCTGTAAGTCCAGCCCATGCATCATTGTAGTCCATCTCACGCTTCGCTAACGCCACTCCTGCCTTGCCACGCGCGTACCTGCGCTGCTACGCGCGTGCGTGTGCTGGTGGCCTGAGCTGCACCACGTGACGCAGTTTGGGCCGTCCATCTTCTTCTTGTTGTAAGGGCTGCTACAGAGGTCGGATTGAGTCGATTTTTGCGCTGTTAGGCTGCGATCGTCGACCCGAATCCATCCGCGCGGTCAAATTTATCATTTGAAGCTCTGAATCATGTCTCGTAGTCCCTTGGCCGTTGATCTTCCTCGGACTGCATATGGTGCTACGGAACTCCGATTGCGGTGATTTCAGAGGCGTTGGACTCCGATCGTCGTCTTAATCAGATCCATAGGTTGGATCGTCAATCCGAGGCTCTAAGATAAATATCCTTCTCTCCTAACCACAAAAAGGATGCAATTAACCTAAATTATATACAACTACTCTAAATGTAGAATGATGCATGCTATGCAATATTTATAACATGAAATGCAAATCTAAGCATAAGAACATGCATGAATAGGCACTTTACCCTCAATAAATGTGTTTACGTCATACCCCCATGCCTATCTTTTGCTAGTCCCTAGCAAAATTAAACTATATGCTATGTATAAAAGCAGAATTAGGATTAGATCGCTTAAGCCTAAGTCGTTTATTAACAATAGAAAATTTAAACTAAGGTCCTAAACTACGGAAACTCAACAGTACCCAGGTGTCTGCTAGAATGCAAACCACCCAATTTCTCGCCTTATTTGAAAAGGGAAGAAATATATATATATTTATTTTTCTTCTTTTCTAATTTTTTGTACTTTTGGAGTTTGAGAGTTCTGGGATAACTTTTTACGGCCACTCGACCCACCCAAGACTCGAAAAGGACTCTAAGTACTAAGCATCTTTGTGAAAAAGTGATAGACTCACAAAATGACCGTTAAGACGGACTTCGGGTTTCTACGACCCTAGGTGACCTTGTCTAAAGGTTTATCTTTACGATCGGTAGCTTTCTCCCTACTTTTATTTATGGGGTCAACACAAGGGTGAACTCAGTGTATATCTCCCCGGTTATTCTACTTCTCCGCTTCTTCCCTAAGTGTTTTGGGAATTATTGTGCATTTTTTTTTTTGAGTTGGGTTCTGGACAACCGGCCAATAAGTTACCACCGATAACTTGCTAGCCATACTCGTGCGGTGAAATGTGGTTTTATTTATTTTTTTATTTTCTCCTTTTTTTTTTTTAGTGTTTCTTTTTTTTTTTCTAAGTAGGTGGCTTCCCTTATCTAAGATTTACCTAGAGGAAGTACAACGAAAATGGTCTTGTGGCTGGGCTCTGGACAACCAGCCGATGAGCTGTTACCACCGACAACTTGCCAGCCATACCACCCAAGTTGGTCCCTTAGCTACCCAATTTCCATAAAAATCGCCAAAAAGTGAGTCAATGCAAAAAAAATGTGTGTAGATGCTTAGGCTTAAAGTCCCCCCAAATTAGAGGGTGGGTTGATAAATCACATACTTATCATCCCAATTTATTTACCAAATTAAAATGAATTTTAATTGGCGAGGACTCGAGACTAAATCCACATTCGAGTGGACACCCGAGTTAATTAAGCCCGAAGACCTGAAGAGTCCAAGTGTTTAGGTCATCTTGTATCATTTCCTAAAGTTAATAACTTCCAAATGCCTAAGTTCTCTTTTCCTAATTTCTTTTTTTATCTTTTTGCAAATCTTCAATTTTTTTTTTAATTTTATAAGAAACTAAAAGAAATTCTGCGGAGTTAACATAATGATTTCAGGAATTGATTATCCACCCCCCAATGCCTAAATGATGCAATGTCCTCATTGTAAAAATAAAGACATGAAAAGGGCAAAGTAAACAGAACATCACCTAAGTGTCGGGAAAATCCGGTCAGCTCCGCAAAAAGAAGAGTGTATACACACGTGCTAAGTTTAATGCCTTCAGCTAGGCATAACATACATACAAAGAAGAAATTGAGAATTCACAAGTGCGGGTAAGAATCAAAATAAAAAGGTTGATCCTGAAACCCGTCTGCAAAAGATGTCCACAGACGTGGACGAGATTATGGTGCAGGTCCATACCCCAGGGTCGAGTGGTTCTCAGGTTATGGATGAAAATCACCCAGAACCGAAGGTTGTTGTGTTTGCGGGGCCGGGCCTGCGGTTTAGTTGTGTGCAACCCAAGACGAAAGTGTCGGACAACGGGTAAAGATGGTTCAATAGGTGCGGTTGTCCACTTAACATCTAGCTCAAAAAAATAATCAGTTATTTTGAGCTTGGGTTGCATGTGAAAGATATTGTAAGGGTCCTTGTAGAAAGTAGGTGGTTTTAGGTCAATAGGTACCCTTAGATCCAAAATCAAACTTCCCTCAGAATTAGCCTCCCAAATCTTTATTTCAACAATTCTATCCTCCAACATCAAGGGCTTAGGCTTCGGGACCTCTAGCATATTATTCACCCCATATGATTCTCCCAAGTCTAGAAATCATGGCTGAATCAAGATTGACTTGGGCACAAAGACCTCAGAAGTCAGCTCTTCAGGGTGCAGATGAGGACTGGGGTCACTATTGAATCATCAAGATTCGGATCCTCCAAGTTAACTCCAACCGAATCCAAATCTTCAATAATTAGGCTATCAACTGGTTTGTTAGATTCCTCAAGCCCATTTGTCTCACTAAAATCCTTTTCCTTAAGTTCAAGTGAGAATTCACCAAAAGATTCTTCACCCTCAGAGTCAAAGAATCCATGATCCTCATTTATATATGTCTCAAAATCATATGTCATTTCATGGTCCATGGAGACATATTTTTCCTCGCTCCCTGGCTCGGGGATCTCGGGTGAATCAATTGGTTCATCCTCAAATGGTTACTCTAGCCCATCCTGGTCACCCCCTGTCTCAGAAAATGTATCCCCCCTGACAGGCGCCTGAGCGGGTTCAGACATGGCTCTCCTGAAGGGGGTTCATCTTGAGAATCATCCCAAGATTTGACTAGTGCAACCACAAATTTCATCCTCAACCTCGACAATTTCCCAAGAAGAAACTCACCCAAGTCCCTATCCCTAACACTTTGGAGCAAATCCAATAGAGAACTATTAAGTTCATCAATCATTTTGATCATAAGCTCTAGGGCTTCAGTGCATGATGTTGGCTGAGCTTCTAAAGATTGTATAGTGTTCCTCAAATTTGCCAACACCCTATCCTGGATTTGGTTCACTTGAACTGACTAGTTCGGGTCAGGTTTGGGTGGGTTCAGGTTAAATCTAGGGGAGTTAAGATGTCGAGGTTCTCGGGTCCCTCCCTGAAAGTAGGTCATCCTAGGTTGTTCAAAAGATGGCGGCGACCTATATTCAGTGGAATACTGAGGAGGGTAGGTGTTATAATCATGATATCCTTCCTGATTGTAGATCAAGTTGGTTTGGTCATCAAAGGATGGAGATCTATAATTATTATAGCTCTGGGAAGGATAATAATCATAGTCTTGTCGTCCGGGGTTAGGCCCTGGACCCTGAGGTCCAAATTCATATCCCCAATCAAAGTCATCCCAACTAGTGGATGGGTAATTACAAGTCAAGTCGGGATAGTAATCATCTTGGGGATAAGTGGTGGTAGGAGGATAGGATGTGAAATGTGTGTAGGAGGTGGAAGGGTACATGGTGAAGTAAGGAGGGAAATCAGAAGAGAAAGGAGCTCTGCAATACAAAAATACAAGCCTGCCCTTAATTTAGGTAGCCTAAAGGTCTACAGACTCTCAGAATCCGTCCTAAGATTATAGACGATTTACTCTACTTATGTCCAGGCAATCCAACTAGTTAGATGGAGGGACTGGGGAGAAGGTTCTTCCTTTAGCTTGCGCCTCCGGTTCCTAGTGTACCCCCCAGCCACGGTCGTTTGATGCTACTCCCCTAGCTAGACATCAGATTGACTAGTATAAGTAGGTTAATCGTGAACAATCTCAATCTGGATCCTGATGAGCAAACCAGTCCTTAGGGCCAATGTCTAATCAATTTTAGTTAGGCTTGGGACAATGGTGCTTCAGGAATGTAATGAGCCCTTTAGATGGGTTGTGCCCTTAATGATCAGTTAAAATGTGTGTGTGTGCATAACCAGGGTTTGCAAACAAGGTTATTTGATGATGTGTCTTTTAGAGTTCAACCTTGTTTAGTAGCTTTTAGGGTTTAATCTTAGGTATATTCAATCAAGTTTAGGAAAACACTCCAAGTTTTACAAGCACTGGTGATGATATATTCCTTTAGAAATAAAAAAAAATGTGGAGTGCCTGGTTCAGCCCTAAGAATCAACCCTAAGTGGCAAGTTACTTGATGAATCGCTTTTATCTTAAGTGGTGCGGCCCAAACAGTTCAATCAATTGGCCTATTGCACCACTTAGTTAAGGCACATAGAAATTTTTGACCTATTCAGATTTCTACTCACTTATTTGTGTGTTGAATTAAGTGTATCGGGTCCATAGGTCAGATCCCGGTTAAGTGGTAGAATCGATGTGATTGTGTGCCTTAGGGTGAGAAGTTGTAGGTGTTAAGTGTGTAGCTTACAGAAAATCCCACAATCAGATAACACTTTTTTTATTTTTATTTATGTGGATGGCGAGGTGAGTGGAGGTGGCAAACAAACAACCAAATCTATCCTAAGGTTCATAAAAAGCACCTAAGTTGATTTGGGTTTGAGTTATTCGGTTATGGAATGAAAACTAAGGTGGGGGTGATGTGGGTGACACTTGCAAAACACTCTACCCGCACTTTACTCTAGTCTACCACACTTAGATCTCCATGCTAGGGTATCTGCAAGGTAGTAGATCAAAGACAAGTAGGATTAATGCTATGTAAATGCAAAGAAACTCAATAAACAATAAAGTAAATTCCGTTGCCTTCCCGCAACGGTGCCAAAATGGTCGGGCGTGTTTCGCGTGTTAGAAATCGGGGTTATAAGTAACCCATCGTCATAGTTGAAAAACATGTCAATCAGATAAAATTTATATCGAAACTCCAAGGGAGTCGCAGGTCGAACACAGGGAGGCGACGTTTTCTTTACGTGAAAACTGCACTTCGGTTCATTTATTTTTGGTATTTTAGGGTTTTGTTATTTTTTTGTGTTTTTGAAATAAAAGACAAAAGACAAGAAAATGAAGCACAAGTTAGAGATGAGGAACAAAAATGGTATATATATCACTTCCAATGTCAATTACAAGAAACCATGAAAGCATATAAAGAGAGGGAGGTGAGAGGAAGTCTCCTGAATCTACTGTTCGGTGAGACGACGGCGCCTGGCGGAAGCTCAGACAAAGGAGGTGAGGAGCGGGACGACGAAGGTGATATGCTGGAGGACGTCAGGTTGAGGAAAGCTTCAGCGTAGCTCCGGAATGGAGGTGAGAATACAGAGTTGATCTGCTACCGGAATGGAGGTGGGAGGACGGCTCCAAGGTGACCTATGAAGGGAGATGGGAAGTTGGAGGAGTATTTGGTGGGGCAGAGGTTCGCTACACTAATAGGCACCTTGGGAGCTTGAGAACAAGCTCTAATGGAGCGTTGGTAGGCTTGCTAGAGCTTGAGAGTAGGTGGGGGTAGAGTAGGTAGAGATGGCTTGGAAGGGAGGGGATATAGGTCCTTTTATAGTGGTGGAGAACACGCAAAAATCGGTATGGGTCCATTAGTGACATCCAGGCCATCGCTGGAAACGTCGCTGTAGGCAGCTCATGCCCGTTGGTGCCCACAGCTGGTTTTGCTGGCATGCGATGAATTACCGACGGCTGTAAGCATCACTGTAAGTCCAGCTCATGCGTTGCTGTAGTCCACCTCACGCTATGCTGGCGCTTCACGCCCGCGCGTGCACCCGTGCTACTGCGCGTGTGCGGTGTTGCGTGTGTGTGCTGGCGGCCTGGGTTACACCACGTGACGCAGTCTGGGCCGTCCATCTTCTTCTTGTTGTAAGGGCTACTACAGAGGTCGGATTGAGTCGATTTTTGCGTTGTTAGGCTGCGATCGTCGACCCAAATCCATCCGCACTGTTGGATTTATCATTTGAAGGTCCGAATTATGTATGCTAGTCCCTTGGCCATTGATCTTCCTCGGACTGCATATGGTGCTACGGAACTCCGATTGAGGCGATTTCAGAGGTGTTGGACTCCGATCGTCGTCTTGATCAGATCCGTATGGTCGGATTATCAATCTGAGGCTCCGAAATAAATATCCTTCTCTCCTAACCACAAAAAGGATGCAATTAACCTAAATTATATACAACTACTCTAAATACAGAATGATGCATGCTATGCAATATTTATGACATGAAATGCAAATCTAAGCCTAGGAACAAGCATGAATAGGCATTTTACCCTCAGTAAATGTGTTTACATCAGAGCACATTGGTACAGACTCCATGATTGCGGATTCGCTTACTAAAGGAATAATACCCAAGATGTTCCATGAAAATGCAGCTTCAATGGGTCTTATGTCCTTATAGAAATTTCAGCTTTAGTGGGAGTTTGTAAATTTTATAATGCTCATATTGTAATAGACAATTTTAGTAATTTAGTTATTCAATATTTTGGTTATGTATAAAGTTTTGTAAAGCTTCATTTCTATTTTGAAATAAACAAAACTTTAAGTTTTCAATCCAGTAATTGTGATTGTCCATTCTGAGAAGTAATTTGATTTTGATTTTGGAAGTGATCTCTATTCAGAGGACCAGTTGGGAATTGGCATGTGTTAATCACATTGGCATGTAATTTTCATGCTGCACATCAACACGTTTCTAGTTACCTTTTGCATTAGTGTACGTGGTCATTGATGGTTTAGTTACTGGGATGTAGCGAAAGCCACCTTGGCTCTATTACTAGTGTAATTGGTAGATTGGATTGTCTTTAGATATGCATTTTCGGATATGACAGCAAATTTGAGCTCAAATTTGATTTTATGTGTTGAATGATTAACAGGTTGCACATATAGTCCAGGTGGGAGATTGTTGGATTTAATCCAATGTATGGACTTATATATGCGTTAGGTAATCATATAATCAATCAACATATAAAGGACTGTCATATAATGCCCACCACTAAAGTAATTAAATCAGATTTTGTTGAGGGTATGGGCATAAAATGCAAGGAGATGGTGTGGTTATGTTTGTATGTGCAGAGATTGATTTTGCAATTACAACTCCTCGATGGGTGAATTTGTAATTTGCTATTAGAAATTAGTTTTGCCTAATTACTAAAATAGAGAGGTTAGGTTCCCAAGGGTTTACACCTTCATTTTCTTCACCCCACCATCGTGTGTTGAGAGAGAATAGAGAGAAAAGGGTTGCTGTGCGGCGACAAGATCAGGAGAAGACTTTCCTCTGATTACTCTTGATCAAAGGAAGGTGAGAACACCCTTGGAAGAACCTAACTCGTGGGTTCTTGTTTTGCATTCATAATGAACCCAGGTATGTCTCTATATTCAATGTATATGAGTGGATTCAAAAGAGAATAGAGATGCATGTATATGTGTTTGTTTATGTCCATCATGTTTGCACATGCATGTGCTGATTAGCTGCTGTTAAGTTATAGAATCAACAAATCACATACATGTTTAGATTTCACCTTTCGTGTTCCCAGAAAACTTAGAAATATTTCTGTAACTGTCAACAAGTACCGGTACTAAAGATGAGTACTAGTACTGTTGCTATACTATTTGCAAAACACTAAAGTGAACTGTAGCTAGCTTGTGTCGGTACTCTTCATGAGTATCATACAACTATCTCCAGATCAACTTCAGGACGTCTTAAGTCCAATACTGGTACTTACATGTACTGGTAATCATCATGAGTACCGGTACAAGTGAGTCCCAAATCAGGTTCTAGACTTGAAGTCATCAGGACCTATAGCTTACAAATACCAGTACTCATCACGAGTACCAGTACTAGTATGCTACAGGTGGTATTACCAGTACTCATCAAGTTCTGGTACTCCTCATGAATACCGGTACTCGTTTAGATCAGTTGGGTCCTGGAGGAATACTAGTACTCACTGAGTACCGGTACTCATCATAAGTACCGGTACATGGTGAGTACTAGACGAGTACTCATTTGGACTTGAGTTCCAAACAGTAATTCATAGGTACTGATACTTGGCATCAGTACTGGTACATGGTGAGTACTGGACGAGTACTCATTTGGACTTGAGTTCAAAATAGTAATTCATAGGTATAGGTACTTGGCATCATTACTAATATGTATTGAATATGAAGCCCATGACAGTAAGTCATGGGTTCCAGTACTGATATACCAGTACCGGTGCTCAGTTAGTATGAAGTCCAATTGAGACATGATATTGAAATGGTCCATCCTAAGTCAGAGGTTTGTTAATTTCAGTTAAGCCCCTAAGGGTTTAAGGTATTTATCCCAACATTGTTCCCATACTCTTTTTTTTTCCTTTTCCTCAATCTACATACAAAAGGAAAAATGTCAATTACGATATTGACAATTAGGAAGAAACTTATCAAATTTGATAGTGGGTAGCATACATGTTGCTTGAACCAATCAGGAAATGTACTGCTATGGAGATTGCTCAATTTTTTTGTTGATAGGCGTCAATTTGATTTCAAATTGTCCTGATGCAATCTGCAATTACCAACTTAGTAAAAAATCTAACTATATGATATAAATTCCAACAAAATCAACCTACACAACTTACTTTTTAAATGGCAATACTGCATCGCAATTTGATAATATATATCCATGTGTAAGATTCATCAAAGCAGGATTGAGAACTATCGGAGTTCCTCTTCCTATTGCATGGCCCAATTGTGAAAGTGTAGAAAATCCTTTATCAAGGGTATTGAAGTCATCTTCAACATTTCTCGATAACATATTGATCGTCCTCTCAACACCTTGCAAGTATCTAGAACAAAATGTAAGGATTCGTCAGCTGAATACCCTTCTGCAATGGAGCCTTCTGGATGACTTTTATTGCAGACATATCTTTTTAAAGTGAGAAGGCACTTAGTAAAAGCAAACTTCAGAAATTAGTATGTCAAGAAATTGATCGAGTAAATTACTTGAAAGAAAGGCTAATTACCTCTCATTGGGGTACATCCATCGGTATTGAACAAGACCAGCTAACTTTGCCTTTATAGCTAAGTGTACAGGTAAATGCATCATTATATCAAAGAACAAAGGCAGGAATATCTTCTCCATTTAGCACATCGTAACCACAATTCTTTGTTCCATTTGCTCAATATGACTTGGATCGATCTCCTTTGAGCATAAATCTCTAAAGAAATTGTAAAATTCTATCAATACTAACCTTACATTGTCATTTTTATAGCAACTGCAAATGCCAATGGAAGTAGTTGCTACTTTAGAATACAACAGTTGTGACTTTTCAAGCCAAATATGTTATGTGTGTGTATACTTATGCATCTAGATAAGTTTGATGCATACCCATCTGGGGCTGATGAGGGGCAAAAAATGCCCTTGGATCCAAAACTCCGCCTTAACCAAACAACGGACCCATCTACCCGGACGCAGGGTGGACAGGCGGAACTGGCACCCCATCCCGCCTAAGTCTAGCCGGATCCTAATCAACACTTGCCCAGTCTGACAAAAGATTCGGCGCAGTAAGGGCAGAAGATACGACATGATGGGCCTAACCACCTACACCCTAGCAACTACCATGTAGACTGATAGATAGGGATACCAGAGCCCATCAATGAGAGTTAACCCCATGTTATAAATAGAGAGGGAGACCCTCGATAGAGAGGGGACTCCTCCCCAGGAGAGGGAGCGAGATCATGTAATATGTACACCTAAAACTATAGTGCATAGTTGGGAGCATCGCCATCCCCCTAGATGTACACCCCTTGTGGTGAAACTGGGCCACCAAATCCTTGGTTTCCCTTATGTGATTATCAATCTTTCTCTTGGCACAATAGATGAATCATGGCTAGGCAACACCTCCTACCCAAATAAATCTCTCGGTGGCCTTCCGAGGCCCATCAAATGGCGTTGTCTGTGGGAAGCGACAACGAAAGAGCGATCGCTCTCCAGAGCATCCGATTGCTAGGAGAGAGGACCTTTCCAGTGCCTCACCACGACCTCCTTGAGCGAGAGTTTTCACAGTGGTCATAACCACTCATGGTCCCACTTGCAGTTTCCCTCCCTTCGAAGGGGCCTTGCTGAGATGCAGCATCTTCGTGCCCCAGAAACCTCGGCTAGTTTCCTGAGGTCCCCATGTTAGACCCCTCTTCCTTGAGGCTCAGTGTAGCAAAAGAGGGACAAGGAGCCGAGTCTGACGGTCCTGGGTATACGCCCCTGCACGTGCCATTTTACCTGCTCGGGAAGAAGAAAATGGAGGTCGCCCACTGGAAGCGCGTGGACAGCTAGTCTAGGCTCAGCGCGAAGGAATGGGCAAAATCGAGCTCACACACCATGTCTTCAGAAGCCACCCTCGAGCAAAGCTAACACTTGGCCGTCCCAAGAGATGGCTCCATCGAGCGCTCCCAGAGGCGCTCGCCTAGCAAGGGCCCCGATGCAGATCATTGCTTGGTCAGCCGGGTAGGCTACTAGCTCCGCTAAAGGCATAACGAGCGGGTCCTAGGAGTGATTCGATAAACGCGAGGGACCAGAGATGATCCCAAGAGGTTGTCAGAAGCCGAGAGACAGGAGACCAAACTCATCTGGTCTTAGCCAGGTCAACTTAGGGCACAACATCCCGTGCAAGGAAGAAATCTCAAGGGAAGCCCCGTAAGGTGATAATCCTTCGGCAGCCCGGACCAACCGATCTGGACTGCATACATGGGCTCAACGCCTTCGATCATGGACCAAAACACCCAACGGGAAGTCACGGAGTTAGATAACTCCTCTCGCGAGTCGATCGAGCAGCGCAGCGGCGGCAACCCCATCTGGGGCGAATGCATCCCCCATTAGGCGTGCCACCACATCTGCTAGCGAAAGAGGCCCACGTCACTGAGCAAAGGGACTCCTTCCCTAAGACAGCAGTCGACTCCTGAAGGGTCGTTGCAGTAGACTATGCCAAAGGAACTCCTTTGGAAAAGGACTCCCTTGGTTGTACACCAAGTGGACATGCTAGAGAAGGATCAGACCATTGAAGGTTGCTAATACAAACTCCGTCGTGCTAAGTAGGGTTCCCTCAGAGAACGCACCCTCTTGGCCATGAACCAGGCGAGCGCACTTAGAGGGGGACGGCCCACAGGTCAAGTGTTAACAAGGCGAGATCAGGTTTAAAATGATGAATGCGTCGTAGTATAGTTGAAATCGCTTTGAAAACAAATAAATTTTATTACTCGAAGTTTAAGCCCGAGGTCGAACACAGGGAGCAACTGGAGTTCATACACTAATCTCAATAATAGAGGCAATTTGAACACATAAAATTACTCAAAATCTAATTCAAAATGTAAAGCATGAGTTTAGGAATAATAAAATATAGCATAAAAGAGAAATTGGGAAGAATTAGACAAAAGTGTTTGATTTTTCTTTCTCTTCTTTGGCTTCTCTGTTCTTCTTTCCTTCTTTCTTTCTCTGGCTCTTCTTTCCTTCTTCTTCTTGCTTCCTTAGCTTTGGTCCTTCCTTTGTTGTTGGCTTCTTTCCTTCTCTGACTTCTCCTTCCTTAGCTTCTTTGGTTTCTTCTTTGCCTTCTATTCCTTTCTGCCTTGGATTTCTCTTCCTTTCTTCTTCTTCCTTCTTTAGCTTCTGATCCTCAGCTTCCTCTGCAGCTTCTTCTCCTTAGCTTCCTTCTTCAGCTTCCTCCTTTAGTCCTTGCTGTGCCTTCTGCCTTCAGCATCCTCCTTCCTCTTTAGCTACACCTTTGGCTTCCTCCTCTTTTCATAGCTTTTCCTTCAGCTTCCTCTTTCTTCCTTTCCTTGCAAAGTGCAAAACCTACCCCTACCCATCCCTGCGAACTCTCTCTCTTTTCTCTCTTAGGCTCGCTCTCCTAGAGCCATCTCGGGTAAACGGGTTGGGTTAGCGCACCCGGGACCAGGTGCACCGGCGTGGGTGGTGTGCGAGGAGTGCACGGTAATTGGGTCAGGGTACCAAGTCCGCGTAGCGTGGGCACGAACGAGGTGTGATGGGGAGAATGGGACCTCACCCCGTGTCAAAAGGCGATAAGCCCCTGACACAATTTCATCTTATACCACACAGCTTCCTCTAAAGTTACTGAGGTGGGACTTTTGCGCGCGCCCGCAGGGGCCGCGTTCAACTGCCAAAGTTGCAAGGGTCTTCCAAAGCCAATCACTGGCTGAATGTGTGCGGGTGACAAATCCGCATTGCCTGGACCTGGATGCCTGGAGAGAGGCTGCCTGGATTGAAGGTTGCAAGCTGCTTCAAGCCTGCTCTAATGGCAGCCAAGGTCAAAACCTGCATTCAAGAAACACGGCCTTGCGGCCTCATCAAAACACGTAGGGGGCTTCACCGTGGCATGGCAAAGGTGTCTTGGTGGGTGGCGTGGCGTGGGGCGGCCTAGGCGTGCCTGCCTAGGTTGTTCTGTGGCCATGGTGATGGGTTTATTCTGGGGAAAAGTGTGGCGGCTGTGGCGGTTAATGGAGAAGGGGGAATTGATCAGTGGAATGTGGTGGAGCTTCTGAGGGGTTTGGCGAGGTGGATGGGTGCGTGGAGTGACGGAGGCACCTTGCCGATGGTATGCCAGAGGTGGAGACGATGGCGGTGGTCTGTGAGTGTCGAGGGGTGAAAATAGAAATAGAGAGAGGGAAAAAAAAGAGAAGAGAGAGGGGAGGTATCTGACCTATTTTATGGATGAAGGGGGAGGAGATGGCAGATGGCTTGTACCTACCGTCGCTGGAGGCAAAGGTCCAGTAGGAGGGGGACAGCGACGACGAAGAGGATGCATGCGCTTATGCAAGTATGGCGCGACACGGACGACGGAGGCAGAGGCAACTCTGCCACTGGTATTGTGGCAGAGAGACGAGAGGAGGAGGAATAGGTCGCTGGAGCTCGCTGGGTGCCTGGTCAGAGGAGAAGAGACGAATTTGAGGGGTTGTCTCCGGCCAAACCAAGTTGAAGATGAACGTCAGGGTCAGGGGGAGCTTTTATAGTCGCAGGAAGAGGGCCTTGTGCTTGGAAGGCAAGCTGCTAAGCACGGCAACCTCGCCGGACTTGGAAGGTCGAAAAGACCTAAATCTCTCATGCGTTTCCATGAGAGATTGGGTAGGATTTGGAGCTCGAGATTGTGTTCACATGAACGGGAATTCCTTAGAGAATCTCTCTTTCAAATTTGAGAGGAACTCTCTGAGGAATCAAGGAGATATCCCCCTCGAATCCTCGCTAGAGTAGGATTCCTCCGCTGTAATAGTGGAGGGACCTAATTGCAAAGAATGACGAGGAAGATAGGGGGTGCCTGCAAGGGTTTTCAAAAGCTAGGGGTAAAAATGTAATTGGGTTGGACTGTTTTGCAAAGTAGGTCAAGGTGAACTCCCCTTAGGTCCAAATTTTGGTATAAACCTAATTTTTACCTAAGGAATCCAATGGTGAAGTTGGATTTTAGGTTTGATCACATTTGACTGAGCATTTTACACAAAAATCTAATTTAGGGTAAATATTTGACTAGGACCACTATTTAGGTCAAAATAGGTTCTAAAGGTCAAATTGAAGATTCTAAACCCTAGGGGATATTTTTTCATGAATTTTAGAGGGTTTAAGTGAATTTTATCCTAACCAAAACCTTGTTGAATTAAGTGGGTCTATTTTAGGGTTACAAAAAGTCATTTAATTCCTAGATTTCACATTAACCCTTTTCTGATTGAACCAACCCACTTTTTATCTTGTTAATACCAATTGACCTATGTTTAGCCCCTGAGAAATCCCATTGTTGCACTGTAATGGTGAAATTACAGTTTTACCCTTTGTTTCTTGCTTTTCTTTCAAACTAGTTATTCCTTAAGTTAGGCCCTTAACTTGCTTATGTAGGAGCTTTTGTTCTCTTTTCTAGGTCAAAATGAGCTAGTTAGGGCTCATGATGGTGTTCCCATCATCAAGATTCGCCGCCCCAAAGCCCCACAAGGTGAAAGGACAGAAGGCTCGCGAAGTACCTGCGGGGTCACCCTAAAGAGGGACCCCGACAGTTGTTGGTAGTCGACGCCACTTTCGTAACAAACTAAGAGCCAGGTGAGTCAACACCCCGTTCAAGTAGGCAGGCGATGTCACCCTGGTTCCCCGTCGAGCAAACATCGCCGCCTAAACCCTGGCAGAGATGCTCGTGCTACTCGAGGTCCTCTCGCCTGAGCCCATCAGTGCAAAGGTTAAGGTGACCTCAAGCCGACGTCACCCCAAGAAGTTGAGCCCCTCTTTCCAGGTCAGCTCTCCTGAGGTACCTCCCCTCGATCTTCATCAGGGCGAGATGGATGCGACCAAGCCTCCCCGTATGATCCGGCGGAGTTGTTGAAATGTTGGAGGACTACGCTATCGAATTTGGTTTTGAAAACCTGTTGTTGTAGTTTGAATAGTGAAGAACTCGGGTTCAACAAATAAAATTTATACCGGAATAGAAATCCCGGGTCGAACTCAGGGAGGCTACGTCGATCAAAATTCATAATTACATTTTTTTTTGTTTTTGTTTAAAGAGCAGAGTAATTACAATGCAATGGAATCAATATAAATAATCAGAGAAAGGGAGAGAGAGAGACAACATGCACTTGAAGTTGCGAAATGTTTGTACATCTAAGAAAGCTAGAATTACATTAGAAAGTAGAAAAACTATTACAACTAGAAAGCAAAAAAATTCTACTCTAGAAAGTAAGAAAAAGGAATGGGAGAGAGAAGTTATCCTCCTCAACGATCGCTTGGAGGACAAGCCGGATGAGACAATGCCCAGAAGACGAGGAACGAAGTGGGAAGAAGGAGGTCGAAGTAGGAGGAACAGAAACGAGGCAGCACATCGGCGTCGCGGGATCCGTTTTCAGAATGGGGGCGAAAATTTGATTTTATCTCTTGAGGAGCATCCCGGGTGTGGGACATGCTTCTCTTGAGCTTTGGAGAGGGAGAGAAGAGAAGGAAGGGATGAGAAATTCTAATGGATAGGGTCTCCTTTTATAGTTGCAAGGAGTGGGGACATTTTGGTCATTACAATTTGAAAAACATTAATTCAAGACCTTTAGTGACGGATAAATCCGTCACTAAAGGCCTGAAGGTGGCCTTCGTGTGCGCATGCCGCGCGCCTCCTCGCCTCTGCGTCACGTAACGCACGCGCACGTCTACGCACTTACAGTCTTCCGATTAAGAGATCGGATGGCTTAAACAATCCTTGCTCGGGTCGCGTGCCCGCGTGTGATCTCGCGTTAGCGCCGCGCGTCTGATCGCGCATGGGTGCTATCGGCCGCTCAGCGTTGCACGATCTCCATCGCACGGCTCCGCTTGCTTGCGCGCCCGCTTGCCCACTCTCCAATTTTAAGCTCTTGAGGCTCGAATGCGCATCTTCTCTTCTCGCATAGCGTGCTCGACAAATGCACTGCGTGCGCTTTTGTGTTGTGCACTTCTTTTGTGCACGTGGCTTCGCGACTGCTGGATGAGCATCCAACGGTTGAGATTGAGAAGGCGGGTGAAGAAGGAAAGGTAGTTGCGGGTCCTTGGGGCCGGTTGGGCGGCTGAGATGGCTCCACGTGGTGCTATCTTGGCCGTCCATCTTCTGAGTATTGTGGATGGTGCCACGGGTGTCGGATTGAATCGATTTTCGCGTCATTAGGCTGCAATCGTTGATCCAAACCCATCTATGCGATCGGATTTGTCGTCTGAGGTGCAGATTAACACCATCTTGGCCCTTGATCTTTAGGGTTCCTCGATCTCTATCTGGTGCTACGGATGTCCGATTAGGGCGATCTTGGAGTCGTAGAACTCCAATCGTCGCCTTGATCAAATCCGTACGGTTGGATCTTCGATTCGAGGCCCCAATAAAAAGTTATCCTCTCCCTGACCATAAAAAGGAGAAAATTACTGTACAATTTATACAACTTAATCTAAATGCATGTTATGCACTGTTTACAATGTATGATGCTAATGTGACACTAAGAACAAGCATTAATAGACATTTTAGGTTAATCAGATGTCTGCACATCACACCCCCATGCCTATCTTTTGCTAGTCCCTAGCAAAAACTACATGCTATTTATAAATGAATTAGGTTGGATTACTTGAGCATAAGTTATTTTCAACATTAAGAAACTTTTACTCAGGATCTAAACTTTCAAAGACACAACAGCGCCCGGGTATCTGCCAAAATGCAAACCACCTCAAGCCCTCGCCTTATTCAAAGAAATTTTTCTTTTTCTCTTTTTCTTCTTTTCTAATTTTTTGGATTTTTGGGTTTAGGGTTAAAGAGTGACTTTCTACGACCATTCAACCCACCCAAGATTTGATGAGAATCCTAAGTTCTAAGCATCTTATTGTGAATGTGATAGACTCGTTGATCGGCAATTAGAACGGACTTCGTGTTTCTACACCTCTAGGTGACCTTAAAAAGAGAGTTCTGCCTAAAAATGTATCTTTACGACCGGTAGCTTTCTCCCTACTTTTATTTTTATGGGGTCAACATAAGGGTGAATCCAGTGTATATCCCCCCAGTTTATTCTACTTCTCCGCTTCTTCCTAAGTGTTTTGGGAATTTTTAGTTCATTTCTTGAGCTGGGTTCTGAACAACCGGTCAATGAGCTATTACCACCAACAACTTGCCAGCCATACTCGTGCGGCGAATTGTGGCTTATTTCTTTTATTTTTTTCTTTTCGCCTTTTCTTTTTTTTTTCTTTTTTCCTTTTTCTTTTTTTTTTTAAGTAGGTGGCTTCCCTAGTCTAAGATTTACCTAAAGGCAGTTGAAGAGAATGGTCTAGTGACTGGGCTCTAGACAACCTACCTATGGGCTGTTACCCACGATAACTTGCCAGCTATATCACCATAGAAAGTTCATTAGCTACCCAAATTCCGTTAAAACAGCCAATCAACAAGTCAGTGAAAAGATAGTGTGTAGATGCTTTAGACTTAAAGTTCCCTCAAATCAGAGGGTGGGTTGATAGGTCGTGTACTTATCACCCAAACCTATTTAATCACATTACAATAGAATTCAAGATGGCAAGGACTCGAAAAACAAATCCACATTTTAGTGGATACCCGGGCTGATTAATCCCAAAGACCTGAATGGTCTTTGTGTTCAGATCCTAATGTAATATTTCCTAAGATTGAAAAGTCCTAATGTCCAAGTATTCCTTCCTAATTCAATTTTTTTTTTTATGTATATATAAGAAGAGAAATAAAATTTACAAGAATTTCACAGAGCTGACAAAATATTCAAAAACGAATCCACCCCCCCATGCCTAACTGATGCAATGTCCACCTTGAGAAAAAGAGACATGAAAGGAAGGGTAGAGTACAGAAGATATCACCTGAATATGAAGCTCGGGTCAACTTTGTGTCATATGTACAACTGCTGAGTTTAATGCCGTCAGCTAGGTGAAGTCCAGCCAAAGAAGTCACAACATGGCTAGAGCAACTGTGTCTGAGATGGGTTCTGGAAGAGTACGGTCAATAACAGGCTTTAGAAGTTGACCGTTGACTTTGAATGAATTACCCGTCTTTGGGTTAAAGATCTGAACAACTCCATTTGAAAAAATATGGTCGATAATGAACGGGCCATTCCATTCTGACCTAAGTTTGCCGGGAAAGAGCTCAAGTCGAGAATCGAATAACCAGACCTTCTGGTTCGGCTCAAAGCTCTTGCGGGAAATCAATTGGTCATGTAGAGCTTTGATCAGAGCCTTGTAGATCTTGGCATTCTCATATGCATCATTTCTAAGCTCCTCCAACTCAGATAGTTGGAATTTCCTAGTCTTCCCGGCTAAACTTAGATCTAGATTGCACTGCTTAATTGCCCAGAATGCCCTATGTTCAATCTCTACGAGTAAATGGCATGCCTTTCCATACACCAGACGAAATAGAGACATGCCGATGGGCATTTTATACGTTTTTCGGTAGGCCCAAAGAGCATCCTCAAGCTTTTGAGTCCAATCTTTGCGATCAGGCCTAACTGTTTTCTGCAGAATATTCTTAATCTCCCGATTGGAGATCTCGGCCTGTCCATTCGTCTAGGGATGGTAAGGTGTGGAGATTCGATGATTAACCCTATATTTAGCCAGCAAATTATAGAACTAGGCATTAGTAAAATGAGTGCCACCATCACTGATGATGGCCCTCGAAATCCGAAACCTGCTGAAGATGTTCTTCTTGAAAAAATTGATGACCACCTTGTGGTGATTGGTTCGGGAGGGAATCGCCTCAATCCATTTGGACACGTAATCAACAACGATGAGAATGTACTGATGTCTAAATGAAGGAAGAAAGGGTCCCATGAAATCGATGCCCCAAACGTCGAAGATTTTGACAGGAAGAATTGGGTTTAGGGGATCATATCTCTCTTAGTTATGCTCCCGAGTGCCTTGCATCGGGAACATGACCTTGAGAAATCCTGGGCATCCTTGAATAAAGACGGCCAATAGAATCCAGATTGCAAAATTTTTGCACCCGTCTTTTTCCTGGAGAAGTGTCCACCACATATAGATGCATGGCAGAACTTGAGTATACTGTTGAATTCATTCTCCGAAACACATCAGCGAATAATCTGATTAGAGCCGATGCGGTATAGTTCAGGGTCCTCCCAGAAGTAATATTTGGCCTCAGATTTGAGTCTATCCCGTTGTTGCTTGGTCCAATCCTGGGGGATTTGACCAACGACCAAATAATTAACAATGTCAGCAAACTATGGGGTTTGGACACCTGAAACAATAAGGATGGTTTCGTATGGAAAAGTATCAGCAATAGGGATGTGTTACGACCCGATTCTCGAATCCCTACAGGACCCGAGATCGGTTCACCTCTACTAATCCTAAGACCCAGTCTCCCAACAAGAAATAACCGAAAAGTAGGAAAATAAACCACATTCACTATGCAATGTAACTAACAGTAAAAGCGTATAAGCAGTAAAGGAATGTAAAAGCTGCTAGTTCAGTACATACCACCACAACAACAGGAAAAGTAGAATAAAAGCAACACTAATAGGAACAGTAACAAAAAGTCTGAAACTCACTATAGAAGAAAAGAGAGTACAACAAAAGTACTGAAAACTAAGGCTGGGCTCGAGTGGACCCAGCACCCTCTGCATCTGGTAGCTCGGGCTGCTCAACACCTGGACCTGAATAGTGTTATGAGAAAATGGAGTCAGCGAACGCTAACTAGAGTGGTAACCAAACTATCTAAAGCAGTAAAAACTAGCAGGTATATTTATCCTTTTCCAGTTATTTATTTTACAGGTAATTTCTTTTCACCCCATTGGTTTACTTTCAGATTTCTTTCTTAATCTTGCATGTTCCTCGTGGGAACGATCTTGATTGCAGTCTTTTCCGAAGAGTAGAAGGTACACGTGGTGCTCTCTTGGCCAGAAGAGTCCCCCATGGTAGTCCTACACCCAGTCAACCACCTCGAGGTCACTGACAGACGTAGCGATGACTACGACACGTGAGATAAGTGCATGGGTAGCTACCCCGCACTGGCACGCGATCAGTTGTTTTCGCTAGTGAGTACGCTCAAAGTACAGCACAGAACAGTATAGAGCCTAGCCCTCTCAGAAACAGGGGTCTAGCCCCTCAGAACCAAATAGGGGTGTCGCCCCTCTACAATTCGTGCACCCTCGTCTGACTACCTTGGTTTGCCCAGAGGGCCTAACAAGTCGGTGTAGGGTGGCTAGCTGAACCTCGGGCCCCGTGGGGTGGTTAGCTCCCTCCCTACACTAGTAGCTTGCCTCGGTACCATGTATGCGAGGGCCAGCAGAAGTCGGTGTAGAGTGGCCAATCCTTACCCCAGGTCCCAACCCAAGGGTGGCTAGCTCCGCTCTACACTAAAAGGGGACAATCGCTCTCCTTGGTACCACGTACTCAAGGGCCAACACACTTCCTGTCCACATTCCAAGATTTTCCATCTAACCACAGGAGCTCTACTCCTAACTCCATGTAAGGTTCACACAAATGTTCACCATATTATTCCAATCCAGGTTTCATCATTCACAATTCAGTTCTTGTTTATACACATGCAGCTCGTATTTCCACAATTTAACACATGCAATAAGTGATGTCACAGGTAACTGTTTAGTTATCTTAGGCAGCTCATATTATAACAGGTAGCTCATATTTATTTACAGGCAGTGGCTAACAATTCAGCGCATTCATATATATATACAATTTCAATTACGCAAACAATTTGTTCAACCATTTCTTGCCCTAGGGTTCATGCCAAATCCTAGGTTTTCAGTTGTCTAATTTTCATAGATGCATTCATATTTAATAAGTATAACAGGGGTGGACCACTCTACCAGACAATTCGGGAGTACTGAGGGTTCAAACTGCAGGCCCACGCGCCTCTGCAAGCCCTAGACATGCAACAGGTCGAAGTCCTATGCCAAGGAACACATCACAACAGAAGGTTCAGAACAGTGTATAAAGGCTTCTAATACATAGAGAAATTCACAAGGAAACCACAGATACTTTGTTTGCGTAAAATGGATCTCGATCGGACCCTAAACGGGTCAAAAACGTGTCTGCAAACGCAAATCAAATGTCTAGAAGCAAGTCCAGACGTCTTAAAAGTCACAGAGACTCACCTCAAGCTCCTACAGTGACCCCAAACATCCAGGACTCCCCGGCGACCATTTGAAAATAGTTTCAGACGTTTGATCAGTCCTCCGGTCGTTTGGGAATGCCTCCGATCGTCTGGTAAGCTGTCCAAACGTTCGAAAGTGTGTGGAAAGGCACTCCACGCACCTTCCCAAGGCTACTCCTGCACATGACAGAGGAGCACCCTCTTTAGGCCAAACAGATCATCTACGGTATGGCCTACATGGCCGTAACCACGAGGAAGATGTACCTTCGCAACACAAATGCTTTCAGACGTCTAGTGTCGACGCCAGACGTCCAGCCGGTCGTCCACAAGACACTCTGGATGCCTGATACTGGAAAAATTCCAGTATCAGACCACGCTCCTACGCTTCTCGCCGCGCTCCACTGCAGAAGGTCGGGGACGACGCTCCAATGTCGTTTTCCTCCCGCACGCATCGCGGTGGCCGTGTGAGCCTCCGACGAGCTTCCACGAAGCTCTCGACCTCGACCCTCTCCTTCTCACGCACGCTTCTCCTCCTCGCTCTCGCGCTTTCTCTCACGCGCCCTTGCTCACGGCAGTGGAGTGGGGGTGTGGTGGTAGTGGTGGAGTGGAGAGGAGAGGAAGGGGGTGGCCTTTTATAAGGCCTGAGGGTTAGGGTTCTAAGGGGGTAAAGAAGAAGGAAGGAGAGAGAAGAAGGGTCTGCGCGCCACTTGTGCGCAGAACGTAGGGTGCATGCAGATTTTTCAATTTCCAGACGTTCGGGAAGGGGTCCAGATGTCTAGCTAGACGTTTGACTGACACCCCAGACGTGTTAAAAGTCTAAAATCAGGATGGGTCTTTACAGGATGTCTGGACAAGAAGAATCACTTAGAAGTCTCGACAAATGATCCGCCACCACATTTTGTAGCCCGGATTTATCCTTGATTTCAAGATCAAATTCTTGAAGCAGAAGAACCCAACAAATAAGCTAGGGTTTGGCATCCTTTTTGTCCAAGAGATGTCTCAAGGCCGAGTGGTCGGTATAAATAATGACATGAGACCCTAAGAGATAAGCCCTGAATTTCTCCAAAGCAAATACTACGGCTAGTAATTCCTTCTCAGTAACAGTGTAATTCCTCTGGGCTTCGTCCAGAGTTTTACTAGCGTAGTAGATAACAGAGGACTTCCTGTCAACTTTTTGACCCAAAATAGCCCCGACCACGTAATCAGTAGCGTCGGTCATGATCTCAAAAGGGGTTGTCCAGACTTGTGGTTGCAACACCGGAGCACAAGTGACTACCATTTTAAGAAAATCAAATGCCTTATGACATGATTCGTCGAAAACAAATGGCGTTTCTTTGGCAAGAAGATTGCTCAGAGGATGAGCAACCTTCGAAAAGTCCTTGATGAATCTTCTATAGAATCCCACATGACTAAGAAATGATCGAATTTGTTTAACAGATGTGGGAGGAGGAAGTTTAGCGATAGCATCAACCTTAGCTTTATCCACTTCAATTCCCCGCCTGAGATTACATGACCTAAGACAATGCCTTCTTGTATCATGAAATGGCTCTTTTCCCAACTAAGGGCCAATCTTATTTTGATGCATCGTTTAAGAATCATTTCTAGATTAGCTAGACAAGAGTTAAACGATTCTCCAAAAATAGAGAAATCATCCATGAAGACTTCCAAAAACTCTCCTACCATGTCAAAGAATATGACTAACATACACCTTTGAAAAGTCGCAGGTGCATTGCATAAATCGAATGGCATCCTACAGAAAGCAAAGGTTCCGTAAGGAAGGTGAAAGGAGTTTTTTTCTGATCTTCGAGATGGATAGGAACTTGGTTGTATCCAAAGTAGCCATCAAGAAAACAGAAGTACTTCTACCCGGTTAATCTTTCCAAGATTTGATCAATGAAAGGCAGAGGAAAATGATCCTTTTTCGTGGCCATGTTCAACTTCCTGTAATCGATACAAACCCTTCAAGAGGAAGCTGAACGAGTTGTGACAGATTCTTCTCTCTCATTAGTCATAATGGTAATCCCGATTTTCTTGGGAACAATTTGCACGGGACTACCCAAGGACTATCAGAGATCGGATAAATGATTCCTGCTTCAAGCCACTTAATAATCTCCTTCTTGACCACTTCTCGCATATTTGGATTTAATCTCCTCTACATCTGGCGAGAAGGATGGGATCCATCTTCCAAAAATATTCTATGATTGCAGTAAGATGGCTCGATCCCCCTAAGGTCATGAATGGTCCAACTAATTGCCTCCTTGTGTTCCTTCAGGACCTTAATCAGTTTAATCTCCTGCTCCTTTGTTAATTTAGCATTGATAATCACAAGGAGCGTCTTGTGTGGTCCTAAAAACTGATATTTCAGATTCTCAGGCAATGCTTTCAGTTGAAGCTGGGGCAGGTTGATGATTGAAAGTAAGGAAGATGCTGATGACTCATCAAGAGGAAGAGGCTGAGAGTGAACAAAATCAATAACCTCTTCAGAAGATAGCAGGTCTGCAATAGAAGGTTGCGGGTCCAATTCATCATCAAAGGAGGAGCTTTCAATTGCAAAAACCATCATACAAGTTTCAATATTCACATTATTGTCCTCAAGTCCCTTGATAAATCCACAATCCTCAAATTTATTAATCGCCTTAAAAATATCCAATTTCATTTGTTGATCCCCAAAGGCGATTTCCATGTTACCGCTTTCATAGTTAATGTTGGCCTTAGCGGTAGCCAAGAACAGATGCCCCAGAATGATGGGCGTGTTCCTCAGATTTTCAGGTACATCCATGTCAAGGACAAGGAAATCTACATGAAAATAGAATCCTTAAGCTTAATAATAACATCTTCAACAATGCCTCACAGATTTGTGACCGAACGGTCCGCTAACTACAACGTTACTGAAGTCGGCCGAAGTTCACCTAATCCAAACTTCTCATAAAGAGAAGTTGGAATTAGGTTGATGGATGCACCCAGATCCAGCAGTGCTCTATCAAAAGTGTAATCTCCGATGACACATGAAATCAATGGAACACCTGGATCTCTCTTTTTCTGAGGGAGGTGGTGTAGATAACAAAACTAGCCTGCTCGGAGAGTACCACCTTCCTCGAAATAGATTCTCTAGACTTACACTTCTGTGTACATAAATCCTTTAAAAATCTCGCGTAAGCCGGTATATGCTTGATAGCGTCGAGGAGCGAGATATTGATCTCGACATTCTTGAAAAATTCAGAAGCTCCTCATTACTATCAACAGACTTCTTCTTCTTTGATCTGATCAAGGCTTCAGGAAAAGGAACATGAGTTGGATCTTTGGAATCAGGTTCCTGAGCCTTGATTTCTTCTCTAGAGTTCTCCTTTTCTCCTCAGGTTCTTCAGGATTTGGTAAATCAGAACAGTGTGGTTGTGGATCCTGAGTGTGTTTACCACTCCTCAAGGTAATAAAATTTGCAGATGCATACGAGTTTGGGTCTTGGGGAGGGTTAGGAAAGATTGGAGGGGCTTCATTAGCCAAGAATTGTTGATTTAAAGAAGAAGAAGAAGAGGAAGGACCCTGCTCAACCACTTGAGCATGTGCGTGTGGGTTTCTCTGATTTCCGTACCCATGGGCTTGATTGCCCGGATTCAGGATATTTCGCGGTTGGGTATGGGTTGAGATGGTAGAGATTCGGGTTGATGAGAGTTAGCTATCAACCCGATTTGCAAGTTGTCCAACGAGGTTTTCATTTGTTGCATGAGCTGGAGCATGGATCCTTGCATCTCTACCATTTGTCAGTTCAAATCAGCCTGCCCTACGGGTTGATGGGCATTCCAAGCTGGCTGATTGACCTGATTCAGGGGTAACTAAGTATAATCATGACCCTAACCCATTGGTCATTGCAGAGCATAGTTGCTGGGTTGGAATTGGATCTGCTACCCCATTTTTCCACGAGAAGTTAGGGTGGTTTCTCTAACCTAGATTATAAGCATTGGAGTAGGGGTTGGATCTAACGTTCTCCTATACAGCATAAACATCCTCATAGGGTGAGGATGGAGAGAAAGAAAGAAAAGGATCAGAGAAACTGGGATCAAAGGCCCCTGTTTGGAACCGGTGGGGTTCCGAATAATGCTGGCTCGCAGGTTGAGCCGCATCAAGTTGATTCATGAACTCTCGTCCAGAAGGAGCTCGCAACGAATGGAATCTCAAATCTAGGATTGTGTGGATCGAGAGTTGTTTATTGAATTTCCATCCATCCACTCTTCCATTATCTTAGCAACCAAGTCCACCTTATCAAGTTTATTACAAATCAATTCCATATCGAATGAATGAGAGTCATGGACTTCATTAACATTCGATCTGGGCTGTTGGGACCGGGTAAAAGTATCCATGGAGGCATGATTGATTGAATTCTCGCTCATTTCTTTAAACAAATCATGCGCGCTATCTGCGTTTTTGTTGAGGAAATTGCCTCCGCAAGAAGTGTCCACGTGATTTTTGAGTTGCTTAGTTAAGCTGTGGTAAAAGATCTGCAGGAGTTACCATTTCGACACCTCGTGGTGTGGACACCTCCGCAATAGGTCCTGGAATCGCTCTCAGGCCACATGAAACTGCTCCCCCGACCGTTGGGTAAAGGTAGTGATTACCCATCTCAAAGCATTGGTACATCCGACAGTCAAGAATTTCTTCAGAAAGGCTGATTTCAACTCATTCCAAGTTGCAATTGGTCTTCCTATAGTCCTGTACCAATGAGCGGCTTTATCCCTATGAGAGTGGGGAAAGAGCCTCATGATCATTTGCTCGTCATTCACGTTTCACGCCTTGGTGGTCTGGACCAAAGTGATCAAGTTCTCCAAGTGCTGAAACGGGTCTTCAGAGCCAAGCCCATGGTAATGTTTGATCAGGCTTAACACCTGGGGCTTGATTTCTACGTCTCCGGCAGGAATCTGGACAGCGGGACGTTCCTTGTAATTTGAAGGATGATAAAAATCCTTCAAGGGCTAAGCGCATTGCATTCTCTGGAACCATTCTTGCATTCTCTGAATTTGTTTTAGCTGCCTTCGAAATTCCTCCTGTGGATCCTGAGGCAGAGGAGGCTGTTGATCAACCATGGGATCAATTTGGCCAAAATTCAATCTATGCCTCCTAGAATACTCTAGTGGTCCTTCCAATCGGGGATTCAATGACCTTCTTCCCAGCATAAACTAGGAAAAGGTCGGAAGGACTGGGGATAAGGACCCTACAGCACAATAAAACAAGCCTGTCCTTAAGTGGGGTAGCCTAAGGATCTACAGACTCCCAGAACCCGCCTTAAGATTATAAACGATTTACTCTACTTGTGTCTGCTCAATCCAACCAGTTAGAAGGAGGGACTGAGGAGAAGGTTCTTCCTTCGGCTTACGCCTTTGGTTCCTAGTGTACCCCCCAGCCGCGGTTGTTTAATGCTACTCCCCTAGCTAGACATCAGATTAATTAGTATAACTAAGTTAATCGTAAACAATCTCAGACTAGGCCCTGAAGAGTGAATCAGTCCTTAAGGCCAATGTCTACTTGATTTTATTGAGGCCTGGGATTATAATGCTTATGGAATGTGATGGGCCCTTAAAATGGGTTGTGCCTTTAATGATTGATTGAGTATGTGTAAGTGCGTGCACAACAAGGGTTTTCAAGCAAGATTATTTGTGATGTGTAGATTTTAATGTTCAAATCTTGCTTAAGTAGCTTGTAGGGTTTAGAATTAGGTTGATTTCAATCAAGTTTGAGGCAAACCAGGTTTTCAAGCACGGGTGAAGATTACTTTCCTTTAAAACCATAAATAAAATGGAGTGCTCGGTATAAACCTAGATTTAAAACCTCAAGAGGAAGCTACTTGGTGAATTGATTTTAGGTTGAGTGGGTGGCCCAAACAACTCAAACAATTGGCCACAACTGCACCACTAGGTTAGGCACACAAAAATGGTTAACCTAGAATAATTTCTACTCTTTTATGTGTTGATTTGTGTGTATCGGTTCCACAGATCAGAATCCGGTTGAGTAAAAGAAAATCAAGTAGGTTAAGTGCCTTGAATGTGGGTGTATGTTGTGTGTATATTGAAAATTACCCCCCAAAATTATCTTTTTGTTTTTTTTATATAAGCGAGGGTGAAATGAGTGCGAGTGGAAATCCAAACAATCAAACTAATCCTAGGATTTATGCAAACACCTAGGTTAATTGGAATTTGAATTTAATGTGACAAATGAAATCTAAAGTGGGGGAAGAATGGGAAGCACTTATAGTCATCTTCAACTGCACTTTACTCCGATCTACCGCTTAACGATTCCCTAATGGAGGTCTCTACAAAATAATAGACACAAGAGAAAGCAAGTTAGAAGACAGTAAAGTGCATGAAATGCGAAAAGAAGATCAGAAAATCATTGCCTCCCCGGCAACGACGCCAAAATGTTGAAACATCAGAGGACTATGCAATCGGATTTGGTTTTCAAAACCTATCGTTGTAGTTTGAATAGCGAAGAACTCAGGTTCAACAAATAAAATTTATACTGGAATAGAAATCCCGGGTCAAACGCAGGGAGGCTACGTCGATCAAAATTCGCAATTATCCATGTTTTTTGTTTTTGTTTAAAAAGCAGAGTAATTACAATGCAATGGAATCAATATAAACAATCAGAGAAAGAGAGAGAGAGAGAACAACCACTTGAAGTTGCGAAATGTTTGTACATCTAAGAAAGCGAGAAATTACATTAGAAAGCAGGAAAACTATTGCAACTAGAAAGTAGGAAAATTCTACTCTAGAAAGCAAGAAAAAGGAATGGGAGAGAGAAGTTATCCTCCTCGACTATCTCTTGGAGGATGAGCTAGACGAGACAACGCATGGAAGACGAGGAACGAAGCGGGAAGAAGGAGGTCGAAGCAGGAGGAACGGGAACGTGGCAGCACATCATCGTCGTCGCGGGATCCACTTCCGGAATGGGGGCGAAAAATTGATTTTATCTCTTGAGGAGCATCCCGGGTGTGGGACAAGCTTCTCTTGAGCTTTGAAGAGGGAGAGAAGAGAAGGAAGGGATGAGAAATTCGTATGGAGGGGGTCTCCTTTTATAGTTTCAAGGAGTAGGGAAATTTTGGTCATTACAATTTGAAAAAATTAATTCAGGACCTTTAGTGACGGATAAATCTGTCACTAAAGGCCTGAACGTGGCCTTCGTGTGGGCGCGCCACGCGCCTCCTCGCCTCTGCGTCATGCAATGCACGCGCATGTCCACGCGCTTACAGCTGTCCAATCAAGAGATTGGACGGCTTAAAGAATCCTCGCTCGCGCCGCACCCTCGCGTGTGATCTCACGTCAACGCCGCGAGTTTGATCGTGTGTGGGCACTATCGGCCGCTCAGTGTCGCACGATGTCCATCGCACGGCTCCACTCACTTGCGCACCCGCTCGCCCACTCTCCAATTTGAAGCTCTTGCAGCTCGAACGCGCATCTTCTCTTCTCGCATAGCGTGCTCGACCAACGCGCTGCAGGCACTTTTGTGTTGCGCGTTTGTTTTGTGCACGTGGCTTGGCGACCATTGGATGAGCATCCAATGGTTGAGTCGAGCGGGCAGGTGAAGAAGGAAAGGTAGCTGTGGCTCCTTGGGGCCAGTTGGGTGGCTAAGATGGCTCCACATGGTGCCATCTTGGCCGTCCATCTTCTGAGTATTGTGAATGGTGCCACGGGTGTCGGATTGAACCGATTTTCACACCGTTAAGCTGCGATTGTCAATTTGAATCCATCCGTGTGGTCAGATTTGTCGTTTGAGGTGCAAATTGACACCATCTTGGCCCTTGATCTTTAGGGTTCCTCGATCTCTATCTGGTGCTACGGATGTTCGATTAAGGTGATCTTGGAGTCGTTGAACTCCAATCATCTCCGTGATCAAATCCGTACGGTTGGATCTTTGATTCGAGGCCCCGAGAAAAAGTCGCCCTGTCCCTGACCATAAAAAGGAGACAATTACTGTACAATTTATACAACTTAATCTAAATGCATGATTGTGCATGTTATGCACTATTTACAATGTATGATGCTAATGTGACACTAAGAACATGCATTAATAGACATTTTAGGTTAATGAGATGTATGCACATCAAGAGCGTTTCAGGCTCGCTTAGGAAAGAGCCTCCCCCATCAGGGCAGCTCCAAGCCCTTCGGAAGGTACGCTCCCCTAGCCATGGATCGGGCAGAAGTCTCCACCGCGACGCTCTCGATCACCCAGGGTCCTTGCTGCCAACCTTAGGGTGCGAAGGTCGAGACAACCGTTGGAGCAACGTTGCTTGGGATAGGTAAAAAACCCATATAACTAACTCCTAGCGGCGACGCCAGTAGTGCTTCGAGATGCTCAAGCTAAGCTGCCTTTCAAGCCACCCCTTCCGAGTCGACGTGCCCACTACGCATCCCCCACTTTGGTTAAGATGCCATCCTCCCCTTCCATGGGCCATTCCACTCACGACCCTTTGACAATCAAGAGAAGAGGAAAGAGAGGAAGGGCATGACCCTACTCCGACCAACTTGGACGAGGACAGACACCTCAACCATGCTGCCACACTTAAGGCAGCCTAGTGATCGTTCTACATCTCAACTCAATTAATTAAGTTAATTTTACTTAATTAAGAGTAGAAAAGAGTAACTTAGGTTAACTCGAAATTGTGTCAGTTTAGTAGTATAGGGTCGAATTAACCTAACATTTTAGATTTTTAACTGGTTGAGTCCAGGTCGTTCGCTGGGAGATATATATTATTTTGAATTCACCAATTAATTCTATATATCTTATAGGTATAGGAGGTATAATTAAGTTAGTTGTAAAAACATGAATTTTGCAAAAAATGATTTAAATTGAAGAAAAATGCAAAATCCCATATGTAATCATCATTTACAACATTTATTTCAAAAGATTTAAGGCAAATGAGAGATTATCTATTCATAATATGTCTTATTACATCAATTAAAAACAATGCTTAATACAACAATTAAAAAAAAATAAAAAGAAATTAAACTCCTTTTATTCTTCAGCCTCTTTCTTTCTTTTCTTCTCTTCTTTTCTTTCTCTCTTTCTCTTTTGCTCTCTATTTTCCTTTTCTTTATTCTTTTATCTTATTTTTCTCTTATTCTCTCTCGAGCTTCTTTTCTCTTCTCTCTTTTTTTGCTCCTGTCTTCTTCTTCTCCCTTAGTCTTTTTCTTAGTTTTCATCCTTAGCCTTCTGTTCCTTCTCTTTCTCCTTCCAAATCCTTCTCTGTTTCCTTTCTTCTTTCTTTCTTCATCTCTTTTCCTTAGTCTCTTTACGAGTTCTTCTTCTGCCTTAACCTTTCCCTTAACTCCCTAGCCTTTAGCTTTTCTTCTTCCTTTAGCAAACTCAACACTTAGCCTTTAGCACTTAGCTTCTCTGCTCCTTAGCTTCCTTCACCTTCAGCTGAATCGGGTTTTTTTCCTTTAACCAAAAATTGGTTCTTGCTTTGCGGCGAGGACTTTTCGGGGATACACAGCACCCTTCTCAGGGTGGGACTAGACCCTACTAAGTCCTCGCCTGATTCAAGTTGGTTTATTTTTGGTTTATTTTTGGTTTATTTTTCTTTCGAGCCAAACTGACCCAACCGCCTCCCAGGCCTCGCCCTCCCAGGGCCACACGCAATGCACATGCCCACACAGGCACTCGCAGGCACACACATGCCCGCACACACACACGCACATGCTCGGTTCCATTTCGTCCCCAGTGCTTGTCGACTGAAGAGGCATATTAACAACGACCTTTTATACTAAGACAAGCACTCCAGAACTTCCGATGTGGGACTAATGCTCCCCATTCCAGACCCGACTTCAAGTGAGAACTCCTAGCTCAGAGCTCCAAATCAAGCGATTCAAGGCTTGTTGGAAAGCTCTAGAGTAGTTCTACAAGATTGCAGGGTCAATTTTAGGTGAAGGGGATGAATGCCTCTTTGATTTGAAGGGCGAAACTATAGGTTTCATATGGTTCTAACACTGCCTGGAAGTGGTATTCAGGTTAACAGAGTCCACAGTTGGACTTTCTCACTTAGCTAAGGTTCTAAATAGGTTCTACAAGGGATTCCACATCTGCTAATGTAGGTTTCGAGCTCTTAAAGCTTCAGGTAACTGCAGAGAAGCTTGAAGCTTCTCTGAAAGCTTCAGAGAAAGGATTAAACTTAAGAAAAGGTGTAACAAACACTTAGGATCGTTTCTGATCGATTGGAACAACTTCTAAGGGATGTAACAAACTGATCTAGGTAGGATTTGTGATCAAATCTCATCAAAAACCTACTGCCAACAGTTTGGGTTTGAAAACAACCCAAATTGGCAGGGTCGAAATTCCAACAAAATTAACTCACATAGCTCAATCTAATCATTCTAAAGTCATTTAACAGAATCTCAGAAACAACTTAAACTCCTCAAATCATCTGATTGAGCTCAGAATTGAAATATCCATCTCAAGTTTGACTATTAGGCTTGAAAATTGACTTTCTGTTCTAAGCCTTTTTACAAGAAATTAAAGCCTAGAATAAGATCTCTTCATCCTCAGGAATTCATCCAACCTCTTAAACAGATGTCTTAACCTTAAAGATTAGGGTTCCAGGCTCGTTGCCTGAGCTATAAAAATGCTTTGTTCGACAGAGAGATTGGAAGGTTGCTACACTAATCTACAGCCATGAATAGCTTTAGTGCACTGCACTGAAGCTTCTAAACTCCTAAAATGTGGCTTTTAGTCATTTGTTTAGACTTCTCCAACTCCTCCAGAGTTGGAGAAGATGAAGTCTTAACCTAAACTCTAGTCATTGAATCTTCAAACAAACATCCTCAAACAAGTCAGTAATCAAAGTTAAGTCAATCTAGAGCTTTTTATCAATTTCTGTGGGTTGAAGAGTGAATCTCACTCGTCGGAACTCGTCGGAGCTCCAGTGAGTCCAATAAAAATTAAAAACCATGTACAGAAAGGTAAATCATGCCATTTTTTATTTGAAAAGGGTCCTGAGGTTGCAAGGAACCTCAGGATCGCATTTAATTCCTTTTTAATTCGTTAAATGAAAGATTAAGCATTAAAATCAGTTTGAATAGATTTTGAGTGGGTTGAAGCACAGGACTTGCTCTCCCACTTAGAAGAGTGGTTGAGACAAGTCAAAGGAAGTCTGCGATCATAAATATGTATTTAATTTAGAGTTTAAATAACTTTTGAGCCGCCATTGACAGCGAGCTCAGGAACTTAAATAAAATTAGGTATTTAAGTTATATATGATAATTAATCAAATTAAGATAATAAATAGGATCCTTTGATGATGAATTAATGATGGAGGATCTAATGAAGGTGAATCTAAGTTAGCTACTGCCGCCATGGATAGCAGAAGTTGCTGGTAGAGGTGGATTTGGATTAGGCAATTTAATGATCAAATTAGTGATTAAATGAGTTATAAATGATCGTGAATGATTAAAGAAGGTGGACAGTGGATTCAAAAGACAAAATAGGGCTCTGGCAAACTCAAGGAGCTCACCGGAGTAGAAGAAAATGATCTGAGAAATCAGACATTACACTAAACTACCTAACTACCTACCTATCTAGACTACTACTACTCCTACTCCTAATCTACTCCTAATTACTGTTACCTGGACGAAGGGGGCAGAGGAAACTCCGTCGAAGGCTCATGACAGAGGAGTGAAATCAGAGGGGAATAAGGAAGATCTCCGATGGTCAAATATGGATGAAGCAGAGGCACTCCTTGGTCAACGCCTATGTCCAAAGACATGGCAGACCTCGGCGAAGTCCCTGAGCCAATTGAGGTGGACGGAGGAAGTCAGAAGATGAAGTGGAAAGTTGCCGGAGTTGTAGAGGGAATAGCCTATCGAGTTGGCTACAGTGAAGAAGAGGGAAGGGAGCCAACTTCAGAAAAATCTAGGGGGTCAGGGGCTATTTATAGTTGACGGCGACGAAGAGGGCGGTGGTATCTGGACGTATAAGGGGCTAGGAGGAGGTTAACCACCGGCGTCATCTCCGACGACGGTGAGGTAAACTCCTACCTAAAATTAGGACAAAAGTATCATCCAGCCCGATGGATGAAGATAGGATGGTGAGCGCAAGCTCTAGGAGCTTGGAGAAGGTGAAGTGTCATCGGATGGGCGGTGATCGAGTGGTGATGGCACCCTCGGTCATCAGCCGTTCAACCAGCTGAAGAAGAAGAAGAAGTAGTAGATAGGGATCTATACGCAATGAAATCTAAGGACCTGTATGAAAAGTAAGGACCCAATTGAAATGAATTATAAGGATCTAAATGTAAACTCAGGTTTTCAAGGTTTATTTTAATTTAGATCTTTTTCAACTTTTTATATATGTTAGTAAATAAGGTAATTATTATATTTAGACCTTGAATTTACATTTTTGACCTTTTTAGATTAATTTATTTAATTAGGTAATGTTACTTAAGTTATTACTTACCTATGTACACAATATGCTTAAGTTAATTAACTTATTAATTAAAGGAATGATTGTTAATATCTCGAGTCCAGTTATTAATCAGATTATTAATAATATTAAGTAAATGATAAAATATCATTTTAAACTTATTTTAAGGTCCTTTACTATATATCCCTTATCTTATAATTAACCCATATATCGCATATCCTTAGCTAATTAACTAAGAAGAGTAGTTAATTAGGGGTAATTAGAGATCATGATGAGCCTCTCATCACCTAGCCTGTTGACAACTGATGTACACCCACCGCCAAACCCTCTCGATGTGTGCCTGGCCCCCTCAGAGGGTGAGAACAACAAGTGGAGGCACGGTAACCTGCTGTAAACCCCTCAGGGTTGAGTCGAAACAACCTGAGAAGACCACACTAAGGGAAGAAAGGGGGACTAAGTCCAAGCAAGCCAATATGGGGATGCCTTGGCTGATCTGCCTAGTGACTTCGGGAACATAGCTAGGCTCTACGGTCTCGGTGCTCCCCACCTTCTCTTCTTACCTCACGCCGTGACTAAACTCGTCGGGGTTAGGGGGATCTCAATCCCACCAAAGGCCTATGGGCGAACGCCCAAGGGTAGCCTCGTAAGGCTATCAAGAACTGGGTCTCGGTAATGGTAAACTCACCCCTCGAGGGTGGCTAGCGCCAGATACGCCCTTTGCACACGATCCTCGCCACACCAGGAGCAATTCTGTAATCGTCAAATTCGACACTGGGAGCTTGCACCCTATCGTAACGGTAGTAAGGGGTACGACTCGTCTTACCAAGGACAGTCCCTTACCTCTTGCGATGAACTACCACTGCTCGCAAAAAGTGGAGACTACCCTTAGCCCTCACTCGACAACTCGCCTCCAGCAGATGACCGAGTCAAAATTCTGACCTGGCAAGCCACCTCTTAAGATCGATGAGAACTCGGACGGATGCATCCGACATTCCTTTTATTACCGCCTATTCAGGTCAGCAAGCCACCTCTTAAGGTTGGCAAGAACTCGGACGGACACGTTCGACATTTCATATATTGCTGCTTATTCAGGCTGGCAAGCCACCTCTTAAGGTCGGCGAGAACTCAGACAGACATGTCCAACGTTCCATATATTACCGTCTCTTCAAGTCGGCAAGCCACCTCTTAAGGTTAGCGAGAACTCGGACGGGCACGTCCGACGTTCCATGTATACTACCTATTCAGGCCAGCAAGCTACCTCTTAAGGTTGGCAAGAACTCGGACGGACGCATTCGATGTCCCATGTATTGCTGCCTATTCTAGTTAGCAAGCCACCTCTTAAGGTCGGTGAGAACTTGAACGGACGTGTCTGATGTTCCATCTATTGCCACCTATTCAGGCCGGCAATCCACCTCTTAAGGTCGATGAGAACTCGAACGAACGCATCCGACGTTCCATATATTGCTGCCTCTTTAGGCTGGCAAGCCACCTCTTAAGGTTGGCGAGAACTCGGACGGACGCTTCTAACGTTTCATGTATTGCCGCCTATTCAGGCTGGCAAGCCACCTCTTAAGGTCGGCAAGAACTCGAACGGATGCATCCAACGTTCCATATTTTGCCACCCCTTCAGGTCGACTAGAACTCGGACGGGCGCGTCCAACATTTTATATATTGCCGCCCCTTCAGGCTAGTAAGCCACCTCTTAAGGTCGGCCAAAACTCAGATGAACACATCCGACATTTCATATGTTTCCACCTCTTCAGGATGGCAAGCTGCCTCTTACGGTCAACGAAAGCTCGAACGAACGTGCCCAATGTTCCTCACATTGCCACCTCCCAAGGATGGCAGGCCGCTTCTAAAAGCCAGCACAATCTCAAGTAGATGCGTCCGACATATGGTTGCCTACTGAGACCCGCCAAGCCACATGTTAAGGTCGGTGAAAACTTGAACAAACGCGTCCGCTGTATTGCCACCTTGTCAGGCCAACATAAACTTGGATGGACGCGTGCGATGTTCTTTATCTTGCCACCTCATAAGGTCGGTGAAAATTTGGAGGAACCCTCTCAACTTTCCCTTTTGCCACCGCCTATTCAAGTCGGCAGAATGTCTTTCCAAGACAGCCAAGGCTCGAAAAGACCTGCCTCGCAGTCCTAACAATCGTCGCCTCCTAAAGTCGACAAAGCTACTCCTAACTGTCGGTATGAATCCAAGTGGAGGCACTCATTCCCTTCTTATCAGTTGCCAGAAGGACACCTCTGGAAAAAGGCAGAACTAGGGCTCCTATGCCCTGCTTTCCAACAACTATGGCGCCAGCTCCTCGGGTCGGTAGGGACTTGGGCCTACGTGCCCTGGAGTTCCATACACCACCCACTGGCAAAGTCTTTATTGCCCCATCCTCAGGAGCACGTCCCTGCCAGAGAGAATGGTGGGGGTTCGGGCCACCTCACCCAATGACTGCCATATCGACCACCAGAGGCTGAATTGGGACCCTAGCTTCCCGTGCCCTGGGTGACACAACGACACACAATGCCAATAATGCAAGAACGGGCCCCTGCACTCCAAGCATTAGTCCTGGCCATCTGTCGGCACCCTTCAAGGTCAGCTTCCTTTCATTACCATCCTCTAAGGGAGGCCATGGACAGGGTTACCTTCAAGGGTCGACCCATGCCAACATCCCCCTGCACTCGCCTTGTCTGGGAGCATTGCCAAGCGGGCACATGCCCAGCAATCTCACATCCCGCGGCGATAATGAGAAAACTGCCCCTCGTACATGAGAGCGGGCCTATCAGCGGAATGGCTGCATCCAAAGAACGGCTTATCCATCAACCGCCTTCGCGGATATAGCAGGTCGTCCGGCCGCCAACTCCCTCACCATCGCCTCCATAGAAAGGTCGAGGTGACAGGTTGTGACTTAACAACCGAGCTTGAACTAACCCTCACGAGGATTAGTCCAAGCTCTTTATCCCCGACTACTCGATTCTATCATTACGATGCTTTCCAACTCGTCCGGCGGAACAACCTCCCAAGGGAAATGACAGTCTAAAACAACATACGCACACAAGCTTCGCTAGTGGATTCGGTCTCAAGTCTCCCTCGCCAAGGACAGGCGTCCAGGCACTCTTGTGAAGGGCACCTCTGCCTAACCCCGATGAGGGACATGCAATGAGTATCTCCAAGGGCAACCTTATAACAGCTAAGGGGTCCCACAGGAGACCCAACTGAACGTCCCCCAGAGGGAAGGGTGTGACTCAATAAGAGGAGTCCTACCTACCCCTAGCCCTCAATGAAAAGACAAGGGGACAACATTGCCAAGGCGGCCATAGCCCCTTGATCCCCAAGCACCAGCAAAAAGAACCCAGGAGGCACAAGTGCAGCTAAGGTGCCCTCTTAACTCCACCCTAGGCAGACCCCATCAAGCGGCGACCGATGCTAAGGACTACGCAAAGGATTGGGTTGTCCCGCCCTACAGCCATGCCACGTCGCGTAATAACACGGGCTTGGCCTCCCACGCGTCTAAGCCACCTTTTCCTTCAGGCCACCTATCAGGGTCGGCCCCCCCTTTTTCTTGGCCACCCTTCAAGGAAGGCCCTCGTAAGCAGCCGACCCTCGGAGGAACTCGCAGTGGACTGGGGTGTCCCACTTAAAAAATCAAGAAGACAAGCCGGGACCCTTTGCCCCCTCCTATCGTTGCTTCACAAGGAGAGTCAATCAAGGGAAAGGCATTCAAAGCAAACACCCTTAGCCTAACTATCCTACGGAGATAAGCGCTGCACACTAAGTAGCCTCGATGCAACCCGCCTACTAAGGGGGGCATGCATGTGATGTGAGAAATACGTGTTTTGTTAAAGAAGCAAAATAGTGTCAGTGCAACACGTAAATTTGCAATCAACTTTTACAATTTATAAAACCTAAATAGTGGAGTATCTAGGGTCATCCAAGGAGGCCAATTTGTTAATGAAATGATTATCTCTCTCTCCTCTCAAATCAACACATGTATTTTTGTGATTTTGGTTTTGTTGTTTTTTAGGTTTTCAAAATAATCGAGCAATGGAATGCGAGTATGATAATTACGCTAAAGACTATGCCTATCACTAACCTAAGTGATGAGAAGAAAACCCTTCTCTACTAAGCTCACCCTAGGCAAGAGTGCCTAGGGTAATTAGAAGAAGTTGTGGTGCACTAAGCTACTAAAAGCATGAAAAAACATTAACATAAAATAGAAATTGGAAGGCAAATTGATCTTGTATTGCTAGAATTTGGAGTACATGTAGAGGAATGCTTCTTGAAATAAAAATAAATTATTAGCTAATACAAAAGATAAAGTAGAAGATAAAGAAGAGAGGGATCCTCTAGCAGAAGTTCTGGATGACTCTTGCTTCAAGTGTGGTTGCCTCACACTTGAAAAGAGTTCTCCTTAGCTTCTTCTTCTTCCTCCAAGCTATCTCCTCAAGGTAGGTGTCAACCACCTTGTTCCTCCTCTTGTCTAGCCGTCCTCTCTAGTAGAAGTTCTCCTCCTTTGGCATGGCACAAGAGATAGGAAGATGAAGAAAGAAGGCACCAAGGGGGCGGGTGGTTGCCCCCTTGATCTTCTTTCCCTCTTCTTCTCCTTGGCTGTGGGTTTAGGTAGTGTAGGGTGGAACTAAACTAATGGAAGAGATGAGATTATGGTGGTGGTTAAGGGGGCTAGATATAGGAATGGTGGAGGGACCTTTGGATGTAGGGTTAGGATTGAATGGTGGAGGTAGTTAGGTGATCCTATGGCCACCAAGAGTTGGCGCCATTTCAAGGGATGTGGGAGGTGGTGGTTATGGGTGGAATCCACCCTTTGGTGGACGTTCATGGGTGTAAGGGTGCTTCCATTTTGGTGCCAAAAGTAGGGTTTCTAGAGGGGTAGGTTTTGGAGGGAAATTTGGATGGTGGTGATTGGGCTGAAGGGTATGTGTATGGTTGAGATGGAGGGGTTTTTGGAGGGAAATTGTGGGGTGGTTATAGGTGATTTTTGGCACCAAAAAATGGTGTCTTTTGGTGGTGGTTGAGGGGCTAAGGGTTGTCTATTGTTGGCACCAAAAATAGGTTAGGAGTAGGGAAGCTTAGGTGGACTAGTTGGTGGAGCTTAGTAGGGTTTTCATTCTGCAATTCGGAGTGGCTGGTGTGGATTGTCATTCTGCAGGGAGAAGAAGAAAAAGATTAAATAATAAAGAAAAGATTGGTTATTTATATACAAAATCCAAAAGAATGTCTAAATCCTATTTTTATTAAACAATGCATGTAATTCATGCATGCAAACTAAATTATAAACTAGCGTACTTAAATTCTAGTTCATGCTATCATATTTTCATATGAATGTAATGTATGAAATATGCATGCAAGCAAATTTATAAACTAATCTATTTACACGTTAATGTATGTTATGTACATGTATACATTAATCTAATGTCTAGGCATTTGCATATTCATTTAGCCCACAAATATGGGCTCATCAAATGCCCCCATGCTTAGATTTTGCTAGTCCCTAGCACCATCTATGACGAACTCTTAAGTTCCAAGCTAGATTTAACCATCAGGATGTCTTGTTATACCTCACCTCCAGAGACTTGTTGAAATACTTTCCTTAGGCCTTAAGGTATCCAAGTACCATTCAAGATACAGACCTGATTTGCTTCAGTTTTGGGTCTCAGACAATGGTTTCTTAAACTTCTAAGTTTATCCTAGAGTTTGTAACTCCCAAAGGTTGAAGTGTCAATGATCAATGCATAATTTGATTAATGGGCACCCACGCTTATTCTTCCCATATGTTCCCAGGATTAGACTTGCCCTTCACCTACCTAGACCTACCAAGGTTCAACCATACTCAGACTTGGCCACTTTCTCCTCACCTTTTTTTTTATCTCAAGGTCAACAAAAGGGTGAACCCAGTGTATATCTCCTCGACTAGGCATGTGGCCCCTTTTATTCACTCGGTTGTTTCCACTTATCTCCAAATCTCCCTTTTTTTCACATTTTCTTGGGTACCCATGTGTAACGAGGTACCTTTTATTCTCAATAGCACCCATGTGTACCGAGGTGTCATTTCCCTCCTCATTCTTTCTTTATTCTCCATTTCATTTTTCTGGTGAGTGGCTCTCCGTCCTTTTTAAATGCTTCACCTAAGTAAAATCTTGGAAGACTCGGGGCTCAAGGTTGGGCTCTGGACATCCCACACTGTTTGCGATGCTGAATCGAGTTTTAAGAATATCGCGTTGTAATATTGCTGAAAAAGCATTCAAAATAAATACAATTTTATTACTTGAATTTTAAAGTCCGAGGTCGAACATAAAGAGCAAACTGGTGCTTTAGAAATCAAGATCACAATTCAATAATATCAATAATGCAAAAATATAAGAGTACCTGGCAATGTAGATCACAAAATATTCAAGAATTCAATGCATATAAAAATTAGAATGTTTGTGCTATTTCTTCTCTCTCTCTGATTCTCTTCTCTTCTTCTGATTTTTGGCGTTGGCGAGCTCTTTTGCTTTCTCTCTCTTCTCCTTCCTTCCTTCCTCTTCTTTTGATTTTGGCTTCTCTCTTCTTCAGCTTCTTCCTTAGCCCTTAGCTCTCTGCCTGCTTCTTCTGCTTTAGCTTTTCTCTTCTTCTTTCTCTCTTTGCCAGCTGCCTTTTTCTTTGGCTTTTCTCTTCTTCTTTCTCTCTCTCTGCCGATTGCCTTTTCTTCTTCCTTTGCCTTGTTCCTTCAGCTTCTCCTTCTTTGCCTTAGCTTCTGCGACCCTTTTCCTTCCTTCAGCTCCTTCCTCTTCTTCTTCAGCCCTTAGCCTTCTCCTTCCTCTTCTTCAGCTTCGCTTCTCCTCCTCTTAGCCAGCAGAGCAAAACCTACCCCTTACTCGCGTGAACTCTCCTCTCCTTTCTCTCTTAGGTTCTGCTCTCCCAGAGCCACGCTTCTCGGGTAATCGGGTCGGATACGTGCTAGGGACCAGGCCCACCGACATGCGATGGTGGGCGAGGTGTGCTAGTCGGGTCGGGTCAACCAGGTCCGCAGGGCGTGGTCACGAACGAGGCTGTGAGATGGGGAGAGAGGGACCTCACCCCGTGAGTTGGAGGCGATAATCCTCTAATAGAAATTCACTTTATGCGGGCGTGGCTGCTCGTCCAGTTCCGAGGTGGGACTATCTTCCCACCTTCCTCGCGCGTGCCTGCAACAGAGAAGCTCTCTTCGATTGCAGCAGCTGCCTGATTGTGCTACTCCTCAACTCAGTTAATTAAGTTAATTTTTCTTAATTAAGAGTAGAAGAAAGTAACTTAGGTTAACTCGAAATTGTGTTGGTTTAGTAGTATAGGGTCAAATTAACCTAACATTTTAGATTTTTTTAACTGGTTGAGTCTAGGTCGTTCGTGGAAGGTATACATTATTTTAAATTCACCAATTAATTCTAAACATCTTATAGGTATAGGAGTTATAATTAAGTTAATTTTAATAACATGAATTTCGCAAAATGATTTAAATTGAGGAAATATGCAAAATTCCATATGAAATCACATTAACAACATTTATTTCAAAAGAATTAAGGCAAATGAGAATTTATCTAGACAAAGTATGCCTTATTACAACAATTGAAAGCAAAAAGAAATTAAAAATATAACAAGAAAAATAATTTCTTTATTTCTTTACTCTTCAGCCTCTCTCTCTCTTTTCTTCTTTCTTTCTCTCTTTCTCTATTTTCCTTTTATTTTATTTATCATTTATCTTTTCTCTTTTTCTTTTATTACTCTTCTTATTTTCTCTTGTTCTCGAGCTTCTTTTCTTTCTTTTAACTTCTCTTCTGCTCTGCCTCTTTCTTCCCTTAGTCTTTTCTTAAGCTTCCTTAATCTCTTTGTGCCTGTTAACCTTCCTCTCTATGCCTTTGCGAGTTGTCCTTCTGCTCCTTTCTTCTTCCTTAGCCTTTATTTCCTTCTTACCTTAGTTATTTTCCCTTCAGCACTTAGCCTTCAGCCTTCTTTCTTTAACCTCTTTCCTTGGCGTCTGTACTTAGCCATCAGCCTTCTGATCCTTAGCTTTAGCTGAACCGATTCGATTTTTCTTCCTCAACCAAAAATTGGTTTTTGATTTGTGGTTCAGACCTTTCGGGGATACGCAGCACCCTTTATAGGGTGGGACCAGACCCTATTAGGACCTCACCTGATTTGGTTTAATTTGGTTTATTTTCGGTTTATTTCTCAAGCCAAACCAGCCCAACCGCCTCCCAGGGCCACACACACCGCACTCCTACACAGGCGCACACCCGCAAACACACATGCCCGCACACACACACGCACATGCTCAATAACCGTTCGTATCCGTGCGCCGAGCGCTAATGACTGAGGAGCGTAAAGAACAAATTGCTTTTATACTAAGGTGGGCGCATAAGGATCTCTGATGTGGGACTAATGTTCCCCCTTCCAGAGCTGACTTCAAGTGTCAATATCTCCTAGCTCAGAGCTCCAAATCAAGCGAATCAAAGCTTGTTGGAAAGCTCTAGAGTAGCTCTACAAGATTACAGGGTCAATTTAATGCTAAGGGGAAGATTTCCTCTTTGATTTGAAGGGTAGAGTTATGGGTTTCCTACGGTTTACTTATGCCTGGAAGTGAAATAAAAGCTACAGAGTCTATAGATTGGACTTAAACTCTTGGCTAAGGTTCTAAATAGGACCTACAAGTATTTCCGCAGCTACTTGTGAAGGTTTTGAGCTCTCAACATCTTTAGGAAATGCAGAGAAACTTGAAGCTTCTCTGAAAGCTTCAGAGATTGAATTCAAACTTGAGAAAGGTATAACAGACATATATAATCATTCTCAATCGATTGGAATAGCTTCTAAGGGTTGTAACAAACTGATTTGGGTAGGAATCATGATCAAATCTCATCCAAAGACCACGGCCAATAGTTTAGGTCCAAAAATAACCCAAACTGACAGTGTTTGAATTCCAACAAATTTACATAGCTGAGCTCATTTAATTCACTCTAAAATCATTCATACGAATCTCAGAAATAATTCAAGCTCCTCAAATCAACAGATTGAGCTTAGAGTCAAGATCTCCAACTTAGGTTTGACTGTAAGGCTCAAAATTTGACTTTCTGTTCTAAGCCTCTTTACAAGAAATTAAAGCCTAAAATAAGATCCTTTCATCCTCAGGAACTCGTTCAACCCCTTAAAAAGATGATTGAACCTAAGAAACTAGGGTTCCAGGCTCATCACCTGAACTCTAAAAGTGCTTTGTTCGTCAGAAGAGTTAGGAGTTTGTTACACTCATTTGAACATAAAATCAACTTCATTGCATTGCACTGATGCTTTTTAATCCCTCAAATGCGACTTTTAAACTACTGTCATGCTTCTCCAACTCCGTCGGAGTTGGAGAAGACAAATCCTTATATTCAACTCTAGTTGTTAAATCTTTAAATAAAAGACCTCAAATTAATCAATGATCATAATTACATCAATCTGGAGCTTCTCATCAACTTCTATAGGCTAAAGATCAAATTTGACTCGCTGGAGCTTGCCGGAGCTCCTGTGAGTTTAGAAAAAGATGAAATCCATGTACAGAAAGAAATTACATGCTATTTTTGATTTGAAAAGGTTCCTGAGGTTACAAGGAACCTCAGGATCACATTAGATTCCTTATTAACTCATTAGATGTAAGATTAAACAGTAAATTCAGTTTGAATAAGATTTGAGTTGATTAAGGCACAGGACTTGATCTCCCACTCAGATGAGTGGTCAAGACAAGTCAAAGAAGGATTGCGATGATAAATACTTAGATAATTTTAAGTTTTAACTACTCCTAAGCCGCCATTGACAGTGAGCTCAGGAACTTAAATAAAATTAGGCTTTTACATTACATATGATAATTAATCAAATTAAGATGATAATTAGGATCCTTTAATGATGAGTGAGTGATGGAGGATCCGATGGATGTGAAATTAGGTCAACTAGTGCTGCCATGGACAACAGAAGTAATTGATGAAGGTGAATTGTGGATTAGGCGAATCAGTGATCAAATTAAAGATTAATTGAGATAGAAATGATCGTGGATGATAGAGGAAGGTGGACAGTGAGTTCAAAAGACAAAACTAGGGCTCTGGCAAGCTCAAGGAGATCACCGGAGTCAAAGAAGATGATTTTGAGAATTCTGACATTACACTAAACCACCTAACTAACTACCTAGCTAAACTACTCTACTCCTACTCCTATCCTACTGTTACCTAGACAAAGGGGTCAGAGGAACTCCGTCGAAGGCTCATAACGGAGGAGTGAAATCAGAGGGGAATTATGAAGATCTCCGGCGGCGGATGTGAGATGAAGCAGAGGTACTCCTTGGTCAGCGCTTGTGTCTAGACACGCGGCTGACCTCGACGAAGTTCCTGAGCCAATTGAGGTGGACAAAGGAAGTCGGAAGATGAGGTGGAAGTTCGCTGGAGTTGCGGAGGGAATAGCCTATCGAAGTCGGCTGCAGTGAAGAAAAGGGAAGGGAGCCAACTTGAAGAAAATCAAGGGGGTCAAGGGGCGAAGAGGCTAGGAGGAGGTTAACCACTGGCATCTTCTTCGACGATGGTGAAGTTATCTCCTACCCTAAATTAGGATAATAGTGTCATCCAGACCGATGAATGAAGATGGGATGGTAAGCGCAAGCTCCAGGAGCTTGGAGAAGGTGAGGTGTCGTCGGATGGGCGGTGATCGTGTGGTGGAAGCACCCTCGGTCGTCAATCATTCAATCGGTTGAAGAGAAGAAGAAGAAGTTAGGGACTTGGTTGTGATAAAACTTAAGGACCCATATGAAAAATAAGGACCCGATTGGAATGAATTGTAAGGACCAAAATGTAAACTCAAGTTTTCAAGGTTTATTTTAATTTAGATCTTTTTCAACTTTTTATATATGATAGAAAATAAGGTAATTATTATATTCAGACCTTTAATTTACATTTTTGACCTTCTTAGATTGATTTATTTAATTAACTAATGTTACTTAAGTTATTACATACTTATTAATACATTATGCTTAAGTTAGTTAACTTATTAATTAGAGGAATGATTGTTAATATCTCAAGTCCAATTATTAATTAGATTATTAATAATATTAATTGAATGTTAAATAGCATTTTTAGCTTATTTTAAGGTCCTTTACTATATATCCCTTATTTTATAATTAACCCATATATTCACATATTCTTAGCTAATTAACTAGGAAGACTAGTTAATTAGGGGTAATTAGAGATTATGATGAGCTTCTCATCACTGCCACTACCCTCAACACCAATTGAATGCCTGGAATTGTGCGTGAAGACATTCCGCGTAGCCTGGGACACGAGCCTAGGGCTGGCAAGTCCTGGAGCTCCTGCAAGCAAGCTCCGAGCTTCTCTTCAATGGAAGATGACCATCTGCACCCGAAATCACCACAACGGCCTTGCAGCCACGTCAGAATGTTCAGGGAGCTTCGCCAAGGCACGGCGAGTGTGCAGCGATGGTCGCGTGGCGTGGGGTCGCCTGAGTGAGTGTGCCTAGGGCACCCTGTGTGCGTGTGTATGGGTGTGTTCGGGGGTGTGTTTGGGCAGTCAATGAAGTGAATGGAGTAAGGGGTTGTGATCAGGGAGTCGAGGCTGAGCTTATGGATCTGTCAGTGAGGAGGGAGGTGGTCTGTGGTGGTGGAGCAATCTCGTCGGAGTTGGTGGCTGGAGGTGAAGGAGATGATGGTGGTGGAGTGCAACAGTAGTCGAATGAGGGAAAGAAAGAGGGGGAAAGATTGTAGAGGGTGAGAGGAACTTATCTAGGAGGTGAAGAGACGAAAGGGAGACAGAGATGGCGTCTGGCTCGTATTGTCGACGCCGGAGACGAAGATGCTCAGTGAAGACGGTCGGCAAGGACAAAGGGGAGGCAGGGGCATTGGCGGGTGCTGCGCAACGCGGATGAACGTGAGGAAGAGGAACCTGCCACCGGTATTGTGGTTAGGCGATCGAGGAGATCAGGGAGGGTCGCCGAAGGTTGATGAGCGAGTTAGCCGGAGGAGAAGAGATGAATTTGAGGGGAATTCCGGCCAATTTCAAGATTAGGAGATGCGGTTGAACCTGGGCCATCTTAAATAGGCCTCTGGGGAAGAATTTACGCTTGGAAGCCAAGCTTCCAAGCAAGGTATGATGGTCGGAGATGGAAACTTGAAAGAGACCCAAATCTCTCATGCATTCGCATGAGAGATTGGGTACCAAATAGGGCATCAAATTGGGTTTGCATTGGAGGGAATTTATCAAAGAATCTTCCTTCCAATTTTGAAGGGGATCCTCTGAGAAATCAGGGAGAAATCGCCTTCTCAAGCTCGTTGGAGATTCCTCCGCTATAATGGTGGAGGGACCTAATTGTAAAGAACAATGAAGAAACTAGGGGGTCAAATGCTAGGGTTTTTGAAATATAGGGGTAGAAATGTAATCAGGTTGGACTGATTAGCAAAGTGGGTCAAGATGAGTTCCCCTTAGGTCCAAATTTTGGTAAAAACCTAATTTGGACCTAAGGAATCCAATGGTGAAGTTGGATTTTGGGTTTGACCACGTTTGACCAGGAAATTTGCAAAAAAATCTAATTTAGGGCAAATATATGTTTGAGACCCCATTCTAGGCCAAAATAGGTTCCAATGGCCAAATTAAAAGTTCTAAACCCTAGAGAATATTTTTCTATGATTTTTAGAAGGTTTAGGTGAATTTTATTCTGACCAGAAACTTGTTTAATCAAGTGGGTCTGTTTTAGGATTACAAGAAGTCATTTAATTCGCAGAACTCACACGAACCCTTTTCTGTCTGAACCAACCCACTTTTTATCTTGTTAAGACCTTTTGACCTGTGTTTAGCCCTTGAGAAATTCCGTTGTTGCACTGCAATGGTAAAATTGCAATTTTACCCCTTGTTTCTTACTTTTCTCTTAGAAAGGTTATTTAGCGAATTAGGACCTCCAGTTGGTTATGTAGGAGCTTTTATTCTCTTCATTAAGTCAAAATGAGCTAGTTAGGGCTAATGATGGTGTTCCCATCACACACCCAGGGGTTACTACATGTGACATGCCTACTATACCCCATAGGGATCTCTATTAGGTTTGAATATGAGTTAAGGTGCATTAATTTAGAGTCCCCAACCTCGATTCTAACAGAACTCACAATAAGCTCTCATATGGTTGCCCTAATTTTAAGTCTGTGTATGTGTAAAGGATACTTCGATTTCAAGGATCCCCAAACCAAGGGATAAATAGAGAAGTTCTATACTTCATAAACCCTTGACTTAATATATCAGCCTCTCAACTTCTCAATTGCTTGAGGCAAAATCCATATCTTAATAAATACTTAGATTTTTAAGCCAAATCAACCCTAGGGGTCTAAAAATAATATCTCTCCCTTATCTCCTAAGACAAGACATTTAAGGTCTTATTTCATCATTCATTCCAGCCTAGATCTTTAGGTAAATTCATCTACAAAGATTGCTTAGACTAACCAATTAAGCTCAATAAATTATTTTTTTAAAAAAGAGAGGTCAAGAAAACTACTAATGCACCTATATGCATGCAGATATGTATAAATTCTATAAACAAAACCTCAGGTTTTACCCCCCCATGCCTGGCTTATGCAATGTCCTCATTGAAAATAAAATAGCCAAGGGAGGATGTTACCTGAGGTGGAGAATGAAAGGATCTAAGGCTCCTCGAGAGTGACTTCGTCAATGAGATGGTCATCCAAAGTAATGTACGATTTTAAATGTTGTCCATTCACGATAAAAGGCTTTGTTGAAGAGGAGGGGCTCTTGGTCTCCATAGCCCCATGCGGAAACACTTTAGTGATTATGTATGGCCCATCCCAATGAGATTTCAATTTTCCAGGGAATAACTTAAGTCTGGAATTGAAGAGCTAGACTTGTTTGTTTGTTGGGTTCAAAGGTCTTCCTAAGGATATACTTATCATGCAAGACCTTAGCTCTCTCTTTATAAGCTTGGGAGGTGTCATATACATCATTCCTCAACTCCTCAAGCTCAGTTAATTTCAAAAGTCGTGCCTTACTTGCCTTTTCTAAGTCCAGGTTAACATTCTGGATAACTTAGAGTGCCCTATGTTCAAGCTCAATGGGTAGGTAGCATGCTTTCCCATACACAATCCGGAAGGGAGACATACCCAAAGGGGTCTTGTAGGTCTTGTAGGCTGTACGATATGCCCATAAAGTGTCATCCAGCTTTTGGGACCAGTCCTTCCTATTTGGCCTAATAGTCTTCTCCAAAATATTCTTAATCTCCCTATTTGACACTTCAACCTACTGATAACACCACACAAGGGGGTAGTAATTAGGTTGAATATGGCCCATCTTTAGAATAAAAGGCACAACATAAAGTAGAATAGGAGCATTGCATGCATCAAGTACCAAGATTGCTTATAAACTGCATTAATGGCCATTTGTGTAAAGCATGTGTCAAAGCAGGCCCCAGATGAGCAATCGGATTGCACGGATGGATTCAGAACGACGAACGGAGTCCAACAGACTCAAGATTGGCCAAATCCGACATCCGGAGCTCCCACAATGGGCCCAAGAAATTCTGACCATTGATCTGGAGATCAACGGCCCAGAAAGCGCCACGTCGCCCCGCCCCCACCGCTCGCACGCCCTCAAGCCAACCAAGGATGAATCTCGGCCATTGATCTTCGATCGAACAGCCGAGATCCGCGTGCTCGCCCGCGGTCGCCGCGACAAAGAGCGGGCGTGGCGCAACGGCTAACGCGCATGCCCGCATCACAGCGACGCGCGTTCAAATCGCGCGGAGCGAAAATCAAGCGAGAGCGAAGGGCGCGGCAAAATTGGGCCGCCCGATCAGCAGCGGGCGGCCAGGATCGCGCCACGCGGCGCGATGACAGCTCCCGAGCGCCCATGCGCGCGCGCACGCCGGGCGGAAACGCGCGCGCGCACGCGCGCCTGAGGTGTGATCTAAGCGCGGGCGTAGGAGGATCTCAGCCGTCCGATCTTCGATCGGACGGCTCTCGTTCAACGTCCACGGATCGCGCATGGAGAGAGAGCGGGGCGGGCAGCTGACCGGCGACAGGAGAGCTTCACCGACGTATCTGGAAGGGATTTTAGCGACGTTCTGGATGTCGCTAAAGCACATTCTTCTTTTAGGAAGCCCTTAACTCTATTTAAACCCCCTTCTACCACCATTCAAGGCATACTCTCCCACTTGCAACTACTCCACTCCTCTCCTAGCTAGTTTTAGGCACTCTTGTAATCGCCGGAGACGATGAGCCGCCGACGGAGCCTCCTCCACTGCCGTGGCTGCCTCGTCGCTCTCCACTCTCTCTCTACCTCTCTCTCTCTCTTTTAAGCTTTCATTTACTTTTGTTGAAGCATGTATTTAATGTTGTAAACCATGAACTATGAATGCATGTTTAATGAAATTATTTTCCGTTTAGTCGCCATTTTAATTTATATTTAAAGTGCATGATTAAAACCAACAGCCTTCTAACCCTAAACTCTCTCTATCTCTCGCTTTTCAAAATCGTCTCTTTCGCAAGCAAAACTCCGCCTTTTTCGTGACAACAAGTGGTAAACAAAATCTGATTTCCACGCCTCCCTGAGACCGACACTCGGACTCACCTCCGTTTACTTCTTTTAAAATCGACGTATCAAGTGCAACTATAACGACACCTCTTAACACACACGCACGACGACACGTCAGTTTTTGGCGCCGTTGCCGGGGAGGCAACGGATTTGTTTTATCACCTCCATTCCACACTCATTCTCACATCGTCTAATGCCCTATTTTCCTTTTTACTTGACGGTTGCAGGAATTCGATGCATGGACGGCGAAGCGACGCATTCCACGACGGTAGCAAGGGAGTAGGCGCCTTGAGGACCGATAGTGAGTAACCTCTCTCTCATTGTTTGCTTGCGTGAAAAAGATTAAAAAAATCATAAAAACTGAAAAAAATTGGCGTGGTGAATGATTGCTTGACCCACATTCTTAACACATCACCCTACAAAAAAATGTATACTCTAATATGCTGAATAAATTCTTGGAGTGTTCTTTTCTTTTTCTCTTGAGTGGTGTTTGCGAAGGCACCGTGAGTTGACCTGGGCTGCACCACTCAACCCTAAAAACTGACTCATCTAATAGAAGCTGCACGATCTTTAGGATGAGCACACTAGGGTTTTAGAGCCTCTACAAAATAAAAAGGAAATCTACTTTCACCAAGTTGTGTGTAGAACTTGACGTGCCCACTGAAACTTGGTTGAAAGCATTAAGACATGTCAACCCTAAAAGGAACTAAAGTAAGGATAAAATACTAAAAGACACCACACCTTAAAAATCCTTGCTTGAAAACCATGTTTTGCTAGAAGCACACACTTTGAAAGTGGAAAATTAAGAGGCACCACCCCAATCAACGCCTCATCACATCACCCTAAGCACAAGCACTATCCTAACCCTTTAAAACTGAGTAGATGTGCCCTAGGCAGGACTGAGTTAAGTCTCAAAAGGTAAGGTTTTGTTTGCTAGGCACTTGGCTTTCATTCCCTTGGTAGAATCTGGTGACTAGGCTGTGGGGCAGTGTCAAACGACCGCGGTTGTGGGGTCTATGGAACCGGAGCGCAAGCCAAAGGAAGAACCTTCCCTGCAATCCCCTCGTAATCAACCTGGCCAGATTAGCCTTGGGAAGGGGAGTCCAGTGCTTACGGACTTAATCAACCTTTGTGAGATTTCTAGGTCTTCTAAGGAATACACCATAAGGACTATGCTTGTTTGCTTGGTTGAGGACACAACTCTCTCGCATCTGTTCTTCCCACATCCCTCCATTTCTTCCAAACCATGGATTTCAATGCCTATCCATCTTACCCAAACTACCCCCAACAGGATTTGTATGCTAACCCAAGTGGACCATACCCACAGTCTACTTGGGCTAACCAACCACCAAGTTGGGGGTACAACCTTGAATATCCCTCTTGGCCCAACTATGACCAAACCGCACCAACCTCTTATTGGAATACAACCAACATAGCCACCCAAGGGTACGATTCAAATCATGGGGCTCCATATCTCGATTGTCCTCACGATGCCTCCTCATTTAGGTCCTACCCGCTCTACTGTGATAGGACCTACACTTTAGGAGAACACCAAGAACCCTACCCATCTCAGGATAATAACCAAGAAAGGTCATCTGAATTCAACAACCTTGCCTACTTGACCTTTGGATTAGAAGGAGTTCTAGACAAATGGAAATCAGAAAATGATCAGAAATCTAGGCAAGCCCAGGATCATCAACCTTTGATTTGGTCCCCTGATGAAGAATCTGACTGGGAGGAGGACTTAGAACCTCAACTATTCTGGAGTAGGACCAAACAGAGAATGGTTCCTCTTGAAGAACTGGACCCTGAACATGATAGAATAGAGGACCCACCCAAGAACCTAAACACCAGTGTGGGTTCTGATCCATAACCTCAACCATACTCTCTTAACCAGGATCTCAAGGAGGAAATCCAAAGGACACCAAATGACACCATGTCAATTCTTGATAACCTCAAATTAGAACTACATAGACAGAATCAAGAATTGGTTAAAGGGCAACAGGTCATGATGGATTTGTTCCAACAATTGGGGAAAGAAGGCCAGAGAAAGATGTTGCACACAACGCCACTCATAAAGCAAGGACCTACCATGATCAATTGGACTACACCCAGTCATCCTGATTTGGTTCAGTCCACCATTGATACCCCTCAGGAGTTGGATAGCTCAGTGGATAAGGACAGTAAGGATTCCTTGGAACACAATTTGGGGAAACATCAGGAGGAAACTGAGAATGTGAGGGGAGAGGCCTTGGAATCTGAATCCAATCGACCCAAGAGAAGCAATCCGGTGGGAGCAGCAGCCACCATCATAGATGGAGAATGGAGTTACAATCTCAAAGAAATTGATTATGAATCGGTTGGAATCCCCATCACAAATTTGGAGGAGGGCCGAGAGAAAGAATATGATCTAGAGGATGAAATTGACCCTACCTCTAATGTAACCCCAAACAGTGAATCTGATACAGAGAAGGTGACAGAAAATATTCTTGAGATCAAGGGCTTGGAAGGAAAGAGCGATGAAACCATAGTTGCGGAAGAGATGGATTCATCTTTGGAGAGAGGCCTCATGCTTGGTTGTAGGGCTCAGTATGAAACTCTGGACTTTGTTACCTACCCTACCAAAATAAGAATCCCGCAACCCGAATGCACTGGAATTGATACACTTTCGATGGATTACAGTTTTATGGGGACACAAGCTAAATATAAGACCTACATCTTTAGTGTTTGGCATGTCATATTTGGGGTGCGTTCGTCCACAGCAACTTGTTTGCATGCCCACAAACTAAGAGAGGATCTGACACGGGCATGCATGATATATCTATTACAGAATTCCTGCCCCTTAGGAACGGGACTCCACCACAACCTTATTTGCATCTGTGGACTTCTGATTTTGGGTCTGGTTAATTTTGAACATATCTTCTTGACCCAAGCCATTCTTGTTTGTGCACCGCCTAGCTGGAGGCGTTAAACTCAGCGCTTCCTGGGAGGCAACCCAGCGGATTCAGACTGATCTGGTAGTTTACGTCACTCAGGTACTATCTTTTTGAACCCTTCTGCATCCATGCATCTGGCAATGAGGACATTGTCCAACTTAAGCATGGGGGGATGGTAAATTGCATAATCCTGAGCTTAATTAATCAGTCTGAATGAATAAATTAATTGATTAAAAAAAAAATTTGAATTTAGGAAGAAAAACTTAGGCATTAGAAACTTGTCAATAGTGGGAAATAATACAAAAAGAACTTAAACACTTAAACTTTTCAGGCCTTCAGGCTTAATCAGCCCTGGTGTCCATTAAAATATGGATTTAGCGACGAATTCTTGCAACTTTAAGCTATTCTAATCCGCCTAATAAATAAGGTAATAAGTATACGACTTATCAACTCACCCTCTAACTCAGGAAAACTTTGAGTCTAAGCATCTACACACATTTTTGCACAAACTCACTTCTCGGAGATTTTGACGGAAATTGTGTAGGTAATGAACTCTCTAGGGTGGTATGGCTGGCAAGTTGTCATGGGTAACAGCCCATTGGCAGGTTGTCCAGAACCCAGCCACAGGCCATTTCTTTTTCGCTGCCTCTAGGTACATTTGAGATTAGGGAAGCCACCTACGAAAAAAAAAAAGAAGAAGAAAAGAAAATAAACCACACTTCACCGCACAAGTATGGCTGGCAAGTGATCATGGGTAACAGCCCATTGGTCGGTTGTCCAGAGCCCAGCTCAATAATTGCACAAAAAAAAAGACCAAAACACCTAAGGATGAAGCGGGGAAGTAGTACAAGCCGGGGAGATATACGCTGGAAAATCCTTGTGTTGACCCCAAGTAAAATGAACGTAGGGAGAAAGCTACCAATCGAACAAATACACCTTCAGGCAAAAATTTATTTTCTTTTCCGGTCACCTAGAGGCGTAGAAACTCGAAGTCTGTCTCAATTACCGTTAAGTGAGTCTATCACAACATTCACACCAAGATGCTTAGCACTTAGGGTTTTGACTGAGTTTTGGGTGGGTTGGGTAGGCGTAAAAAGTTACCAACCCACACTGAATTCCGAAAATTCTAAAAAGACATATATAGATATATACGTATACATATGTATAGTTATATATACAAAGCAAGGATTCGGGCGATTCGTATTTTGGCAGACACCCGGGCGCTGCTTAGTCTTTATAGATTAAGATCTTTGTATATTTCCTCTTATTGACGAGTAACGAAGTGCCTAAGCAAGTACTTCTGGAATTCTCCAAAGAAATAAAGGCTAGAATAAACTTTGCTAGGGACTATCAAGGAGTAAGCATGGGGGTATGATAACACCACGCAAGGGGGTAGTAATTAGGTTGAATATGGCCTATCTTTAGAATAAAAGGCACAACATAAAGTAGAATAGGAGCATTGCATGCATCAAGTACCAAGATTGCTTATAAACTGCATTAATGGCCATTTGTGTCAAGCATGTGTCAAAGCAGGCCCCAGATGAGCAATTGGACTGCATGGATGGATTCAGAACGACGAACGGAGTCCAACGGACTCAAGATCGGCCAAATCCGACATCTGGAGCTCCCACAATGGGCCCAAGAAATTCTGACCGTTGATCTGGAGATCAACAGCCCAGAAAGCACCACGTCGCCCCTCCCCCACCGCTCGCACGCCCTCAAGCCAGCCAAGGACGAATCTCGGCCGTTGATCTTCGATCGAACGGCCGAGATCCGCACGCTCGCCCGCGGTCGCCGCGACAAAGCGCGGGCGTGGCGCAACGGCTAGCACGCACGCCCGCATCACAGCGACGCGCGTTCGAATCGCGCTGAGCGGAAATCAAGCGAGAGCGAAGGGCACAGCAAAATTGGGCCGCTCGATCAGCAGCAGGCGGCCAGGATCGCGCCAAGCAGCGCGATGACAGCTCCCGAGCGCCCACGCGCGCGCGCACGCCGGGCGGAAACCCGCGTGCGCACGCGCGCCCGAGGCGCGATCTAAGCGCGGGCGTAGGAGGATCTCAGCCGTCCGATCTTCGATCAGACGGCTCTCGTTCAACGTCCACAGATCGCGCATGGAGAGAGAGCGGGGCGGGCAGCTGACCGGCGACAGGAGAGCTTCACCGATGTATCTGGAAGCGGTTTTAGAGACGTTCTGAATGTCGCTAAAGCACATTCTTCTTTTAGGAAGCCCTTAACTCTATTTAAACCCCCTTCTACCACCATTCAAGGCATACTCTCCCACTTGCAACTACTCCACTCCTCTCCTAGCTAGTTTTAGGCACTTTTGTAATCGCCGGAGACGACGAGCCGCCGACGGAGCCTCCTCCACCGCCGTGGCTGCCTCGTCGCTCTCCACTCTCTCTCTACCTCTCTCTCTCTCTCTTTTAAGCTTTCATTTACTTTTGTTGAAGCATGTATTTAATGTTGTAAACCATGAACTATGAATGCATGTTTAATGAAATTATTTTCCATTTAGTCGCCATTTTAATTTCTATTTAAAGTGCATGATTAAAACCAAGAGCCTTCTAACCCTAAACTCTCTCTATCTCTCGCTTTTCAAAACTGTCTCTTTCGCAAGCAAAACTCCGCCTTTTTCGTGACAACAAGTGGTAAACAAAATTCGATTTCCACGCCTCCCTGAGACCGACACTCGAACTCACCTCCGTTTACTTCTTTTAAAACCGACGTATCAAGTGCAACTATAACGACACCTCTTAACACACACGCACGACGGCACGTCACCTACCCACTTGTCTGGGGATGATAAGGGGTAGCAATTTTGTGAGTTACCTCTAGACTCTTAAGTATCCGATTGAAGTGGCGGTTCCTAAAATGAGGTCTCCCGTCACTAATAATAGTCTTAGGGTAGTCGAAGAGGGATATGATATTGGCCTTCACAAATTTCAATACCACCGAGTGGTCATTTGTGCACATAGGAATGGCCTCTATCCATTTAGAGACATAGTCAACCGCCACTAAGATATACTCATATCCATAGGGCAAAGGGAAGGCACCATGAATTCTATTCCCCATACATCAAAAATTTCCACAGGTTGGATTGGGTGTTGGGGCATCTCATTCCTCTTCCTAATTGTTCCAATCGTTAGCATCGAACACAGTCCTTAACAAAGTTATGAGAATCCTTAAATAAAGTAGGCCACCAAAATCTAGACTGAGAACCTTAAAAGTTATTTTCTTAGCACTGAAGTGTCCTCCGCAATGAAGCTCATGGCAAAATCTCAAAACACTTTACTACTCCTCTTGAGGCACACATCGTCTTAGTACTTGGTCTTGTCCAATTCTAAATAATTCTGGTTGTTCATAGTGAAAGTATCTAGCTTGGGTAATGAATCTATTTCTTTTTTGCTCATCCCAAGAGCCAGGGGTCTCTCCAGTGACCAGGTAATTAACTATGTCAGCATATTGTGGGAAAGTTGGTTGTACCGCCATTAGGGTCTCATCAAGGAATGTCTTGTCAATGTCTCCAGATGGAGAGTCATCATGGGGTAGTCGAGACAAGTGGTCAGCCACTACATTTTCCACTCCTTTCTTCTCACGTATCTCTAAGCCAAACTCTTGAAGGAGTAGGATCCACCTAATCATGCATGGCTTAGAATCTTTGTTGGGAATGAGATGTTTCACAATCGCATGATTCGTAAAAATAACCACCTTAGATCCAAGCAATTAAGACCTGACTTTTCCAATGCAAATACTATAGCAAGTAATTCCCTTTGAGTCGTAGTGTAGTTTTGCTATGGTTCAGTCAGAGTCTTGCTGGCATAGTGAAGCAAATGTGGTATCCCCTCAACCCATTGCCTAAGGATTGCTCCCACGACGTAATATGAAGCACCACACATAAGCTCAAATGGGAGCGTCCAGTTAGGAGCCTGAAGAATAGGCATAGAAATCAAGGCCTCCTTCAGAGTGTGAAAGGCTTCAAAGCATTTTGCATCAAAATCGAAGGAAGACTCCTTTGCGAGTAGATTGCAAAGTGGCCTAGAAATTTTGCTAAAGTTTTTGATATGTAAAAGCTAGCATGGCCTAGAAAGGATCCAATCTGCTTAACATTCGTAGGAAATGGAAGCTTGGAAATGGAGTCGACCTTAGCCTTGTCTACTTCCAACCCCCACTTAGACACAACATGCCCAAGTATAATTTCGTTTTGAACCATAAAATGGCTCTTCTCCCAGCTAAGGACTAAATCAATCTCCTTACATCTCTTCAGCACATTTTCTAAGTGCAAGAGACACTGGTCAAAAGACAAGTTGTAAATAAAGAAATCATCCATAAAAACCTCGACGCACTCGTCAATCATGTCTGAGAAGATGGACATCATATACCACTGAAAGGTTACCAGTGCATTGCATAATCCAAATGGCATATGCCTAAATGCAAAAGTACCATAGGAACTAGTAAAAGTTGTCTCCTCCTGGTCATCAGGGAAGACTGCAACTTGGCTATACCCAGAATATCCATCGAGAACGCAAAAGTACTTATTCCCTACCAATGTTTCGAGAATTTGATCAATAAAAGGCATGGGAAAGTGATCTTTCTAGGTAGCGGTGTTCAGTTTGTGGTAGTCTATGCAGACCCTCCAGCCAGTTGAGGGTCTGGTAACCATTTGTTCCCCTTGGTCATTAAGTTCCATAGTAAATCCTACCTTCTCTGGCACCACATGAATTGGACTTACCTACTTACTATCAGCTATGGGATAAATGATCCCAGCATCCAACCATTTCAAAATCTCTTTTTTAACCACCTCCCTCATATTAGGGTAAGATGTCTTTGCATGTCCCTAAATGGTTTGATGGAGTCATTAGTATAGATGTGGTGCATGCAGAGCGTAGAGTATATACCCTTAATGTCAATAATGGTCCAAGCTATGACTTCCTTGTGCCTTGGTAAACAGTCAAGTAATTCTCCCTCTTGCACCTTAGATAGCATAGATGAGATGATTACGGGGAGCGTATCATTTTGCCCAAGAAAGACATACTTGAGGTGTTAGGGAGGGGTTTTAGGTCAAGGTCGAAAGCTTGAATGGTTAAGGGTTTAATATTAGATGTCCCCACCTCAGGTAGCAGATCTACCTTAGGCAAATATGAAGAGGAAAGAGACTCAGCAAAAACTCCCAATAATTCTTCAAGTTCCAGTATATCCCCATTACATTCTTCTAGAAGGTGGGAATGTTCATTTAGCATAACATGCTGAAGGGGGTCATCACATAGAATTGTTATGGTAGTCTCTTCAATCAAATCATCCACTACCTCAACCTGGGAACAATCCTCAAGACCCGGTTGCTTATAAGTGGCAAATACGTAGAGGCAAATCATCATGTTCCCAAAGCCAATTTTTAACGCCCCAGTATGACAATTGATCAAAGAGTTAGAAGTCACAAGGAAGTGGCAGCCCAAAATGATGGAGGGCTTGGTTGGCTTGTTGGTCGGGTCAGTGTCCAAAACCAGAAAGTCTATAGGGAAAAAGAAGTCCTCCACTCTTACCAGGATATCTCTAGTAATCCCTGGGGTGTCTTTAGTGATTGGTTAGAAACTCAGAGGATTACCAGTCTAGGCTTCAAGTTGCCGCCTCCAAGTTGTTCATACACATATCTCGGAAGAATATCACCCTCGCACCCAGATCAAGCAGAGCCTCATCTATATATAGGTCGCCAATGACCATTGAGATGTACAGGGCTCCTGGGTCCTCAAGCTTTGGGGGTGTTCTATGTTACACAATTGAGCTAACAGAATCTGGCTGAACAACTCTAGATTGGACCTATTTCCTATATTGTCGCTTTTACATGCACATGTCCTTCAGAAAGCGGGCATAGGATGGAATCTACCTGATAGCTTCAAGCAAGGGCAAATTGATCCACTTGTTTAAAAGTCTCCATGTTTTCGTCTGTCCTATCTTTGGCTTCATATGAACTAGCACAAGTTTGCCCTGAGATGGATAAGTGCTTTGGAAAGGGTATCCTTGGTCCCTGGGTGGAAGGGTTGTCATGTCGAGTAAGTGGTGGAACAGAGACAACCTCTTCCAGCTGGATAATTTCAAGTGGGGGAGAGTTGAGCGGCTCTTCTCCGGTGGGGGCAAAAGTCGGGGTGGATGCATTTTCAATAGCCGGGACTATAGGAGTATTAGGCTTGGGGATTTCTTTCCCACTCCTCAGAATAGTCACTGCCTAGGCATGCTCCCTAAAGACAATCCCTTTCCCTTTAGGGTTTTCATTAGTAGCACTGGGAAGCTTTCTAGTCTCCCTTTGTCTAACTGCCTCACAGGGTGTCCTATTTATGATTTCATTTCATGTATGGCCTTGTCATGAGATTGGATGATGGCACTTTGGCTTTCTTGCATAGTTCTCAACATTATCTTCAGTTCATCCATCTCTGAGGTCTTGGGTTGGGTAAAGGTCAAAGGTTGGTTCATTTGTTGATTCTGAAACGGTTGGGGCTTGTAATTCCCTGAATTGGAGACATTACCTTGTCTTCATGAAAAATTGGGGTGCTTCCCCCATTCCTTGTTATACATATTGGAAAAAGGGTCATTACGAGGTCTACGCCGAAACCCTTGGGTAGCATTCAAGTCTGCTTGTACAAGCTCAAGGAATTGGGAGGCCAATTGGCAATCCACAATGGCGTGTGTATTGCCTTGGCAAATGGAGCATTGTGAAGCTTGGGATGGGGAGGCATTCTACAAGAATTGGCTATGGTTCAACATAGCCATTTCCATGTTTTGATTCAACAGTTGTATTTGGTAGGCTAAATTCAGGGTGTCCCTAACCTCATTCGCCTCCATCTTTCTTTGCAAGAGAGTGGGTTTTCTATCCGAATAAGCATTAGTCAAATGGATAGAATTCTAACTCAAGGTCTCAAAAAGCTTCTAGTAGGATTTGTAAATCACAAGCACACTAGAAGGGAGGATGAATAGTGTGATAAAAAAAAATTTGCAAGACAAATCAACCCACAAAATACACAAGATATATAGTGGTTCCCCTCACTTGGGTACTCCACTACCTAAGTCTCCCAACTTAGGATTTTTAACCCGATTCCCTCAATCCGGAGGGAATCAATTTAATAAAACCTGAGGTAATTAACAGGTTATCTCAACCCAATTACAAGTATTGCAAAGAAATAAAGATACAGGTGTAAGCAAAATATAAATGAAAGCTTACAACAATCCCTAAGTCTCCAACAATTATATTGCTTAATGTGTATGTAAATTAATCTAACGAGAATATTAAGACGTAAACAAACAAATTTATCAAAGAAGAACATGATCGCCTTGATGACTTGTTGCAAGTGGAGAATGGCCTTGAGAGAATTGCAACGAGACAAGCTCTTTTGCAGCTAGTAATTTGAGAAATGAAGGTGTAGGCAAAGATAGAATTTTTGGCTTCTTGGTTGTATGCAAATGACACTCAAAGAGTGCTTATATAACCCACTAAGCACCTTCCCTACGATTACTAGCCGTTAGGGGCAATTTGGGTAGATTAGGGATAGGTTTAATTGCAAAATAGCCGTTCAGATTGGTCATAATGGTTAGTTGGTACCGGTACTAAACTTTTGGTACCGATACTGACTGCTTACAGTCAGCCCAACTAAGTCACCAGGTACCGGTACTCATGATGAGTACCAGTACTTGTGACTCATAGATTTGGGTCTAGTGACCTATATGTACCGGTACTAGTGATTAGTACCAGTACTTGTAAGGTCCAGGAAAAAACCAAGTGCACAAACTGTGACCACTTGGTACCGGTACTCACGATGAGTACTGGTACTTGTTGTTCACAGTTTAGGACTTAGGCTCAAACCTGTGCCTAGCATGTATCGGTACCTATGACCAGTATCGGTACTTGCTACAAGTACCAAATTTTGTAAGTGTAAGTCAATTTTTAGAGATATCCAACTTACTCTAAATGCCTTGATTTTGAAAAAAATCAATTTTGAGTTTTGAAATGAGTGAATGAACGATTTTCTGAACCCTAATTATCTCTACTTTGATTTTAACTCCTAGATTATGTTTTACTTGTTAGGAGATGTACAAAGATTCTAAAAAATAATTAATACAACAAAAACTAGTCTTCTAATCTTCTTCCTTCATATGCAATCTTGTTGCTTGCATCCATAGATTCTTTTGACCTGTAATACTGAATAAACACATTAGATTTAAAAAAGGTTTTGTTAACACCAAAACATAGAAGAGAGATGGAGCTAGGTTCCAACACTTCCAAGCCTCCTCTTCAGTTTCTGTGAGAAAGGTTCCTGCACGGACACTGATGGTTCAATTCTCAACATAGTTAATTAAGGTTATTAGACTTAATTAATCGTGTAAATAAAAGACTTGGGTTAACTTGATTGGTTAAATTGTCATCTTTAATCGTAGTATAGGGTCAAGCTAATCTACATTTTAGATTCTACTTCATTTAACTGGTTGAGTCAAAGACGTTCACTAGAAGGCATATAAACTTAATCAATTCACCATTTTTATTCTAAGTTGTCAAATAGCTAATTACTATATTAATTACAAAATATGTTAAGCATATGAACAATTGCATATAAAATTGAATCTGAAAACTTCGCAATTATTCCATTAATAAAAGGACTGTACATGAGTGATTTACAATGAATAATAGAAAAAGAAATGTTTACAAGTGTTATTACAAAAGATAAAGGCATAAAAACATACTACATTATAAAACAAATGCCCCTATTACAAGAGAGCTCAAACACTTAATCTCTCTAACTCACTCATTTAATCTCAGCTTTCATCTCATCTCTCTCTTTACACTTTAACTCTAGGTCTTTAGCCTTCATTTCCTCTGCATTCAAATGTCTCTCTTATTTGTCAGACTTCTCAAACACTTAGGTATTTTTTTATACCTCTCTTCTCTTTTAAACCAAAAGCTAGTTTAGTGGGCGGGTCTGATCCGTTTACAGGATCAATGGACCATCACTAGACTGGATCGACTACTACTAGTGACCAGACCCTAGTTTATTTAGTGTGGATTTTAATGAATTTTGGCTAATTAGGCCCAACAGGCCCACAATGCTCGCACACACATCCACGCCCAATCTCGAGCCCACATGCATGCCATATGCTTAGAATGATCAGAATATGCTCAAGTGTGCCCAGTGCTTGACGACTAAAGAGCTAACACACACGATTGGTTTTATTTGCATGCGGGCATCCACATCCCTTCGAGGTGGGACTTCTCCATCACAGTTCCTTTAGCACAGCGTCTCCAACCGTAAGACTTCGGAAAAGGATTCCGACTGACTCAGATCTCCATTTAAGGTGATCCAAAGCTCAATCGAGAGCTCTAGGAATCTATTTTCCAATTTTACTACCAATTTAGAGATTGGATCATGATTGATCCAAGAAATCAAAGAAGGAACATGGCCTGTGACGTCGAGAAACGTGTTAGGTTGATTTGTTCGTTGTAGCGTGAGCTTACGACATTAAGTTTAATTAGAAAAATCGAATGTGAGTCCGAGTGTCAAACATGGGAGGCTTGAAATCGGATCATTTTATCGCTTTAATGTGTCACAAAAATATGTCGTTTGATTCGCTTGCGAAAACAGAGAGAAAGAGAGAGAAATAGGGAGAGGGAGAGAGAGAGAGAAGGAGAAAGAGAGAGATAGGGTTAGAGATTTATGCTGAAGATGTGATGATTACTAACTTTGAGAAAAACATAAACATGATGATAAGGAATGATAATATATTGCATAAGCAGAATAGTTGTACAAGTATAATAATATATTAAAGCTTAAAGCAACAAAAATATTAAACTAAGGAAAATAGCAGCTAAATGGAGAGGCGAAGCAGTCACGATGGTGGAGGGGCTTCCGTTAGCAGCTCAGCGTCTCCGAACCTTGCTTGGATGCTCTATGGAGTGGTGGAGTTGCTTGTTAGAAGATGCAAAAAAGGTGGAGGGGGACAGGTCCTTATATAGTGGGGTAGGAGGGTGTGTTTGCGTGCATGGATCAACAACGACATTTAAAATGTCGCTGAAGACCCACCGCAAGAGTTGCTAAAGGACCTAGCTCATGTGCCCGTTGGTGCTCGCGGCTGTCGCGCGCGATCGAAGGTGAGTTGTCTGATGCTTCTTCAACGGAAGAGATGAGCCACTGAGATCTCACGCTGCTTTAAGACGTCTGGGCGCGTGCTCAGCCATCGGATCTGCATCAGAAGGTTGAGATTGAGTGTAAGATCGTGCCTTGGGTGCACGTATGATCGAGCATCAGCGCGAGCATCAAGGTGCGTGTGCACGCATTGTGCGCATCTGGCACATGAGATCGTGCCACGGTGCCTCTATCAGAATCACTCGCTTGCGATCGAATGGCTCTAATCGATTGGAGTGTGCCCTTGCGAGGATTTGGAAGCACGGCAGGCTTTGAACTCTCTCCTCTCGCTTGCGACCGCGGCTTTCACCCACTGCACTATCCTTGTGGATTGTCGCGAAGATGTGCGCGACGTTGGCCATTGGATGCAATCACACGGTCGAGGTTGAGGCGAGGCATGGAGCAACCCTCACCGTTGGATCTTCATCTGGCGGTGGAGAAGCATCACTGGAAGGCCTTCATTGGATGTAAGGTGCATGGGTGAGGCCCAAATGAGTGCCATGTGGCGCAATGAGGACCGTTGATTTGATGGCTTCTTGGACTTGTTGCGGGAGCTACAGAGGTCTAATTGGGGTGATTTTGAGTTTGTTGGACTCCGTTCATCGATCCAGATCCATCCGTATGATTTGATTGCTCATCTGAGATCTGTTTCAATATGTACTTGTGCACATGGTCTTTAAACATTAATTATAAGCAATCTTAATGTAGGAATAACACAATATGAATGCAATGCTCCCAAGCCCACTATAATATGACATTAATGTACATGTGCCCTCGAAATTGACCCTAATTGATACAATTATCATCATAATATTTATATTCATCAGCCTAATCACCATGACTTTCTACATGTCGTAGAAGATGAATAACAGGTCAAAGGATCTTTAATCAAGTAATATTGTTGATCAATGGCTTGAAGCTTGCTCGAAGCACAGTGTCAATGGAAGGTTTGGCCTGATACCTAAAATTCAAGAAAAGGGGCCTCATGGCCATGTTAGAAGGTTCAGCAGGGTCACTGTGCCACAGAGAATGTGATGGTGGCATGGCATGTTGCACGAGTGGCTGTGGTGGCTGGATGGATGCAGTTATGGCCGGTAAGAGTGGGTTTGTTCAGGAAGGTGTTTAGGTGGATGGAACAACGAATAGGGAGATGGGAAATGAGTGAGGAGGCACGGTAGAGGTTGTGAGCTTGTCGATGAGGTGGATGGAGGTGCGTAGCGGTGGGAACACCTCGCTGGAGGAGTTGCCGGAGATGGAGGAGATAAGGTGTTTAGTATCGTCGGTGGTCGGATCTGGGAAATAAAGAGAGGAGAAGAAAATAGGAGTGATAGGGAACCTAAGAATCTACTCTAAGGACAAAAAGGTGAAGGGATCCCTACGCCGATGTGGTTGCCAGACGTAGGGAAGATGAACCTCCATAGGAGAGATGGCGGTAAAGACGGGGAAAGGATGGCGACAACTGGTACTGCACAACGCGAAGGATGGTGAGGAAGATGAATCTGCCACTGGTTTTGTGGTCAGATGAAAAAAAGAGTCAGAGAGAGACCGCCGGAGCTTGCGGAGATTTGCAGCCGAAGAGGAGAGAGGAAGAGGGGGAGTTTCGGCCGAATTTCAAGCTGAGGAGAACGATCGAACCTTGGGGAGTCTTTTATAGGTCATCAGAGGGTGGTTAGAGCTTAGGAAGGCTGGATTTGGGAGCTTTCATGAGACCCAAATCTCTCATGCGTTCGCATGAGAGATTGGGAAAGATTCGGAGTACATGGATGGGTTCCAATTGAAGAGGATTCCTCAAAGAATCTCCCTTCCAATTTTGGAAGGGATTGATTGAATAGAGAATTTCTCTTCAATCAAAAGTTGTCGGAGTAGGTTTTCTCTGCGATAATGGTGGAGGGACCTAATTGTGAAGATGACGAAGAAGTTAAGGGGCTGAATGCAAGGATTTTTGAAAGTTGGGGGAATAATTGTAATCAGACAAGACCATTTTGCAAACTAGGTCAAGGCAAGCTCATCTTGGGTCCAAATTTTGGTACAAACCTAATTTGGACCTAATGAATCCAATGGTGAAGTTGAATTTTGGTTTTGACCATGTTTGACTGGGTAATTTATGCAAAATCCCAAATTAGGGCAAATATCTGTCTGAGACTCCATTTTAGGTCAAGATGGGTTCTGATGGTCAAATTGAAAGTACTAAACCCTAGAGAATATTTTTATATGATTTATAGTGGTTTTAGGTGAATTTTATCCTAACCAAACCTCGATTAATTACGTGGTCTGTTTTTAGGGTTTCAAAAGTCATTTAATTCTCAAAACATACGCAAACCCTTTTCTGTTTGATCTAACCCACTTATTATCCTATTAAGACCATTTGTCCTTTATTCAGCCCTTGAGAAAACCCGTGGTTGTACTGCATTCATGATAAGCTGGTAAAATTATAGTTTTAACCCTAGTTTCTTATTTTTCTCTCAGAATGGTTATACAGTGAGTTATGGTTCTCTGGCGGTTTATAGGAGCATTTGCTGACTTAATTAGATCAAAAAGAGCTAGTTAGGGCTCATGATGGTGTTCCCATTAAGAACCCTTCCTTTGAGGCGATGTGTTAGTAGTGCCTCTTAACTACCCTCTTGTTCCTTTAAGAGGTGTCCCCCTCAAAGTATCAAAGTACTCGGTCACTAGATAATATCACGGCAGCAAGATGAAATAGGTGGGTTTGCATCGATAAAGAAATTAGTGCCTAAAGCCTTCAGGGATCAAGTCCTAGTGCAGTACCTAAAGCTCATGCTAAGTGCAGAAGTGTGCATCACACTGCAAAAAGATTTTTGGATTTTTGAGAAAATCACACACAATGCCTTTATTTACAAACAATTGCCCTCAATTTTAAGATTTCTCCTTTTAGCAGTACCAGGTTTTTAAAATGTGACCACTTGTTAATTTTGTTCAATCAGGTTGGTGGTCTTTGGATTGAAGCTCAATGCAATGCCTGAGCAAGTATGGATGCAAAGGTTAGGGTTGTAACTACCTTCAGCATTCTTCATGCAATATACTAGACAATGTACGAAGGAATATCTAATGTGCTACTCATACATTCCTCTGATGACTCACCTAAGGATAGGCAACTTCTAACATGCAGCTTCTGAGCAAGTCTGACTGGGCTGCAGGCCATTTTCGTGATCTCAGGTTCATCGTCAGAGCGTTGCCGCCACCTTCATCTTCCCCATCACTGACCGCTCGTCTCCGACCTTCACTTGACCCGCTGCTACCCTTAGTTGAAGTGGATTCAATTACTGTAGGCGTTTGCCGCCTTAGTTGAAGTGGATTCAATTTGGGGTGCTTAGGTTACCGAATCCCGCAAACCGGAGGTCAGTTAACGAGGCCGAATATTTCCTAAGCCTTAGACCTAATACCTAAGCTTCGCATTTTCCGCAACCTCTTGAGGATTATCCAAATTTTAGCGGATACGTGAATTTTTAAGCTAAAGAGTCTAGCCCAAGAGGCCTAAGACCAGCGTTGCTGCTAATCTCTTGTTATGTCTCCTTAGCACTTTTCTTTTATTTCTTTTCTTGATCTGGTCTAGAATTTCAGTTAATTCCTTAATCTTTTACTAATGACTATTTCTTTTCCTTTTTCATTTTGTGCTCCTTTTTGTCATTTTTGCACTTTTTCTCCTTATTATGATTATGTGGCTTACAAAATTTCCTCCCTCCCCCATTTTTTTTTGTTCTTTTTCATAATTTTTCAATTTTTTGTGTTTTTGACATATGTGAATTTTTTTGTGAGCCTCCTTCTGATTTTTTCTTGGTTCTGTATGTATGCACTTTATCACCCCCCCATGCCTAAGTTTTGCAATGTCCTCATTGTAAACGGAGGGTGTGAAATAGTGTTGAGGTCAGTGGCTTAGAACAGGATACATCGGGTGGGTGAATGGGTTGGAAATGACTGATGCAGATGATTTTAAGCTCTGATACGTGTACCAGAGGTGGGATCAACTGTCTAAGGCTGAACTCAAGGTGCAATAGACGTGGAGTACGGACGGATAATCAGATGGGTCTCTGTTTTTGGGATGACGGGTTGCCTCCTGTTAAGTGCTAAATTTAATGCCTTCAGCCAAGCAGAAAATGGGGTGGAGAGGGAGAGGTCAAATCAGTGGAGTTTTGGAAACCAAGCACCTTGATTAAGAGCCTGGTTGGTCCAACCAGGTGCTTGTTTAGATCAGTGGGCTGATGATGCAGTCCAAACCCAATAAGTCTAGTGGGTTGATAGATGTAGATCAACAAATGTGGGACCCACCATATGCAATGAAGTTCTGATGGATATGGAAGTGAAAACTCGGGTTCAGGCTGAGTCGAGTCAGCCTGGTCAAAGTAGGGTTCCGAAAAATAATCAGTGTAAGGTGTGGAATCCCTACAGGGGTGATCATAGAATGTTGGCTCCTGATTTTCGGTCTGATCAATGGCCGATACTCGGTATAGATATGGAGTTGAATCATCTGCAAACGGCATAGTGAGAGGTGAATCGGAATAGAAATTGAGTCTGGTTGCGGATCGAGGTAGAAAATGGGTTTTGATTGGTTCTGTATATGTGGAGCAGGTGGCTTCAAAGAAAATTGGCATGTTATAATCAAGAGGCAGATTCTCTCCGATGTTATGGTCAGATTCGAAATCGTCGGAGAGTTTGCGAAAATCAAAATTTGAATGAGATTCCAAATCATGCGTTCCACCACAGAATAAATCATTTGTTGTATACTCAGCAGCCTGATTGGGGTCTAGCCTAAATGTGAATTCTGAGCTTAAAAAGGTGTCCCTATTTGGTAGAGGCTCAGGTTCTAAGCTAGTAGGGCAGACCCAATTGAAACCCTGCTCGTCCAACTCCTCGATTTCTGTGTCGTAGATTGGCATGACTTCCGAAAAATCAATTCGTTCCTCTGAGGATGTTGGCGAGGGATATTCATCAAATCGAGACCCACAATCATCTAGGCTTTGAAATCCTCAAAATAGGTTTCAGATCTAGGTTCTAGGCTTAGGATGTGGGTTGAATTACTAGAATCTAGGTCTGAATAACCTTCGAGGGTCACCTTATCAGAATAAGGGAATGAATTTATACCCTAAAGAGGTTCAGTTCTACTCTCATACTTGCAGGAGTTTTGGGATTCTAGAATGGGCTCAACATTGTATTTTCCTGCATTTGGAGCTTCCCAACCTTCTTCAATATCAGGCACATTGTATTCTATCTGGGTTGGGAATCCACAACCAGTTTGTGCCTCAAACCCGTGATCAGATTTATCCTCGATGTTGTCTCAAGATAGATCATGCTCTATTAGTATACACGGGTATTTCTGATCAATAACTTGTTTTACTAATCTCATTATTTCTTCCCGTTTTTCAAGACTATCTTGGTGTTGCTTCCAAAGTCGAGGATTTGTCATACATTGAAGGTATTCGATATTGTGCAGTTTTTCTATCTCAATGTATGCAGTAATGATCAAGTCACGGGTTGATCCTTTTGTAGCTTCTGCTAATAGTACTTGGGCACAAGTTATGACAAAGGTTGTGGTTGTTGGGACATCAACCTGAATGTTTCCTACTGTTGTTGAGGTTTCTTCATTTTCATAGAATTTCATGGCATCCTCAACCATTTTATCTCTCATGGATCTTTGATATTCAGGTTTCTTAACTGGTAGTCCTAGGTGGTTTGGCTGCATTTTCGGATCAGGTGGTGGAATCAAGATGTAGAATCAGAGTTGGAATCACGATCAAGTTATGGAGCGATCAGATCTGAATAACGAGTCCCACTGAAAATGTGTGTGTGTGCTCTAAAGAGAAAAGATGAGGGACTGGAGATGTTTTTGACCCAATCAAGACACCCAAAGATGTTTGGATGACTATGGAGGTTCGGGGTGGATGGACCCCTGGATCAAAAGATCATCCACCTGAGAATTACCTGGGCAGCCAGAGAGGGAGAGTCCCGCAAAGACCCTACACGGTAGAGCGTCCCTACAGGTTACAAGGTTTCCCCCACCCGACCTCTCTTGTCACTGAGATTCTAGGTAGACCAGAATGGGGACCTTGACCTCTTAAGTCTACCACTTTCATTTCAAAGGTGCTTTTAGGGTTCTCACTTGAACTTTAGATAGTTTGATGTTGTGACCTAGTTTAGAGGTTGGTTGACCCAAGGGGTCAACTTCACCTGACCTGTCCTATAGATGGCAGAATGATTCTAGGTTTAAAGCCTAGAGATCACCCTGATTTGACTCCTAGGTTGTTAGGTCCAGAAATTTTAAGATTCAAGTGATTTTAGAGCTCACTTTTTAGGGTTTGTTTTGTTAAGATCTCTTCAATCAAGGGCTTGGGTAGCACACCGATGCGGGAATGTTTATTTCCTTTTATGTAGGCATGTGTGACTAGCACTTCAAGATCCTACTGTAGAAACCCTAATTTGGTTCTATTTCCAATCCTTTTTTTCTTTTTGAAAAGGTTCTCTTTGGACTTTAAAAGCAAGAAATGTGTTGTCCACAGAGTTAAGCGTTATTTCTATTAGGCACATGAATTTGTGGGATGGACTCTAAAAATAGCCCCAACTTCAAGAACATTTGAAAAAAATTTTGCACAATTAGGAAACGTTTGCCTTAAAGATGGTGATTACTATATAAAGAAGGCAATTGATTCCTAAATTGATTTTCTTCCTTTTGTCTTTTCAGGATTAGGGGATAGTTTAAGGAAGAAATTACCTGTCTTGGAGTGGTTGACTTGCGGGAGGGATTTTCTCGTGAAATACCTGCAAAATCAAAACAAAGCAAGGTAGGGCAAGTTAGTATTCAATATGATAAAAAGAATGTAGAGACTAGTGATAAATTGCGCGTTGCTCCCCAGCAACGGCGCCAAAATATTCGTGCGCTTTTGCGGGTTTTAAAAGAATGTCACGTTGTAATATAGCCGACAAAGCATTCAAACAAATAAAGAGTTTTTATTACTCGAAAATCGGAGTATCCGAGGTCGAACACAGGGAGCAAATGAAATTTACTACTAATCTCAAATGTAATTGAACACTCTAATTTACTCAAAACTTTAATTCAAATATGAATGTATGCGGTTAAAAGTAATTATGACAAAAGAAATGAAATTGGACGTCTGATCTTGTGATCAGACGTCTTAACAGTGTTATTCTTCTCTTTGATATTTCTTTCTCTGCAGCCTCTCTTTTGCCTTGCTTCTTTCTCTTCTTCTCAGCAGTCTCTCCTTCTTCCTTCTGATCTTGGCTTCTGCGAAGGCTTCTTCCTCTTCCTTGGTCTTCTGTTCTTCCTGCCTTTGCTTTTTTTCTCTTCTTTCTTCTCCTTTCTTCTCTTCTCTGCCTTCTTCTTTCTTCCTTCTCTTCTCTACCTTGCGCAGCTTCTTCTTCTACTTCTTCTTCCTCGCGGCTAAGTCTTTCTTCCTCAACGTTCAGCCTACCTACACAGAGCAAAACCTACCCCTTTTCCCTCTACCCGAACGTCTCTCTCTCTCAGCAATTCACTCAAGGACGCTCTCCCAGAGCCACACGGGTAATCGGGTCGGATTCGCACCCGGGACCAGGCGCACCTGCAGGTGGGTGATGCGTGAGGTGTGCTCAGGATGGGTCGGGTCGGATCCCGCCAGATCCGCGAGGTGAAACCGCGGACGAGGCAAGTGGGTCAGGTGAGGGACCTCACCCCTGTGCATTCGGAGGCAACGAAGCAATATCACAAATTCAACTTATAACATACCCGTGCCTCGTATCTTGCCGATGTGGGACTAAAGGTTCTGCCCCAATCTCACGCGTGCCCGCAGAGCTTTCTTCGTGTAATCGCCAAGGCTGCAGGCTTCGCAGCGCCCCTTGCTGGACTTGAAGGCTTTGCACTGCTCGCGCGAATCCGCTGCGCCTGAAGATTGGAAGACCTGGCGCCTGGAGCTGCTGCGAAGCTGCTTCAACCTTCGTCAATGGAGACAGGAGCTTCGATACTGTCAAACACAAAACGAGCCTCTCGGATCAATCAGACCAGCTGGGGACCTTCGCCGTGGCACGGCGAAGGTGGTGAGCGGTGCTGCAGACCGCAGGATGGCCTAGGCGTGCATGCCTAGGTCAACCTGTGGCCGGAGGTGTGGGGTTGTTCGGGGGACTGTGGTGGAGGTGTAGAGGGATGGCTGATGGGCGGAAGTTATTCCTTGTGGTGAGGCGGAGCTTCTAAGTTGGTTGGCGAGCCATGTGGAGGGGCGGAGTGGTGGATGCGGCTCGCCGGAGGTCGGTCGGTGACGAGGAAGATGGAGGTAGTCAGCGTCGGTCGAGGGGCAATTCAATGAAATAACAAGGGGAAAAGAGAGAGGGGAACACGGGGAGTAGTTCTAACCTAATTGTAGGGACGAAGGGAGATGGAGGGCGGACAGCTGTACCTGCTGTCCTCGGCGAAGATGCTACCCAGTGGGGGAGGACGGCGGCGACGACGGGGCTGAGGCGGCGTGCGCGGGTATTGCACGACGCGGAGGGGAATCAGGAAGATAACTCTGCCATTGGTTTTGTGGCAGAGCGAAGATGGAGGGGACGGGGGGCTCGCTGGAGCTCGCTGGGTTCTTGGCCGGAGAAGAAGAGACGAATTGGAGGTGGACCTCCGGCCAAGTCAAGCTAAAGATGAGCGGCCGGAGGTGTGGGTTCTTTTATAGGCACTGGGCCATGCTTTCAGAGCGTGGAGGGCACGCCTATTGCCTCTGATGGCCCGCCGAAGTAGGAAAGAGGTTAAGATACCCAAATCCCTCGTGCGTTCGCACGAGAGATTGGGTTCACACCAGAGATTGTGATTGGCCGTAGATGGAAGGGAATTCCTCAGAGAATCTCCCTTCCATTTCTAGGAGGGGATCTCTGAGGAATCAGAGAGTAATCCCTCTCTAAACCTCGCCGAAGGTTGCTTCTACCCTAACAATGGCGGCATGACCTGATTGAAAAGGTGGCGAGGAAATTAGGGGGCGCTCTGCAAGGATTTTCAAAAGATAGGGACCAAGTTGTGATTTGGGTGTACTAAATTGCAAAGTATGTTAAGATGACCTCCCCTTAGGTCCAAATTTTGGTATAAACCTAATTTTGACCTAAGGAATCCAATGGTGAAGTTGGATTTTAGGTTTGACCTCGTTTGACTAGACATTTTACGTAAAAACCCAATTTAGGTTACTTGAAGAGCTAGGACCCTAATCTAGGTCAAACTGGGTTCCAAAGGCCAAATTAAGTGTTATAAACCCTAAAGGATATTTTTCCATGATTTTTAGAGGGTTTACTTCATTTTTATCCTGACCGAAACCTTGTTAATTTAAGCGGATCTATTTTAGGGTTACCAAATGTCATTTAATTCCTGGATTGCACCTAAACCCAAGTCTGATTGAATCAACCCACTTTTTATCTTATTTAGACCTTTTGACCTATGTTTTGCCTCTGAGGAATCCCGTTTATGTACTGCTATGGTAAAATTACAGTTTTGACCTTTATTTCATATTTTCTTCTTAGAGCACTTATTCCTTCATTTAGGCCTTCTTCTAGGTTATGTAGGAGCTTTTATCTTCTTTATTGGGTCAAAATGAGCTAGTTATGGCTCATGATGAGGCTCTCATCAGTGCCTTAGTATTGTCGACTGATTATGATATTGTTGAGATAATTGATAGCAAGCACCATTCATTTATTTAAGCTAATTAGAGCTTAACTTGTAGGGTTAATTTGGTGATTCAAATTACCATTTTAACCCCATCTTTTTGCACTCTAATCCCTGGTCTTATTGCAATATTATTCTGATTTATCTTAAGCAATATTTTGATTATATTTGCATATCTTTATTCATAATTGTGATTAGTGATTTAAATTTGCCATTTTGCTCCCTGCGAATGACCTTGGACTCACACTGATTTTGAGTTTTATAAATTTAAGTGTTTGTGCGAATTTCATCCTATACTACGACGTGTATTTCTTAAAAAGATGATTCTCGCACTAAACATTTTGGCGGCGGGGAGCAATGCGCAATTTCATTCACATATTACAATTCTGATTTGATACTAACTTGCTTTATTCTCTATGTTGTGATTTTGTGAGGCACACGGGAGAAGATCAACGACACAACAACCACTACAGGGGTAGGTAACGTTATTTCCTTCTTAAGCTCCTCATTTCTGTAAGGAATTAAAAAGAAAAATCAGTTAGGATCATCTCGCATTATTTCATAGATTTAATCACTTGAGTTGCCTGGTTTGATTTGCTTAGAATCCCCATCTAGATATCTGCACCTACTAGGGACTTAAGGTGAATGGGCCTATTCACCTTCCTGATTGAGCCCTAGGTGCCAATTTTGGAAAGAATTGGACTTGGAAAACGTAGCCAAATTAGGGTTTCCAACTTTAGGGTTTCAAGAAAACACACTTGCCTGACTTAAAAGAGAATTGATTTCCCGCATCATGTGTCACCTAAGCCTTGATTGAATTGATGTAATCAAGCAAACCGTAAAAGAAGGCTCTAACAATCACTTGAATTACTAAAAATTGGGACTTAATAACCTGTTTGCAAACCACTCAGGGTGATTTTGGGTTCTTTACCCAACTCATCCTAAACTTTAGGACAAGTTAGATGAAGTTGACCCACTTTGTGGGTTAAGCAACTTTCAAATTAGGTCACAAATCACAATCAATTCCAAAGTTCAAGTGAAATTCAAAGCACATATTTAGGAATAAAATTGGTAGACTTACGGGTCAAGCTTGCTCATTCCGGTCTACTTGGATTCTTAGTGACAAGGAAGGTTGGGTGGGGGAAACCCTGTAACCCGTGGGAATGCTCTACCATGTAGGGGTCTTTGCAGGGCTCTTCCTTCCTAGTTGCCCAAGTAATTCTCGGGTGAGTGACTTTCTGATCAAGAGGTATTATCTGCCTCGAACCTCTTTAGTCATCCAAAGATTTTTTTTGGGTGCCTCGATTGGGTCCATCACACATTTTTTTCCTCATCTGTCTCTTTAGTGCACGTTCGGGAGGAGGTCCTTAAGACCACCCTTGAGACCTCCATTAGCAGTCCATTCTCGTCGAGGCCAGGCCTCGACCCACTTGTTTGTGATACCACTTGACTAGGATAACATCTCTTTCGACTCTTCTACTTCTAAGCCCAGATCTCCTTCATCCGCATCCATGGAGAATCACAAAGAAGAACCTAATCTCTAGAATCAGCTACAACACCTCAATGATCTATTTTAGGCATTCATGAACCCACCACAGCGTCCTCAGATGCGAGATCATTACAATCCCACTGTGATGGCGATCGAGCCCAGGGTATAAATCCCTGCTGGAGGACCTAATACTGAACTCAAGCCGAATCTGATTCATGCTATCCCAAAATTCCACATCTTGAACTTTGAAGATCCCTTCCAACACATCAAGCAGCTGAAACATCTAGCCCAGACCTTTAGGCCACCTGTTCAAAATCGAGACATCTTGCTCATGAAGTTCTGCTTCTCCCTCATTGATAAAGCTGCTCACCGGTATCAGACTCTGACCCATCTAATCAACACATGGGAGGAACTCCAATCTGAATTCTTGAAGAAATTCTTCTTAGTTGGTCAGACGAATGCTTTGAGGCACCAGATTATGCACTTCACGTAGAATGCGGGAGAACCACTTCATGAGGCATGGCACCGCTCCTTGGATCTCATGTAGAAATGCCCTCATCGCGGTGTTCCTAAATGGAAATAAGTCCAACCTTTTTACCAGGGACTCTGTGAGGATATCAGGCTCCTTGTCAATGCATCCTATGGTGGCAACATCATGGGTCAGCAAGAAGATACTGTCTGGGAGATTCTTGAGAACATGTGTGAGAACTCCATAAACAATAATCTATGGGTGTGTTCGACCGGACGACCACCCATGCATTGACAACACGCGAGGGGCACATGAGACTCAAGGCCTATCCACATCTGTCAATCTAGAATTAATGGCCAGTTGCCTAAATAAGTTCTCAATCATTGAGAAAAAGGTGGACGAATTGACTCAATATTTGTAGAAAACCACCGCAGCATAGCAGAACACGCTCAGGTAGGGAGGCTGTGCATAACATTTACCACCACTCTCACCAGGGGATGGATCCGTATCCACCCCTGTTTGATCCTTTTTTCGGAGGAAACTCCAGACCTGTCTACTCTAGTTGGAGGAACTCTGAACCCTAGTACTCTAACCTCTCTACAGTTCCTCAGACCTGCAAGGATCTCCATGCCATTCAGAATGATCCATTCTCTAATACCTATAACCCTGGATGATCCCAACTTTGCATGGTCAGGAAATAATCAGAACACAAGACCTCAATTTCAACCTCGACCAAAGGCTTCGTGCCCATATCTGCCCGATCAGCCTAGGCCCAATCCGAATTACTAATATAGGCCTACCAAGGAAGATTAAATGAGCACGATTCTATAAGCCTTGGCTGACATCCAAAAGACTAACACGGCTATGCAGAAACAGCACAAAAATGAGATCACAGAGGTTCGAAATCAGCTCGCACAGATGGCGTCGACTTGCCAGCCTAGTGCATTTCCTTCCCAACCTCTGCCAAATCCAAACAACATGTCAACCCAAAAACATGTGGTGAATCAAATCCAGGGTCAATCGTGCTACACTCAGCCAGGCTCGTCGACTTAAACCTGCGTGTTTGGAGCATCCGCCTCAGCTGATCCGAATCATACCATGACTTATCCTACCATTCAACAACAGGGTCCAATTCTCTCCTCCGCCTCCTCATCATGATTGTTCTATGATCAATGTTGTGATCATGAGAAAAGATCACAAGACTAGGCCTCGAGGTCCATCTCCCAAATCTCACCCAACCCATGATCATCGCAACAAGGTCGAGGACAAAACCAAGAGGTGGAAACAGAAACCCATCCCCCAAGATAGCCAATCCATTCTCCTATCCCAAATCTTATCCCACCTCCACACTAGAGGACTGTCGGAATCTAACATAACGGGACCATTGAGGAATGCACAAGTCACTATCCTGTTACTAGATATCCTCACTCTCAACTCCACCTCACCTGACTTATCCAAAAAAGAGGTGGAGGAATCCTCACAAGGGAAGGTAGTACTATTTGAAAATGTGAGTGCCATAATCCAAAATAGTCTACCTCCTAAGGAATCTGATCCAAGCACCCTGTTGATCCCTTGCAAGATTGGTGGTACAAATTTCAAGCAGGCTGTACTGGATCTTGGCGCTTTAGTCAACCTAATCCCGACCACCCTATTTGAGAAATTACGGATAGGATAGCTAAAACCCACTGATGTTACTCTATAATTAGCTGATCGAACCGTAATCACCCTAATTGGGCTAGTAGAGGATGTCGTAATTAGAGTCAAGGATTTTAGATACCTAGTTGATTTCCTAGTTCTTGACATGGATGCGCCACAACAAATACAAGATATGCCCTTGATTTTGGGGAGACCCTTCTTGGCTACTACAGGAGCCATAATCAATTGTGAATCAGGGCACATGATAATTGCCTCTGGAGATAAGAGAACTGAGATCAATATTTTTAAGGAATCATCTAAAGGAAAAGGAAAATGCTCGACAGAACAACTAGGTTTGATTCAGGATCTCATGACCATTTTGGTGGTAGAAAACCTAGAACTAGAATTGGAAGTTTTCCGCATGATGGAGGATCTCGATTTAGCCAAGCATGATTCCAGCGAATTGAGAGTATTAGAGGCTTTCTCCTTTGATCTTGAGGACATACTCATGGATTTCGAGGAACATGATGACAGTTGACGGGATTCAGATTTCTATTCCATGGATTTGGGGACATTTTATTCTGATGATTATTTTGAGGATCTCTGAAAATCGGGCATCGTAGATACCGAGAGTGACCACAACCTAGAGTATGAATCCTTTATAGATTTAGATTCAGATGATCCAAAAGGCACTCTCCAGACATTCTCTTTTGATTGGGATGAAAACTATAGAGAAGAATCATTAGAAGGCCTAATCTTCAAGTCATTTCTTGAGGAATTGATCTTACACCCATTAGAGAAGAATCAAGATGACTCGTTGGATAATAATCCATCAGGTCACATTGCACGAGAGAAACCACACATCTGGGATATGCTGACTAGATTCACCTCTGTTAGGACCTGGACTCACAACCATCTTACTTCAGAGACCCATGATCACTACATCTTCCCAGTGATTCCTCCACAAAAACTCCATAAGAGCCACCTAGAAATGAATCGACTTGATCCATATCATAGACCTTCTGGAATGACTCTTCATCACAAATTGATACTCATTTGTGCCCATTTGATTCCCATCCACCATGATCACATATATTCTCCTACTACTCCTCACAATACGACAAATGACATATCCTTTTGAGTTTATTGCGCCCAGCTGATGGCGTTAAACTCAGCGCTTAACAAGAGGCAACCCATCATTTTTGAAAAAAATCAAGACCCTTCTGACCTATCTTTTTACTGAAATCATATTGCACTTTAAGGTTCGTCTGTTAGAACAGCCGACTCCACCTTTGAAGTTGTATCAGAGCTAGAAATCATCCGCAACAGTCATCCTGACCCGTTTGCCACCCACCAAACCTATTCTAATGTACTATCTAAACTGAACTCAAACCCACCTAATTTACAATGAGGACATTGCAAATCTTAGACATGGGGGGTATTAAAGTGCAAAACACTATGAGAATCAATTCATGGAGGGGTTTCATCAAAAGAAAAAGAAAGAAGAGAAAAGAGGAAAGGAGAGATCAAAGTAAGCTGAATTGAAAACAATTGAGGAGAGAAAAGAAAAGAAAAGAAAAGAAAAAGAAAGGAGCAATCAAAAAGAAAGAAAAGAGATAGTTCCTTCTGAGTGAATATGGAACTCACCTAACTTCTAGGCTGGATCGAATGATGAATTAAGACTTGGAAGGCTAAGACTTAGGAGATTAGTGACGAGTATTGACCTTAGGCCTCTTAGACCTACTTTCAAGGTTTAAGATCCAGATTAATCCTCAAGAGGTTGGGGAAAGTGCGAAGCTATTGTATTAAGTCTAAGGCTTAAGGATTATTCAGCCATGTTGCCTGCCCTTTGGTTTGTGGGACTTGGTAACCTACGCATCCAAATCCACACACTAGTTTGGTTCAGTGTGATTAATAAAGAAATCATGCCAAAAGTGTTCTGTTCTAAGAAAATTGTCCTGAAAATCTAGCTTAGGAGCGGCTCGAAGACACAAGTTGAATGGATGAGTTCCCGACACGGAGAGGTGAAAAATTCCCCTCAAAGATGAGTAATAACATATCATCTCCTCGATGCTTGCCTCCTAGGATATCTAAATATCCTACCGGGGGCATGTAAGCACCATGTGCTGGTTCACGTGCCGTGGGTGGGATGTCGATTGCCAGGGCTTGAATTTAGCTACAGAACACCTTGGGAGGCACTATTCCGAAGTGTCAAAAGCCAAGGTTCTAAGGGTTGCCATGGGCGGTGCTATCTCGAAGCATCGATTGCCAGGGACCCTTCGAGGATTGATGGTGGGGACAAGAAACCCAATACAGACCATGTTTAGGGCCAATCAGAGGCTAGATTTAAGGAAATCTAAAAGGAAAAGAGAGAAAACTCTCAAAATTAAAAATCCTTCTTTATCTCTCTCTTATCAAAACGCACTCGCAAACTAAACCTAGACATGATACGTCTACACATGGGTGCTTTAACCACTAGAGTCAACGAATCTCTAGGAAGTTTTTTGCGGGCCTTAGAAACCTTCTCGGTAGACTCAGGCTGAAGCTGGTGAGGAATGGATCTTGGCTGGTACTTGAGTTCCTTTATGCCTATTGTTGGTAATTTGATTTGATTTTTAAAGATGTGGCTTAGTAGGGCATCCTAACGGTTACATCCAACTCAGAGACATGGTTTGATCCATAGGATTTTTGCTAGGGACTAGCAAAAGATAGCCATGAGGGTAGGAGGGGAACACCATCATAGGCCCTAACTAGCCACTTTTAGTCAGCTTTGACTAATTAAAGCTCCTACATAATCATCTGGAGGTTGTAATCCCACATTATTCTGATTTGAGAAGCAAATGGGAAACTAGGGTTAATTCTGTAATTTTAACAGCACATCATGAACACTGATTAACCACAGGATTTTTAAGGGGCTAAAATGAAGGTCAAATGAGTTTAAAAGTCCAAAATGTGGCTCAACACTAACAGAAACAGGGTTTCACGCTTTTTGAGAACCGCAACTACATACAAAACCCTAACTTTAGACCTGCTTAAACTAAAGAGGTTCTGGTAAGGATAAAATTCACCTAGACCTCCTAAAAATTACATAAAAATATTCTAAGACGTTTGGTACCCTTAGGTTAACCATCTGAACCCATTTTGATGTAGAATAGAGTCTCAGACGGAATTCTACCCTAATTTGGGCTTTTGTGCAAATTGCTTAGTCAAACATGGTCAAAACTAAAATGTAACTTCAGCATTAGATTCCTTAGATTCAATTTAGGTTGGTACCAAAATTTTTGTCCAATCAAAGTCCATCTTGACCTAGTTTGCAATTTAGCCCTTTAAAATTATATTTCTTACATTTAGCTCCTCAAGTTTCGAATTTATTGCAAATGGGTTCCTAACTTTTCATCATTTTCTTCATTTCGGTCCCTACCGTCATTGGTGTGGAACCAAGCTTAGTAGTGAGATTCGAGGGAGGATTTCTCCCTCAAATCAAAGCCAATCTCCTCCAAATTTGGAGGGAAGATTCTTGAGGAGATCCCCAATCTCTCGAACCGCCTCATAGTCTCTAAATCAAGCCCTCAAGCTCAGATGAGTGTGAGAAAATAAAGGGATTTTCTTCCCTGATTGCGCGGCCAAACCAAGCCCTCTCGTGCTCTTGAGCTCAATCTAGAGCTCTCTATAAATAATCCCCTCTCCCAGGCAGTTGTCCTTAGAAAAGTTTTGAGCCGGAATACCTCTTCTTCTAACCTCTTTGGCCACCCGCACCTTCCACTTCGGCGATCCTCTCCGCCTCCTCTTCCAGCCATCCAACCATCAAATTGGACGACCTTCTACCTTTCTCTCTCTTCCGCATCTCTCAGACCAAAGAGGGATTGGTTTCTGCCTCTTGTTCGTCGCCGACACCTCACCAGACTCCGTCGCCTTCTCCGACTCTGGTCAAGCAAAGCCGAACGTCACCTCCATCCTTGCTTCTCCTAATCCTTCTCAAACTTTTCCTCTCCCTTTCTACTTCACTTCCATTTCTTTAGACCTTAGATGCGATCACAGAACCACCCTCTCCCCCATCATCTTCCCCATGGCCGGCATGAGCTACGGTGAGCTCGCGCAACCACTACACTGCACAAAACCACACACCACCGAGTCCATTTGCTTCCTCTCATCTCCCTCATCGAAACCCCCAATTAATTTCACAAAATCACCACTACACCATCCCATCAAGCACCACACCCTTTGCACACACTCTCCAACTTCACCCCACCGCTACGTACATCCTCACACCACATCACGACCACCATTGCACTCACCTTCATCTAGCAAAGCTTCTGAGCAAGTCTGACTGGGCTGCAAGGTCGTTTTCATGATCTCAGGTTCATCGTCGGAGCATTGTTGCCACCTTCATCTTCCTTGTCACCGACCGCTCGTCTCCGACCTTCACTCGACCCACTACTACCCTCAGTCAAAGTGGATTCAACTACTGCAGGAGTCTACAGGACTAATTGCACAAGGAAGCAACAGCTGCTGCCCCAATTCCTTCGAGACATTCACTTATAGCTGCACGCGGAGGGAAGCCACGACTTTAGTCCCACCTCCGGGACTCAGTAGCCCATGAAGGCAGATAAAAGGATTCTATGAAATTAGTTGTTCGCCTCCGAGAGCGTAGGGGTAAGGTCTCCACACACACCCAAACGCATGCTACACGCGCTTGTCCACACACCCTCGTCTGTGCTCACCCTTGCGGGTCTGGACTAGATCCGTATACCTGGGTCTCACTTGGTCTGAGAAAGAAGAAAGATGAGGAGGAGGGGGTAGGTTTTGCACTGTGGCCTCAGGATTCGTGCCCTCCCTCTCCTCTCTCAATACTTAGCTGAGATTTGAAGAAGGACACTTGTGTTGGTGCTACTGTGCCTTGGCTCCTCTGAGGTTCGAGGCAAGGCTCTGGTGCCTTGTGCGGTTCTGCTAGTATTTAATTAAGGCGTCTGTGCCTTAGTTTTGTCGACTAATTGTGATATTGCTGAGATAATTGATAGCAAGCACCGTTCATTTATTTGAGCTAATTAGAAAGTCACTTGTAGGGTTAATTTGGTTATTCAAATCACCATTTAACCCCATCTTTTTGCACTCTAATCCCTGGTCTTATTACAATATTATTCTGATTTATCTTGAGCAATATTTTGATTATATTTGCATATCTTTATTGATAATTGTGATTAGTGATTGAAATTTACCATTTTGCTCCCTACGAACGACCTCGAACTCACATCGATTTCAAGGTTTATAAATTTAGGTGTTTGTGCAAATTTCTTCGTATACTACGACATGTATTTCTTAAAACAATGATTCTTGCGCTAAACACGTATCCCTCGTAATCAAATCCAAAATGATGTATTAGTGATAAAATAGTCTCAAGAATAAATCAATGTGAACCATTTTTTTTTTCTTGTGAGCATACTAGCATCGTTGCCTCCCTGACAACGGCTCCATTTAATCAAGTCGACTTTTCACTTAAAACAAGATAACAAGAAATGAATTTGTGGTGGAAAAACTCTTGACAAAAATATCAATAGAATAAGCTAACTACGTAGGTTAGGTCATCGCCACTAGGAGGCTCAAGCTAGTACTAAATCACAATTATTCTAGTTAAAATCCTACTCCAAAAGTATTTAAAATTGTCATTTGGTTCAATTCCCTTTTCTCTTTAATCAATAAGTTGCTTTATATATGATCCAACAAATTAGGAAGAAGTTATGGCCTACTTGTGCAATTTCCACTAAATAAGTAATATATATTAAACTAAAATGCATGAGTCTTCAATGTCATGTAAATGTTGTGGGTTCCCTACCAGGAGGGGTGACGTAATAATATGCGGAAATAAAAATATAAAGCAATCTCACAAAGATAAGCAATCACAAAATGTACACAGGTATTTTTAGGTGGAAACCCAAACCGGGTGAAAACCACCACCTAACCCTCTCGAGTTAGGATTTTCCGATCAACCTAGTTGATCAAATCCACTAACCGAATCACTTTGAACGAGGGTGATTCAACCTCAATACAACCACGCTACAAGTACGAGGGTAGCGTTCCTCAACCCCTTCTCTCCACGAGAAGGATTTTGTCCCACGAAGGAGACGGGAATTCGCAAAGCGAATACCCAACCAAAATACAAAGATAAAATGAAACAACAGTCCTATAGAGCCAACAAAATTAAACCTAGCTTCTATAGGAAATAGGAAACTCCCCTTTGCAAGGAGTGCGTCGACGATGACGCGGTGCGTGTGCCACGCGATGGCGCTACGTCGCTCTCGTTATCAACAGCGGGAGAGCGGGTGCGCAACGGGAATGATGCTCTCAAGATGATGGAGCTTGAGCTTAGAGAGCAAGTGCTTCTTGGACACAAGAGAGTGAAAATACTTGATCTTAGTGTATTGCAAAGTGTTTCTTGTGTTTCTCTTGTTTGTGTGTGTTACAAAGGTTCCCCTCTATTTATAGAGGCCTTAGGAAGGTTTTGGAAGGCTTGGAAAAGCTTCCATAGCCGTTGGGTGCAAAGCCCAAGAGAATCAGGCCGAAATCAGGACAATGATTGCATTTGACAGGGTTATCAGACGTCTAACTCTGGCATCAGACGTCTGGAAGGCCACTTTAAGACGTCTGATTCCAAGCTCAGACGTCTGATTCTATGCGGGTTTCTCCCTGACTTGAATCAGATCTAAACAGGGTTTTTGTGCAAGTCCATCAGACGACATACAGGACGTCTGGTACTATGTCTGGACGTCTGGAAACCTACTTTTACTGTGGGAATTGATTTCCAAACGTTGCAACGGCTAGAAAATCTCTGAGAAGAGATTTTGGGTCAGCCGAGGCAAAACGGTCATTTATCAGACGTCTGGTAAGTCCTATGGACGTCTGATAAGGCTCTAACGGTCATAATCTTGAGTGTTTTCTAAGCGAGCCAACGGTCCACTAACTGGACGTCTGGCAAAGTCATCAGACGTCTTCTAAGACGTCTGGTCTAAGGTCTGGACGTCTGATTTCATCAGACAGAACTAACTATGTCCAGCCTAACAGTTATCAGACGTCTGAAACAACAGTCAGACGTCTTAAAATTCTTTATCAGACGTCTGATTCGTGAATTAGACGTCTGGAAATTCTGTTTTAACCCTATATTGGTTTTCTAAGTGTTCTACAGAAAACCTAAGTATCCTAGGGTTGTGCAGGTGTTCCTAGGACTACTGTTAGGGTTCTTTGAGGCTCTTTAACATAATGTCTAAGGAAAATAAAGAGCAAGAAAATAAATACAAGAGATACATGAAAGGATAAAAAAGAATCTATCCTATTCTTCTTGTCTTCCATCTCCAATCTTTCGCTCCACGCGAACCTCCTTTGTTTTCCGTCAAGCTCCTCCAATCCGTCCTGGATGCGAGCTCGAACTCCGTCTAAACACGTCCTCATTTGCAATTGACCTGAAATCTAGGACTCAAATTGCAAATGTTAAATAACACGTGTTTTGTTATCATCAAAACAAATGATCGTGGTGCTCTAGCACCAACAAATGTAATTTTTAATGTAGCCCAAAACAGAGGGTCACTTTCGTGAGCTCGAGCTCACACATGAGATTACCAAAAGCGGCGAGATTCAGCGGGAAGGAAGCCTTCGAGGTAAGCTTCGCGATAGTGGTTTCGATGAGGCAAGAAATGGCCGGTGGCGATCGGCTGGATGGAAGGTGGCCCGGAGCGTTGGTGGTCAACGACAATGAAGGGGTCTCCGGTTGATGGCGCCAATAGTGGGGGTAGACGTTGTGCAAGCCAAACTTGTTGGTGATGTTGGCTATGAAGATGACTGTTGGAGACGGATAGACAAGGCTGGCCGGAGGAGGTGTTGTTGGGTTCTCATAGAGAGGTTGCAAGTGGAGTTAGTGGTCGATTTTGGAGAAGAAAGTGAAGAGGAAGGGGGTGCTGATGGAAGGTTGTGATGGAAGTGTATTTGTGATGGTGGAGAGGTGTGGTCAAGTGGGAGGTCTAAACGAGGGGGTGCGGCAGTCGTTGGAGGTGGTGGTGATGTTGTTGGTGATGGGTTCACGTGGTGGGAGTGCAACAGGGAAGAAGGAAGGAGATGAAAACGAAGTAGGAAAAAGAAGAGAACGCAGTGGTGTTGCACAATGATGATGGAGGATGCAGAGTGAGGCTCTGCGGACGGTGGTGCAAGCTGTCACCCCGCACACCCATGGTGGCAGAGCTTCGTCGTGGTTGAGGCCTACGGAGGTGGACTAAATGTACTAGACACGTACACAGTAGGGGTGGGATGGTGGCCAGCTGATTTAGACAATTATTGAGGATAAAATGCCTATTTATGCATATTCCTAGGCTTAGATTTGCATTCCATATTATAAATATTGCATAACATGCATCATTGTACATTTAAAGTAGTGTATATTTCAGGTTAATTGCATCATTTTTGTTGTCAGGAGAGAAGGAGATTTATTTCGGAGCCTCAAATTGATGATCCGACCATGCAGATCTAATCAGGACAATGATCGAAGTCCAACGCCTTTGAAATCTCCTTGAACATAGCCTCGTAGCAGCATATGCAATCCGAAGAAAATCAATGGCCAAGGGACTAGGTGACGCAATTTTGAGATTCAAATGATAAATCCGACCACACAAATGTATTCAGGTCGACAACCACAACCCAACGATGTGAAAATCGACTCAATCCGACCTCTGTAGCAGCCCTTACAAAGAAAAGAAGATGGACGACCCAAGTCACGCCACGTGGCGCAACCCAGGCCGCCCATGTGCACGCACACGTACAGCAGTGCAAGCACGCGCGCGTGCGATGAGGCATGCACACCTGCAGGTGTAGCGGCGCGCGTAGCAGCGCAGTGTGCAAAGCAGTGGCAATGGCAGCAGCAGCAGCGTGTGCGGGCGCAAGGCACGTAGGCGCGTAGTGTGGGTGCGCGAGGGACAAGGGCACGTGGAGCGCCTGCCAGTGAGGGCGAGGGTTGGCCTGGGATCTTCAGCGACGTTTGCGATGGATCTTCAGTGACGTTTATGACCGTCACTAAATGTCCTATAAACGAATTTGATTCTTTCCTTCACTATAAAAGGACCCCTACCCCTCTCATTTTTCTTCATCTCTTCCTTTCTTCTCCTCACCACCTCCAAGGCTCTAGAGAGAGCTTGTCTCAAACCTGGAATGCTCCTCTAGAGTAGAAATCAAATATTTTTCCACCTCTCATCCCCCTTCGTGGAGCATCTCGTGGTCGTCTTCTCACCTACTTCGGGAAGTAGATCCTCGCCGCGACAACAACCTGCCCCGTCCTCCATCCTCCGGCTCCATCCTCGTTTGTCCCACTCCTCACCACCTTCATTCAAGCGTCATCAGAGCGAGTCATCCTCTAGGCGATCATCGAGGGGGATTCTTCTCATCTCTATCTTTACCACTTTCTAATGTAGTTTTCTTACTTTTCTAGTTTCCTTCAAAATATATGACTGTTTCTCTCTCTCACTCTCTCTTTCTTCTATATTTTGCAAGTAGATTAGCTAGATAAAATTTCATCGACCTGATCTCTTGCTCTATTAAAAATACAAAAAAAATAATAAAAGATAAAAAAACAACAAAAAAAGAAATAAAGCGAAACGCGTATTTTTCAAACCAAACGTTTGCCTCCCCGTGTTCGACCCAGAACTCACCTCGAGTTTTGGTTATAAATTTTATCTGATCGATGGATTTTCTCGCGAATTGAACTATGACGATGGGTTTTCCAAACCCGAACCCTTCCGCGTGCAAATTCGACGCATCACCTACTTTGTTCAATGGCCTCCTCCCCTTTTTTATAGCAACTACACAACCCTTTGTGTAGGTTCTGTAAAGCACAAGCACACTAGAAGGGGGGATGAATAGTGTGGTAGATAAAAAATTTGTAGGAATAACAAACCACAAAAACACACAAGATATATAGTGGTTCCCCTCACTTGGGTACTCCACTACCTAAGTCTCCCGACTTAAGATTTTTAACCCGATTCCCTCAACTTGGAGAGAATCAATTTTCTAAGTGCACAAACTTTGACCACTTGGTATCGGTACTCACGATGAGTACCGGTACTTGTTGTTCACAGTTTGGGACTTAGGCCCAAACTTGTGGCTAGTATGTACTGGTACTTATGACCAGTATCGGTACTTGCTACAAGTACCTAATATTATAAGTGTAAGTCAATTTTTAGAGTTATCCCATCTACTCTATATGACTTTATTTTGAAAGAATTGAATTTGAGTCTTGAAACAAATGAATGAATGATATTCAGAACCCTAATTATCTCTACTTTGATTTTAACTCGTAGAATATGTTTTACTTGTTAAGAGACATACAAAAATTCTAAAATACAATGAACACAACAAAAACTATAGTCTTCTTTCTTCATATGCTATCTTGTTCCTTTAATGCTATCTTGTTGCTTGCGTCCATAGATTTTTTTGTCCTGTAATACTTCATAAACACATTAGATTTTAAAATGATTTTGTTAATACCAAAACACATAAGAGAGGTGGAACTATGTTCCAACACTTTGAATGCTGGAGCTGTTTGAAGCGGCTGGTGCAAGTTGTCGTTCTGCAATGAGAAGAAAAAGATTAAATAATAAGGAAAAGATTGGTTATTTATATACAAAACCCAAAAGAATGTCTAAATCCTATTTTTATTAAACAATGCATGTAATGCATGCATGCAAAGTAAATTATAAACTAGCCCACTTAAATTCTAGTGCATGTTGTCATATTTTCATATGAATGTAATGTATGAAATATGCAAGCAAGCAAATTTATAAACTAATCTATTTACACATTAGTGTATGTTATGCACATGTACACATTAATCTAATGTATAGGCATTTACGTAGTCAATTAGCTCACAAATAAGAGCTCATTAATTACAAATAAGATCCATCAATATCTACAGTGAAATGAAACTTTCAAAGTAACATATACAAGCAATCAAGTAATAAACTTTCATATTATATTGTAAAACTAGAAGCGATGTTGATATGGTTTCATTTATTTGAATGCACATTATTGACCTTTTTTGCTCATGTTTGTTGATGTTTTATTAGTTTTTGCTTAAATGCTAGAATAGAGTTCTTTCTTGAATGAATCTTGTTGCTGCATCTTTGACCTATAGCATTTGTTTGTTGTACCTTCATATCTTCTTATCTTAACTAGTATTGCATATCGTTGCCATTTTTCACTATCAAGACATGTCTTGAAAAGGGCTTACCATTTATAATTTGATGTGCTTAAAAATTCAATTTTCATAATGTAGTTATGTCAATTCTCAATTTGTAGAAGACATGAGGGTGATTATATGCTTTGTAGTAATGCAATAATGCATGGATGTTAAGGGCAATGAAACCAACTCATGCATTCGGATGTTTTCAATAAAAAAATAAAAATCTTGACTTTTGATGTCTTCAAAAAAAAAACTCTTTAGTTTCAATATCTTTAACTCCTTTATCTCAATGTGAATTATAGAATTGTAGGACAATAATGTGCAAACCAAAATGAAGGGAACTTATATAGTTTAAAAAAGTAAAAAATGCACATACGGTAAACTATTCATGCAAAATATAGCTGGAAACTGGCATAAGAAAGCCTGGAACATAAGAAAGAATGATAACTCAACACACACCAATTGTTGCCTTTTGCTAGTCTCTTGCAAAAAATAGAAATTCTAACAATCAATTTTGTATGCATGACTCACTTTTTTGTTTTTTGCAACAAAATTTAAGCTACTTTCATGCCCTAGTTACAGAGTTATAACTTCTTATCAGACATGCCCATACGGTCCTTGAATTAGTCAACTAAGATCTACTTGGACCCAATTGTACGTTTCATGCTACTCAATATTCAAGTTTCAGTCTTTATAGAACTGAAAGAAAGTTTTCTTGCTAAATCTATTCAGACTTCCAAGTGCAATACTTTCACTAGAACACTCCCGATCATTCCTCCAGTTTTCAGGATTAAGTGGACTCCATAGATATATTTTCCTATCCTGTCATATATCTCTCTCCCCCTTTCCTCTCCTTTTGTTCTTTTTTATGCACACCAACATGTCCACTAGGCTTTCTACTTGATCAGTGTGGTGAGTCTTAGTTCAATCGCTCACAGACTAGGTGGACTTGCGGTACCAGATGCGGATTTACTTCTATAAACTTAACATCTTAAACCAAGAACTACACACAAACCTATCTTTTGGTCGTCTCGCGATTCATTTTTTTTTATATTGGCAATAGCACTACACAAGAACTCCAACCTATCTTTTGGTTATTGGCATTAGGCATCTCAAAAATCGTTACACCTCACCCCAAACAAAAATGACAAGATTATAATGAAAAGGAGTTCATCTCTTCTCTACCTTAGCCCTAAAATCATACAACAATAAATGAGCATTACTACATAATACTCAAACATGTCTCTCAAAGCCCACATTGAAAGACCAAGCTCTTTAGAGAAGCCACGCACAGGTTTAGTTGAGACCAGACAAATAATAAGTTCTTGTTTCCACTTCTCACTTGGGGGTTGGAGTAAAAAACATAAGAAAGTCAACAAACAGATAGGCAGACATTTGATACTATTTTTTGGGCCAAGGCTTTAGGCCTCAATGTTGTTAGGCTTTGTTGAAACCAATTTACAAAATGAGAGGAAAATCCTTAACCTTGTTAGCTACAGAAGTATCTTCAATTTCAGCTTACTACTTGAATTTTCACTTAGACACTAGAATAATAGAACTTGAGCTACATATGCAGGCAAGCCAAATAATTTCAAACAAGTAGACAAACAGACGAATAATATCATTAATCTACTCACCCCAACTCTTAGATAGATTCTTAGCTATCCTCTTGGTGTTGGTTAGACACATGCCTCGTCATGGCTCATGGGACATCCAACAACTACCCCAACTTCCTCAAGCTAATATGAGGCAGGAAAAACCTTCACAAGTTTTGATAAGCTCCTAATGATGTTGCTACACTTGTCTAAGCATTCTGTATTCATATTAGAAGGGATGCCATAGCTGATTCTTACCGAGCTTTACCTTAACGGGAGCAATACTCCCAATTACTTTTACACCTAGTGCACCCTGAATGGAAGCATGTGAGGAAGCCACCAATCAGTTGCCAAAAGTTAGTTAATTTATTATTGACTTGGTTCACTGATCTCAGAAGGTAGTGGATGTAGCAAGATCACACATAGGAGCAACCGACAAAAACCATTCATGATTAATCAAACCAATAGTAGAGGAAAAAAAAAGCTAAAGTTTTTTTTTATAGACTAGAGAGTCCTACAATGCTTCCAAGGTGGCTTGGTCATATTAAATTCGGTGCTTTTGGCCATATCTGTCTATCTTATTCCAACTTTCCACCTCCATAGATTGCTATGAGCTTGTCCTACATGCATTAAATTAGCAATAGCAGGGTAGCAGTAAAGGCAAAAGTCTTCCACTAAATAAGAGTCTATAATGGGAAATAGTTGAATTGACAAATTAACATTCACTTAAAAATTACTTGAAAAAAAAGGAGAAAAAACATTGCCTTAAAAAGGAAAGGAACATATTTGCTTACTCTATTAACTCAATGGGGATATAATAAAAAACCAAGGAAATTGTTTTTCATGTCATGGCAATGAAAACTACACTTGGCATATGTACTAGTCCAAAAGAATGTCCAGAACCTTTTTTTGATGTAATTTTTTGGTCTTCATGAGTATGGAGGAATATTTAAGGGAGAAAGGGCATTTCTGGAGATTGTTTAGCTATTTATATTGGTTAAGAGGTTGTGTGGCACTTTGCAAAAGGTTTTTTTTATTCTTTTGAAAGGGACTTTGTGAAAGTTTTTGTTATAATCAGCTACTTTTTTCTTCTCTTTCATTTCTCCATTGACGTTGATGATCATTGATGCTAACCTTGTGTGATCATCTTTTTTATTGACAAGTAAAAAGAAAATAGAGTCAAATTGGAATACACCTCATCCAATGTCTTGCTAGCATCATTTATTGAGCCTGAGTACTTTCCACATGAAGTAGAAAGACAAACATGATGATAACGAGGATACTGACAGAGATTCTCGCTTAATTAAGATAGTTGCAATAAAATGATTTGTCATCGTAGTTCATGTGGTGGAAAATTTCTCGATCAAAAATAAATCAATAAAACTAACCAGGTAGGTTAGGTCGTACCCACAAGGAGACATGAGCCTAATAAAAACTCACAAATATTTCCACATGAAATCATGTTTCAAGATAAATAATTTGCAAGATTATTTCCCATTTTTCTTACTGTTAGTCTCTTCTTCAGATCACTCCATTCCCTATATAGAAAGCTGAAGTGTATGCATGCAATTGGCTCATGATAAAATAGCATAGAAAAATAATGCAATAGTACTCTCAATGCAAAAAATCCCAAACCCAACTAATAGCCCATCTACTGTGCAAAAATAGGGGAAATAGTTTGGCAACTCGTGCACATGCAAGAGGGAGCCGTAATCGGCGGCAAGCGTGATCGGAGTGGTTTGCTAGACGAGGTGGAGTCCGATGGCCATGATAGTGAGGGTCGAGGTGGCCGACTGTAGGAGAGGTGGTCGGCAGCGATGGGCTTGAAGTGTGGCTGCACGTGGCCCTAGGTGGTCGGTGATGGCACAGGCAATGGAGTACAAGCACTGAGCAATGGTGTGGATACTACTGGCAATGGAGGACGGGCAGAGATGGTGGTTGTGAGCGGGAGTGGTGGTGGAGGTTATGGGTTCTTTGAACGAGTAGCAGAGAAAGGAGAAGAAGAAAACAAAGGAGTGGATGGCGTGGGGATGTTGATGTGTGGTGGAGTGGTAGTCGGTGGTGATGGGCTTGGGAAACAGAGGGGGTAAGGAAGGTGATAGGAAGGTGGCTGATGGTGTTAGGTTGAGAAGTTGGGCGTGTGGAGTTGGCTAGTGGTCTGCGTGAGTGTGGGCGTGTCTACATGACGACGGAGGTGTGCACGCTATCACCGTGCACACCACGATGTTGATGGAGCACGGAGGTCTAATAACAATGGAGTAGGACGCCTATGACATAGTGTATGCTATGGCCACAGGGAAGGCTTGTTGCACGGTGGACGATGCGAGGAAGATAATCCTTCAAAGGAGAAGAGCCATTGCTTTTTAACTTCTTCGTGAATCCATTCCTCCTCCTCTCCCCTTTTTATGGTTGCCGTTAACTCTACCTAAAAATAGCCATGATCTCCCTCTCCATTGACAGTTATTCCCTGCATTTCACACAAAACATAATTATTTATAAAATATATGAAATTACACGATCACTATTTATTCACAATCGTAAATGCATGTAATCATAAATTAATCCATCTATATATAATAAGATGCTTATGCTAAGAACTATAAACAATCAAGACTATTATTTTTAGGCTTAATAATAGTCCAGCAAAATGGACTCATCAGATACTTGTCAATAGAAGGGGTTTCCATGGATATAGCCTAGTTCTGACTCAAATGGTTGTATTCAAGTTCCAAGTATTAGTGCATACCACTCAACCTTTCAAATAATGTGAATAGATTTGACATCACCCAAATAAAATCGACTCTTGGTAGTGTGGCGTAGCCACTCTTCACCCATGTTATCTTGTTCGACCCCTTTTGATTACTTATCCTCTGGAATCAGGTTCTCTCTTGGTTTCTTCATTGATATTCATTGTCATTCAGATGATTGGTCATATGAATATCTTCATCATTATGGGCTAGGCCAAAAGTGATTTCAACAGGTGACGATCATCAAGTTTCATGATGTCCATCTCAAGTTCATCAAAACTTAATTCCTGATGTAAGTATCAGGCATGCAAGGTGAATTTTCAGGTAAATCCAATTTAGATCTGCTATGGTTTAAGGCTCTTCAGATTCTTCATCATCAGACCTTGAATCCCCTTAATTCTAGTAAGAGCTAGCATGAAAATTCAAAGAATAGGATTTAGCCTCCATGGATGTAGATTGGAGAATGGGTGATAAATCCAAAGGAACTAAGCTCGGTCCATAAGGTGAGATTAGATTATTGAATTGGGATTAGCCTCGAGGTGGAAGGTTGGGCTAGCAGGGGACATTCCTATCCTCACTTCTACTTAGTGTGAATGCTATTTGATTCATTTGGTACTTAATGTCTTGCAGTGCCTATGAAAGTGGCCGATTTTCTCCTCCAGTTCCAGTCCAAGGGATTGTTCTTGTATGGATCGAGGATTTGAAGGTTGTGTATATCAATGAAATCACACATTTTGCTCCATCCTGGGAGCAACTTCATCATAGTGTCCCCACTACTGTGGACCATCAGGGTGCTAGGGAATTGAAAAATGGAAAGCTGACTAGTAAAGAAAACATGGGTTCACCAAAACAATTTCGAAAGGACATCTATGAAATGTTGAAAATTTGCTTTGAAATGAGCCACCGCAAATCTGGAGGATGAGTTGATATGGAGGCCCAACCCAAAAAGATTGTTCACCATCAAATCTATATTTAGGAAAGAAGCAACCAATGAAATGATGATTGTGGACTTTGAAATAAAGTAATTAATCTTAAACTGAAGGAAGCAACCATGGGATTTAGAAGGAAGCATGAAATTTTTTACTGTCAAATCTATATCTAGGAAGGAAGCAACCAATGATACGATGATTGTGGACTCTACTCAAACGATTATTTATTGAAACATTGTTTACTGAAACGATGATTGTGGACTTTGAATTAAAGTAATTAATCTAAAATTGAAGGAAGCAACCATGGGATTTAGAAGGAAGCATGAATAATGTACCTGGAGAGATATAAATGGTGGTCGATTCTTTGGGTTGTTGCGAATACAAGTGGAAGGGGATGTGTGATGAGGATGGGATGGGAGGATCGGCACTTCTTAAAACAAAGAGCGGCATTAGGACTTCGCTGTTGTAAGGCGTAAGAAAGAGGATTCGTGTCCCACTGAAATCGCGATTAGAAGGATTATGGAAGAATGGCACAAGGATTTCGCTCTTAAAGGGTCGATCTTGTTACTGAAGAAACAATAGGGATTTCTCAAGGCACAAGAAAGGAGATCGGCTTCCCACCAAAAGGTTACTGTGCATTGTTGTCGAAACCGTGTTGTGACGATTGTCACGCCCTAAAAACCCAGCCCCCCAATGAGGGTCGAAGTTCAGGGGAATGGCAATAGAAAAGGTGTTAGTCTATTTAATTTGGGTTGTACCTAGCTAAGTCGAGCTATCAAGAATTCCATTTGATAAGGAAATGGAAGAAAATATCAGGAGAATGACACATAAATGAAAATGTACAGTATAAGTTAAACATGTACTAATCTGGCAAATAAAATAGAAATCCGATATAAAACCAAAGCATAAAGGTTACCTGCAAAGAGTCCCAGCAAAAACTCACACAGCGATAAATCCCATGCATTGATGACGCATGACGGCAACACCTAAAAGAAGGTTACAAAGTAGGGATGAGCCAATTAACTCACTAGGGAAGAAACAACTACTGTATCACAAAGAAAAATAAAGGGTAGTGAATAGTTTCGCTAACCGGCTAGATCTCTAACCCAACTCAACACCCCATGTTTCCACTTCCAAACCCCATTTAACCTGACCAACCACTGTGGTCCAAATCTACTAATCATCTTACCCTAATTCCTCATGATTTGATTATTATAACTGTTGGCACGCTTTCGTCGAGTTAAAAATATGCATTGTAGTACAACCAACAAAAGCGATTTAGCATTTAAATTTATAAGTACTCGAAAACAAGAATGAGTCCGAGGTCGGTCATAGGAAACAATGATATTCAATAGTAGCAATTGTATCTCAGGAAACAATGGGATAACAAGAAGATTAAACCAAAAAATGGTGATTTAAATTACCAAAGATATCCCACATTTAAGCACATCCCAATGAAATCAGCCAATTCAATTTCGCTACTGTGGCTTTGAACCACTAATTTAAATATTTGCATCAGCCAAATGTCAACCAATTCCACAATATCAGAGCCAATGGCCTTAAGCACATGGCCAAGCACACACCTCAATAGCACAAGAGACGTCTGACCCTAAGGTCAGATGACTTAAGTCGCTCAGCATAAGTCACAGAGCACAAAGCCTTAGAGATGCCTAAGTATTAAGCATATTAGCACGCATCTCAAGGAAATAGGGCACGAAACCTGATGCAAAACCAACCCTCGCCCTCCTCAAATTTTCCTCTAATCAGGTTGCTAATCGGGTAATCGGATCCAGGTTGAGTCTAGACTCACTGGCGTAGGTAGTGAGCGAGGAGTGTAATGGGTAAGGTGAGAGGGACCTTACCCCTCAATGTAGAGGCAAAATGCCTTCTCACCAAAACCAACTTATACACCAGTTGCAACTTTGTATCCCACGATGTGGGACTTTGCTAGTCCCTATTCTTCATGTATGCAGCATGTGGGTATCCTCGCCAACTGCTGTTGCTACTTGGTTTCCTTCTTTTATTGAAGCTACAGGTAGCTTCGTGGTGGTCTTCCACAGTGCCTCGAGTTGGAAGCGAGGTCGGCGGACGGAGTTGAAGCTTAATCTAGCGAGAACCTGTAACATGAAACACAGGCTTAATGCCCCAATTAAAACACTCATGAGGATTGCTGGAGTTTGTAGAGTGCATTGGTGGTGGCAATTTAGCATGTGAGAGTGTGAGGTGGCCGGACGACGTCAGGGATGAAGATGGAGAGGTGGGTTGTCTGGTGGAGTGGAGTGCATGGTTTTTGTGAAATTAGGTTGGGGATTTTGATGAGGGTGATGCGGTGAAGCTTCTAAACATGGAAGTAGGTGGTTTAGTGGAGTGGAGTGGCGTAGAGAAGACGATAGGGGAGGCAGGTGAACGACAGTCGAATTGGGGTGCTAAGGGTTGGATTTGAAGCTGGGGAGAGAGGAAGAGAGAGGACCTAAGCTATGGATAAATAGGGTGAGGATTCCACGTCGGTGTGATGGCCAGACGTGGAAGGGATGAAGGCCTTCGGTGAGAGGAGTAGAGAGGAAAAAGGGTCGAGGCAGCCTGATGAGAACCTCATCATGAGCCATAACTAGCTCATTTTGACCCAATACAAAGGATAAAAGCTCCTACATAACTCAAGGAAAGGCTTAACTCAGAGAATTCTGAGTTTAAGGAGAAAATAAGTCATAAGGGGTAAAAATGCAATTTTACCAGTATAATCTGCATACAGGGTAATTCAGGGCCCAAACACAGGTCAAAGCAACTTAATAAGAATAAAAGTGGGATGAAATGATCTAGCAAGGGCTACAGCAATTCCAAGAAACTAAATGATAATCTGTAACCCTAAAACAACCCACTTCAATTCACGAGGTTCGAGGCAAAGTAAAAATAGAATAAACCCTCTAAAATTCATAGAAAAATAATCTCTATGGTTTAGAACCTTCAATTTGGCCTTCAGAACCCATTTTGACCTACATTGAGAACCATGCCCAATTAATAACTTAATTTGGGTTTTCGCATAAATTGACCGGTCAAACAAGGTTTAATATAGAAATAAAATTCACCATCAGATTCCTTAGGTCCTAATCAGTCATGTATAAAAACTTGAGCCTAAGAAGAGACCTCCTTGACCAACTTTACACTTTGGTCCTCATATATTTACTTTTTGGCCCTCAACTTTTGAACCCTCGCATTTTGGCCCCTAACTCTCCTTCGTTCTTTGCAATCAGGTCCCCCCTGCAAAACCTGCCAGCACCATGCTCCGGCGACCTTGCGCGGAGCATGGCGCCGCGCAGGGTGAGGGGGAGAACCTGGCAAGTAAACCGGGGGTGCCCTGCGTCGTCAGCCGTCGCAGGGACACCCCCCTGGTCGTTGTAACCCACCATACCGGCCGTGCGAACGCACGGACGGTATGGGTCTCCATCTCCGGCGTCCTCCGACGAGGGAGACACGTCGTCTCCCTCCGCCTTCCTCCCTGTTTTGATCCCTATAAATACCCCCGTCGCTCCACCGACCTAGGCAGCTCGGGTCTGACGGGGAAAACCCCCAACTTTCATCTCTTCTCTCTCCGGCAGACGCTCACCAGCTCCGGCGGTTCCTCCCCCTTCTCCTCTTCGCTCTGCCGCAATACCAGCAGCAGAGACTTCCTCCCCTGCTCTTCCCGCGCCACGCCGCACCCAGCTGGCGCCTCTCCGGCTCTCTGCTCACCGCCGCCCCTTTCCTTGAGCATCGTCTTCTCCGGCGACAGTCGATACGACTGTCGCCCTGTTCCTCCCCCTTCGTCCCTGCAAGTAAGCTAGAACTACTCCCCTTCTTCTCCTCTTTCTTTCCCCGCCTTCAATTTATTCAATTAAGCCCTCGACCGACCCTGACCATCGTCACCCCCTTCGTCTCCGGCCACCCTCCGGCGAGATGCTCCCATCGCTCCACAGCCTCACACACCTCGCCGACCCTCACCGAACCTCCGCCTCATCACACTGAGCACCCCCCACCCCTTCACTGCCACTCCACACCTCCGTAACGCTTCCCCCAACAAACCCATCCTCCGACCCACAATCCGACCTAGGGCAGCCCTTGCACGCCGCCCCACGCCTCGCCACCACCCACACGAGCTTCGCCGCACCCTGGCGAAGCTCCCGGCACTTTCTGATTAGGCCGAGAGGCCATTTTTCTGTGAACAGGCCACCCGACCTCCGCCGCCATTGCCGTGCAGAAGGAGCTGCTTCCGCCTGCAGCTACAGGCGCGCCACGCTCAGCGCCACGCCCAGATTCGACTCCCAGGCCTTGCGAGGCGTTTCGACAAAACACCAGGCTCGCAGCTAAGGCAGAAGGCTTCGCGTGACGCCGCGATCTCCCGCTGCTTTCCCCGCTGCGGGCGCGCAATTGAGGTGGGACATTTAGTCCCACCTCGGAAAAGTCTGAAGAGACGCAGCGATATAAGATGCAAAAGTGCTGGAGGCTTACTGCCTCAGCACACGGGGTGAGGTCCCCTTCACCCGCCCGGTTACCCGGTCTCGTCCGCGCTCACGCCCCGCGGACCTGACCCGACCCGACCTGACTTAGACTGACCTGCACTCCTCGCCCACCACGCACGGCGGTGGGCCTGGACCCGGGCACGACCAGTACCCGATTACCCGGCAGCTCTGGTAGAGCTTTCCCAAGAGTGGTTTCAGAGAGAGAGAGACGCGGGGGAGAGGGTAGAGTAGGTTTTGTCCTCTGACGTAAGCTCTGAAGTGTGCAGGAACAGGTGAAGAAGAAGGAAGCTGAGGAAGACACTGTAGCAACAGGCAGTTTAAGTCGTCTGATTTGGAAATCAGACGACGGCCTGAAGGGAAAAGAAGAAAGAAGGAGGGGCGACGTCCCTGACTGGAAAAAGAAAAGAAGGAAGAAGGAGATCTGAAGAAAGAAAGAAGATCACCTCTGCAGAACAAAGAAGAAAGAAGGAGATCTGAAGAAAGAAAGAAGAGCATCACCTCTGCAGAACTAAGAAGAAGAAGATCTGAGACGAGGAGAAACAAAGAGAAAAAAAAAAAAGACACCAAATTCTTTCTCTCTCTTTGTTTATTTTTGTAAAAGAAACATGTATATCTCTAGAATACAACTTGCTCCCTGAGTTCGACCTCGGGAACTCTTTTCCGAGTAAAAAAATTTATATATTTGAAATAATGGCAACAACTGGCTATATTACAACGACATAACAATCAAACTCGGTTATCTCTCGAAGCCATCGTTATCGAGGGACGGGTTGGGTGGAGCCCGAGGGATATGGGTTGGGGGAGCTAGCGGTTATTGGAGCTAGGGCTTGGTGAGGAGCAGATGAAGTCAAGGAAGATGTTCCCTCTGCCTATCATATGTGGCAAAGGGCAATGAAGGAGGATTGAGGAGTTCACCAGAGTCGCAGTGAAGGCAGTTGAAGAAGAAGAGGAAGAAGGATTTCTGTGGCCTAACCAGACTAATTTTGATCGCTGAACATCACGGAGTTTATATAGAGCTCAATTGCAAGCTCAATTGGAGAAATTCAAGAATATGATTCATGATTTGGAAACCTAAACCCGTCGATTTTGCAATCTTGGTGGGAGCTCCTCACTCCAAATCAAGGTGCGAGACCTGGTGCAATTGGAAGGGGAGCAACTTAGGATCAATTCCTCTAAGTTTGGAGGGATTTGATCCTGAGTTGGAGAAGAAATCCTCTTCCAAAGATTAGTGGTTTGGGTGTTGGGTTTGTGTTCAGACGAAGGAGAGAGAGAATGCAGAAAGGGCATTTCTACGAAGAAGATGAAGAAGTTAGGGGCTTGTTTGAAAGGAAAATTGAAAGCTGAGGCTCTAAGTACAAAGAACAGAGGTTTGGAGACTAAATTACAAACTAGGTCAAGATGGACTCTGATTGGGTCCAAATTTTGGTGCTAACCTAATTTGGGCCCAAGGAATCTAGTGATGAATTTGGATTTGAGTTTTAACTGGGTAATTTGTACAAAATCCCAAATTAGGAAAAAATCCCGTCAAATGGGTTCAGATGGTCAAACCAAAGGTATCAAACCTCCTAGAATATTTTTCTGTGAATTTTAGGAGGTTAGATTGATTTTATCCTGATCAAAACCTTTCCAATTCAAGAGGGGATGATAATTAGGGTTTTTGGTCTATTTCTTCTCTCGAAATGAGTGAAACCCTGTTTCTATCAGTTTGGACCAACTTCTTGGTCTTTATTGCTCAATTGACCTCTAATTAACCCCTAGGTGCCATGTGGTTACTCTGCACTTGTGATGTACTATTTAAACAGCATAATTAACCATATTTTATTATCTTCTCAAATCAAGTCAGAGTGGAATTACTGTCCTCAGATGATCATTTAGGAGCATTTATCTCTTGATTCCAACTAATTCAACCTAGTTATGACGAATGATGGCGTTGCCATCAATAACTCATTCCATTACTCACCTCAGTAATCAGATTTTGAGAATCATCCCTCTCTATCAGAAGAGATTGAGATGCATCCTTTCCTTTGAATTCTAGCTTGATAGTCTTGCCCTGACAAGGGGAGATGCTAGCAAGTCTGTTGACCTCAAGAAAGGATCGCCCATTCTCGACGTATTAAGAATGTTGTTGACCTTAGTCACAATAGTTGGGCCTCTTGGGAGCTACCCAGGCCTCCATCTTATGACCACGAAGAGCGACCATGATTCGTGTCTAGTAAGGACCAGTCATAGATTAAACCAAATCATCGTAGAGTTGGACAGAATTGTTGGGCCACACCAATGCTCCTGCTAGGAGCTGCGCTCTTCTAAAGCAAAGTCTTCAGGTGTGTCCTCTCAATCCTGTTGGTGCTAGAGCACCACGATCGTTTATTTTGATGATAACAAAGCACGTGTCTTTTAACATTTGCATTTGAGTTCTAGTTTTCAGGTCAAATTGCAAATAGAGGAAAGTGTTTAGACGGAGTTCGAGCTCGCATCCATGGCCGATTGGAGGAGCTGGACAAAGGCGGAGAGCTTCGCGAGGAGCGAAAGCTTGAAGAAGGAAGGAGATGAAGAATATGATAGATTTCATTTTATCTTGTTCTATGTAATTTTGTTTCTTTGTTTTGATCTTTATTTTTGTCTTAGGTTTTATGTTAAAGAGCCTCAAAGAACCCTTAAACTAGTCCTAGGAACACCTGCACTACCCTAGAATACTTAGGTTTTATGTAAAGAACTTAGAAAACCAAAATGGGCTTCAGACAACCTTATCAGATGTCCAATCTGGAAATCAGACGTCTGATATTGACTTTTAAGACTTCTGACTGTTTGATTATACGTCCAAACCATCTGGGCTGGACTTAGTAGGTTCTGTCTGTTAAAATCTATCGTCCAGACCTTAGTCCAGATGTCTTAGCAGACATCTGATGCCTTTGCTAGACGTCCAATTAGTGGAACATTGGCTGCCTTAGTAAACATTGAGGAAATGACCGTTAGCCTCGTATCAGACGTCCGTATAGGACCCCAGATGTTTGATACATGACCGTTTTTCCTCAGCTAACCCAAAATCTTCCTTCAGAGATTTTCTAGCCGTTGTACTTCCTTGGGAATCCATTTCCTCAGAACAATAGGTTTCCAGACGTCCAGACCTAGTGCCAGACATCCTGTGTGTTGTCTGATGGACATACACTAGAACCCTGTTTAGGTCTGATTAAAATCAGGAAGGAAACCCGCCTAGAATCAGACGCCTAACTTAGTTCCCAGATGTCTTAAATAGGTTTTCCAGACGTCTGATGCCAGGACCAAACGTCTGATGACCCTATTAGAATCATGATTAATTCTGACTACGGCCTGATTTCCTTTGGATTTGCACCCAACGACTATGGAAGCCTTCCAAGGCCTTCCAAAGCCTTCTTAGGCCCTCTATAAATAGAGGAGGACCCCTTGGCTTGTTCATACACCCAAGACACACCTTGCAAAAACATTTCCACTCATTTGTGTGTTAAATTGAAGTAGAAGAAGCACTTGCTCTCAAAGGCTTGTTTCCACATCCAAGTGCCTCATCCAACTTGCGCACCCGCTCTCCCTCTGCGACTACGAGAGCAACAAAGTGCAGTCGCATGGTTCACGCACTCGCGTCGTCACATCGACGCACTTCCACCAAAGGGAAGTTTCCTAACTCCTATACAAGCTAGGGTTAAATATTTGAAGCTCTATAGGATTGTTGTACATTTTATTGTCTTTGGTTGGGTATTCGCTTTATGAATTCCCATCTCCTTCGCGAGACAAATTCCTTCTTGTGAAGAGAAGGGGTTTTGAGGAACACTATTGTCGGTCTAAGTAGTGTGGTTGTAATTGAGGTTCAGTCACCCTCATTCAAGTCACTGGGTTTAGTGGATTTGATCGACTAGGTCGATCGGGAAATCCTAACTCGAGAGGGTTAGGTGGTGGTTTTCACCCGGTTTGGGTTTCCACCTAAAAATACTTGTGCCTATTGTGTGATTGCTTATTTTTTGAGATTGACTATTTTAATTATGCACTTTATATTACGTCACGCATATCTCACCCCCTCCAAGTAGGAAATTACAAATCCACCATCGGATGATTTCCTAGCCAACCCATCACGTACCCAGGTGACTTCCTTACCCAAGTGTGCCAAGTGAGCCTCTAGTCATAAGTACCCCAACACTCCCTTGCTATGCACACAAGCACTGGCCAAGCCTAGAACCACAAGTACCTCTGCATCGAGTTGGATTCGAGTACATCCAAGTACCAAACACCAATGATAGCCCATGGCCTGTCACCGCACCGGGAAACCTCCAAGTTCTGCGGCAGATTCCTTGGTAGCCTCCAGCTACTGCAATACCTTGGGTTCCCCTACTCGAGCAATGAACCCATGGTTAACCAAGTCTTGGGGTACAACCTTACGAGCCCACCTATTCGACCTAAACATTCTTAGTCCTTTTTCACCCAGATTGTACCAGATTAGAGAATCCTAAAGACCTACTGGATCACCTAGGATCTTATCCAAGACCTTAGGATCCAAACCTTTCCATTTATTAAACTCTAGCTGAGTCGGCAAGCGATTTAGCATTTTCAATTCATGCCATTACTTAGCTGAATTAGATTGCCCTTTTTATCCTATTCTTAGAGCTCAAGGGTGACGTCAAAAAATGTGTTTAGATAATTTGTTCTCTATGGCAAGCATTTACGCCGTCAATTTCAATATGAAAATCAAACAGTGAGCCCAAGTGTCGAACATAAGGAGGCATGAAATCCGATCAATTAATCGCTTAGTTGCCACATGATATTTATTTAGTTTGCTTGCGAGAGAGAGGGAGAGAGAGATTAAGGTTAGAAATTTGTAGTAGAGCAACGGTATCTAACTATGCATGGAAAGTAGACATGATGAAGCATGATAGAGTCTAGCACAGGATGATAATAAAAACTAATATATATTGAATAGGTGAAATTGTTTTACACTACAACGCTAGATGAAAACGTTAAGACATATAAGAATTAAACTAACGAAAACAAGCAACTAAATGTGATAATTGGAATGTCGAGACAGCCACAATGGTGGATGGAATTCTATTAGCAGCTCGGCAACTCCAAAGGCTTGCTTTAGGCTCTAGAAGGTGGTGGGAACGGGCTTGCTAGATGATGTTGAGAGATGATTATGAATGGAGGGGTGTAGGCCTTTTTATAGTGGATAAGAGGTGGCTAAAGCTGGTATGGAACAATTAGCGACAATAGGGATGTCGCTGTAGACCAGCTATAAGCATTGCTAAAGCCCAACTCATCTCCTGCTACTGCTCACGCTCACACAGTGTCGTCGCACGTGATCCGCATGCTCGCGCCACCAGTCGTCTGATGTGTAAATCAACGGTCGAGATCATGCCTCACCATGCGCTCAGGATCGCGCCCCGCTCACTCATACGATCATGCGTGTCATTGCACATTGGATCTCGCGTGGGCTCATCGCACGCATCTAGTGCCCGAAGTTGCGCCACATAGCCACTTCGAAACCACTTGATGGAGATTTGGCAGTCCAATTTCGTCGCCGCTCACGTGCAACAGATTTAGGCCCCCTGCAAAATCTCGCATGCATGCTCGTTGCTAGTGGGTGGAGGCGCTAACCATTGCGCCACGCCGGTGGATTATCGTGCAAATGCGCTAGTGGTCGCTGCGTCCATAGCTGTTAGATGCGGATCGTGTGGTCGAGATCATGTGTGCGCACAATGAAGGGAAGATGTGGGCGTTGCTGGAGGTTACTATGGGTGACACGTGCACAACGAGGGTCGTTGATCATTAGATTAGCGGTCATAACTTTTGGGGTTTGTTGTGGGAGCCATGGAAGTCAGATTGAGGTGCTTTTGAGTTCGATGGACTTTGTTCATCAATCCAGATCCATCCGTACATCTGATTGCTCATCAGAGACCTATTTCAATATGCCCTTGTATAGCAGGTCATTAAACATTAATTCTAAGCAATATTAACATAACATAATGTAGAATGCATGCAATGCTCCCAAACCCACTGTATTGTGATATTTATGCACATATGATCTTGAAGTTGACTTTAATTGATGTAATTAACACTATTATTTGTAGAGTTGTCATACCCCCATGCCTACCCCTTGCTAGTCCCTAGCAAGATTAACCTAAATGCTAATTACAAGTAGAATTAAGAATCGATCGCTTAGGCACCAGTTACTTGACAACAGGAGGAAATTTCTACTAAGAACTTAACCCACAGAGACTCAACAGTGCTCGGGTGCCTGCCAAAATGCAGACCGCCCGAGTCCTTGCTTTATTCTACATAGAAGCAAATTCTCTTTTTTTTTTCTTTTTCCGCTTTTCTAATTTTTTGGATTTTGGAGTTGAGAGTTTTGGGGTAACTTTTTATAGCTACCCAACCCACCCAAGACTTGAAAAGGACTCTAAGCGCGAAGCATCTTATCATGAAAATTGTGATAGACTCCCTCAACGACAATTAAAATGGATTTCGAGTTTCTACGCCCCTAGGTGACCCGAAAAGAAAATGCTTCCTAAAGGTGTATCTGTCTGACCGGTAGCTTTCTCCCTACTTGTATTTTTGTGGGGTCAACACAAGGACAAATTCAATGTATACCTCCCTAGATTATTCTACTTCCCCGCTTCTTTCATATGTGTTTTGGAATTTTTGTGTTTTATGAGCTGAGATCTAGACAAATGGTCAATGGGGCGTCTAACCCACGACAATTTGTCAGCTATACTCATGTAGTAAAGTGTGGCTTATTTCTTTTTTTCTTTTTCTCCTTTTTCTATTTTTCTTTCTTTTATCGTTCTTTTTTTAAGTAGGTGACTTCCCTGATATAAGAATTACCTAAGGTAGTAGTAAAAAATAATGGTCTTGTGGCTGGGTTCTATACAATTGGCCAATGGGCTTTTACCCATGATAATTTGCCAGCCATACTACCCTAGAAGGTTCATTAGCTACCCAATTTCCGTTAGAATCGCCGAGGAGTGAGTTAGTGTAAAACGTGTGCAGATGCTTAGACTATAAGTCCCCCCAAATTAGAGGGTGGGCTGATTTGTCATATACTTATCACCCTACTTTATTAACCAAGTTACTATAAATTAAGGTGGCAAGGACTCGAGAACAAGGTCACATTTTAGTGGACACCCGGGTTGATTACCCCTGAAGACCTGAAAAGTCTAAGAATTTAGGTCCATAACGTATCATTTCCTAAAGGTGGCAAGCTCCTAATGCCTAAGTTTTCTTTTCCTAATTCTCTCTATTTTTTTTAATGAAATAAAAACTAATTCAAGCTGAAAATTTTATACTCAGAAAATGAGAAATACCATGCCCCCATGCCCATGATGGACAATTTCCTCATTGGAAAATAAATGTATGCAAGGGAGTAAGGAAAGAAATCACCTGAGTTTCAATAGTGAATCTAGTCAGCTTGAATCCTTTAGGTTGCCTCATAAGAAGCACTGAGTTTATTACCTCCAGCTGGGTGAAAATCCAGTTTAACCCTCAATGTGGGTTACAACTTTCTTCAGGGGAACCTAGGCAAGAAAATGTTTTAACCTTTGACCATTAACTGTAAAGGTTTGCCCAGTCTTAGGATCAGTAATTTCTACTACCCCATTGGAAAAAGGCTTGACCACTTGGTACGGTCCCATTCACTTAGACCATAACTTCCCGGGAAAGAGTTTAAGCCTTGCATCAAATAATCAGATTTGTTGGTTCGGCTCGAAGGTTTTTCTATTAATGTGCTTGTCGTAGACAACTTTCATCTTCTCCTTATAAAGTCTTCTATTCTCATAAGTGTCCTGACGAATCTCTTCAAGCTTGGAGAGTTGGAGCTTCCTTTGAGTTTCAGCCATATGGGGATCCATATTACATTGCTTGACGACCCAATCTGCCTGGTGCTCCAACTTAATTGGAAGGTGGAAAGTTTGCCAAAGACCAATCAATGTGGTGATATGCCTATTGGGGTCTTATAAGTGGTCCTGTATGCCCAAAGGGCATCATCCAATTGTGTGGACCAATCTTTCCAATCAGGTCTCACAGTCTTTTGCATAATATTCTTAATCTACCTATTTGAGACCTTAGTTTGCCTGTTCGTTTGTGGGTGATACGAGGTGGCAATGCGATGACTAACCTGGTATTTCTTAAGTAAAGTACGAAACTAGGCATTGATGAAGTGACTCCCACCATCACTGATCATGGCCTTAGGTATCCCAAATCGAGAAAAAATATTCTTCTTAACAAAGTCCATGATGGCCTTATGATCACATTTCCAGGTAGGCACAACTTCGATCCATTTCGAGACGTAGTCCACTGAGACCGTTATATATTCGAAGCCATTTGATAGTGGGAAGGGACCCATGAAATCAATGCCCCAAGCATCGAATATTTCGATGAAAAGAATGGGTTGTAGAGGCATCATATCTTTCTTGGTCATGGTCCCTAGGGTCTGGCTTCTCGTGCAGGTTTTAGCAAAATTATGTGCATCCTTGAATAGCGATGGCCAATAAAAATTGGACTGCAAAACTTTTACAACCGTCTGCTTCCCAGAGAAGTGGCCACCACATGCTTGGTCACGATAGAAGGACAACACAATTTGAACCTCCTCTTTGGGGATATATCTCCTAATGATTTGATCAGCACAAAGTCTAAACAACATGGGATCATCTTAGAAATAATGTTTGGCCTCAGCCAAGAACTTTTTCTGTTGTTGTCTAAACCAGCCATGCGGACTCTACCCTACCACTAAGTTATTAACCAAGTCTTCATACCAGGGGAGACTCTTTCCTTGCACAACCAGAATTTGCTCATCAGAAAATGTATCAGTTAAGGGTAGTGAAGGTCCAACATGCTTCGGGCGAAGTCTGGATAGGTGGTTGGCTACAAAATTCTTGGATTCTGACCTTATCACATATTTCCAGGTCAAATTCTTACAGGAGTAGGATCCACTTGATCAACTTGGGTTTAGCATCCCTTTTGGCTAACAAATGTCGGATAGCCAAGTAGTCAGTATAAATGATAACATGGGATCCTAGCAGGTATGATATGAACTTTTCCAATCCAAAAATTACGGCGAGCAGCTCCTTTTCTATGATGGTGTAATTCTATTGAGCCTCATCTAATGCTTTGCTTGCATAGTAGATCGCCACGGGTTTCTTCTCTTGTCTATGTCCTAGGACTGCTCCAATAGCAAAGTCTAAAGCATCACACATTATTTTAAAGTCTTCGGACAAGTTTGGGGGTTGTAAAATAGGTGCAGTCGAAACTGTATCCCTTAGAGTGGTGTAGGCTTTGATGCAATCAGTTGTCATGTCAAAGTGCACATCGTTGGCTAGGTCAGTCAAGGCCTTGGATATCTTGGAGAAGTCTTTTATGAACCTTCTATAGAAGCCAACATGTCCTAGGAAAGATCTGATTTGTTTAACCGAGCTAGGAGGTGGGAGTTTGGAAATTAAGTCAACTTTAGCTCAGTCAACTTCTCTGCCCCTATGCGAGACGATGTGACCAAGGACAATCCCTTCTTAAATCATAAAATGGCTCTTTTTCCAGCTTAAAACCAAGTTGACCTCGATACATTCATAATTTTCTCCAGGTTACTAAGGTAAAGGTCGAATGAGTCTCAAAAAATGGAGAATTCATCCATAAAGTCCTCTAAGCATTCACCCACCATCTCTGCAAAGATGGCTAACATGCAACGCTGAAAGGTTGCAGGTGCATTGCATAACCCGAATGGCAAACGGCGGAATGCAAACGTGCCATACAAACAGGTGAACGTTGTCTTCTCTTGATCTTCTAGTGCAATAGCAACCAAGTTATATCCTGAATATCCATCCAGGAAACAAAAATATTTCTGCCCTACCAATCGTTTGAGAATCTGGTCAATGAATGGCAGGGGGAAATGGTCCTTCTTGGTAGCTCCATTCATTTTCTTATAGTTAATACACACCTGCCACACGGTGGTTGTACGGGTGGGGATGGATTCTCCATGGTCATTTGTGACCACAATGAGCCCGACCATCTTTGCTACCACTTGAGTAGGGCTCACCTAGGAGCTATCGGAAATCGGATAGATGATTTCCACATCAAATCATTTAATTATCTCTTTTTTAACAACCTCTCGCATGTTCAGGTTCAGTCACCTTTGCATCTGGCGAGAAGGTCGAGCCTCATCTTCTAAGTAGATCTTGTGAGTACAATAGCTAGGGCTAATTCCCCTTAAGTTGGAAATTGTCCACCCAATTGCTACCTGATGTTCAGAAAGAGTCGTAGTCAACCTGAGCTCTTGGTCCCTGGTTAGGTGTGCGTTCATAATCACAGGAAAAGTATGATCTTGTCCTAGGAAGACATAGTTGAGATTATTGGGTAGAGGTTTCAGTTCAGATGCAGGTGGTACAATGTTTGACGGGTAAGGGAAGGGAGGGAGTTGAGTGACATTAATCTCCTCAAATGGAGGTCGCCAGTGGTAATCAATTTCGCAAAGTTATACAACCTCCAAGGATTGGGATGGGTCAGGGTAGTCTAAAGCTAGTTGAGTTAGATGGTCCTCTAAAGAGCTTACTGTCAAGCATTCTTCAACCAGGGTTTCCATGGGATCTCATTCCTCGACCCAACCACAATCAAAAGACTTAGTTGCCTTGAAGATATCCAATTGCATCTTCTTATCTCTAAAGGCAATTTCCATACATCCTATGTCACAGTCAATGTTAGCCTTAGCCGAAGCCAAAAAGGGTCTGCCTAGGATGATGGGCATGTTTTGTAATTGTTCGGGGACTTCTATGTCAAGGACTGAGAAGTCAACCGGGAAGTGGAAATTCTTAACTGAACAATTACATCCTCGACTACCCCTTTTAGGGTTTTCACAGAACAATCGACCATTTGAATAGTCACAAGTGTAGGCTTTAATTATCCAAATCCAAACTGATGATAAAGGGTAGTCGGGATCAAGTTTATTGAAGCACCTAAGTCTACTAGTGCTTTGTCAAAAGTCAAATCACTAATATTACATGAGATCAAAGGCACTCCAGAGTCAATCCTTTTTGGAGGTAGGCTACTCAAAATTACCGAACTAGCCATCTCAAATAGCACTACCTTCATAGGTGCTTGGTGTTAAACGCTAGTTTATCATCATTTTTATGCATTAAAACAAACCTAGCTCATAGGATTTTGCTCCGCAAACAGGTTTTCGGGTTGCATTTAGGCATAAATTAGGTTAGGCATGCATTTTTCTTTTTATTGTCTTTTAATGTGTTTATTTGAGTGTTAGGGTTAAGAAAATTGTCAGATCCCTAGAACCCTAGCACTCAGGAAGGCAACTGGTGAAGGAGAAGCTCAAACCAACTGTGACTTAGCTTGATCTAGCTCACCATAGCTGGATTCCAGCTCACTTGAACTAGGGTTAGCTCATCCTAGCTCCATCTAGCTCATCTCAGCTGAATGGCAGCTTAAGAGAGATCATATTATCTCACCTTAGCTCAAGATAGCTCAGATCCAGCTCATCTTAGCTCCCATCAGTTCACTGGGAGCTCTAACTAGCTCAGTTGAGTTGACTGAAGTTCACCTCAATTCAAGTCTAGCTACATCCAGCTCCACTCAACTCTAGCCAGCTGAAGATAACTTCATGTTAGCTTAGGAAGCTCAAGTCCAGCTCCCGGGGACTCAGCTTAGCTCAACTTAGTTGAGCTAAGCTACCTTAGCTACTCCAACTAGCTAGGTCATCCTTAGGAATATCTAACCCAACTCTCCTCAGCATTATTCAGCAGAAGCCAGCTTTCTTTAGCTTGGCTTAGTAGCTAGCAAAGAACTAGCAGGCTAAGCCAGTTAAAGTAGCTCCATCCACCTTCTTCAGCAGCTACCAGCTCCAATTCAGCTCCAGGCAACTTCCTCCAGCTCCTCTCTTCTAAACCCTAGCTCTAGATGCCTACTCCTCTACCCTACTATTAGCTAATCTAGCTTAGCTAGCTTGGCTTAGATCAACTCCAGCTCCCTTGGCCATCCACCACCCTAAAACCCTACCTAACTAGCTCCACCAACTAAGCCTACCTAAGACCACCTAAGCTAGCTCCACCTCTACTCCAAGTTGGCGCCAACACCATCACCACCTTTCACCCCTCAACCACCACCAAAAGGCACCAACAAGGTGGCACCAAAGCCACCATAACCACCTCCTTTTGGTGAAACCTTTTTCCTTCCAAAAATCGATCAATCTCCACCCTACACCTACCCCTACAACCCTTATCCACCATCCACCTAACCCCCCTTCTAGAAGCCCTCATGGTGGCACCAAAACCATGGCACCCTTCCATGGTTGGCGCCACCTTTAGGTGTCTCTCCACCACCCATAACCACCCCCATATCAACCCTTAGGTGGCACCAAGATCCCTCCACCCTAGGATCCTTAACTACCATCCTAAAGCTAATCCTAGCCCTACACCTAAGGCCACGCCAACCACCACCTTTCTACCCTATAAATACCCTATCTAACCACCACTAAAACCCATCCTCCATTTAGTTTAATTCCAACCTACATCCACCCTAACTCACGATCAAGGAAGGAGAAGAAGAGAAGAAGATTAAGGGGGCATCCTACCCGCCCACTTAGTGCCTTTTTCCCCTTCTCTCTTCTTCCTTGTGCCACACCAAGGAGGAGACTCATTTCATTCAAGGAGGATGGTCAGGCATTGGAGGAGAATAAGGGTGGTGCACGCCTACCCTTGAAGGAGCAACTAAGGTGAAAGCTTCCACCTTGGAGGAGTCAAGTAGGCACACCCCCCCCCCTCTAGGGCTTTCTAGGAGGAGCCATTCAAGGAAGGACAAGAAGACCTTCTTTTGAAGCCAAAGAGCAACTAAGCTTGGAGCAAGAAGACCTTCATCTTCTTCACAACCATCACCATCTAAAGGATTTATTTTTATTTTGTTTTCTTTCAAATTCTAGTAGAAGCATTCCTCTACTTGTAAAAAACAATTCCCTTTAGTAAAAGAATTTTTGCCCTCTTTAAATTCTTGCAGCAATTCTAGTTTTATTGCTTTATCCTTGTGCACTTACACTCCCTCTCTCTAATTACCCTAGGCCTCCACGTGCCTAGGGTGAGCTTAGAGAGAGGCCATTTTGTCACTTAGGCATTAGGTTCTTTAGTCTTTTCAGCCAACAATTTCATGATAGTTCAAAACCTAAAAAAATTATATATTCAAAAATCAAAAAGAAAGTTGATTTCTGTTTTCAAGTAAGAGATTTATAATTGCAACAATTGCCTCCTTGGATGACCCTAGATACTCTCCCTATCTAGGATTAAAAATTTAAAAGCGATTGCGATTTGGCTTGTTACGACTTAAAAACCCGCTTTTACAAATCATGCCAAATTTCGCATCACTTGGGTTCTTGGCTTACGCTTGGGTGTGCCCACATCCTTTAAAAACTTTGCATCAGCCAGGATATGTTTGATCGCTTTGAGGAGGGGTATATTGGTCTGTATTTGTTTGAATATTTCTAACAACTTCTCATTCTCAACCATATTTCTTTTCTTTTTGACCTTGTCCAAGGCTTCAGGGTATGGGATTTGGGTTTGAATTGGGTCGGGTTCTTAATCCTTGGGTTCCTCTCTCTTATCCTCAGAATCATCAATTATCTCAGGTAGTGTAGTCACGAGAGGGGTCAGCCATTTGGGGTCCTGGGTTTGAGTGTCGCTTCTCAAGGTAACCGCATTGGCTGAGGTGTTGGACTCAGGGTTGGGTCCTTAAGAAGAAGAAAAAGCAGCAAACCCAAGAGGTGTCTGTGGGGCTTGTAAAATCATATGGGCTTACCCCTGATTTTGTTGGAACCCTTGAGGATTGTGGCCTTTATTCATTGCACTCCTCGGGTTCGGTCGTGGCTGAGATGGAAGGGACCCCTGTTGTTTGTTATCCAACAATTGGCTCAATTGTCCCTTCACCAAGGCCATTTCCTCCTGATGTTTCTAATTCATATCATCCATCATCTTAATTAGAGTGTCCATTTGATTTTGCTATGTAGGAGCCACCCTATTCTGGTTATACAGTGGTCTAGTAGGTGGACCTTGCTGATAGGAGGGAGGCTTTGTCCTGGGTTGGTTCTGGAATTGGTTTGATATTTGGTTTGACCAAGTAAAATTTGGGTGGTTGCGACATCTAGGGTTATAAGTGTTGGAGAAAGGATCAAGCTTAGAGTATCCCTGGATGGGATGGGCCTCTTCAAAGGTAGAAGGTACCGAAGGGGAGGGGAAAGAATAATCAGGGTTTGAGGAAACAAAGGTCCCTCCCTAGAACATGGACAGGGGTTGTTCCAGGTGTACTTGGTTCATAGACTAAACCAAGTCAACATTGAGAGATCCCTTCGCTAAGGAGAAGGTTTGCAGTGGGGCTCGGGATTGATTCAAAAGCTCATCAATTTTTTTGCCCACCAACTCAACCCGATCTAGCTTCTTTGCTATGATGTCCATGTCAACCATCCCCAAATTAGTTTGTACTTCATAAATCTCACCACGAGGTTGACTGGACCTATTGAATTGGGTGATGGAGGCATTATTAAGCGAGTTCTCACTCATGGACTCAGAGTTCGAACACACTTTCCTCGTCCTTGTTTAGAAAATTGCCTCTACATGAGGCATCAACGAAATTCCTAAGGTTGTTATCCAAACCATGGTAGAAAATTTGGGCCAATTGCCACCTTGGAACCTCGTAGTGTGGGCATTTCCTCAATAACTCGTTAAATCAATCCCATGCCTCATGGAATTACTCTCCACTTTGTAAGGTGAATGTGGTAATGGCTCCTCTAAGGGCATTAGTCTTTCCTATGGGGAAAAACTTCTTTAGGAATTCATTACTCAATTCTTCCCAAGTGGAGATGGGTCTCCCTAAGGTTCTAAGCCAATGAGAAGCTTTGTCTTTCAGGGAGAAAGGGAACATCTTAATTAAAACAATGTCTAGACTGATGTTCCTTGGTTTCACGGTCTGAGCAATTCGATTTAGGTCCTCCAGGCATTCGAAAGGGTCCTTATTTGAGCTCCCATGAAAGTGGCTTTGAATTAAGCTAAGGACATTGGGTTTTAGTTCAAAATCATCTCTCCCTTCGGGAACCCTAAGATGTGGCTCGATCTAGATAGCAGACAGGTCATAAAAATCACAGAGAGACCTTGGTTGGCCCTCAGGGGGTTGTGGTGGGTTAGGTGGGTTTGGTGGGGATTTTTTTTTAGGGTTCTACAATCGATGTATGGCCTGCATCATGGTTTCGATATGTTGTTATTGGAGTTGGTTGTTGGCAGTGATTTGAGCCTGAATAATGGTCACAACATCAGGTTGAGGTTGGTCCCCTACATCCTGAATTCTTGGGTCGGCCATTTCCTCAGTCCTATCCCATGAAAATTTACGTCTCCTCCTAATCTCTCTCTAAAGCAACCAATTCAGGATGAAGTGATCATCTTCCGTGCATACACTATAGAAGACCAGGGAGGGATGAGAAGGGAGACAGGTGCAAGAATAGCGTGTGCACAATCAAGCAAACAACTCTAGGCCCTATAGTGTAGACCTAGGTGACCTAGAAGTTCTGCAAGAATACTCAAATCTCCAAGCACTTAAACCCCCCCTTCCCAAAGTTAATCCGACCAGGTTGATTATGAGGGGATTGAGGGAAGGTTTTTCCTTTGGCTCGTGCCTCCGGTTCCTTGATACCCCCCAACCGCGGTTGTTTAACACTTCCCTGCAGCCTTAGACACAGATTTCACATTAGGAATTAAGGCCAAGTGCTTAACAAACCCAATTACACTTCCAGGAATTAGATTAGTCATACCTAGGGGATGCCTACTCAATTTTAATGTGGGCTAGGTTAGTGCTTGTGCTCAAGGAATGTGCTGAGCGTTGTTGGGGGTTGCGCCTCTTAATTAATCCAATTGAGCATGTGTGTGCACTCAACAAAATATGATTTTCAAGCAAGGTTTTTTAGATGTGGTGTCTTTTAATGATTCTTCCTTGCTTTAGTGATTTTTAGGGTTGAAGTTTCTTAATGTTTTCAGACAATGTTTTAAGTGGGCACACAAGGTTTTGGAAAAAATAGGTGATGATTGATTTCCTTTAAGATCAATGTGACCTTAGAAATAAGCAACCCTAATATATTCACCCCTAAAGCTCATGCAATTCTAGTTGCTGAATCAATTTTAACTTTTGGTGAGTAGTGCAGCCCATCACAAAACACGGGTGGCTTTGCAAACATCACTCAAAGAGAGAAACACTCAAAAGGATTTTCAAAAGATATTATAGTGTAAAGAGATTTTTTTTTTTTTGGTGGTGGGTTTGAGATGTGGATCAAGTAGTAATTCACCACGCCAATTTTTTGGATTTTTTATTTTTTATTTTTTAGCAAGTAAATAATCAACTAACCTAGGGTTTATGCATGAGCCTAAATGCAATTTCTTTTTAGAGAAAAAGGAAAGATGAGGCTACACTAGGTAAAGTGATACTCACAAAAGGTTTTCACCGCACTTTGCTCCCAATCTACTGACTTGGATCGTGCTCCTCACGTCGCCTAGGCGTTAAGTTCTTACAACCAATCAATAGAGAGAAAGAAAAGTGAGTAAAGTCTAATGAATATCACCAATGCAAATATGAAAACGACTAAAATATCTGTTGCCTCCGTGGCAACAATGCCAAAAATTGACATCGAAAAATGCATTTAGATAATTTGTTCACTATAGCAAGCGTTTACGCCATCAATTTTAATAAGAAAATCGAATGGTGAGTCCAAGTGTCGAACACAAGGAGGCGTGAAATTGGATCAATTAATCGCTTAGTTGCCACATGATATTTATTTAGTTTCCTTGAGAGGGAGAGGGAGAGAGAGATTAGGGTTAGAAATTTGTAGTAGAGAAACGATATCTAACTATGAATGGAAAGTAGACATGATGAAGCATGATAGAGTTTAGCACATGATGATAATAAAAACAAATATATATTGAATAGGTAAAATTATTTTACACTACAATGCTAGATGAAAGATTTAAGAAATATAAGCATTAAACTAAAGAAAACAAGCAACTAAATGAGACAATTGGAATGTCGAGATAGCCACAGTGTTGGATGGGCTTCTGTCGGTGGCTCGATAGCTCCAAAGGCTTGCTTTAAGCTCTAGAAGGTGGTGGGAGCATGCTTGCTAGATGATGTTGAGAGATGATCATGAATGGAGGGGTATAGGTTGTTTTATAGTGGATGAGAGGTGGCTAAAACGGGTATGAAACAATTAGCGATAGCAGAGATGTCGATGTAGTTGACCTGTAAGCGTTGCTAAAGCCTAACTCATCGTCCGCTGGTGCTTGCGCGAGCACAATGCCTTTACACGCGATCTGCGTGCTCGCGCCACCAGTCGTCCAATGGGTGAATTTATGGTCAAGATTGAGCTTTACCGCGCGCTTAGGATTGCGCCCAACTCACGCGTACAATCGCGTGTGTGATCACGCGTCGGCTCGTCATGTGCATCCGATGCCCGAAGTGGCGCCACGTAGTCGCTTTAGAACCTCTCGATGGAGATCCAGCAGCCCAATTTCGCCGCCGTTCGCCGCTACCTCAAAACGTGAATCCACATGCATGAGCTAATTCCTAACCCCAATCTTATCCCTCTACTAAACTTAATAGCAAGGAATCAAAAGAAAATAGCAAGAGGGGAGATCCCAACCTCATGATTGGAGCTTCTTCTCCCTCCTCCACTCAGCAGCCGCAATAATAGTAGCAATAGCTTAAGCAGCAATAGTAGCAGCAAGTGCAGCAATAGCAACTGCAACTCCTCTTCACTTTCTTTCCCTGCACCTTGCTCGTAGCAGCAACAACAGCAACAATGTCAACAATAGCAGCAACAACTCTTCCTCTTCTCTCTAGCTACAACTACGGTGGCAGTGGTAGTAGCTGGTCGGTGGAGGGAGCAATGGAGAGTGCTTCACCGTTGAAGGGAAGGAGAGGAGGATCGGCTTGAGAGAGCAGCCAAAAATGAAGTTTTTTTTTGTTTTTATTTTTTTAATTTCCCTCATATTTATATGAGTTAGAAGAATTTCACCCAAGCCCCTCCACTTACTACCTTACCTTTCAAGAAAGCCCCTTAACTAAGTTACCCTTATAAAAAGGCCCCTCAACTTTTATCACTTATACTTTTTATTAATCATTTCAAGGGATTTTCATTTCCAAGGCCCTTAATCCATTCTTAGGCAACCAATTAGGGTTTTAATTAGCCCATTAAGTGTATTAAAATGCAGGCCCTTACAACGATCATGGATGATAAGCACTACGATTTCATGGTTGCAAGGGGTGATTCATTGTCGAAACCATGATTGGCATCAGGATTTCACTTGGTAGGTAGCTATCTTTCGATTTGGTGCCATCGAGATATCGGGGGTGAAGCCGTGTGCCCAAAATTTTCTATATAGGTTTTGTTTTCTATTTAGGTCATGCGCCCAAACTTTTCATGTGATTTTTGTTTTCTATTTTGTGGTTTTTTCTATTTAAGCCTATGGTAATTTATTTTTTTTCTTTGTAGTATTAACCTAATTAATGAAGGATTTGTTACAAATTTATGTTTAATGTTGAATTTATTGATTATAATGCTACTAAAACGTTAGTTATTGGTTACCATAAAAAATGTATTAAAATATTTTATTATTTTTTATTTCTTAAAATATTAAATGAAAGTCATATGAATGGAGCCAAGCAAATTACTTATGTTCATTTTGTAGGTCTTCTTATGATGCCAAAGTAAATTGATCGCAGAATTTTCAACTTTGCCTACGGGTATCCCAACCTTAAAGGGAATTAGAATTTTTTTTTTCTATTTAAAAGGATGAGTTCGAATTTAGCTTTTCCCTCTTCATGTTATTAGAAAAATGTTAAAAATGAACTACTGGCCCCCTTTCACTTACACCAAAAGGTCTCAACCAATGCTTGACAAAAGGTCTTTAGTGGCATAAGTAAAAATTGCTACTATTGCAAAGGTTATAGTGGCAAATATATTTTGCCACTAATATTAATTGTCATTTGACAAAAGCTTTAGTAGCATATTCCAAAAATTTGTCACTAAATCAAATAAATTAGTGGCAAATGCATTATATGCCACTATCTAATTTGCTGCTTAAGGCTATTTTTTTCGTAGTGAGCTAGCACCAAGAACTATTTAGTTCTGGGTGCACAACTTAGGTAGAAACCCCTCTACTTGCCCTTTCTTGAGCCATCCAAACTTCAATTTGTCCCTCCCACCCCAAACACTATTTATTTAGAGGCCTACTAACTCAAGTTCCCTTATCAGGAGCCCCTCAACTAACACTTGTTCATGACTTAAATGGGTAACTCTTACCCACTAAGTCCAAAGGTTCTTAGGCCATCATTTACAAGTCTAATGAGAGTTGAATTAGTTCAATTAACACATTGAAAAGTTCGATCCCTTATATGTATGCCTTGTTGGATTAATATCCAACATTTGGACTTGTATATGTAAATTTGTATATAGATATAATCAAATAACAGTAAATAAAGTGACTGTCATCTAAAGCCCAATTTTAGTGTGATCAAATTAAGTTATTTTGAGTGCATAGGCATAAATGCAAATGGTTTAGTGTGGTGCTAAAAACATATGTGCAGAGACCTAGTTATGAATTATGACTTCTTGATGGGTGGAGTGGCAATTCACTCAGCAATTAGTCACACTGATCATTGATTATTGCGGGGGTTATGGTCCCCATCGGACCCACCACTAATTCTGCGGTATCAACCCCATCGTGACTTAGAGTAGAATAGTGAGAGACCTCTAAGGAGGAGAAGGAGGATAGTTGGAGAAGAAGAAGACCATCTTCTTCTAGTGCAGTCCATCAAGATCCAGGGTGGGATATGTTAAAAGACCTTTAACCATAGCCTCTTTTGTTTTGTTTGAAAGATGAGCACAGGTATGATCTTCTTTTATATGTAGAACTTTGTTTCAATGCATGTGCATGATGCTAAAAACAAGATAACTCAATGTGTTTACACATTGATGTATTCAGCTTTATACATGAATATGTTTCTATTCATTTATTCAGATATTTTGCCTAGGTTAGATCTTAGATTAACAAGAGGTTAATAATCATTTCGTATTCTTGTAAAACTTGGAAATCATTTTGTAATTGTCTTAAGTACTGGTACTTATGATGAGTACCAGTATATACACAATACTGTTTTGGATCCTTAAGTGTATTGTAGGTTGCTAGTACCGATACTCTTCATGAGTATCGGTACATGCAAGCTACAGATCAGCTCCAGGTCATCTTAAATCCAAAATTAGGACTTACATGTATCGGTACTCATCACGAGTATTGGTATACATACGTCCCAGGTCAGGTCTAGACTTGCAGTCACCAGAGCCTGTAGTTTACAAATACTAGTACTGGTCACTAGTACCGGTAGTAGTAGGTTACATGTGGTGTATCCACTACTCAACAAGTACCGGTACTCTTCATGAGTACCGATACTCGTGGAGATCAGTTTCTTCCTGGAGAATACTAGTACCCTATGAGTACCGGTACTTATTACAAGTATCTGTACACTATGAGTTCTGGACAAATACTCATCTAGACATGAGTTTTAAACAGTAACCTATAGGTACTAGTACTTGGCATCGGTACCGCTACTCAATCAAATATAGAACTCTTACCTGTGACTTAAGGATACCGATATGGGTCCATCAATACCAGGTACTCAGTATATGTGATGCTGGTACTGGTCTACCATTACTGGTACCCAATCAGTATTAAGTCTAGCTAAGACAAGTTGCTGTACAGGTCTATCCTAAGTCAGAGGAGGGTTAATTTTAGTTAAGCCCCTAGGGTTTCAAGAAATCTAATAAGTGGTATCGGAGCCAACCCACTCTCTACTTAATGTAATTAACCCTAGTCTAATTAATAAAGTGCATTATTCTTGGGGAACCCAATTAAAGTAGCATCTCACCAAAGTAAGCTCTCCTGTGAATATTGGGCTTATCCATGAATGATAAAAGGTTAAATGAGTGTAAGGAGGTGGGTGTTCACTCCCCCAAAGGAAAGTGAACACTCATTGTACTTTCACTTGTTTGCGTGGGAGTAATAGTGTGTTGGTTATTAGGTTTTCTGGGTAGTCATTGAATTGGCCCAAAGGAAGGTTCTTGACTGACTTGGATTTGAACCAACAATCGTTACACACCACACCATGTCTTTAATTACAAGTCAACCTCTCGTCTAAAGATGTGACCCTTGATGGAGTCAACTAAGACATGTGATGGGACTATTAAATTAATTAGACACCTTATGTTTTAAAGGAGTTAATCTTATGTCTATCTGCATTTTATTTTTATAAATGTCTTCTACCAACATTACCGCCACCCTAAATTCTATTCCCATGTTGAGTGACTCAAACTTTAAGTCCTAGAAGGAAAACCTACTGATAGTCTTAGGTGTAATAGACCTTGATCTAGCGATTAGGGAAGACTCTCCTATCCTTACAGACACTAGTACTCTTGATCAAAAGAGAGAAAGGAAAGGTGGGAGTGGTCTTACTGAATCTCAATAATGATCATGAAAAGGGCCATACCTGAGGCTTTTAGGGGCATCATGTCCAGTGATATAGTCATTGCCAAAGAATTTTTAGTTGAAATTGAAAAGAGATTTGCCAAGAATGAAAAGGCAGAAATCGGTACACTCTTGGTTAATCTCATTCCAATGAAGTGTAAGGGGAAGGGCAACATTAGAGAATATATTATGGAGATGTCCCATGTTGCTTTAAAGTTGAAAGCACTTAAACTAGATCTTTCTGAAGATTTGTTAGTTCATTTGGTCTTAATATCTCTCCCTCCTGCCTTTTACTGGTTTAAGGTGAGCTATAACTGCTAAAAAGAGGCTTGGTCTCTGAATGAGCTCATCTTTCACTGTATTTAAGAGGAGGAGAGAATGAAGCAAGATAGGATAGAAAGCGTTAATGTTGCCTCTTCCTCTAAAGGAAAAGGCAAGGCTAAAAAGAAGGCTACAGAAGCTGCAGATACAGCTTCCCGAAAGAAGCAAAAGGGGCATGTCTAGTGATATAACCATTGCCAAAGAATTTTTAGTTGAAATTGAAAAGAGATTTGCCAAGAATGAAAAGGCAGAAATTGGTACACTCTTGGTTAATCTCATGTCAATGAAGTGTAAGGGGAAGGGCAACATTAGAGAATATATTATGGAGATGTCCCATGTTGCTTCAAAGTTGAAAGCACTTAAACTAGATCTTTTTGAAGATTTGTTAGTGCATTTGGTCTTAATATCTCTCCCTCCTGCCTTTTACCAGTTTAAGGTAAGCTATAACTGCCAAAAAGAGGCTTGGTCTCTGAATGAGCTCATCTTGCACTGCGTTTTAGAGGAGGAGAGAATGAAGCAAGATAGGCAAGAAAGCATTAATGTTGCCTCTTCCTCTAAAGGAAAAGGCAAGGCTAAAAAGAAGGCTACAGAAGCTGTAGATACAGCTTCCCAAAAGAAGCAAAAGGAGAAAACTACAGAGTCTTCTTTTGTCGGGCTGAGGGACACCAAAAGAAACACTGTACCAATTATCACGCATGGTGTGCTAAGAAAGGTATGGTTCTAAGTTTGGTTTGTTTAGAAATTAATTTGGCTTCGGTACCTAGGTACGCTTGGTGGATGAATTCGGGTACTGCCACTCACATAAGTGTGTTTATATAGGGTTGCCTGAGCTACTGAAGGCTAATTGAAGTTGAGAAATTCATTTATGTTGGGGATGGGAAGGATGTTGAAGCTCAAGTTATAGGACAATTTAAATTATTGTTGAAAATCGGGTTGTATTTGGAATTGAATGAAACATTTATTGTACAATGTTTCAGACATAATCTTATTTCTGTTTATGTTTTGGATAAGTGTGGTTTCACTTGCAGTTTTGGTGATGGAAAAGTTTCTTTATTTTATGTTTCCAAATTAATGGGTACTGATTTTCTTTCATGCTTTTATAATTTATATTATCTTGACACTATAACTTCATATAATGGGTCTTCTCTTTTGGATACACGGGGAGTGAAAAGAAAATTAGATAATGAATCTTCAGCTACACTATGGCACAAAAGATTAGGTCATATCTCCAAAAGGAGAATAGAGAGACTTGTGTCAAATGGAATTTTGGACCCCTTAGACTTTTCTGATTTCGATCATTGTATAGAATGTATTAAGAGGAAACAAATCAATAATAGGAAGTTTGAAACCAATAGATCAAATGGTGTTTCGGATGTGATTCATACAGACATCTGTGAGTCATTTCCTACCCCTACGTGGAATGGTGACATGCGACCACCAAGTTGCACTAAAAATGTTGTTTTAAGTGTTGTCATTGTAGTAAAGGTGTCACAAATGCAAACCGATGTCACGCCAATTTTATTTAATTATAATTTTTATTGGTTACTTTCTAGGTCATTCACTGGGAGATAGTTATTGATATACATCACTCTTTAAGTCCAAAAATGTTCTTTTATTCCAAAAATATTGATGTTATTTATGAAATGAATCAATAAATGAATTGCGCAATTATTTACAAAAAGAATCAAAACACTAAAATGCCTTATATATACGACAAACAAGTATCAAAAACCAATTAATACAACACCATGTTTATTATATACAATTACTATAAGTAATACCTAAGTATAGGTACAAAAATAGCTATTAATATCTACTATACCAAATTATATTAACATACTAATATCTTTAGTAACATATAATATATATACAATGACATTCACATACGTTACTATAACCCTAGTAAAATATTTACACACCACAAGGCAAAAAGAACTATATATACTGACATATAAGTATATTTACAGTGACATAAATATCTATCACTAAAGCTTTGTGCTATTTATATACTTAGGAGCTCAAATATAGTTTTACTCTACAATATACATATACATATGTACACAGTTGATATATAATCATATACATATATCTATTTATAGTATACTATATATATATATATATACACATATATACTTACACACACACACCTATCAACACTTAGCCTACGGCTCAATCTCCTTTTCTTTCTCTTCTCTTCTTTCTTTCTCAACACTTAGAAAATTTAAGGTCTTCTTCTTTCTTAACACACACATATGACACCATTCACCCAACCAAAAATATGGTTTTAAAGTGGGCAGACCGGCCCAATTTTAAGGATACATAGCACCCATATGGGTAGGACCAGACCTCTACTAATGGGTCAGCTCTAGTTTTAATTAGGTATATTTTTGTTCCACTCCTAGGTTCAATAGGCCCACACGCCCACACACACCCATGCGCTCATGCGCACACACATGCACCAATGCACGGCCGCAGGCGAACGTGACACGTGCCCCGAGGAAACCTATATGCATGTTCATGTGAATTCATTTGTGCCCTGTGTTGACGACCAAGGGGTCGACAACGCAAAAGCCTTATATGCAGGTGTAGGTGATAGTAAGGCCATGATGTGGCACTAATTGGAGGAGCCAAATTGGCACTGCAATGCGTTTAACTATGCCCTGATTAAGGACATTTGGCCCTCAATTCGAGGTCCTAATTAAGGTTTAATTTCTAATTAAAATATACCATTAGAAAGCCCTTATATAGGGCTACATAATTATGTAATTTATTTACAAAAATAAGTTATCTATATATAAAATAAAATTAGTTAAAGTTAGAGATTTGTACATGTTAATTTAGGGGCTTAATTGTTAATTAAAGTACAAATTGGTTAATTAAACATACAACTAACTTGATACATAGTTAATTTACATAATAAAGTATTTATTATACATTTTTATTGTATTTTTGAAACTTTATTTTAATTTATATGCATTTAGATACTCGTTTAAGTTAGTTTTTCACATAAATAATTTATAAATATTATAATACAGTATAAATACAATATAAATAAGTTGAAAATATTTAATTTAATATTATGAAAATGTACATTATAACTTACTTTAGTTTACACTTAAATTACTATTTTATTTTATTTTAAGTTAATAATTTACTTAATTAACTTAATTACCTACTGTAATTAGCTAATTAAATTAACTTACAAGTATTATACAGTTCATATTACTTACTTAAATACGTATGTACAATATTAGGTATAATTATGTATATATGGATGGTTTTATATAATTACTTAGGTTATGATACGTTTAGTTTATATAATTTAATATCTAATAATACAATAAAGTTATATATATATATTAAATCATTCTAAATATTTTATTTAATATATAGAATACAGATATAAGCTATTTACATACATTATTTGCATATTATACATTATACACATATAGCTTAGATTTAAATTAGATTATACAAGTATATACATAATATATAAGGTGTTTTTGGGTATTTTTGATGTTTTTCTTATTTTTATAGTTTTATATATATAAGAGAGATAGGGGATGAAAGAGAAAGGGTGAGATGAGAGAAAGAGAAGTATTTTGGGGTTTTTCATCTTAGGTTCTTTTATTAAATTCTAAGGTATGCTAAATTGTTGGTCGATATGTTCTACCAAGCTGGGGTTCAGATTACCTTAAAACTTGACACACACTTAGAAAATACTTAATCTTACTCAAGAAAAGTTTATTTTATTTTTTTTTTATTTTTTATGTATTTTATTTATTTACAAACCAACCCAAAATGTGACCTTAAAGAATGTTTTAAGTGAAACCTAAGACCTAAAATTGATTCCAAGGGCTTAAAATGTGGTTCAAAAGTTTACTCACACTCAACAGATAACCTGACATGTTTTTGAACATTTAAACATGATTTTACATTGACTTTCATCAAATTTGCAACTTTAGACAAATTTTCCAATAACATGTTGCTAACAACAGAATTTAAACATTGAATTACAATAATTTCTAATCAGATTTTGCTCAACTAACAATACATGAATGCTTACATATACTATTCTACACTAGACACATGTCAGCTACATTTCCATCCAAAATTCTAGCTCAAATCCCCATCAATCCATGTTCTAAACCTGATGCTCTGCTATGGAGCAACCACTAATTTCAGTTGCTGCTATTGAACCCAGCTGCTGCTGATGCTGAGCTTAGATGACTTCAAGTAATGATGCATCTACTACTGCTATTTCAGCAGCTGCTCAGCCATGTAGCCAGCAGCTGGAAGTTGCTGCTGCAGTATGATCAGCTTAAATAAGTTTGATATGAGCTTAATGTTGGACTGGTCATATATTAACTCAGTCCCATTTGATTTATCCATTTTAAAAATCAGATCTAAGTAGATCCATTCATTAAAACCATGAGTCACATTGCACTTTGAAAATCTAAGAATCAAATTCTTAGAAATCTCAACATGAAGATAAAACTTCGCAACATCAGATCACTCATTCCAAACTGCAGAGAAATCCTTCAAACTCAAGTTTAACCTTGAAATCTTATTCATAACCCCAACTCATCGACAAAATCAGATTCAAATCAATGCTAGAGCCTCAAACCCATGTGGTGATTCTCCTTGGCTTTAGTATCTCAAATCCATTTGAAAAAAGTAACTCAAAGAGAAATTGGGTGCAAGCACATTCGATGATTAAATTCCAACCCAAATCGCTTAAACCTATCTCAATCAACTCAAAGCAACATAATAATACTCAACCTGCTCATTCAAATCAGATCAACCTTGATTTCAATCAAATAAATCTCAAATAAGCAAGAATAATGAATCTGATGTAAATGCTCAAATTGATTCAACTCAAATTAGATTGAGGGGGTCTTTGTGAATTTATGGAATGTGTAGGAGACCCCCCAAGTGAAATTAGTGCTCAATCAGATCTAGATGCTATGGAGCATCAGATCTAATTGATGCTGTAATGAGTGGGTGAATTCTGATTAAAACTTCAGGGAGAAGAAGTGGATATGGTCATGAAATGATGAGAGAGTTGTATGAGTTGATGCGAAAGTGCGTAAAACTCCTCTCTGATCTGAATTGATCAGAGAGGTCAGAGTGACTCTAATCTAGTCTACTCGTAACCTATACTAAACCGTTCATCAATCCATCATCTAAACTACTCCTACGTGATCTACAATACTATAATTGCTACTCTACATTACTCTAGAAAGCAAGGAAATCCTAATCTAAAGGAAGAATGGGACCTTTGGATCCAAAGCCGGCGGCTGAGGAGGAAGAAGAAAGGGAGGTGCTCTCCAATGGATTGAAAGCTCTCTAGTGGAGCTCAGAGTTACCCTCAGGTGCTACGTGGTCCTTAGCAGCGAGGAGATATCGTAGGAAGGTGACTTCCTCCGCCAAGGATGATGGAACAGGGTTTATGTGGAGAGGAAGCTCGAGAGGATGAAGGGATCGCCTCAAGGAAGTAGGAGGGGAGGTCGATGCTCACGCGAGGAGCTTAGGTGTTCACTTAAGTAGTTGCGCTTGAGATCTGGGCACCATTAAGGTTAGATTAAATGATTAGGTCACCAATGGTGGGATTGAAGAGGAAGGATGTGCGGGAAGTTTCAAATCAAGTTCCCACCGTAGGATGGAGTCTAGGCTGGGGGGTGATCCTATGTGTAAAGGTGCATGAAGTTTGGAGGAAGATCGGTCGTCAGATCATGGATACATGGGAGCGATGGCCACGATGGAGCAACTTCTTTGCGCTACAATGCACGAAGGAGAGAGATGAAGGCATTTGGATAATTTGTGAAGACACCCTTCAGGCAAAACGATAGAGAAATTAGGAAGAAACCCATAAGTGGCAAGAAGGCTGGCTGTGCAGTCTCTAAGGCTTACAAAGAGGTCCCTGGCAGCTTGCAAATAGGTCCTTGAAAGGTTTTATGTGGAGAAATGAGGATGACCTAAGGACCTAAATGAAATTTAATGAATGTAGGGTCCTAATGATGTCCAAATGCAACCAAATTTTTTTTGAAGCATAATTGAACATTTAGGAAGTTGATTTCACTTTCAATTTGATCTTTTGAATCCAAATGTGTTCAATTCACAATTTGGATCACCATATTACACTTTAAATAGAATATCTCAATTTGTGACCTAATTTTCTGTTTTTAACATTGATTTGCTATTTTAGGTCATTTCTATTATTTCTTACACTTAACCCATTTTTGTGTTAATTATGTGGTGTTTAACCTAGTTTCTAGCTTAACTTGGGCATTTTAGCTATGATGAACCATATCTCATTAAATGGCCAATAGTATTTTATCACATTCATAGATGACCACTCAAGATATGGCTTTATCTACCTAATTCATGAAAAGGCACAGCTAATGGATAGGTTAAAAAATTATAGAGTCAAAGTTGAGAATCAACTCGACAGAAGGATTAATCTGTCAGATATGACCGTGGTAATGAATACTACGGCAGATATGATGGATAAGGTGAACAACGTCCAGGACTGTTTGCTAGGTTCCTAGAGGAATGCGGTATCATTCCTTAGTACACTATGTTGGGCTTGCTCACTATAATGGTGTTGTTGAGAGACAACATAGGATGCTTAAGGACATGGTAAGGAGCTTGATTGCTAATTCTTCCTTACCAGATTCACTTTGGGGAGAGGCATTAAAGACTGCAGCTTATATTCTGAATAGAGTCTCAACTAAGGCAACTAACAAAACCTATATGAGATATGGACTGGGCGAAAACCCAGTCTTAAGCATTTTCATGTGTGGGGATGTCTAGCTAAAACTAGGCCTTATAAGCCAAATGAAAAGAAACTGGACATAAGAACTATTAGCTGTTATTTTGTTGAATATTGAGTCATGTTGAGTATTGATAGTGCATGCCTAGGTACTTAAATAATTAAATCATAATTGAGATGCTTGATAGTAACCATGGATGGACAAATTGTATAGAAATGAATTGTTATTGCATCATCAAACGAAAACTCATACTCATGACCTGTTAAATGGGGATTTTGTTACTTGTTAGCGAACCAAACCAAATAAATATTATCATGAAATACTTGTTGAGAATGCCTATTTTACATTCAAAAGTATCGTGATTTCATGTAAAAGATCAATAGATTTAAAATTGAGGATGAAATGAGAAATATTTATTACGCCATATAATGAAATGAATGATAACAAATGGGAATAAGAATTGGGTGGTGAATTTGAACCTATGAGATAGTTTAGAAGTCAGTCTTGTGCCCAGTATCATCAGCATGATCGACTATACGTGGTATCAACAACCTGACTGGTCTTTCCTATTAGAGGCAAGGACTGGCTCAAGGAGTGAGCTGGCCTCCTTGTAACTTTTGGTTAGGCTGTTTGGTCAATTGGGTAGCTAGGTGTATTAGATTCATGCTATTGTTGTGAGGAGCTAGTTCTATTTACTTCGATACCCTCTAGTGGAGACAACTGACCGTATATCAATGTGAGGTAGCTCCCCGCATGTGTATTCATAACTTCACCTAGTCTGGGATCTCGGGGCAATTAACTAGGTAGTAGAGTGGGTGCAGCCATCCTCTCGGCCAAGAGGGTGTGCTGTATCAACTCTATTTTTTAGGATACCGCAATGAGATCTCCTTAGGCCTTCTGGGGGAATTCATTTAGATAGGTTAACGACTAATACATGGGAAGAAAAAGATAAATGGAATTAATAACTAGGAAATTAAAAAATTACGAATAGTACCTGACTTCCTTATTTTTGTAGTTACCCCAATACTTGTTTTCTTTTCCGTTGTTTTTGTTACTCTACTAAACTTTTGCTAACGTTCCGTGTAGACTTTGTGCTCAGGTCTTGGTAAGCTACAGCTGAATTCTATAGCTCAAAGAGCTGACAGTGCTAGTCCAAGTGCAACATCATAGTAGCGGTAGTTGTCATAGTATTCTAGTTTCAATTTTCTTTAGTACCTCTTAAGTTTGGTTTATTTAGTAGCATTTTTAGTTCTGCTTTCTTCACTTGTGTACTCCTGCATGACAATGGCTATGATTGATTTTTCCTTGATAGCATTCAGTTTAGTTACTTCTGTTATCATTATATATGTGATGTGATGCCCTGTGTGTGATTATATTACATGCTAGATGGCTAGATCTTTAGTGGTTTGCAAATCAACTTTGGTTAGGGTGAGGGCTCAAATTATAACAAATGATGACTTATAGGTGTTAGTGCCCATGCACAAAAGACTTAATTTTGATGTTTACAATTACGGAAGGAAAGATCTTTGTGCTTTATGGCTTGCTATATATTGTACCTTTTCAAGAATACAAGATAAGAACAAGGATTTTGTTAAGTAAAATGAAAAAAGGAAGTCTTAAGAAAAGTTCATATAGGAATTGAAGTCTTTGGGAGAGCAAGCTCTAGTGGACTTACATAAAGCTATATTAAGCTTAGGTCTCAAGAAGATTCACAGAAAATAGTTAGAGAGCTTATCTTTATAATCTTATTTTGTAGACTTTGTTGTAGAGTCAAAAAAAAGACCACCCAAAGTTTTCATGTAACACATAGGATCCTTAAAGAGCCACCTATTCACTTTTGTTTAGTCCAAAAATATCGATTAATTATTTATAAAATAATTATTAATCATTTAATGTTTCAAAAGTTCGATTATGAGACTTAATGATTGCAAAAAGTGTGAATTATAATAGCTACAAAGTGAAAAGACACTGTTAAATGGTTAAGTTAGTTGCTTAATCCAATGGACCTCTAGCCTAAGTTTGTGTAGTAGATCAGAAATTAACTGGTTAAGTTAAACAATTAATCGAGTTTTAGTAACTTCAAAAAGTTATGATTAACCGATTAAATGGTTGTCTTAATTGATTAATAAGTACAATGTTCAAGAAATTATTCACGAAGTTAATCATTTAATCGAATTCCAGTAATTTTTCTTTTTGTAATTAAACGGTTAATGACTTTTTACAACCTTTTTTAACTTTCTCATGTGAAGCATTGATTAGTTAATTTTAAAGTTTCTCTTGTATAGAACTTTGTGGGTAAATTCTTTGAAATTGCATCCTTTCAAATAAATTTCTATATGTTATAAAATGTTCAAAAATTGACACTTTATTGTGCCCACTTCTTTCTTCCTCTGGTCTTTATTCTTTGATTTTATCAAAGGGAAGCATAAGGGAATATTCAATTAGTCCCATTGCATTTAATTCACAACCTTAGCTCTATGTGACTTGTGTAAAGTTTCCTTTTTCATATTATTTTGTACATTTTAGTTCCTAATTTGTAGGCTTTTTGATTTCTCTCTAAGATAGAGGGTCAAATTCTATTTGGTGGGTCATTTTGCAATTTAGAAACGTAACCCTTGTTTTTGTGACATGGTTTACCGTTTCCTGCTAAAGTAAGGGTAAAATCCTAGATTAGGCGATCTGGGTAGAGATTTTCCCTAAAAAGATTTCCTCTTTAAATATTGGTGACTTATTTTGTATGATTGGTTTGTATTGCATTTTTGTAACGACCCGGTTCCTGAGTCCCTACGAGACACAAGAACCGGACCGACTCGACTAATCCGAAGACGTAGTCGTCCAACGAGAAAGTAACCAAAAGAGCAGTAAAATAAACCACATTCAACATGAATATAACTAACAGTAAGGAAGTACAGCAGTAAGGAAAGAAACTACTACAGTAGATACCACCACAACAGTAGAACAACATTTATCATATAACAAGAACTGCAGGTAAAGAAAGTACAGCGGAAACAAGAACTACTCACTATAATAGAAACAAAAGAGGTACAAAAGACTGTGGTAAACTCTACTGGACCCTACTCGGCCCAGCGTCCTCTGCAGCCGCTGACCCTGGCTGCTCAACACCTGGTCCTCAAAAAGGTAACGAGTGTAACACGTCAGCAAAACGCTGAGTAGAGTGGCAAACTAACTAAAAACAACAGTAGAGTGTACAGTAGCTGTTATGTTCTATTACTTCCTTTATTCACATCTTTCAATTTTCTCACTATTTCATTTATTTCTCAGATCCTTTACTTGATCTCGAATGTCCTCGTGGGAACGATCTTGATTGCAGTCTTTTCCAAAAGTAGAAGTAGCACGTGGTGCTCTCCTGGCCGGGAGAGTCCCCCGTGGTGATCCTACCCTCAGTCAACCACCCCAAGGTCACTGACAGACGTAACGGTGACTACGGCACGCGTGATAAATGCACAGGTAGCTAGCCCGCACTGGCACGCGGTCAGTCGTTTCCGTTAACGGGTGCGCCCAAACCACAGCACGAAACCAGGGCAGAGCCCTCTCAGTAACAGGGGTCCAACCCCTCCACAGTAACCAAACCGGGGCCTTGCCCCTCCACAGTCCGCGCACCCTCGCCTGACTACCCTGGTTTGCCCTAGTGGGCCTAACAAGTCGGTGAAGGAGGCTAGCAGAACCCCGGGACCCGTGGGGTAGCTAGTACTCTCCTAACACTACTAGCTCTCCTCGGTACTACGTACACGAGGGCCAACAAGTCGGTACAGAGTGGCCAGTCCTAACCCCGGGTCCCTGGGGCAGCTAGCTCCGCTCTGCACTAAACAGGGGGACAGTCGCTCTCCTTGGTACTCCGTACTCAAGGGCCAGCTCACTTCCCCAAAACTATTCCATTCACCTTCCAGGAGTTCTACTCCTACTTCCCCGTAGGGTTCCATCCTTTTTACTCAAACATCCAGGTTTCACTTTCCAGTTTCACATTCTTACAATCCATGTTCTCGACCACGTTATCTATTCACAACAGGCAGCTGTTAATTAAATTTACAGGCAGCTTTATGTTCCTTTCCATTTTTCCAAGACTACAGTATTATACATTCCACTAGTTTTTCCATCCTAGGATTCATGCCACATCCTAGGATCTAGCATACAACTAGTTTTCCAGCCCTAGGATTCATGCGTCACCTAGGAGCTATCATTCCATGCATTTCTCATTCCTAGGATTCATGCAATGTCCTAGATTCTAGTTATGGTTCCATACTTTAACAGATTTTAATAATAAACTTAAGCCACTCTACCAGGTACAACGGGAGTAATGGGGGCGTGATCGGGAATCCCGCGTGCCTCCGCGACTCCCAAGACTGCAACTGAACGAGGTCCTATCACAAGGATCAAACACAAGGAGTGTCTCAAAATAGTGTATAGCTACTGTAGACGGGTAGAGGAAATAATTCTGAAAAGAATGCAACTCGAATCGCGGAAAACGGAGCCCGAACGGGCCCTAAACGGGTCGAAAAAGACGATACTGTGCAAAATCAGACGTCTGGAACTTCTTCCAGATGTCTTAAAAAGTGGATCAGAGAATTACCTGTTCAGCGTGGTGATGAGAACCTCATCATGAGCCATAACTAGCTCATTTTGACCTAATACAAAGGATAAAAGCTCCTACATATCTCAAGGAAAGGCTTAACTCAGAGAATTCTGAGTTTAAGAAGAAAACAAGTCATAAGGGGTAAAAATGCAATTTTACCAGTATAATCTGCATACAGGGTAATTCAGGGCCCAAACATAGGTCAAAGCAGCTTAATAAAAATAAAAGTGGGATGAGATGATCTAGCAAGGGCTACAGCAATTCCAAGAAACTAAATGATAATCTGTAACCCTAAAACAACCCACTTCAATTCACGAGGTTCGAGGCAAAGTAAAAATAGAATAAACCCTCTAAAATTCATAGAAAAATAATCTCTAGGGTTTAGAACCTTCAATTTGGCCTTCAGAACCCATTTTGACCTACATTGAGAACCATGCCCAATTAATAACTTAATTTGGGTTTTTGCATAAATTGACTGATCAAACAAGGTTTAATATAGAAATGAAATTCACCATCAGATTTCTTAGGTCCTAATTAATCATGTATAAAAACTTGAGCCTAAGAAGAAACCTCCTTGACCGACTTTACACTTTGGTCCTCATATATTTACTTTTTGGCCCTCAACTTTTGAACCATCGCATTTTGGCCCCTAACTCTCCTTCGTTCTTTGCATTCAGGTCCCCCCTGCAAAACCTGCCAGCACCATGCTCCGGCGACCTTGCGCGGAGCATGGCGCCGCGCAGGGTGAGGGGGAAAGCCTGGCAAGTAAACCGGGGGTGCCCTGCGTCGTCAGCCGTCGCAGGGACACCCCCCGGGTCGCTGTAGCCCACCATACCGGCCGTGCGAACGCACGGACGGTATGGGTCTTCGTCTCCGGCCATCCTCCGGCGTAGCATTAGCACTTTGATTTGCAAATCCTTTTGTTTCATACTAGAAATCCCTGTTTTGATCCCTATAAATACCCCCCGTTGCTCCACCGACCGGGGCAGCTTGGAACTGACGGAGAAAACCCCCAACTTTCCTCTCTTCTCTCTCCGGCAGACGCTCACCAGCTCCGGCGGTTCCTCCCCCTCCTCCTCTTCGCTCTGCCGCAATACCAGCAGCAGAGACTTCCTCCCCTGCTCTTCCCGCGCCACGCCGCACCCAGCTGGCGCCTCTCCGGCTCTCTGCTCGCCGCCGCCCCTTTCCCTGAGCATCTTCTTCTCCGGCGACAGTCGATACGACTGTCGCCCTGCTGCCCCCCCCCTTCGTCCCTGCAAGTAACCTAGAACTACTTCCCTTCTTCTCCTCTTTCTTTCCCCGCTTTCAATTTGTTCAATTAAGCCCTCGACCGACCCTGACCATCGTCACCCCCTTCGTCTCCGGCCACCCTCCGGCGAGATGCTCCCATCGCTCCACAGCCTCACACACCTCGCCGACCCTCACCGAACCTCCGCCTCATCACACTGAGCACCCCCCACCCCTCCACTGCCACTCCACACCTCCGTAACGCTCCCCCGAACAAACCCATTCCTCCGGTTGCAGTCCAACCTAGGGCTGCCGCCAGACACCACCTTGCGGCTTGCCGCGCAGCTCCACACCTTCGCCGTGCCACGGCGAAGGTTCCCCAGTGGTTTGATCAGGCCGAGAGGCCATATTCGTGTCCGATAGGTTTTGAGGTTCGACCGCCATTAACGCACATTGAAGCAGCTTCTCCCACGCTCCAGGCTTGAGGACTCCAGGTCTCCAGCTGCTGCGGATTACGGGGAGTCTTGCGAAGGCAGCCAGCCAGCAACCGACGCAAATTGAAGCCGCAGCTGCAGAAGCTAGGCCGCGGTCTCCCAGTAGGCGCACGCGAGGAGAGGCCTCCGTTTAGTCCCACATCGGTAAGCCTCACAACCTTTTCACCGTTTAAATTGATTTTGTGCATTAGCCTTACTGCCTCAGCACACGGGGTGAGGTCCCCTTCACCTGCCCGGTTACCCGGTCTCGTCCGCGCTCACGCCCCGCGGACCTGACCCGACCCGACTTAGACTGACCTGCACTCCTCGCCCACCACGCATGCCGGTGGGCTTGGACCCGGACCTGACCCGTACCCGACTACCCGGCAGCTCTGGGAGAGCTTTCCCAAGAGTGGTTTCAGAGAGAGAGAGACGCGGGGGGGGAGAGGGTAGAGTAGGTTTTGTCCTTTGACATAAGCTCTGAAGTGTGCAGGCACAGGTGAAGAAGAAGGACCGCGGAAGAAGAAGGAAGCTGAGGGAGACACTGTAGCAACAGGCAGTTTAAGTCGTCTGATTTGGAAATCAGACGACGTCCTGAAGGGAAAAGAAGAAAGAAGGAGGGGCGACGTCCTGACTGGAAAAAGAAAAGAAGAAAGAAGGAGATCTGAAGAACAACAGAAGAAGGCGAGGCAGAGGAGAAAACAAAAGAACAAGGGAAGAACTGAAAGAAGAAGAACAAAGAAGAAAGAAGAAGATCTGAAGAAAGACAGAAGAAAAAGGAAGAGCAGGAACAGCTGGAAGAAGAAGAAGAGCATTGCCACTGCAGAAGAAGAACATCACCTCTGCAGACAAAGAAGAAGAAGATCTGAGATGAGGAGAAACAAAGAGAAAACAACAAATCCTTTCTCTCTCTTTCTTTATTTTTTTGTAAAAGAAACATGTATATCTCTAGAATACAACTTGCTCCCTGAGTTCGACCTCGGGAACTCTTTTCCGAGTAAAAAATTTTTATATTTGAAATGATGGCAACAACTGGCTATACTACGACGCTATAACAATAAAACCCGGTTGTCAACACAAACGTGGAGCCACCACGTGGTTTCCCAGACGTCCATAAGTCTGCGGGAACATCTGACCTATCTCCTAGACGTCCGATGGTCACCCCAGACGTCTGGCGGTCACTCAAGCCGTCTGGTACAACTTCCAAACGTCTGATTCGCAAAGGATGGCGAATCAGCGAGCCTGCGCACAGCCAACTCCCTCCCTCAGTACGGTCAGTCGACAGGAAGGAAGAAGAAAACGGAATACTCACCTTTCAGACGTCTGTATGAGCTACTAGACGTCGTCCTCGCCATTTGCCTATCAACCCAGACGTCTGATTCTGGAAATTTTTCCAGAATCAGGGCGCGACCCGGACTCTGCTCGCGACGCCTCCAGCGTCGTACCTCGCGCGTCTGCTGCTCAGACCGCAGCAGGTCCCTCTCCGCGTCGTTCCGCGCCCCCTGCGCCCTCCGCCGGCCGGTCGAGCTGCTCCGGCGAGCTCGCCCTCACGGCAGAGCTCCGCCCTCGCACGCCGCACCTCCTCCGCGCTCACTGCAGCCGCCGCTGCAGCCCTCGCGCTCGCTCGCTCTCGCGCACAGGAAGGAGAAGAGGAAGGAGACGGTGGAGACGAGAGGGGAGGCGTGCCCTTTTTAAGGCCGCGCGGAGTGGAGAGAGAAGGATTCGCGGCAGGGGAATCTGCAGCCGCGGAGGGAGGAAAGGCGAATATGCGGTCTGCGCGCGCAGGCGCGCAGACGACTCGCGCGTGTGGAAGATAACGGTTTTTCAGACGTCTGTAAACCATCCCAGACGTCTTGCAAGACGTTTGGATGTAATCCCAGACGTCTGGTCAGACGTCTAGGCCACCTCCCAGATGTCTTAAAATCCGTCCGGGGCTCGTGTTCGTAACAATATAACAAACTCAAAGGAAGTTTCGTCCCCGAAACTTGCGCCAACTAAGGTCCGGGAAAAGATGCCCAAATAACCATAACAAACTCAAAGAGGACCGAACCCGGTCCGAAAAGACGTACCCGCAAAAAGCTCTGGGTACCACTCCCGCATTGCCGCCTCAGGCTCCCAGGTAGCCTCCTCGTACCGCTGGCTCCTCCACAAAACCTTTACCAGGGGCACTTGCTTTCGTCTCAAACTGCGGACGGCTCGGTCTAGGATCTGCACTGGCCGCTCGGGGTAGGTCAGGTCGTCGCTCACCTCGACGCTCTCGTGACTCAGTACGTGGCTGGGATCGGCTACGTACTTCCTGAGGTTGGACACGTGGAACACGTCGTGCACACCAGAAAGCTGCGGGGGAAGGGCAAGTCTGTAAGCAACGGGTCCAACCCACTCTAGGACCTCAAAGGGCCCTACGAACCTCGGCGCAAGCTTCCCTCTCACCCCAAACCGCTGTAGGCCCTTCATGGACGAAACAAGAAGGAAGACGTGGTCCCCAATCTCAAACTGCACCTCTCTGCGTCTCCGATCCGCGTAGCTCTTCTGTCTGCTCCTTACAGTGCGGAGTCGTCTGTGGATCTGCTCAACTACCTCCTGACTCTGCCAAATCAACCTGGGGCCAACCTCCCACTTGGTCCCCACCTCAACCCAGCTCAAGGGTGCCGTACACCTCCCTCCGTACAAAGCCTCGTAGGGAGCCATGCCGATGCTCGAGTGATAACTGTTGTTGTATGCAAACTCCGCCAGGGGCAGGTGCTCCTCCCAAGAGCCCCTCCAGTCCAGCACACAGGCACGCAAAAGGTCCTCAAGTGTCTGTATCGTGCGCTCAGACTGTCCGTCCGTCTGGGGGTGGTAAGCTGTGCTAAACCTCAACCGCGTCCCCAAGGCCTGCTGAAACTCAGCCCAAAACTGGGACGTAAAGCGGGTATCCCGGTAGGATACGATCTCCCGCGGAACTCCGTGTAATCGTACCACATCACGAATATACCTCTCTACCAACTGTGCCGGTCCCAAAGTGACTCGGATCAGCAAGAAACGCGCCGTCTTCGTCAGTCTATCCACTATTACCCAGACTGTGTCGTGTCCCCGCTGGGTAACAGGCAAGCCCACCACCAAGTCCATGGTGATGCTCTCCCACTTCCACTCTGGCACTGGAAGCGGCTGGAGCGGCCCTGCAGGCCTCTGATGCTCGGCTTTCACCTACTGGCACACTAAGCACTGCTGCACGAATTCACCCACATCCCGCTTCATCCCCCTCCACCAAAACTCGCGTCTCAAGTCGTGGTACATCTTCGTGTTTCCGGGATGTATGGTTGATGAGAACCTCATCATGAGCCATAACTAGCTCATTTTGACCCAATACAAAGGATAAAAGCTCCTACATAACTCAAGGAAAGGCTTAACTCAGAGAATTCTGAGTTTAAGGAGAAAACAAGTCATAAGGGGTAAAAATGCAATTTTACCTGTATAATCTGCATACAGGGTAATTCAGGGCCCAAACATAGGTCAAAGCAGCTTAATAAGAATAAAAGTGGGATGAGATGATCTAGCAAGGGCTACAGCAATTCCAAGAAACTAAATGATAATCTGTAACCCTAAAATAACCCACTTCAATTCACGAGGTTCGAGGCAAAGTAAAAATAGAATAAACCCTCTAAAATTCATAGAAAAATAATCTCTAGGGTTTAGAACCTTCAATTTGGCCTTCAGAACCCATTTTGACCTACATTGAGAACCATGCCCAATTAATAACTTAATTTGGGTTTTTGCATAAATTGACCGATCAAACAAGGTTTAATATAGAAATGAAATTCACCATCAGATTTCTTAGGTCCTAATTAATCATGTATAAAAACTTGAGCCTAAGAAGAAACCTCCTTGACCGACTTTACACTTTGGTCCTCATATATTTACTTTTTGGCCCTCAACTTTTGAACCATCGCATTTTGGCCCCTAACTCTCCTTCGTTCTTTGCATTCAGGTCCCCCTGCAAAACCTGCCAGCACCATGCTCCGGCGACCTTGCGCGGAGCATGGCGCCGCGCAGGGTGAGGGGGAAAGCCTGGCAAGTAAACCGGGGATGCCCTGCGTCGTCAGCCGTCGCAGGGACACCCCCCTGGTCGCTGTAACCCACCATACCGGCCGTGCGAACGCACGGACGGTATGGGTTTCCATCTCCGGCGTCCTCCGGCGAGGGAGACACGTCGTCTCCCTCCGCCTTCCTCCTTGATTCGGTCCCTATAAATACCCCCGTCGCTCCACCATCCTTCGGAGCTCGGATCTGACGGAGAAAACCCCCAACTTTCCTCTCTTCTCTCTCTGGAAGACGCTCACCAGCTCCGGCGGTTCCTCCCCCTCCTCCTCTTCGCTTTGCCGCAATACCAGCAGCAGAGACTTCCTCCCCTGCTCTTCCCGCGCCACGCCGCACCCAGCTGCCGCCTCTCCGGCTCTCTGCTCGCCGCCGCCCCTTTCCCTGAGCATCTTCTTCTCCGGCGACAGTCGATACGACTGTCGCCCTGCTGCTCCCCCTTCGTCCCTGCAAGTAAGCTAGAACTACTTCCCTTCTTCTCCTCTTTCTTTCCCCGCTTTCAATTTATTCAATTAAGCCCTCGACCGACCCTGACCATCGTCACCCCCTTCGTCTCCGGCCACCCTCCGGGGAGATGCTCCCATCGCTCCACAGCCTCACACACCTCGCCGACCCTCACCGAACCTCCGCCTCATCACACTGAGCACCCCCCACCCCTCCACTGCCACTTCACACCTCCGTAACGCTCCCCCGAACAAACCCATTCCTCCGGTTGCAGTCCAACCTAGGGCTGCCGCCAGACACCACCTTGCGGCTTGCCGAGCAGCTCCACACCTTCGCCGTGCCACGGCGAAGGTTCCCCAGTGGTTTGATCAGGCCGAGAGGCCATATTCGTGTCCGACAGGTTTTGAGGTTCGGCCGCCATTAACGCACATTGAAGCAGCTTCTCCCGCGCTCCAGGCTTGAGGACTCCAGGTCTCCAGCTGCTGCGGATTACGGGGAGTCTTGCGAAGGCAGCCAGCCAGCAACCGACGCAATTCAAAGCCGCAGCTGCAGAAGCTAGGCCGCGGTCTCCCAGCAGGTGCACGCGAGGAGAGGCCTCCGTTTAGTCCCACATCGGTAAGCCTCACAACCTCTTCACTGTTTAAATTGATGTTGTGCATTAGCCTTATTGCCTCAGCACACGGGGTGAAGTCCCCTTCACCCGCCCGGTTACCCGGTCTCGTCCGCACTCACGCCCCGCGGACCTGACCCGACCCGACTTAAGACTGACCTGCACTCCTCGCCCACCACGCACACCGGTGGGCCTGGACCCGGACCTGACCCGTACCCGACTACCCGGCAGCTCTGGGAGAGCTTTCCCAAGAGTGGTTTCAGAGAGAGAGAGACGCGGGGGGAGAGGGTAGAGTAGGTTTTGTCCTCTGACGTAAGCTCTGAAGTGTGCAGGCACAGGTGAAGAAGAAGGACCGCGGAAGAAGAAGGAAGCTGAGGGAGACACTGTAGCAACAGGCAGTTTAAGTCGTCTGATTTGGAAATCAGACGACGTCCTGAAGAGAAAAGAAGAAAGAAGAAGGGGCGACGTCCTGACTGGAAAAAGAAAAGAAGAAAGAAGGAGGTCTGAAGAACAACAGAAGAAGGCGATGCAGAGGAGAACACAAAAGAACAAGGGAAGAACTGAAAGAAGAAAAACAAAGAAGAAAGAAGAAGATCTGAAGAAAGACAGAAGAGCAGGAACAGCTGGAAGAAGAAGAAGAGCATCACCACTGCAGAAGAAGAACATCACCTCTGCAGACAAAGAAGAAGAAGATCAGAGACGAGGAGAAACAAAGAGAAAAGAAGACAACAAATTCTTTCTCTCTCTTTCTTTATTTTTGTAAAAGAAACATGTATATCTCTAGAATACAACTTGCTCCCTGAGTTCGACCTCGGGAACTCTTTTCCGAGTAAAAAATTTTTATATTTGAAATGATGGCAACAGCTGGCTATACTATGACGCTATAACAATAAAACCCTGCTGTCGACGTCACCATCAATGGTGAATCTGGAACCGTGTGCCTCAGTCAGGAGCTCTCTCAACAGCTCCTCGTCTCTGGGGACGCACAGCCGTCCCCTCAAGCGTAGCACCTGGTCTGTGAAAGAGAAGTCCCCTGGGTCTCCTGATAGTACTCTGTCGCGCAAAGACTGCAAGTACGGATCAGCCATCTGTCCTGTGATGATACGGTCTATCAGCTCTGGCCTGGTCTGCCATGTCACCGTCACTGCCCCACAGTACCCTCGTAACTCTAGAGGTCGCCAACTGCCCACCTCCTCCAAAAGGCTCCAACTCTGTAACTGTAGACTGGCCAAGCGTGCGGGCGCCTTACGGCTTAAGGCGTCAGCCACCACATTGGCCTTTCCTGGGTGGTAGGAGATGCTGCAATCGTAGTCCTTCAGGAGCTCCAACCAACGTTTCTGTCTCATGTTGAGCTCCTTCTGATCAAAAAGGTATCTGAGGCTCTTGTGATCTGTAAAAATCTCGAAGGTCTCACCGTACAAGTAGTGCTTCCATGTCTTCAGCACGAAGACAACAGCTGCCAACTCTAGGTCGTGGGTAGGGTAGGTATGCTCATGGGGCTTCAGTTGCTGCGAAGCGTAAGCGACAACATGACCCCTCTGCATGAGCACACCTCCTAACCCCTGCAAGGAAGCGTCCGTGTACACAACGAACCCGCCACTACTGTCAGGGATGGTGAGCACAGGAGCCGAGGTCAACCTCTCCTTCAGCTCCAGAAAACACGCCTCACAGGTGTCTGTCCAAGCGAAAGGCACGTCCTTCCGGGTCAACTGTGTCATAGGACGCGCAATCTGCGAAAATCCTCTGATGACCCGTCTGTAGTAACCTGCCAGTCCCAGGAAACTGCGAATCTCAGTGACTGAACGCGATCTCTCCCACCTGAGCACTGCCCCGACCTTGGCGGGGTCCACCGCCAGGCCATTACCAGAGATCACATGACCCAAGAAGGTCACCTCCCTCAACCAGAGCTCGCACTTGCTGTATTTGGCGTACAGCCTGCGTCATCTCAGAGTGTCCAGAACCATCCGCAAGTGCTGTCCGTGCTGCGTCCGATCTCTAGAATAGATGAGTACATCATCTATGAAAACCACCACAAACTGGTCCAAGTACGGTCTAAACACCCGGTTCATCAGGTCCATGAAAGCAGCGGGGGCATTGGTCAGCCCAAACGGCATGACCAAAAACTCGTAGTGTCCGTACCGGGTGCGGAAAGCTATCTTGGAGACGTCGGTCTCCCTGATCCTCAACTGGTGGTATCCAGACCTCAAGTCTATTTTGGAAAACACCGTGGCACCCCGCAACTGGTCAAACAAATCGTCGATCCTCGGCAGCGGATATCTGTTCTTGATGGTGACCCTATTCAGTTGTCGGTAGTCCACACAAAGGCGTAGGGTCCCATCCTTCTTCTTCACAAATAGTACCGGGGCTCCCCAGGGAGACGCACTGGGCCTCACGAAACCTTTCTCCAGACGGTCCTGCAACTGAGACTTGAGCTCTCGCAGCTCAAGCGGTGCCATTCTGTATGGCACGGTGGAGATGGGGCTGGTCCCTGGTACTAGTGAGATCTCAAACTCGATCTCGCGCTCGGGCGGTAGTCCTGGTAACTCGTCTGGAAACACGTCGGGGTACTCTCTGACCACCGGGATGCTCTGGAAGTCTGCCACAGGGCTGGGCTCTACCACCACACAGGCTAGGAAGCCCTCACACCCCTGGCTCAAAAGTCTCGCCGCCCGAAGTGCCGAAATGCACCTGAAACCTCCGTCCACTGGCTGTCCGTGAAACTCGAAAGAAGGCAACTCCGGAATGGAGAAGACAATCTTCCTCTCAAAATAGTCCACCAAGGCGTGGTAAGCGGACAACCAATCCATCCCCAAAATCACACCAAAGTCCTCCATCTGGATCATAATTAGGTCAGCTGGCAGGCAATGTCCCCCGACGCTGACCTCGCAATCCGTGTACACCTCTTCAGCTACAAACAGCTGACCACTCAGACCTCTGATTACGAACAGATTCTCTAATAGTGTATAATCCTGGTCCAGACTAACTGCGAAACTGGCTGCGACAAACGAGTGCGTAGCGCCGGAATCGAAAAGGGTGTAAACGAGTCTGCCAGAAACTGAAACCATACCTGCTACCACGGATCCCGAAGCGCTGGCGTCCCTGTGTGTTAGGGCGTTGATACGCCCCTCAGCTCTAGGTGCGGACGAAGCAGCCACACTCTGCGTCGGACGGGTAGGTGCTGGCCGGTACCCTCCTCGCGACTGCTGTCCTCCTCCTCGTGCCTGGGAACCGCGGCCTCCTGCGCGCCCTCCAGTGCTCTGCACGGGAAGTATCTGCTGACCTCCTGCCTTAGATGGGCAGTCCCTCCTGACGTGGCCCGGCTGGTCCACCGAGACGTCAACAACAGCACGTCCATCTCACCGACCTCGCCCTCGGCCGCGCCCGCGGCTAGTCTCGTGACGAGGCATCTCCTGCAAGGAGATGAGAACAAAATGGAAACGTCAAAACAGACGGTACCTAACAAAACTTCTAAGAGCTCATGTCAAGAGATATGTTGTGGTGGCTACTCTAGCTATAAACATGTGAATTGGTTATTTTCCAGTCAGTTGATTCACTTCTCGGGACGACCTTTCTCTGATACCATCTTGTAACGACCCGGTTTCCGAGTCCCTACGAGACATGAGAACCGGACCGACTCGATTAATCCCAAGACCTAGTCGTCCAACGAGAAAGTAACCAAAAGAGCAGTAAAATAAACCACATTCAACATGAATATAACTAACAGTAAGGAAGTACAGCAGTAAGGAAAGAAACTACTACAGTAGATACCACCACAACAGTAGAACAACATTTATCATATAACAAGAACTGCAGGTAAAGAAAGTACAGCGGAAACAAGAACTACTCACTATAATAGAAACAAAAGAGGTACAAAAGACTGTGGTAAACTCTACTGGACCCTACTCGGCCCAGCGTCCTCTGCAGCCGCTGACCCTGGCTGCTCAACACCTGGTCCTCAAAAAGGTAACGAGTGTAACACGTCAGCAAAACGCTGAGTAGAGTGGCAAACTAACTAAAAACAACAGTAGAGTGTACAGTAGCTGTTATGTTCTATTACTTCCTTTATTCACATCTTTCAATTTTCTCACTATTTCATTTATTTCTCAGATCCTTTACTTGATCTCGAATGTCCTCGTGGGAACGATCTTGATTGCAGTCTTTTCCAAAAGTAGAAGTAGCACGTGGTGCTCTCCTGGCCGGGAGAGTCCCCCGTGGTGATCCTACCCTCAGTCAACCACCCCAAGGTCACTGACAGACGTAACGGTGACTACGGCACGCGCGATAAACGCACAGGTAGCTAGCCCGCACTGGCACGCGGTCAGTCATTTCAGTTAACGGGTGCGCCCAAAGCACAACACGAAACCAGGGCAGAGCCCTCTCAGTAACAGGGGTCCAACCCCTCCACAGTAACCAAACCGGGGCTTTGCCCCTCCACAGCCCGCGCACCCTCGCCTGACTACCCTGGTTTGCCCTAGTGGGCCTAACAAGTCGGTGAAGGAGGCTAGCAGAACCCCGGGGCCCGTGGGGTAGCTAGTACTCTCCTAACACTACTAGCTCTCCTCGGTACTACGTACACGAGGGCCAACAAGTCGGTACAGAGTGGCCAGTCCTAACCCCGGGTCCCTGGGGCAGCTAGCTCCGCTCTGCACTAAACAGGGGGACAGTCGCTCTCCTTGGTACTCCGTACTCAAGGGCCAGCTCACTTCCCCAAAACTATTCCATTCACCTTCCAGGAGTTCTACTCCTACTTCCCCGTAGGGTTCCATCCTTTTTACTCAAACATCCAGGTTTCACTTTCCAGTTTCACATTCTTACAATCCATGTTCTCAACCACGTTATCTATTCACAACAGGCAGCTGTTAATTCAATTTACAGGCAGCTTTATATTCCTTTCCATTTTTCCAAGACTACAGTATTATACATTCCACTAGTTTTTCCATCGTAGGATTCATGCCACATCCTAGGATCTAGTATACAACTAGTTTTCCAGCCCTAGGATTCATGCATCACCTAGGAGCTATCATTCCATGCATTTCTCATTCCTAGGATTCATGCAATGTCCTAGATTCTAGTTATGGTTCCATACTTTAACAGATTTTAATAATAAACTTAAGCCACTCTACCAGGTACAACGGGAGTAATGGGGGCGTGATCGGGAATCCCGCGTGCCTCCGCGACTCCCAAGACTGCAACTGAACGAGGTCCTATCACAAGGATCAAACACAAGGAGTGTCTCAAAACAGTGTATAGCTACTGTAGACGGGTAGAGGAATTAATTCTGAAAAGAACGCAACTCGAATCGCGGAAAACGGAGCCCGAACGGGCCCTAAACGGGTCGAAAAAGACGATACTGTGCAAAATCAGACGTCTGGAACTTCTTCCAGACGTCTTAAAAAGTGGATCAGAGAATTACCTGTTCAGCATGGTTTCCCAGACGTCCAGAAGTCTGCGGGAACGTCTGGCCTATCTCCCAGACGTCCGATGGTCACCCCGGACGTCTGGAGGTCACTCAAGCCGTCTGGTACAACTTCCAGACGTCTGATTCGCAAAGGATTGCGAATCAGCGAGCCTGCGCACAGCCAACTCCCTCCCTCAGTACGGTCAGTCGACAGGAAGGAAGAAGAAAACGGAATACTCACCTTTCAGATGTCTGTATGAGCTACCTGACGTCGTTCTCGCCGTCTGCCTATCAACCCAGACGTCTGATTCTGGAAATTTTTCCAGAATCAGGGCGCGACCCGGACTCTGCTCGCGACGCCGCCCGCGTCGTACCTCGCGCGTCTGCTGCTCAGACCGCAGCAGGTCCCTCTCCGCGTCGTTTCGCGCTCCCTACGCCCTCTGCCGGCCGGCCGAGCCGCTACGGTGAGCTCGCCCTCACGGTAGAGCTCCGCCCTCGCACGCCGCACCTCCTCCACGCTCACTGCGGCCGCCGCTGCAGCCCTCGCGCTCGCTCGCTCTCTCGCACAGGAAGGAGAAGAGGAAGGAGATGGTGGAGACGGGAGGGGAGGCGTGCCCTTTTTAAGGCCGCGCGGAGAGGAGAGAGAAGGATTCGCGGCAGGGGAATCTGCAGCCGCGGAGGGAGGAAAGGCGAATATGCGGTCTGCGCGCGCAGGCGCGCAGACGACTCGCGCGTGTGGAAGATAACAGTTTTTCAGACGTCTGTAAACCATCCCAGACGTCTTGCAAGACGTCTGGATGTAATCCCAGACGTCTGGTCAGACGTCTGGGTCACCTCCTAGACGTCTTAAAATACGTCCAGGGCACGCGTTCGTAACAATTTTGTATTTTATTTTTAAGCACAAATCACCCCTCTCTTGTGTCATTTTCAATAGGTGGTGTTTGAATCCTCCCCAAGAACTTGAGTGTTCAATTTGACCTTAAACTAGCACTAGTATTGCCCAAAATGAATTGGTCAAAGGCTAATCCTTATCAAACATTTTACTCATCTTCAACTAACTTATCCTCTTATAGCAACTGCTTATTCCTCTACCAAGCTCAGATCCTTTCCAAACAAAACAAAAAGAGGATATCCTTCACTTAATCATGGTTGAGAAACTCATCGTGCAACATGAAGGGAGGGCCCACATGTACTCATACCTTTAATATTTACTTATATCATGTAAAAAATCACACATACCACACACACCAAAAATAAAAAAATTATTAGTGATTTTTGCATAGAACTAAACATCTAGTAATATTTCAAATATCATCAATATTATTTGGTTTAATTGATTTTTTCATACAACTAAAAATCATTGTTGATATTTCAAGTATTATGGATAATATTTGATTTAGAGTAAATACTACAGGTGATTTTTGCATATAATTAAAAGATAAATATTATCTGTGATATTTCAATTATAACAAAAATTTATTGGTAATTGTTTCATATGATTAAAAATGACCTATTGTGATATTTAATTTAAAATAAAAATCATAAGTGATATTTGATTTAAATTTTAGAGTAAAATATTAGTGACAATATTTCCTTCATGGAGGGAACTACATGGCCCTACCAGAAAATTGCAAAACAAACGGCAAAGTAGAATTGCAAAACAAAATTTTCTACACTTGTGCCATTCCTTAACCTGGCATCAACGACAACCACACGGAAAAGCTAACTTATCACACCACTATTCTTTTTTTTTTTTACTTTCTATTCTTTCTTTTTCCGCCTATACCTCCAACCAAATTGATGCCTTCAATTCGTCGATAAAAAATGTTAATAAATAATTAGCTTAATTTGGAATCCTCTCCACAGATGGGCCAGTTTACCCACATCTCAATTGGTGTTGAAAGAGGGCCAAAGCGCGCGGGGTCCGGTTAAGGAGCCTGTCGATGGGTGACTTTCGTCTCCTTTGTCATCATCATCAATTTTCCCATCGATCAATCCAATTAGAGACCTCATCAGATTCACGTCCACTCTGGCTCCCTCCCTTTCTCTTGTTTCTTCTTCTTCCCTTCAGTTTCCTTTCTAGTGAGGACTGTTGTACTGCAGTGCAGTCTGCAGAGCCCTCTGAGAATCCCAATTGAATCGATTACTTGTTCTCGAGACTTTCCTTTTTGAGGGAAAAAGGATGGTGAAGAATAGGTTGGGGACTTCTTCTTCTTCTTCTTCTTCTTCTTCTTCTTCTTCGGTGGTCGCGATGGGGTTGGCGGCGTTGGCGGCGTCCAGTTGGTGGGCGGAGATCAACGAATCTCGCCAGTGGCAGGACGGCGTCTTCTACTTCCTCTGCGCTGCTTACTCTCTCATCTCCACTGTTTCCTTGGTAAACCAATCAATCCCCCTTCACAACAATGATCCTTTTCTTCTTACTTGTGTTTGGGAATTGTCAATTGTGTGGGATTAGATAGTAAGTTAAACCTGTCTAGGAAGGTTGCCTTGACCATACTGCTTACAACTGAGAATTAGGTCACTTGCAGCCGCGGAAATTCGAGAATATTAGCTCACTCCACCAACTTGTTAAGATTATTTTAACATACCATAATTTCTAGTTATCCCAATTTTTGTCGCCCTGCCTGACGTTACAATAATAAATGATTGTTCCTTCTTCTACCAATAAATCTAATCAGATAGAGAGAGAAGATAGAATAGAATAGCCGACTATTACTTTTCTACTTGGTTACTTGATCTCTGTCCCTGCATCCAGACAAACCTATCACTGTTAGTTGTGGCCTAAATTCCATGAAAATACTGGAATGATGTGAGGGCATTGTTGGAATCAACTTACCTTCATAAGGTTTACTAGATGGTGGGGATTTATGTATAATATATTGAACATGGGCATCGTGGAGTGGATGCTTTCAGTTGTGAAACTCAGAGGGGCCTGCTAGTCAGTCTTTAATGTTAATGTGTGTGGCAAGCTTACTTCCCGAGTTCTGAAGCGATTTTAAGTCTCCAAACACTTGGATTGATTTTCTCTCAAGTATATTGTGAAGAATAAGTGCCACGTGGCAGCCCAGTGTGCACCCAAGTGGTGCCGGCCCTAAGGGATTTTTAGGTTTGCTTTAGGTCCAAGTTTGTTGCTTTTTTAGTTGAAATGTTTGGTTTTTAGAAAGCGATTTTAGAGGATTTGTTCCTTTCCAATTTTAGGAGATTTGATTTGATTGAGTTTGTTTCTTAGTTTAGAAGATATGTTCTCTCTATAAAAAGAGAGCCTTCTTGTAATTGTTTTCTTTGAGTTAATGCAACCTTCTTCTTCTCTCTCTGTTTCATGTCAAAACAGTCCCTGCGTGGACTGTTTCTCCACGCCAAGGAGGCTTCCACGCTCACGTTGCAACAGCCTCCACCTATATTATTGGAGATTTCAGTAGAAGATCTATCATCATGAAATGATTTGGAAAGAGATGTGTGCCTATATCTTGTAGCAAAATCTTCATGCATAATGTTTTTGACATGCTGTAAGTAGCCTCATCCTGACATATTGAGGGTGCACTACAACTTAGATTGTCTGTGCCTTTCTCCTCAATTTGTTGTGCTTTTTTTTGCCTCTTAGATGTAAAATGGCAGTGGGACCTACTATTGCTCAAGATGCATTTTGCCTTTGGATCAGTTTTCATGCTATTCTATGTTTCTTTTTGATCTTGGAGATGGATCCCACTGCAGCCTTCCGTTCAACCTTTTCCATATCAAAAAGGCAATATGTTTATATTTGCTTCAGCTTGTTGTGTAACACTTGAGTCAGAGCAACAGACACTTATTGTTTGACAAACCCAGGCCATCTTATATTGGTAGTTTTAATCTCCCCTATCCCCTATCAAGTGTTATGATCCTTGTCATATCAGATGTAACTCTGCTAGTATATACTATTCAGTGTTGTTGCTTGTGCAATTCTGTTATTATTCTTCTTTAGCATGATTTATTATTCTGATTCTATCCCTTGTTTGTTGCATTGACTGGCATGGAATCCAAGTCCTGCATCTTTTCAATTGCTCAAGATCTTGAACTTGAAGTAAAAACAAATTTGTTTATCCACTTATGTTCATACTTTGTGATAGGCCTTTTTTTCCCTTATAATTCCTTTCTGAAAGTAAAAGGATGATTTGATAGGGTTTTCTCTGTTCACACCATCCTTAAAATTATTCACACAATTCTATTTAGATCTCAAAAGTCCAAGCAGTGATAGAAGATCTTGTATCATGATATGATGCTGGACTTTTATGTGGTTCTTGTTGGATTTTGTTAATAGATGTATTCCATGATATGCAGGTTCAACTAATTCGAATTGAGATGCGAGTTCCTGAATTTGGTTGGACAACTCAGAAAGTTTTCCATCTTATGAACTTCCTTGTCAATGGAGGTGAATTATTTGATAATTGTACTTCTCAATAGCTTTATATTGGCCATATCTTTCACCTGGTTCTTTTGCAGTGCGCGCCATTGTTTTTGGGTTTCACATGCATGTGTTTTTGTTCAAGCCAAAGGTAGATGCCTATTTTTTTGAATATATATATGTCTATGTTTCTTGTGCATATCTATTGACAATTAGTGTGTTAGGTAGAGGCAAGTGTGGTTTCTTTAGTTTTTCTATTCTTATTTACATGTGTATTTCATGAAATAATGGTTTTTTTTCCCACATAGTGCCAATTAAAATTCACAGAAAGGTTGATTAGGATGTTTATTGAAATTACACTGATAAATCACCATACATGACATTACAAAATTATCATCCCAATTTGGTACATATGCATATTTGCCATTAGAATGCCATTAAGCTAATTACAACTACAAGACCCAGACATGGAAGTATATTGGAGGTACTGTGAAGTGCCTTACCCGAAGGAGGTAATGAAATAGAAAGTCCTAATACTTAATGTTAGGAAATAAATGAGAATCCAATTAGTTAATTGCCTTACTTATTTTGGTTCATGATATTTTTAGAAACTTAGTGTGCTTTTCCTTATTGTACTAAACCATCTCTCTATATAAAAGAGCAGCTTGGCTTGGTTATTGAATAAAAAAAATTATTTGTCACGCCTTAAAAACCTAGGCTCTCGATGAGAGTCGGATTATTGGGAGTGGCAACAGAAAATGTACTGATTTATTTAATTTAGGTTGGAGTTCCATTTATTAACAAAATAGAAGGAAATATCGGAAGACTGACAAATTATAGTGGATAACACAAACCAAACATGCATCAAGCAGGCATATACAACAGAAATTCATAATAATATCGAAGTATAACTATTACCTGTCAAACGACACTCGGCAACTCCTACATTGCAATGAAATCCTGCGCGATAGCAACACTTGAAATTAGGTCACAAAATAGGGATGAGCCAATTGATTTAGTAGGGAGCAAACAACTACTATATCACAACAAAAACAAGGTAGTGTATGGTTTCACTAACCGGCTAAATCCCTAACCCCAATCAAACCCCAGGTTCCAACCCTAACCCGGTGTAACCCTAGCAACCACCGTGGTTCGAAACCCCATTGTTCCTTCCCGTTGATTACTACTACACGTTCTAGTGTAACTATCCTAATGATCTAAGATCTTGTTACTTGGCACTCCAATCCTGGAGTGATAATCAACCCTTCCTACAGAAGATCTTAACGTACCCTCTCTAATAGTACACTTGTACACTAACCCCTCGGCTAGAGGAAAGATTATAACACTTATGTCCACCGGACAAAGGATACTCAACTTCGGTCGTTGGAACATTGACTATACTTGAAGTCTCTAGAAAGCTATTCCACACAAGACATCCCCGAGTACCCAATCCAAATGATTCGGCGAGAATGACACCCCGTTGCTTGTGATCCCTGGAAAGCTATTCCAGACAAGATCACGCACTACCCGATGTCGGAATCCTCGGAAGGCTATTCTATATAAGATTCCCCGCATCGTTGTATGAGATCCCTAAGAGGCTATTCCACACAAGATCTAACGCACTCTTATCGTCGGGATCCCTGGAAGACTATTGCACACAAGATCCGCATGATCCCGTCACTTGAGAATCCCTGGAAAGCTATTCCACACAAGACCCCTTGAGGCTTGAGCCACAAACCTGAGATCCCTGGAAAGCTATTCTACACAAGATTTCAAGGTGCCTCTCGTTGACTCAAACTCAAGACACCCTCAGCGCCTCATCTCCATGGCGACACCTGGTGATACCCCGAACTAGGAACTTCTCTAGTTCCAAGGTTGAACTCTAATAGCCTTAAGCTACTAGCTCTCAGGTTTCCAACTCGCAACAGTGAACTCATTGTTCACAAGTCCCGGTGTCTCACCCTACGAGCTCACCTATTTGACCTAATAGCCTCTTAGCCCCTTTTCTGATTGGTACTGGATTAGGCAACCTTAAAGACCTACTGGATCACCTGGGGTCTTATTCAAGACCTTAGGATTTAAACATTTCCTCTTATTAGATTCTAGTTGAGTCATTAACAAGTTCAACATTTTAGGTTCAATCCTTAGCTAGATTCAATCAACTTTTAATCTTCTTTAGAGGTTAAGCAGGGTGGTACATGTGCACTAGTACCGATACCAATCCTATGTATCGATGCTGGGCACCCATTGCCCCAACCAGGCCATAACGTTCCAGTATCGATACTAAGCTCTAGTTCTTGTATTGGGCACTCGCAAAACAACCTCAACCATGCCAGCTAGTGCCGGTACTAAAACATTAGTATTGGTACTGGGCACCCCCATTACCATTCCACAACTAGAGCCAGTACCGGTATTGAGCACCAATATGGTACTGGGTACCCACTGTTGTGGTTACTGAAACCATATCGGTACTGGGTGTCCTCAGTACCAGACTTAAAGGCCTTTTTTAGCTAGTGTCAAGCCAACTAGTATTGGTACTGGTCACCAGTATTGGTTCTAGGGGTCTCAGCACCTAGTTTTAAACTTTTAAAACCTTCCATTGATTACCCACAATCCAACTTAACACTACGAATTTAGAACAACATTCTGAATGTTTACAAGCATGAAAGAACGCATGTAACTAAGGAAAATCAATGAAAGCACCCTTCCCTTCATTTATAATCTTGATGCCCAAGAACAACTTCTCAACCCCCTTGAAATCATCACATAAAGAGGACTTGTTCTGTGTTACCCAAAACCATATGCCTGGATTGATTTCCCAACCCTATAGCCGTCCCTCTATCAATCCTAATCACATAGAATCAAGAGATTATAACAAGTTGGGAAATCTCTACCCTATGGTGGAGCTTCTTCTCATGGTAGCATGCCACAATGACTTTGTTGTAATAGCTACAGCTACAGCAGCAGTAGTAATAGCAACAATAGCAATTGCAATAGCGGCAGCAACACAACAGTAGCAACAACAGTAGTAGCTACAGTAGTAACAGTAGCGCTAGCAACCCCTCTGGCAGTGGCGGCAGCAGCCGGTGGAGTGGTGGCTGGCTGACAATGATGCAAGGGAGAGGAGGATGGAGCTTCATCGGTGGGAAGGGGTGGCTTTGGCTTGAGAGGGAAGCAAATGAGGGATTTTTCTTAATTTTTTAAAATTTTATTAACTTTTACGAGGGGTAGAAAATTACACGAAGGCCTTTCCACTCAAAACTTGTGTTCCAAGAAAGGCTACCAAGTCAAATTCCCTCACACATAGCCCTTCAACTTTTATTACATGAACTTTTGTTAATGTTTCCAAGAGTTACGCAATTCCTAAGGTTTCCATTTCCCTCGATCCATTATTAATCCACCAATTAAGGTTTTAATTAGCTAATTGTACATATTAAAAATCCAAGCCCTTACATTATTCCCTCAAAAATCTCCACATGGTATAAGAGCCACTGATTTTGGTGGTATAGGGTTTAGAGAAGTTCTAGAAGGGAGAGGCTCTATGATAGCGCTGTTGGCCCTTGACGAGCCACCGAAGAGTCCATCTCTTCTCCCAACCTCTTTCTTCTTATGTTCTTCCGTTACTGCTGCTTTCACCGTTGTCGGAGGGAAAAGGCGCCACCAACCCACTACCGATGAGGTACCACCGTAGGGGTGGTCGTCAGGACCCCGGTCATCACCCCAATTGTCTCCAGTGGCCATAGATTGGCTAAGCACCATTGATAGCCACATCTTTGACTAGTGCCGCCCCCAATAATGGAAGTTTGGATCTTTTGTTTGGCCCCTTAACTGCCACTCGATCGAGGATCCAAGGGGACCATACGATTGCTTGAAGGTTGGGCTACCAGATCGAGGTGATTTGAGCGACCTCTGACTCATCGGAGCGCTGCCACCAAAACCACTAGCACCACCATCATCGCCTATGGGGGAGAAGCCCACCCTTTCGATCGATCAGTCAAAAAAAAAAAGAGAGTTATTTGTGTGGGCTCCAGATGTGAGTTTGCTAGTTTTTAAAGTTGTGTTTTTTTATTTGTGGGGGATTTGTGTGTGCACCCCTTCAGAGTCTTGTTTTCCTCTTTTTGTCCTTATGTGTGAATGAGTGAGAGAAGTGAAAAAGACGGGAGCCTACTCAAGATGTCAAGTTGATGCACTGCACTCAGCATCGTGGGAATGCTAAGCAGTAGACCTTGACTCCAGGGTGTACAAGAACAGGCACTTGAGTTTGAAGACACCAAGAAGGGACCACTATGTCAACTACCATTGATCTCCTCCATCATGAACATCTACAGGAACCAAGTCTTTGTTGTCTCCTGGTCTCAACTTGCTGGAGAGTGTTAGGAAATAAATGAGTCCAAGTTCGTGTTATTTTTAGTAACTTGGTGTGCTTGCCATTATTGTACCAAACCCTCTCTATATAAAGAGGGGTTGGATTTGGTTATTGAATAAGAAATATTATTCCCTTAAAAATCTTCACACTCAAAATCTATTAATTTAATAATACAAAAGGTCCTGATAATGGTTTTTTTTTGTGCTTTCAAAAAGTTTGAATCTATCTGAGTTTAATAAAAGCATACATGCACAGCTGCAAAAGGGGGCCTCCATTGTCCCTTTATATTTTACCTCCTTTAATAAGAAGTGGAAGTTAACCAAATTGACTTAAAAATGTAGGGAATATTTCTCTTCCCTCTTATGGAGAATAAAATTATATAAAATGTTATTGGTCACAATAGATAAACTGATAACTTTGTAATTGAGAAATCCTAATGCTCTTTTATAAGGATTTTTTTTGAAAGAGTGCTCTTTTATAAGGATGATTTATCAAAATTTACATGCATTCCCTTATGAAAATAACTAAACATTAAAAGAGCAATAAAACTAAAAGAGAATCTTAATACTCCTTAAGTTAGATCATAGATATCAATCATGCTTAATTTATAACAAAATATATCAAATGAAGTATGTAGGAGCATTTAACGAAGATATCTACTTTGTGATGAGGGTTTTTTTGATGAAATATATATGATGTGGATAAATATAATTTTTTATATAGTGCCAGTCCTCCTCTATGTGCTTGGCCTCATGAAAAATCAGGTTATAGGGAATAAAAGAGGATGCCTGGTTATCACATCTCATTTGTGTGAAGGGTGAGACAAGCTTTGTGAAGATTAAGTAAAGAATGGATTGTATCCATATCAACTCAACAGTTGTCGGTTCGAACTTATTGCTTGACCCAGAGACAATATTTTGCATCTTACTTCATCAACTCACTTGATTCCCTACAAAGTATGTGCTAAACTAGTTAAGAACCTTCAATCCTTAGGATGGCTTGCATAGTTTGCATCATTATATGCTATTATGTCAAGCAATATGTCCTTTATAGATAGTAATCCTTTTCTCATTAGGGACCTTAAGTAACTAAGAATCATCATTGGTATATCTTGGCATATTTTGTTAGGCTTTTCCATTAGCAACCTAATCTTTCCAATATTTGAGCAAGTAATAATTAGATATGTTAATTTCCCAACTAATCCTTTGAATTGGCACGCATTTGCCTTGCTATCATGTGGATATACTTCAGAATCTAGGAATGAGACACTGGCTTGCACTAAGCTTATTGGTCTTTTACAATAGATTTCTTGCATATTTTTTCTGAGATAGCACAACAACTTGTTTGTTATGGGCGTCCTTGATCCTTGTGAAGTATTGAATAAGTGAAGAAGACCCAAGTCCTTGGTAATAAAGGTTTTGGTTGAGCAATTCTACATATCACAGCCCATGAACATCATCCTTAAACATTATTATATCATCCACATAAACTAACATTATTACTGTCCTTATGGGATCCATCTACATGAATAAGGAGTAATTAGTGGGTAACTTGTGAAATTCGTGAACCTCGACTACCTTAGATAACTTGTACAACTATATTGTCACAACTTGGCACAAACCGGAGCATAGAGGCTCCTTGTGCGTGGGAAAAATAGTCCCACGTGGGGCTGTGCACACGTAGAGCAAGGAGAGCAGCCAGTGGCTGTTAGAGGTGGCTAACAGCCCTTGGTAGCTGGCGCAGGTGGCCAGCTGCCCTTTGATGGTGGCCGGTTGTGGTGGTGGAAGAAGAGAGAGGAAAGGAGCCTCTGAATAATTGGAAATATTATTATGACTCAAGAAATTACAAAGAGGGAAGGCTTTCTTTTATAGAGAGTATATGTCCCTATTCTTGGAAACCAAAGATCTCTCTTTAAACAAATCAAATCTCAAACTCGTTTCCTAAAATAGAAAACTTCTTCCCTAAGCAAAAACTCCAAACTTGGGTCCAATGACCTATGACCGCTGGCCGCAATGGGCCTTCTTGCTGACTTGCATGTGGACAACCTGTATGGCCTGTAGATTGCCATGTGGCCTTATTTCGCCATCCTAACACATATCTTTAAACTCTTTTTGAGTTTGTAAATAGCATTAATTAATGTGATTCTCGAATCTAGGAGGATACTGTATATATACAACTTCTTGATGAGAAAGGCACTCCTTATGCTAGATTGGTAAAGATGACCAACTGCACTATTGATTTTGCAATTCGTAAGAGGATAAATGTCGTTATACGTGAAATTATGATTGTTTACAAAATTATTGAACTTTCAAAATAGATAGAAATAAGTATAGTGCCAGTTTGGATCATCCTAAAGGAGACAAAATTGTCTAAATTACTAATTACCGATCTAAATTAATTTTTTTGGATTTTAAGGGAATTTTTAGATTTTCTTGGAATTTTATAATAATAGACGAGAAGTATTTCTAATTCTAACAACTAATCCTAAATTAATAAAATAAAAATGCATGAAAAGCGGGAAACAACTAACTATGAACTAGGAAATTGATGTAAATCAAATAAATCACTAGAATAAAATTTTATTAGTGAAAAACAATGTCCAATTACAACTAAATAGAGAGAGAAAGAGGAAGAATAGAAAGAGAATGAGCCTGGGAAGGATCTCGGTGCGGTGGTGACAATGTGAGGGTGGTGTGGATGTCGGTTATGGTGGTCGGAAGGCGAGAATGCGCTCAAAGCTCCCTGTTCTCTAGAGAGAGGGAGGGAGGAAGAGAAGAGAGGAGGAAAGGGTGAAAGAAGAATGGATGAGAGATGTGTATGAAAGGGGGTTATGGAGGGGTATTTATAAACCTACAATAATCCCAAAATAATTAGGATTAAGCTAATTTTGTCACCCCAAAATATGGCATTTTTATGGGACTTTGAAAATTCTAGACAACATTAAGGATGGGATTTAACATTTGTTTTTGGTGATTAAAATCCTTAATGGGTCAATGCCTTTTCTCTCTTTTCTTTTTCTTGTTTTTTCCTTTTTTTCCACTGACATCCTATTTGGGCCCAATTGCCTTTTTGGGCTTGCCACTATAGTGGAGGGTGTACGTAAGGCATTGGGGAGAAGTTGAGGTGCTAACATATGGGCATTGAGCGTTGTGAGTGCACGCGTTGGAAAGAGGGAAGGCGTGAGCGTGGAGAAATTTGAGGAGAGAGGAGGTGCTATATGGAAGAGTTGATTGCGTGGGAGGAGTTGATCGGTGAAGGAGTTGGCGTGCATGGAAGAGTTAAGGGGGAAAACTCCTCATTGACGTCAGCGAACCCTCATTCTATCGGGAATAAGGTCACGTGGGACTGCCACATGGCAACATGCCAGGAGGCCATTAGGGTCGTTGCCTTTGGTTCTAAGAGTCTAGTTTTAGGTCTTTTGCTTAAGTTGCAAGTTTGCTTATTTGCTATGTTTGGTTTTAGGAAAATTATTTAGAGGATTTGATTTAATTGTGATTTGTTCTTTCTTATTTTAAAAGATATGTTTTCTCTTCTATAAAAGAGTCTTTTTATTGTATTTTATTCTTGAGTTATTAATAATATTTCCCTTATCTCCAAAACTCCTCTCCCACTCTTTTTAAAGGCTATCGACCCTCCTTGGCAGTCAGTCGCCATCATCATCACCAACCACCTTCCTCAACATGTTGACCATCCAACAACAGCCACCGGCTGCTGCTGCTTCTCTCCCTGTTCTAACATGGAACAGTCCCACGTAGACTATTTTTCCCATGCCTAGGAGCCTCCACGCTCCAAGCTTACGCAAATCTTAACATGGTATCAGAGCATACGTCTAGGCTCTACGGCGTGCACGTGTTCTTGACCACACACATATGGTTTCTGTCTCCGACAAAAATCTTTCTTGACAAATCCAACGCCTTACGCGAAGAAGGAAGATCGTAGAAGATGACATATGCCTCCACAATGGTCACTAATGCCATGTTGGCCCAGAGAGAGTAAGGTGGTTGTCTTTGGAACAACTATCAAGTTGTAGGACACCTCCAACTATGTTTTGTAGGCTAGTGCCTTCAAGATATTCGTCGGAGGCTAGGAGAAACTTGACGTTTTCCTTGAAGAACCACCGGAGCAGAAGGATGACAAGCAAAAGAAGCAAGAGAAGGAGAACTGAGTTGAAGTAAAAAGAGAACCATATCTTTACTAAGCCGTCCCTATGCCTCTTTATATAAAGAGAGACAAAATGAGTCTAACATCAAAAAAGAATAACAAATGGCCCCATACAAAAAACGTTACTCAACACTCCCCATCAAGCTGGAGCATATATATCTACCATGCTCAGCTTGCTTCTACACTTCTCAAACTGGGGGCGAGGCAATGGCTTGGTAAATATATCAGCAGTCTGATCAGTAGAGGCAAGACATGTCGTATGAAGTAGACCCTGTTGAATCAGGCTCCTGGTATAGTGGTAGTTTACTTCCACATGTTTCGTCCTCTCATGAAACATGGGGTTATTAGCAATGTATGTTGCAGCCCAGTTATCGTAGGCTCCTGAATCTCAACATGAAGATCTCGTAACAGAGATCTAATCCATATCATCTCGGTAGCTTAGAGTGTGAGACAACACCTTGTTTCTTGCTCCTCCTGGTCACCAGATTTCCAGCCACAAATGTGCAAAAACCAGTAGTAGATCGTCTGTCTCCCACATGTCCTGCATAATCTGCATCAGAGTAAGCCACTACAGACATAGGGCCCTTTGTCTTCTGAAATAGAATGCCTATGCCTGGACAGCTCTTGATGTATCTCAACACTTACATAACTGCCTGCTAGTGAGCATCAGTGGGTTTGTCTAAGAGCTGACTTAGATTACCCACTGCAAGGCTTATGTCTGACCTGGTGATGGTTAGATACAATAATCCCAACAAACTGCTGATAGATCTTTTTGTCTTTTATCCTCATTGTATCTTCAAATAGATGAACTTTAGGATCCATAAGAATGTTGGCTTCCTTCGATCCAAGCATGCCTGTCTCCTAAAGAATATCAAGTGCATACTTTCTTTGAGACATTACAATGCCCTGCTTGCTCGTGGCAATCTTAATACCAAGAAAGTATCTCAGCTTACCAAGATCTTTCATAACAAACTGACGAGCTAAATACTCCTTTACCTGAGTAATACCATCTGCATTATCACCTATAAGAATGAGGTCATCAACATATACCAATAAAGCCACGGTACCAGTACTGGTTTTTCTAACAAACAAGGAATGATCAGAAGAAGATCTCTGCATCCCAAACATAGAAAGTACTTCAGATAGATGCTAAAACCAAGCTCGATGGTTCTGCTTAAGCCCATAAATAGCCTTGAGAAGTTTACATACACACTCCCCCTGAATTTCAAAACTAGGTGGCTGCTGCATGTATATCTCCTCTTTCAAATCGCTATATAGAAAGGCATTTTTAACATCCAGCTGGTGAAGACAGCATCCATAATGAGCCGCAACAGAAATAAGGATACGAACCGTGGAGAGTCGCGCCACAGGGGAAAAGGTGTCAAAGAAATCTACCCCATAAGTTTGGGTAAATCTTTTGGCTACAAGGTGAGCCTTATACCTAGAAATAGATCCATCAGGGTTGTATTTCAGGGTAAAGACCCATCTGGCCCCAACTAAGTGCACACCAGACGGTAGGGCAGATAACTCCCAGGTCCCTCTATCAGTAAGTGCAGACATCTCTTCCATAGTCGCCTTTCAATGTGGATGTAGAAGAGTCTGCTGGTAGGAGGTAGGTATCTCTGTACTAGATATTGCAATTGTAAAGGCCTGAAATTTGGTGCCAAGAGATCCTGCAGAGATAACACTACCAGCGACACGATATTGTGCACAAGACCTCGGAGCCTTCCTGATAGCAATGGGAATATCATCTGTAGGCAGAGAGAGGGACCTTGAAGACACATGAACAGAAGAATCATCAGTATCTCCAATACATACTTGAGGAGAGGACGATGGTGGCTCATTGGGTACTGAAGAAGAGGAAGGGTGTGTTTTCTTTATGTATGTAACTGGCAGCTGATATGTAGCACCCTTAAATGTCTTCTCATCAAGTGGTACAGGTCTGAAATCGCCCATAGTATGTTCTATAGTGGATACACCACTATTATGAGAGAAGTCCTCTAAGGCTATAGGAGGTATAGGCATAGGAGCAGCCACCTCTATCTCTCTCAACTGATGACTAGAGGTAGAAAAATAAGGGATAGACTCATGAAAAGTCACATCCGCATTCACATAGCGTTTCTGATGTATGGGATCAAAACACCTGTATCCCTTCTACGTGCGTGAGTGTCCCAGAAATACACACTCAATTGCTCTTGGTGCTAATTTGTCACGACCAATCCTAAAGAGGTGTACAAATGCCACACACCCAAATGTTTTTGGTGGCACAAGAAATAAGTCTGCATCAGGATATAAGATATTCTATGGAATCTGCTCATGTACACCTAGTCGCCTTTCAATGTGGATGTAGAAGAGTCTGCTGGTAGGAGGTAGGTATCTCTGTACTAGATATTGCAATTGTAAAGGCCTGAAATTTGGTGCCAAGAGATCCTGCAGAGATAACACTACCAGCGACACGATATTGTGCACAAGACCTCGGAGCCTTCCTGATAGCATAAGCTGTAGTGCTGGAGGATTGTGGCTGCTCATGAGTCAACTGTGCTAGTCGTTGCACAACTGCATCGTAGTCTGCCTCTACAAGAGATATTACCCTAGTACTCACACCTGAAGACGCTGTAATAGAAGCCTGGTTGGCAGTAGTAGGATGGCCAAGTTTATTCTAACATTTAGCCTCAACATGGCCAAGCCTTCCACAGTACAAACATGTGGGCTTGCCCTGACCACCATCAGTCTTGCCCCTGCCTTTGCCACGAAAGAAGCCTCCCTGACCACCATGAGTGCTAACAGCAGAATGAGTTGAGGACGAATTGGCGACAACATCATGAGTAGGCTGTACTTGCATCCTACTCAGCCTCCTGTAAATCTCCTCAATAGGAGGAAGCTCAGAGAGAGTCAGAATTTGTGAACGAGCCGCAGAATAGTGATCACTCAGCCCTGTAAGGAACATGTGGGCTACAAACTCCTTCCTGTGATCCCTGCATGTAGTACACATCGGCCTACACGCATTGTATTTCTCCAATAATCCCTTCATAGTAGAGTAATACTAAGACTCATCTCTTCTTGCTTGAGATGGCATAAGTTATAGAGGATCTGAAATACTTGAGTTGAATTCAACTCATGTGAATATGCCATCTTCAAGCTATCCCACATTTCTTTGGTAGTGCTGTAGTATATAACTTCATCACCAATTCTTGGAATGACGCTATTTAAGATCCAGGCTCTCACCATAGCATCATCCTGGTTCCAAGTCGCATATTTTCCGATTTTCTGCTCCGGTGGTGCTTCCATAAGTACATGCTTCTTCTCATGACCTTCCACAGTAATAAGAAAGGTCTGAGACCAGCGAGGGTAATTGGTCTCATCTAATTTCGTAATTAGGGTAAAGAAAGGGCTCTTAGACACCCTACTTTTTGTATTCTGTCCTGAAGACACCTCAGAACCATCTGATGCAGACATTGACTCCAAGCACACAAGATTAAGCCCAAACAAAAGGTTTGAAATCCTGGATAAATAACACCAACAAACTTAAGGAATACACATCCTACAACTTACAAACCAAAGAACAACACTTCACTGGGGAATACACACCCCAAAAAATCATCAACTACGGGGAATACACACCCCAAATTAGGTCAAAAGGTCAAGAATTTCATACCATCCTGTTGAAAGTTTTTTTTGCTTCAAACCCTCATCTCCTCGGAGAGAGATCAAGAGCAACCGGCACCAGTGGTCCTGCAGCTGCGACAGGGCGGCAGCAGCAGCACTGTCATGAGGTGCTGCGACGCGAGGAGGGTCGCTGCAACAAGGAGATCTGCTGGTGGTGGTAGCAGAGGGGGTGTTGCAGTGCGAGGGCAGGTTGCGCCTCAATCAGGCTTCTGGTGGCGGCAGTAGCGGGGGGTGCTGTAGGTTGCTCCTCGATTGAGCTTCTGGCGATAGCAGTAGCAGCGTCATGGCTGTAGCAGCGGGGGGTGCTGCAGGTTGCGCCTCGATCAAGTTGCTGGTGGCGGTAGTAGTGTCGTGACTGGGTGTTGCGACGTAAAGAGAAGCACTGCAGCAAGGAGGGTTGCTGGTGGCACGAGGAGCCGGTTGTGCCCCAGTTAGACTGTTGCGCTGTGTCTAGAGCGAAAGGCCGGCGGCAGCAGCAGCGGCAGTCGATGTTGCTGCTGCTGCGGCAGTGGTCCGACACCGGCGTGGCCGTCGGTGGTAGCAGTGATCGCTCCGGCGAGAGGGCTTAGGTAGGGTTAGGGTTTTGTTTTTGGTGGAGACCTCAACCTTGGCTCTGATACCAAGTTGAAGTAAAAAAAGGGCCATATCTTTACCAAGTTGTCCCTATATCTCTTTATATAAAGAGAGCAAAATGAGTCCAACATCAAAAAAGAATAAATGCCCTCATAAAAAAAACATAACTCAACAGCATTGTCATGAATTGGCTCATGAATTCAGTAGATCCTTCCATTGCCTCGAACATGCTCTATAAAAAGAGTGCGTGTGAGATTTGGACGATCCTCGAGAAAAGGTATGCCCAAAAATCAAGCAACGCCCATATTACTGATTTATATATTCGTATACGGAAAACTAGTCAAGGAGATCTCTCCTTGACTAAATATTATGAGAAGATGGAGGCATTGTTCAAGGAGTTGGACATCTATGAGCCATTGTGTTGAGACAAATAGGGGGAGACATGGGTGATTTGGCAATTCGCCAAGTTTTTATTGGGGTTGCATCTCTGTTATTGAGCCGCCTGCGATTAAATCCTTGCATCCGACGGGAAGATGGATCTTGAGACCATCTTCTGTCGTCTTGAGAAGATGGAGATTTATGAAGAAGTCACACTTACGGGCGAGAACTCCGCGCTTGCTATTCCAGAGGCAAGTATGGGGTGTGGCCGAGGCCTTGGTTGTGTCTACCCTAAGTGCCAGTACTGTGGATGTACAAATCATCCACAAGAGAGATGTTGGGATAGGTTTGGGAAGTCTCATAGTGGGGCTACTAACACCTTACATGTAAACTCTCTCACACTTGTCGACCTCAAGAAGATTTGGGCTATGTTTCGAGAAGAGAGAAAAGACGATGATGGTGGTTGTTTCCACAAGTATCGAGGTTGCCACAGAAGCAACTTGAGAGGTGGCAAGAGGCTACACCATCGATTCTTCCAAAGACATGATCGAGAGCACGACTTTCGAAGAAGTGGTAGGATATCTAGTCTCACAAGTTTGAAGACCAAGCCATCATTCTCCCAGCCTCGACTTAAGGGGGAGTGCTGGGAATAAGGTCACGTAGGACTGCTACGTAGCAGCATGCCAAGAGGCCATCAAGGCTGTCGGTTTTGGTCCTAGGAGTCTAGTTTTGGGTCTTTTGCTTAAGTTACAAGTTTGCTTATTTGTTATATTTGATTTTAGGAAAGTTGTTTAGATGATTTGATTTAATTGTGATTTGTCCTTTTTTGATTTAGAGATAAGATTTGTTTTTTGTTTTAGATGATATGTTCTCTCTTCTATAAAAGAGAGCACTCTTATTGTATTTTATTCTTGAGTTTGCAATAATATTTCCATTATCTCCAAAATTCCTCTCTTTCTTCAAAGGTCCTCCTTGGTGGCCCTCCTTGGCAGCCGGTCACCATTAAATTCGCTGGCCACCTTCCTTAGCCAGTTGACCATACAACAGTAGCCATTGGCTGCTGCTGCTCCTTGCCTTGTTCCAATGTGGAAAGTCCTATGTGGATTGTTTTTCCCACACCTAGGAGCCTCCACGCTCCAAGCTTGCGTAAATCTTAACACATTCATTTTTTTTTATTTTTCTTCATTTCCTCAGCGTTACTTGCACAATCATCATTTTTGAAAATTGTCTTCACCATTGACTTTTTCGTCTCGTGCTCTTTCATATGAGATCAATATTATATATATTTTGATTGCATTTTCTCCCTTTACATTGAAAATTAAATAAAGAAATCATTTACAAATGCAAAATAAAAAAATCCAAAAAATAATGAAAAATAGGTGGAAAAATTATACAAAATTGTGATGCGATCACAACCCATGGCTAAGTTTTGCTAGCCCTTGACCAAAATAAATAAAATCGGAAAATCTAACTCACTTTCCCAAGAATCGCGATTGCATTTATTATATGCGACGAGGCTTTAAACCCCTAGGTTGTCTTAGTGGAGGAGTTATAATCTCCTAAGGGTTTGTAGCAGACATATCTACAAAGTTGAAAACAAAATTGATAGCTATTGAGTTTGAGTAGGATTTTATAAGCCATGAAGTTTCAATCATCACTAACCACAGAAAATATATGTGAAATTTAAGTATGAAGATTCAGCAATAATGAGTATTGACCAAGATGTAAATCGCCTTGCCCAATTAGATTTCAATTAGCCTTTGACTTGGGTCTTAAGTATAGGTTTCTATAGCTCGAAAATCCACCAAAAGGTTTGAATAGGATTGGAAGGATTGGGCATCTGTGCATGTGATAATTGGTAAGATAAGTGGGCAACACATTAAAAAATTAGCAAATCAAACTCTTAAAGAACTTGGAAACAAATTAATATCTTAGGAAATATTCAAGTTAATTAAGTCGAAAATGACATGAAGATTCTAGTGAAAGATCTCTAATATACTATTATAGTTAGCGAATCTTGAAAATCTATGTAGCATCATTCTTTCCTAACTCAGCACTCGATAAAACATCGAACAAAACTATTTCAAATCTTCTACTTTTTTTTCAAATCAAGATTACAATTTCTAGAGATGTAAAAACTTAGCGAAAATTACCCACCCTGCATGCCTATTTCAGGCAATGTCTTCATTATACTTAGCTATGGATGAGAAGGGAAGGTGTCACCTGAATAATTTTGAGTTGGTGCATTAAGGATAGACTAGCTCCTAACCTACAAAATTAACCTTTTATATATATATATATATAATTGTGTTGGGTTGTTTCCTAATAAGTACTAAGTTTCTATATGAAGAGCCCAATAAAGATGTATCATTCAATTAAGCTAAAATAACACAAATCAAAATAAAGATGTACTCGTGCAGCTCAGAGGTGAGATGTTCATCAATGTAGACTGGTTGATGATGTAATCTCGTTTCAAAAGGTTGAATACTTGTTAAATAGTGTATGAGAAATGAATGCATCCATTGGCTTCTAAGCTTGTGTACATGGTGATTGTTATTAGGTTTAATCACATGTAATTCAAGTTTAAAATGTCGGACACTAGATAAATGCATGATGTAAAGTATTTGTGTCCATTGGCCGTAAATTGGCTTTAAATCTTAAGATGATGATCTTGTGATTGAGCATACTTATGTTCCATGTATGTTGTACTGCACTTTAACTTGAAAGGACAATAAGAGCCCTCATAAAATGTGGTCAATTTGTATAGGCGTCCTTAGATTCAATAATTTATATCCTCCTAAACTCTCTTTGCAATGGTCCTCGAAATTGGCAAAGTTAACCATTTGCTTAATTTTATCCTTTAGTTCTTCACATGAAATATCTTTGATTTTTTAAACTCCTTCCATAAAATCTAAGTCCCTTAAGACATGAGAAGGTGATTTGAACCTGGTATCAAACTCATAATCAAACTTAGAGATAAATGATTCAATTTTGGGTTTGTTAAGAGTTGATGTAAATGTGAAGTTAACTAAGAAATTGCCTTGGCTACATCAAAGTCACAATCGAACTTAGAGATAAATGATTTAATTTTGGGTTTGTCAATGAGTTGATGTAAAGATGAAGCTAACCAAGAAATTGTCATCCCGTTCAGAGTAGGTTTCATTCATTTTAACCTCACCTAGGTCAAGAAAAGGACTTTTCATGCAATTCAAAAACAAATTTCTCATAATTAGGACTAGTGTTTGTATCATTTTCAAAATGAAATGCCTCATATTTAGGTTCTATTTCCACCTAAAGATCCTTCTTTTAAATACTATCTGCAAAATCCAATCCCTCTAATGAGATCTCTTAATGATTTGCTTGGTTTGATTAAGATCAAACTCCTCAAGTAAAAGGATCTTTCCTTCTTTATTCTCCACCTCAGACTTTTGATCATCGTATTGGAGCTTTTCATTGCAATCATTTAACAACTTATCTTAAAGAATTGTAAAATCAATGTGTGGTAATCTTTTGTAAGTCCAGGTAATCTTCCACTTATTTTTTCAAAAAAAAAAAGATCAATGTGTGGTTTAGATCATTAACATAAACCTTCTCTAAGGAAAATAATTCAGATTTAATATCCTTACATGATTGTTCTCCAAGATCTTGGTTTGTCTCTATTCCCAATTCATTGATTTGAACTCCAAGTATCTTGTATAATTTAGTTTCAATTTCATTGGGTTGCTTATCATTTAACTCAATTTCAGGTTTCCTATGCTTCTCTTTTGGTGAGCCTCATTAATGTTCTCAGGTTCGATTTGTCGTTCGTTTTCTTTCATGTTCTTCAGAAGCTTCAACTACTTGAGATTTTAATTTTTCTTGGGGTCTTGGGTCAAGTCTGGATTTTAGTTTAGTTCCATAGGTAGACATTTAAGGATAAGGTTTTCAGTACGTTGGGTAATTATGATGCTATCATTTTCTAGATTTAATTCCTCAAAAGGCGCTAATCTACCTTTTGTTTTGCTCCATAAAAGTTCAGGTGAAGGTTTTGGTTCAACAGGGATCTCAAAAGCAGATTGATCATTTTTAAGTGAGCTTGAGAAATCAAATGAGCTTACTTTGCAATCAAGTAGAGAAGGGTTGAAATCACATCTGCATTGTGGGTTTTGATATGTAGATTGTGATGTGGATTCACAAGGTTGAGCTTGAACATGATTTAATTCTCTACTTGTATATCGAGGTTGAAAGTTAGAGTACAGATCATTCAAATAATCATGCTGATCTCTACTAGGATTACATGTGGAGAAACTGTCATAATGTGATCTTTTCGAGATGGCTTGAGTCATATGCGGCTTAAATGAGTGAGTAGATTGACTTGATTAACTATGGTTGTAGGGAGGAAGTCTGATTAAACTCATAGTTGGATGAGTCATATAGGGTTGAGTCAAAGTTAGAGTTACTGGTCCAACCTTGGTTTGAAGATTCATCCAGAGTGTGGAGATTGGGTGTCAACATTTGATAGATTGTCCCTAAATCAAAGTTAAAGTTGGATCATTTCCATTGCCACATTGAGTTGCAACTTCGGTACATCATTAGGAATGTTAATATTAGTTAACTTCAGTTTAGCTTGGGGAGGGGGGGATACTAGAGGTCTTTGTGGAGGATGAGTGAGCTGGAGGGTGGGTGGAAGGTTGTCGTTAGCTAGACAGAGCAAAGGAGGAAGGTGGAGAGGATTCGATGCTTCAAGTGCCTTGATGTGTGGCATGTTGCGAAGATCTACAGGGAGCTGTTGAGGTGCTTGAGATATAGGGTTGCTTGTTGGTGAAGCGTGGTGAAGGAGGGGGGTGGAGATCCTCCACCACCTCCCATGAGGGTGCCAATGTTTGAGGTGGTCGCTTCTTGGTCCACACAGGTACGATCCTTGATCAATTGTTGGAGGGGGCCGTGGTTGGTGATGTAGTTGAAGGTTCTTTAGGTTTGGTGGAGGTAAGGACGGGGGTGGGGGCTCTTCTCGACGAGGGTATAGGTGCCAAGGTGGCGATTTGTGTCGGAAGGTTCATTGTTTTTGGTGTCCATTAGGGGGTGGCACACAATGTAGTCTTCACTATTGTCAGAATCAGGGAAGTGCAGCTTCGATGGAGGTGGCCATCGTTGCATGATGGGGCCATGATAGAGAGGCCTCTGTGGAAGGAGATCGAGGTGGCCTTGGAAGGAGTGTCATTGCCGCTATGCACGTGGGAGGTGATCGAGGTAGTGTTGGATCCTTTTGCCATGGTCAAAAGGTGCAAGGGGCTTAGGCTCTTCAGTGGAGACTTGATTGTCGTGAGGGTTGTGGTTGAACTCATCCCTAGTCGGAGTTTGATGGAGAAGTTCACACTCTGCCTTGGAGGTGCCTCCTGGTTGGTAAGGATTAAGGTGATGGGGGAGATGGGAGAAGCTTTGCTCAGGTGGTGTTCGGAAGGGGAGGGGAGATGAAGATCGATGAAGGATCGGTGATGGCGGAGGTGGCGAGCAACACCATCGTGGTAAGTCTGATGCAACAGATGTGGAGATTAAAAGACGCGGCAAGATACTCGGGGATGATGCGATTTTTATGCCATGGGTTATGCCCTCGGAGATTGTGGAGGAGAGGGTGCGTGATTTGTTAGCTGTGGTGGCCTTTATGGCGCCACATGATTTAAATGTCGACGTTGATGCTATTGAGCGAGGAGGTGGGGGCTGCAGTGAATTGAATGACGAGGTGCTGGTTGGCACTGAGGTGGGTTGAAGCGAGGGGACCGTACCTTTAAGGAAGGTTAGGCCCTACCTTTTAAAGGAGATGGGCTGTGACTCTTCACTTTTTCGAGTGGGGAGTCCAGATTGGAAGAAAGATCTTCCAAACCCGATATGCGCCTATCTAATAATATATTCAATCCCTCGCTTGTGTCACTTCACTCCAGCTCTGTGAAGGGTGAGCAGCATGCTCGCTTTGTCTTTGTGATGGCTTAAGTGGAGCACTCGACAACTTCAAGTGTCGGTGACCACCATACAACCATCTCACACAGCGGAGCTATAAGGGCAAGAAAGGCGGATGAGGATCTCAGGATAGAAACCCCCGTGCCAACAGATAATGAGGATCTTTTACAAGCTGAAGTGGAGTTTTCAAAGGGGTGCGAGGAAGGAGACTTCGGTGAGGACCATCGCTGCTTCTTTGGTGGGAGAACTTATAGGAGCAGGCTAATGCGAAATCTAGTGAAGCAATGCTGGTGGATAATGTTTGTGAGGATGTGGCAATGGCAGGGGTGAACCAGATTGAATGCAAAGAAAAGGCGATGGTTGCAGTGAGCTTTAAGTACACTGGTGGAGGTGAAGCTTATGTTACTTGATGACAGTGATCCTCTCTTGGAATGTGAGGGGCTTGAATGACCCCTCTAGGCAGACAACACTCAGAGGCTATCTGAGGACATGGGGACCTGTGATTGTTTTACTTTAGGAGACCAAGTTGAACCAGTGTAATCAGCAGTTGTGGATGGAGATCGAAGGTCGACTCTTGGTGGGTTTTGTTGTACTTAACTCCACTGGAAGGTTAGGAGGCATCATTGTGGGGTGGAATGCTGATGTTTTCACGCTGGAGGACTCTTTGGTGGGGTTGCATGTGGTGATGGTGAAAGTAGTGAGACGTCGGGATAATGTTGCAATGGTTGTTTTTGTGATGTATGGCCCAACAGATGACTCAGTGTGCCCATGATTATGAGAGGAGTTGACATAGGTAGTAGAAAAATTCCATGGAATCCCTTGGTTGATTGGAGGGGATTTCAATGTCACCTTACTTGTGGAGGATAGGCCTGGTGATAGAGGGAGGAGAGATCACGTTTTAGAAGATATTTTACCTAGTTTGTTTTGGTACATGGCCTCATGGACCGTCTACCTTCCTTATGCCCATACACATGGAGGAACTCGATAAGACATATGTCTAGGATAGATAGATTCTTTTGTAGTATTCTCATCAAATCTTGGGTGAGTTGAATGGCCGTAGAAAGTTACTAGTAAACCCTAAAACTCAAAAATCCAAAAAAATGAGAAAAGAGGAAAAAGAGAGAAATTTTGCTTTGAATAAGGCAAGGGCTTGAGATGGTCTGCATTTTGGCAGATATCCGGGCACTGTTGTGTCTTTGAAAGTTAAGATCCAAAGTAGACATTTTCTTAGTGATTGAAAATAACTCATGCCCAAATAATTCAACCTGATTCTTTTATAAATATCATGTAGTTTTTGCTAGGAACTAGTAAAAAATAGGCATGGGGGTATGATGTAAATATGTTTACATTACTTAAGATATCAATTTATGTATGTTCTTAAGCATATTATTGCATTGTATACTATAAATATTGCATAACATGCATCATCTTGCATTTAGATTAGTTTGAATAAAATGGAGGTTAATTGCCTCATTTTATGTTCATGGATAGGGCAAACCTTTTATCGGGGTCTCGGATTGAAGATCCAACCGTACAGATGTGATCAGGGCGACGATTAGAGTTCAACGACTTCAAGATCGCCCTAATCAGACATCTGTAGCATCAGATAAAGACCGGGGAACCCTAGAAGAGCAAGGGCCAAGATGGTGTGAATCTGCACTTCAAACGACAAATCCAACTGCACGGATGGATTTAGATCGACGATCGCAGCTTAACGGTGCGAAAATCGACTCAATTAGACAACCGTGGCACCATCTACATCATCCTGAAGATGGACGGCTAAGATGGCGCCACGTGGTGCCAACTCGACCGCCCAAATCGGCCCAGCTGAGTTTAGAGTCGATCGCACCCTTCTACGCGTGTTGAATCGTGGCCGTTGGATCGCCATCCAACGGCCATGGTCAGCTGCTCCTCTACTCAACCGCGCGACCAACTCTCCTCTACAGCGCAATGGGCGAGAGCGTTTACGCGAGCGAGCGGCCGTGATCGAATCGTGGCTAGCGGGCGAGCGGGTGCGATTGATCGCTCGATCACGATCGAGCGGTTGCGCGCGCGCAATTGCGCTTATGCCGTATCGCACGTCGCGCCTCACGTGAGATCAGACGCCGGCGAGCACGTAGAGGTGGGCGGAGGTGCGAGATAACCATCCGATTTCACGATCGGATGGCTAGGATCAGCAGATCGTGAACACGCGTTACGCGCAAGAAGTCGAGCGGGTGCGCGCGCTCTGCTCCACGTTGCCCACGATGGGGCTTTAGCGATGGTTTTATCTGTCACTAAAGACCCCTTATTTAATGTTTTGAGATTTAAATGACCAAATTGCCCTCACTTCTTGCAACTATAAAAGGAGACCCCCTCTACACGAAATTCTCATCCTTTCTCTTCTCTCCCTCTCTAAAGCTCAAGAGAAGCTTGTCCCACACCCGGGATGCTTCTCGTGAGATAGTCAAATTTTCGTCCCCTTTTCGGAAACGGATCCCGCGACGATGACGACGTGCTACCCCGTTCCTGTTCTTCCCACTTCGTTCTCCTTCGTCCTGCTCTGTCCTCCTTCGTCTAGGCGTCGTCCTGTCTGGCTCGTCCTCCAAGCGACCGTCGAGGAGGATATCTCTCTCTCCATTCTTTTTACTGCTTTCTAGAATAGATTTACTGCTTTCTAGAGTAGATTTACTGCTTTCTAGTGTAATCATTTTCCTGCTTTCTAGTCGTAATGTTTAGTGTAATGAACAATCTTTCTGATGATGAATTTCATGTTCATTCTACATCTTTTTTGATTTTTATTTGTAATATTCTCTCTCTCTTATTCTCTCTCTCTTTCTCTTCTATTTAGTGTAAATAGATAGTTTCTAATCAATTAATTTACTTCGTGACCAATAAAACAAACGCGTGTTTTTAAATCAAACGTTTGACTCCTTGTGTTCGACCCGGGATTTTCATTCGGGTATAAATTTATTTGTTGAACACGAGTTCTTTGCTTTCAAACTACAACGACAGGCTTTCAAAACCAAACACGATAGCATAGCAACTCGGAGCATTCAACATACCTCGTGTGTGGATATGGACTCCCTGACTCCTGAAGATATCAAGAAGCTATGTACTCAACTTCTCCAAGACAACGGAAGCCATAGTGACAACGACTCAAGTTTCCGTAGAAGCAACGACTTTGGAAGTCGCAAGAAGCTGCATCGTTGACATGTCGAAGGAGAAGAACGAGAGCATTTCTATCAAAGAAGACAAATGGTGGGGCGGATAGCCTCAAACATGAAGACCAAGTCGTCTGCCTCTCGACCTTCGACTTGAGGGGGAGTGTTGGGATTCAGTGAAGTGCCACGTGTTACATGCTACGTGGTAGCTATCTGGCCACGTGGCAGTTATCTAGAGGGCTAGTTGGGCCACCGGCTTTAGGTCTATAGGACCAAAAGTAGTTGGTTTCTTAGTTGATAATTTGCCTCATTTAGTTTCCTGTTTTGATTATTCCCAGTTATTTGTTTTCTATTCTTAGTTGTTTCCTATTTTTGGCAAATTGGTTTAGGAAACCAGTTATGGGATTTGTTAAAGAGATTAGATCTTTTCAAATGAGAGAAGATCTAATATCTAATAGAAATAGAATCTTTACTTTTTTTAGTGGGTATGTTCTTTCTATAAAATATAAAGCCTCCAACTAATTTCAATTGAACAAATAGAAGACCATTTCCAATACAATAAAGCTCCTCTCCTTTCTCTGCTTCTTTGTCTCTGCCGTGATCACCAAGGCCAAATCAGGCCTCCAGTCGGTCAACAAGGAGCAATTGCTCCATCCAGTCGTTGCAGTAGACTCGCTGATCATTCAGATCAGACGTTTGGTGGTCGTTCTAGACATCTTGGCACGTTCCAGTACTGTGCGTGAGATTTCTGGATCTCTCCACGCACAGGAGCCTTCATGCTTCATCTGCGCCCACCTAGAAATCTTTATAGAATCCATATGAATATGTAAAATTTGAATTGTATAAAGCGGGTGATCTATATGGTTCAAATGAGGAGTCATTTATGAAGGTGTTAGTAGATGGACAATATTCAGATTGAGGGTTTGATTGCCTTTGATTGTAGTAAGAATAAGCTATCTCATGTGTGTATGCCATCAGAAGAAATGTGGAGAAGTGAAGAGAGATAGATGGGTGTAGACGTGCCCTATTTATACAAACAAGCAATCCAATCTGGCCTAAAAATGTTTAACGCTATGGGACCTGTAAGTCTTAAAAGGCACGAGAAGCTTGCAAGTAATTACACATCTTTTCCTAAAGTCAATCTAGCCAGTTTGAATATGGGTGGGGTAGAGGGAGTGCTTCCAAAGCTTTCGCTAAGTTGGTAATTGAGTAACCTCTTATCTGCTTAAGTCATTTGGCTATGGTCCTCACAGTCTAGATACGGGATTTAACCTTAGGAATTAAGACAAACCACTTAGACAAAGTCAAAATTGCACCTTTAGGATTAGAAATTATCTACCTTAGGGTCAACGCTTACTCAATTTTAGGGCATAGCCAAATGCAGATGCTTAGAATGTGATGGGCATTTTTAGGGGGTTGTGTCCTAAAAGATTAATTCAATATGCAAATGAAACAATCGGCCTTTAATTTTAGAATTCTTATCTTTTAAAGTTTTGACTTGGTTGAATGTATTTTAGAGTTTCTCTTGCCTCTTTTAGAGTTTCAAGCAATGTTGTTGTTGGTGATGTCTTTTCCTTTAATTAAAGTTTGTGTACTCAATTTCAACTAAAGGCAGATGAACCCTAAAATGAATACCCTGGTAACAAATTATCTTATAATAGATTGTTAGTTTTAAGGCAAGATTTTTTTTTTTGCTTTTTTTTTTGAAAGAAAACTAGCCTAAACTAACTATGAGACGAGATTAGTCAAATTGTTGAGCCGGTCTGAATTGGCCTATTGTCTTCGTCTGCAAAATGCATAGATCAAAATAGAGGCAGATAAATAAGTAACCTTGAAAAGAAAATTAAAAAATAAAAATAAAAATCCAACTAAATGCATGCAATGTAGTAAAAAGCCATTTACATTCGTTGCTTCCCTATTAATGATGCTAAAAACTGATCGTGCAATTTGCAAGAGGATAAGTGGTGTGCAAAAATATGATTGTTTAGAAGATTGACGAACTCTCAAAATAGATAGAAATAAGTATAGCGGGAGTTTGAGTCATCTTCAGGAAGGCAAAATTATCTAAATTACTAATTACTGATATAAACTAATTTTTTTGGATTTGAAAAAAAGTTCAGATTTTTTTTGAAATTTGATAATAAGAGATGAGAAGTATTCCTGGTTCTAACAACTAATCCTAAATTAATAAAATAAACATGAATAAAATTAGAAACTAGGAAATTGATGTAAATAAAAATAAATCAGTAGAATAAAATTTTATTAATGAAAAACAATGTCAAATTACAATTGAAGAGAGAGAGAGTAGAGAAAGAAAAAGAATAGAGAGAGAATGAGCCCGTATAGGATCTCGACATGGTGGTGACAATGCAAGGGTGGCATAGACGTTGGTTGCAGTGGTGGGACAACAAGAATGCACTCGAAGATCCTCATGCTCTAGAGAGGGAGAGAGGAAGAAAGGAGAGGAGGACAGGGAGAAAGAAGAATGAACGAGAGATATGAGAGCTGTGTAAGTAAGGGGGTATGGAGGGGTATTTATAGTCCTAAAATAATCCTAAAATAATTAGGATTAAACTAATTTCGTCACCCCAAATTATGGCATTTTCATGGGACTTCGGAAAGTCCAAATCCCATTAATGGGATCAAACATTTGATTTTAGGGATTATAATCCTTAATGGGCCCATTCCTTTTTCTTGTTTTTTTTCCTTATTTTCCATTGGCCCAATCTTAGTTGCGTCCAATTGCCTTTTTGGCCTTGTCGCTGCAGTGGAGGGTGCACGCGAGGCATTGGGGAGAAGTTGAGGTGTTGGTGTGCAGGTGTTGAGCATTGGGAGATCACGGGAAGAGGGAAGGCATGAATGCAGAGACATTTGAGGAGAGAGGAGGCGCTACGTGGAAGAATGAGCGTGCAAAGGAGTTGATGTGCGAAGGAGTTGGTGTGCATGGAAGAGTTAGGGGGGAAAACACCTTGTTGACGCTAACGAGCCCTTCCATTTATTTCTTTTCCATTTTTCTGCATTTTCTTGCGGCTTGCACGATCATCATTTTTTAAAATTGTCTTTAACATAACTTTCTTGTCTCGTGCTCTTTCATATAAGGCCAATATTGATTGCATTTTCTCTCCGTACATTAAAAATTAAATAAATCAAATTAGTTACAAATGCAAAATAAAAATTGAAAAATATTCAAAAAAATAGTGAAAAATATGTGGAGAAATTATGCAAAATTATGATGCGATCAACTACATTGCTATATAGATAGGAACACAAACAATTGGAAGATGAGTAACATGGAAAAATGTATAGAGGAAATCCACACCATATGTCTTAGCATACCTTTTTGCTATTAGTCAATGATTATATCCTTCTGATGTGTGATTTAGATCATACTTTACAGTGTTGACCTACTTTAGACTTATTTTGAATACATTATAGTAGCATCTAGATGTAAGTACAAACATCTCTTCCTTAATGGTTTTGCATAATTTCAGAAGTAGTAAAGACTTAGACGTGAAGTAGGAATGAGGACTACTGAGATAGCTATAACGTCATGTGATAAACACATTCCAAGATATAGGAATAGGACACATAAGGATTTGGGAAAAATCTTCAAGAACCATGCACGTGATGTGTATGGCCTTAAGAGATAATAAATTTAGGGATCTAAGGGCTAATGGGTCTCTAAGCAAAATTGTTTGGTCTAATGGCAAAAGGATAGTAAGCTTGGTTTAATGGATCCATCGAAAAGCCTAATGTCTAGTTAGTCAATAGTAGCATGGCTTGTATACTAGATGACCATATAAGGTAGTTTTTGAAAAGTACTATACAAGGAGTTGTGAAAACGATTTTGAGATCTTAAGAGAAAAAATGCTTGAGATAGCTTGACTTGTCCAATTGTTGAGGGTGTTAAAGCATATTAGCAAGGATCCCTAAGTCAATCCTCAAACATTTGGATTGATCGTTGGTTGATGCTCCATTTACATTCTTGACAATCCCTTAGATGCACCCAACATGAGGGGATCAAAGAGAGCAGGCCAAATCTAGGGCTAGAGAACAGCGAAAAGACCTTTGGGTATCTTTGAAAGGAACATCATGCTAGAATGGTGTTTATTTGTGGATATGGAAAGTAATCATCAAGTATATAGATAAGCTCATGAATGAAAAACAATAAGCAACTCCCTCAAACTCTTAATTTCTCACAACTATAAGGATTCCAAACACTATGATGAAAATGAGACTAAAAATTAGGCAGGACTAGGTACAACCTACCTTCTAAAGGTAAGATCAACATAGGCACTAGCTTAATGTGTTTGGCTTGATCTTTGTATCCTTTCTATCCCTCTTTTTGTTTTATTCAATTCTCTGGAACTTTGGCATGATTTTTACAATCTTGCCATGTTAATAATAGGGAGCACCACCTTTAAACACCTTAAACATGAGAAATTGGCCTTAGATCGCAAGCTTGAGTACTAGGATGAGAATTAAATCATTGAAAGGCCATCCTTGTCATTGGATACATTACTTGAGGCCTTTCTGGAAATGCACTAATATACCAACAAAGAGAGCTTGAGGGCAACATTGAAAGGGCATTGGAGTTTACAACTGTGGAAGAAATAAACTCAGAATAGAGAACCTTGACCCTTTTATATAGAGAGTCAGGGTGCAAAAATTACATAGTCCTTAAAGAAATAGAAAATGAAAACAAGAATAGAAAATAACATAAACTCTTAATCCTAAATAAGCAAACCTATAACCTATAATTCCTAATAACTTTAACTCTGCCCCCTAGGTTGGAGCGTGCAATGCCTAACTTGCAGGAGGTATAACAAAACAAGGTCTCCCCTCTAAAGATGTAATCGCTGGGCTGGAGGAGCAGGTAGGTAGACCATAAAGTAGGCAAGTAGCCTTTTACTAGTGAAAACCCTTCTCTTTGGAGAAGAGAAAAAAATTGGGTAGAGGCATTCGGGTTGTAGATGGTAGGTAGGTAAGAGTAGGGGTATGAGCATTGTGCTTAAGCTCCCCACCAATTATTGCAGTCGTTGACTTCCTTAAAAGGGTTGGTAAATGTAGAGGTAGGAATAGGTTATGCGGTGAATCTTGTTGCAACACTTGTGGCTATTGCAATTGCAATAGTAGAGAAAGAACCATTACTCTTCAAAAGGTTCCTCAGGCAGTCCATTTGTGCCTTGGTGAAGGACATGGAAGGTTGGGTTGGAGTCGTCTTAGGTGCAAGGTTTTAAATATCGATATCGATATCGTATCGACAAGTCAAAAAGGGGATATATCGCTGATATCGGTGAATTTTTGGGAAATTACTCAGAAAGCCATAAAATTTAAAAAGATGTCAGAAAATTTAAAATTAACATTTTTATGACTAATATATCATAAAGGAATGGCTAAAAAACGTGTGTGCCTGTGTGTGCGTGCGTGGTGTGCCTCTGTGTGTGTGCCTGTGTGTGTGCATATATGTGTGTGTGTGTACCCCCGATACAATTTTAAATTTCAAATCTCGTGCCCAGATACAATCCCGCCCAGACCCCAGCAGGCCATTTCGACTTTGGTCTTCCCAGCTGGCGATATATCGCTGATATCTCAGAAGTATCGCCCGATATATCGGCGATATATCGTCGATATCCGGAGAAAATGTGCTTTGGGTGGTATTGATACCACTCGATCCGTCGATATGCAATATATCAGTGATGTATCGCCAATATATTGCGACATGTCAAACCTTACTTAGGTGTATGTGTCTTCGACCCTGTCAATTGGTTAGCCCAGGCGAGCTTACCAAATTTTTCCTACCACTTTTCGGATGGGTGATTTGTTTGTTTGCAATGAATGCAAGGGGAGAAGATGCACCCTTGTCCACGACCATGTCCATTAAAGCCACCTGGACATCCATCTTGCCCTCCAGAAGCCATGAGGGTAGAGGTGTTGGGAGTCGCTATAGGAGTAAGAGAGGGTGGCTTATCAATCTATATCTTTTGAAGATGATTATAGATTATCTTTAGATCTGGCACCGTATTAGACAAATGTTTTAAAAATCGATCTAGTCATGGAATCGGTCAGGTGTTTGGTTTGATTTTTTAGTGGTTTAATCGACGATTTGTATCAGTTGAATTTGTGATGATGTCAGCATGACATTAGCATGTGAAACAATAAAAAAAAAAGAATCATAAGATCTTTGATTTAGTTTGCTTTGGTTCAACCAGATCCAATTGGGTTGAACCGATGTTCAATAAAAAGCCAATGAAGATATGTAGTAAGAAAAGTTATTTTGCAACTTTAATTACACTAAAATTGACATGCTTTAAGCAAATACTAAACAAAAATAAAATGATAATCAAAATTAAGAGTCTAACCTTGAAGAACACATAAATCTTTAAATTTTTGTTTCCAAGTGGGTGTAGTGTGTAAAGTCACATGCAATTTCCTTTTTTTTTTTTTTTTTCTAATTTTGTAGCTCTTAAGAGAATGGTCAAACAAGATGGTCGGTTTAAGACTTGGTTTTAACCGGTTCACATCGATTTTGACTTTTATTGCCCGAACCAGCCGATTCGACAGATGAGGCATTGATTTTTGGTTGAACCGCCCAATTCAGTTCAATTTTTAAAACATTGGTTAGATGAAATAATCTGGTCACATGCAGAGTGGTACCGAGTAATGAGGCCACCTAAGTACTTGTATGCTTGCCACTACCTACGCTTAATGGCTTGTGTAGCACAGTAGGCAAGGTGGTAAATAGTGAGTTCCTCGAATAAGCCCTCAAGGGTTGTGAAATACTTAACCATGGCCATGTCACCCTGATTAGTATTCCATATCCTCCAGTGGATGTTAGCAAGGTGGGAATTGCTCTTCTTCTGGGAGCACCTCTTCGCTAGCATCTCCCAAATCTCCTTTGCAAACTCCTTGTAAAGCATATTGGTTGCAATCAATTGATCGATGCTCTTCATCTGCCAATTCATGACGAGAAAATTGTCTTCCACTTATACCATGCACCATCTTTGGAGTTAGGGCCTTTCTTTGTCATGACATGCAACTTGTCTCGCCCTCCTACAAAGATGTGGAAGGCATGGGACCAGAGCACGTAGTTTGAGGAACCTGATAACTTGATCTTGGTTCCTTGAATGAGTATGGAGGCCAAGATCTTGGCCTTAGAAGTCATGGAAGATGAGGAGTTCGCTTTGGCCATTAAGACACTCTAAATCATGTCAGATGAGGTAAGGGTTGGTCAGGCGATGCAAATGAATTTGATTAAGATCAAATCAAATTCGCGAGTCTGATGGCAAACAGATGATGTTTGATTGAGATTCAGTTGATTCAAGATCAGTTGAAGCAATGCAGTAGCGGTTGGCTTAGGTGACAGGGGTGATTTGGCGATCGGATTAGACTAGTTTTGGTTTTGACTGGTTGGTTTGATCACATGGCGGTGCAGGAGATTGGAGCGAAGGCGAGGAGGAGCCTCGTCAGTTCGTGCAGGCGTCGTAAGGTTTGAACTAGATTGAAACCGATCGTGTTTGGTTGGTTCGATTGGCTGAATGTGGTGCCAGGCGGTGGTGGTCGGGTTGATGTAGTGTGAGTAGAGAGAGAGGAAGAGAGATTGAAGAACGTGAGAGAGAGAGATATGAGGATGAGGTAGAAGTGGTTATAGCCGTAGGCAGGAGTAGGGAGGCACACGCCTCTAAGTACTAAAGAGGGGTCGATGGCTCCTCTAGAGGAAAAAGAGAGGGAGGTGGGTCCCAAGGTTAAGGTTTCTCTACTCTGATACCATGTGAAAGAAATAAACTACAGTCTTATTCAGGATAAACAACCCTGACCTCTTTATATAGAGAGTTAGGGTGCAAAAACTATATAGTAGTCCCTAAAGAAATAGAAAATGCAAACAAGAATAGTAAATAACATAACCTCTCAATCCTAAATAATCAAGCCTATAACCTATAATTCCTAATAACTCTAACAACAACAATTCTAATCTTGATGTCAGGAGAAATGGGAAAGTGCTTCTATTTATAACCACTCTGATTATAATGCGATTAAGCATTGGATCCTCCTCTAGGATGTATACCTAATTGGGTGGAACTTGATAAAAACTTTTTTTTTTTTTTTTTCTGTTCTTGTGCATGTTTGTTCTTTCTCATTCTCCTTCACATTCCATTCCAAATTCATGTGATTGCGGTCTAAGTTCGAATCTTGTGGTATTTTGAAATTGAAGGCATTTGGTGTTGATTGGCTTCACCTTGAAATCGACAATCTCCAACCTCAGCTTCTTAGGTGGTGGTTGTTCCCCAGTGAGCACCTCCTCTCAGCATCGTGCTTTGCAACTATTTTCAACACGATAGTATGTGGAACATTGGTGGGTGGATCTTGGATAAAAATGTTTGGACCTCTCTACCCCCACAAATTGTTCAACCTCACCCAAGCCTTCAAGAGGTTTTTTGCCTTTAGCTTGGGCATCAATTTCTTGAGCATTCTATTTACACAACTTTTGCCTACAACTTCTTTGGCAGGTGACTTTAGGAATTGTAGGAATCTTGTGTGGCTCTGATTGCTTATTAGATTGCCTCTCCTCCAAGTCCAGCTTATCATTGGTGGAGTCCTTGAAGGGCGTTACTTCCCTTGATCCTCACCCTTCCTTTTCTCTTTTATGGTTTTGATGTCAACAGAAATTGCAAAAACAGAGTAAAGACTTGTGTGTGTCAAATAATGATCCACGCTAAAAGGTAAGTCTTATATGTATATCACGAAAGGACTCTAAGGTCCATGTGAAGGTCCTTATATCAGTCTTCTAGAGGTCCCTTTTATTGATTTTCCTGAATATCTTGATGACCTTTAAGTTTTGTAGGTCACCTTCGTTAAATTCTATATTCACTCTCTAAAGATTTAGTAACAATGATACACCATTCATTAAAGACCAATATGCTCCTATCATACTTCAAGGCACAATAATTCTCTTGCAAGAATTGGTAGTATCTATAGATTACCCTGCCTGTTTTCCCCTTAAATAATATGACCTTGCCGACATCCTACTATTGATGGTGGTGAAGGGATAGGCGCAAGGTAGAGCCTTGAAGAGCTTGAGCCCTAAGATGCAAACATTTTGCTAACATATAAGGGTAAAGGCACTAAAAATGGGTTAGCAATTGGGACTCAGATACGAGGAGACAATCATGTATAACCAAAAGAATCAATACACGAATGGGTTAAAATGGAGCGTAAGTCCCATCTTGTTGGCAAGCTTTAAACAACTCAAGGGTAGCCTTTTCTTACTAGCCTCCTTGCTAATGGTGGCTCCACCTCTTGGGTATTCCTTTCCTCTTATTAGAGGGGAGTTATGCTTTGATACTATTTTGTAATGCCCCAGGGTCCCAACAGCATGCTACTTGGCTGCTACCGAGTTAACATTGTTGAATCACAGACCTTGATGGACCTACCACCAATTAGCTCAAAATGCTTAACCCTATGTTAACTGTTAGCATGCCTCCACCCTTATATGGCACTAGAAACTCTCGTAAGTTTCCCATGTAGTACTCTCTTTTGGGGGTACATTAAGGTGCTTAGACATTGGGGTGCTTGCCCAAGCCATCCAGATAATCGTTCGAAACACTTATGGGAATCTTCTGCATTGCTCGTGACACATGTGACAAAGTTCTCAGATTTGTATCAAAATGCACACCAAGCAACTTCAGGAGAACAATAAAGAACAAGCCAAATCCTTGGCTAGAGGTGTGGTTGGATTGGTATGGCCTAATATGTGAAAGGAACATCAAGCTGGAATGGTGTTTATTTGAGGATTCTTGACATACCCTCAAGTATATAGTAATTGGAAAATTTCTTTCAATGGGATAGAGATGGTATTTTACAGTAGCTATTTTTAAAGATTAAATAAGAGCAAGCCTATTCTATGGCTTTTGCAGGGGAATGGACTGCTCTTCTTTAAGATAGGGCCTAGTTAAGAGAATTTTGTCCATAGCTTGACTTATTCAGCTTTAGCCCTTCTGGAGGGTTCCTCATGGTTGACTTTGATTGCTGGTCTTTGGCAGTTATTCTCCAACATTTCAGGAAAAAAAAGTGAAGCTACTTTTGACTGTAGGCAGGTGTTTAGCCAATCTGCTTAGGTTGCTGAAGTAGCATTTACGCATGATATAATTCTTTTCAAGTTGCAGATGTTTTTTTACCTTGGATATACTATAGTAACATTTTTAAACATTATCACACTCATAACATAAGTTTCCAGAAAGAATAATAAGATTATCGTATCTTTTCCTATTCATGGATATTGTGAAAAGTTGTAGAGAAAATCATTCTTTACTTAGTGTATCAAGAGTACATAAATGATTAACGTATAGAATTTACAAATGTCCTTCAGAAGTAATAAGAAAATTTATCAGCCATGTAACATGGAATTTTTGTTGTATTCTCCTTTATTTGGGAGAACATCGAGAGAACAAGTGACAACCTATTCAGTCGAATGAGTTTCATATGCAGAGGAGACGGGCCTCACCTAGTATGTTTAACAGAACTTCACCATTATGCTTTTTCGAAAAAAAATTTAACCATTACGCATCATGTTTTGTTGTGCAAGATGGATATGTTATATATATGCAGCCAGCAAGTGAAGACTACAAATTCAATTTGCATTTCCTGATCTTCTGACGGTTGAGCACAAGTACCTGACTGCATTGTCTCTTTGCCCTAGGTGTTCTCCTTGCTATTATTGGATCTTCCTGGAACACTCTTTTTATCTACTTATACTCTACTAGTTCTATTCTGGGCAGAAATTTATCATCAGGCAAGTCCAGAAATTCTTGTTTTTTATCTTTAGGTTGGTATTCTGTTCATGAATGTCTTAGAATGAATTTGACCTTTTAGCAGGCAAGCAGTCACCCAACGGACAAGCTAACATGTGTATATATTTCTGTTAATATTGGAATATACTTTGTTCAGGTATGTTCAAGAAAGCCTGTCAAGATCATATGACTCAAACGATTTCTCAATAACAACATTGAATATTTTTTTTTCCTCGTTGAAATATTGATTGCTATCTATGCAGATACATTTCTTCCCCATCGTTAATTCTAGAAGTTGAAAATAATTATGAACTCCCTTGAGAAAGATGATCACATCTAAGAACTATTTTATATGCTATTGTGTTTGTTGAGAGTTTCCCTATTTTCTTTCTGTGTTTTTGCTTTGTGTTATTTCTTTATTGTAGGAGGGTGTGTTTGTACTTTTCTCTTAGGCCTCTTTTTTATAAATAGAGGCCTAGGGTTATGGAATAGAATATAGAAAAATTTCATTTCTCTTAACGTGGTATCAAAGCGGTGGTCTTAAGTCGGAACTCTATACCTATATTGATGTCTTCATACTATGTTAGCCTCTATGGTCTTCCTTATTTGTTATTTCCTTTTATTATTTCCCTGCTTGATGGTTACCTTAGTTGTGATCCTTTGTATGGTAATTGCTTTTATAGCAGTTGCTTTAGTTGTGATCTCTTGTATGGCAATTGCCTTTACAACAGTTGCTTTAGTTGTGTGATCTCTTGTATGGCAATTGCCTTTATAGCCTTATCTGCCTCCTTTTGCCTTGTGGAGCACTGTACTCCACCTCTATGTATTGAGAGGTTGGACAACAGCATAAGATAACTTGTTCATTTTTTCCCACTTAGTATTAGAGTGATGATCTTAGATTGGTGTTTAGGTATCCCACTGAAATTGGCTTTCGATACAATCCACCAAATCCGTAAATCCTCTCTTCGCCTCTCCATGCCATCACCATCTCAATCTGTAGTAGAAGCATCGATAGAAGCTGTGGTGGCGGTGGTGATTTGCAGTAGCAGCAGTAGTAGGGGCACTGCTGGTGGGCCTGTGCTCTATCATTGTGTCGACGAGGGGAGCAACAATAATCCTTTTAAGGGCCACTAGGGGTCCTTCCTTGCCCTAGCATGCGACTCTTAATCCTTAGAGGGACTACTATGTGATTCCAACTTGATTTTCAAGGAAGAAATTATTTGGATTTCATGTTAGATCATTTTTTCTTGTGAGTTATGATGATTTTGTAGATATGAAAAAATGATTTCAGATTTTAGTTTGGAGAGTTTTGCTTGGTTGGTTGATCCCTTGGTCCTTGCTAGCCACAATGTCAGTCTCAAGAGGAGCAGATATGGCATTGGATACCACTATTGTGACAAGGATGGTGGAGTATGCAAGCTTGATGCATCAGGAGCATGACAAGAGTTATCATGGTGCAAGATGGTTGGTTGACTTTGGTACTTCACAACATTTTTGTGGCGATCAGAGTTATTTCCGGTCACTTAGTTCTGTTGCACCAGGGAGAATAGTGCATGTGCCTGACGGCAGGCACGCTCCTATTGTTGGTCAGGGAGAGGTATTTACAACCCCCACTTTGCGGCTGCCGACAATGTTACATGTACCGGAGTTTCCCATGAGCCTATTGTCGGTGAGCAGGATTATGAAGGACCTTAATTGTAGGGTTATCTTCGATGTTGTTGGATGTATCGTCCAATATAAGTTCACTGGGAAGACTATTGCTAGAGGCACATAGGAGAATGGTGTTTATCATCTTGAGCATGAACCATTTGCAGGAGCCAGCAGGTATGATGGTGGGAGTGCTTTACAGTGACATGTTTATCTAGGTTACTTGCCTTTGGATCGTCTTAGGAGGGTGATTCCACATATCTCCCCTGCCACTACTACTCGGTGTGACGCCTACCAGTTAAGTAAGCATCATTGATCTTCTTTTCCTATTAGTACTTCTCCTGGATCAACGAATGCTTTTGGGTTACTTCATATGAATGTTTGGGGACCTATTAGAGTTCCGGACAGGATGGAACATCGCTATTATCTTGTAGTTGTTTTTTTTTTTTTTTGAGGAAGATTATTTTTAGCTGATGATTTCTTCAGATTGTCTTGGCTGTTTCTTCTGAAGAACAAAGTAGATGTTGGAGGTGTTATAGAGACTCTCCTCTTGGAGATCAGGATACAGTACTCTGTAATCGTGAAAACTATACAGATAGATAATTCCCTCAAGTTTTGTACTGCAAGGCTTATTGAGTTCTACAGGGCTCGAGGGATCATCCAGTAGACTATTTGTCCCTATACCTCATAGCAGAATAGGGTTGTAGAGCGGAAGCACAAACATCTGTTAGAGGTTTCCCGTACTCTTCTTATCTACCACAGTGTTCCATAGAGATACTGGAGGGATGCAGTCTTGACTGCATGCTACCTTATTAATAGAATGCCGAGGTTAGTTCTTCATGAGCAGATACCAATTCTCTTGCTACATCTAGATGGTTAGCTTTTCCATGTATCTCCTAGGACCTTTGGGTGTGTTGCCTTTGTTCATGTACCATCACCAAGTCGTGACAAGCTTGCTCCTCGCGTTGTTAAATGTGTGTTCTTAGGGTACTCCAGGAGTCAGAAGGGGTACCGATGTTACGATCCCATCCATAACAGACACTATGTTAGCACTGATGTGACATTTCATGAGACCACATCGTTCTTTTCAGCTGTTGGATATGAGTTCTCATGATGATGTGGCTCCCATGCCTATTCCTCCCGTTCCTTTGGAGGAAATTCTGGTCTACTTCTTAGCTTGCTTCTTCAGGTTCCACGATCTCTTCGGATGATTTTTAGTGATTGCATGGTTCGATGCGCACGTGTAGTAGACCTCATATGACACTGCAGAGGCTACCTTCCCCACTAGTGGATGATACTCCACATGTTGTTCAGATGGTATATAGCGACGGTGACAGTTTGGTCATACCTGATCCTCCTGTAGTGCTAATCACAATAGTAGTGATGTTTCTTCTACAGACGTTCAGATAGAGGTACCGGATGATTCTGACCTTCCTATTGCCATTAGGAAGGCACCCCACACATGTGAGTCCAGATATCGTGTTGTAGACAGTTTGGCTACTGATGGCCTTGGTTCTGAGTTGGGTAGATTCTGCCAAGCACTTACAGTCTCATACATTCTGTTTACATACCAACAGGTCATGCTTGATCCAAAGTGACATTAAGCCATGGAGGAAGAGATGGCGGCATTCTAGAGTAGATAGACTTCCTATAGGCACATGACCGGTTGGCTCCAGATGAGTCCTTACCTTGAAATACAACCTTGATTGGTCCATTTCAAGGTATAAGGTCAGGTTGGTGGCGAAAGGGTTCACTGATCAGATTTTTGCACGGTTTGTAAAATTAGGGTTTTAGTCGTTGCAACGCACAAAAATCAATTCGCTTTTAAATTTATAGGACCTAGATAGTGGAGTATCTAGGGTCATCTAAGGAGGCAATTGTTGCAATTATAAATCTCTTACTTGAAAATAGAAATCAACTTTCTTTTTGTATTTTTGTATATATAATTTTTGTGGTTTTTGAAATAACGGGTAATCACACTTTTAAAAAGGCAAAAGACCACCTATAAGCTAAATCTAAGGTGACAAGAATAGCCTCTCCCTAAGCTCACTCTAGCCATGTGGAGGCCTAGAGTAATTAAGAAGAGGGAGTGAAAAAAGTGCTAGAAACAAGATAAAAGCAAATGTGACAAAAATTGAAAAGAAGGTAACTTTGATTAATGAAAAAGTGTTTTACAAAAAATCCTAGTAGAGGAATGCTTCTACTATTAGCAATTAAAATACAAAAAATGCAAAACACTAATCCTCTGAATGTTGGTGAAGAAGAGAGGCTCTTGCTCCAACTACGGCTTCTCCCGTAGTTGAAAAGAACTTCTCCTCGATTTGCTCCTCCAAGATGTGTCCTTCCTAGCAAGCCTTAGATGGGGCATGCCCTTGCTCCTCCAAGGGTGGACGTCCACCTTAGAATCTCCTCCAATGCCTGGCCATCCTCCTTGATAAGAATTTGCTCCTCCTCTTGGCGTGACACAAGGAGAAAAATGGAGAGGAAGAAGGCACCAAGGAGGCAAGGGATAACCTCCTTAGTCTTCCTCCTTCTTCTTCTTGGCCGTGGGTTATAGGTGGGTTTAGGGTGGAATTAAACTAAGGGAGGATGATGGAAATGGTGGTGGTTATGGGTCTTTTTATAGAGTAGGATGGGGGTTGTAGGTGGCTTTTGGGATGGATGGTTAGGATGAGTTTTTAGGGTAGTTAATTGATCATAGGGCTACTAAGGGTTGGTGCCAACTCAAAGGTGGTGGTTACCACCCTTGGTGCCTTTTGAGTTGGCGCCAAAATGGGGGTTCTAGAAGGGTATGGGTTTGTGCCATTTAATGGAGGGTGGAGATGATTTTAAGGGGAGATGTGTGGTGGAGATGAAAGGGATTTTGGAGGGAAAAAGGTGGCACCAACATGGAGGTGGTTTTGGCGCCACCTTCTTGGTGACTCTTGGTGGTAGTCATGGGGTGAAGAGATGCATGTTGGTTGGTGCCAACATGAGTAGGAGTAGGTGGAGCTAGGTGGACTTAAGTAGTGGAGCTAGTTATGTGGGCATTTGGGTTAGGTAGGGTAGATGGTGGATGGCCAAGGAGTTGGAGCTTAGCTAAGCTAAGCTAGCTAAGCTAGCTTAGCTATTAGTTAAGTAGAGGAGGCAATTGGAGCTAGGGTTTTGAGGGGATGAGCTGAAGAAGGGATGTCTAGAGCTGAACTAGAGCTGGTAGCTGCTGAAAAGATGGCATGGAGCTACTTCAGCTGACTTAGCTTACTAGTTCTTTGCTAGTTGCTAAGCCAAGTTAAAGTAAGTTGGCTTCTGCTGAAATGTGCTGAGGTGAGTTGGGTCTGATCTTCCCGGGGAGGACCTAACTAGCTGGAGTAGCTAAGGAAGCTTAGCTCAACCAAGTTGAGCTAAGTGGAGTCCCCGGGAGCTGGACTTGAGTTGGCCTGAGCTAAGGTGAAGTCATCTTCAGTTGGCTTGAGTTGAATGGAGTTGGATGTAGCTGGACCTGAGCTGAGGTGAACTCCAGTCAACTTAACTGAGCTAGCTAGAGCTCCCCGTGAACTGATGGGAGCTGAGATGAGCTAGACTCAATTAAGTTGAGCTGGATCTGAGTTGACTTGAGCTAGGGTGAGCTAAGATGAGCTATCTTGAGCTGCCATTTAGTTGAGATGAGCTGAATGGAGCTAGGATGAGCTAACCCTAGTCTAAGTGAGTTGGTATCTAGTTATGGTGAGCTGGATCAGGCTGAGTCCTAGCTGGTTTGAGCTTCTTCACCAATTGCCTTCTTGAGTGCCAGGGTTCTGGAGATCTGACTATCTTTATATCTCTAACACTCATGAAAACACATTAAAAAGATAACAAAATGTGTGATGCATGCCTAATGCAGCCCAAAAACCCATTCGCGGAGTTAAAATCCTGAGAGCTACATTTGTTTTAAGGCATGAGAATGATGATAAACTGGTGTTTATCATTCACCCAGACTTATGGGTGGACTTCTTGACACTTTCTCTCATGTTGCACGGCTTGCCACTATTTTTGTACTCGTCTTTGTTACAGCTCACAGAGATTGGTGGTTGCACCAGCTTGATGTGAAGAACTCCTTTCTTTATGGCGATTTTCAGGAGGTTTTCATGCAACAATTCTCGGGTTTTGAGGTTCAGGAGGAGTGTGTGTAGACTTAGGAAGGTTATTTATGGCCTGAAGTAGAGCTCGAGAGCATGGTTTTAGAAGTTCTCAGATGCGTTGCAGATGAGGATGCAGAGATCTTCCTTGGATCATTCTTTGTTTGTCAAGAAAACAAAGAATGGCGTGGTGGCACTCCTAGTTTATGTGGATGATTTGATTATTATCAGTGATGATGAGGCTGTGATAAGTTAGGTTCAGTAGTCTCTTACACGACAATTTGTTATGAAGACCTGGGCCAACTTAGATACTTCTTGGGGATTGAGGTGGCTAGGAGCAGGGATAGGATTGTTCTCTCTCAACGTATGTGTTGGATGTTCTTTAGGAGATGGGTATGCTGGGGTTCAAGCCAGTCAACATTCTTATGGATCCCAAGGCACATCTTCATGATAAGGAGGCAGAGGCAGCTGATAGTAGATCATACAGACGGTTGGCAAGCTACTCTATTTGACCATTACATGACCCGATATTGCACTTGCTGTAGGCAAGTTCAGTTAGTTCATGGATAGGTCAATCAAGCAGCATTGGTAAGCTGTTATGCAAGTGCTTAGGTATTTGAAGAAAGCACCTGAACGTGGTATTCCCTTTCAGGTTGGAGCTCCTATGACTGTGGTGGGATACTCAGATGCAGATTATGTAGGGTGTGCTGTAGATAGGAAGTCTACTACAGGCTTCTGTACTTTTGTTGCGGATAACTTGGCTTCCTGGAGGAGTAAAAAGTAGGTTGTGGTCTCTTGTTCTGGTGCTGAGTCAGAATACAGGGCCATGGCCCCAATTGCTACTGAGATGGTTTGGAGTAGATCCTTGTTGTGGGATCTGCATGTTCATATTGAGGAGTCCATGGAAATGAGATGTAACAATAGGGCTACCACGTATATTGCCAACAATCTCATGTTCTATGAGCGCATCAAGCACATGGAAGTTGACTACCACTATACTAGAGATTTGATCCAATGTGGGGTGTTGCGCGCAACATATGTTGTTGCAGAGGACCTGACAGCTAACGCCTTTATGAAGCCCTTGCCACATGGTGCGTTTGATGAATGCTGTTCTAAGCTGAGCATGATTGACATCTATGCTCTAGCTTGAGGGGGAGTGTTGACATATCCCTACTATGTTAGCCCCTATGGTCTTCTTTATTTGTTATTTCCTTTTTTATTGTTTCGCTGTATGATGGTACCTTAGTTGTGGTCCTTTGTATGGCAATTGCCTTTATAGTAGTTGCCTTAGTTGTGGTCTCTTGTATGGCTATTGCCTTTATAGCAATTGCCTTATCTAACTTTCTTTGCCTCATGAAACAATCTACTCCACCTTTATATATTGAGAGGTTGGATAACGGAATAAGATAACTTGCTCATTTTGTTCCACTTTATTTGATCTCTCATCTCTTTCTTTCTCCACCAAGAATAGGATTCGACCTCTTATGTTTGGATTTTTTTGAATATAACAAGAGATTAATTGGTTGTTTTGGGCTCACCATTATTGTAAGTAACTAGACTCGGCCATTGGCTTGACCTTTTGCTCTCCGACCGCTCATGAGGGGGTTGTCGACGTTTGGTCAACTGGTTGGACCCCCTCTGGCGATCCTACTTTAGAGAGGATGTCGTTGACGACCACCTGAAACACTGGCTTCGCTGCCTAGATATTTGAAGGAAGGGGACTGATCAAGACCCCTTTCACATCCATTTAGGGCAAAAAGGTGATCGCCAAGACCCTTCTTGCAACTCCAGCATCCTTTGGCAACCTGTTGGAGTCTGGTAGAGGTCGTTGGAGTGCTGCCACACCATTTTTCCCACCGTCGGCCTCTGTTTGAAGGCCAATAGGGTCTGATTGGCCCTGTTTTGAGGTATTCTTCCCCCCTTATGACTGGAATCTAAGTCGAAGGTGACTTCTATGCATGGATAGAACAGATTTCTGACTATCTTGAGATAGTGGGCCTCCAATCAAGAAGGCTATGTCATCCTAAGTGATGTATTCTCACATTCGAGATGTAAGTTACGAGGATTTCAAAAACCCCTTTATCTGACCCAATTGAAAGGTTCAACATGTTCATCTATGTGGCACAACCACAGTTAACCCTCACCGGTGTTGAAGGGCATGGAATGTACATTAGATCAGTGTCCAGTAGGTGCTTTGAAGGAGACAAAGGTATTTCATTGCCCACACTAGGACATAGGCATGGATGTGGGGGACATAGACACTTTAGTCTTCAATGCCAAGTCTGTGGGAGGTTGTATGTTGGAAGTCAGGCATTTGCTGTATCGGAGTCAGTAAATGAGAAGGTTATCATTCCTTAGATCGAGTATGATACAACGATCCGAAAACTCAGGCAGAGCAATACAATCTAGATAGACTTTGCATGTCCATCTCAGACAGAGGATGTAGATTGGTTGGTTGATTCGGGTGCATCCCGTCACATATGTGGTGGCTTAAGATATTCTCTAGACTTAGATTGGTCCCATCAGGTAGGACCATCTTGGTTGTTGATGGGCAGCTTTTTTTTTTTGAAAGGTAAAAGGGCGATTATCTAAGAGATAACCACCCACATTCATTCAATCTCAAAACAGAATTACATCATAAGCTACAAAATAGATCTCCAAAATCCCATCTGAGAGGAGATGGAGGAAACAAAGTTCTCCACATATGGTCTCTCTCCCCTAAACAACACCCCATTCCTCCCCATCCAAACCCCCCACAAGACAGCCAGGATCTTTGCCCAATCATATTTGGAGTGAAAGGTGAATACTCCACCATTAGCATTTCCCCTGCAAAAAGAGGATCAAAAGGTAACCACGTCCCTGTGGGAGATCCAATCAATCCTCATCTCCTGCCAAACTGCACTACAAACGGGCATTGGAGAAGGTGCTGTATATCCTCATCATCCCCCCCACAAAGGGGAAATGCCAAGTCATTTGTTTGGGCCCATCTCGCTCTCCGCTATTTTGTCATGATCCTTCTTCTCACCAACCAGGCAAAGATCTTCACCTTCAACGGGCATTTCGCCATCCATACCAGTCTGTAGTCTCGCAACAAATCAACGTCCAAACCAGCTACTCCACTCCCCAACCTACGGTATACTTTTGCCACCGAGAAGTCTCCTTCCACAAAAAACCATCACGCCCTTCGTCTGGCACCCAACCGACCAGCTCTTGCAACAGTCGCAGGAGGTCCTCACATCTCTGATTGGAGTGACCCCCCCGGAAAATGGGGCACCATGACCCATCCCAGCAATCCCCAACCTTGGTCGATGGGTCCGCCACACTTCCCAAGAGGTGAGGGAACCTCTCTCGTAAGGTAGATCCAGTTCCCTGCCAGACATCCTGCCAGAAGCGAAACGAGTCCCCCACACCAAGTACCTGGTCAAAGAAGGCTCGTACTTTCACTACTATCGCCACCAAGCCCCTAAGGAAGTGTGACTCTCCAGGAGGAGAGAAAAACTATCCCCATGATGGAAAGTCACCATAGCAATGTCGCATAACATCAGCAAGAAGCCCCTGCTCCTGCCCCACCAACCTCGCGATCCACTTCGTGAGAAGACTGATGTTCGTTTTGTCCACATCTCTAACCCTAAGGCCCCCCTCCTGGGTAGGCCTGCACACCTCTTCTCAGGCCACCAATCTCACCACCCTTCCTGGCGACCTTACAGTAGACCAAAAGAAGTCTCTCATCAACCCTGATACCTTCTTCTCAATCTGACGCGGCAACCTGAAGACCGAAAGGGAGTACGATGGCATGGAAGTCAGAATCGCCTTCACCAGGGTTAGCCTCCCACCTCTAGATAAGAGCTTGGAAGACTACCCTGTCAATCTACCCTCCATCCTTTCTAGCAGTGGGATCCAATCCTGTACTCTGAGGCGATGATCAGACAAAGGAAGGCCTAAGTACACCAACGGCAAGAAGCCCACCTTTGTCTCCAAAGTAGAACCCACCCTCTTTGTCTCTGTGGCGGACAAATTGAAAGGGATAAAAGTGAACTTCTGATAGTTGATCTGCAATCCGAATGCCTCACCAAAGAGCTCCAGGAGGATCCTCATCCTCCTCGCTTCCAACCTTGTTCCCTCGACCAAGAAGAGTGTATCATCAGCATATTGCAGGACTGCCACCTCCTTGCCACCACCAAACCCAAAGCCCTTAAACAGGCCCCTACTATACGCCTTATGCACTGCCCGTGCAAGAGCATCTGTTGCAAGGATAAAAACAATAGGCGCAAGAGGGCAACCCTGTTTGACCCCTCTTTTAGGTTGAACCCAACCTCCCGCAGGGTTTTTGTTGATAAGGACTGAGAAAGATGTCGTCTCACACCTCTTCATCCAATCAATCCAGTCTGCAGGGAGATCCCTCCTCAGCAAGGAAGCCCATAAGAAGTCCCACTAAACCGAGTCATACGCCTTACTAAAATCAACTTTCCACAAAAAGGCCTGCTTCTCCGTCTACGCGGCCAAAGTTTCCAGCGCAATCACAAAACCATCCAAAATTCATCTCCCAGGAGCAAAAGCTGTCTGAACAAGGGAGATCAACTCTCCCAGAAGGCCCCTAAGCCTGTTAGCTAGGACCTTAGCTACAATAAGGTATACTGCATTAGACAGAGTAATCTGTCTAAAATCCTGAATTACCTTCGCTCCTTCCTTCTTAGGCAGTAAAAACATATAGCATCTATTCAGTCTATCAAAACCTCTACTTCTAGCTGCGAACTCCATCATCCGCATCACATCCGACCCTACTAGGGGGCCAGAATTCCCTGAAAAAGAAAATAGGGAAACTGTTCGGGCCAAGGCATCCCTTCGCATTCAGCCCTAAACCGCCTGTCTCATCTCGTCCTATGAGAAACCAGTCGTAAGATCCTCTGCCTGAGACTCCGTGATACGCTGCACATCCTCCCCCCTCCACCTCCATCCTCCCCTGGATCTCCTCATAGTGAACTCTTTAAAATAATCTGCCGTTGCTTGCCCCACCTCCTCCCTGCCCGAGATAGACTCCCCACCAGTCACCAACTTTTCTATCCAGCTCCTCCTCCTGGCAGAAGCCATTTGGTGGAAGAACCTGGTATTGGAGTTGTCTTCCTTCAACCACCTCTGCTTCGATTTTACCTTCCATTCTATCTATGTCCTCCTGTCCTCCTCCTGGACCACCCTTGACATCCTTACCTTAACCTCCCTATCCTCTGAGGAGATTGGGGCTTGGTCCTCTTGCCTGTCAATCCTGTTGATCTTTGCCAGAGCCTCATCCCTCCTGCCCCTACTGGACGTCTTGATCTCCCTCCTGACAACCTTCAAGTGGTCGTGCAGTAAAGAGAGCTTCTTCGCCAAACAAAAAGCCGCCGAGCCCTCTACCTCCATCAAGCTCCACTTCACCGTACTCTTGAAACCCTTAAGCAGCCAGGACCTATCAAATTTGAAATACGTGCTAAAAGGTGTCGTCTCATTCGGCCGCCACATTAGGGGTGTATGATCCGAGAAAGGCCTCTCCAACACATAGACATTCACCACAGGGAAAGCCTTAACCAACTCCACGTTGGAGAGAAACCTGTCAATCTTGGACATATGGCCATTGTTATTTCTCCAAGTGTATGCGCAGGATGCAGGAGACCAGTCTACAAGACCATGAGTCGCAACAAAGTCCACAAACAGCTCTGACCCGGGGTCTAGCCTCCCTCGTCCACCTGGTCTGTCCACCTTCAAGGTGACATTAAAGTCCCCTCCAAGTAACCATGGGCTCCTATTACACTCCGCCGCTATAGCCGTGAGCTCCTCCCACATGACCTTCCTCGCCTGGGCATTCGAAGGACCATACGCCCCTGTAACCGTCATTCTGATGCCGCCTACCTTCCTGACTAATTTTGCTAAGATGATATGCTCTCCACAATGGAAATCCTCCAAAGAGAAGACGTCCTCCCTCCATCTAAGGATCTGCCCTCCTGACCTGCCATTCGTGGCAAGAGAATGGAACCCCTCCATCCAAGAACCTCCAATCTCCTTCCAGACCTAACCCTCGCATTCGGACATCTTTGTCTCCTGCAACAGCACAACGTTTACTCTCTAGCTCCTAATTTACCTCCCTAAAATTGCCCTCCTCGACAGGTCATTGAGACCCTGCACATTCCAGGTGATCACTCTATTCATCTACACAAGGTAGTGGTCTCCTTTGTGGCCTGCCTGAAACCACTGACTTCCGCCATCTTACGCACCTCTTCATCATCACCATCAAGCACTGCTTTCAACTGTGGGGTCTGTGGAAGCTTCCCCCGACCATCCACCACCACCCTCGGTCCTTGATTCTCATGGAAAGACCACCTCCTTCGATAGCGGAGACTACCACCACGCCCTCGGCTCACCAAGCGCGGTGTCCATCCTGCCAAGGAAATCTCGTCTTGGTCACCCCCCAGTGACGAGGCCCCAGTCGACTGTTGCTACTGTGGGGATGTCGCCTGCCGGTCTAGGGGCCTTCCTCGTCGATGAACCTCCTCGCCGGTCGCAGCTGAGGCAGTGCCTTCCCCTATCGTTGTCACCGAAGGAGATTCCTCCAGCAGGTGAGGGATCCCTCCATCCTTGCCACGCAACGTAGGGGCCTCCTCCCCATCCTCGCCACGCATCATAGGGGACCAACCATCTTCCTTCCCAGTAGTCGATTGCCCCTCCGCGATGCTCAAGGGCAGCGCTGAGCCTACGGAGGGACTTCTGTTCTTGTAAAGAGCCTTAGGGCTTGGGCGCTCCAAGTCGTGCGAACCGGATCCTAAGTGCAGATCCGGGTCCGGGTCCACACCAGCCACCTCGCCAAGCTCCACAGCACGTGCTTCGCACGTGCTAGGGTTTAAAGACCGTGTACCTCCATCCTTGGGGCGCTGCACTCTTGAAGATGTGCCACCTGCCTCTTTCGCTTCCGAGACATCCGCAACAGCACGATCTTCGGGTGCCTCTCGCAAGATTCACACAGATCTCTTGGAGACCGAGTCCACGTCATCGGCCGATCGTCTTCTCCACGCCGTCGCCATTTGCAGCTTTGCCTCCCCCTACGCCGGATTCCCCCTCGTGGATTCACAGCCTCCACGAGGCGTGCACTCCACCACCCAGGACAAGCCTTCGAGCCTCAGCACAATCTTGCTGATCAGTTTTACTCCAGTCTTCACCTTGATGTATGCCACCACTGGACCCTCTGCAAGCCCAAGCGACTTGCAGCTCCTGACCCGAGCGAACGGCTACATGATCGCCTCCACCACCTCAACCGAGCGCAGCCACCACAGAATCCCTGTAATGGCCACCTCCAACACCAGGCGCTCAGGTGGTCGCTCCAGGGAGGCCCCATCATGCGGCGAAGGGGGTCTCTACTGCCACCTCCCTCTCCTAGAGCCGCACATCGAGAAGAGCAGCTCCTTTCGCCTCTCTACTGGTGGGCCACTGACCACAAATAAGCCCGCCGCCACGTCCAAAAGCCTAACCCCTCTCCTCTCCACATCCCCACCCAAGGTCTCCTCCACCATTGCCTGCGTCACCCTTCCCTCCAAAACCTCCCCCACGAGGCTCTCCTCAACCTTCCTCCTCAACAACTGAATACCCTTCGACTAGGGGGCCTTAACCTCCACCTCCGAAACCTCCTTTGACGGTGGCAGTGGCAACCACCCTCTTCCTCCACCCGCACTCCCATTGCGACAACCACCACTCTTGTGACCAAGCCCACCACATCTCCAGCACTGCCAGGGTCGCGATAGTCCCTGACCTAGTGATCGCTGCCAAGGCATTTGAAGCATCTTCCATGCTCGCTCTCACCGCTCGCACTCCGCGTAGGCCCTTGCTGAGAAGCCATGCCACGCCACGCCTCGCCCACCCTCGTCCTGCCACCACTGACCAGCGTGAGCCCCCAGCCACCCCGTCGACCCCCTCGTCCCTCCGAAGGATCTTTACAGTGCCCTCGACCCCTCTCTTACTCTCTCCATCGCCTCCCCTCTCTCTCGCTCTCTCCCTCATGGTTCTTTGATGGGCGACATTCTCCTATCATAGGTCAGGGGAAGGTATAGGTTGTGTCGCATATAAGGCTAAAGAATGTTTTACATGCTTTGAACTTCCCCTTAAGCTTGCTATCTATCAGCCACATCAGAAAGGAGTTGAATTGCAAGGTAGTGTTTGATGCTACGTCAGTCCTAAGACATCTTGACTGGAAGAGTCATTGGTTATGGATGTAAGGAAGGTGGCGTGCATCGCCTCATCCTGTCACCATATGCTGGCTACACATCCATACCATTTGGAGGGTCTTCTAGTTATCTATGACACCTTCAATCTGGCCATCTCCCATTATCCAAACTCTCAACATGGTATCGGAGCTTAGTGGTGATAATTTTTTAGAGGGTCTTTGGGTTATGATTTGAAAAATCCTTTTTTCTAACCCTATTAATTATTTAATGCAGTTGGGATCAAGGTTTTTGTTAGCATATATTGTTATTGTTATGTTTTTATTGTATGGGCTATGGGTGTTTAGTCTCTTAGGGACATTTCTGTACTTTTAACCCTCCGGTCTCTCTATATAAGAGAGCCTAAGGTTTTCTATATTGAAATAAGTTATTTCAACCAATTTAGTATCAAAGCGGTGATCCTAGATTGGCGCTCTGGTATCCCACCCTCATAAGCCTTCGTACCTTGTCCACCAAAACCTAATCTCCATTGGAGGCACCCGAAGGAGCCTCCACTGGTGGCCACCAGCCTCTGTCGGTCATAGATTGGGTCCTCGCCACTCCTGGCGAGCCTCATCGGTCGCCGTTGCTGGTCATGCTGCCTTGGGAGGACCTCGCCTGACCTCCGCCAGCGCCGCCAGCACCTCCTACCACTGCTGTAGTGCCACCACCTTCGCCTCGAGCGCCTCCTGCCATCGCTGTAGCGTCGCCACCTCTGCCTTGAGCTTCCTAGCATTGCCATAGATCGCTTAGGGCTCCACCACTGGTGCCATCGACCCCTAGGGCTCTGCCTAGGGCCGCCTCAGGCCTCGCCAGCACCGCTAGTGCTGCCTAGGGCGCCGTCAGTGCTACCCAGGGTTCCGCCAATGCCGATGGGACCTTCTCAGGTGGTCTCCCCGCACCTAGGCTATGCCAAAGCTTGTCTAAGGGGTTTTTTGTGAAGATGCCGGTCTAATTTTTTGGATTTTAGACTTGATTGATGACCTCTTGGATACTGATTGCGGTTCCAAGATTGTAAGGATGGCTTCAGATGATCAGTCTAAGGTGAATTCAAGCACTTCTGTGGACACCGGGGTACTGAAGAATCCGTTTTGTGCTCCTATCATCAAGTTGGACAAGACCAACTACCCACGGTGGTCTGGAACTTTTCTCATGACCGTCAGGGGTCATAGGAAGAGCCACATCCTTACAGATCTGGAGCCTGAGAGCAAGATTGGTGCCAACGCCACCTGGGACAGAGACCATACCATGATCTCTGCGTGGCTTATGCAGACAGGTATTCCCCGTATAGGGGACGAGATCATGTATTACGACTCAGTGAAGATGTGGGAGTCCTTGTGTAAGACCTACTCTCATGGCAAGAACTCTGTACGTGTCTTTCAGGTCTTCTATGACCTTTTCTACTTGCGTTAGGAAGGACACACTCTGCCACAGTACTCCCTCTTGAAGGGAATGCTGGAGAGGCATTACTCTTATTTGCCGGGGTGTGCCTGTGATTCCTAGAGGGATTTTCGGAGACAGTTGGCCATCTCTCCCTTCTTGGCAGGTCTTGGACCTGAGTATACAGCTGCTAGAGATCAGATTCTCACCGCTCTTGAGTTTCCTATCCTGGAGGAGGCTTATAGCAGACTTAGCAGAGTTGCAGTTCGTACTCTAGCTCTAGACACTGGTACTCAGACGTCTTCACTGGCAGCGATCCCTAGACGTGGTAAGGGTACTCCTCCCCTTACATGTGGTCATGGATGCGGATGTTCATCTGGTACACGTACTATGGCACCGTGTACATACTGTGGTAGACTTGGTCATCCAGAGGTTACATCCTGGCAAAAGCATGGTAGGCCACCTATGAACAATCAGGCAATTGAGATTACAGATGGAGTGCTCGCCAGTTTTGATGTGATCTCCCTGAGTACAGAGATTGAGACTTTGCAACAATAGATTGTGCAGTTGGCACAGGCCTCATCCTCTTTCAAATACTGTAAGCATTGCTACCTCCTTATAGGCACCTGCGGCTGGTATGTCCTCATGCTTGTCCTTTGGTGATTGGTTGATTGATTCTGGAGCATCTACACACCTATGTGGCGACAGGGGTGCAGTCTCTCAATTAGCCCCTGTTACACTAGCCAGGACTGTGGAAGTGGCAGACGGGAGACATACGCCACTGGTTGGCAAGAGAGATATGTCTATCTCTTACCTTGAGACTTGTAGGTGTCTTTTATGTACTTGATTTTCCCTTGAGTTTACTTTCAGTTAGTATTATTACTAGCGATTTGAACTGTAGAGCCATTTTTTATGTCTTGTGTCTTGCAGGACAAACTCACTAGGAAGACGATTGGTGGAGGGCATGAGGAAAGGGGGGTGTACCGTCTGAGCCAGACCATTGTTCTTGCTTTTGCTACTTAGGGCCTTGCTTCTACTGAATCTCCCTTTTAGTGGCATCATCGCCTTGGTCACTTGCCTATTGACCGCCTTAGACGGATTTTGTCGCACATACCCTCCACTACTACTCTCACCTGTGATGCTTGTCAGTTGGGCAAGCATCATAGGGCTAGTTTTCCCAGTTCTACTTCTATTTCTACTGTTGCTTTTGACTTGATTCATATGTTGTGTGTGGGGTCATAGTTGTACTCTTGATCGATTTGGGAATATATATTATCTTCTATTAATGGATGATTTTTCTCTCATTTCTTTTCAAAAAAATTTTTTTTTCTCACACTTCCTGGATGTTTCTTTTGCAGAATAAGTCCGATGTGGGATAAATTATTGAAACTTTGTTAAAGAAATGAAAATCCAGCATTCTTGTTTTGTGAAACATTTTCGGTCTGACAATGCCTTGGAGTTTTGTACTACTTGTTTGCGTACTTTCTATTTTAGTTATGGCATTATTCATGAGACCACGTGTCCACACACCTCTTAGCAAAGTGGTATTGCTGAGAGGAAACATCATCATGTTCTTGATGTTGCTCGTACTTTGTTGATTCACCATTCGACTCCCTCCCTTTACTAGGGTGATGCTGCTTTAACTGCATGTTTGTTGATCAATAGGATACCTAATGTTGCATTACATAAATGGATTCCTTTGCAGGTTATGTATCCTAATCGACCCCTATTTCATGTCACCCCTTAGACTTTTAGTTATGTTGCCTTTATCCATTTGTTGTGATCGGGTCGGGATAAACTAGCACTGAGAGTAGTTAAGTGCATTTTTCTTGGGTATATCCGGACACAAAAAGGGTATCGGTATTTTGATTCGCTTACTTCTCGACACTATGCTTCTGCGGATGTTACATTTCATGAGGCATCTTCTAAGAGTGATATGGCACCTATGCCATATACTCCCATTTGCTTTGGGAGTTTTCCTGAGATTCCTATCCCTACACCACCACCACCACTACCACCTTACGCTACACATCCCTTCCCTTGTTTGACTGAGCCACTCCAGACATATGTCCACTCTTATACTACCTATCAGGGACCCCCACCATTGCCTTCACTATTGGCTTCTCAGGTGAGTCCTTTAGACACTGACGTATGTTTGCCATGTGATGGTCACAGGGACAAGACATATGATGTGGCAGGTGATGATCTTGATTTTCCGATAGCTATTTGGAAGCAACCATAGACTTGCACCACTTATCCTATAGTTGGGCCACTTGATATTGATAGCTTAGCTCTTGGATTTCCTGGATTCACTCAGGCGTTAGCCACTACGCAGATTCTAGCTACTCATCGTGAGGTTATGCTTGACCCAAAATGGCGGGCAGCCATGAAGGATGAGATGGTCCCTCTTAGAGGCCGTGGGACCTGGGAGCTCACTCCACTTCCTGATGGTGCTACACTTGTTGGTTGTCGATCGGTATTTATTGTGAAGTTCAACCTAGATGGTGGTGTTGCTAGGTACAAAGCACGTCTCGTGGCAAAGGGGTTTACTAAGATTTATGGGCTAGACTTCTTTGACACCTTACCAGTTGCCAGACTTCCCACAGTACGGGTGTTGGTTGTAGTGGCAATTCAGTTACATTGGCGCTTGCATCAGCTGGATGTGAATAATGCTTTCCTCTATGGTGATCTCCAAGAGGAAGTTACATGCAGTAGCCACTTAGCTTTGAGACTCAGGGGGAGTGTGTATGCCGACTATGGAAGGCCATCTATGGTCTTAAGGAGAGTCCCACAGCAGCTGGATTTAAGAAATCGACAATTGATTTTTCTCTCTTTGTCAGGAGGGCTGGACGAGGTACTGTGGTACTTCTTGTTTATGTTGATGACTTAATTGTCGCAGGGGATGATGAGCAGGGTGTTGCTGAGGTTAAGTGCATCCTAGCAGAGCAGTTTGTCATGAAGGATTTGGGGGCTCTACAGTACTTTCTTGGTATTGAGGTTGCTTGCAGCAAAAATGATGTGGTTTTGTCTCAGAGGAAGTATGCTTTGGACATCTTGCAGGAGGTTGGTATGCTTGGGGCCAAGGAGGCTGATATTCCTATGGACCCTAAGATGCCACTATATGATAAGGATGCACAGGTGGTGGACAGTAGGCAGTATAGCCAGCTTGTGGGCAAGCTGTTATACTTCACTATCACGAGGCCAGATATCTCCTTTGCAGTGGGAAGACTGAGTCAGTTTATGGCCAAGCCAACACGTCAGCTTATGGCCAAGCCAACACGTCAGCATTGGGATGCAGCATTGATGGTGCTCAGATATGTCAAGAAGGCTCTTGGGAAGGGTTTTTTTTTCTTTAAGGGGTCTTCTATGACTTTGGTTAGCTACTTTGATGTAGACTACGTCGGATGTCATGTTGATTGCAAATCTACTATTGGGTTCTGCACCTTCTTAGCAGGGAATTTGATCACATGGAGAAGCAAGAAATAGAGCACAGTTGCGAGATCTAGTGTCGAGTTTGAGTATAGAGTTATGGCTTAGACGACTATAAAGATGATGTTGATTAGATCCTTGCTTATTAACTTACAGATGCAGTTTTCTAGCCTATGGAGATACGATGTGATAATAGACAACCACCTTCATTGTCAACAAACCAGCATTTCACGAGAGGATGAAGTATGTTGAGGTTGATTGTCACTATGCAAGGGACATTATTTAGAAGGGGTTGCTATATACCACTCCAGTCACATCTGAGGAGTAGATTGCAGATATTTCACCAAGCCCTTAGCCAGATCTTTATTTGATTCATGTACATCAAAATTGAGCATGTTTATGCTCCATCTTGAGGGGAGTGCTAGCATTTATTGTTATTTTTATATTTTTATTATACGGGTTATGGGTGTTTAATCCTCAGGGACATTTCTGTACTTTTAACCCTCCTATCTCTCTCTATATAAGAGAGCCTAGGGTTTTCTATATTGAAATAAGTCATTTTAATCAATTATTTTAAAAAATGCGAGGCGGTGCCGAGGTGGTTTGCCTTCATCGAAGATAGGCGTAAGCCTTAGTCTTTAGATAAAAAATAAGAAATAATGACATAAATATATACCGCTAAATGATAATAATCAAAAAACAATATAAAAACACCTCATGCTATTTTTACTCTTCCACAACATTTAAATATCTATTTTTACTGTACATATATAATATTCATATATAAACTAATATAACAAAATTTAAATACATATACATATAAAACAAATACACATACATATCACACAATATGTTAACTCTTCAAAAAATTAAAATACTAGTCACATAGCCTCTTAAAATAATAGTATTAAAAAAAATCAAAATAATAAAAAATATTTTTTTTGAGAGAAAAATAATACAAGATTTAAGGAAACAATGACCACATAGCCTCTAAAAAAAATCAATTCAGTGATCACATAACATGTAAATTAACCAAATAAAACATTTAAATATACTTTAACATAGCTAAATAGTAAAATAAATGTATAAGTTACAAGAAAAAATATAATGTGTAACTTAAGAGAGGATGAGACTCTTACCAACAATAGTAAAAAGTGAGGTTGAGACTTTAAAGGGGAAAGGGCAACGATGGACAATGGAGAGGGGACAAATTGATAAGGGGTGACGTAAGGGAGGTGACTGGCAACTGACGATGCAGCAACAACCATCGGTAATGGTAATGGAGGAGTCCAAAGATGGAGAATGACTTGTAACAACTAAGGGCAATAGGCTCTTTCGGGTTTGAGAGGTTAGGGCCATTGTTTGAGGTTGGGTGATGGATATATGATTTTATAAAAGAATTTGATTTGCTTTATTAGGTTATATGTATTAGGGTATAAGATTTTCTTCTACCTCACCTCGAGGCGAATTTTTTAAAACTATGGTTGGATGATTAATCATCCTTTTATCTTTTCAAGAAAGTTCCAGTTCTGGCTCTCTCCATTTAGATTGGCCAGTTGGGTTGCATCATGTGGCTGGGAAAAAATCGGTCCCATTAAGCCAGATGTTGAGTTTGAAATGGCGCTGCAGATGGTTAAACAAATAACTAGTTCTGACATTAGAAGTCCTATGTGCATACTGAGAATTTCTAGCATACCAAGTGTCCCAAAGAAGTATAGAGGAGAGACTTCTTAAGGAGGATAGAAGGAAATATTACTGAACCTAGCATCAGAAGAATGTGCATAAACATGGAGTTGGTTAGTGCCAATCAAGCCAAGCTTGTATGCCTGGCTCATTGGTAAGGAATGTATGGGCAAAAGACTTGGTAGAAGGGTCATTCAGGCAATGAAAGTACTTTCAAGCAAGACAAATATCTTAAGCACAAAATTTTATCCTTAGTGCATAATCTACCTCGAAGAAGCTTCCAAAACCTACATGGTAATATGAGTAGGAAGATGAAGGTTCCACATCACATAATCTCTTATATTCACAAAAAAGTTGAAGTAGAATTTGAAATTGCACTAAAGGAGGTGAATAGTAAAATTGATGTATAATATGTAAATAAAAATTCAATCACAAAATAAACACCAAGGTTTTTAGGTGGAAACCTAAACTGGGAGAATACTGCTGAAGTTGACCCAATATAGGATTTCTGATCACTAAGTGATTAATCTACTTACCACACCACTTCAAATCGAGGGTGGTGTACCTCAATTACAAAGCTCACCTTCGATCCCTAAATAGAGGTTTCTCTCTTCACAATGAAGAGACGGGGATCTGACAAGTCGGACACCCAAGTGCAACAATAAGAAAATAGATTGAAATAAAACAACCTATAGAGCACCCTAAAAAGATAATTATATGGTCTAGCTGCTATAGGTGATTAGGAAACTCCCTGTGAAGAATGATTGCAGCAAAGTAATGAGGGAGATGAAGTTCTAGCCCAAGTATGAAAGTGCACGAAAGTAGGGCAAGTGTATATTGAGTAATATGGTGTATAGAGTGTGTGTTTTTATCTCCAATGGGCGTGTCTTGCCTAATAAGGGTTAAGGGGTATTTATAGAGTTGAAAGGAACCTTCAAGACGACTTGAGAGACCTCTCCTACCCATTGGAGGCAAATCCCCATTGATTTGGTCGAAATCCAAATCAAATCAAGCAATCAATGTTTTTGGCAACAGAATTAGACGTCTAAATAATAGGTCAGATGTCTGATAATAGGTTTTTGGATGTCTGAAAATAGAGTCAGGGTTACTAGACTCAATTGGATCTAAATAGTGTACTTGTGACTAATGGTCAGACGTCTGAAGGTTCATTATAAGACATCTGATGGAAAGTTTCGACATCTAAAAAGAGCGGGTTTGTTCCTGGATTGGATTAGATCCAAATAGGGATATACTGTATAATGATTAGACGTCTACTGGACATCTGCCCATATTGTTGGACGTTTGATGGACATGATGACCTCGAATTTTAGATTACTTGCGAATCTAAGGTTCGAGATTATGTTTGATAAATCTTATTTTAAGTTGAATCTAACCTAACGTTGTAATATTGGACGTTTGGGACTAGGTTGGACATCTGGAAATAGGACTCAAAATCTCCTTAAGTTGGTTTGCATGGATTTGGTTCTGACATGAGGAGATTTGGGTTTGATTAGTCCTAACGGTAATATATTTGGATGACTAAGTGTGTGTTTAGACATCTAGAGTGTCATACGAACGTCTGGTTTTGGTCGTCTGAAGCCTAAGTGTTTAATTACTTAAGGTGGTGTGTATGGTATTTGGTCTGATCTAAGTATCCGATGACTTAACTTTCCATATTATATGTCTAGATGCACCATCAGACGCCTGATGCTAAGGTATTTATTGGTTTAAAATTGGATTTTGTTTTTAAGTTTTTCCTAAGTGTTGAGAGAGAGCCTAAGTTAAGAGTTCCTATATCTAGATGGGGGCTCTTTATAATTTTTCTAGACTCAATAAATAGAAAATTACAACTCTTTTCAAGAGAATATATACAAATAATCCTAAGACCTAGACACTGGTATCTTCATCCTTGATCTTTCCTTTTAAGATGATAATGAGATGAAACATGCAATTTGGTTATGATAGAGATGAGAAATAGTGATTCTATTAATTTTATTTTTCTTTTTGTTATTTTGTAAAATCATCGAAACATATATTAGGAGAGGTTAAACTAATAGAATTTCCAACGAAATTTTGTATGCCATAAAGAATCGACCTTGCTAACAGGCATACACGTAAGCCAATTAAGATTGTTTGGAGAGTTGTTTTGGCAATTAAAGCATTTCTATAAGTAGGGAGAAGAGTTAGAAAATGAAACAATGTAATTTCATACCATGGCATTAATCCCCATTATATAAAGGATTAGAGGAGAAATTATAGACATGCTCTTGTAGAAGAGATAAATAACATAAAATAAAGAGGAAACTAAATAGTTCCAAAACTCAATACTCTGTCTCAAGTTGGAGCATAGATATCAATTATGCTCAACTTGGAACATCTATCAGAGGGTTCTTTGAAGTGCCTTGGTGAATGTATTAGCTATCTGATCCTCAAAAGTAACATGGGTTGTGTGGATAACTCTTTGCTGTATCAAGTCATGAGTATAGTGAGAATCAACCTCTACATGTTTTGTTTGTTTGTGGAACATGGGGTTATTGGCTATATAAGTGATTACCTATTGTCACATCTCATTTCTATAGCAGAATCAATGGTAATATGTAAATATGGTAAAATAGATCGTATCCAAATCATCTCTGCAGCTATTTGGGCCATTGCCTGATACTCTGATTCTTCACTGGACTTAGAGATAACAACCTGCTTTTTGCTTTACGTCACTAAGTTCCCTACCACGTAGTTGTAGAAGCCTATAGTAGATTTCTTGTCTTTAGTACAACTTGCATAGTTTGCATCTGTATAAGCAACAACATCTAAGGAAGAGCCTTTACGAACAAAAGTAGTTGAAGTAAAAAAGTTTTCTTAATTCACCAAGCCGTCCCTACACCTATATATAGGAGAGGGAAAAGTTACACCATAAACCCACTATGAAAATAAAAGTAATAAAACGTCCCTTACCACAGAATATAACTCAATACTCCCCCTCAAGCTGGAGCATATATATCAATCATGCTCAGCTTATTTCTATACTTCTCAAATTGGGGGTGAGATAGTGGCTTGGTAAACAGGCCAGCAGTCTGGTCTGAGGAGGTAAGGCAAGTATTACAAAGCAGATCCTGTTGAATTAAATTCCTTGTGTAATGACAATCCACTTCCACGTGCTTTGTTCTCTCGTGGAACATAGGATTGTTCGCAATGTAAGTGGCATCCCGGTTGTCACAGTGTATCTCCATAGTCTCCTGAACAGCAACATAAAGATCCCGTAACAGAGACTTGATCCATATCATCTCAGCTGCAGTATGTGCCATAGCCTTGTACTCGGATTCAGCACTAGAGCGTGAAACAACACTGTTTTTTGCTCCTCCAGGTCACGAAGTTCCCAGCTACAAAAGTATAGAAGCCAGTAGTAGACCGCCTGTCTCCAACAACACCTGCATAATCTGCATCTGAGAAGGCAACAACAGCCATAGGTGCCTTCTTCTGAAAAAGAATGCCTCTAACTGGACATCCCTTGATGTACCTCAACACCTGCATCACAGCCTGCCAATGAACATCAATGGATTTATGTAAGAATTGACTTAGCTTACCCACGAAAAGGCTAATATCTGGCCTAGTGATGGTCAGATATAATAGCTTCCCTACCAGTTGTCGATATGCTTTATTGTCTTTTAGCTTCACTACATGCTCAAAAAGGTGAATTTTAGGATCCATAGGAATATTAACATCTTTGGATCCTAACATGCCTGCCTCCTGAAGAATGTCAAGGGCATATTTTCTCTACGACATAATTACCCCTTGCTTATGGCAAACTCAATGCCCAAAAAGTATCTCAGCTTCCCAAGATCTTTCATGACAAATTGGCGTGCCAAGTATTCCTTACTTGAGATATACTCTTTGCATCATCACTTGTGAGAAGGTCGTCCACATACACAAGTAGAGCCACTACACCACTACTGATCTTCCTCACAAATAGTGAATGGTTAGATGAGGATCTTTGCATCCCAATAATAGACAACACCTCAGACAGGTATTGAAACCAGGCTCGGGGGCTCTGCTTAAGACCATAAATGGCCTTATGAAGCTTGCATACACACTCCCCCTGAACCTCAAAGCCAGGCGGTTGCTACATATAGATCTTTTCCTCCAAGTCTTCGTACAAGAATGCATTTTTGACATCCAGTTGATGTAGATGCCATCCATAATGAGCTGCAACAGAGATAAATATGCGAACAGTGGAGAGTCGTGCAACAGGGGAGAACGTATCAAAGAAATCCACCCCATAAGTCTGAGTGAATCTTTTGGCCACAATGTGGGCCTTATACCTTGAAATAGACCCATCTGGGTTCTATTTCAAGGCAAAGACCTATCTTGCTCCAACAAGGTGTGCGCCAGACGGTAAAGGTGACAGCTCCCAGTACCTCTGGTAGTAAGTGCAGACATCTCCTCCTTCATAGCTGCCTTCCAGTGTGGATGTAGTAGAGCTTGCTGGTACGAGGTAGGTATCTCAGCACTGGATACTACAGCTGTGAATGCATGAAACTTCGAACTCAGAGAATCAGCAGAAACAACACTCCAAGCAACACGATACTGTGCACAAGATCGTGGAGCCTTGCTGGTAGCAATAGGGATATCCTAATTAGTACTCATGGAAATAGAATCTGGAGAAACATCAACAGGTGACGAACTCTCAACCTCTACACCTGCTGACTGTATCTGAAGGAGCCTCCTGAGTAGAAGTAGCCTCCAGTTTTTCAACATTAACTTGAGGAGTCTGTGGAATAGATGGAGGGGACTTTGCCCTATAGACAACTTGAAACTAATAAGTGTGGCCCTTGAAGGTTTCATTTGCTGGTACTGGCCTGAATGTGCTGGTAGATGGCTTAGTAGCTTGAGAAAGGCTACTACTATCTGTGAATACATTAAATGGTTTAAGAGCAACTGGTACAGGAGCATACTCTGGTATACTTTGCACCTGCCTGGCAGCAACAAAAAAATAGGGTACGGTTTCATGAAAGGTGACATTTGCACTGATGTAGTGTTTCTATTGTAGGGGATCAAAACACCGATATCCCTTTTGAATATGAGAATAGCCAAGGAGCACACACTTGATTGATCTAGGTGCTAATTTATTTCGCCTAGGTCCAAGAAGATGTATAAAAGCCACGCATCCCAATATCTTAGGTGGAAGATCAAACAACTCATCATCTGGATAGAGCACCTACCACGGTATCTGCTCGTGAATCACTGAGGAAGGCAATCTATTAATAAGGTAGCAAGCTGTGAGAATTGCATCTCCCCAGTAGTTTTGTGGCACACTGTTATGGATAAGAAGGGCTCTAGCCATATCAAGGATGTGTCTGTGCTTCCTCTCTGCAACCGCATTCTACTGTGAGGTGTGAGGACATGAGGTCTGATGGATTATGCCATGTAAATTATAGAACTCTGCCATTTGACGAGTACAAAACTCCAAGGCATTAGATTTGAGAGTCTTGATGCAGACATCGATTCTTTATTATCAATACAAACTTCTCAATCAGTGAACCCACTTCAGACTTGTTTTTCATGAGAAATAGTCAGGACAATATTGAAAAATCATCAACCATAATCAAATAGTTCTGATGTCTTACTCTATCAGGAGTCCTACTGGGACCCTAAACATCGAGATGCATTAATTGAAAACACAAGGACGAATGTGGTCCAGTAGCAGCTGGAAAGGAAGATCTATGATACTTCCCAAGATGATAGGCATCGCAGGTGAGCTGTGTAGTTGGGAATACCTGAGGAATAAGCCTGCGTAATTTGTCCAGAGAAGGATGGCCCAACAGTCTATGCCACTGTAGAGCATTCCTTGACATGATACTCATTCGACATGCTACAGCCATGGGACCCTATTGAAGTCGGTAAACACCTCCTTCATATCCACTACCAATAATCTTCCTTGTCATTCGATCTTGAAAAATACACCAACGCTTATCAAAGGTGACACGACAATTCAGCTGCTTGATGATTTCACTGACAGAGAGAATTCATAGACAAATCTGGAACAAATTGGACACGATTAATCTGCATAGGAGTAACATTAATTTCCCCTTGACCATTAATAGGAGTAAGTCGCCCATCAGCCACTTGTACTGTGCGACCTTGGGAGACAGGTTGAATTTACCTAAAACACTGTAGATTATCAGATAAATGATTGGAGGCACCTGAGTTAATCAACCACGTCACACCAATAGTTGAAGTATCACCCACGGCAGTCCTTAGTACAACCTTTGACTGGGATATTGCCATGTTCACAAAAACACACTCAATGCACCACAGAAAGGGTACATGTAACACACCCTTGAACTTCTTCACAATTAGATATGAAAACTAACAGAAAATGGGGAATATACATTCCAACAAATGCATTAAACGGGGAATACACACCCCAAAAATCTCCGCTCACATCCGGTCAATACTCAAGGGGAATACATACCCCAAAAAACATGCATCAAAGGGGAATATACACCCTAAAACAAATAGAAACAGAGATCTGATTTGATTATACCATCCAAGTAGATCTTTCAAACTCCTTTTCGAAAGATCCTCGCTCTAGTTTTCCATCACCAACACATGGAGGATCTTCCTAGACCCTAAAAACACGAGAGATCGGGGTCTACAACCCTCTCCATATTGTCGAAAGATACCCAACAGCAAGAAGAGGGCTCTGGAGAGGAGCAAGAGGGCTCCGGAATGCACCCCCTGACTACGCGTTGCCCCATTGCAGTCAGGCAATGGTCCTCCTGCTGCTGCGATCAAGGAGTAGCACTCCTGCTGCTACCCTACAATAGCGTTGGTCGGCGATGTAGCACCAGCAACAACACTGGTGGCAGCGAGTGGTGGCGTAGATGCTGCTGCGGTGGTGTGCTACAGCTGCTTCAGGCCGAAGTGCAGCACCCTTCGCGAGGGCGACGCACTGTAGTAGGGGCGGCGATCTACTGCTGCGACGTGGTGGTGAGCTGCTGCAGCAACGATGTCGATCGGTGGTGGTGGTGCTACTGCAACGGCAATACGATGCAGACGCTGTTGCTGCTGGTGATGGCGATGGTGTCCGACGGTGAGGCTTGAGGTAGGGTTAGGGTTTATTTGGTGGTGTCCTCAACTTGGTTCTCTGATACCAAGTTGAAGTAAAAGAGTTTTCTTAATTCACCAAGCCATCCCTACATCTATATATAGGAGAGGGAAAAGTTACACCATAAACCCACTACGAAAATAAAAGTAACCAAACACCCCTTACTACAAAACATAACTCAACAAAAGTCCTTTCCTAGGGGAAGCTTTCAGGTACCTCAACACCATCAAAATAGCATCCCAATGTACCTTTGTAGGTTTATCCATGAACTAACTCAATTTATTGATTACTAAGGAGATAGCAGGTCGCGTAATTGTTAGGAATAGAAACTTCCCAACCAAGCCTCTATATTGACGAGTGTCGATAGGGTTGAACTTCTCATCATTTAGATGTGCCTTTGGATCTATCGGTATACTGGCTAGCTTGGCCCCTAGCATGCTAGTCTCTTGCAACAAATTCGTGCAATACTTTCTTTGAGATAGAACAATCCCTCGCTTGCTATGAGTGAACTCTATCCCAAGAAAATTGCAAAGTGACCCTAGATCCTTGATGATGAAGTTTTTTGCCAAACACTTCTTCAGGTTAGTAATATCTTACTTATCGTCACTTGCGTGAATGATGCAATCAATATATACTAGCATCATAATAAGCTCCCTTACAATGTTTTGTATTAAGAGAATGATTTGAAGATCTGCAAGACGCTAGTGCCTTAACTATCTCTGACAATATTTGAAACCATGCCCTAGGGCTTTGCTTTAGGCTATAGATTGCCTTGCGAAGGAAACAAACCTTAGAACACTCCCCTTGGGACACATAGCCTGGAGGTTGTTGCATAGAAACAGTTTCCTGTAGTTGCCATACAGGAAGGTATTCTTCACGTCCAACTGATGGAGTGGCTAATCACGTTGAATTGCAATGGAAATCAGTATCTGAATAGTAGGTAGGTGAGTCACCGGAGAGAATGTGTTAAAGAAGTCAACCCTATAAGTCTACGCAAAGCCTTTGGCCGCTAAGTAGGCCTAGTATTTGTCAACTATGCCATATGGATTGTTCTTGACAGTAAACACCCACTTCCATCCAACCACATTAGGTTTGGGAGGTAGATCAGCAAGCTCCCAAGTACAATGAGAGATAAGAGCAGACATCTCCTCCATGGCTTGTTGCCACTTTGGATCGAGAAGTGGTTATTGATGTGAGGTGGGAACATGTGTTGCAGATAAGGCGATGCAAGAGTTTCTATAAGAAGGTTCAAGTCATGCCATAAAGACATGCTTTAAGATGGGATGCCTAGTGTAGCTACGTGAGGCCTTTCTTACAGCAATAGGAAAATTTGGATTAATAGATATTCTTTTCTCTACATTTACATCTTGGGATGTCATGGGATCAATGACAATCATTCACTTATTGTATACCCAGTTCTTCACTAGCCACCACCACATCGTTAGTGTGTAAAAAATCTATCACCTGAGGGTGGATTGGCATTGTGTTAGAGGTAGTAGTGCGATGCCTATACATGATTGGTGGATCTTGAAACTTGACGGGTTTAGATACAAGGATGCCTTTCAAGGGAGTGAGGGGAATAGGCATAGGTGTAGCATCTGAACCCTCATGAACATGTCTCTCAGTAGTAGAAAAGTAAGGTACAAACTTATGAGTCACATCAGCACTAACATAATGATGCCTATGGATAAGATCGTAATAACGATACCCCTTTTGAGTCCAAGAGTACCTTAGAAAGACACATTTCACTGATCTAGGAGCAAGTTTGTCATGGCCAGGACTACATAGGTGGACAAAGGCAACGCACCCAAAAATATGGGGTGGGACAAGAAATAGTTCCTCATTGGGATACAAAAGTTGCAAAGGAATTTGTTCATGTATAGCAAAGGAAGGCATGCGGTTAATGAGATAGTAAAATAATGTCCCAACAACATCTAAGAGATGACGATGTTTATGTTCCACAACACTGTTATGCTTAGATGCATGAGAACAAGTAGTCCAATGTACAATGCCCTGGAACTTATGGAAGTCATGTACAGAATGAGCACATAACTTTAAAACATTATCAGAACAAACAACTTTAATAGTGGCATCAAACTAAGTCTTTATTATTTCTAAAACAAAGTTAATGATTTGACTAACAATAAACTTCTACTTTAAAAGAAAGACCTATGACAATATGGAAAAATCATCAACTAAATTAAGATAATATCAATGCCCTAGCTTGTTAAGAATGCAACTAGACCCCATACATCCATATGAATTAACTCAAACAAGGAACGTGACCCAAGACTCTAGAAGGATAGGTGCTTTGGTGATGCTTTCCAAGTTGACACGCATCACAGTTGATGACAATGTTAGGAGAAATTTGTGGAATGACTTGATGTAGCTTGCCAAGGGGTAAATGGCCCAGGCGTAGTTGCCATTGAAAAGCAGACCTAGAAATAAAGGTAATAGCACCAAGACTCGTAGTCGCATAAAGAGGTTAAGATAGATGGTATACTCCCCGCTCTACACGGCCACCACTAATTATCCTCCCTATTAGGATATCCTGAAAGGTATAAGTAATAACATCAAAGATGGCCCGACAGTGCAATTCTTTAGTAATTCTACTAATAGAAAGTAAACTGATGGGAAAATCTGGAACAAGTAAAACATCTGTCATTCGCATATTGGGGGTAATAACCATCTCCTCCTGACCAGTAATAGGAGAATGCCTCCCATTTGCCACCTGAATTGTACTCCTGGACTGTGAGAGGTGCTGTAAAAGCTCATCATAGTTAGAGTGAGATACAAATATTGTATCTCTAGGTAGCTTTGCTGTAGTAACTACTTGGTTGGTAGGAGCCGTTCAACCGTGCTTGGTCCAGTTGGTACCTTGGTATGATCAGGCTTCCCGTAGTAAGTACAAGAAGGGTGCCCTTTGACCTGAGCATTGCACCCTCTCCCCGTCCTTGTGTAGAGGGTACACCATGTCCATGACCTTGGCTGGTAGCTAAAGTGGATGTCTAAGAAGTAGGTTCCTTAGTAATGATGGAAACAAAGATCTGACTCATCCTATTATATGCCTCCTTTAGATTGAGAAGCTCTACCCCAGTAAGCAACAAAGTACTTGGGCCCCGGGCCAGTGAGAAATTGTAGGACGATAGCCTCCTTATGATATGCCTTTTGACTGCCACAAGTACACATCGGGTGACATGCAGTGTACTTGTATAAGGCTTAAATGTCGAGTAGTGCTGAAATAGATATCTATCCTCCTAACAAAGGGGTGACATCTCATTGTAAACATGAAATACTCTACTAGAATTCTTCTCATGTGTCCTTTAGACTGCCCTACATTTGCTTGGCAATCCTGTAATACATGATTGCATCCCATTTTCTAGGGATGATCGAGTTCACGATCCATGCATGGACCATGGTGCTGCCTTTCTTCCATGTGGTATTTTTGCCAATATCCTATGCAGGCTTCGGTTGAAGTAGTATGTGCTCCTTGTTGTGACCTTCAGCCGTCATTAAGAAGGTCATTGACTACCAAGCATGATTAGTTTTGTTTAACTTTACTATGGGGTTGAAGAACGGGCTCTTGTAGGCTTACGGCTTCGTCGCTTGCCCTAATGTCACCTCTGACAAGTCTTTTGAAGCCATTACTCCTCTAATTCAGGCCTAACATAGATCACCAGCTCTAGAACAACAGATCTAGTGCATCAAACCATGCACTAGCAACAGTGAAAATTTAAAAACAAAGACCAAGAAGGCTTGTAGTTGCTGTTCCAGTCACCATCAAGGTTCAATCATGCTCTGGTGCATTGATTAGAGGAGCTCCACCCTTGGGTGACACCAAAGGTGATCACCTCAGCCTTGGGTGATGTCGATGGTCGAAGATTGGAGGCTTAAGAGGCACTTCGATGATTGTTGGTGGTGAATGTAATCGCTGGCGATGCAAGGAGTCTGCCCCGAGCATGTAGCAGTGGCGTTAGAATGTTGTAGGTCTTTAGCGGTGGTGTGAGATGCTAGAAGGGTGGTGTGGCAACCACTTGAGCCTGCCCAGATGCTTTAGTGGCGACGTTGGAGCATCGTGTGGCCACTTTGCATAAGAGGCCTATCGCATGCGAGACTAGTTGGCTGCAATGTCTTGTGATTGGTTGGCGACAGTCCTGTGATTGGCTAGCGAGCATTGTTGGAGTCGGTTGTCAGAGGGTCCACTCGTCGGTTACAAGGCCGACGACAGTAGTGGAGGTCTTCGTTGAGAGATCTTTGATTGGAATTAATGCTTTTGTTTTTTTTATGTGATAAAAAGAAAGATGTATGAGAATTGAGAGTACAAAACATTGGCTCTGATATCAAGTTAAAAAATGAAGTGACTTAATTTCACACCAAGGCTAATCCCCATTATATATTGGATTAGAGGAGAAATTACAAACATGTCCTTTTAAGAGAGATAAATAACATAAAATAAAGAGGAAACTAAATAGACCTAAAACTCAATAATTGTTGAGATTGGGCTTCTTTCTTATTCCTTTATTTTTATCTTTATTGTTTACTTATTCTACGAGGGACTTTTATATTTTTCCCAATCCTTTATATAATGAGTAGGGTTTTCAATATAGAGTAGATCGATCATTTCTTCTTACTTGGTATTAAAGTAGCTATCTTAGATCGATACTTGACTCTCCTTGATCCTTATAACACTTTTTTTCTACATAAAAAAGAATCCTACCTTTTCTTCTCTAGAATACAAGAAAACTAGGTTCCTTCCTTGATTTCTCCCTTCATTACTAGAGCACTACCTAACTGGCATGACCTAGTTGTCGTCGACCCCCACTAGTAACCACCGGCTATCATTGGTTGTTACTTGCTACCACCTTAGGGGACCTTTGGCCATCGCCACCGACTAGCAATGTTCGTTGGTCTCTCATCTTGTTTGCAGAGCCCTCCTAGCGGTCACCAGTTTGCAACTCACCATTAATGAGGCAACTTCTCTCATGTAGGAGGGTTTGGTGCCCCTTTTTTTATGAGAAACCAGTGTAGCACTCTGACTTCATGATATAAAAATATTTGTGGACATATTTTGTGTTTTAGTGATTTTGATTTGTGTGAATGATGTCTTCTCTTGATTCGTCAGTGGCAAGGTTTTAAAAAATGCGAAGCGGTACTAGGTGGTTTACCTTCATCGAGGCGAGGTGTAAGCCTTGAGGCGGTCGAGGCGTAAGTCTTAGGATTGGCATAAAAGATAGAAAAATGAAATGATATATATTTATTAAGTGTTAATAAGGAAATAATAATGTAAATAACACAATTTCATGACATTTTTTCTTTATCACAACATTGAAAGAACATAATTAAATGAGAGATGACGTTTAAATAAAAATATAAACATTCATATAATATAGAAGATTAGAAACTATAACAAAAGCACAAACTAAACCAACTTCCCAAACCATTGGGAGACTTAAGAGTTAAAACATACATTAAAATGAAGGTACATGAAACATCCACATCAAAAACTCAAAAGAACTACAACACATTGTAGACTCTAGTCTCCTCTTCCTTAAACATCGTCAAACTCATCAATGCTATCGCTAGGGTTGGTCGCATCATCCCAAGAGTTATCCATAAATTTCATCCTATCCTCATCATCAACATCTTCCTCAGTATCTCTATCACTCTTTTGAAACTCTCCCTCAATGTCAATAACAGCTTTACCTAAAAGATAAGTCATTTTAAACAATATCTCTTAGAAGTTAGAACCTTATTTTGTAAATTTAAACATTATAGTTCAACAAAATATAAAATTACATATTACTTTTACCCTTGTCCTTTTTCTTTTTCCTATTTCTTCTACTTCCTTCTACTTGTATTCCTCCCTCTGCTCCTACTAACTGCTCAAGATCAATAGGATCCTCTTCTAAAGCTACAGTTGCATCAAGCTCTTCGTAAGCATTAATCTCTGTTTCACAAAGTTGTAGCTCAGCGATTCACTCATCATCTGAGTCCACTTCCTCTGAGCATAGAGGATCATCAATTGTCTTCTTCACCTCCTTGTGTTTCAATTTCAAATTGAACATACACCAAACCAAGTCATTGAGTTTATCTTGTCTTAGCCTGTTCCTTTTCTTAATATGGACCTACTCAATGAAAAGTTCACCATTAAATTTTTTATAATCATAGCCTAATTATTATATATTACTCTAAATTTAAAACACAAATATGGACTTTTTACCTTATTAAAAGCACTTCAATTTTGCTCACATGCGAGTGCATTACAAGTCAAACTTAAAATGCGCATGGTAAACTTCTTCAGCTCAGGTGTTTCATCACCAAATGCTCTCCAACAATCCGTTGTAATGGAAAATTTGTTTATAGTATATAGGAAAAAATGAATAAAATTTATTAATTTAAATGATAGAATCATTGAAAGAACTTTACCAGGACTCCTCTTAAAACGAGTCTCAATGGCATTGGATCATCCAAATAATCCTCTTCCATTAACAAATGCATATGTTTGGAGATCCACATTCAACCTCTCATCCTTGTTAGGAATCATCCTCTGGAAGCATGAGTACAAGCCTATCTTTACTTCTGAATCAACTTTAAAAGTTGGTTCATACTAGCATTGGGGATTCAGAAAATAGGCAGCAACATGCAAGTCTGTGCGTAATTACCTGTCCCATCTTGTGTCAATGATGTCCCAGATTGTCTTGTACTTCTTTTCATCATTATCCAAATTTTTAGCAATAGCTTCCTTGGCCCTATCCATAGCCTTATAAATAAATCCCATGGGTAGATATTGTTCAGCATTCACCATTCTTAAAACCAACATCAACGGTTTGATTGTCCTTATCACATAGGCTATACCAGGCCAAAATGTTCTACATTTGAGGACAATATTTTGTACAACTGCCCTTGAACCTTCAATGCATGGCTGTTGGACTTCCACCTTTTTGAGGTGAAAAAGACTCAAGTGCATCTTTTTCCATTAGCAATCTCTATAAGGTAAGGAAAACAGTAGCAAACTGAGTGACGGTAGGTCTCACCAAGTCTCTTCCTACATGCTTCCTTATCATGGCTACCTCACAAGCATGTGCATATATGTAATTGATTATTTGTTTGGCCTTCTTGAAAATAGAGTCGTGAAGAGGTAGTTTCATGATACCCTCCAACATAAGGTCAATGCAATGAGCAGCGTACGGAGTCCAATACAAATGTTTCCTTTTTTCCGTCAATTTCTCTCCAGCTTTTATATAAGTTGCATTATCTTTTATCACTTGAATAACATTACTTTTGCTCACTTCTTCAACAACATCATCCATCAATTTGAAGAGAATTAGCATTTTTGATCTCATCAAAGGCATCAATAGATTTCATAAATCACGTACCTTTTGGGTTAACTAAAAAATTGATTAAGGTGCATCCTTTTGTATCTGTCCAACCATCAGACATTATGTTACATCCAATCTCTTCCCAAGAGGCTTTTGCTTGGTCCATCATAGTAGATATTGTCTTGACTTCTTTCAAAATCCAAGTTCGTAACTCATGCATTGTAGGACCTTTGAATCCCCTTCCGTAGTTACATCTTGAAGCATTTGCTAGTAAGATAGACCAGTGGCTAAATTGAATGACAATCCATTCTCAATGAAGAATCTATCAATACTAAGACACGTTCTAATTCTTTGTTCTTTCTTCCAAGAAGAATTCAAAGTAACCTACTTTGGAGGACCTTGAGGAGCACTATCAAGTCCGTCACTTCCAGGTCTTGCTTTCTGTCCAACTCCTGCAACAAATAAATCCATAAGACCCCTCACTACTTGCGCACCACTTGATCCTGTAGGTGCATTTTCATCATGCCCAGATGAACCTTGTACTGTATATGCACCTATGCAACGAATTTCTTCCATTTCTTCAAGTGTTCTTCTACCAACTTCCTTCCTTTTTAAGAATGCCTTAATTTCAGTTTCAACTTCAGGTGGCACCTTTGCACATGCTCCCACATTTTTGTGTGTCTTCACTAAGTGTTCCTTCAGTCTTGCAATGCCACCAGTGATAGTTTTCTCACAGAAGTTACACTTTACATTCTTATATCCTTTCTCCTTTTGAGATCCTTGAAGGTCAATTTCCGTGCAATACTTCCATTCAGGATCAGACCTGCCAGTGGATCCTTCTTTTCCTCCTCTTCTTGCCTTTGACACCACGTCTAAAAGCATAAAAGAGATTAGTAATCAAATAAACAACCTAAATGACCTAAACTTGAGAAATAAATAAAACTAAATGACCTAAATAGGCCATTTTGGAGCTTCTACTTAAGGCAAGTTGACAATGGTACTGAGTCTTACTGTAACCTAGATAGCAACATTACTGGACCAGCATATAATTCACTAAAAAACCCAAAATCCTAACAACCAAGCCCTACCGTGATCCAAACTTTCCCCTCAAACCCAAACAGCACACCTCAAAACTCATCCTAAAATATTTGACAATGATGAACACGACCAAGTAAACTAAAAAAATTTAATAGGTAATGGCAAAAGGTAAAAATCCGAACCAAAGTAAAAACTCGGACCAAGGTAAACAATCAGACTTGTTAACACATGGTTTACTCTAATACATTTGTAACTCTAATACAAATGCAAGAGTCTCATCTCCGGACCAACCGAAACAACCCTAAGCAAACCAATTCTCCTAAACCCTAAGCAAAACAAACAAAAACACCAACTTGGACCATTGGCGATGCTCCTCCTCCTCCGACGACGTTGCTGCACCATCGTCAATGCTCCTCCTCTGACGTTGCAGCAGTAGCTGCACCATCGCTTGAAGATTAGTCGAATAGAGCTGGAATCATAGGCTTTGGTCTCAACTGCACCATCGCCTCATTTCTTGCCTTTTGCAAGCCTAAAAGGTATTATGTGACAAGCACATGAACCTTAAATAGTTGAGGCTACGCCTCATGTGCGCCTCACCGCCTCAGACCACCTTGGCTCCATGAGGCGCACGCCTCTTGTATGCAGCCCGAGGCTATTGCGTCGAGGCTATTTGGGGCCTCCTCGTCTCGAGGCGTACACCTCTATAGCATGGAGACATGTTTTTTAAAACCATGGTTAGTGGTGACATAGGAATCGGTGGATATGTAGGTCCAATGATGTAAAAATCAGCCTACTTGGTTGAGTAATCGGTCGAGTAATCCTAGGTGCCACCCTCTGATTGAATACTCCATAGTCGGCCCTATAGTCGGCAACATTGACTACTTGACCGAGTAGTTGATGTAGTCGGCCGAGTACTCGGTTGATTTTTGCATGGAGATGTGTACTCAGCTGTGTTTCCTGATGTTTTAATAATTATATACTTCGAACTTGTGCTTTTATTTTGAACTTGTGCCTTTATTTCGTTGGAATTATTGTTTGTAACTTATTGTATAACCTTAAGCATGAAAATTGTTTATTTTTATGTAATATTATATTTTACTTAATGTGTGTGTATGTATATAATATTTAAATATTTAAAAAATGCCAGATAGAGTACTCCTCGACTACCCCCTCACATATCATATATTCCTTAGTCAGTGGCCTGATTGACTGAATATTGACTACCAACTTTTATAACATTGTACGGGTCTATAAGAACCTAGCTTTCAGTTCCATGGTCAAAGTTAATGAGACCACTTATGGCCAATGGTCACAGATGGTTATAATGATAGTCGAAGGACATGACAAGGAGCATATTCTTACAAAACTGGAACCTTAGGAGAAGATAGGAAAGTATATGACATGGAAAAGGGATAATGCCATGGTTTGCATTTGGATAATGCATAATAGAGTTCCCTACATGGGCGAAAAATCGTGTATTATAGAATGATGAAAGAAATGCAGGATAGCCTGAGGGAATTGTATGTGCACGAGAACACTGGTCATGTTGCTATGTTTATTCATACTAGTGATACATGTAACTCATATTAGTTTATGAATTTCAGGGCATCGTGCAATTTGTACGGTGATCATCGATGTTTCAGCTATTTTCAGCTAGTCCTCCATGATGGTCAGGTGGCTAATGTGGGACACTCTAATTATTGGTTGAAAGGGGTAATGATTGGCCCCACCATGCGACTGATATATGTTCTCCATGTCCTTGACTTTGCTATTAGCTTGCTTTTAGTAGAATTACTAAGGAGCTTTTAGCAAGCTATATTTGACTATATCTCTTGTACCTTGCAGGATATTTTAACAAAGAGGACCATTGGTGGTGGCCATGAAGAAAGTGGAGTGTATTGACTATTTGAGTCCCTACATGCTGCCCGTGCCAATATTCCCACTTCTACATCCACCCTTTAGTGGCACTTACGTCTTGGCATTTTTGTCTTGCTAGGCTATGTTTTGTGATTCCTCAGATTTCTCCTAGTGCCAACATCGAGTATGAGGCATGTTAGTTAGGGAAATGTCATAGTAGCACATCCTTCTGGTCAAACTTGGAGGACTAGTTCCTATTTGAACTCATTCACATGGATGCTTAGGTCTAAGTTGTGTCCATGATAGCATGGGACATCGTTACTATTTGGTGATTGTCGATGATTACTCTTTTACGACATGGATTTTTCTTGCTAAAGTAGACGTCAGATGCATGGTTGATTATCATGGATTTTGTTTTGGAGGTGAAGATGCAATTTGTCGCTATAACTAAAGTTGTTTAGTTTGACAATGCATTGTAGTTTTGCATAATGTTTTTGCGTAATGATTATAAGTCTTAGGGGTCTATATACATCACAACAAAATGATGTTGCTGAATGCAAACACCAGCACATTTTGGATGTTGCCAGGATATTATTGATCCACAATAGTATACCTTCTGCACATTGGGGGGATGTAGTTTCTGCAACTTTCTACCTCATCAATTATATGGCATCTTTAGTGCTTGGTGGATAGACCCAGATACAACTCTTATATCCAAATGGAAAGTTATTGTTAGTTCAGTTTCATGTATTTGGATGTGTGGCATTTGTTCATCTCCTTGGTCCTAGTTGGGATAAGTTTGCCTCAAGAGAATTGAAGTGTGTTCTAGGGATACTTTAGGTCACAAAAGTGGTATTCTCTATAGTAGGTTCTTGATATGGTTCCTATGTTAGTTCCTACTCCATCAGAAGAAATTCCAGTTGCTGTGGTTTCAAACCCTATGTACCATGACCTCCTGGAAGTGTTTAGTCATGACCCTTCCTCATTTGAGCCTACACAATCGTTAGCTCTCGAGGGGCATGTAGAGATGCACTAATGATGCGGTGGTAAGCGATACTTCAACTACCCAGGTGGCAAATACCTTAGTTGCAAATAAGCAATGCCTATTGCTGATAGTCATGATGCTAGAGTTGACTTGGATTGGCCGATAGCCTTGCAAAAGGCACATCGTAACTGTATCATGCATCCTATTTTTAAGCATGTTTCTATGGCATGTCTTGGGTCTTCTTTCGAGTAGTTTTCTTTGGTAGAATTTATAGCATCTCATTATTAGGCATCACTTGACCCTCGATGGAGACAGTCTATGAAGGAAAAGATGTCTGCTTTTACTTCTTGTGGCACATGGGAGTTTAATAACCCTTTATCTGATGCCATAATGGTAAGGTCTAAGTGAGTTTTCATTGTGAAGTACAATCCCAAATGGATCTATTGCGTAATAAAAGGTTGGGTTTGTTGTTAGGGGTTTCTCTCAGACATATGGAGTAGATTTCTCTGACACCTTCCCACCAATGCATGACTCCCAATATTCAAGATTTTGATTTTCATGGCAACTCAACATGATTGGCTTCTTCACTAGTTAAATGTGAAGAATACCTTCCTTTATGGTGATCTAAAGGAGGTGGTTTACATGCGGCAACCACTAGACTTTGAGTATGGCTTAAAGTAGTCCTAGGATTTGGTTCTAAAAGCTATTGTAGGTTTTTGAGATCTTGAGATTTCACAGGTCTTTAGTTGATCACTCCTTGTTTGTGTAGTAGACATCTTGAGGGATAGTGATGATGTTCATCTATGTTGATGACATCATACTTACTAGTGATGATACTCAAGGAATTTGTGATTTGAAGAAATGCTTAGTTGAGAACTTTGTCATGGACCTAGGTCCTCTTAGGTACTTTCGTGGAATCGAGGTTGCCCATAGCAAATAGGGTGTAGTGTTATCCCAAAGAGTGTGCTGTTGATCTTTTGCAGGAGACTAGTATGTTAGGGGAAAAATCAACACAAATCTCTATGGATGCCAAGATTCATCTTCATGATGAGAATGTAACACTAGTTGATGCACGTTGGTTTAAGTTTGGTGGGAAGCTTCTATTTTTGACCATAACGCATCCTAACATCTAGTTGGTAGTTGGAAAACTAAGTTCATGCACAAGCTGACCAAAGTACATTGGGATGCAACTATGATGGTACTCAGGTACTTGAAATCATTGCTATGAAAGGGACTCTTGTTCATTAAAGGCATCTTGTTTGACATTGTTGTCTATAATGATGCAGATTAGGTAGGGTGTCTTGAGGATATATATTGTTGGGAATCTCAAAGCAAGAAGTAGGGAGTTATCTCTAGATCGAGTGTTGAGCCTGAGTATTGTATCATTGCTCGGACAACATTAGAAATGATGTAGATACGTTCTATGTTATGTAATCTACATATTCTCATTGACTCCACAGAGATGTGATGCGACAATGAGGCCACTTCCCACATTGCAAATAATTCTATGTTCCATGAAAAGAGAAAGCATGTAGTGGTGGATTGCTATTACATAAGAGGTCTAATCCAAAAGGAGCTCATCCAGACACTCATGTCTCTTCCCAAGATTAGACAATGAATATCTTCACCAAATCACTTCCCAAGCCTTTGTTTGATAGATGGATGATATTCCAAGTTGAATATGATGGAAATATATGCTCTAGTTTGAGGGAGTGTTGAGATTATGTTTATTTCTTGTTCTCTTTGTTTTTGTCATTTACTTGTTCTATGAGGGTACTTTTGAAAATTTTCCAATCCACTATATAATGGGGAATATGGTTTTCAATATAGAGTGGATTAGTCATTTCTTCCAACTAAAATAATAAGTTCTCCATACTTATATAAAACCTTGATTCTTTACTACTTTGCGAGAAAAGTGATGAGGGTAATGTTTGGGAAAAAAATCTCTTGCAAGAGCTGACCATTATTCATACGTTTCAGTCGATAACATCGAGCATTACACTGAATTGTTGCTGTTCACAAACTATTGCATTGCAAGGAAAATTACCAAAGCTAGACAACCAAGAGTGTGTTACACCCTGGTAATTCTTCCGATTGGTCAGGAGTAGACCACTGGAAGTGCAGGCGCTAAGGTCTCAGTTACTAGACAATTAGGGTTACGAGCGTAGTTCAATTGATTATGTACAACTTTATGGGCGCGATGAATGTTTAATTGTAGGGTTGAAACCTGCTAAAAATTCGATAAACTTTCCCATGTTTATTCAACATTTCTAGAAACCTGCAACATGTACCTGTGCAAGCATACCATAACATAAAAGGTGGGTATACCCTACATTCACCACATATGGATCAAAATGGAAACATAAGACAAGTGGGTACATCTCGCCGCTGCAAGTGGTAAAAGCATGGAAAACCACACAAGAATAAGTAGTAGAATATCACCATTGTGAGTGCATGCGGAACCTGTAGGAATTAAGTATACACTAGAGGGGGGTGAAGAGTGTATTATCGATATCTAATGCCGAATTAAAAATAAAATCCACCACAGATTAAAATATATAATTCAATCACAAAGATAGATGATACCTGGATTTAGAGTGGAAACCCTTACGGGTAAAACCCACTACTTAAGCCTCAACTTAGGATTTCTTCGACTAGTCGACGTTAGTCAGATCCATTAATGCACCACTTGAACGAGGGTGGCACAACCTCTTACAAGACTTCTCTTATACACCTGATCAAGAGAAGAAAAACAATGGGACTCCCAAAAACAACTTGGGTCCCAAATCAAAGCAACGAGAATAAAATAGATAGCAGTAATTCCCATGGAACCTTAGAATTGAAGACAAACCGAGCTTTTTGAGATCGCAAAGGCACGTGCTTTTAGATCACAATAGTTGCAGGCGTAGAGGCTTGGAAGCATTGGAGAGATATAAGAGATTTGCTTGTAAGAAGCTCTTTAGATGTGCTTTTCAATGGGGGGTCGAGGGTCCTATTTATAGATATTTTTTGACTTGTTTTAGAAAGTCTGGAAATATGACTTTGGTCGATTAAAATAAATAGTTGATCGATTAAATTTGCTTTTGGTCGATCAATTTTAAAGTTTGATCGATTTCATGTTAATCGATAAAATTAAGAAACTGATCAACTTTCAACATAGGCCTTTGATTAATAATCTTTAGTTGATCGATTAAAGTAGGTTTGGTCGATCGATTATAAAAAGTTGGTCGATCAACAGTATTGAAAACATAAGGTTTTAGCTGAATTTCAAGGTTAATGAGTTTCAAAATGCATCGGTTATCTTTGATGTTCCTAATAATATACTATACTCAATAAAGTTAAAAAAGAATTTTCAAGATCTTTGTCAAGAGATTGATTCCACTTGTCGCACAATCATCATTACTTGATTTTATCTTCGAGTGTCCTGAAATGATTAGTCTACAATAAAATATAATTTTGTTACATCAAAATAAGGATATCAACATTCTCCCTCTTTTGATGATAACAAAATTATGATTATATGCATGAGGATAGAAAAATGCATGATATGCTGTTATGTATATAGAAATTTATCTTCTCTTTTGTTATTAACAAAAAGTGCATGATAAGCTCATATAGATGGAAAGAATTATGACTGAAAAAAGCATCATGAATATCATAAATAGAGAGAAATTAAGTTCCATCACAATAATAGAAAGTGCAATAAATAACAAAGTGTTGGAAATAAAATAGTATAATCAATCCAGAAAATAAAGTTCTACAATCCAAGATGCTAAAAAGAATAAAAACTAAAAGAAACTGAGAAATGCCTCTATATCGATGGGAAACTCTGTGTCCATATCACTGTCATCCAAAATGTAGCTATCAGTGCTAGGTCTAGCAGAAGAGGAGTCGGGAAAGCGAAGCCATCGTCTCGAAACTGGTGACAACTGAGTCTGCAGGTACTGTAGGATGACGTGACTAACATGCTAGTCTACTATTGGTGAGTAGAAGGTGTTGCTGTAGTCTGATCAGATGGAGGTGCTGCCACTGCTGCTGCTAAGGTTCGTTAAGCTCTGGGAGGCCTGTGGTCTTTGAACTGAAGCACATGAATATGCTCTCCCTACTAGTTAAGGAATTGCCCCTGCCTGCTCAGGTAGTCAGATATCTGAGTGCCGCACTCCATCATCATCAAACTGGTCTACCTTTGGCAATGCATCATCGGAGAGATGCCATCGGTGATGTCCTGAACACCCAGAATGTCGTGCCTAGTGAACTGCCTATCAAGGTAGGGCCACTTGTGGTTGAAGGACGAAGTAGGTCTAACTGGAGGAGGGTAGTAGGCATCAAAGTGTTGGTAGGGTGTGTAGGTAGGTGGAGCAGAGGGTCTAGCCTGAGAAGGTAGAGACTGGGAAGTAGAGGAAGCAGCTGCCTGTGGAGGATCTGGTCGAGCCTGACGTTTCATCTCCATCTTGGGGTGGGTAAGCTCCCCAAAGATACTGACTCGAGAGATAAACTGCTTATGGTTGATATCCATAAGTGCACTAAAGTGGAGAAAGATATGAGAAAGGAGGGTGCCAAAAGAAAATACACTTGTGGGTTTCCTCTCCATGAAGGTGAGGATGAAGTGGTTCCAATTAAATTCATTATTTGTCATGAAGGCATATAGAGCTACGAGCATGGGACCATGACAATTATCGAAAGAGGTGGATTTGGACATGAAATTCTAAAGAAAGATGCAGTTAAGGAATTGCGGGAGAGGACGGAAGTATGGTGACTTGGTGGGCTTGCCCAAGTCAAAGTATTCGGGAATCATCAATGTCTCCCTAATGGTCTTGGACGTGTTGTGATGAAGCTCATGATAGGTGGGACCGGAGGAGGGACAACCAAGAACCTGAAAGAGGACATCGACATTGACCAAGACTTCAATGTTGTAGACATTAGACGTCAGCTGAATGTCAAAACCCTTGTCGATATTGTAAAAGTTGAAATAGAAGAGATGACATGCCATGAGGTCAACGCCCTTGATGCAACTACCTTTAGTGCCTACATAAAAATTTCTATCAAAGAAACGAACTACCTTATGAAAGGTAAGCTTATCTCTAAGACTAGGAAACACGCACTCGAAGTAATCAAGGTCGATAGGGCAACCCACATGTGGAGATAGTCTAGAATAGAGAGAAAAGTTGTGCCTCGCGTCATCATTGATGAAGTAGTAGTCAAAACTATCATTGCGAGGGGTAGAAGAGGAGGCACAATGGGAGCGTTTGGGAGCCATACTCTCAATTCTGTTCAGGTTTGATTGATTAAAATAGGTTGGTTGTTTGATCAAAAGTCAAGTTTGGTTGATCAAAGAACAAAAATTGATTGGTTAAAAATGAATATAGTAATGAAATTAAGAACAGGCAAGTGTTTGGTCAATTAGGTTGTGTTTCTGGTTGATTACATAAAACTTTGGTCAATTAGAGGTAAATGATCAAAAAGGTGATAGGACAATTTTGAATACGATATTTTTGATTGATCAAAGTGAAAAAATTGATCAATAAAAAATCGGTGAAAAAAAATGTGTTGAATGGATCGAGAAAGATGAAAAACATGAAAAACACGAAGAACACGGACATGTGGTCGGAAAAATGAAATAACACAGTCACATTGAAACAAAATCAAATCATTATATCATGTGCAAGAAAAGGGGAGGGTATAGGGATATACCGGGATCAACACGGATTGATCCAAGAGGCAGCGCTAAAGAGGGGGAGGGTCATCAGTCGGAGGTCGGTTGGAGAGGTGGTGGCAGCAGAGACGTCGCCGGAGAGAGGTGGTTGCGACTTAGTTGACCAAGGAGTGGTCGAGGCTGGTGGCGACGTTGGTCGATGAAGGAAGGAGGTGGGGGACCTTGGTTGATGGTTGGTTGATTTTTGAGGAGGGGTACCAAGGTCGGGAAGAGGTTGAAGAAGTGGAGACTTTGGTTGGTGTTGGAGTTGGGTTTGTTTTGTTGAGAAAAATGGTAAAGACTTGTTGGTAAAAAGAGTGGTAAAAAGTTATTTTTATAGAAATAGGTTTAACCAAAATAGGTAGGTAGTAAAATAGGTACGGAATCAAAGATTAGGAGAGGATTAGTAATCAAATCAAGGTGATTTGATTTGCCAAACACTAATCTCAGTGAAGTGATTTTTGCTCAAATTTGTTCAATCAAAATCATTGTTTGATCGACTAAAATCAAATTTGGTCGATTAGATTTAGAATTTGATTGGTAAATTTGAATTTCTAATGGAAGGAAATTTCCCGCCCAGATTTGTTTGCTGAAAAATAAAAGATTGGTTGATCAAAATTGAAAGTTTTGGAGGGAATTTTCCCACCCAAGACTTTCAAGTCTTGATCGATCAAAATAGATTTTTGGTTGATCAACCGTTGATCGATAAAAAGAAAAATTGATCTACCAACCACTAAAAACACTAGGAAAGCATTCAATAATCAATGTTCAGTTAGTCTTGTTAAGCGTACTTCTCTTATTGTTATAAATTTATCTTTTGCTAAAGGTTTTGTGAAGATATCAGCTAATTATTTTTTTATTTGAATAAACTTTAGGATTATTTCCTTTTTCAAAGTATAATCTCTTAGAAAATGATGTCTGATGCTTATGTGTTTTTTCTTAGAGTGTTGGATAGGGTTTTTGGACAAGTTTATAGCACTAGTGTTGTTATAAAGGATCTTAGCATTCTCAAAGCTAAGTCCAAAATCTCTAAGTGTTTCTTGAGGCGGCAATGTATTCAACTTCAGTTGTGGATAGTGAAACACTTTTGTTTCTTGATTCAAGAGACTAGTGAAGTTTTAAGAAATTGACAAGTTTCACTAGTACTCTTGCGATCTATCTGACTACTCGCATAATCAACATAACAATAGGAGAGTAAGTCAAGTTTGGTTGACTTGGGATAGAATAGACCAAGATCTACTGTGTTTTAAAGGTATCAAGTATTCGTTTTTAGGGATTGTGATGTGACTCCTTAGGGTTCAGTTGAAACCTAATACAGAGGCAAGTGCTAAACAGAATATCCGGTCTACTAGCAGTCAAGTTTAGTAAAGACCCTATCATGCTTCTATATAACTTTTGGTCTACACACTTGATTCATCTTCCTTAAGTTGTGTAGTGGTAGTCATTGGTGTGTTCTTTCCTTTGGTGTTGTCTATTTTGAACTTTTTCAAAATCTCTTTCGTATACTGGGTTTGTGAAATGAAGATTCCATTTTCAAGTTGATCGACTGCGAACTTCAATTCTCCCATCAGGCTCATCTCGAATTGATCCTACATAACCTTCGTAAACTCTTGGCACACAAGATCGTTAGTAGTACCAAAGATTATGTCATCAACATAAAGTTGGATTAAAATAAGGTGGTTATCTTTTCTCTTAGTGAAGAGGGTTGGATCTACAAGTCTAATTTTAAATTTATTTTTTAGTAGATAATTTCTTAATCTTTTAGACCGAGCTCGAAGAGCTTGTTTGAGTCCATATAAAGTTTTGCTTAATTTGAAAACATGATCAAGTTTATCTAAGCTTTCAAAGCCAGGTGGTTGTTTTACATAAACTTCTTTTATGAATCTATTGAGAAAAGCGCTTTTGACGTCCTATCTAGAATAACTTGAATCCCGTATGGGCAACAAAGGTTAGCAACATTCTAATGGATTCTAATCTAGCCACAGGTGCATAGGTCTCATCAAAATCAATTCCTTCTTGATTATAGCCTTGGGTCACAAGTCTAACTTATTTTTTACTACCTTACCTGATTTATCAAGCTTATTTCTAAAGACCTATTTTGTTCCAATCATAGATTGAGTTTCTAATCTAGGGACTAACTCCTAGATATTTTTCTCTCAAATTAATTTAGTTCTTGCATTGCAACAATCCAACAGTCATCAGTGAAGGCTTCTTTCATAGTTTTAGGTTCTAGTTTGGATATAAAACACTAAGTGCAAGGTTGTTTAGAAAAGATTTGGTTTGAACTCCTTTTGTAACCTCTCAGTTACAAGATATTTAGGATGGTCTTTAGTATAGGTTAGATCTTTAGGTAGATCACTGATGATGGTTTCCTCAGTTGAGGGATCTTCTAATGCTTGATCATTATCTTTGGTTCAAGCCTTTTCTATTTGATCTGATTTATCAAAGGAAACATGTAAAGTTTCTTCAACCATCAAGTTCTTGTTGTATACTCTATAGGCTTTACTTTTTGAGTACCCTAAGAAGATTACTTCGTCACTTTTTGCAACTAATTTATCCAAATTTTCCTTTATATTCAAGATAAAACATTTGCAACCAAATACCTTAAAGTAGAAAATTTTAGGTGTCCTATCATAGTAAAGTTCAAAGGGTGTTTTCTTTAGAATTAGTCTGATAGAAGCTGTATTCTAGATGTAACAAGCAGTGCTTACTGCCTTAGCCCAAAAATACTGAGGCAGCTTTGACTCGCACAACATAGTACGGGCACATACTTGTAGGTTTCTATTCTTTCTTTTTACAACACCATTTTGGGGAGTTGCTCTTGGAAAGGCAAATTCCTATTTTATTCCATAAGTTGAGTAGAAATCTTGGAAGTTTTGATTTTCAAATTTTCTTCCATGATCACTCCTTATCCTAGTGATTGAGAGGCTAATCTCAGTTTGGATTTTTTTGGTTAATTTTCTAAATTTCTCTAAAGTAGAATAATACTCAAGTAAATTGAGAAAAGTCATCAATAATGACAAGACAATATCTACATCCACTTAGTCTCTAAGATTTGGTTGGACCAAAGAGGTCTAAGTGAATCAATTCAAGTGTCTTCGAGGTGCTGACCATGTTTTTAGGTTTGAAGGATGTTTTATGAAGTTTACCTAATTCACAAGAATTACAAAGATTTTTCTTTTTAAAGGAAATTTTAGGTAATCCTTGAACTAAGTCATATTTCACGAGCTTATTTATATTTCGCATGTGAGCATGACTCAGTCGATGATGCCACAGTATTGATTCATCATTTGATGCAACCAGACGGTTAAGGTCATTGCAGTTGTCAAAGTTAATAGTGTAAATATTTTTTGATCCTTTGTTTTCTTACTTTAATCTTAAAACCTTTTGAGGTGAAATTAAGTTTATAACCATTATCATAAATCTAGCTTACACTAAGTAAGTTATGTTTTAAACCTTTTACAAGATGAACATTATCAAAAGAGGTTTTAGAGTTATCAATTTGGTTAATACCAATAACATGGCTGTTGTGATTGTTGCCAAAGGTAACTGACCACCTTCCTTGCGGCTGATGTTGAGGAACATATCTTATTCTCCCATCATGTGATTTGAACAACTGTTGTCCATAACTCATCTTCCTTTGCTTTGGACCTGCCATTGGTTTACGTCTGTATGGTCTAGAGTTTCTTCTTACAGCTACAAGATGTCCATCTTTTTGTTGATAGATCCAATCTGAGTGCCTTATTAATCCTTCATTTGGATGTCCTACAAAACAATATTGTAAATCTCTTTTTGGAACCCATTTTCTTTTAGATCCAGGTTTATTAGTTGGTGCCTATTTAGGCGTCGACCTATTGTTGACCTTAAGGTTAGTGCAACTATGTGCGTTGGTTTGTGAAGTAGAAGCTTTATGGTCATTCTTAGGAACATATCTTAACCCAAATTTGGTTGTGGTTTGGGTATGTGTACCTAATAGTTTCTCAAGGTAGGCTGTACCCTTAGTGAATTTGGCTAACTCTTTTACCAGAGTAGTAAACTTTTGTTTCAATTTTTCTATTTCTGCTTGAAGTGAATCTACCTGAGTCTTAAATGAGATGATCTATTGTGAAAGTTGTTGATTTTGTGAAGTAAATTTGTGTTTCAACTCTGATTTTTTATCCAAGTCTTTAGTCAATTTTTTATGTGCTACTTTAAGTTCTTTAGCTAAGTCATGCAACTCATAGAATACTTCTAAAAGTTCATCAAATGAGAAAGAAGATACCTCATCTTTGACTGCCATGAGTCCACATAGAGCTTCTTCACTTGACGTGTCTTCTTCAATGGAACTTATGTTGCTATCATCCCAGGTGACTTGAAGGGCTTTCTTCTTTCCTTCTCGCCTGGTTGTTTTCGAACTTTCTTCTTTTCAGTTTCCTTCTTGAGTTGATGGCATTCTTTTCTCATATGGCCTTTCTTCTTATTGTTGTAGCAAATGACTTGGTTATCTTGCAGTTCTTCCTTCTTTTTCTTCCAACTCTTCTTATTCTTCAAGAATCTTCTGAACTTCCTGGAGTAGGGATATATCACCATCATCTTCATCTTCTGATTCCTTAGAGTTAGTGTCAACCTTTAAAGTAATGTCTTTCCTTTTCTTGCCTTCACCTTCATGCTCATTCATATGTTTGAGCTGAACCTCATAGGCCATTAGACTACCTATGAGATCATCCAATTGAAGCATAGAGAGATCCTTAGATTCCTGGATTGTTGTTGTCTTTATTTCCCAGTCATCGGTGAGAGATTGGAGGATCTTTCGAACCAGGGCTTCATTCGTGACCTCCTGATCAAGGTTTCTTAAGGAGTTGATGATATCAGTAAATCTTGTATACATCTCCTTAATGGTCTCCCCCTTCTTCATGTGAAAGAGCTCATACTTTTCTGTGAGAATGTTGATTCGAGTTTCCTTAACTTTTGAAGTTCATTAGTAACTTCAAGAATGTTCAAGATCTCATGTGTTGTTTTGCAAGTAGAGAGTTGAATTCTTCCTTTGACAGATTGCAGAAGATAGCATTCATGGCTTTGGCATTGTGAAAAGCCTTTTTTTTTTGATATGAGGTGATAATGACTCCTTTTTTGGTCGTGTATATTTGGAAGCTATCACTTCTTAGACTTCGTAAGTCCATAGATTCGAGGAATATCTGCATTCTGATTTTCCAATATCCATAGTTGGTGCCATCAAAGAGTGGTGGTCTGATAGCAAATTGCCCCTCAGCATATACCTCAGAGGATTTTGACATCCTTACTGAAATAGGCGAGGCTCTGATACCAGATGTGAGTGTGTGCGGAGCCTGTAGGAATTAAGTTACCCTAGAGGGGGTGAATATTGTATTATTGATAGCTAATGCCGAATTAAAAATAACATTCACCACATATTAAAACATATAATTCAATCACAAAGATGACACCTGGATTTAGAGTGGAAACTCTTACGGGTAAAAGTCACTACCTAAGCCTCTCAGCTTAAGATTTTTCTGACTAGTCAACGCTAGTCAAATCCACTAACGCACTACTTGAATGAGGGTGGTACAACCTCTTACAAGACTTCTCTTGTAGACCTGATTAAGAGAAGAAAAACTATAGGACTTCCAAAAACAACTTGGGTCCTAAATTAAACCAACATGAATTAAATGGATAACAGGAATTGCTATGCAACCTCAGAATTAAAGATAAATTGAGTTTTTTGAGATTGCAATGGCGCGTGCTTTAGATCACAATAGTTGCAGGTATAGAGGTGCGAAAACACTAGAGAGAATGTAAGAGATTTGCTTGTAGAAAGGTCTTGAGGTGTGTTTTTCAATAGGGGGTCGAGGGTTTTACTTATGGGTGTTTTTCGACCTGTTATAGAAAGTCTGGAAATATGACTTTGGTCAATCAAAATAAATAGTTGATCAATCAAATTTACTTTTGGTTGATTAATTTTAAAGTTTGATCGATTTCATGTTGATCGATTAAATTAGGAAATTGATTGACTTTAGACACTGAATAGAAATTTGACTGTTTGAGGCCTTTGATTGATTAATAATATTGAGTTGATCAATCAAAGTAGGTTTGGTCGATTAAATATAAAATGTTGGTCGATCAATAACATTGAAAACTTAGAATTTTAGTTGAATTTCAAGGCTAACGAGTTTCAAAACGCATCGGTTCTCTTTAAGGTTCCTTACAATATACTAGAGTCAATAAAGTTAAAAAGAATCTTCAAGATCTTCATCAAGAGATTGATTCCACTTGTGGCATGATCATCATTACTTGATTTTATCTTCTAGTGTTATGAAATGATTAGTCCACAATAAAATATAATTTTGTTACATCAAAACAAGGGTATTAACAACCATCACAGCTATCATATATAGTCACATATAATAATATAAACAATGCTGCCATATCATCCACTATTTAGTGTCCATAACGATATATTTACAACTGTCCACAAGTTATCTACACTAGTACTTTACACATCAAAAGTTATCTTACCAAAAAGGGCTAAACAGAAAGGAGTCCAACTGTATCAATCACCTCAAGTATCCAAGGCTTAACCAAAAAGAAACCAAAGGCTAGCCATCTAGTATTCCTCCCACGTCTTCCTGGGTCTAAAACCTGGAAAACATATCGCTTGCTCCAGTTGACAGGTGGTTGCTACAAACTCTACTGCAAGGACTCGTAGGGACTTAGTAGGTGGGTTCGCCTACCTCTCTGGGTGTTGCGCCTCCGCTATTGCCCTCTCCAGATGTATGAGGACCTGAACGAAGAGTCGATCCGCTATTGCTAAGCGTCATCACTGCTCATGGGAGAGGCGGAAACTGCTGCTCCACGACATTAGAACTTGAAATGGGTCATAAAACTAGGGTTGAGGTAAGCAGCTTAGTAAGGACAAAACTACATGTAAAATTGAAGTAGAAAAAGGTAGTATACGGGTTTCTGCGCTATAGGCCAACTACTAATTAATTCCCTTGTTTACCCATGTTTAACCTCAATTGATTAACATGTAAATTATTCTCTCAATCGCCTTAGAAGCTAAATTCTGGGAATCACCCTCTCTATTAGAGGAGATTGAGATGTATCTTTCCCTTAGATCCCAACTTGGTAGTCTATCCTTAATCAGGGGAGAGGGTAATAGGACTGGTGACCTTTGTGAAAGGTGCACCTATTTGTGACATATCAAGAATGTTGCTGACCTTAGTCAAAAGAGTTGGACCTCTTGGGAGCTACCCAAGCCAATACCTTGAGACGGTGAATAGCAAGCTCAATTCGTGTCCAACAAGGTCCGGTCATAGATCATTCCAGATTATAATCGTAGGGTTGGTTAGAATTGTCCGGTCACACCAATGCTTCTGCTAGGAGCGTAGTTTCCGAGTGTGCCCTCTTAGTCCATCGTTGGATGAGATCCCAACCAAGCCCATTACGGTACCTTGGCAACTTCCACATATGTGCGTGCCTATTGAGCCTCTTGCTACGAGTATCTCTACATCGAGTCAGATTCGAATACTTCCGAGTACCTTATTTCAATGATGGCCTGTGGGTCGCCACCATACCGAGGAACTGACCAAGTTCCGAGGTGGATCATAGGTAGCCTTTAGCTACCCCATAATCTCAGGTCTTCAACCTAAGCAGTGAACCCATGGTTCACCAAGTTCATGGGTGCAACCCTACGAGCACACCTAGTTGACCTATTGTCTTTTAATCCATTGGTTCCGTGTTTGGAACAAAACCTTAGGGACTTAGTGGATCACTTGGGGCCTGACCTTAGACCTTAGGATCCAAGTCATCCTTTACTTAGACTTTTAAAGAGTTGATGAGTTTGCATATTACATATTCTGCTTTGTCCTTATCCAAGTATCTTAGGCTTTTATTCCTATCTTCTAGGGGTTTTAATCACTTCATGTGGTGATTGTATGAGTATTAAGTAGATTCAATCTCCTTTACTTAACACCCTAAATCAGGGCTTACATCCCCTCATTCCATCATTGAATTTTTGGTAGAAATAGGACCTTTTTAGGGCATAATGAGAGCATTAGTATCGGTTTTGATCTTAGGTATCGGTACTAGGCACTTGTTGCCCAGAATAAGTTAAAAAATATAATAAGCGGAAGCATAAATCAAAGCATAAACAATAATAACGCTTGGGTTTATGTGGAAACCCTATTCACGAGGAGCGGGGAGAAAATCACAGGAGAAGCACCCTATGGGTGCGTTCTCTTTATATTTCTTCTCAAAGTAAAATGGGAGGAGTATACCCCTATTTATAGGCCATCACACACAACAGAAAGTCCACATCTTTCAATGTGACACTAAACCAACACAATCCTCTCAACACTTCCCCTCAAGTTGGAGCATGGAATGCTTAGCTTGTAACACAAATCCATTCTACACAATAGAATGAACAACAGTCTAGACTGGTTCTTGCTTGTAGGCGGGAACACAAACTGGAGTTGTTGGACAAGCTGTAGCTGGCTCTAAAGATCTGGTGGTGATGGCCCTCCATTCAGTATCCCTGAAATGGGATCTTCTTCTGAAGAACTCGAAGGTGGATCTCCCTCTTTGAAGTCTACGAAACTAGATCTCCCACATAGAAACCTGAAATAGGTCTTTCCTCTGAGGATTTTGAAACTTTAGACCTCCCAGAGTTGGGTTTCTCATGCGAAGTTCATAAACAAAAGGGACTTCCAAACGGGGGTGACTACAACAAGTTCTCACACTTTCCTTTTCTCTTATACTTGTATAAAAAAAATAATGACGAGAAGAAAATAAAATAATAAAAGCTAGAGAAGACTTTACATCTTCTCTCAAATATAAACTTCATTATTTTTTTTTCATCATCATTTTTTTTATTTTTTGATTTATTTTGATTTTTTTTCTCTCTATCATTTTTTTTCTCTTTTTTTATTTGTTTCTTCTCTCTTTTTTTCCTTTTTTTTATACCCTCTTCTTATTTCTGCCGCTTCTTTTCCACCTTCCTTTTTTTTTAAAAGATGCAAAAACAACGGAAGATAAAAGCCTAAATCAAACCTTAGGGTTCGAAATATCCAAGAGACACGTCGAGTCATAGTCGCCACTCCTGCGTCCTCGCATCCATCGCTGTGATCCCCTCCGTTAGCTCCTCTGGCAGATCCTTCACACACGTGAGCCCTACCGTGTGCCTCAGCTAGCCCGCTACCTTCAGTTCTTCTCCAGTCGCCGCGTCTATCATACTGACAGTCGCTGGTTCGGTTCAGGCGATGCCACCATCATCGCCCCTCTTTCCAGCGGGCAACGTCGCCTGTTGCCACCTCTTCTCAACCGTCAGCGGCCACGTCGACTCCTCGCAGACTAATTCCTCTCCATAGGTGTAGAGGCATCCCTCGCGGCGTTATCGATCTGATCGTTCACTGAGAACAATAACTCCCGAACAGATAGAAAATATATGTAATAAAGGATAAAACCCAAGAAACGAACATGCTCTGATGCCAAGTTAAAAAATATAATAAGCAGAAGTATAAATCAAATAATAAATAATAATAGAATGCTTGGGTTTATGTGGAAACCCCACTCACGAGGAGTGGGGAGAAAACCACGGGAGAAGCGTCCTATGGGCGTGTTTTCTTTGTTTTTCTTCTTAAAGTAAAATGATAGGAGTACATGTTTATTTATAGGCCATCACACAACGGAAAGTCCACATCTTCCAATGTGGCACTAAACCAACACACAATCCTCTCAACAAAATAGTCCAAACATCAAGCCAGCACTGGTACTAGTCTTTAGTATTGGTATTAGGCATGATCTACCTAACCGATCATCTGAGAGGGCCAGTCTTGGTACTGTGCCACTTCTGTTTTCCTCTTGTTCACGTGTTTAGGGGTAATGGGAGCCATCTAGTATCAACACCAATCACCAGTACTGGGTGGTTCCAAACCCTGATTTTGAACGAAATCAACCTTGCATGCCACCCAAAAGCCTTTCCTTTTATCCTAGCAACTTGGATTCAATTTCCACATACTACTAGGCATAAAAAGAGTATACAAAGCCAAGTAAACTCCAATAAAAGGCATGCATGCAAGGTAAACTCTAGCATGTCTCAAAAACATCCCCACAAGCATGATTCCTTGCCATGCAACCAACTCCACACTCCTTAACACTTATTGGGGTACCCAAAAGCATTCAAGGAAGGGGATGTCCTTACCTGACTTATTTAGCAGCAATATGCGTCTAGGGTTTTGGTGGAGGGTGGTCCTTCACCCTCCCACATTGTTGTGGCCATAGTAGCACCGATAGTGGTTGTAGCACCTGCAGCAGCTACAATGCCAACAAGGGCAGCAGCAACAACAGGAAAGTGGGGAGGAGAGGGGTTGTAGGGCGGAGAGGAGAGTGAGAGGAGAGGTGAGGTCTTGGTGGTGGTGGAGGGAATCTTAAATGAGAGCAATGGTGTGCATTTGGCTTCCTCCATAAGTTAAAGCTCCTTTTTATAAGGGTGGAAAATTTCTAAGATCACCCCTCCAGTTGAAACATCACGTTATTAAGTTGACCACCTAAACTCCTTCACCAAAAGCCCCTCAACAAAATTTGTTAAGGCCATTGTATAGGATTCATTTCAAGAGGATTTTGGGTTCTTAAATCATGGAATCAGGAAGGGTTTGTTCGGTTTCAAAATAGCCATAAAATTTTTCAAACCCTTAGTCTCGAGATGTCATAGGAGGGTGAAGTAACAAATCATCTTAAGTTGGGTTTCTATTTTTTCTTTGAATCAATGATGCTTGTGGTTTCTTATTTGTCATTATAATTGCTTTATGATGCAATTGGCATTAATTTATTTTAGTTTTGATAACATCTTGGAAGATTACTTGGAAGTAAAATTATTGGTGAGAAGAAATAAAAGCAAAAATCACTTCAATGTGAAATCTTAGGCTTCTATTTTTAGAGGCCAAGGGAATATGGAAATAAGAAAATTAGCAACAAACTAAAGTAGAATAAGATAAAAAATATGAAATTCTCAACATTCTCCCTTAAGCTGGAGTGTAAATGTTTATCATATTTAGTTTGGAACATCCGTTGAAGGCGAAATGAGGAAGAGCCTTGGGGAACATGCCTATTGCTTGATCTTCAGATGTTACATGCATATTCCGAATGTATCCCTTCTGTATCATATCTCGTGTATAATGACAATCCACTTCTATATGCTTGGTTCTCTCATGGAGACAGGATTATTGGCAATTAATAAAGCAGCTTTGTTGTCATACTTCATTTTCATGGAATAAATTTGTAGATTTACAAGTACTAATTGGATTTATATAAGTTCCGTTGTAGCTTGGACTGTGGCTCTGTATTCTGACTTTGCACTTGGTTTGGCCTTACAATCTGTTTCTTGCTCCACCAGGTGATAAGATTTCCTCTAACAAATGAATAAAATCTAGTAGTGGACTTCCTATCTTTTGGGTACCCAACATAGTTTGCATCAGTATATGCCATCATCCCCAATGAATCACCTTGGGTAAAAGTCCTTTCCCTGGTGCAAATATTAGGTAACTAACAATCATAATTGTTGCCTCTTAATGAATTCTCCATGCTTTGTCCATGAACTGGCACACTTTGCGAACATTAAGGGCGATATCAGGTTATGTGACAGTCACAACAGAAGCTTTCCTACAAGACATCTAAGCGCCTTACTTCCACCAGATTTGAATCAACCTTATACAAGTGCACATTTGGGTCCATCATGTTGGAGGTTGGCTTGGCACCAAGCATGCCCATCTCTCGAAGATCAAGTAAATATTTCCTTTGGAAGAGAGCAATTCCCTTGGCATTACGAGCAACTTCAATGCTAAGGAAATATTAGATTGGACCTAAATCCTTCGTGGCAAAATGTTTTGCCAGGAATTCCTTGGTAGTAGTGATGCCTCTGATGTCATCTCAAGATAATATCATCTACATATACTGACATCACAATTCTTTCTTTTTCAGTCTTCCTCACAAGGAGTGTTCTGTTGATCTCTTGAACCTAATGTTCTCAACAACTTTAGATAGTTTTGGAAACCATGCACATGGGCTTTGCTTAAGGCCATAAATGGCCTTGTGTAATTTGCAGACCTTGGAAGACTCCGCACTACGTCGAATCCACATGACTTCATATAGACCTCATCTTGGACATCCCCATTAAGGAAAGTGTTCTTGACGTCTCGTTGATGTAGCTGCAAGTCGAGATGAACTGCAGTCGAATGAGAATCCTAATAGTAGGGAGTCTTGATATTGGGGAGAAAGTATGAAAGTAGTCAATCCATATGTCTGGGTATATCCTTTCGCTACCAATTGTTCCTTGTAGCGCTCCATAGATCTATTAGGAAAATATTTAATTGTGAAGACTCACTTGCATCCTATTATAGTAGCATCGGATGGTGGGTCAACAAGACTCCATGTTCCATGTGAGAGTAGTGTTGACATCTCATTGTCCATGGCCTTACGCCACTTTAGATTTCCAAGGGCTTGCTAATGTGTAGCAGGTACTTGTATACTGGAGAGAGCCATGGCAAATTTCTTATATTTAGGGGAGACTGGCCATAGTAACATGCTTGGAAATGGGGTGAATGGTGTATATCCTAGTCCCCTTCTATAAGGCAATCAGTAGATCACGATCGACATTCCCCCGATCATTTATGGACTCATTTGTCTCAACAATTGTTTTAAAAATCTCACCTCGAGGCTATAGAGGCGTACGCCTCGAGGTGAGGTAGCCCCAAATAGCCTTGAGGCGATAGCCTCGGGGTGCACTCAAGAGGCGTGTGCCTCGCCGGAGTCGAGGCGGTCTGAGGTGCTCGAGGCGGTGAGGCGCACTTGAGGCGCCGCCTCAGCTGCCTGCGAAAGGAGGGTTAGGTTAGGTCTTTAAGCGTTGGTGTTACTGCTACAGCATTGTCGGAGCTCGAGGTGGAGCATCGCTGCAGCAGTGTCGGAGCTCGCATCGTGTAGTAGCAGCGTCATCGCAGGCCCGTAGCAGCGTCGTCGCAGGCGTAGTAGTAGCAGCTTCGCAGCAACGTCGGAGCTCGCATCGAGCAGTAGCAGCGTCGTCGCAGGCCTGTAGCAGCGTCGTTGCAGGCGTAGCAGTAGCAGCTTTGCAGCATCGTCGGAGTTGGAGGAGCAGCATCGTTGCAGGCCCGTAGCAGCGTCGGAGATCGAGGAGGTTGGTTCTTTGAAGGTTGTCGTCGTAGAATAGTGAATGATGCAAGCCCGTAGCAACGTCACAGAAGGTTGTCGTAGCAGCGTCGAAGGTTGGGGAGAGAATGCACTAGTGAATGACTTGATTCAACATGCATACTAGTTGTCAAAGTGGAACCTTTGTTATTTATTTGATAGTTTATTTATTTATCAAGTTTAGGTCATTTATTTGATAGTTTTATTATTTCCTTATTAGCACTTAATAAGTATATATCATTTTAATTTTTTTATATTTTTTATGCAATTCCTGAGGTTTACGCCTCGACCGCCTCGAGGCTTACGCCTCGCCTCAATGAAGGCAAACTGCCTCGGTACCGCCTCACGTTTTTTAAAACCTTGGTCTCAACTAGCTTTGGTGGTGGAGAGTCAACCTAAGGTGCTGGAATGGCGTCGACAGTATTAGGTACACCAGTACTCAACGGAGTATTAGTACCATTAGAAGAAGGGAATGCTGCAGGAGTAAATGACGGCTCTAGTATTGGAAGAGGAGGATCCTTTCTAGGACGATGAGAATAAACCCTCTTAAACATGCTGTCAAGGTGACTATTAGGAGGTGAACCCTCGGGTGATTGTCTTTGTGATGCATATGAAGGTACAAGAAGTTGGATAATAGCTACACCAGTGTTGTAAAAATCGACCTACTCAGCCGAGTAATCCTATGCGATGCCCTACCGATTGAATAACTCATAGTCGGGCCTATAGTCGGCAACATGGACTACTCAGCCGAGTAGTTGATGTAGTCGCAGAGTAGTAGGCCAATTTTTGCATAGAGGGAAAAATAGGTATGTAGGTATATTATTATTTTTTTATGTCAAATAAAATCCCACTCGACCCCCTCCCCTAACACTCCCTTAAAATCATTTATTTTCTCCAGAGACTCCTCTTCAACCAACCAAAAACCCTCCATTACCGAAGCATATATTGTAATGTATTTAACTTATGCATATATTAATTCTTGGTTTATGTTGCTCTGTCGTTAGTCATGTATTTATAATGGTTTATACCTTGGTTTAATTATTAAATTTATAATGAATTTGATATTGTTTGTACTTTGTGGCTTATTTTATAACCTTGAACTTGAATATGTTTACTTTTATGCAATGATATATTTTACTTCTTGATATATATATATATATATATATATATATATATATATATATATATAAAATGCCTGACCAAATACTCTTCGACTACTCTCCCACATACCGTATACTCCTTAGTCAGTGGCCTAACCGATTGAATACCGACTACTGACTTTTACAATACTGAGCTATCCCTTTCATTGCAGAAGTGCTAATATGGGGGCTAAATATAGAATAGTAAGGGATTGACTCATGGAATGTAACATCAACATTAACATAGTGGCGTTTACTAACCGAGTCACAACACTGATACCCCTTTTGGGTTCTTGAGTATCCTAGAAAAATATACTTGACTGCACGAGAGGCAAGCTTATCCCTGTTGGGACCATGAAGATGCATAAATGCCACATAGTCGAAGATTAAGAAATAGGATGTAATAAGGAACCTGTTTATCAAGACTTGTAGATGGCATCGGATTAGTGAGAACAAGTAGTCAACGTTGCATCTCCCCAGTATTGATCTGGTACACTATTTTGTATCAAAGAGTCCTTGCAACATCTAAGACATAAGATGCTTCCTTTCTGCCATGTCATTTTATTGTGATGTGTAGGGGCAACTTATTTGGTGGATGATTCCATTCTCTTGATAGAAGGTACAAAGGGAGAGCTTGTACAAAGTTCCAGGCCATTGTATGATCAAATGATTTTCATATTAGCTTCAAATTGATTTTTGATCTTGCAAGAATGCCTTGATCATATTGTTGGCTTCAAACTTGGATTTCAATAGGAATATCTAAGTAAGACGAGAAAAATCATTCATTACCACTAAATAAAATTTGTTTCCTATACGATCTGGGCCTAGTTAGGTCCCCAGATGTCCTGATGGAGTAATTGGAATTGTTAGTATTATTATTATTTGTTTGTAGGGATACATGTGCTGTTCTCTGGAAGCTTGATGGCTTCTTATGTAATTTACCCTAAGGCTCTCTCTCTCTATAAAAGAGACCTAGGGCTTTCTTGAAAAGAATAGAACTTTATTTTCTCCCTCAACATGGTATCAGAGTAGGGTGGATCCTAGATTTTTCGTGCTTTGGTGCTCTTCCCACCAAATAGATCTCTTTCTTTTCTCCGGCATCTAGTGCCTCTTGCAACACCCTTGGGAGGAACTAGCGGCGCCACCAGGGGAGCTGGGAGCACTACTAGCAGTGTCGCTGGGTGTCGCCAATGACCCAGCAGTGTCGTCGGGCATCGCCAAGGAGGTGATTTTCCCTCCTTAGGTGTCTCCTAGGGGTGCTTTGCCTCGTCTGGGTTGCTGCACTCCTCTGATTGGAGGATGATGTTCTAGAACACCTCCGTAGATGGCTTGGGTTATGGTTTGTACTTCCTATAACTTGTAGAGTGTATTCTACTACTCATCATTAGATCTGTGGTCTAGACACTAATTCTTTTGATATTCCTTCTCGTGGTAACAATCATGGCATCTACCTTGGGTTAAATAGTTAAAGCTAAGCCGATGACTACCTCGGCTTCTCTGATGGTCCAAGGACTACTATTAAGCTTAGTGGATCTCAGAACTATTTGTTGTGGGCTTACACATTTAAGATATTTATGGGTGGCCACAAGAAGCTTCTAATTCTTACTAGTAATCCACTTGAGTCAACTCATAAGGATTTTGAAAAATGGGAGTAGGAGAATTATCTGGTGATGAACTGGATAATGAATAGTGTGGAGCATCAGATAGCCTCGAACTTGTTATATAAAAAGACAACCAAGGATATATGGGAGAGCCTATCTAAGAAATATTCTCAAAAATCCAAACATGCTCGTCTCATAGATATATATCGTCGTACATGATCCATGTCTCAAGGAGAAAGGATGCTGATTGATTATTATACTGAGATGGAAGGGCTCTTTGAAGAGCTTAATGTGTTTCAACCTTCCTGTTGTGATATTCAGACCGGCTAGAGATAGATATGGCAAGTCTATAGGTTCCTGGATGGGTTGAATGCCAAGTTCTCATCTGCCTGTGAGAACATTCTGGCTCTTGAGATTATGCCTAATTTGGAGACTGTATATGGACGGTTGCAGAAGATATCTATGGATGCTAGTCATGCTTCGGTTGTCTCTACGACATCGAACACTGAGGTGTCTGCTTTTACTACGTCTGGAGGTAGAGGTGGATTCCGAGGGGTTCGTAGCTATGGAGGTGGTTGTGGACGTGGATGAGGTTGCGTCTATGATCCTTGTGTTCATTGCCAAAGGACTAATCACCTATTAGAGAAGTGTTGGGCTAAGTTTGGCTATCCAAGGAGTCGCTCAGTCACTGTTGCTATGGTTGAGGGGGAGCTGCCTTCCTCTGTCGACACTACTGTTCCTACGCCATCTCTTGCTCCTACACTGACGATGGATGACTATACTCGTCTTATGGACTTTCTGCATCAGCTCCTTGCCTCAGACACTGCTACATCTCTAGTTGCGACTAGTAGTTCTATGAACCTTGCTACTATGTTTTCTTCATCATGGATTGTTGACTCAGGTGCTTTGAGTGATCTTACTGGTAAGGAAGATGCTATTGTTTCTATGCGTAAGGCACATGATATTATTTCTATTCACTTGGCTAATTGCACATACTCTCCTGAAGGTGAAGAGGTTCATTTTTCAAACATGTTGAGGCTGCCTACCATTTACCATGCTCCAGAATTTCCATTAAGCTTATTATTAGTTTACATATTGTGTAAGGAGCTTAAATGTCGCACTATATTTGATGAGCATTTTGTTTATTTTCAGGACATCCAAACGGAGATGATGATTGGTCAAGGGATTGAATGTGGACTTTATTATATTGGTGCTTCCACTTTGTTTGCTGGTGTTGCTTTTGTCTTTATGGATCTAGTCCTTTGGCATTGTAGATTGGGTCATCCTTTTTCTTCATGCCTGCGGAAAATGATTCCATACTAAATAATTTAGAATGTAAAGCTTGTCGTCTTGGCAAGCATCACCGTGTTTCTTTTTCGTCTACACAAAATAAAAGATGCTTAGTACCTTTTAAGTTGGTTCATTATGATGTTTGGGGCCTGTATCCAATAACTCACCGAAACATTTATCGATATTTTGTGGTTTTTTTTTATGACTTCAATCGTCTTTCTTGGACTTTTTTGATGTGTGATAGATTTGAAATTATCTCTATCATTCCAAAAAATTTCAATGAAGTTTAGAATTTTTATTCTACTTGCATCAAAATTTTTCATAGTGACAATGCATTGGAATTTATGCAAAAAGATGTGGCCAATTTTCTTTCTAGTAATGGCACCCTTCATTAAACTTCCTGTGCCCACACTTCGTAGCAAAATGGAGTTGCAGAATGAAAGTTATGCCATGTACTTGATGTTGCTAGAACCATTATGCTTGCCACGAATGTACTTAAGAATTTTTGGGATGATATCCTAACGTCCACCTATTTGCTAAATAGACTCCTTTCCCCTATGCTTGACAGAGTTACACCGTTACTATTGTTATAGCCAGATACCACCCCTTTTGCATTGCTACTACGGATTTTTGGGTGCACGTGCTTTGTTCACTTCTTTGGGACCCTTGACAAATTCTCTCTTTGGTCTATTAAATGTGTTTTCTTGGGTTATTCTAGAACTCAGAAGGGATATTGGTGTTCTGATCCTATTGGAAGACAATACTATGTCTGCAGATGTCTCTTTTATCGAGAAGACTCCTTATTTCTCTCATGAGGGGTCTAGTCTCAAGTGGTTTTCGTAGACTTATGAACGTCGTCATAGTTCTTTTATTCTTGTCCCTATACCTGTCATGCAGGTGGAAGATCAAGAGGAGCCTTACATTTCCTTACCATCATCAGATCTAGATGATCCAGCACAACAAACAAATGAGCTTCCTATTGCTCTAAGAAAGCCGGTGAGATCTTGTACCTTACATCCTATGGCACATTATACTGCTACTGGTCATCTTAGTCCAGACTTGCAGAGTATTACTACAACTTTAGCAGCCATGGTGGTTTCTAGACACCATGATGAGGCACTCCAAGATCCTGGCTAGAGATAGGTTATGTAGGATGAGATGGATGCACTTATGTCTCGAGCTACATGGGACTTGACACATCTTCCACTTGGAGCCAAGGCTGTGGATTGCGGATGGGTTTTTACTGTGAAGTATCACCCGAATGGCATTGTTGAGAGGTTGAAAGCTATACTTGTGGCGAAAGGTTATACTCAAACTTATGGGACAGACTTCTTTGATACATTTTCCCCAGTGGCTTGTATAAGCTTCGTTAGGGTCATTCTTTCCTTTGTGGTAAATAAAAATTGGCCATTATATCAATTGGATGTGAGGAATGCTTTCTTATATAGTGATTTGCAGGAAGAAGTTTGTATGTCTTAACCACTAGGTTTTGTGATTGAAGGGGGGGTAGGTATGTAGACTCAGGATAACTATCTATGGCCTAAAATAGAGCCCTCGAGCCTGGTTTGAGAGGCTCAGTGTTGCAGTACGGGAGATTGGTTTTTGTAGGTTTACATTCGATCATTTTATTTTTAATAGACAAAAGGACTCTGAAATTACTATTTTTGCTATATATGTTGATGATATGCTACTCACAAGGGATGGCAGTCAAGGGATTCAAGAGACAAAGGCATACTTATAGAGCATTTTTGTCACCAAGGATTTGGGAAAACTGCGTTATTTCTCAGGCATTGAGGTTGCCAGAAACTCAAAAGGAATCTCTTTCTTAGAGGAAGTATGTGCTTGAACTTCTTACTAAAACTGGACTACTTAGTGCACGACCATCTATGGTGCCTACAGAGCCATTGTGTCAATTGCTAGAGGAGGATGATTCATTGTTTGAGGACAAAGGTAGGTGCAAGAGCATTGTCGGGAAACTTTTATATGTTACAGTGACTAGACTTGATGTCAGTTATGCAGTTAATAGGGCTAGCCAACATATGGAAAACCCAATGTATAGTCATTGGAATGCTATGTCTTTTCCTTAGGTATCTCAAAGGAAGTCCAGGAAGGGGACTTTACATAAAGAACAGTAGGACGAGATGAATATTCTTATTCTCAAAGGAAACCCTACACTTCTTTATATAGGGAGAGGTGTTGGGAGAATTACATATGAGATGTAGATAGAAACATAAAATAACGAAATGGTACGTAAAGCATAAAAGATAAGTAGAGAGTTCAACACTCCCCCTCAAGCTGGAGCGTAGATATTTATCATGCTCAGCTTGTCACAACAAGCCTCAAAGGTATATCTGGCAAGAGGCTTGGTAAACATATCTGCGGACGGGTTCTCTGAGGCAACTGATGAGGTGAAGCGAAGTCCCCTCTGAATTAGATCTCTAGTATAATGACAGCCAATTTCTACATGTTTTGTACTCTCATAAAACATGGGATTGTTTGCTATGTAATTAGCCGCCTTGTTGTCACATTTCATCTCCATGGGTTACGTAACCTTGACATGTAAGTCAAGTAAGACTGATCCGATCCACACAAGTTTAGCTGCTGTCTATGCCATGGCTCTGTACTCTGTACTCTGACTCTGCACTTGAGCGAGACACTATGCTTTGCTTCTTGCTTCTCCACGTTAGCAGATTGCCAGCCACATAAGTACAGAATCAGGTAATGGATTTCCTGTCAGAGAGACATCCAACATAATACGCATCTGAGTATCCTACTATACTCATAGAACTGCCTCTCCTAAATGGTAATCTACGTCCTGGTGCTTGTTTCAGGTACCTGAGCACCTGCAAAGCAGCATCCCAATGCTGCTTGGTTGATCTATCCATAAACTAGCTTCGCTTGCCAACTGCAAACAAGATGTCTGGGCATGTAATAGTAAGGTATAGTAGCTTCCCAATCAATTTCTTGTAGCCTCTGCCCTCTAAAGCCTTGGACTCAGCGTCATACAAATGCATCTTTGGATCCATGGGTATGTTGGCAGACTTAGAGCCCAACATCTGTGCCTTCTGTAGTAAATCGAGTGTATTTCCTTTGGCTAAGGACAATCTTGCTCTTCCTTCTTGCTACTTCTATGTCCAAGAAGTATTTTAATGAGCCCAGATCCTTCATAACGAATTTCTCTGCTAGCTTTTGCTTGACCTCAACTATCCCAGTGGTATTATCACTAGTGATGATGAGATCTACATAGACAGGGAGAGCCACAACCCCCTTGTCTGTATTCCTCATAAATAAGGAATGGTCAGAAGTAGAGCAAATAAGTCCCATATCTTCAACAACTTCTGAGAACTTGTGAAACCAAGCCCGCAGACTCTTCTTAAGGCCATATATCACCTTCTTTAACCTGCACACACTTCCCCTTAGCCTCAAAACTCGTGGGCTGCTGCATATACACTTCTTCTAGATCACCATACAAGAAGGCATTTTTCACATCCAGCTGATATAGTGGCCAATCAAAGTATGCAGCTACAGAAATACGAATTCGGACCGTAGGAAGGCGAGCCACAGGAGGTGTCAAAGAAACCACCCCATAGATTTGGGTGAATCCTTTTGCCACAAGTCAAGCCTTGTACTGAGAAAGAGACCTATTTGGATTATATATCACGATGAAGACCCATTGCCAACCAACGGTGCATGCGCCAGGCGGTAACGGAGTAAGCTCCCATGTCTGGCAAGACTGAGTGCAGTCATCTCATCCTCTATGACCTGACTCCATTTTGGATCGAGCATAGCCTACTAGTAAGTAATTGATACTATGTAGAGGTGAGGGCATCTGTAAGCAAGGCAAATGGGTGACTCAACCCATCAGAAGAAATGATGCCTGCCACTTGATAATTCACGCAACTCTTAGGAGCCTTCCGAATAACAATCAGAAGATCCATATCAGCAGAAGTAGACTTAGGCTCAGATGATAATACTCCCTCATCACTAGGAATATCCTCAAAAGTGGCTGGTATAACACCTTCGGAATCATCACCAGATACACATTGGTCAGTAGTCTCAATACATACCTTTTGTGTGGGGGATGATAGTATTGAAGAGGGAGGGGTATGCTGCCTATATGTGACTGGCTTCTAAAAAAGCAATGGAGGACCTCTGAACTAGGTAGTATCAGTAATTGTAGTATCTGGTGATGCTATCTGAATCGTAGGAAAATCCCCAATCTAAATTGAAAGAATGGGCGTGGGAGCCCTCTCTACCTCAAGTGCCAACTATTTCCCAGTGACTGAAAAATATGGAACAACCTCATGAAAAGTGACGTCAGCACTGACAAAATGCCTCTACTGTAGAGGGTCAAAGCATCTGTATCCTTTTTGAGTGTGATTGTAACTAGAAAGACACACTTAACTACTCTAGGGGCTAGTTTATCTCTAGTTGGCCCAATAATTTGGATGAAGGCTACATAGCCAAAAGTTTGAGATGGCAACTGGAACAAATCTCGATTAGGGTATAATATCTGCCATGGCACTTGCTCAGAAATAACATAACTAGGCATTGTGTTAATCAACATGCGGTCAGCATTGCATCTCCCCAATACTGTGAGGGCACATTATGGTGTATCAAAAGAGTCCTTGCCACATCCAAAATGTGCTTGTGTTTCCGCTTAGCCACCCCATTTTGCTGCGATGTATGGGGGCACGTGGTTTGATGAATCACTCCATGAGATCTGTAAAAATTCTTCATACGAGTAGTACAAAACTCTAATGCATTGTCAGTGCGTATAATCTTAATAGTGGGAGCAAACTACTTTATTTCAATAATGAAGTTCTTAATTACAACCGAATGTCTGACTTATTCGTTAACAAAAATAACAAAAATAGTTTGGAACAATCATCCACTATCACCAAATAATATCTATGTCCCAGTTGATTTGGAATATGACTGGGACCCCACACATCTAAATGCAACAAATGAAATAAGGACTTAGAAACAGTAGAGCTAACAGAGTAAGTGGATTTGTGGTGCTTTCCCATCTGACAAGTATCGTAGTGAATCTCGGTGGCTTGTGAAATATGAGGCATGATACGACGTAGCTTGTCTAGTGAAGGATGACCAAGGCGATTGTGCCATTGTAAGGCACTCCCCATAGGAAAACACACATCTCCCTGGCACTATACAGCAAACGGCGTTTGAGACAGGAGATACTCCCCTTTTCATGTTTGCCACCAATCATCCTCCCCGTGAGCTTGTCCTGAAATACACAACCAACATCATTAAAAATCACCTTACAATTGAGATCTTTTGTAATCCGGCTAACATATAATGAACTCATTGGGAAATCAGGAACAAACAGAACATTCGGCAATCTCATACTGAAGGTGACACCTCCCCCTGACCATCAACTCTGGTGTGCCTTCCATTTACCACCTGAACAGTCCTACCAGGACATACAGATTGAAGGTGCTGAAAGCTACTATGATTACCACTCAAGTGCTGGGATGCACCTGAATCTACCAACCAAGTAGACCTGTCAGACACAGCAAAAATAGTCTCTATACCTGAGGAGGCAATAACAGCAGTATCTGAAGAAGATAGAGTCTCCTGAGTAATCTGAGCAAGCCTCTGGACTACATCATCATACTCAACACGTGACACTGTGTCAGATTCTGTCTCAGAAGAAGCATCAACCTGATTGGTGACATGAGGTTTGCCATGCTTAGACCAGCAGGCAACCTTCGAGTGACCAATCCTACCACAGGTGTATGTAGGTCGTGGTTTTCCTGCCTGTCCTTTGCCACGACCATGCCCACGAGTAAAAGAACCACCTCTCATGCCTCGACCTCCACCAACAACTACTGCGGAGGTCTGTCCAGTAATCTCGGGAGAAGCTGCAACAGTAACTCGGCTCAGTCTGCTATAAGTCTCCTCAAGTGTTGGAAGCTTTGACAGTATCAAGATATGAGATCGTGCAGCATCATATTCTGGACCTAGTCTAGAAAGAAAGTGAAGCACTACTGTCTCCTTGTGATACTTTAGATGAGTACCACAAGTGCACACTGGTTTACAAGCATTGCATTTCTCCATAAGCCCCTTCAGAGCAACATAATACTGTGTCAAGGTCTATCCCTCCTGTCTGAGGGAGAACATTATGATTGTTAATATGATAGACCTTGCTAGAATTCTTTTTATGGGAATACGTGACGTGAAGCATATCCCACATCTCTTTAGTAGTTCTGTAATGTATGATGTCGTCTCCAATTTGTGGTGACACGGCATTCATAATCCAGGTTCTCACCAGTGTATTATCTTTCTTTCATGAGGTGTACTTCCCAGCCTTATTCCGAGTCTCTAGCTCTAGTATCAGATGCTCCCTGTCGTGACCCTCAACGGTCATGAGAAAGGTTTGAGACCAACGAGCATAGTTAGTCTCATCCAACTTTACGATCGGGATAAATAACAGATTCTTGTAATTTCTGCTCTCCTGACTTGTCTTCGACGTAACCTCAAAAGATGGAGAAGCCGTGATGCCTCAAGTACCAAGAAGTTACGAAGACCAGATCTGAAATCCTATTTTCATATTCGTTGAACTAACATAGATCACGATAACAAGTGATCTAACCTGAAAACCAAGTCATCGATTGCTTGGAAATCAAGTTAGACATGCATAACAGCCCTCCAACAACTGGTAGGTGCCAACTAGGGTCTGGAGGCACCCCTAGTAGCCCTTAAACGGAGGACTACTTGCTCTCTCTGCGCTGTGTTGGAGCACGAACCCCCACTGGAGGCCCTGCTGCCCTACCGATGAAAGATCAGGCGATTAGATTGCACCTGCTGGAACCTTGTTCCATATCTTGTTTTGGTGTTAACAAAATTATTGTAGATTAATGTTTGTAATTAAGTAATATTTAAGATTTAGATAAAGATTAAGGCAAACAAAGAATAATGACAAGGAGGCACGATGACAGGAGGCAAGACGACAAGGAAGAGTTGATGATAGAAGATCATCTGGAGTTTATTTTGTTCTTTAGATTAGGATTTTACTTTATTAGAATGTATGGCTCTTAACAAAGTAACATAAGTTAGATTGTAAAATTAATTAGAGATAAATTAGGATTAATATTACGATCATTTTCAAAGAACGTACTCAAAAGTTAATCTTTGTAAAATCTCAAAATAAAGGTACTTAAAAGTAACTATCGGTACTATTTATAAGTATTGGTACATGTAAGGCATAGGTTTGAGCCTTTGTCTCAAACTGTGAACAACAAGTACCTGTTCTAAGCAAGAGTACCGGTACTAAGGAAGAGTTCCAGTATCTGATGGTCATGGTTTGAAGACTCAGTTCAGGCCTGGACCTTACGAGTATCGATACCCATGATGAGTACCGGTACCAGGACTCTTGTGTGCTAGCTGTAGAAACACTATGAGCAGCTAATACCGGTACTCATACTTCAGTATCGATACCAACTAGCCATTTGTTCAAGATTGAACAACTGGAAAATTAATTTTGAGAAGATGAACGTTGGGATTTAAACCCCAACGTCTAGTAGACGAATTCTTGAGGTCCTAACTCTATAAATAAACCTTTAAACCCTTAGTTTGCATACAAGAAAAATACAAGAGAAAATTCTAGAGCTATAATTTCATATTTCCACCTTATTTCTCAAGTAAGAAAAAGAAGCTAGCCATTCACTTTCTCTACATTCTTGCAAGCTCAACGACATGTTTTTCTTACGCATCTACGAAGCGATTCACGTCCATCCTAGGCTCTCAAATTGGTATTCTTAATTTTTGTTGGGAGGCATAGGAATTCTTCGTTGTAAGATTTCCTTTTCTTACATCGGTTATTTGTATTTGAGCTTCTTGCTTGTTGGGTTGAAATAAATCCGTTGTAGTTGGGTTGAGGTAACCCGTTAATTACCTCAGTGAGTAAGGTGATTCTCTCGGGGTTGAGGGAATCGGGTTAAAAATCCTAAGTTGGGAGGCTTAGGTAGTGGAGTACCTAAGTGAGTGGGGAACTACTATATTATTTGTCCTTTGTGGTTTGAATCTTTGTGCAAATATTTCTTGTTATTACTAATATCCGCTTGAGTGTTTGTGTGTACGTAGCCATCTATATTAGATCCATCAACACCCAACCTTCCGGCGTCGCCGCCGTTACTCTTGCTCGCCCACAGCAGATTGAGCAGGAACGCGCAACGTTGTGCTAGATCGAGAGTGCCCCCCGCTGCGTTAGATCGAGCAGCAGGAATCGCCCTACTACCTCCGTTGTGCTAGATTGAGCAGCAGGAATCGCCCTACTGCCTCCATTGTGCTAGATCGAGCAGGAATGTTGTTGCCTATCATGCTAGATCACTCGTGCTGCCCTTACAGCGTTGCCGCAAGAGCGTGTTGCCCCTACAGTGCCGCCGTAGATTGGCGTGGAGGGTTTTGCATCACCGTGTACCATCGTTGGGTCCCTTTCGCTGGTCTAGAGGTGTGCCGGTGAAGGTGGGAGGCGGTTAATGGTGGAGGGAGAGACCTAGGGTTTTGGTAGAGGGGTAGGCGGCTTGTTTCGGTGGGGTACTTGAGCACTGATCTAGGATCGTTACTCTGATACCAAGTAGGACAAAATGAATATTCTTATTATGAAAGGAAACCTTACACCTCTTTATATGGGGAGAGGCATTCGGAGAATTACATGTGAGAACCAGACTGAAATATAAAATAACGAAAGGGTACGTAAAGTATAAAAGATAAGTAGAGAGTTCATCAGGAACTATGGTCATTTAGATGTACATGCGTATTCTGATGTTGATTACGCAGGGAGTCTAGAGGACAGACGATCTACCACTGGGTACGTTACCTTTCTTGGGGGGAATTTGATAACATGGAAAAGTAAAAAGCAAGCAGCGGTGTCCAAATCCAGTGCTGAGGCAGAGTACTGGGCAATGGCACATGCTAGTTGTGAGATCATGTGGCTTATTAACTTCTTGAAGGATTTAGGAATTGAAGTTGCAAAACTTGTCCCAATTTTCTGTGACAACGGATCAGTTGTGCTTATTGCTTCCAATCCAATGTTTCACGAGCATACCAAACATATTGAGGTGGACTGTCACTTTGTATGGGGTGACCTCTGGCAAGATATGCACTGCTACTACTAAATTAAAGCAGCAAGTAGTGGATATCTTCACTAAGGCTTTACCTCGGAAGCGTCATGAATTTCTTTGTTCCAAGCTAGGCATCCTAGATATATATGCTCCCACTTGAGGAGTGTTAGTACTATTATTTTTTGTTTATAAGGGCACGTGTTAATTCTCTAGAAACCTGAGGGCTACTTATTTAATTTACCCCAAGGCTCTCTCTATAAAAGAAACCTAGGATTTTCTTGAATAGAATAGAACTCTATTTTCTCCTCCCTTAACAGGAATATAGCTTTCTCTGAACTCCAATGTTGGCTCTTTAGGAATGCACTCTTGTGATGTTTGCCAAGTTCGCGTGCTTTGCATTGGAAGGTGGTTGTTGATGGAATTTGTGGTAGCATTCTTCGAAGTTATGTAGCAAGGCGACCAAATCGAAGGTGCTACAAGTAGCTAGAGGTCCCTCCTGATGGAAGATAGATATGACCTATATAGGGTGACTGCAGAAGGCGGTAGGCACCACCTTTACGGCTGCAAACAATAGTGCATCCTGGTAGAACATTTTTGAATGTTAGGGAAACTACATCAAATATCGCCTTACAATTCAACTCCTTTGTGATTCGATTAATAGATAGTAGGCTTAGAGGGAAATCTAGAGCTAGAAGGATATTCTCCAATTTCATGTGAGGACCCACAGGTACCTTCGCTGACTAATAATGGGGGAATGCTACCCATCAGCTAATAGTATAGTCCTACTTGATGGGACCAGTCAGAGAGTGGAAAACTATCTTGCATCACCACATGTATTGGGATGCACCTAAATCAACTAGTCAGTCTGCTTCCACTGGTATGCCATACTCGCTGTTGGGGATAGTCATTGTTTCTTGTAACAATCCTGGAGCGGCAAAGGCTTGATGCTCGATAGTAGCAACACACTTCTCTCAAACTTCTCGGAACTCTGATTTAACGTGGATGTGATCCTTTCGACATTCCTCAACTCTGTAAGAAAATAATTATAACTGAGGCACACAAGTGGACCCTTGAGTCCCAAACTTGGGTCAAACATGGGTTTTTTAAATTCCCTTTATTCCCGTCTTTCAAACTTGGTCAATGAATTGTCATAGAGGTCATCTCACATAAAATCAGAGTCCTACCACTTCAAATTAGCGAGAAATCTTCACTATTGGTGCATAGAAATCTCCTACTCAGTTTGTAGCCGTATGGATGAACAACCTAAAACAGGATCAACATCTCCTTTATTCCCTTCAAATAGTGCTCGATTGCCTAGAAACTCATCATTGCATCGCTTCAATGATTGCTACAGTACTTCAACTGCTGCTGGATGGAGGTGGAAGTCAAGGCGACACTATTGGGCATCACACAAGCCTTGGTAGTGCTAGTTGGTGGTGTAAGGGCCTTAGTGTTGTTGAGCATCATCCAGGGCTTGGAAACGTCGTTGGGGGTCTCATCGACACTGCAGAAGGCCTGACGGTGCTTAAGCCAAGGCAAGGAACCTGCAGTGACACAAGAGAGTTGCTATAGGTTGTTGGCGCTGAAAAAGGGGGCATGATCACATGAAAACAATGATTTGGCCTCTTTTCTCTGCCCCGCATCATTGGAGAGGGCGATTTGGCTGGTGGCAGTGAGGTAGAGCTATTGTCGGTCACGAGGGAGGCTATAGGCCGGTCGGGAGGCCAATGTCGGTGGTTACTGTAGATTCCTCCTCTCTAAGCTAGGGCTTGGGCTTTTTTTTTTTTCGATTTGTGGAAGATAGAAAGGGGTATGGGAATCAAGGAGAGTGCAAAACATCAGCTTAGGACCACTACTTTGCTACCAGGTTGTTGAGAATAAAAAAAAGCAAAAATGACTTCACTACGAAATCCTAGGCTTCTATTCATAGAGGAGAGGCCAAGGGAAAAATAGTGAACAAACCTCTCTACTACAAGGAAGTAAGAAAAACAAGTAATAGACTAAAGCAAAACAAGATGAAAACTATAAAACTCTCAACAAAAATCTTGGAATTTGAACAAATATAAATCATATAAAAATTGTCAAATAGAATAGAGATAAATTTTTTGTATTGAAATGGGTAATGATATCAGCAGTTGATTTTAACATTCATAGATATTTCTCTCAAAAAATATTCATGGACTTTTTGGAAGTTTATCAATTATATATCTTATGTCATATTTGCTATATAATTTGTCTAGAAAGAATTCACCTATATAAAAAATATGCTGATTCCTCGAAATTTTGGAGAAACTTCTCCAACCTTGGTATTCAAACTAACTTGTTACTGCTACACATCAGATCTGCTTGTGGATATACCTATGGATAAATGACAACTCATTGGTTGAATCTATTGGAAATTTATTTATGGCAGGTATACCTTGATTTCACATTTGTTAATCTTACAAATTCTGTCATTTCTGACTGTTGCATTGGTTTTTCATTTTCAGTTGTTTCGTTTGTAGCAGCATTGGGTTTCTTAATATATGGTTCCGGGTAATCTTTGGGAAACCGCTTTTTTTGTTTATGTTGAAAACTTGATCTTCATGTAGAAGCCAGAATTTCGTTTCACATATATTTTCATTTTCTTATCTTGCACTGATGTCATTATATTGGCTATGGTTATTCCGTTCACAGGTTGTTCTGCTTGCTGAGACGATTTCCAATTGCATCAAAGGGGAGACAGAAGAAACTTAATGAGGTATTAGAAATATATGGTTATTTATCTTGTTACTCCGAAGTTATCCTTGTGACTTAAGATATGCTGTTCACATATATTTCTTGTTTAGATGAGACATCTTTTGAGATTGCTATTGTGCTCTAGCTTGATATCCGATCTTATGAATATTGGTGAATCCTTAGTAACTAGTACCTATACAAAGTAAAATTTGACATGGTTTTACAATTTCATACTTACCTTGTTGAAGATCAAACCCCAAGAACTTGCTAATCCTCTTTCTTTCGGTAGTCTATTTTCTTGATGCTATATCCATAGACACTTTTTGCAACCCACGTGAGTTGGGAAGGACTGAAGGAGAAAATACATGACACCCACACATCAGCTGTTATGGTTCATTTGATACCTCTTCATGTTAATTTGCTTGAGGGCTGGATACATCATGTACTGGAACACTCACTATCAGGAGTTCACTAGACGAAGGCTGATGGGATTATGTAGACTAGGATCGTGAGATTTGTGCTCTTTGGATGAAGGAATTAAGGCTGCTTTGCTCAAGGAAGTGTTTAAGGAGGAGGTGCTGTTGGCTATGAGGGGGCTTAAGGTGGAAGGTGCTCCTAGTCCCTATGGCTTATAGGTTTTCTTCTTTAGGGGGGGATGTTGTTGGGTTAGATTTCATGGCCATGGTGCATTAGTTCTTTGAAGGAAATCAGGACTTCTATAAATTGAGTAGGTTATTTTTTCCACCACCTAAAAAGGCTGGTGTTGAGACCATTGATGAATATATACTGATAACTTTGTTAAATGCAGTGTACTTGATTTTGGCGAAAGTGTTGGCAAATGGGTTGCATGAAGTTTTGCCTTGGATTGTTAGTCATGTTCAATCTACTCTTATTAGTGGGAGATCATTGCAGGAGTCCATCTTTGTAGAGATGGTGGCTGCTTAGTGGAGACTAGGAGAGTCTTCTTTCTTATGGAAGGTAGATTTTTCTAAGGCCTATGACTTGATGTCGTGAGCTTACTTGTAGGGAATTTTGGGAAGAGGTTTTCTGGAGGCTTGGAACAGTTGGATGAAGAGGTGTGTCACCACCACATCTTTTGACACTTTGGTAAATGGAGACCGGGTGGCTCTTGGACTCAACCTTAGTGCGGAGTGCGACAAGGTTGTTTGTTAGCACCTATGTTATTTAATTTGGTGATAGATACCTCGGCTGCTTTGGCCTTCAAGGTGTGTGATGGAGGACTACTTTCAGGCTTTAGGTTGGGGTCTACGAGAACTTTTCTTACTCTAATTTTGCAGTACGTAGACGACATTACCTTCTTCATTGAGGAGGGTCCCCATGAAGCTAAGCACCTGATTTCTGTGGTCAGAATTTTTGGAAAGATTTTGAGTCTAGAAGTAAATCACAGGAAATTGGCTCATCCCTTTTGGTATGGTGAGGGAGGATTTGGAGGCCACTTCTGCATATCTGCAAACTCCGGTGATTCACTTGCTGATCTCTTACTTGGCATTACCTTTAAAAGGGAAGCGTTTGTTGGCTAGAGACTGGATCGTTTTGATGGCGTGTATAAGCAAGAGATTGAATTCTTGGAGTGGGAAGCTTTTTTCTAGAGGTGGTAGGCTGGTGCTTCTGAAGGCTATTTTTTTCTTTATTCACATTTTTTATTTGTCAGTTTTCAAACCTCTAAGGAAGGTGCTTTAGCAGCTGGAGGTTATGCGGAAGAGGTTTTTTTGGAAGGGGTCGAACCATGATGGTAGATTTTTACAGCTAGTTGCTTGGGTGCCATCTGCCAACCTAAGAGTAGTGAGAGGCTGGGTGTTAGAATGCTTTTTGCTTTCTATGATGTGTTAGTGATGAAGTGGGTGGTGAAGTTGTTCAAAACCATGGGAGATGGTACGCCCCGTGTAAGGCGCTGGGTATGTGAGAAATCATGACTAAAACTTGGGTGTTGCTACTCCCATGTCTAAGAGTTTGAAGATGACAAGGCTTAGTCTTCTTGAGTGCACATAAGGGCACATGTGCCATTGCTCCTATACCTCGCTAGCTAGTGTACTGTACTTGGTTTCTCCGAGTGTGCATAAGGTCACTTTCGCTGCCATTGCTCTTACCCCCCAAGAGCACCTCGAAACACTCTAGGTGTGTGAGAGTGCACCCCATCTATGTGTCTACGCTGATTTATCTTTCTTCATCAAGTTGCCTTGGGTTGCAAGCACATGTCCTTCAAGGCCTAAAATCAACCCTTTTTGTCGGGTCAATTGGAGGTCCTAAGATGTGCCTTCGGGCAATGCTTTGATGATGCTTCAGCAATGTGTTGCCCTAATGTTGGTCCCAAATCGAAGGTGACCATCGTAGGATTTTAACAAGTCTTGTAAGACCCCTTTGATATAAAGAAGCAAGTCAAAATGGGAATCAAAGCCCCCTAACAGAGGGGTGATGCTTCGGCAGCGCCTAGCGGTGCTCTGGTGAGGTGTCGATGCTCGACTTGGCCCCAAACACGAGGTGACTTCCTTAGGGTTCCAATGAGACCCCTAGGGCTCTCTTAGATTAAGAGGAGAGGGGCAACACAGGGTTTTGAACCCTCCACGTGTTGCTGACGGCATTGCAGTGGAGGAGGAGCGTGGCGGTGCTCTGGCGAGGTCAAAGGAAGCCCGGACCACCTCTGTTTGATAGCATGGCCTCCAAGGAGTCTATTGGCTCCCTCAAATCCTCGATTAAGCAAGGTTTGAGAGGTTAAAACCTTGATCCAAACCAACCCCACCAAGGGTGGCGTCAGTCATGTTAGGCCCTCTTGTGGGCATGTGGTCGGCCGAACGGTTATCGGAGAGGTTCGATCTGGCAGCAGGGGTTTGGATTACTCCAACACTGGTGGTCCCACGCTGATGGAGGTTTGGTAGCGATGTCGTCTTTTGCTCAGGCGACGGGAAGAATAGCAGCAACAGAAGAATAGTGGAAGACGAGAGAAGTTGGGAGGGGAGAGAGCCTCTCCAGTGGCTTGCCAGAGGCCGGTGCCGCCACCGAAGGGTTTTCCCCCCCTCTGGGGTTTCTTCTAATTAGCCATAAGAAATCAATGACTCGGATACCATGTTGAGATTAGGGTGCTATGGAGCGTGTAGGCCTCTTCCCACAAGGAGAAGAGACGTAGTAGCAGTAGCAACAGCAAGGTGAACAAGGCTTGCTATCCTATTCATGTGTAGAATTGGGAGTGGAGAGAGGGCAACATGGAAGAGAGAGGAGAGAGATGAGAGGAGAGGAGCTGTAAATCTGATTTTATTATAATGCTAACTCAAATAATAATGATAATGTTCTCTCTTATTTATAGAGAGATTACAATCCTACTTCCATAACAACTGTTCGTAAAATTAGGAAACAAATCAATCTAAAACAGAAAACACAACTAAATCACCACCTAATCAACACCAAATCCTAATTTATTCTTAACAAATTTGGGCTTTCTTAGCCTTCAAGCATGTTTGGTGGGCCTTCCCTTTGTTGCAGCCATGTGGACTATCCATGTGGCCTGTTGTGCCATGTGGTAGTCCATGTGGCATATTCTTTTTTTTTTGTTTTGTTTTCTTGATTCCTAACACTCCCCCGCAAGTCGGAATGCGAGAGACAACAAAGACTTGGTAATGTTGCTACACCATTCTCTAAAGAGTTGAGGATGGTCTCTGTGCCTCTTCTTCTACGCTCGAGAGTTGAGCCCTTCATCTTGACATTTTCCGATGTGTTAGAGGGGTTCCACATCCTTCCTTGAAGAGTATGGCGCCTTGCTCGTGAGCCAGAAATGACAATTGGCTTTTCTTCGAGCCAAGGTCACTAAGAGAGTGAAGTCGATGCATTCGTGGTGAACCTCTAGAGGCTACACTATGCCTCTTCTTCACATTCTTGAGTCAGAGTTGATGCGACAGCCACTGGTCCTGGCGCACCCTCAATAGTCGGTTCTCCTTTGGCACCCTTAGAGGTTGATGCGATTTCCGTGGTGCTTGTCCTTCGCCCCTTTGATCTCCTTTTGGCGCCCTTTGTTTTAGAAGAACCTCCTCTTTTGGAGAATAAAAAATTGGATACAAAGGCACCATGTGAACTGAAATGCCTTTTGATAAATCTCCTTGTTTTTCTCTTATTTTATTGCATCTTTCACTCCTTTGGTGGTCAACATTGCTTCGTTCTCCGCTATCTTCCTCAATCTACCTTCTTGGCTTTGCAAAGGTGTTAGTAGCTCTGGGACTTGGATCTATGTTGAAAAGATATGCCAAAGGTGACGTTGTCTACGTGGAGAAGTTCTACGCAGAAGTGCTTCTCCCACAGAGAGTTCACGCATAGCACTTGAGCATGACTCCTTTTTCCTTTTCCTTGTTTCATGCACGTTGGATGTCCTCAGGGAGAGTCTAGACCGTTGGCTCTAATACCATGTTGAGATATTTGAGTAGAATATTTGTTCTATTCCATAACAAAGCCAAGTCTCTCTTTATATATAGAGAGGGTTTGTTACAATAAGGAAAACACACTAAAATGCTAAAAATAACAAACTAAAATTAGTAAGACACTTAACTAATTAGATCCTAACAACTAACTAATTAGATCCTTATATTTATTTCTTAACAGTAGTGTATGAGGACTTTATTGAAGAGCGAGCCATCCTCTATTGTTGCTATTGCCACTAGCTTTGTGGCCAATTCTGCCTATGCTTCTATGAGTTTTTCCAGAGCATCTATTCCTCTTGTTGGAAATCTCGATGACCTTGATGATTGGTGGGGGATTTAAGCAAGGGTCTCATCTCCTAATACTGGCTACTTGAGATCGTTTCTCTTCTATTGCTAATATTGATTGGGATCTCTTATTTCTGCCTACTTAATGTTGCGTGGGATTGTCTCCTACTCTACTACTATTTTGTTTGGGATTGTCTCTTATTGCTTGCCTACTCTTGCTACTTGCCTACCATTATTGTCTTCCTACACCTCTACCTAAAAGATGTCCTAAGGGAAGTTTTTTGTCTTGTCCTTTGTAGCAAGTTGGGCTCGAATGTCATATACGCTCCAACTTGAGGGGGAGTGTTAGAATATTAGGAAGTAATAAGTCTTTAGGATTATAATTGAGTCTATTTTTATTAAGATTAAGGTCTCATTTGTTTTGCGAGATTGGTTTGGTGGGGTTGCAAATTTCGTGCTCGGGATTATGTGTCCATCCCGGGATTAGAAGGCTTGATTATTTATTTTTGGTATTTGTCAAAACCCAGGATTATAGCGAGTAACCTCGCGTTTGGCAAGATTAGAGTGTGTTTCCAGGGACTTGAAACGTAGAATAGGTAATAATTTAATAAAGCCATCGATGGATTGAGATAATCCACCGGTGGGAAGTAACAAATGTCTAAATCAATTGACTGGTGGATATAGAAACACACCGGTGTAAAGTAAGGGCGAACGGGTGCACGGACTTGAAAAAATATTAAATACATTTGTGGATCTGAAGAGTCGGTATAGAAGGCCAACTTCAAAAAACGTGTCACTTGCATACACATTCGTTTGGTTGAGACAACGTTGCTGCCTCTCGAAGACTCATTTCCTTCATCGAGTTTGCAAGCTTCTTTGCAAATGGCAGTGCATACAAGCACCAAGAAACCCAATTATTGTACTAAGAACGAGTAGATCAATGTTAGTTTGGAAAGAACAGTGGCCTTGTGTGTAGCATTTTTTATGGTCGTTGTAGGGTTTGGAGAGGTTACTTTCCTCTTAAGTAGGATCAAGAGGTGGAAATTTGTCCGTGGAGAGTGGGTTTGCTTGTAGGAAAAAGGTGGTTAGGCATCCGGTGGATTTTAATTGTGAACCATGTGTTTGTAGTAGTAAATGCACTGGTGGACTTGACGATGGAACCACCAGTGGAGAATGGGTATGAAGCGGTGTAATAAAGAAAGCCATCGGTGGATTTTCATTGAGGAACTTTGTGGATTGTATAAATCAACCGGTGAGAAGTCTTTATCCACCAGTGGAGAATGGTTATGAAGTGTTGAAATGAAGAAAACCACAGGTAGATTTCCATGAGCAGCTTTGTGGATTGTAAAAATCAACTGATGGGAAATCATTGTCCATCGGTCGAGAATTGTTATGAAGCATTGTAGTGAAGAAAACCACCAATGGAATTTCCTTGAGCAACTTTGTGGATTGTATAAGTCAATCGGTGGGAAATGATTGTCCATCGGTGGAGAATGGTTATGAAGGGGAGAATTGTAGAAAACCACCAGTGGATTTTCATTGATCAACTTTGTGGATTGTAAAAATCATTCAGTGGCTTTTTATTGTCTATCGGTGTAAAATGATAATGCATCGGTTGATTTTTACAATCCATCGGTTGAGAAGTAAAACCTTTGTATATATAACATGAGTCCACCAGTTAATTATTGATAATCCACCGATGGGTTTATGAGGTTAGGCCATCTTGTTGATGTTTTATAGGGAGGTCGACCATAAATGCACGTTGCGTCTATTAAGAAGGCACTTAAACTAGTTAAGGATGATGTGAAGGAGTTTGGGAAGACTCCTTTCGTTGAAATGGTTAATAAGGAGAAGTTATTCCCTCAAATGAAGGATAGGGAATTGTATGGATTGCTGGTTGACGCATACAATATTGATAGGAAGGAATTTGAGCTTGGAGAACTCAGGTTGAAACTTGCAATCACGTTGAGAAGATGATGATTTGGAGTGATAACTTCTTGACCCTTAAGCCAAAGGTTAAGTTGTTGGTTCTCATGACCATTGGGTCGTTTCTTTTGTCATATGGAGACCAAGCCATCATCACATCGCTCTTCGAGATGGTTGAAGATTTGGAGTCCCTTCCTTCATACAACTGGGCTGAAGTTGTTCATGACTTCCTTTACAAAGGGCTTCAAGAGAATAAGCTGAAGGAGCAAGCCCAACTGAAAGGTTGCGCCTTGTTGCCAATGTGGGCGACAGAGATGTTTAGCATGATGGACGCATTGAATGAGGATGCACAACTTGTTGAAAGATACAACCACGAGAAGATCTTCACCGAGAGAGCTAATGGTGTTGGTCTTGATTTGATGGCAGCAACGAAGGATAAGCTTAGGGAGCGACCATTTGGGAAAGAGTTCCATGAAATGGAGAGGAAGTGATGTGCTTCAGAATTGGGCACAGTGGCGGATGAAGGAAATAAGAAAAGAAGAGGAGGGTGAAGAACTTCATTCAGAGAGAATTGGTGAGGAGAGCAACATGGTTGCTGATGGGGGAGTAAATGAAGGGGGAAGATCAACTGATTTAAATATGGTAATGGTGGAGGAGATGTATTTGGAAAATATAAAGAGAGAATTGAAGATTGTGAGTGCGGATAATATTTGGTTACGAGGAATTGTTATGAAGCTTATTGAAAAGGAGACCCTTCGGGGAGAGATGGAGATGATGGAAGCTTTTTTAGCTTATTTGGGTGAGGATATGTTGGGGGGTAGGGATGCTTTGGAAGGGGGGGAGCACTTGAGGTCAGGGAAGAGGAGATGAACATGGAAGGTGATGTTGAGGATGAGGAAGTGAAGGAGAATGCAACAGTGGAGGCCAAGGAGGGAGACGTTGAGGAGCAACACCTCTAGGAAGGACATAAGGAGGTGGAAGAGCTTCCTTCCACTTCGACCGACCATGGGGAAGGAGGATCTGAACTGGGTTTTTAGGTGTGTGCTTACCATCTAAATTTTAATATAAATGGTAAGGCGACTGGTGTTTTTATGAATTGCAATCAACTGGTTGGGTTCGTAATACAACCAGTTGGTTTATGAGACAACCCTTGTGTTTTACGAATCATATGGTTGGGTTGGTAAATCAACCGGTTGGTTTTATGGAACAACCCTTATTTTTTACGAATCAATCGGTTGGTTTTACGAGAGAACCAGTGTGTTTTACGAGTCAACCGGTGTATTTTACGAGTCAATTAGTTGATTGTTATTACATGTTGGATCTGTTGGTTTAACAATCAATCGGTTGGTTTTTAAAATCAGCCGATTGATTGCCGATTTAATTGGGAAGTCAACCGGTGTGTCATTTAAATCATTTGTACTTTTAAAGTGGACGTTCCACCGATTACCTTATATTAGATTGGTTGTTCAAAGCAAGGACAAGGATTTAGACATTGAAGGAAAAGGGGAGGAAGTGGGGAAGAAGCTCATCCTTAGACGACCTAGAAAGCAAGTGGCACACAAACCTCTGCCCAAGGTCTTGCAACCAAAGAAAAGGACATTTACGAAGATTGCAAACCTTGACAAGGAAATGTTGAAGTGCCTTTCAGAGTCGGAGAAATTAATGGTTGATCGATTGACTGAGTTTCGCAAACCAAAAGATCAAGTGACATGGACGATGGGAACGAAGCCTGTTGAGTGGAAATCAATGCAAAATGTCCTTGTAGCTAGTGGGTTCATGGATGGTAAGGTTAGTAAAGGTAGAAAATTCAACCAGTAGTTATCCATTCCTTTGTGTAACATTTTAGTACTATGTTACAGGTTCTCGATGCAATCATTGAAGTATTGAAGGACAAGTTTGTGGACGATGGAGTAAGGACAAGGACTCTTGTCTCTGACGCTAATTTTTTTTGTTTATGTTGAGTATAAGAACATGGAGAAAATTGATGAGTATATTAAGGAGGTTGGAGATCTGTGGGGTACTTGTTAGTACATTGTGATACCAATGTGCTTGCGAGATGTGTCTCATTGGTTGCTTGTTGTCGATATTGCCCACAAGATTATGACCTATTACAACAACAATGTTAAGTACTAGGATAGAGTACACAACAATGCACTTTTGCTCGTAAGTGTTTACTCTGCATAATTTCAGTTAAATGTTGTTTTAGAACAAATTTTAACTAATGCTTTGACGTACATGCTAGTTTGATTTGATGCCTCAACTATTGGAAAGAAGAGGTGTGTAGAACGACGGATGGCAGGAACACCAGCCCACCGATTCACCACAGCAAGGAAACTTTAGCAATAATTGTGGAATATTTGTCACGTGATGGATTGAATGCTTGCTGCGGGGTTTGCAATCGATCGAGGTCATAAAACATCACGACGTCTACAAATATGGGGCTTTTTATATGGCTATGATATTGAAGCATAGCTTCACACACATCGAATCTATTTGAGCACATCGTTTTCCTTAAGTTTTCCTTCATGTAGATATGTTGACATATGCCAAACTTCCTCTATGTTGTATGAGGTATTATACGTTGCTATGGATATGTATTATGCCTAACTTGATGTAGATATGTAGACGTGCACCAGTGCTTTTATTACCAGTGGATTTCATAAATGCATTGGTGCTTTTTATACAATGAATGATTTCTCACCGGTGTATTTCTAAAATGCACATGTATTTTTGTTGTTTATAGTTTCCTATTGGTGGATTTTTAAAATGCATCGGTGTTTTTTTCTTGCGAATGAATTCTCACTGGTGGATTTAAAAAATGCATTGTTGTTTTTATCTTGCGAATGAATTCTCACCGGTGGATTTAAAAAATGCACCGATGTTTTTATCTTATGAATGTTTTTTCACCGGTGGATTTTAATATAAATGCACTAGTATTTTTATCTTGCGAATGAATTCTCATCGGTGGATTTTAAAAATGCACCGATGTTTTTATCTTGTTAATAATTTTTCATTGGTGGATTTTAAAAATGCACCGGTGTTTTTATATTCCGAATGAATTCTCACCGGTGGATTTTAAAAATGCACCGGTGTGTTTGATTTGTCATTGATTTCGGACCGATGAATTATGAAAACTCAATTGGTTTGTTCACATTGCAAAATAGTATCCCAAGTGTAAAACGATGATTCAACCGGTGTATTTAAACAACACCTTTGTGTTGATCTTGCAAATCACTAATCAACCCTTGATATATGTAAACTCAATCATTTCCGGTCAATTCCATTGCATTGCTACAATCCGAGCAACAACAAAGATAATGAATTGTGTTGAGAGAAGCCAATGTTCAAATCCTATTACATATAAGGCAACCTTCAAAAATCCTATTACATATAAGGCAAATCTTATTACATCTAAGGCAAGGTGGATTTGAGAAATAGATATATCGAAACATGAAGTTGACAGAGCATCTTCAAAATTCAACCTTCAAATTTGTAATTGAACAACAACATCCTTTCATGGAGTTCAAGGAATAAGATTACATTAATAAGATTGAAGAAAGGCAAAAGGAACTTGACTAAAGGCAAACACAATAACGAAAGGAAATTTAATAGAAATCAGGTACAAAGCAAATAAAATTGAACTAAATCAATGTCTATAATCCACCCACAGTGCATGTGCAAGTTGGTCTCTTATGAATTCACCCGCGTGAATAGCACTGTCATCCACGACATCATCACACAACTCCATATCACCTATATGCACCTCTTCTTCAAGTGCATTGTGGAAAATCTCATCGTCGTCATGCCAACGGCATATCATGTTGTGGATGATACAAGCCATGACGATAAAGCGTTGGTTCTTGAAACTATAAAACGGTTGAGAATCAAGCATCTTGAAACATTTCTTAAGGACTCCAAAAGCTCTCTTGACGACATTGGCAAAGTTAAGCATGTCGGTGGTTGTACAACTCGTAGCTTCGATATTTGTTTGTTCGATTGTGATACACTTGGAGGTGATACGATACTCCCCGAACAGGAGCAAGGAAAGAGTCGGTGTTTGCGTAACCAAGATCCACAAGAAACTTATGTCCACTCGGGACATTCAGTTCATTTCTAATCGCCCATCGTAGCACCCTCATGTTCGCAGTAGAACCTTCCCAACCGGTATCGACAGACAAATTTCAGGTTGTAGTTGACTGCAGCTATGATGTTTTGACTCGTCCAACTCTTACGATTCCTAAATCGAGCCTAATCTGCCGTTGGCATTGTCACTTGAATGTGACGTCCATCTATTGCTCCTATGATGTCCTGCGGAAAATTTTATAAAGATACAAATTGACCAACTATCAACCGTGCTCGAATTAATAATGGCATGAAAAGGAATATAACGATCTCCCGGTTATAGTCAAGTACCTGGAAGAAAGGGAAAAATTTTTTATTCTCCTTAATGTGTTTAGGCATGTCGAAATGAACGGTTGGCATCCGAATAAACCGTCGCTTCAAAGAGGCGAACGCTTGCAATACGTTATTAAAATATCTAGAAATGGTTTCCCCCGAGTGTTGGAAGTGTTCAATGAGATGCTTGTTTGAGTCTGTCTGAGAAACAGCAAGCAGGAAAATTGCTAATTGTTTGTTTATAGTTACCCCTCATGAATTGTGTAGATCAGTCACTTCCTTTGGGTACTCTGAAGGCGCTATGAAGGTGTGCTTGCTTAGCCTCAACTCATTCTAGCAACGACTCTGATAGCCGTCGGTTAGCTCACGAACCCAGTTGTGTCCAGGTAAAGCGCAATCATTTTGTTGACATTGGCATACAGGGCATTCGATACATGAGTAATACGCTATTGCAAGTGATATAGCAACATCTACCATAGATATTTGATTGTCCTTCGTATCGGATTCCTCAAAGGATAATGATTGATTTTCTCCGGAAGTCATACCCATTTTACTAATGTTGAAATATATGAAATATAAAGTTATATATATATCCAAATGATTTACCATGAAAGGATTGCCACCTAATTGATTAAATGACTAAATTAGTTTTAATGTCTTACACGAGTATGGAAATATAAACTCTGCGACAACAACGAAAAGAAATATACACTACCGATAAAAGTTCTACGCATACTAAATTGCGTAGCACATATACTACAAGATAGTATGAACATAAAGTCAAATCCACCTAGATTCCTACCCCCAGGGATAGACAAGTACTGTTTCAACCAACTATATCAAAACCTATAATCACCGTGAATGTGCCTTCGTAAGAAGGCCCCCAACTCCGCATCTGACAACACAACTTCCTTGAAAATTTTCCTCAAACTAGAATTCGTGAAAACATCTGCCAATGCAAGAAGATCGTCGGGAGTGATGTTCAGCACTCACATGCGCAATATCCGCAAGCACTCGCGGATGTTATCGGCTGATTGGTTTGCCCTTGGTGTCGGACTTACATGATGGTTAACCAAGGTCCTCATCAACTCCGTGAACTCATCGGGCAACAACGACGCCGATCCACTTGCAGCGGTGCCTACCTTCATCCTACGTTTCGCCCCACTTGATGTTCCTCCAGAAGGACGCTTAGACCCATGTGTCTCATACTGAAGGACTTCCATGCACTTCAGAAGGGTTAAGTATTGGGGGCAAATAAATTAGTACCCGTGTATAGAGCATGGAGGTAAGACCACAACTATTCTGGCATGTATTTTGAAACAATGTTGAACCACCCCCATCACCAATGTTCGACGAGGCTTGTGGGTCAACATAAGCATTAGTGTCGTGAACAGCGTCCTCGGTGTGCTCTTTAATTGTCATGTTAACTTGTTCTTGAACATTAGATGACATTGCATGCTCACCAGTTGCTGGATCTTTCCCAACGATTTTGTGAACATCATCAAAGAAGATGAAAGGCTTATCACACAGTTCTGCAAGTTCGGGTGGGAGTTACAACACATTCAAATTGATACATTTAATCTTAATGAAATGTAGGTTTTATAATTCTTATGCCTGCGACATTGTTATTTACCTGATTCCAAACTGATGGTGATAGTTCTACTGGGCAACCTGTGCGAGGGTCCATTCCCCAACCACTCTTGCTTAACAAATCTAAATCGTGTTTTCTCTTAAGCTCCTTCCATTAATTGAGTATTTGATTGTGGGTGTACTACAAGCCCGTCGCCACAACTCCTTATCAATCTCATTCCATGCCATCTTTGTGAAAGACCCCTTCAACCAGTGACCCTCATGGTAGTGCTTGTCCAAAATCTTAGCCTTTTACATTCGTAAGTTGTCTGATGATCCCATTTCTTAGCCTTCTTCTGACTGGACGTTGAAGGTTGAGATGACATTCTACAAGGGGAAGTGTTGGATTCTCACAAATAATGAGCTTCCCATGGTACTTGCTTTTTTGCTAGTGTTTCTTACTTGGTAAGAAATGCACGGGTGTGTTCCCTCACCAAAAATTTCCATTAAATCGGTTGATAGCGGGAAAACACTTGAAGATGCACATAATCAACTGGTGGAATCATAATAACCCATCGATGTATTGCTATAAATCAACTGTTGTGTTATCGACCAAAAGGTTGAACTTGGAAATACACCGGTGGATCTACATAATCAACTGGTGCATTCTTGAAAATCAACCGGTGTATTTTCGATCAATAGGTTCAGAGCAAAAAACACATTGGTGGATGTACATAATCAACCGGTGGAAACATAATAACCCATCGATGTATTCCTATAGATCAACTGGTGTATTTTCAATCAATAGGTTCAAAATGGAAAACGCACTGGTGGATGTACATAATCAACCGGTGGAAACATAATAACCTGCTGACTTATTCCTATAAATCAACTGGTGTGGTTTCGATCAATAGGTTGAACTCGAAAATACACCGATGGATGTATATACTCAACCGGTGGAAACACAATAACCCACCGGTGTTCCTGCAAATCAACTTGTGTATTTTTGATCAATAGGTTCAGAGCGGAAACACACTGGTGGATGTACGTAATCAACCGGTGGAAACATGATAACCCACCGATGGACTCCTGTAAATCAACTGGTGTGTTTTCGATCATTACGTTGAGGGTGAAAACACACTGGTGGATGTACATAATCAACCGGTGGAAACACAATAACCCACCAATGTCTATTGATAAATCAACCGGTGTATTTTGATAATCAACATGTATTTTTCACAAAACACATTGGAGATAAATAACAATCGCACAATTGTAATCAAAGAAGACGAACACACATGTCAAGCAATCTACATGCGAAGGCCTTCTCCAAAGCGACTGCAGAAGATAGCCACGCATAACCCCAGATTACAAAGAGAAGCATTGAATGAAACCTCAAGAAAGGGTCATTTACCTTTGGTATTTGATGCTTCCTCCGACTTGCATTTAAGCAAGGATAATAAAACCACGAGAAGCACGAAACAATATCTTACAGCTGAAATCCTTATATAGCCGCTACGTGACCTCACCATTAATCTCCAACTTCCAAGTGAATTGGCAGATGCATGGGAGCAGTAACTGGAAGTCTCCATTAGATGACAATCCACAGAGTAGCCACTTCCCAACAACATGGTCATACATCCATCGGGAAGATGGGAAATGTACAACCTTCTTTAACACACCCCTAGCTAGGATTTCACAACAAAAGAATACGTTGGGTACAACTTTTGTCAAAACAACATAGCCTTGCACTAAAAGCCGAATAGGGTTCAACATAAAACAACTTCTGCTCACCTTTTTGAAGTATACAACAAGAGGCAGCTTCGACTTCATAGCAATCCACCCATCGATTCACCGTTGCCACCTCCAGCTACGACAAAAAGCACGACCAACCATATCCCAGTAGCCTCCCAGCTCAACTATGCCAACCCTCTTTCTCGCCATTACTTTCCTCCAACCACCACCAGATGTGCTATGTGTATTGATAGGCACACTAGGTAACAATCCCGAGCTCCTCGATAACTCCAACGACGTGGGATAGAGCATGGGATGAAGCCATCCCACCCTACCCAGGTGGGATGAATACGAGTTTATGCCCGCTATCCTGTGGTTCCACCATCCCAGCTTTAACCCTCCCAAACAAGGGATCAAACAACCAAACTCGCAAAATGAGGCCTAAGAGTCTTAGTAAATTTTAAATTCCTAGTTGGGTTTCTTATGCAATTTTTGCATCCTTTCTCATATGAGGCATTATTTTCTGCAACAATCATTGTATTTATCATTATGCTCATCAAAATATATAGGATTTAGATATTAGAAAATATGCCCATATTAATAAGAATTGTAGAGTTTAAATGTTAGAAAATGCAATGTTGACCGATCCTACATCACTCATGGACCATACACTTAATCAATGACTTGACTAATGAAATAATGGGATTTATTTTTGCAAACTTGACTACATATGAATTGGTTGCTTTGATAAGTCTACCTGGTAGAAAATGCGATAATTTTGATAGGAAAATCCATCTTCCTAATGGAAATCTATTTTGCTTAAATTAGATGCTGGAGTTTGGAAGCTCGTTGGGGACCTTCTTCTACCTTGAGTCCACATGTAAGGAGAGAACAAAGGAGAGCAGTGTTGGTGTGAGAAGAGGGAGAGGGGAGAGGAGTTTTTGGAATAGAAAATATTATTACAACTCAATTAACATGCAAGTATTACTCTCCTTTTGAAGAGAAGCAATCTTATCTCTAAAAATAGAAAATATGAAATTCAATCCTAATCAACCAAACATAGGAAACCCAACAAATCCTATTTATCTCTAGAACAAAATTGCCACAAGTGACATAGAACAACCTTGGCATGCAGGCCAAAACCCTAAGACCATGGTGGCCGACCCTTATGGATCCATAGTGTCACGTGGATAGTTCCACGTGGCTTCTTTATTCCATGTTAACATAGAGCACAAACTTGTTGCTACATTAGCTTCTTGAAGTGGAATACCTTTTAGGTTGTATTTGATTGCAAAAATTGGATTACATCATATGACCTTTTAGGCTATTTTTGGTTGCAAAATACATTCTGAATAACTTGGTGGATGGAATAAGTAGAAAAGATGTTTAGCTCAGGAGGCTTGATAAATAGGGAGTTGGATGTGATATGTAGATAGATGTGTTGTAAGTGGACTGTTCGATTGGATTTTTGATTGATTGGTTAGATAAATATTGGATTGGATGTGACGTGTAAATGGGTGCATTGTAAATTGCATCACCATGTTTCACATTCCCATTTACTTGGAGTTGTAGCAGTTAATTCCCTTGAGAGGGATATCTTGCGAAGATATTTTGGTACCAAACAAAGCCCTAGCAGGAATATATGAATATAATTGTTGATTATAAGGATATATTTCCTATTTCCTCTTTCTTTATGGGTGTTTGTATAATTAACCAAGTTCTCTCTATTATAAAAGAGAGGTTAGGATTTCCTTTGAGTAGTAATACATCATTTTTTCTCCAAATGATATCAAAGCAGCAGTTCTAGGCTAGTGCTCCAATATCCCATCAAATACTCACCTAAAAGGATGATTGAATCACCAATACAAGGGTGATTCAACGGAAGAAGGCCGACTAGATTGCAACTGCAGTAGCAACATAGGTGGAAGGCCTCCCAACACTGCTGCCGTCGTTGAGAGGCCTTTGGCTACGCTGGCAACGCCATCGGCACACACAGTGCCGTCGTAGGGGGTGCTGACTGTCTGTCGGTAGCTCAATAGGCTGGATATTGGTTGAGTTTCCCGGTTGTTGGTGATGTGATTCGCCTGATGAGGCTTCTCTCACTAGTGATGAGTCTTCTTTCACTGTTGATGAAGATTCTTCTCTGAAGCATGATGAGCCTTCTTTAATGCAAAGATGTGATTGGTCCAAGGAAAGGGCTTGTGTGTGCAGACCAAGAAGACCCGAAGAAGAAAAGGGCTGGAGGAGCATGGGTCATTGATTTCAGTGCTTCTATTCAGTCGGAGAAAATAACTTGTCTTATTCTCAAATGAAACCCTACACCTCTTTATATAGAGAGAGGTGTTGGGAAAATTACATCATAAGTCCAATAAGACAAGAAACAAGACAAACAACTCCAAATGAAACTAATACGTGCTCTACCACCACGCCCCCTTAAGTTAGAGTATATATATTAATGATGCTCAACTTGGAACATCTATCAAAAGTAGATATGGAAAGGGTCCTCGTGAATATGTTTGCAATCTGATTTTCAGACGATACAAATGAAGTGTAAATAATTCCACGTTGTATCAAGTCTTTAGTGTAGTGGCAATCAACCTCAACATGCTTTGTCCACTCATGAAACATTGGGTTGTTTGCAATATAGGTAGCAGCGCGATTATCAAATCTCATCTCCATTGATCCCTCTTCCTGAATATGGAGATCTTATAGAACAGATCTGACCCAAACCATCTCTGCAGCTATTTGAGCCATAGCCTTGTATTCTGATTCTGCGCTGGACCTAGATACCACCTGTTGCTTTTTGCTTCTCCATGTCACTAAGTTGCCTGCTACATAAGTACAGAATCTAGTTGTTGACTTCCTATCTATCATGCACCTTGCAAAGTTGGGATCAGAGTAGCCAACAACACTCATAGATGTGCCCCTCTGAATAAAACACCTCTGCCAGGTACTTTCTTCACATACCTAAGCACCTGTATAGTAACATCCCAATGCTGTCTGGTCGGTTTGTCCATGAACTGGCTGAGCTTTCCTACTGCAAGGGAAAGATTCGAACGTGTAATAGTAAGATACAACAATTTATCGACCAACTGCCTATATGATCTACCATCTATAGGCGGAGGCTCAGTATCATAAAGATGTCCTTTGGGACCCATAGGTATATTAGTAGGTTTGGACCACATTATTCTTGTTTCCTGTAAGATATCAAGGGCATACTTCCGCTAACTAAGAACGATGCCCTTTTTGCTGCGTGCCACTTCAATCCCAAGAAGGTATCTGAGCTCACCCAGATCCTTCATCACGAAGGCATCAGCCAACTTCCTTTTTACCTCAACTATCCCAGCAAAATCATCTCCAGTGAGGATCAGGTCATCCACATAGACAAGGAGTACAACCACTCCCCTTTTACTCTTCCTGACAAATAAAGAGTGATTAGTAGAGGACCTTATAAGCCCTATTACATGTACCTCCTCCAAGAGTCTCTGGAACCATGCTCTTGGGCTCTGCTTCAAGCAGTAAATGGTTTTCTTCAATCTACATACACACCCTCCCTTAGCCTCAAACCCAGGGGGTTGTTGCATATAGACCTCCTCCTGAAGATCTCCATACAAGAATGTATTCTTGACATCCAACTGATGAAGGCCAGCCACAGTGGGCTGTTATAGACATCAAAATCCAAATAGAGACAATCAAGCAACCGGAGAGAAAATATCAAAGAAGTCTACCTCGTACGTTTGGGTAAATCTCTTTGCTACCAGTCTCACCTTGTAGCGAGAGATCGTGCCATCTGGGTTGTATTTAACCACAAAGACCCAACGACACCCAACTGTTCTGGCATGAGGAGGCAAGGTGGTCAAATCCCACGTCCCTCTAGACTATAGAGAAGCTATCTCATCCTCCATAGCCTAATGCCATTTTGGATCCAACATGTTCTGCTGATGGGAGGTAGGAACATGTATTTCAGATAGAGCTGCTATGAAAGTAGCAAAGGAACTACTAAGGTTGGCAATGGAGACTGTCTGTACATTATGATACTGGGCACAACTGCATGGAGACTTTTGAATAGCAATTGGAAGATCAAGATCCTCCACACTATGCTTAGTTGTAACCGGAGTATGAGACTCATCAGAGGAACCTACACAAGCACCACTAGGAAAACTCACGTTAGTATCAATGCATACCTGACTAGGAGAGGAGACAGGTGGCTGAGGTGTAGTGGGGGTGTGTTTTTGTCGCCATGCATGCTGTCTGTATATCACAGGTAGCCTATACACCTGAGTAGTCTCTGCTTTTTGCCTCATAGAAGTCTCTGTGGTAGATATATTCTCATGATGTGTAATAGGGATTTGTTCCAAGGGAACTGGTGGAACAGGCATAAGAGCTAAATCTCTCTCAAATGTCACCTGATGACCATCTATAGAGAAATAAGGAATGGACTCATGAAATGTGACATCTGCAGTCGCATAATGTTTCTTACCACGGGGGTCAGCATCTGTGTCCTTTCTGGGTGTTACTGGGTGTTACTATATCCCAGAAACACACTTCACTACTCTTGGAGCCAACTTGTCTCTGCCAGCTCCAAGAATGTGAACAAAGGCAAGACAACCAAATACTCGAGGTGGAACAGTGAATAGATCCTTCTCAGGATAGAGAACCAGCCACGGAACTTGCTCTTGTATGGTTGAGTTGGGCAATCTATTGATCAAATAACACACGGTCAACACTGCATCTCCCCAATACACCTGTGACACATTGTGTTGGATCAACAATGTTCTAGCCACATCAAGCATGTAAAGGTGCTTTCTTTCCACTACACCATTCTGTTGCGATGTATGTGGACAGGACGTCTGATGAATAATTCTAAGAGATCTGTAAAAAGCTACCAACTTAGATGTACAGAATTCTAAAGCATTATTAGACTGCACAATCTTTGCAATAGTAGAAAATCGAGTCTTTATTTGTAAGATAAATGTTTCAATTACTGATCCAACATCAGATTTATTTTTCAAAAGAAATAACCATGACATCCTGGAAAAATCATCCACAACAAGTAGATAAAACCTATGACCCAGTCTGTCAGGGATATGACTCAGCCCCTATATATTCATATGCAGTAAATCAAAGATAACATTAGAACTGTGAGATAAACTAGGAGGAAAACTGTTCTTGTGATGCTTTCCCAGCTGGCATGCATCACAAAAAATCTCTGTAGCCGGTGAAATATGAGGAATGATACGTCGAAGACTGTCCAGCGATGGGTGCCCAAAACGACGATGCCATTGAAGAGCTGTACCAGCACTAAATGCAACCTCGCCTTGACACATAGCAACAACTGGATTCTGGACCAGGCAATACACACCCCCTTCCTCATGTCTGCCACCAATCATCCTCCCCGTGAGTTTGTCCTAAAAAATACAGCGTAGTTCATCAAATATTGCACGACAGTATAAGTCTTTTGTAATTCTACTAACAGACAAAAGACTAATAGGAAACTCTGGAACATAAAGAACATTAGGCAATGTCAAAGTAGGAGTCATTGCTACATCTCCTCTGCCATGAATCCTACGCTGCCTGCCATCTGCTACCTGCACATATTTCCCTGAGGGAACATTATGAACTTGTCCAAAACATATCTCATCCCCATTGAGATGTTGAGATGTGCCAGAATCCACCAACCACAAGGTACTGTCAGCGTTACTAGACCTGTAAGTGGAAGTCATACCTGAAGTAGCCAAGGCAGTAGTATCTGCAGTGGTAGTAGTAGTCTCCTGGGTCAGTTGAGAGAGACGCTTGATCACAACATCATAGTCTGCACGAGATACCAAGTCGCTCCCCTCCTCTAGAGAGATAGCCTGATTGGCCATGGGAGGTCGACCATTCTTTGTCCAGCAAGAAGCCTCTGTATGACCAACATTTCCACAATGCGAGCAAATGGTGCGAGGTCTACAACTCGTACCCCGACCACCACACCCTCTCCCCCTCATGGATGGAGCACCACGTCCTCCACATGCGGCAGCAACAAGCACAGGGGTCTGTCCACTTTGACACGGGTGGCCTAATAATCACTCTGCTCATGCAGCTATAAGCCTCTTCCAGAGATGGAAGCTCAGCTAGAGTAAGGGTCTGGGACCTATCAGCCTCATAGTCTGGTCTAAGTTAATCAAGAAACTGAAGGACAACGTATTCCTTCCTATGTGCCCTCTGAGTGGTACAAGTGCAGACAGGTTGGCGGGCATTTTATATTTCTCAAGGAGGCCCTTTAGGGTGGCATAGTACTGTAACAGTGACTGACCCTCCTATTTGAGACTACTAAGAGCATGGTGAATCTCAAACACTTTGTTGGAATTCTTTTCATGAGAATATGTATCATGTAGAGAATCTCACATCTCCTTTGGCGGTCTTGTATACATGATCCCATCACCGATCTGAGGCTCAACAAAATTCATGATCTATGCACGAACCATGGAATTATCCTTATTCCACGTGTCATTCTTCCCTATTTTATCCTGTGGCTCCATCTTCAACAGTAGGTGTTCATTATCATGCCCCTCAATGGTCATGAGGAATGTCTGAGACCATCTAGCATAATTGGCCTCGTTCAACTTGGCGATAGGAACAAAGAAAGGAGATTTATAACCTCTATTGTCCATAGCGGTAACCGACGACACTTCCGAAGAATCTGAGGCCATCCTGCTTTATGATTGCCACAAGATGCCGCAGATGCGATCTGGAATCAATATTCAGATATGAAAACTTCACAATCAGATAAAAGTGATATCTTGAACATGAGATCCAAGGTGAAGAAACCCTAGATAACTTCTTAAGAATCACAGAAACCCTGTGGATCGGGTTTTAGCGCATGTTAGGATGTTAGGAAGGATCCTAACAGCGCTTGGGCAGGCACAACCAACCCTGAGAACCACCAACCGCGACTTGCAGGTGATGGGCAGCTGCAGTGGCAGTGCCTCCGTGGTTAGAGGTGGTGCTCTGATGTCTGGTGGTGCTGTCCCGAGGTCAAGGGTGGCGCAAGGGCGATGCTCCGAGGTGCTGGGCTGATCTCCGGGCGATGCAGCGACCACTGGGCGGCGCTGCGACCTCCAGTGGGCAAGAGCAGCGCGAGAGGCGACGCTGTAAGGCCTCTTGGAGTGGGAACCACCGCTTACAGAGGGGCGGCGACGCCTTGTGGCACTTAGAGGGGACTTGCTAAGGCCAGCAGTAGCTAGCGATGAGCATCGGTAGCCATTGTGGCCGCAACAGTGGCCTCCTAAGGTTAGCGGCGGCTGGTGGCTTGCCGGCGGAGACTTCCGCGGGTGTGAAACAGGAGATTAGGGTTTTGGTGGAGGGGTACGGAGGCTCGTGAGAGGTTGGATACCAGATCGCCGATCTAGGATCGTCGCTTTGATACCAAGTTGGAGAAAATAACTTGTCTTATTCTCAAATAAAATCCTACACCTCTTTATATAGAGAGAAGTGTTAGGAAAATGACATCATAAGTCCAATAGGATAAGAAATAAGACAAACAACTCCAAACAAAACTAATACGTGCTCTACCAACATATTCATTTTGTAGATGTAGACCGATTGGTGAATCCCACGATTCCATGTAGGATTAGAGATGCCAAGATAGCCAATGGGGCTACATCACCAATCACCGCAGTTGAAAGTATCCATGCATCTCCAAAGATGATGATTGAGAATGTTCATTGTGCTCTAGAGTTCCCAATGAACCTATTATTAGTGAGTCGCATTTGCAAGGATCTTGGATACCGTGTAGTTTGTGGGCCATTGTTACTTTTAAGACCAACAAACAAGAAAGATTATAGGCAAGAGTATAGAATAAGATGGTCTTTATTAACTTGACACGCCTGTTATGTTTGTTAAAGCCGTGTCCATAGCCACTGATCTTTGGCTTTGGCACAGGAGACTTGGACACTTATCGATTAAGATGCGGCAGATATAGCCTGAGTTATTAGACTCCCTAACCCTGTAGTGCGAGGATTGTCAGCTTGGGAAGCACTATAGGTGCAGTTACCTACGGAGAGACGATTGGGTGAGTGTTCCTTTCTCCCTTGTGCACTGTGATGTGTGGGGGCCTTCTAGAGTTCCTACCCTAGGAGGACATCGGTATTACGTAGTTTTTGTAGATGACCACAACCACCTTACCTGAGTCTTCCTGATGAAGGCACATTTAGAGATCTTTATATTGTCTAGCAATTCCTCTCAGAGGTCCAGACATAGCATGCTACCATAGTCTTTCGTAGTGATAATGCTCTGGAGTTTATGCAGTGGGACTTACAGGAGATTTTCTCTTCTAGAGGCATTATTTACGGGACGTTTTATGCTCACACATCCCATCAGAATAGTGTGGCTGAGCGCAAGCTACGACATTTTCTTGATATTGCTAGGACCCTAATGATCCGTATGAAGGTTCCGAAGCAATTTTGGGGAGATGCTATAAATATTGTGGTGTACTTGATTAATCAGGTGCCTTCGTTCGTGCTTGGAGGATAGATTTCGTATCAGGTGACTTATCCTGATTTTTCCAGGCTATTTACTCTACCATTGAGGATCTTTGGGTGCACATGTTTTGTGTAGGCTTATGACAATCAAGACAAGTTCTTGTCCCAGGCTGTCAAATGCTTGTTTCTTGGGCACTCAAGGTCATAGAACGGCTATACATGCTATGATCCTATCCACAAGCGATACATTGTCATAGTAGACTTAACCTTATTTGAGAAGATCCCATACTTCTTAGAAGAAGGAATATCCATACAGGTAGCCTTGGAGGAGATCCAGGATTACCATAGGAGGCTGCAAACCCTACTTGATACTACACCTCTTCCTACTGTATCAGATGAGAGCGGATCAGACACTGAGGAGCAACTTGTTTAGAGGAGGCCTAGTAGAGCATGCACTCTTCATTGTATGTCCTAATACGTAAGGGTTTCACATCTGGAGGATGAAGATAAACAATTTCCCTCGGCTATTACCACTACAGTTATTCCTAGAGATTTTGTTCAGGTCTTGCAGGACTCCAGGTGGCATGCGGTGATGGATGAAGAGATGTAGACATTACAATCCAAGGAGACATGGGATCGTAAGCCATGCCTTTCAGATGCTACAATAGTTGATTGCAAATGGGTGTATACCATTAAGTATAGACCAGATGAGATGGTGGATAGGTACAGGGTTAGGCTTGTTGCCAAGGGGTTTACCTAGACATATGGGGTAGACTACCTTGAGACCTTTTCACTTGTGGCCCACATTATTTCTGTCGGGATTATTATCTTACTTGTAATAATTAGGAAATGACCACTATATCAATTGGACACCAAAAATGCCTTTTCGTATGGTGATTTATCGGAGGTGTACATGAGATAACCACCAGGGTACAGTGTTTAGGGAGAGCTTGTCTATCACTTGAGGAAGGCTATCTATGGCCTAAAGCAGAGTCCACGTGTTTGGTTTAAGAGGCTTAGCTCAAAGATTCAAATGATTGGGTTCTAGCGATCCACTTTAGACTATTCTATTTTCATCAGAAGGACTAGGTATGGTAATATTGATCGAGTGGTTATTCTCACTATTTATGTAGATGATGGGGTCCTTACCGGTGATGATGTGGAAGGGATTATCTAGACAAAAGATATCTATAATCCTCCACATTTGTTGCCAAGGATTTGGGTGATCTTTGATATTTTTTGGGGATAGAAGTATTTTGATAGAGGACGAGTCTCTGCTTGTCCTAGAGACAGTACACTTTGTAGATCCTTAAGGAGGCTGGATTGCTTGGCTTCAAGCCCTTTGGTAAACTAGTAGAGTCTTAGCCAACTCGCACCATTGATGAGAAAGACCCACTGTATGAAGATGTTACCAGATATCATAGCATTGTTGGATGCTTGCTTTACTTGACCATTATGAGGCATAATATCAATTTTGCAGTGAGAAGAGTTAGTCAGTATATGTATACCCTCGGTATAGTCATTAGTGTGAGGTTTGCTTTATTCTGGGGTACCTCAAAGGAACTCCAGGTAGATGATTGTATTAAGAGATGGAGGAAATTTTGATATTATAGCATATTCAGATGCGGACTATGTTGGGTCCGTAGATGACATACGCTTTACTCCTAGATATGCTGTCTACCTTGCTGGGAATCTAGTATCCTGGAGAAGTAAGAAGTGAAATGTTGTGGCTCGCTTAAGTGTAGAGATAGAATATCAAGTGATGGCTCAGGTAGCTTGTAAGATCACATGGATTGTCAATTTTCTACAAGACTTGGGTATTTAGGATGGTATGCTTGTCACACTTTTGTGATAAGTCTGCCACGTATATTACTTTGAATCTGGTCTTTCATGGAAGGACCAAACACATTGAGGTAGATTGTTATCTTGTGCGTGATGCAGTCTTAGTAGGGAAGATTAGTACTCCATATGTCTCATCTGACCTTTAGCTGGCAAATATCCTTACTAAACCATTGAAGAAGCTCTTGATTTTCCATGCATATACACCCCAACTTAAGGGGGAGTGTTAAGTATAATGATGTATTTGCTATTGTCTTTCTTTATGGGTGCCTGTGTAATTAACCCATTTTTCTCTATTATAAAAGAGAGGCTAGGATTTCTTTTGATCAGTAAAGCATCATTTTTTCTCGACAGTAATAATTGGTTGTTGAAATTTGAAGCATGTCCCCCATCCATTTGTGTACCATACATACATACAAAGGAGCTAAGCACATGGGACTTCCCTTTGAGGACTTCTGGTCTGCTTGTGGCTGGTCTTTAATCTCTTGATCATGCAATAGGAAGAAATGCGCAACTTGTTTATTCTAGAAACCTTACCACTTAATATAAAGAGGTGAGAAAATAAAAATAAGAAATAATAAAAAACATAAAATAAAGTTAAGGGGTTCAACACTCTCCCTCAAGCTGGAGCATAGATGTTAATCATGCTCAACTTGAAACACAAACCTTAAATGCAGATGAGGTAAGGGCTTGGTAAAAATATTAGCAGTCTCATCTTCTAATGTGACTAGCGTAGTGTAAAGTTCATGACGGATTAATTCAATCTCCACATGTTTTTTTCTCTCATGTAACATTGGATTGTTCACTAGATCACCTGCCCTCACACTTCTCGGTAGAATGGGGTGGTTGAGAGAAAGCATAGGCATTTGTTGGATGTGGCACGTACCTTGCTGATTTATCGTAGTATGCCTCTGTTATACTGGAGAGATGACATCTTGTTACTCGATAAATAGGATGCCTAGCTCTACACTACATGAGTAGACTCCATGGCACACCTTGCATCTTGATACAAAGCTATTTCACTTGTGGCCATGCTTATTTGGGTGTTTCCTTTGTTCACCTAACTTCATAGGGATGGGACAAGCTTGCATTAAGGGTAATTAAATATGTATTTTTGGGATATTAGGACTTAAAAGGGTTATAGATGTTTTAACCCTATTACTGGTAGGCACTATGTTAGTGTTAGTGCTACTTTTCATAAGTCCATCCCATATTTCTTTACTGTTAGATGGACTATATCACCTGAGGTTACTGAGGCTCTATTTCCTATACCACCGATTCCTTTGGAAGCTATACCTGTGATTGAAACTACTTCTGAAAGTGGGCAAGTTAGGTTTAGAGATCCATTTGTCACTTACAGGCTTCCTATTACTTACACGCAACACCATCCAACTTTAGCGCCACCTTCCTCCCCAGTTCATGTATGTAGCGATGACTTGGAGGCTGACATTAGTGTGGCTACTGCTAATGATATAGGTACTGGAGTCGATGCTACTATGTTTGAGTTTACTCAAGAGGTTGTACCAGATGATATTGATCTTCCGATTGTTATTCGTAAGCTTCTCATAGCTATGCTCAATACCATGTTGCTGGAGCTGTCTACTAAGTACTTAGGAACATCCTTTAGCTAGTTTATTGCTACCCTCTTTTCCACTCAGATTCCTGTCGCATATTAGCAGGCTATTGTTGATCCAAAGTGGCATCAAGTCATGGAGGATGAGATGGCTGCTCTTCGTACTAGGGGAACTTGGGAGCTTTACTTCACTTCAGGCAGGAGCACATATTGGTTGCAAATGGGTCTTTACAATTAAGTATAATTCTGATGGCTTAGTCTCTTGGCACAAGGCTTGTTTGGTGGCGAAGGGGTTCATACAAATCTATGATGTGGACTTCTTTGACATTTTTTCTCCTGTGGCATGTCTTCCTACTGTTTGGATTCTTACTTCTATGGTCGTTCACAAAGATTGACAGTTACACCAACTTGATGTTAAAAATACTTTATATGGAGATCTTCGTGAGGAGGTCTATATGCAGCAGCTCCTGAGTTTTGATGTTCAAGGGGAGTGTGTGTGCAAACTGAGAAAAGCGATATATGGCTTGAAACAAAATCCAAGAGTGTGGTTTCAAAAGCTTTCAGAGGAGGTTGGGGTGATGTTTCCAGAGATCATCTTTAGACCATTCTTTGTTTGTTGGAAAAAGTGGAAAGGGCGTGGTGGGTCTCTTGGTCTATGTTGACGACTTGATCATTACTGGTGATGATGTGGCTAGGATAGATGAGATCAAGCAGATAGATTTATGATGAAAGATCTTGGACAATTGAGATACTTTCTGGGGATTGAGGTGGCACGAAGTAAAAAAGGCATAGTGTTGTCACAAAGAAAATATGCATTTGATGTCCTACAAGAAACTGGCATGTTGAGAGCCAAACTAGTAAATATTTCTATGGATCCCAAGGCACATATTTATGATAATGATGTTGAGACAGTTGACACTGGGGTGTATAGGTAGTTGGTTGGAAAATTGTTGTACTTGACCATCACCTGACCTGATATCTCACTTGCAGTGGACAAGTTGAGCCAGTTTATGAATAAGCCAACTAAGTAGCATTGGGAGGCAGCTATGATGGTGCTTAGGTATTTGAAGGTACCTGGACATTGTATTCTTTCCAGGGCCCTCGATGACTATAGTTGGCTATTTAGATATAGATTATGAGGGATATCTGGTTAATAGAAAATTTATCACTAGATTCTATACTTATGTGGTGGGAAATATGGTGACATGGAAGAGCAAAAAACAAACTGTGATCTCCAGGTTTAGTGTAGAATCTGAGTGCAGGGTAATAGCACATACAACTGCAAAAAAGATGTGGGTAAAATCCCTTCTCAAAGATCTACATATTCAAGTTAATAAGCCCATGGAAAAGGCATGGGACAATAGGGCAGCTACTTATATAAGGAGCCTGCAAGATTCTAATAATTTAAAACTGTAAACAGATGAGTTTTGGGGGAGGCCTTCCCGGAATTTGGTTAATGAGAATAAAGAGGTCTTATGCCATAAAGACCCTATGTCCCCTTTCATAATTATACCATCTTTTGTCATTGTCAACTATATTTAGTGCCCTTCCAGGTCTCTTCACTCTAAAAGGCCACCTCTGCCCAGCACAGCCTCCTATGTTTCTGTGCCCAGTACAACCTCTTATGTTCCATCGTCTTTAGTCCCTTCCACCCTCTGCTGCCCCACCTCTCTCCTTGAATATGATCCTTGAATAGGATTATATAACACATCTAACTAATATATAACTCTCAACCCTATATTTTGGAAAATATTCCAATTTTCAGTAGTAATAATTATCGTAGTAATTTTGTAATAAAATGTGAAATCAATCTCCAAAGGAGTTTGGAAATCCCAAGCAATGAATAGATGTGTCTGCTCAACGTTGACATCTTGCAAAACTCCTAAAAAATAAATAGCTACTTCTAAATTTTCTTTTTCTTTAGAAAGGAAAATTCAATTTCTATAAAAGCAAATGTTAGAATATATACTGTACACAACCATAGACCCCATTTCTGTAGTTATTGGAAAAACAATTCTACAAGCATACTTGGTATAGTTTGTTTTGAAAAGGTAAGGCATTCTGACCTCTATTTGTTGCCTGTCCTTATCTGCAACTGCAGGTTGGAATCATTACGGCTGTATGTTTCACTTGCTTCCTTGCGAGATGCTCTGCGGTGAGAATATGCTGTTAGCAATCCTATGCATGGTTATGACCATTTGCTTTCTATTTTTCTGTCACAGTTAACAAGGCTAAAAATGGATCTTCATATGACACCCATGCAATAGGAATATCTTTAGAATACTATTAAGAAGAGAAGGTGAAGAAATGTCAAAAATGCAATGAGTATCTGCTAATTACTTGGCAGCATTTACTTTTCGGGAAGAAAAAAATTCCTGCTAATTACTTGGCAGTATTGACAATTATAGGATTGCCCACTTAAAGTCTAGGATAAAATAATAAAGTAGAGTCCAAGATCTTGCTTTCCCTATTTTTGCTTTCCGAGTTTAACTTTTTTTTTCTGAAAGGAAATTCCCTGTTTACATTATGCTGCATGTTCCTTGCCATGAATGATATCATACAAAACCTTGGCTTAAGACTTCTTTAAGTCACCTTTTCCTTGTTTCTCTTGCCAGATCATGTCTCAATTGTGGAAGATTTGTCTTTTGAATGGTTTAGGATGTTGGTATTTGAAAAGAAAAGAAAAGAAAAGATTCTTTGGCCAAATGAGATAACTAGTTTTAGTTCATCTTTATTTTCAAATGCTGAACATCTCCATAAACACACACACATATAGGGGACGGATCCTCGAGCACAATACCTAAAAATCATTAAATGAACACCATGTGATGATCATTGGATGAAAATCGTACCATTCAAAGTAAAACCACAAAAGAAATCATGGAAAGTTGCTAAAAAAAAGCATATTAAAGTCATTCAAAATATAAAATTTCCGGTAGGACATGATTATAACTAATACAATTGTACATTCTATAAATAGATAAAGAATTAATTGATAGTGAGAAATGATTCCGGAAATGTCTACGTCGGATGGTTCAAAACAGTAAGTAAACGTGTAATAAAAATAGCAAATGTTGTAACGTCAAAAAATAAGCATTGTAATGAGAATTTAGTGCATTTGTAATAGATAAACTTTGTGATTGTAACAAATGAGACGTGTTTTGTAACATCACAAAATGTATGATGTAATAATCAAAATAATTTGAAACTTCGTTATTAAGCATTAATTTGTGTTATACAAAAAGAATTTGTAATACAGATGTGTCAAAATTTTAATGTGTATGGGAATTTTAGATTATCACTATTGCCTTTCATTATAAATAATGCTACATATGATTTTGTAATGTAAATATATTGTTGTATTACAAATTATTGGAACATTGACTTGATCTTACGTGTTATGTTATATAATTGTAACACAATCTCTTTTGTGTGTGGTATTGTAATGTATTAAATGTTGGATACAAATGTTGTAATACAAATTTTAGGAATAAATGCATGCTTATTATTTTGTAATACATAACGAGCTTAAAATTGTAATACGAATATGTGTGAGTGAATTAAATCTGTAATACAAAATGTAACCACAAAAAAGTTGTAATGTTATAATATGTTCTGGATATCAGGAATTGTAATACAAAGTCAACCTATATAATAAAGTGAAAACAGATGCAACATAATTTTCTAATACAAAAAGTAACGTAAGTTCATGAATGTAATGGATGTTACAAAATGTGATATAAGTTGCTAAATATCATTTTGACATGCAACGATATTGAATAATATTAACGAATCAATATAATGTGATTAAATAAAAAATACTAACCTTCAAAACATGAGACTAGCATTGGGAATAAAGTGAAGATAATGAAATGATAAAAATCAAAATAACAAATGACAAAAAAGATACAATGACGTTGCAAGGATATTCCATATCTACAATATCTATAAATATGATATTAAATGTAAAGGGATAATTACCATAAATAATTAGGTGGTTTCGCTCATATTATACAAAATCATTGACCAAACATGGAAGTGATTTCATCAAGACAAATGTTTATCAAACAAATATATAATTTTGAGCTTAAATTGATGTTTATGAGCACTGTGCTTATTAGATGTTTTTCCTATATATATATATATATATATATATATATAAAGTCTTCTTTCTATTGATAATAAGACTAGTTCATTTGTTTCTGGATTCTTGGAGGTGATTGTACCCTTATTTGTAGCAAGCTTGGTCTGCATTCGATGCGGAAGCTACTCTTGATGTCCTAGATCATCCCATTTTAAACTTGGCATACTACACAGTATGTAACACTCGAGCATTGTGTCAATTCTTTTTGTATTAAGCCCAATACTTCTGACTCGAATTGATATTTTCTTCGTGTCAGCTAACTGAGCTTCTCCCCTCAGCGCTTGTCCTTTACATACTACGCAAGCTCCCACCAAAGAGAGTATCAGCCCTGTACCACCCAATCCGCTAGGGCTGCTGCATGCAGCTTTTATGAACAGCTGCTCAAGTTTCTCACTGGAGTCTGTTAAAGCTGGTGCTCTAGAAGCACACGATGCAGGTGCTGGATGTGGCATATATGGGAATGCCATTTAGTTGAGATATACAGTTTGTATAAAATTGTTTGGCGCAAATGGTGTGTTTTTGTAGGTATATTTTTTTGTTGCAGACCACCAACGAAGGTTTATGCATTCTTCATCGACGCATAATGTGGGTCATGCTACCAGTGTGTGTGTATACGCCTAGACTGCTGCACAGTGGGTTCTGTGGCTTCAAAGTAGTGTTGTAGTGTCTTGGATTATTGTTTTCCGGAAGGCTAAGGCTAGGACATTGACCACTTAATGTACATTGTAAGATGAGGTTCTCTGTCACTCGATTAATTTGTATGAAAAAAAAATTCAAGTTTAAGTGTACAGAAATTCTCTTTAGTTTTCTCTACAGACACATCTACATGATGAATTTGTTATTATCATGTAAAATTTCATTGGCTTCAATGTTTAAGATACATGAAAAATGATTCTATCTTGAATGTGATTATTATCATCTAGTAACTTAAGATTACGCTAACCAATTTATTGTGATTTACCATTTGGGCCAAAGAATGGGTTCACTTACAGGCAATTGTTAGAGGGTAGTTACAATTGAAATCAACATGGTGTTTCTCATGTCGTATTTCATGTGGATTCTTGTCATAGACAGATTTGGTTACCGAATGCTTAGCAGCCCACCTCTAGAAGGGGCTGATCGAGGTGGTAGTTAGCGAGGACATCTTCAGAAGTGCAGGTTCTGCTGGGTTGAGTGGTTGGTTTCGGGGGTGGAGTGCTGACGTAGACATATTTTACTTCAGCACTGTTTTGGGTTAGGCAATTGAAATCAAATTAATGTTTAACACAATGTCATGCATTGGCTCAAAATGAAAGGAGGATATATACAATATTCAATGGACATGCATTAATTGATTGTAAGATCACTTGTCGAGACCTGGGCCTACGGCTCATAGGGTCATCACTGAAGAACCTCTTTGTAGATGAGAATGCATGTTCTCTCTTTCATGCCACTACTCTTGCATGCCTTTTTCTGCCCAAAAAAGCAAACGAAGAGCAAGAATATAATGCAGCAAAAACGCACGCACGCAAACAACATGGAAACAGTACGGTTCATGCCATTAAAAGGGCTTCAATTACTGACTACTAACAACCCCTTGACACCGAAAATTAAAGCTAGCCTGCACAACCCCTCAAACCATTGTTTTCAATCACCACAACCAACATGTGGGTCCGGATCAAGAACTGGCTGCGCAACGAAGACAAGGAGGGCATTCTGGAAGGTGACTTCACCACCGTCGGCCAGCTCAAGGATGCTATCGAGGCACGCTTTGGCTACTGTTCATCTGAGCAGCTCCTCACCAAGCTCGATGATGAGACGCTGCTGCATGGCAACAATGCGACGCTGGAGAGACTCGGGGTTGTGGATGGCACCACCATCTGGATGGAAGAGAAGCGTTTCGTGCAACATGTGAATGTCACCTTTAACTACAAAGGCAACAAGTTTACTTCTGCTCTGTTCAACACCATCAGGGTCTGGCGGCTGAAGTCATACCTGGTTCCTAAGATCAACTTGTCGGTAGCACGCCAGCAGCTTGTCATTAATGGCATCGAAATGGACGATGAGGACACCCTGAGGGATTATGCAGATGACAACCCAGAGATCATCATCAAGGATAGGGTAGTTAGAGTCTTGTTCAGGGATTAGATTGTCAGTTTAGAGTATGGCATGAATTGGGTTGGTGACAACGATCGATATTAATTAACAGGCATGGTACAAGAGGGGCCTACATATTATTCTTGGATTTGGCATGAAGGGTTCAAATTTCAAGTACGTTAGTGTACGTGGAAGTATTTGGAGGTTATACCGTCCACTAGTATAAAGAGAAAATTTATCTATGTTTAATTCTTCATATTCGGATTTTAAGTTTCAATTTTATTATTATTTTTTAAAAGAATTATGCACCGATAGGTTTATGTCAGCTATACGTTTATTTTAAGTTCTTCATCTACGTTTGTTCCTTACAGCTATAGGTTTAACGAAAATATCTTTTGCCTTTGCACTCTTTAACCGAAGCCGCTGGCTTTGTCATTTGTCTTTCATGTTATGCAGGATCTTTCTTTACAAAAGGAGAGAAGGTATATATTATTTTATCATACGTGAGTTGGGAAACGTAGAATTTGATGGATAGTATTGTGAATGTAGTTTCAACTTATGTCCCTTATTTTTATGTAAAAGAAGTACTAATACATAGTGGTCCACCACTATTGAAATCAACAAATTACTTTGGTACAGGTGTAAATCACCTTCAGAATCATTTTGCACGGGTGCAAAATTACTTTGCACTGATGTAATCTTATTTTGTACCTGTGTAAAATCACTTTGCACCTTCAAAATAATTTTGTACAGGTGCAAAGTAAGATTGCACTGGTGTAAATTTAAATTTTAAGTGTGTCTTCACTTATGACAAGTGATTTTACACTTAAAAGGTAATTTTTCCACCTTAAGGTTTATGGTCTAGTCTTTAGCGTTTAACCCTAAATCCTAAACCCTAATATTAAGATGAAAAATCACCTTTCAAGTGAAAAAATACTTCTCATACGTAAAATCACTTTCCATTAACATAGACCATAAATCCTAAACTCATAAGTCAAAATCATTTTGCACGGGTGCAAAATCACTTTGGATAGATGAAATCACCCTTGAAATAATTTTGTACCAATGTAAAATGAGGTTGCACCGATGCAAAGATACATTAAAATAATTTATCACCGGTGCAAAATCCTTTTATATCAATGTAATATTACCCATAATAATTTATCATCAATGTAAAATTATTTATCACTTATATGTTTTATATTGAGGTGACGTGGTAATATTTTTGAATGTAGGAGGAATCATCGTGTAACAAATGTTACATTCCTTTATTTTTTTTATATTAAATATTAATTATCAAATAAACTCACATTGTCAATGCTGTGCGGAAAAAAAAAAGCACTTACAGTATCCCTACGTCACCTTTTATATCAAGACCAACATTTTCATACTTTTTTGACTAATTTATAAATATTTTCTTGGATTTGTGGAATAGTTTTTTTATTATTTTAAATATTTTCCTCGGTTCGAGGAGCAACCCGTTTGCATCATGTGCATTTCTGTTATCCTGTTGCATGAAATTAATTTCTACCCAATTTATGAAATGGGAATTCGAAATGTATCGAGTTCTTCATAGTTCATATATAGGAAAAAATAGGGTCATCTTCTAACTATTTTAGAAAAATATTATGCGAATCATCCTGTTACAGTTAAATTAGAGTATAACATCTTTAGAACTACCAACTACGTGGAAAATCCTTTATAAAATCAAATAATTATGACAATCAAAACCTTGGTCAAATAAAGAGTGTTCATTTTGACTTATGTCGCTAATCGTCTCATATGCCTTTGATTATCTACTGCACTCATTTCATCATGATGGGCACATAAATAGTATTTATTTTGACTTATGTCGCTAATTGTCCCATATTATGTACTGCAATCATTTTATCACAATGTATTTGCAGATTGTATTATTATTTTGCCACAAAGATTTTGGTCCATTTTGGCAGGGGAGCGTTAGGAAGGGGTTGGAAGGGAAAATTTTTGAGTTTAAAAGATAATTTCAATAGTAAAATTTCTTCTAAAAAAGAAAAGAAAAAATGCTGACAAAGTCAACCATATACGCATCCACACGCGCATACTTTTATTTTCTTATACATGTTGACACCAACACCACTATCATCGCACTTCGAGTGTATGTACCATTGCATGTCTTACATAGCATAGAAAAGATAACATCCATGCTACCGTTGTTAACGGTGAGTATGACTCAACCATGGTCCACGGTATGAACTTGTAATCATTTTTGACCACCTTGGGCTAAGATTTTAACCATCTAATAAATAAAGGTTGGGACACGTGAGTTACATAATACACACACAAACATGTAGGGTCTAATAGGTGAGTCCAAAGCTCAAACTTCTGAAGTAGGGTTCCGGCTCTCTAGGGTTTGATGTTGAAAATACGTATTTTGTTAATTGATGTATTTCATGTCGTTGCAATGCGTAAATCGTAATTAACTTTTAAAATTTATAACCTAGATAGTGGTGGTATCTAAGGTCGTCCAAAGAGGCAATTTGGTAGTTGATTATCAAATTCTCTCTCTCGCTCTCTCAAAACTTCACTTATATTTTTGTTGTTTTGTATGTTTACGTTTTTATGATTTTGAAATAATCAAGCGACATAGATGCGATAGTGAAACTATGCGAGTAGGAAAACTACGCCTAAGTGACAAGAAGAAATCTTCTCTTCTAAACTCACCCTAGGCAAGTGCACCTAGGGGTAATTAGAAGGGAAGAGTTGCCTGTGCACAAAGTTGCTAAGATATTGAAAACACACCACAACAAAATAACACAGAATTGGAAGGCGAATAAAAATTCTTGTATTACTAGTGAAATGAATGATAAGTAGCAGAATGCTTATTATAGGAAAGTAAGAAAAACACTAGCTAATACAAGAAATAAAGAAAGATAAAGAAACAAATTCTCCAAGTGAATTGAAGAACTCTCGCTCCAAGTGTGGTTGCTCCTGCACTATGAAGAGAGGTCTTCCTTTCTCCTAGTATCCTCCTCTTGATTCCTCCTCCAAGGTGGACGTCCACCACCTTGTTACTCCAGCCTGGTTGTCCCCCTTTGAATGCTCCTTGGCATGGCACAAGAAAGAAGAGAGAAGGTAAAGACCCATCCTGATTTTAGCCTTTTAAGACGTCTGGGGTGTCAGTTAGACATTTGGATCCCTTCTCGAATGTCTGGAAATAGAAAAATCTATACGCACCCTGCGTTCTGCACGTAGGCGGCGCCAGACTCTTCTTCTCTCTCCTTCTTTTCCCACTCCGAACCCTAACCCCCCGGCCTTATAAAAGGCCACCCCCTTCCTCTCCTCTCCACTCCACCACTACCACCACACCCCCACTCCACTGTCGTAAGCAAGGGCACGCGAGAGAGAGTGCGAGAGCAAGGAGGAGCGTGCGTGAGGAGGAGAGGGTCGAGGTCAAGAGCTTCGTGGAAGCTCGTCGGAGGCTCGCACGGCCACCACGACGCGTGTGGGAGGAGGACGTTGGAGCGTCGTCCCTGACCATCTGTAGTAGTTGGGGCTGTAGTGGAGTGAAAGGAGCCGCGGTGGAGTGCGGCGAGAAGCGCAGGAGCGCGGTCTGATACTGGAATTTTTCCAGTATCAGACGTCCGGAGTATCTTTCGGACGACCGGCTGGACATCTGACGTCAACACCAGACGTCTGAAAGCATTTGTGTTGCGAAGGTACGTCTTCCTCACGGTTACGGCCATGAAGGCCGCATCGCAGATGATCTGTTTGGCCTAAAGAGGGTGCTTCTCTGTCATGCGTAGGAACAGCCTTGGGAAGGTGTGCGGAGCGCCTTTCCACGCACTTTCGGATGTCTGGATAGCTTACCAGACAACCGGAGGCGTTCCTAAACGGCCGGAGGACTGGTCAGACGTCTGGAACTATTTCCAGACAGTCGCGAAGGAGTCTTGGACGTCTGAGGTCACCGCAGGAGCTTGAGGTGAGTCTCTGTTACTTTTAAGACATCTAAACTTGTTTCCAAACATTTGATTTGGGTCTGCAGACACATTTTTGACCCGTTTAGGGTCCAATCAGGATCTGTTTTACGCAAACAAAGTTTTTGTGGTTTCCTTGTGAATTCCTCTACGTATTAGAAACCTTTATACACTGTTCTGAATCTTCTATTGTGATGTGTTCCTTGGTATAGGACTTCGACTTGTTACGTGTCTAGGGCTTGCAAAGGCACGTGGGCCCGCAATTCAAGCCCCAGTGCTCTTGGATTGTTTGGTAGAGTGATCCACCCCTATTATACTTATTAAATATGAATGCATCTATGAAAATTAGACAACTGAAAATCTAGGATGTGGCATGAATCCTAGGGCAAGAAATGGTTGAACAAATTGTTTACGTAATTGAAATTGTATATATATATGAGTGAGTTGAATTGTTAGCCACTGCCTGTAAATAAATATGAGCTGCCTGTTAGAATATGAGATGCCTGAGATAACTAAACAGTTACCTATGACATCACTTGTTGCATGTGCTAAATTATGGAAATACGAGCTGCATGTGTATAAACGAGAACTGAATTGTGAATGATGAAACCTGGATTGGAATAATATGGTGAACATGAGCGTGAACCCTATGGAGAGTTAGGAGTAGAGCTCCTGTAGTTAGATGGAAAAGCCTGGAATGTGAATGGGAAGTGTGCTGGCCCTTGAGTACGTGGTACCAAGGAGAGTGACTGTCCCCTTTTAGTATAGAGCGGAGCTAGCTGCCCTTGTGTTGGGACTTGGGGTTAAGATTGGCTACTCTACCCAACTTTTGTTGGCCCTCGTATACACGGTACCGAGGTGAGCTACTAGTGTAGGGACGGAGCTAACTACCCCACGGGGCCCGGGTTCAGCTAGCCACCCTACACCAACCTGTTAGGCCCTCTGGGAAAACAGAGGTAGTCAAACGAGGGTGCACGGACTGTGGAGGGATGAGACCCCTGTTTGGTTCTGAGGGGCTTGACCCCTGTTTCTGAGAAGGCTAGGCCCTATACTGTTCCGTACTGTACTTTGAGTGTACCCGCTAGTGAAAACAATTGACTGCATGCCAGTGCAAGGTAGTTACCCATGCGCTTATCGTGCATGCCGTAGTCACCGCTACGTCTGTCAGTGACCTCAGGGTGGTTGACTGGATGTAGGACTACCACAGGGGACTCTCTCGGCTAAGAGAGTACCATGTGTACCTTCTACTCTTCAGAAAAGACTGCAATTAAGATCATTCCCACGAGGAACATGCAAGATTAAGAAAGAAATCTGAAAGTAAACCAATAGGATGAAAAAAAATTACCTGTAAAATAAATAACTGGAAAATGATAAATATACCTACTAATTTTTACTACTTTAGATAGTTTGGTTACCACTTTACTTAGCGTTCGCTGACTTTGTTTTGTCATAACACTGTTCAGGTCCAGGAGTTGAGCAACCCGAGCTATCGGCTATAGAGGGTGCTGGGCCCAATCGAGCCCAGCCATAGTTTTCAATAGTTTTGTTGTACTCTCTTTTCTGCTATAGTGAGTTTCAGACTTTTTGTTACTGTTCCTGTTACTGTTGCTTTTGTTCTACTTTTTCTGTTGTTGTGGTGGTATGTATTGAACTAGTAGCTTTCACTTTCCTTTACTACTTGTACGCTTTTTCTGTTAGTTACATTGCATAGTGAATGTGGTTTATTTTCCTACTTTTCACTTATTTTTGCTAGACGGCTGGGTTTTGGGATTAGTCGAGGCGAGCCGGTCTCGGATCTTATAGGGATTCGGGAATCGGATCGTAACAGAAGGAGAAGGATGCATCAAGGGGGTGAGTATGTTGCCCTCTTAATCTTCTTTTTCATCTCCTCCTTCCTTGGTCGAATAATGTAGGTGTAGGTATAGGATTTTTGGTAACCAAGGATGGGCTAAAAGTGGCGGTTATATGAGGTATAAATAGGATGGGAGAAGGAGAGTTGGTGTGGCCTTTAGTAGAGGGCTACGACTAGTTGATAGGAGGTGGTTGTAGGATGGATGGTAGGGATTAGTTGGCGCCATGTGTAGGGTTGCATAGGTGGGTAGTTGTGGTGTTAAGGAGCCCCTTGGTGGCCGTCCACCATGGAGAGACACCATGGTTTTGGCACCAAGGAGGAGACCTTCTAGAAGGGAGAAAATGGAGGGAAAGATGGAGGGTATAGATGAGTTTTGGTGGTGGATGGATGGATGGGATTGATGGATTTTTTGAGGGAAAGGTTGGCGCTAAAGGGAAGGTGGTTGGAGGTGTTTTTTGCGCCAACTTGTTGGTGGCTTTTGGTGGTGGTGATAGGGTGAAGGGGTGTATTATAGGTGGTGCCAACATGGGTAGGAGTAGGTGGATTGGGTGGAGCTAAGTAGGTGGGTTTAGGGTTAGGGTTAGATGGCAATGGAGGGAGCTTGTTGGAGCTAAGTTGAGCTAGCTAAGCTAGCTTAGCTAGTAGATGATTGGAGGAGAGAGCTAGGGTTTTGCAAAGGAGGAGCTGAGGTGAAGCTGCAAATAAGCTGGTTGAAGCTTGCTACTGCTGAAAAGAATTGAGAATGAGCTTAATGGCTAGTTTAGCTAGCTAGTTCTTTCCTAGTTGCTAAACCAAGCTAAGTTGAGCTTAATTCCTTCAAGTCTAAGCTGAGGTGAGCCAAAGCTGATCTTCTCGAAGACTACCTAGCTAGCTAAGGTCAGGTAGCTAAGCTCAACTAAGTTGGGTTGGCCTGAGCTGGGTGATGACTCTACAGCTGACTTAGCTTAGCTAGTTAATGACTTGTAGCTAAGCTAAGTCAAGTGGAGCTTCAGTGAACTGGCTGGCACTGGAATGGAGCTAGGGATCAACTAAATTGAGTTAGTCTGAGCTACTATCCAACTGAGGTGAGCTGAATGGAGCTGAAGTGAACTAGCTTGAATTACCATTTAGCTGAGGTGAGCTGAATGGAGCTAAGAATAGGTTGATTTAGCAAGAATGAGCTGGGATCCAGCTCGGATGAGTTGGATCCAGTTGCTATGAGTTTCTTCTTCATCTTCTGCCTTCTTAACTGCTAGGGTTTATGGGATATGACTCTCTGCTTATCCCTAACACTCAAATAAATACATTAAAAATACAAAAACTACGCAATGTATGCCTAACCTAGGTAGATGCCTAAATAAAACCTAGAAACCTATTTGCAGAGTTAAAATTCTAAGAGCTAAATCTATTTTAAGGTATAAGAATGATGATAAATTGATATTTTTCAAGGTTCTCTGAGGTTGCTGTGTTTCTGGTCTCGATCGTTTCTTTCCAGCCTTTCGTTTTCCTCCAGACTTGATCATGCTCCCATGGGCTTCCGTGGCTCATAGAAGAGGCTTCTCTCCTCTCTGTCTTCCCATTTAGTTCTCTTAGTTGGGGGGGGTTTTGTGTGGATGCTGAAAATGGAAAGGTATGAGAATGAGATCATAGAAGGGATCAGAAAGCTTTTACGGCGTGAAGAGGAGGTGATCGAGATGGTGGTCTGTGTAGATGATCTGAAAGACCTAGATAAATGAAAGAAATTTGTCTACTTCACCGTTATCTCAGATAGGAAGATAAGAAGCAAAGCCATTGTTAAAGAAGTTGCTGATCGGAGATGGATGGCTACTTTTTCCAGCGAATCAGAAGTGAGAACAGTCATTTCTAAATCTCCTTGGCATTTTGAGGGAGATTTGGTAGCAGTTAAGATGGGGCAACCTGGTATGAGACCTTCTTATTATATTTTTAACTCTATGAGTGTATGGGTTCAATTGTTTGATCTGCCACCGGAATATCGCTGTCATGCGGTATTGCAGAGAGCTGAGGAGGCTTTTATATCAATACTAGATATTGATTTAGATGAGATGAAGGGAGGACGGTTTGCAAGGATGAAGGTTGAATTGGATGTCACAAAGTCGCTGGTTTGTAACATTAAGCTAAACCTGATACAAGGAGGATCAATTTGGATACCCCTCAAGTATGAAAGGTTGTCTAGACTCTGTAGCTTATGTGGGAAGATTGGGCATTTGCATAAAGATTGCAAAGAGTTGACAGAGGCTAAAATGTAAAAATAATGCAAAATTCACTGAATTTTTTGGGGGGAAACATGGTGCAAAGCAATCTACTTCCAAATCAGGAGTTGCTGCGTGGGAGTCAGAAGAAGATGATCAGATTAATGCTTTGGTGAGAAAGAGAAAGGAAAAGAAATGGCCGGTGGTTATTCCATGCTCAAAGGAAGAGAGTGGTCTGAGGGATTTTCCTATTCCACCTGCAGTAATGGAAGATTCAGCTGGTTCTTCAGATTGGGCAATAGTTGCAATCAAACCTCAGTATTCTTTTAGTGCTCCGATGGTGGGTTCGGAAATGGTAATTGGTATGCCTACGAGTGAAACTCATCACTATACTGATAGTATGCATGATCATTGTCATTTCACCCCTCATGCTAAATTGGAGATGGTTGATCCATTAATGTTTGATAATTCTCAGTTGGTGATTGGTTCTGATGAGTACCATGGTCTGACAGGAAAAAAAAAATCTTCTGCTCATAAAAATGTCAAGAGAATTGCTAGAGATGTTACACTCAAAGCTTCCCATTCCTCTTCACTATTCAAAAGGAAAAGTGCACAAGAGATGGATGCTGGGAAAAAAATGTCTGGAAATTATGGAGGGTGATGATGTGCATTTGGCATTTGTCCATATGCAGCTGCCACAGCAAGAATGAATATCATGGCATGGAATTGTAGGGGTTTGTGATCACCCTCTTCAATTCGTCACCTAAAATCCCTTTTGAAGGTTCCAACAGCAGATATTTTGTTCGTCTCTGAAACGCATATCAGAAGGAAGAAGTTTGAAAAGCTATCAAGGAAATTCCCTAGCTATTCCTCTTTTGCAGTGGATGCAATTGGCAGATCGGGACGATTAAGTTTGCTCCTTTCTGATATGATTAATGTAAATATTATATACTCTGAATCTTACTGCATTTTGTTGAAAATAGAATTTCCCAGCTTTCCTTGGTATTTGGCATGTATTTATGGTACTCCTACTCATCACAGTAGGAAAAAATTTTGAGATAGAATGACAAGACTTCTTGGAAGCTACACTGATAATTTAGTTTGCATTAGGGATTTTAATGCTATCTTGTCTGCAGCAGATAAGGATGTAGGGAATAAAGTACCTCCAAGGGATTTTTTCATCTCAAAAGCTTCATTGATACATTGGGATTATTAGATCTGGGATACATGGGCAGGCATGCACTTGGAGTAACAAGAGAAACCCTCAATTCCTCATTAAGGAATGCCTAGATAGGGTTTTTATTTTTAGTAACTGGTACCTGAATTTTCCTATTGCTGATGTCTTACATTTACCGGCCTTGGGGAGTGATCATAGTCCCATTTTGTTAAGGCTATGTAGAAAAATAAATCAGTCTAAGAGAGTTTGGAGAATGGGCACTGAGTGGTGTGTAAGAAATGATTATCAAGCTGTGGTGGAAAAAGCCTCGGTAAGAATGGAGAATATTAATGCTGTACCTATATGGGAAAAAGGAAAAAATGTAGCTACAGAACTTTAGAAGTGGCATTCGAGATCTAAAAGCAATTGGAAAAAAAGAAAGTCTGAAATTGACGGAGAATTAGCAGTTCTACAAAATAAGAAACCTAAAAATTGTGATGTGACTAGAGAAAATTGCCTGAAGGCATCATATGAAGAAGTATTGTTACAAGAAGATATATATTGGTGTCAAAGGTCTAGACATGATTGGATACAAAGTGGTGATAGAAATACGAGATACTATCATTTATATGCACAAAACAGGAAGAATAGAAATGCTATAGATAGGATTAAATCGCCTGATGGGAAAGAAACAGGAGATCCTACACAAATCAGGAAGCATTTTTATAAATTTTATCAGAATTTATATACTTCCCCGTCGAGTAGGATGATTCCGAAGGAGTTATTTAATATTCAGTATTGGCCGTCAGATATTGATGCCAAATGGTGTCTCCAAATTCTGGATGAGCAGGAAATTCATGGTGTCATTTTTGCAATGCATCATTGCAAGAACCCAGGCCCAGATGGGTTTCCAGCTCTCTTTTATCAAAATAGTTGTAGCTTAGTTTCACAAGAAGTTGTTATATTTGTTCAGAGATGTTTCAAGGAACAGGAGATGCCAAAAGAAATGAGTAGAACTTATCTAGTGTTGGCACCTAAGCTTCTTTCCCCGGTAGAGCCTAAAGATTATAGGCCAATAAGTCTGACCAACACTTTATATAAATTGGTCGCAAAGCTGGCTGCGAAAAGGCTGAAGCCTATTTTAAAAAGGGTTATTTCTCAATGACAGGATTTCTATCAGGAAGACAGATTGCAGATAATATATTATTGGTAAAGGAAGTTGTACTTGCAATGAAGAAATCAAGAACTAATCATGGCTCTATGGTGCTAAAGCTTGATGTGGAGAAGGCTTTTGATCAAATTGAATGGTCTTTTATCAGATTCTGCTTGTCTCAATTACATATTCCTTTGCCTCTGTTAAACCTCATCATGTCATGTATTATTTCAGCCACCTTTCAAGTTCTGGTGAATGGGGTTCCATCATCCACTATTGTTCCTATGCATGGTATTAGACAAGGGTGTCCATTGTCACCATACATATTTATATTATGTTCAGAGTATCTATCTAGATTGCTTGATTTGGCACTTCACGTGAGAAGCATTTCAGGTTTTAGGCTCCATAAAAATGCCAAACCCATTACTCACTTAATGTTTGCAGATGATACTATTCTATTTACAAAGGCTACTGTTCCTGAAATTGTAGCAATTAAGGGTCTGCTCACTGAATATGAGATGTGTTCTGGGCAAGAGATGAATTACTCCAAGTTTAGAATATATTTCAGTAGTATTGTTGTTAAGGGGGAGCAGCAGAACATAATTAATATTAAGCAGGTGGCTGATATGGTGAAGGATGAATTGTATTTGGGGGGTCCTTTATTTGATGATGCAAATCAAGCCAGGATTAAAGAATTAGCGCTCTCTAAATCCCTGCAAAATCTGCAAGGCTGGAAATCGAGGGCTTTATCTCAGGCTGGCAGGGGAGTACTTATACATAGTTTGCTTATACTCTTAGTTGGATAAACTGATAAGGGACTTCTGGTAGGGGTATCAAGAAGAAAAGAAGCACTACTATATATTTAAGATCATGGAAGAAAATATGTTTACCTAAACACATGGGAGGGATGGGATTTAGATCCATGCGATTGTTGAATATGGCTTGTATAATGAAAATGGGTTGGTCCTTATGTACAGATGATGGTAGAGGTTTTGGTAGCAACACTTGAAGGCCAAATATTTTCTAGAGGGATCTTTATGGGAATATATACCCAAAACTGAAGATTCATCCTTCATGAAAGCGTTGGGTAAACTGAAATTCTTCTTGGAAGCTAATACTAAATGGTTAGTTGGTGATGGAATGAAGATTAATACTTGGAGTGACATTTGGTTGGGTGCTGATGGTTGTTATATAGTGCCAAGAAGTTCTGATGCCTTGCAATTATCAATGGTGGCTGAATTAATGTCTGCTCGAAATTCCCATTGGAATGAAGAGTTAATCACTGATTTATTTTAGTATGAAGTTGCATAGGCCATATTATATACGCTAATCCATTGAGGTGATGATATTTTTATATGGAAGCCCCACCCAAAGGGAGTTTTTTTGGTTAAATCTGCTTACATGTCCTTATTGGAACAAGGTCTCTTGGCTGGGCTATCGGATAAAATGCGGAAAGATATAGAAAAAATCTGGAATTGCATCTAAAACAAGAGTATTCTTATGGAGGGCCTTAACTGATGCTTTACCTCTCAAAGCCACACTTAAGTTAGGAACACTTTCTATGGCGTTGTCAGCTTATGGGGGCAGTGTGGTTTTATTGGGGATTGAGAGTTGATTCAACTGATGAACATTGGTGAGATAGAGTTGAAAAGATAAATCAAGCTCTTATTGGTGCTGGCTTTCAAAATAATTTACTTTACTATCTTCTTCATGCTTTGTGGATGCATTGCTGCAAAGTTGTAAGGGAAAATCTTAAGCCATCACCTTCCTCGATAATTGATCATGTGATTAATATGGTGTCATTCTATAATGTGTGTGCTAATGACCAAAATCCTTATCAGAAGATGCAACAAGTGCATAACGTCTCAACTCTAAGGGAAAGTTGATGCGGCAGTGAGTGTATCTTTCTTTGTTGTGGTTGCAGTGCCGTTGGATAGTCATCATAAATGTTTACATTGCAGAGCCTATCAAGTGTCCATTGCTTGTAGTTTGGAGGTAGAAACTTGGGCTATCCAAAAAGGCCTGTCCTTGCCCTTAGATGTTGGATTATGGGAAGTGGCGGCTCTCTCAGATGCCATCAACCCTGTAAGACAAATTCTCGCCCAACAACAATCGAATTGGAAAGTACGGTCAGCTATTTAGAGTTTTATTCTATCTTCTAATCCTATGTTTTCTTTGTTTAAGGTAGATAGAAGTGTGGTCCGTTGTGCTCGTGAGTTGGCACGGCATTGTCTAAGATGTAATCTTCAAGGAAGCTGGAATCCTCCCATGCTCCCTTGTGTTTTTTAAGGATGCTATAAATGATGTTTTACTTGCAAAAAAAAAAAAAAAATTGAGCTAAGAGGGCATAACGATTTTCAATTTTTAAATCCAACACGAGGTCTCAGATCACTAATTAACAGCAAAATTGCTTGTGCAAAATTCTCCAAGACCTTCGTAAGCATCTTTTAACTTTGTAAATAGCCCAGAAGGTTTCACCACACTTTTTCAAAATCTAATTGAGAACCAAATCTTAAAATTAAGAAAAGAATATTTAAATAGCCTATTATTTTTTTTTTGTGAATTCTTTCCTTTAAAATAACTGGCACTGATATATATAAACTTTTATATATCTAATTATAATATATAATTTGACTAAACATTCAAATTAAAATAAAATTTAATCTATAATTTAACTTTATTTACATTAAATTTGACAATTAATAATAATATAAATTATAGGGTATTGCCAAAATTTCAAAAAAAATGTAGTAGGAGTCACACATGATTTTTCTTAAGCAGCAATTGGAGTTAAAATATATAAGGTAGAACCTTCCGTGGGATTTATTTTCAAGGGAAAGTGACGATTTTTATTTTTGTGAAATTTATTTTGGGGTAAAGGAATTTTTTTGTGTGATTTTTTTTCGACGTTGCTAGTAAAATTTATAAGGTTAAAAATGTCATACTTTTAAGAAGTCAAACTACAGAAAGTAGGAATAGTTACACAAATTTGAAAATACACATATGTGCCAGAATGCACACATATTCTCATCAATGCACTTAAGCTCATATATGCACGCATGGGGGGATAAAAAATTATTGATGGCACAAGATTCAATTGTATAATCTATATTTAACATTTGGGGGGACTTATTTTTGTATGTCAAGAGCTAGAGAAAGAGATGGGGGAGAGAGAGATTACTCGGATGAGGGAAAGAGAGTTTCTCTTTTTTTATAATGGGATGATGTTACTTGGATCAGGGAGGAGAGGCTTTTGTTTTTTGTTTTTTTATAATGGGATGAGGTCGTGAAATAGGGTGCAACGCACCTTTAGTATATAGATAGAAAAATAATGTACCATCTTTGGAGCCATATTACGTAACAGGTGCAACAGGATCATACGGCTTGGATATTGATGTCATTATGTACTTTAGTTTTGATGCTTCTGTTATGCTTGGGCTACAACCCTTTCTCCTAGGTTCTAGAAAATTTTGTTAAGCCTTACTCTTAAGAAAAAAGGGGCTTATTCAATTATTTGTGCATGTTTCTTTGAAATTGATTGAAGCCCTCAAAAAATTCCTATCAGGTTTGAGATAGGACGAGGATTTGGTCAACGAGATTCAAATGATCACAAAGAGAGACAAAAAGATTGGTAGCCGATGAGCCCTCAAGAAATTCCTACCAGGTGCGGGGTAGGATGAGGATCTAATCAATGAGATTCAAATAATCATCACACAAGGAGATATGAAGATTAGTAACCCAGTTCCATCCTTAATCTGTGTATGTTTGAGGAGAGCTAACTCTCAAAGTTTTTAATAAGTATTGAAAAGGGAGAGAGTACAATAAATGTATTTCTTAGGCACTTGCATGTGTGCTACATTGCACATTTACATGTCCTCATATAGTGTTGCCCCTCCAAAATTTTTGCTCACGAAATCTTGTTACTAAGATTGTCAAAGATTATCTTTATGTAATGATAGCGTACTATCCGATGCCCAATTTATTTTTTTCTTTAATTTCTCCATGACCAAATTTGATTATGTCGGTGACATTTGTTGGGCACTTAGGTAGACCCCTTTAAGGTCAATCTGCCTCCATCTAGTTGATCGACAAAGCTAGTTCACCAGAACACTCTACCAGGATATCAACAGGACTCCTCGCCTGATTTGATCTTAGCTAGGTCAATCACCTATTCTTAGGCCAGGTACTTTTGCTCGTTTGACTAATTTAGGTAGATGGTTGTCTGGTCCTTCCTCTTGGTTTGCCCATGTACCTTTTTACAGTGATAGATGTTGTTGCAAGTGCACCACGATTGTTGATTTTGATGATAACAAAACACTTGAATCTTAACATTTGCAATTGAGTTTAAGATTTCAAGATTATTGCAAATGGAAACACGTGTGAAGGAGCTCAAGCTCAAGATCATGGAGGAACGGAGGAGCTTGATGGAGGAGAACTAAAGCATCAAGGAGTATGGAACATGGCTTGGGGAGCTTTGCTTAGGCTCAAAGCTTGAAGAAGAAGAATAGGATAGAGTTTTTTCTATTCCATGTACTTAGTTCTTCATTTTCTTAGACTCATGTTAAAGAGCTCATATATGACACCCTTAGTCCTAGAAACACTTATTTTATCCTAGGACACTTAGGAAAAATTTAGAGTTAAACTAGAAAGCTAAAATGGGAATCAAACTACCTGATCAAACGTCCAATGTTAGTCCTAGACGTCTGATCTTGGGTTAAAGTAGTGTAGTTGTAATTGAGGTTGTATCACCCTAGTTTAAGCGAAACGTAAGTGGATTTGATCTACTAGGTAGATCGAAAAATCCTAAGTCAGGAAGACTTAGGTGGTGATTTTTATCCTTGGGACCTAAAATTCCTTATGCATTGTGATGACTGCTTTGTGTGATTGCATTTTATTTGTATTAAATTTCAATTCACTATTCATCCCCTCTTTAGTGGAATTTCAGTTGGTATTAGAGCGAGGACTCGCAAATCGACGTAACAAACAGACAAGAATATGGAGGGAAGCATCTTCGCCACGAAACAATCCGAAGGACAGTCCACCATGCGACCACCATATTTTAAAGGTAAGAATTATCCTTATTGGAAGTTACGAATGAAAATATGGTTGCAGGAAAATGACTACTCCATTTGGAAGAGATGTGAGACTTCCTACGACATCCCAAAGAAGCTCGCCGGAGGATACTTGCAACAAAAAATCAACAAAATTTCCCTCAACCTAAAGATAATGAATGTGTTTTATTGCGCATTAAATCTGAAGGAGTTCAATTGAATATCGCAGTGCTCAACTGCATACTGGATATGACACACTTTAGAGGTAACCCATAAAGGTACATCAAAGGTGAAAACCTCTAAGATCAATTTGCTTTCACGAGAATTTGAATCCTTTATTATGAAGGATAATGAAACTTTAAGTGAGATGTATACTAGGTTCACACTCATTCTAAACAATCTTAAGTCTCTTGGGAAGACTTTCACAGAAGGGGGGCTCCAATCTAAGTTACTTCATTCCCTTGGATTGGAATGGGAACAAAAAGTAACTGCGATTGAGGAGGCTCACAAAATCGAGGAGCTCAAGATGGAGATCTACTCGGCAACCTCATGGATTAACACCAGGCCAAAGATGAAGAACCTTGCCTTTAAAGCCGTATCAGATAGTGAGGTAAGTTCCGATAATGAGGAACTCGATTTTTTAACTAACACATTTGTTAAGTCCTTAAGCTTAGAGAATGGAAAGAGAAGGGAAAGAAGGAAAGGAAGGAAAAATCGACCCGATGCTATCATTGAAATAAGAAGGGGCACCTTAGATCGGAGTGTCCTCTCTTGAAGAAGGAAAAGTAGAAAAACAAGAAGAAGGCATTCTAAGCAACTTGGGACGACTTGAGCTCGGAGGAGGAAGAAGAAACAAAGAGCGAAACTACGTAACTAGACTTCATGGCAATCACGGATGATAGCAAGAAGGAAGACAACGGCAAAGAAGAGGTAAATTCTTTCACTCTTGAAGAGATGCAAGAAGCCTTAGAAGAGTTGAATGTTCTTTGCAAATCATTGAAATTAGAAAATAAAAATCTAAAAAGGAGCTCTATTGCCTTAAAATTTGAATTAGATAATCTTTTTGTTGAAAAACAAGGTTTGAATGCCCCTAAAGGTGAAGGAGGGGAAGCCTACTTCTAGGGCATATACCTTTTATTGTAGATGGGATAAGTATAGGATAGTGGACTTGTCGAATAGCTTGTAAAGGTAGGACAATTAATTTTTTATGGTTCATAATGGGAGCCTCTAATGGTTCCCAACTTTTGGCAAGGGCTACTTGCAAAGAACCTATCGTCAACTCCAGAGCAATTGGACCCCTGCACTCGGTAGGATGTAGATAAGATAACTAATTTTGGGGATATCTCCTGGGCTGATCTTAGGTGGGGGAAAGTCTAAAAGGTGCTGTCGTGGGTAGCGGAATCATACCTGACACCAAGTAAGTGAGGAATTCATGGTAACTTTCCTCAATGCAAGCCTTCCACTCATTTGCCAAGACCGATTCCTCGAGGAAGAGGCGGAACCAAGGTGAAGAGAGTTCTTCTTAAGCCATGAGTTGCCCCAAAGAGCTAAAAGAAGGACACCCTGCTTAGGAGAAGAAGCACCCTGAAAAGAGGAAGGATGCAACGGAGGAGCACCCCTCCTTGATGGTTAACCATTTAAAGAAGAGGAGAAAAGTTGGCGCTATTGTCCTTCCAAGTCAACAGGGCCCCGTTAGATTCCTTTGGCGATGGTTCACGTGGGAGTGTTTCCTCTTTGCCCTGCCCATCTCCGTAGGTGGAGGAAGTGCCCCTAATAACCACCAAAGAATTACCCGGTTGTGGAATCCCAGCACGAGGGTAGAGAGGAGAGAAGCCTTACATTGGGGGGAAGTGCAAAGGATGCGCCTGCTGAGTTAAGATGCTTTAGTCAGAATCACGAGGATCGTCAGACTTATCCCCTGAGTACCAACATGGACCTCTTTGCCATCAGGTGCCAATTGATTCGAGTGGCCGGGGTAGTTTCAAAGCCATCGACATGACTATTGGCTCCATAAAGGGCTCCACCATGCTAGAAGAGGAGGAAGTCACGAAACAGCTGCTTCGCTAGAGGCCTCAGTAATCTCCAATTACAAGGTCGGTGAAAGAGCTAATAGGGGAGCCTTATCTGCCTACACTAAAGCCCAAGAGGGAAATGAGGTAGGAGGAAATGGAGTTCTTTTAAGACTCCATTCTTCCGAACACAACTTCTATGAAGAAACGAAAATGTTGGAAAAGTTGAAGGTTGTCCAACCAAGAGTTGTTTTGAATCTTGAGTCAAGGGAGGTGATGCCTAAACAAGGCATCGAAGTCCCACAGGATGCTTTCCAGAGAGTTAAACTTTCGACTGAGCAGACTATTATGTCATTGCTCAATTCCATAATAAAGGCGTGTTTTCCATATGCCCTATCTAACATTTGGAACATTCACCATAGTTGTCATCATGTGGTAAGCTTCTTAGTTCGTACGCTGTGTATTGAGTTGCTATGCTTCATAGTCTCACACTTTAGTGTTAAACTTCTGTAGGTAGATATCATTGGGTAGGATGTGCTCTTTGGAAGTCACGTCTCCCAGCACACTATCCTGGGACTGTTTGAGCAATCCTGATGCTATATCGTGGAGTAAGCGGGAAGGTAGGTGAAGGCGATGTTGGTGGATACTCACACGCTTTCTTGCTAGCTCAATGATGCACTTTTGCCTAAAAGAAGATGGAAACGAAAGCAACGATTGCCTCAAAGCAGCTAGAGCTGGAGAGAGCCTTGAATAACTCCCTCAGTGCCCAATTGGTGAAGGCATAAAGGGAATATGATAGAGTTCAGTTGTCTCTTTCGCAAATGAGGAAGGTGGTCAAGGAGAATGATCGAGCGGCGATGAAAATATACTCATCCTTCAAGGGCCACTTTGTTTCATGTGAATCGAGGAGATTCAAATATGCATTCATTGTAGTACACTTCTAAATCACACAAGATATTTAAATTTATAAACTCAGATTCAGAAAGTGGAGTCTGAGGTCATTCCCAGGGAATAAATGTGGAATTCACACATTAATCTTCATTCAAAATAAATAAGCATAATAAATTGAGTACAATAACAGATATTCAATGAATACAACTTGTCAAATTGATATTCAAATGTAAATCATCATGGGACAAAAAGAATAGAAAGACAAAATAATGGTGATTTGAATCGCCGATTATTCATCTTAATTAAGCATATACCCAAGCATTTGTATCATTCAAATAATTCAATAGTTTTCTTAATCAACTCAACTTAGGCACTCAAAGGATTCAACGGTACCCAGATTCAACCTCAATCAGACGTCTTAACCTTCACATACTCAGAGCTTCATAGAAGGCACTCAAGGGTGCCAAAGGCCTTTTCAAAGCCTTCTTCAAGCCTTTCTCAAGCACAGGAGGCTTTCTTCACAACCTTCTCTTCTTCAGAGGCTAAGTGTACACCTCTCTTTCTTCAGCACAAGACCAACTTCTGTTGGTGCTAGAGCACCACGATCATTTGTTTTGATGATAACAAAACACGTGTTATTTAACATTTGCAATTTGAGTCATAGATTTCAGGTCAATTGCAAATGTGGACGTGTTTAGACGGAGTTCGAGCTCGCATCCAGGACGGATTGGAGGAGCTTGACGGAAAACAGAGGAGGTTCGCGTGGAGCGACAGATTGAAGATAGAAGACAAGAAGAATAGGATAGATTCTTTTTTATCCTTTCATGTATCTCTTGTATTTATTTTCTTGCTCTTTTTGATTCCTTAGAACATTATGTTAAAGAGCCTCAAAGTACCCTAAAAGTAGTCCTAGGAACACCTGCACAACCCTAGGATACTTAGGTTTTCTGTAGAATACTTAGAAAACCAATATAGGGCTCAAACAGCATTTACAGACGTCTAATCCCAAAATCAGACGTCTGATAAAGTATTTTAAGACGTCTGACTGTTGTTTCAGACGTCTGATAACTGTTAGGCTGGACATAGTTAGTTCTGTCTGATGAAATCAGACGTCCAGACATTATACCAGACGTCTTAGGAGACGTCTGACGACTTTGCCAGACGTCCAGTTAGTGGACCGTTGGCTGGCTTAGAAGACACTCAAGGATATGACCGTTAGAGCCTTATCAGATGTCCATAGGACTTTACAGACGTCTGATAAATGACCGTTTTGCCTCGGCTGACCCAAAATCTCTTCTCAGAGATTTTGTAGCCGTTGCAACGTTTGGAAATCAATTCCCACAGTAAAAGTAGGTTTCCAGACGTCCAGACTTAGTGCCAGACGTCCTGTATGTCGTCTGATGGACTTGCACAAAAACCCTGTTTAGATCTGATTCAAGTCAGGGAGAAACCCGCATAGAATCAGACGTCTGACATTGGAATCAGACGTCTTAAAGTGGCCTTCCAGACGTCTGATTCCAGAGTTAGACGTCTGATAACCCTGTCAAATGCAATCATTGTCCTGATTTCGGCCTGATTCTCTTGGGCTTTGCACCCAACGGCTATGGAAGCTTTTCCAAGCCTTCCAAAGCCTTCCTAAGGCCTCTATAAATAGAGGGGAACCTTTGTAACACAAACACAAGACACACTTAAGCAACATACTTCCACTCTCTTATGTCCAAGAAGCTCTTGCTCTCTAAGCTCAAGTTCTACATCTTGAGAGCATCCAACCGTTGCGCACCCGCTCTCCCGCCGTTGTCTACGAGAGCGAAGTTGCGCCATCGCGTGGCACACGCACCGCGTCATCGTCGACGCACTCCTTGCAAAGGGGAGTTTCCTATTTCCTATAGAAGCTAGGTTTAATTATTTTGTTGGCTCTATAGGACTATTGTTTATTTTATCTTTGTTATTTGGTTGGGTATTCGCTTTGCGAATTCCCGTCTCCTTCGTGGGACAAAATCCTTCTCGTGGAGAGAAGGGGTTGAGGAACGCTACCCTCGTACTTGTAGCGTGGTTGTATTGAGGTTGAATCACCCTCGTTCAAAGTGATTCGGTTAGTGGATTTGATCAACTAGGTTGATCGGAAAATCCTAACTCGAGAGGGTTAGGTGGTGGTTTTCACCCGGTGTGGGTTTCCACCTAAAAATACCTGTGTACATTTTGTGATTGATTTTTGTGAGATTACTGAAGACGTTGGGACAACCGGGTTTTATTGTTATAACGTTGTAGTATAGCCAGTTATTACCAACATTTCAAATATATAAATTTTTTACTCGGAAAATAAAAGAGTTCCCGAGGTCGAACTCAGGGAGCAAGTTGTATTCTAGAGATATACATGTTTCTTTTACAAAAAATAAAGAAAGAGAGAGGGAAAGAATTTGTTGTCTTCTTTTCTCTTTGTTTTCTCCTCGTGATGTTCTTCTTTCTTTCTTTCTTCAGATCTCCTTCTTCTTTGTTGTGCAGAGGTGATGCTCTTCTTTCTTTCTTCAGATCTCCTTCTTCTTCTTTGTTTTGCAGAGGTGATGCTCTTCTTTCTTTCTTCAGATCTCCTTCTTCCTTCTTTTCTTTTTCAGCCAGGGACGTCACCCCTCCTTCCTTCTCTTCTTTTCCCTTCAGGCCGTCGTCTGATTTCCAAATCAGACGACTTAAACTGCCTGTTGCTACAGTGTCTCCCTCAGCTTCCTTCTTCTTCCGCGGTTCTTCTTCTTCACCTGTGCCTGCACACTTCAGGGCTTACGTCAGAGAACAAAACCTACTCTACCCTCTCCCCCCGCGTCTCTCTCTCTCTCTGAAACCACTCTTGGGAAAGCTCTCCCAGAGCTGCCGGGTAATCGGGTTCGGGTCAGGCCCGGGTCCAGGCCCACCGGCGTGAGTGGTGGGCGAGGAGTGCAAGTCAGTCTTTAGTCGGGTCGGGTCGGGTCCGCGGGGCGTGAGCGCGGACGAGACCGGGTAACCGGGCGGGTGAAGGGGACCTCACCCCGTGTGCTGAGGCAGTAAGCCTCCAGCACTTTTGCATCTTATATCGCTGCGCCTCTTCAGGCTTTTCCGAGGTGGGACTAAATGTCCCACCTCAATTGCGCGCCCGCAGCGGGGAAAGCAGCGGGAGATCGCGGCGTCACGCGAAGCCTTCTGCCTTAGCTGTGAGCCTGGTGTTTTGTCGAAACGCCTCGCAAGGCCTGGGAGTTGAATCTGGGCGTGGCGCTGAGCGTGGCGCGCCTGTAGCTGCAGGCGGAAGCAGCTCCTTCTGCACGGCAATGGCGGCGGAGGTCGGGTGGCCTGTTCACAAGAAAACGGCCTCTCGGCCTAATCAGAAAGTGCCGGGAGCTTCGCCAGGGTGCGGCGAAGCTCGTGTGGGTGGTGGCGAGGCGTGGGGCGGCGTGCAAGGGCTGCCCTAGGTCGGACTGTGGGTCGGAGGATGGGTTTGTTGGGGGGAGCGTTACGGAGGTGTGGAGTGGCAGTGAAGGGGTGGGGGGTGCTCAGTGTGATGAGGCGGAGGTTCTGCGGTGGTCGGCGAGCCGTGTGGGTTGCTGGGGTGATGGGAACGGCTCGCCGGAGGATGGCCGGAGGCGGAGAAGGTGAGGGTGAACAGGAGCGGTCGAGGGTTTAATCAAATAAAAGACAGTGAGGAAAAGAAAGAGGGGGAGATGGGGAGGAGTTCTGACCTAGCTACGGAGACGAAAGGGGCCGGGGCAGGGCGACAGTCGTATCGACTGTCGCCGGAGAAGAAGATGCCCAGGGGAAGGGGCGGCGGCGAGCAGAGGGCTGGAGAGGCGCCAGCTGGGTACGGCGTGGCGCAGGAAGAGCAGGCGAGGAAGTCTCTGCTGCTGGTATTGCGGCAGAGCGAAGAGGAGGAGGAGGAGGAACCGCCGGAGCTGTTGGGCGTCTGCCGGAGGGAGAGGAGAAGAAAGTTGGGGGTTTTCTCCGTCAGACCCGAGCTGGGAAGAACGGTGGAGCGACGGGGGTATTTATAGGGACTGAATCAGGGAGGAAGGCGGAGGGAGACGTCGTGTCTCCCTCGCCGGAGGACGCCGGAGATGGAAACCCATACCGTCCGTGCGTTCGCACGGCCGGTATGGGGGGTTACAACGACCAGGGGGGTGTCCCTGCGACGGCTGACGACGCAGGGCACCCCCGGTTTACTTGCCAGGCTCTCCCCCTCACCCTGCGCGGCGCCATGCTCCGCGCAAGGTCGCCGGAGCATGGTGCTGGCAGGTTTTGCAGGGGGGACCTGAACGCAAAGAACGAAGGAGAGTTAGGGGCCAAAATGCGAGGGTTCAAAAGTTGAGGGCCAAAAAGTAAATATATGAGGACCAAAGTGTAAAGTTGGTCAAGGAGGTTTCTTCTTAGGCTCAAGTTTTTATACATGACTAATTAGGACCTAAGGAATCTGATGGTGAATTTCATTTCTATATTAAACCTTGTTTGACCGATCAATTTATGCGAAAACCCAAATTAAGTTATTAATTGGGCATGGTTCTCAATGTAGGTCAAAATGGGTTCTGAAGGCCAAATTGAAGGTTCTAAACCCTAGAGATTATTTTTCTATGAATTTTAGAGGGTTTATTCTATTTTTACTTTGCCTTGAACCTCGTGAATTGAAGTGGGTTGTTTTAGGGTTACAGATTATCATTTAGTTCCTTGGAATTGCTGTAGCCCTTTCTAGATCATCTCATCCCACTTTTATTCTTATTAAGTTGCTTTGACCTATGTTTGGACCCTGAATTACCCTGTATGCAGATTATACTGGTAAAATTGCATTTTTACCCCTTATGACTTGTTTTCTCCTTAAACTCAGAATTCTCTGAGTTAAGCCTTTCCTTGAGTTATGTAGGAGCTTTTATCCTTTGTATTAGGTCACAATGAGCTAGTTATGGCTCATGATGAGGTTCTCATCATACCCCCATGCTTAGCTTTTGCTAGTCCCTTAGCAAAAACTTAAGGTTTCAACCCTTGTTCTAGACCATGAAGTTTTTAATAGTTTAAGATAAGTGCTTTTTTACTTGAGCATAGATTAGGTTAGAATGCTGACCATAGGCCTAAAAGGTACTTTAGTACCAATCAAGATCCAAATCTGTCTAGCCTTAGCCTCAGTCCTTAGCAAAGGTTTTTAAGGCCCACAAGAACTAACCTAAGGTTTATTGGACTTTGTGATTAAAGCACCCGTGCTTGAAATGATTTTAGCCCTGGCTCAGTTCGCAGTGCGTTTTGTAAGAGAGATAGAAAGTTTTTCTGTTTGGAGAGTTTTCTCTCTCTTTTTCTTTTTAGTTCTAGCCTAGGATTGGCTTTTCAACACGTTCTGTATCAGATTCCTTGCTCCCATCATCAATCCTCAAGGGTTCCTGGCGATCGATGCTTCGAGATAGCACCGCCCATGGCAAACCCTGGAACCCTGGCTATTGAGATTTCGAGATAATCCCATCCATGGTGTTCCGTGGCCGAATCCAGACCCTGGCAATTGACACTTCGAGATAATGCCATCCATGGAATCTGAACCAGCAGAGTGCTTACATGCCCCCAGTAGGATATGTAAATATCCTAAGAGACAAGCACCGAGGAGATGATATTTTGTTATGCATCTTTGAGGGGATTTCCCACCTCTCCGCGCTGGGAACTCGTCCAAATCAACTTGTGTTGATCGGCCGCTCCTATTCTAGGTGTTCTTTTCAGAATTTTGCGACGCTTCTGCGTGATTCTGATTTTTACGCTTACTGAACCAGGCTGTGTGTGAGGTTAGGGTGCTTAGGTTTCTGAGTCCCGTAAACCAAAAATTAGTTAACGAGGCCAAATACTCCCTAAGACTTAGACCTAATACTTCAGCTTTTCATTTTCCTCAACCTCTTGAGGAGTGTCTAGATCTTAATGGGTACTAAGAGTCTATTCAAGAATGCCTAAGGTTTGCGTTCTTACTAATCTTATTATGCACTTTTCAGTTATTTTCTTGAATGAGGTCTAGAACTTAGGTTAATTCCTTAGTTCCTTACTAATGACTATCAACTTTTCTTATAATTTTGTGCTCCTTTTTCATTTTGTTTCTCTTCTCCTTCTCCTTCAGAAAATTTCCTTCTCCTCTTTTCCTCTTATTCTTTTTCGAAAAAATTTTTAATTTTTATGATATTTTTGGCATATGTGAATTTTTGTTTGAAACCTTTTCTTACAAGTTTTTGCACTTTCCTACCCCCCCATGCCTAAGATTTGCAATGTCCTCATTGTAACCTAGGGGTTTTTATTCAACTAAGTTCATACATTAGGATAGCTGTTTTGATGAGTGAATGGGTCGGGGTGACTGTTGCGGACGATTTCTAATCTCAGATGCAAGCACCTGAGGTGGAGTCGGCTGTCCTAAAGTGTGAACTTCAAGTGCAAAAAGCTGTCAGAACAAGTTTCAGGTTTTCAAAGAGAATGACGGGCTGCCTCCCGTTGAGCGCTAAATTTGATGCCTTCAGCCAAGCGGGAAATGCGATGGAGAGGGGATGGTCAAATCAGCAGAGTTTTGTAAGACAAGCACCTTGATTAAGAGCCTGGTTGGTCCAACCAGGTGCTTGTTCAGATCAACAGGCTGATGATGCAGCCCAAACCCAATCAATCTGGTGGGTTGATAGATGTGGATAAAAAGGTGTGGAACCCACCATAAACTATGAAGCTCAGATGGATGTGGAAGTGTAAACGCAGGGTTTGGCTGAGTCGAATCAGCCTGGTCAGAGTAGGGACCCGTAGAATAATCAGTGGTTGATGCAAGAACCCTACAGGGGTGATCAGAGAATGATAGAGCATGGTATGTAGTCTGATCAATGTTCGAAACCCGATGTGGAAATGCAATCGGCTCAGTGAGAGGTGAATCTGAATAGAAATTGAGTCCGGTTGCGGGTCGGGGTTTGGGAGAGGTTTTGATCCGTTCTGTGTGTGCGGACGAGGTGGCCATTGTGTACGAGGGCTCTTCTAGAAACAGATGATAGGTGGTTTTCTGTAGAGAGTCCTCTGGGTAACTATCAAATGCCGGAAGAGTGTCTGTAGGATGAAAGGAATCAGATTCGAGAAAAAATTTGAATTCTTGGTTGTAATCACTCTTGGCATTTTCTATTTTTGGTTCCTGAGGATCGAAAAGGAATGATTCTGTGTTATCAGTGATCTCGGGAATCAGGACCTCAGAGTCAGAGTCAGAGTCATGTGAACTGAGGTCGTAGATAGGCCTGGCATGTTCAGGAAGGGGAATCTCTCCGCAATTATAGTCAGATATGAAATTGTCGGAGAGTTGGCGAAAATGATCATGAATTCCACCACAGCAAAAATCATCAGATGTGGAATCAGCAGCCTGACTGGGTTCTAGCCTATATGTCACTTCTGGGCTCAAAAAGATGTTCTGTTCAAGCTCTAAGCTGGTAGGATAGACCCCATTAAAACCTTGCTCATCCAACTCCTCAGTTTCTGTATCATAAATTGGCATGTTTTCTGAAAAATCGATCAGATTTCCTGAGGATGTTGGAGAGGGATATTCATTAAATAGAGGCCCGGAATCATATTCTGTAAAAATTTGATCTTTCTCATAAAGGGCCTCATAATCTTCCCAATAAGTTTCAGATCCAGGTTCTAGGCTTAGGATGTGGGTAGAATTATTAGAACCTAAGTCCGAATAACCTTCGAGGGTCACCTTATCAAAACAAGGGGTGGAATTTATACCCTCCAGAGGTTCAATTCTAATCTTGTTATTGCAGGAGTCTTGGAGTTCTAAGCTTGGTGATTTATGGCCTAGGGTTGGCTCAGCATTGTTTTCTCCTGCAACTTCCCAACCTATTTTAATGATATCTTCTATTTGGGTTGGGAGTCGACAACCACCTTGTGCCTCAATCCCGAGGTCTGGGAAACTGGATTGATTCTTAGTACTGTTCCAAGATGACTCATCCTTTGTTTCTGGTGTATACGGGTATTTTTGGTTGATAGTTTTTTCTAAAAGTCTCATCATCTCTACCCGTTTTTCAAGAGCATCTTGGTTTTGTTCCCAAAGTACAGGATTTGTCAAGCATTGAAGGTATTCAGATTTGTGTAATTTGTCTATCTCAATGTATCCTGTTAGGAGAACTTCTCGGGTTGATCCTTTTATGGCTCCTGTCAATAGAGTTTGGGCACAGTTTATGATGAAGGCTGTGGTTGTTGGGACATCAACCTGAATATCTCCTATTGGTGTTGAGGTTTTTTCTTCTTTTTCATAGAATTTTATGGCATCCTCGATCATTTTATCTTTCATAGATCTCCGATATTCAGGTTTCTTGAATGGTAGTCTTAGGTGGTTTGGCTGCATATTTGGATTAGGTGGTGGAATCAAGATGTGGAATCAAAGGCTTCGATGTAGACTCATGTTGTGCCAAGATGGAAGAAGGGAGTATCAGAGGAAAGATTAATGTGGTGGTGCTGCATAAACAAGGGAACTGAGGCCTAACCTCAGGGCAAGTGAATTCCTAAAGGAGGTTTCAAGGACCTCCTTCCAAGCATATACTGAAGGATGTGATGAGATTAAAAGGTGCTGGACCCAATCAAGGCACCCAAAAATTGTTGGGTGACTATAGAGGTTCGGGGCAGATGGACCCCTTGATCAGAAAGATCGTCCACCTGAGAATTACCTGGGCAGCCAGAGAGGGAGAGTCCCGCGAAGACCCCTACACGGTAGAGCGTCCCCACGGGTTACAGGGTTTCCCCCACCCGACCTCTCTTGTCACTGAGATTCCAGGTAGACCAGGATGGGGATCTTGACCTCTTAAGTCTACCATTTTTTATTTTAAGATCAGGGTGCTTAAGATTTCACTTGAACTTTAGTCTTTTAAGTGCAAAGAGTGACCTAATTTAAGGTTGGTTGACCCAAGGGGTCAACTTTACCTCTTGTTTTCTTTGAGAGCTTTTAGGTCTTGTCTTTTAGGGTTCAAGTGTTTAGAGAGCTAATTATTTTAGGTTTTCTTTGAATAGATATTTTCAGACAAGGGTTTGGGCACACTTCATTGGGTTTTTCTCCATTCTTGATTTAAGTAGTGTGTCTCTAAAACCCTAATGTTGAATCTTATGTTGGCTCTACTTGGTCCAGTTAGTTCTTTGTTGGGTAATTAGGGCTCAAGCAAGAATGTGTTAGCCCTTAAATACCCTTAATAGTGTGCAGGAATAATGAGTTGAAAACATGCAACTATTATGGTTACTAAGTATGGAAGACAGGTTAGCCCTATATTGCTTGTTCTTTTCTTTTTTTTTTCTCTTTAGAGTTTAGGGGTTAATAGCGAGAGGAAAAATTTACCTGTCCTCGGAGTGGTTGCTTGTCTTCTTGATTTCCTGTGGTTTTCTGCACAAAAGAGAGGAGATTATCAGAAATTAAAAAGAAACAGGAATGTTTACCTCTAGAATAGCCGTTGCTCCCCGGCAGCGGCGCCAATAATGAAGACGTTGGGACAACCGGGTTTTATTGTTATAACGTTGTAGTATAGCCAGTTATTACCAACATTTCAAATATATAAATTTTTTACTCGGAAAATAAAAGAGTTTCCGAGGTCGAACTCAGGGAGCAAGTTGTATTCTAGAGATATACATGTTTCTTTTACAAAAAATAAAGAAAGAGAGAGGGAAAGAATTTGTTGTCTTCTTTTCTCTTTGTTTTCTCCTCGTGATGTTCTTCTTTCTTTCTTTCTTCAGATCTCCTTCTTCTTTGTTGTGCAGAGGTGATGCTCTTCTTTCTTTCTTCAGATCTCCTTCTTCTTCTTTGTTTTGCAGAGGTGATGCTCTTCTTTCTTTCTTCAGATCTCCTTCTTCCTTCTTTTCTTTTTCAGCCAGGGACGTCACCCCTCCTTTCTTCTTTTCCCTTCAGGCCGTCGTCTGATTTCCAAATCAGACGACTTAAACTGCCTGTTGCTACAGTGTCTCCCTCAGCTTCCTTCTTCTTCCGCGGTTCTTCTTCTTCACCTGTGCCTGCACACTTCAGGGCTTACGTCAGAGAACAAAACCTACTCTACCCTCTCCCCCCGCGTCTCTCTCTCTCTGAAACCACTCTTGGGAAAGCTCTCCCAGAGCTGCCGGGTAATCGGGTTCGGGTCAGGCCCGGGTCCAGGCCCACCGGCGTGCGTGGTGGGCGAGGAGTGCAGGTCAGTCTTTAGTCGGGTCGGGTCGGGTCCGCGGGGCGTGAGCGCGGACGAGACCGGGTAACCGGGCGGGTGAAGGGGACCTCACCCCGTGTGCTGAGGCAGTAAGCCTCCAGCACTTTTGCATCTTATATCGCTGCGCCTCTTCAGGCTTTTCCGAGGTGGGACTAAATGTCCCACCTCAATTGCGCGCCCGCAGCGGGGAAAGCAGCGGGAGATCGCGGCGTCACGCGAAGCCTTCTGCCTTAGCTGTGAGCCTGGTGTTTTGTCGAAACGCCTCGCAAGGCCTGGGAGTTGAATCTGGGCGTGGCGCTGAGCGTGGCGCGCCTGTAGCTGCAGGCGGAAGCAGCTCCTTCTGCACGGCAATGGCGGCGGAGGTCGGGTGGCCTGTTCACAAGAAAATGGCCTCTCGGCCTAATCAGAAAGTGCCGGGAGCTTCGCCAGGGTGAGGCGAAGCTCGTGTGGGTGGTGGCGAGGCGTGGGGCGGCGTGCAAGGGCTGCCCTAGGTCGGACTGTGGGTCGGAGGATGGGTTTGTTGGGGGGAGCGTTACGGAGGTGTGGAGTGGCAGTGAAGGGGTGGGGGGTGCTCAGTGTGATGAGGCGGAGGTTCTGCGGTGGTCGGCGAGCCGTGTGGGTTGCTGGGGTGATGGGAACGGCTCGCCGGAGGATGGCCGGAGGCGGAGAAGGTGAGGGTGAACAGGAGCGGTCGAGGGTTTAATCAAATAAAAGACAGTGAGGAAAAGAAAGAGGGGGAGATGGGGAGGAGTTCTGACCTAGCTACGGAGACGAAAGGGGCCTGAAACGTCGGTTTTGTTTTTGTTATAACGTTGTAGTAAAGTCGGTTATGACCAACACTTCAAATATAAATTTTTTTACTCGGAAAATAAAAGAGTTCCCGAGGTCGAACTCAGGGAGCAAGTTGTATTCTAGAGATATACATGTTTCTTTTACAAAAAGAAAGAGAGAGGGAAAGAATTTGTTGTTTTCTCTTTGTTTTGCAGAGGGGATGCTCTTCTTTCTCTCTTTCTTTAGATCTCCTTCTTTCTCTCCGTTCTGCAGAGGTGATGTTCTTCTTCTGCAATGGTGATGCCTTTCTTGGTGATGTTCTTCAGATCTCTTTCTTCTTCTTCCTTGGTTTCTGCCTTGACCTCTCTTCTTCTTCTTCTGCAATTGTGGTGATGCTCTTTTTCTTTTCCCTTTTCTTCTTTATGGCTGCAGAGCTTCTGCCTTCAGCTACTAAGTCTTCCTTTCTTCTTCTTCTGCTTTGGCCGTTGCTCTTCCTTCTTTCTTTCTTCAGCCTGCCTTCTTTCCTGCTCTGGCTGCTGACCTGCCGTCGTCTGATCCGGTGCTTCGACGACTTAACTATGCATTTGCTACAGTGCAGCTCCTTCTTCTTCGCCTGCACTTCTTCTTCCGCGGGTCTTCTTCTTCTTCTTTGGCCTGCACACTTCAGAGTTTTTCGTCAAGAGGCAAAACCTACTCTACCCCCCCCCCCCGCGTCTCTCTTTCTCTCTGAAACCACTCTTGGGAAAGCTCTCCCAGAGCTACCGGGTAATCGGGTTCGGGTCACGCCCGGGTCCAGGCCCACCGGCGTGCGGTGGTGGGCGAGGAGTGCAGGTCGGTTTAATCGGGTCGGGCCAGGTCCGCGGAGCGTGGTCACGGACGAGGCCGGGTCGGGTGAGAGGGACCTCACCCCGTGGTCAGGAGGCAGACAGCATAAGGCACTTTTTGCCTTTATGCGTCCGCGCGCCTCCGAGAGGTTCCGAGGTGGGACTAAATGTCCCACCCCAATTGAGCGCCCGTCGCGGAGGGAGCAGTGGGCGATCGTGGCTTCCCGCGCGGCCTTCGCCCCATCTGCGAGCCTGGGACGTTTCGCGGAGACTCCCCGCGCAACCTGGGAGTCGAACCTGGGCGAAGGCGTGCCTGCACCTGCAGGTGAAGGAGCTCTGCCTGCTCAGTAATGGCGACGGCGGGCGAGTCACCTGGTCACAGAAGAACGGCCTCTCGGCCAAATCAGACAGGCGGGGGACCTTCGCCGTGGCACGGCGAAGGTGGTCAGGGGGTCTGCAGGGGGCGTGATGGAGCCAACAGGTCGTCCTAGGTCAAACTGTGAGCGAAGAAGTGGGTGTGTTCGGTGGATTTGCAGAGGGCGTTTGGTGGGAAGTGGAGGGGCGGAAGAGGATCAGGGTGAGGAGGCGGAGGTTCTGCGGTGGTCGGCGAGCCGTGTGGGTCGCTGAGGTGATGGGAGCGGCTCGCCGGAGGGTGGGCGGAGGCGGAGAGGGTGAGGGTGAACAGGAGCGGTCGAGGGTTTAATCAAATAAAAGACAGTGAGGAAAAGAAAGAGGGGGAGATGGGGAGGAGTTCTGACCTAGCTATGGAGACGAAAGGGGCCGAGACAGGGCAACAGTCGTATCGACTGTCGCCGGAGAAGACGATGCCCAGTGGGGGGAGGACGGCGGTGACGACGGGGCAGAGGCAGCGCGCGCCGGTATTGCGCGACGCGGGAAGAGCAGGGGAAGAAGTCTCTGCTGCTGGTATTGCGGCAGAGCGAAGAGGAAGAGGAGGAAGAACCGCCGGAGCTGGTGGGCGTCTGCCGGAGTGAGAAGAGAGGAAAGTTGGGGGTTTTCTCCGTCAGATCCAGGCTGCCTTGGTCGGTGGAGCAGCGGGGGGTATTTATAGGGATGAAACAGGGAGGAAGGCGGAGGGAGACGACGTGTCTCCCTCGCCGGAGAATGGCCGGAACACGAACCCATACCGTCCGTGCGTTCGCACGGCCGGTATGGTGGGCTACAATGACCAGGGGGGTGCTCCTGCGACGGCTGACGACGCAGGGCACCCCCGGCTTACTTGCCAGGTCCCCCACCTCACCCTGCGCGGCGCCATGCTCCGCGCAAGGTCGCCGGAGCATGGTGCTGGCAGGGTTTTGCAGGAGGGACCTGATTGCAAAGAACGAAGGAGAGTTAGGGGCCAAAATGCGAGGGTTCAAAAGTTGAGGGCCAAAGAGTAAATATATGAGGACCAAAGTGTGAAGTCGGTCAAGGAGGTTTCTTCTTAGGCTCAAGTTTTTATACATGACTAATTAGGACCTAAGGAATCTGATGGTGAATTTCATTTTCATATTAAACCTTGTTTGACCGGTCAATTTGCGCAAAAACCCAAATTAAGTTATTAATTGGGCATGGTTCTCAATGTAGGTCAAAATGGGTTCTAAAGGCCAAATTGAAGGTTCTAAACCCTAGAGATTATTTTTCTATGAATTTTAGAGGGTTTATTCTATTTTTACTTTGCCTCGAACCTTGTGAATTGAAGTGGGTTGTTTTAGGGTTACAGATTATCATTTGGTTCCTTGGAAGTGCTGTAGCCCTTACTAGATCATCTCATCCCACTTTTATTCTTATTAGGCTGTTTTGACCTGTGTTTGGGCCCTGAATTACCCTGTATGCAGATTATACTGGTAAAATTGCACTTTTACCCCTTATGACTGGTTTTCTTCTCAAACTCAGAATTCTCTGAGTTAAGCCTTTCCTTGAGATATGTAGGAGCTTTTATCCTTTGTATTGGGTCAAAATGAGCTAGTTATGGCTCATGATGAGGTTCTCATCATACCCCCATGCCTAGCTTTTGCTAGTCCCTTAGCAAAAACTTAAGGTTTCAACCCTTGTTCTAGACCATGAAGTTTCTAATGGTTTTAGATAAGTGCCCTTTTTTTTATTTGAGCATAGATTAGGTTAGAATGCTGACCATAGGCCTAAAAGGTACTCTAGTACCAATCAAGATCCAAATCTGTCTAGCCTTAGCCTCAGTCTTTTAGCAAAGGTTTTTAAGGCCCACAAGAACTAACCTAAGGTTTATTGGACTTCGTGGTTAAAGCACCCGTGCTTGAAATGATTTTAGCCCTGGCTCAGTTCGCAGTGCGTTTTGTAAGAGAGAGATAGAAAGTTTTTTTTTTTTTGTTTGGAGAGTTTTCTCTCTCTTTTTCTTTTTAGTTCTAGCCTAGGATTGGCTTTTCAACATGGTCTGTATCAGATTCCTTGCTCCCATCATCAATCCTCAAGGGTTCCTGGCGATCGATGCTTCGAGATAGCACCGCCCATGGCAACCCCCGGAATCCTGGCTATTGAGATTTCGGGATAATCCCATCCATGGTATTCCGTGGCCGAATCCAGACCCTGGCAATTGACACTTCGAGATAATGCCATCCATGGAATCTGAACTAGCAGAGTGCTTACATGCCCCCAGTAGGATATGTAAATATCCTAAGAGACAAGCACCGAGGAGATGACATTTTGTTACGCATCTTCGAGGGGATTTCCCGCCTCTCTGCGCTGGGAACTCGTCCAAATCAACTTGTGTTGATCGGCCGCTCCTATTCTAGGTGTTCTTTTCAGATTTTTGCAACGCTTCTGCGTGATTCTGATTTTTACGCTTACTGAACCAGGCTGTGTGTGAGATTAGGGTGCTTAGGTTACTGAGTCCCGTAAACCAAAAATTAGTTAACGAGGCCGAATACTCCCTAAGCTTTAGACCTAATACTTCAGCTTTTCATTTTCCTCAACCTCTTGAGGAGTGTCCAGATCTTAATGGGTACTAAGAGTCTATTCAAGAATGCCTAAGGTTTGCATTCTTTACTAATCTTATTGTGCACTTTTCTTGAATGAGGTCTAGAGCTTAGGTTAATTCCTTAGTTCCTTACTAATGACTATCACTTTTTCTCATAATTTTGTGCTCCTTTTTCCTTTTGTTTCTTTTCTCCTTCGCAAAATTTCCTTCTCCTCTTTTCCTCTTGTTCTTTTTCGAAAATTTTTTAATTTTTATGGTGTTTTTGGCATATGTGAAAATTTTTTTTTTTTTTGTTTGAAACCTTTTCTTACGAGTTTTTGTACTTTCATACCCCCCCATGCCTAAGATTTGCAATGTCCTCATTGTAACCTAGGGGGTCTTAGTTCATTCCTTAAGACAGAAATTTGGATGAGTGAATGGGTCGGGTTGAATTTTTGCGGACGATTTCAAATCCCAGATGCAAACATCTGAGTTGGAGTCGGCTGTCCTAAAGTGTGAACTTCAAGTGCAAAAGCTGTCAGAACAAGTTTCAGGTTTTCAAAGAGAATGACGGGCTGCCTCCCGTTGAGCGCTAAATTTGATGCCTTCAGCCAAGCGGGAAATGTGATGGAGAGGGGATGGTCAAATCAGCGGAGTTTTGTAAGACAAGCACCTTGATTAAGAGCCTGGTTGGTCCAACCAGGTGCTTGTTCAGATCAACAGGCTGATGATGCAGCCCAAACCCAATCAATCTGGTGGGTTGATAGATGTGGATAAAAAGGTGTGGTGCCCACCATAAACTATGAAGCTCAGATGGATGTGGAAGTGTAAACGCAGGGTTTGGCTGAGCCGAATCAGCCTGGTCAGAGTAGGGACCCGTAGGATAATCAGTGGTTGATGCAGGAACCCTACAGGGGTGATCAGAGAATGATAGAGCATGGTATGTAGTCTGATCAATGTTCGAAACCCGATGTGGAAATGCAATCGGCTCGGTGAGAGGTGAATCTGAATAGAAATTGAGTCCGGTTGCGGGTCGGGGTTTGGGAGAGGTTTTGATCCGTTCTGTGTGTGCGGATGAGGTGGCCATTGTGTACGAGGGCTCTTCTAGAAACAGATGATAGGTGATTTTCTGTAGAGAGTCCTCTGGGTAACTATCAAATGCCGGAAGAGTGTTTGTAGGATGAAAGGAATCGGATTCGAGAAAAAATTTGGATTCTTGGTTGCAATCACTCTTGGCATTTTCTGTTTTTGGTTCCTGAGGATCGAAAAGGAATGATTCTGTGTTATCGGTGATCTCGGGAATCAGGACCTCAGAGTCAGAGTCAGAGTCAGAGTCATGTGAACTGAGGTCGTAGATAGGCCTGGCGTGTTCAGGAAGGGGAATCTCTCCGCAATTATAGTCAGATTTGAAATTGTCGGAGAGTTGGCGAAAATGAGATTGAATTCCACCACAGCAGAAATCATCAGATGTGGAATCAGCAGCCTGACTGGGTTCTAGCTTATATGTCAATTCTGGGCTCAAAAAGATGTTCTGTTCAAGCTCTAAGCTGGTAGGATAGACCCCATTAAAATCTTGCTCATCCAACTCCTCAGTTTCTGTATCATAAATTGGCATGTTTTCTGAAAAATCGATCAGATTTCCTGAGGATGTTGGAGAGGGATATTCATTAAATAGAGGCCCGGAATCATATTCTGTAAAAATTTGATCTTTCTCATAAAGGGCCTCATAATCTTCCCAATAAGTTTCAGATCTAGGTTCTAGGCTTAGGATGTGGGTAGAATAATTATAACTTAAGTCCGAATAACCTTCGAGGGTCACCTTATCAAAACAAGGGGTGGAATTTATACCCTCCAGAGGTTCAATTCTAATCTTGTCATTGCAGGAGTCTTGGAGTTCTAAGCTTGGTGATTCATGGCCTAGGGTTGGCTCAGCATTGTGTTCTCCTGCAATATCCCAACCTAATTCAACATTGTCTTCTATCTGGGTTGGGATTTTACAACCACTTTGTGCCTCAATCCCGGGATCTGGGAAACTGAATTGTTCCTTAATACTGTTCCAAGATGGTTCATCCTCTGTTTCTGGTATATACGGGTATTTCTGGTTGATAATTTGTTCTACTGATTTCATCATTTCTACCCGTTTTATAAGGGCATCTTGGTGTTGTTCCCAAAGTACAGGATTTGTCAAGCATTGAAGGTATTCAGATTGGTGTAATTTTTCCATCTCAATGTATCCTGTCATGAGCATATCTCGGGTAGATCCTTTTGAAATTCCAGTCAATAGAATTTGGGCACAGCTTATGATGAAGGATGTGGTTGTTGGGACATCAACCTGAATATCTCCTATTGGTGTTGAGGTTTTTTCTTCTTTTTCATAGAATTTTATGGCATCCTCGATCATTTTATCTTTCATAGATCTCAGATATTCAGGTTTCTTGAATGGTAGTCTTGCTAGGTAATTAGGCTGCATAATTGGATCAGGTGGTGGAATAGAATCAAAGTTTGAATCAAGATGGAAGAAGGGGATTTTGTCCAGAATCAGAGGAAAGAGGGGCTATGTGAATGATTTCTGCAAAAACAAAGGAGCCGAGGCTTAGCCTCGGGGAGAGTGAATTTCTATAGGAGGTTTCAAGGACCTCCTGAAAAGTACTGAAGGGCTGGATGAGATAAGCAGGTGCTGGACCCAATCAAGACACCCAAAAATTGTTGGGTGACTATAGAGGTTCGGGGCAGATGGACCCCTTGATCAGAAAGATCGTCCACCTGAGAATTACCTGGGCAGCCAGAGAGGGAGAGTCCCGCAAAGACCCCTACACGGTAGAGCGTCCCCGCGGGTTACAGGGTTTCCCCCACCCGACCTCTCTTGTCACTGCGGTTCCAGGTAGACCAGAATGGGGATCTTGACCTCTTAAGTCTACCAATTTTAAGATCAGGGTGCTTAAGGTTTCACTTGAACTTTAGTCTTTTTAAGTGCAAAGAGTGACCTAATTTGAAGGTTGGTTGACCCAAGGGGTCAACTTTACCTCTTGTTTCCTTTGAGAGCTTTCAGGTCTTGTTTTTTAGGGTTCAAGTGTTTAGAGAGAGCCAATTGTTTAGGATTTTTCTTGTTAATTATTTTCAATCAATGGCTTGGGCACACCTCTTTTGGATTTCCTCAATTCTTGATTAAGGGGTGTGTCTCTACTGAAATCCTAATGTTTGACCTTATGTTGGCTCTACTTGGTCCATTTAACTCTTTGTTGGGCAATTAGGGCTCAAGCAAGAATGTGTTAGCCCTTAAATACCCTTAATATTGTGCAGGAGTGATGAGTTGAAAACATGCAACTTTTTATGGTTACTAAGTATGGAAGACAGGTTAGCCCTATATTGCTTGTTCTTTTCTTTTCTTCCTCTTTAGAGTTTTAGGGGTTAATAGTGAGAGGAAAAATTTTACCTGTCTTCGGAGTGGTTGTCGTGTGGTTGCTTGTCTTCTTGAGTTCCTGTAGCTGCACAAAAGAGGAGATTATCAGAAATTAAAAAAAAAAAACAGGAATGTTTACCTCAAGAATAGCCGTTACTCCCCGGCAACGGCGCCAAAATGAAACGTCGGTTTTGTTTTTGTTATAACGTTGTAGTAAAGTCGGTTATGACCAACACTTCAAATATAAATTTTTTTACTCGGAAAATAAAAGAGTTCCCGAGGTCGAACTCAGGGAGCAAGTTGTATTCTAGAGATATACATGTTTCTTTTACAAAAAGAAAGAGAGAGGGAAAGAATTTGTTGTTTTCTCTTTGTTTTGCAGAGGGGATGCTCTTCTTTCTCTCTTTCTTTAGATCTCCTTCTTTCTCTCCGTTCTGCAGAGGTGATGTTCTTCTTCTGCAATGGTGATGCCTTTCTTGGTGATGTTCTTCAGATCTCTTTCTTCTTCTTCCTTGGTTTCTGCCTTGACCTCTCTTCTTCTTCTTCTGCAATTGTGGTGATGCTCTTTTTCTTTTCCCTTTTCTTCTTTATGGCTGCAGAGCTTCTGCCTTCAGCTACTAAGTCTTCCTTTCTTCTTCTTCTGCTTTGGCCGTTGCTCTTCCTTCTTTCTTTCTTCAGCCTGCCTTCTTTCCTGCTCTGGCTGCTGACCTGCCGTCGTCTGATCCGGTGCTTCGACGACTTAACTATGCATTTGCTACAGTGCAGCTCCTTCTTCTTCGCCTGCACTTCTTCTTCCGCGGGTCTTCTTCTTCTTCTTTGGCCTGCACACTTCAGAGTTTTTCGTCAAGAGGCAAAACCTACTCTACCCCCCCCCCCCGCGTCTCTCTTTCTCTCTGAAACCACTCTTGGGAAAGCTCTCCCAGAGCTACCGGGTAATCGGGTTCGGGTCACGCCCGGGTCCAGGCCCACCGGCGTGCGGTGGTGGGCGAGGAGTGCAGGTCGGTTTAATCGGGTCGGGCCAGGTCCGCGGAGCGTGGTCACGGACGAGGCCGGGTCGGGTGAGAGGGACCTCACCCCGTGGTCAGGAGGCAGACAGCATAAGGCACTTTTTGCCTTTATGCGTCCGCGCGCCTCCGAGAGGTTCCGAGGTGGGACTAAATGTCCCACCCCAATTGAGCGCCCGTCGCGGAGGGAGCAGTGGGCGATCGTGGCTTCCCGCGCGGCCTTCGCCCCATCTGCGAGCCTGGGACGTTTCGCGGAGACTCCCCGCGCAACCTGGGAGTCGAACCTGGGCGAAGGCGTGCCTGCACCTGCAGGTGAAGGAGCTCTGCCTGCTCAGTAATGGCGACGGCGGGCGAGTCACCTGGTCACAGAAGAACGGCCTCTCGGCCAAATCAGACAGGCGGGGGACCTTCGCCGTGGCACGGCGAAGGTGGTCAGGGGGTCTGCAGGGGGCGTGATGGAGCCAACAGGTCGTCCTAGGTCAAACTGTGAGCGAAGAAGTGGGTGTGTTCGGTGGATTTGCAGAGGGCGTTTGGTGGGAAGTGGAGGGGCGGAAGAGGATCAGGGTGAGGAGGCGGAGGTTCTGCGGTGGTCGGCGAGCCGTGTGGGTCGCTGAGGTGATGGGAGCGGCTCGCCGGAGGGTGGGCGGAGGCGGAGAGGGTGAGGGTGAACAGGAGCGGTCGAGGGTTTAATCAAATAAAAGACAGTGAGGAAAAGAAAGAGGGGGAGATGGGGAGGAGTTCTGACCTAGCTATGGAGACGAAAGGGGCCGAGACAGGGCAACAGTCGTATCGACTGTCGCCGGAGAAGACGATGCCCAGTGGGGGGAGGACGGCGGTGACGACGGGGCAGAGGCAGCGCGCGCCGGTATTGCGCGACGCGGGAAGAGCAGGGGAAGAAGTCTCTGCTGCTGGTATTGCGGCAGAGCGAAGAGGAAGAGGAGGAAGAACCGCCGGAGCTGGTGGGCGTCTGCCGGAGTGAGAAGAGAGGAAAGTTGGGGGTTTTCTCCGTCAGATCCAGGCTGCCTTGGTCGGTGGAGCAGCGGGGGGTATTTATAGGGATGAAACAGGGAGGAAGGCGGAGGGAGACGACGTGTCTCCCTCGCCGGAGAATGGCCGGAACACGAACCCATACCGTCCGTGCGTTCGCACGGCCGGTATGGTGGGCTACAATGACCAGGGGGGTGCTCCTGCGACGGCTGACGACGCAGGGCACCCCCGGCTTACTTGCCAGGTCCCCCACCTCACCCTGCGCGGCGCCATGCTCCGCGCAAGGTCGCCGGAGCATGGTGCTGGCAGGGTTTTGCAGGAGGGACCTGATTGCAAAGAACGAAGGAGAGTTAGGGGCCAAAATGCGAGGGTTCAAAAGTTGAGGGCCAAAGAGTAAATATATGAGGACCAAAGTGTGAAGTCGGTCAAGGAGGTTTCTTCTTAGGCTCAAGTTTTTATACATGACTAATTAGGACCTAAGGAATCTGATGGTGAATTTCATTTTCATATTAAACCTTGTTTGACCGGTCAATTTGCGCAAAAACCCAAATTAAGTTATTAATTGGGCATGGTTCTCAATGTAGGTCAAAATGGGTTCTAAAGGCCAAATTGAAGGTTCTAAACCCTAGAGATTATTTTTCTATGAATTTTAGAGGGTTTATTCTATTTTTACTTTGCCTCGAACCTTGTGAATTGAAGTGGGTTGTTTTAGGGTTACAGATTATCATTTGGTTCCTTGGAAGTGCTGTAGCCCTTACTAGATCATCTCATCCCACTTTTATTCTTATTAGGCTGTTTTGACCTGTGTTTGGGCCCTGAATTACCCTGTATGCAGATTATACTGGTAAAATTGCACTTTTACCCCTTATGACTGGTTTTCTTCTCAAACTCAGAATTCTCTGAGTTAAGCCTTTCCTTGAGATATGTAGGAGCTTTTATCCTTTGTATTGGGTCAAAATGAGCTAGTTATGGCTCATGATGAGGTTCTCATCATCATCCAACTAAGGCAACTAGGGCTAAAACTTTCTTGATTGAGCCCTAGGTGCTAATTTCTAAGGCAACTAAATTGGACCCATTAGAGCCAAGTTAGGATTGCAAAGCTAGGATTTTTAGAGACACATCTTCTCTAAAACAAAGAAACAAACTTTCCAAAAAAAGTGTGCCTAAACCGTGTTTGAAAAGATTTATACAAGAGGAACCCTAAGCAAATCAGGCTGATAATCCATTTGAATCATAAAAGGAAGGACCTAAAAGCTCTCATAGGAACAAGAGGTGAAGTTGATCCCTCGAGTCAACCAACCTTAATATTAGGTCACTTTTTGCACTCAAAATACTTAAAAGTTCAAGTGGAACATTAAGCACCTTGATCTTAAAATAAAAAAGGTAGACTTAAGAGGTCAAGATCCCCATTCTGGTCTACCTGGAACCGCAGTGACAAGAGAGGTCGGGTGGGGGAAACCCTGTAACCCGTGGGGACGCTCTACCGTGTAGGGGTCTTTGCGGGACTCTCCCTCTCTGGCTGCCCAGGTATTTCTCAGGTGGACGATCGTCTGATCCAGGGGTCCATCTGCCCCGAACCTCTATAGTCACCCAACAATTCTTGGGTGTCTTGATTGGGTGGGTCCAGCACCTTCTAATCTCATCACATCTTCCGGTGCATGTTTGGTAGGAGGTCCTTAAGACCACCTTTAAGACCTCCTCTAGAAATTCATTCTCGCCGAGGCCAAGCCTCGACGCCCTTGTTTGTGCAGCAACCCCACCACATAAATCTTTCATCTGATTCAGACCCTGATTCTCCTTCTTCTCCCATCATGGCACAACCCATTGAAGAGGAGAATAACCTTGAACACCAACTTCAACGCTTGAACGATCTCTTTCAGAACTTTGTAAACCCACCACAGCGACCTATGATGCGAGATCACTATAATCCCGCTGCGGTGGCAATCGAACCGCGAGTACGAATCCCAATTGGAGGACCCGATTCTGATCTAAAGCCCAATATGATTCATGCCATACCAAAGTTCCATGGGCTTAACTCTGAGGATCCATTCCAACACATTAAACAACTCAAGCATCTGGCCCAGACTTTCGGGTCAGATGTACAAAACTGGGATATCCTACTCATGAAAATGTTTTCGTTCTCCCTCTTGGACAAGGCCGCGCACTGGTATCAGACTCAGACCCTCCCGATCAACACTTGGGAGGAATTACAGTCCGAATTTTTGAAAAAATTCTTCCCTGTTGGCCGGACGAATGCCTTGCGCCACCAGATCACTCATTTCACTCAACAACAGGGAGAACCTCTTCACGAAGCTTGGGATCGATTCCTAGATCTTATGCGAAAGTGTCCCCATCACGGAGTTCCTAAGTGGGAACAAGTCCAGTCTTTTTACCAGGGACTCCGTGAGGATATTCGTCTAATCGTCAATGCAGCATGTGGAGGAAACATCATGGGCCAACACGAGGACACGGTGTGGGAGATTCTCGAAAACATGTGCGAGAACTCCATAAACAATGACTCCTTGGGCTTATTCGACAGGACGAATGCCCGCGCATCGACGAATCTAAGAGGGACACATGAGACGCAGGACCTGTCCACTTCTGTTGACCTGGAATTGATGGCCAGTCGGTTGGACAAGGTCTCTATCATAGAAAAGAAGGTGGACGAGCTAACTCGACATTTGCAGCAAGCCACCTCTGCACAAAACTCTTTTGCACGACCTCCTCTGGCAAGGGAAACAGTGCAAAACATCTATCACCAACCTGCCAAGGGGATGGGCCCCTATCCACCCCCGTCTACCTCCCAGACCGGAGTGACCTCCGATCCCGTCTACTCGAGTTGGGGGAACTCTGAACTCTCGTATTCTGACTTTCCTGAGGTTTCTCAGAACTGCGAGGACCTCAACGCCATCCAGAATGACCCATACTCCAATACCTACAACCCTGGATGGCGAAATCATCCTAACTTTCAGTGGGCGGGAAATTCTCAAAAACCACCATATCAACCCCGCCCACAAGCTCCTCGTCCATATCAGCCGCCTCAGCCTCGGCCCAATCCCACCTACCAATCCGGGCAAAATCAGGATCAACTGACTCTTATCCTTCAAACGCTGGCTGACATTCAAAAGACGAATGCGGCAATGCAAAAACAACACAAGGACGAGATCACAGAGGTTCGCAACCAACTGGCCCAGATGGCAAATTCTCGCCAACCTGGCACCCTTCCTTCGCAACCTCTGCCCAACCCAAATAATGTGCCGACCCAGAGGCGCATTATGAATCCAAATCCAGGCCACGCACATTTGATTTATCAGGCCCCTGCTACTCCATCACCAGATGGGATGGAGGCTTCTACATCTTATGCAGAATTTCAGCAGCAGCCACCTCTCCTACCTAACCCAAACCAAAGTCAGGCTGGATTAAACTCTGTAACAACACGTAGTGGTAAAACAACACAAGACCCACATTATCTGAACCACTCCAAGCATGATAATCGCCAAGACCCTAGAGTAGTCATCCAAGATACTACTGTCCCAGATCAAGAACCTGGACCTATCCTAGAGGAACCAGCTAGGATCCCATTTCCTGAGGCCTTGACCAAAGGAAAAAGGACAACCAAACCTGTGGCTCCTGAGGAGGATCTGGTCAAGCTCTTTGAACAGGTCCAGATAAACATCCCGTTGATGGATGCAATCCGCCACATACCGGCTTATGCAAGATTCTTGAAAGACATATGTACACCTAAACGTAAGCCGCGAACCAAGGATGGGAATCCGATCGTACTGTCAGAGCAAGCCAGCTCTGTCATCCTGAGCAAACTCCCACCCAAGGCTAAAGACCCAGGAACCCCCTTGATTTCTTGTAAAATTGGTGAAACCCAACTTGATAGAGCCCTACTAGACCTAGGTGCCTCCATAAATTTAATACCTACATCCCTCCTTGACCACCTTGAAGAATCTGAACTTAACCCACTGAGGTGACATTGCAGTTAGCCGATCGATCCATCAAGTCACGCAAAGGAATACTCGAGGATGTCATTGTTAGGGTACGAGATTTTTATTTCCCAGTGGACTTCATAGTACTGGACATGGATGCACCTAAGAACCCAAGGGACACACCAATCATATTAGGGAGACCCTTTTTGGCCACTGCTAGGGCCAATATAAACTGCGAAGAGGGCCAGATAGAATTAAAATTTGGGAATCAAAATCTGAAGATGGACATTTTCAAAGCCCAACAAGGGATTAATTGCGGGGTTATAGAGGAAATTTGTGATGTCAAAGCCGTGGTTGATGAACTGCATATAGAGGACAACCTGATTATTCCTGATCAACCACTAGAAAATCAAAAACCACTAACAGAGGAGTGCGAACACGATCTAGACACACCTATGACTCCTACCATTGCTCCCGATACAAACCCTGAACCACCCGCTGCTGCTGACAATCCTGTCATGGAACTCAAGCCCCTTCCCGAGCATCTAAAATATGTCTTTTTGGATTCAAATCAAACGTTTCCTGTGATTATCAATTCTCGACTCACACCTGACCAGGAACTCCGTTTGATTACTGTTCTCCAGCAACATCGTAGAGCCATTGGATGGACTCTAGATGATTTGACTGGTATAAGCCCTTCATACTGCACGCATCGAATCTACACAGAAGAAGGCTCACGACCTTCAAGAGAAATGCAAAGGCGCCTAAACCCTAACCTACAGGAGGTCGTGAAAAAGGAGATCATTAAGTGGTTAGATGCAGGGATCATCTACCCGATCTCCGACAGTCGTTGGGTGAGCCCAACACAAGTGGTACCTAAGAAGGCAGGACTTACCATCATCACGACTGAAACCGGGGAAGTCATTCCTACCCGAATAGCTAATTCGTGGAGAGTCTGCATTGATTACAGAAGACTAAATTCCTCCACGAAGAAGGATCATTTCCCACTACCGTTTATTGATCAGATCCTCGAGAAACTAGCGGGAAATAGATTCTTCTGCTTTCTTGACGGGTACTCCGGTTACAATCAGGTGGCAATCCATCCAGAGGACCAAGAAAAGACCACATTCACCTGCCCCTTCGGGACGTACGCGTTTCGAAGGATGCCGTTCGGTCTCTGCAATGCACCTGCAACTTTTCAGCGGTGCATGCTTGCCATATTCTCAGATATGGTAGGTGATTATCTGGAAGTCTTCATGGATGACTTTTCAGTTTTTGGACAATCATTTGACGATTGCCTCCAACACTTGGTCCATATACTCAGGCGGTGCATCGAGGTGAATTTGGTTCTTTCCTGGGAAAAGAGCCATTTCATGGTGCCTGAGGGAATTGTCCTGGGACATTTAATCTCAGAGAAAGGCATCCAAGTGGATCGAGCTAAGGTTAACCTGATTTCCAAGCTCCCTATGCCTAGCTCGATTAAGGACATCCGATCTTTTTTGGGGCACGTCGGTTTCTACCGTCGATTCATCCCTGATTTCTCCAAAATCGCGCGCCCCCTGACCAATCTGCTTTCCAAGGATGTGCCTTTCGAATTTCCCGGGAATGCACTCAAGCATTTGAGATCCTACGTGACCGAGTCACCCAAGCCCCAATCCTACAGTCCCCTGATTGGTCTCAACCCTTTGAGATCATGTGCGATGCATCTGACTTCGCTGTAGGAGCGGTTTTGGGGCAGAAAATTGACGGGAAACCTGTGGTCATTTACTACGCCAGCAAAACACTGGATGAGGCTCAGCGTAACTATACGGTTACTGAGAAAGAGCTGCTGGCCGTAGTATTTGCCCTGGAAAAATTCAGATCATACCTTCTGGGTTCCCGTGTTATCATATACTCGGATCACACAGCTGTGAGGCATCTCCTGGCCAAGAAGGACGCGAAACCTCGATTAATTCGCTGGATCTTGCTGTTGCAAGAATTTGACCTCGAGATTCGCGACAAGGCGGGAAAGCACAATGTGGTAGCTGATCACTTATCCCGCCTTCCTTCTGAAATTATTGATCCCTCCGGACCTATTACAGAACATTTTCCTGATGAGCACCTCCTGACTATCAGTACAAGTCTTCCATGGTTCGCCGATATTGTTAATTACCTGGCATCACATCAGATTCCGCCCGATTGGTCGAAGGCCAAAAAGGACAAATTGCGTTCCGATGCCAAGTATTACCTATGGGAAGACCCGTATCTCTTCCGCATTGGTGCTGATCAGGTAATCCGACGATGCGTCACGGAAGTGGAAATCAATGACATACTCTCATTTTGCCATGACCAGGCATGCGGTGGACATTTTTTGGGACATAAAACCGCATCGAAAGTCCTCCAGTGTGGTTTCTACTGGCCCACAATTTTCAAAGATGCATACAATCACTGTAAGGCATGTTCTCGTTGCCAGACTCTAGGCAACATGAGCCATAGAGACATGATGCCTCTATAGCCGATCTTGGTATGCGAAATTTTTGATATTTGGGGGATTGATTTCATGGGACCCTTTCCTACCTCGGATGGCTTCGAATACATTTTACTCGCAGTTGATTATGTTTCCAAGTGGATAGAAGCCATTCCGACCCGAACCAACAATCATAAAGTCGTTATAAAATTCCTTCATCAAAACATTTTCTCAAGGTTCGGGATTCCGCGTGCTATAATTTCCGACGAAGGGACCCATTTTACGAACGCTCAGTTCAGGTCACTGATGATCAAATACGGGGTGTCACACCGAATCTCTACTCCTTACCACCCCCAAACTAATGGTCTAGCTGAGCTATCTAACCGAGAGATCAAGAAGATCCTTCAGGTTACTGTTCGACCTGATAGAAAAGATTGGTCTTCTTGGCTTCCGGAAGCATTGTGGGCCTATAGGACCGCCCACAAGACCCAATTAGGAATGTCTCCCTTCAGACTAGTGTACGGGAAGGCATGTCACCTCCCCGTCGAATTGGAGCATAAAGCCTATTGGGCAGTACGGACCTGTAATCTCGACCTTTCTAAGGCTGGAACCCACAGAAGATTTCAAATGAGCGAGATCGATGAATTACGCCACGACGCATATGAGAACTCGCGAATTTACAAAGAACGGGTTAAAGCTTTTCACGACAAACACATTTCTAGAAAGGTCTTTCATCCTGGTCAAAAAGTTTTACTCTTTGATGCTCGACTCAAACTGTTCCCAGGAAAGCTAAGATCTAAGTGGGTCGGACCCTACCTAGTCCGCCAAATCTTCGGAAATGGAGCTATTGAAATCAGCCCACTCAGCCACGATTCTGAACCCTTTGTCGTGAACGGGCAGAGACTCAAGCCGTTCATTGACATGACCGTTATAGATTTGACTGAGTCATCCTTTACCCTCCTTTCCTCTTGAGCTCATTGCGCCCAGCCGATGGCGTAAAACTCAGCGCTTAACGGGAGGCAACCCGTCATTCTTTGAAAAACCTGAAATCGTTTCTGACATCGCTATGCGGAACTCATATTGCACTTTAGGGTTCATCCATTAGAACAGCCGACTTCACCTCAGGTATACCTACCCGAGATTAGAAATCGTTCGCAACAAGTCGCTTCGACCCATTCACTCACCACACACCTGTCCTAATACATGAACTAAGCTGAATTCGAACCCACCTAATTTACAATGGGGACATTGCAAATCTTAGGCATGGGGGGGTATGAAAGTGCAAAATGTCAGAAAATTCATATCAAGAAAGGGTTTCACGTAAAAAAAAAAAAAAGACTTGATAGAGGGGAGGAACAATTCAGGGTCATACAAATGAGAGGAGGAAAAGAAAGAAAAATGACAAAAAGAGCAAAAATGAAGAAAGGAGCACAAAAGGAAAAGAAAAAGAAAAAGTCATTAGTAAAAGATTAAGGGGTTGACTGAAGTTCTAGACCGAGTCAAGAAAAAGAAAAGAAAAATGCTACGGAGATATAACAAGAGATTAGCGGGAACGCTGGTCTTAGGCCTCTTGGGCTAGATTTTTAGCTTAAAAATTCACGTATCCGTTAAAATCTGGATAATCCTCAAGAGGTTGAGGAAAATGCGAAGCTTAAGTATTAGGTCTAAGGCTTAGGAAGTATTCGGCCTCGTTAACTGACCTCCGATTTGCGGGATTCGGTAACCTAAGCACCCAAATTCACACACAGTCTGGTTCAGTGCGCATAAATATTCAAAACACGCAAGAGCGTTTAATGTTCTGAAAAAGTCACCTAGATTAGGAGCGGCCAATCAACACAAGTTGATTTGGACAAGTTCCCAGCGCGGAGAGGCGGGAAATTCCCCTCAAAGATGCGTAACAACATATCGTCTCCTCGGTGCTTGTCTCTTAGGATATTTAAATATCCTACTGGGGGCATGTAAGCACTCTGCTGGTTCAGATACCATGGGTGGCATTGTCACGAAATGTCGATCGCCAGGGTCTGAATTCGGCCACGGAACGCCATGGGCGGGATTATCTCGAAATCTCGAAAGCCAGGGTTCCGGGGGTTGCCATGGGCGGGATTATCTCGAAATCTCGAAAGCCAGGGACCCTTGAGGATTGATGATGGGGACGAGGAATCCGATACAGACCGTGTTGAGAAGCTAATCCGAAGCTAGAAATAAAAAGAAAAGAGGGAGAAAAGCTCTCCAAACATATAAATCCTCTATCTCTCTCTTACAAAAAAAAAAAAAAAAAAAAAACGCACTGCAAACTGAGCGTAGGCTAAAAATGTCTCAAGCACGGGTGCTTTAACCATAGAGTCCAACAAACCCTAGGATAGTTTTTGTGGGCCACAGAAACCTTTGCGAAGGACTGAGGCTAAAGCAGAACAGGTCCAGATTTTGGTTGGTACTTGAGTACCTCTAGGCCTATTGTCGGCATTCCTACCTAATCACAAAAGAAGCACTTATCATAACTAAGGACACTTTGGGTCTAGAATGGAAGTTAAAACTTTGAAATTTTGCTAAGGGACTAGCAAAAGCTAGGCATGGGGGTATGATGAGAGCCTCATCATGAGCCATAACTAGCTCATTTTGACCCAATAAAGAAGATAAAAGCTCCTACATAACCTAGAAGAAGGATTAACTGAAGGAACAAGTGCTCTGAGAAGAAAACATGAAATAAAGGTTAAAACTGCAATTTTACCATTGCAGTACATAAACGGGATTTATCAGAAGCAAAACATAGGTCAAATGGTCCAAATAAGATAAAAAGTGGGTTGAATTAATCAGAAATGGGTTTATGTGCAATCTAAGAATTACATGACACTTGGTAACCCTAAAACAGACCCGCTTAAATTAACAAGGTTTCGATCAGAATAAAAATCAAGCAAACCCTCTAAAAATCATAGAAAAACATCCTCTAGGGTTTAGAATACTTAATTTGGCCTTTGGAACCTAGTTTGACCTAGATTAGGGTCTTAGCTCTTCAATTAACCTAATTTGGGTTTTTACGCAAAATGTCCAGTCAAACGAGGTCAAACCTAAAATCCAACTTCACCATTGGATTCTTTAGGTCCAAATTAGGTTTTTACCAAAATTTGGACCTAAGGGGAGGTCATCTTGACCTACTTTGCAAGTTAGTACACCCAAATCACAAAGAGGTCCCTATCTTTTGAATATCCTTGCAGAGAGCCCCCTAGGTTCTTCGCCTTCTTTGCAAACCGGTCCTGCCGCCATTGCTAGGGCAGAACCGAGCTCCGACGAAGTTTCGAGAGAGATTGCTCTCTAATTCCTCAAAGATTCTCTCCCAAAAATGGAAGGGAGATTCTCTGAGGAATTCCCTTCCTTCTAAAGCCAATCAAATTCGCTGGCGTGAACCCAATCTCTCGTGCGAACGCACGAGAGATTTGGGTATCTTTCTTCCTTCCAACTCCGGCGAGCCGGCTGACCCAATTGCGCGTTTTTCACGCACTGATAGGAGCAGCCAGCACCTATAAAACACCCCTCGGACCCGGCCACTCATCTTAAGCTTGATTTTGACGGAGATCCCCTCCAAATTTCTTCTCTCCCATCTCCGGCCAAACGACCCACAAGCTCCGGCGACCGCCTTCCCTCCTTCTCGTCACTTTGCTGCCATACCAGCAGCAGAGTCCTCTCCGCCTCTTCCTCCCGCGGCGCGCTGTACCCTGCGCGCAAGCCCCTGACCTCATCTTCGTCGCCGCTTCCTCCCCCAGGGTCTTTCTTCCCCGACGACGGCAGTCACGAGCCGTCCTCTCCGCCGCCTCCCTTCACTCCAGACAACCCCAGATACGTTCTCCACCCTCTCCTCTCTCTTTTCCCCCTGTTATCTCCCTTGATCGACCTTCGACAGACGCTAACCACCTCCATCATCTTCGCCTCCCGACCACACTCCGGCGAGCCGCCCACACCACTCCAGCCCTCCACACGGCTCGCCAACCACCTCGAAAGCTCCGCCTCACCTCCAGGAACACACTCCACCCTACCACTGCCACTCCAGCCCTCCACAATCACCCCCCGACCAACCCACCATCTCCGGCCACAGGTTGACCTAGGCACGCACGCCTAGGCCGACCTGCGGCCTGCAGCACTGCCCACCACCTTTGCCGTGCCACAGCGAAGGTCTCTAGCTATTCTGATTTGGCCGAGAGGCGCGTTTTGTGTACGACAGGATTTGAGCCGCTGCCGCCATGGACGACCTCTGATGAAGCTCCCACGAAGCTCCAGGCACCCGGTCTTCCAGGCTACAGGTGCTGCATACTAGCGCGAGTGTCGCGAGGTGAACGAGTCCAGCCAAGGAGCGCTAGCAGAGCCAGCAGCTGCGGGGTAATCGTACGACGAGGTTTCTGCAGGCGCGCGTGGAGGCGAGACCAGATAGTCCCACATCGTGGGATTGCAACCGTCAGGTACCATATAAGTTGTTTTTGCGCTTTACTCTTATCGCCTCAGTAAGCACAGGGGTGAGGTCCCTCACTGACCCCACCCGCCTCGTCCGCGGCCTGACCACGCGGACCTGGCGGATCCGACCCGACCTAGACCTACGCACTCCTCGCGCATCACACACCTGCAGGTGCGCCTGGTCCCGGGTACGATCTGACCCGATTGAGACTGTGGCTCTGGTAGAGCGGTTAGAGTGAATTGCTTGAGAGAGAGACACGCGCGGGTAGAGGGAGAAGGGTTAGGTTTTGCTCCTGTGCAGGCAGGCTGATCGCAGGAGAAAGACTTGGCCGCTGCAGAAGAAGAAAAAGCAAGCCAAAGAAGAAGAAGAAGGCAACGAAGAGAGGAGAAGAAGGAAAGCAGAAAGATTAGAAGTCTTCGCAGAGAAGAAGAAGAAGGACAAGGGAAGATTGCAAAGAGATCAGAAAGGCAAAGCAGAAGAAGGAAAAGAGAAAGAAAGATCACATTTAAGACGTCTTATACATAAATCAGACGTCTAATTCTATTTTTTTTACATCTTTCTTAAAAACTCTTTGAATCAATTATATTTGCATTTAACAGTTGTATTCTTGGGTTTTACAAAGTACTGAGTTTGCTCCCTGTGTTCGACCTCGGATACTCTAGTTGTTCGAGTAATAAAATTATTTATATTTGTTTAAACGTTTTGTCGATTCTACTGCAACGTAATACGCCTTTAAATCCGCACAAAAACGTTGACAACAAAGCTATGGAAGAATCTTTTTATTTTATTGAGTCTATAACTATGTAAGCAACCTCATAGAATAACAAACAATGTATTTTTAAATTTGCAAAAGTTGTATTTTCTCATCAAACCTAAGTTTTGACCATTATTGATTGACCAATCTTCAAATTGATTGACTAGACATTGATTGACCAACCCACTTGCTTAATCGATTAGATACCTCCAATGATCATATTTCCCTTTTGATTGATCAAGCCTTTTTGTTTAATTGATCAAAGACCTCCAAGGGTTAAATTTTCTTTAAATTTATAAAGTCAATCAAAATCCCAATTTAATCGATTAACATGGAATCGATCAAACTATTATTTTAATCGACCAAAATTATTTTTGATCTACCAATCCCAAGTTTTGATTGATCAAAACCTTATTTTCAGTATTTCCAAAATAGGTCTAAAGACACCTATAAATAGGACCCTTGACCCCCTTTCTCAAAACACACCTCAAGAGCTTTCTACATGCAAAACACACATATTTTTTTTAGTGCTTTCGTGACTCTGCACCTATGATTACTTCGATCCAAAGCACGATTCTTTACGAATCACAAAAGCTCGATTTATTCTAATTTCATTGAAGTTCCATACAAATTTTTGTTATATACTTTTATTCCTGCTAATTTTGATCTGGGATCCAAGTTGTCTTGGAAGTCCCGTTGTTCTTCTCTTAGTCAAGTGTAAAAGAGAAGACGTCTTGTAAGAGGTTGTGCGACCCTCGTTCAAGTTGTATAATAGTAGATTGGACTAGCATCGACTAGTCAAAGAAATCCTAAGCTGAGAGGCTTAGGTAATGGTTTTTAGTCGTAAGGGTTTCCACTCTAAATCAGGTGTTATCATTTTTTGTCTGTGCCTATTTAAATTTTTGATCTATGGTAAATGATTTTCTTTTGATCATAGAATTAGATATTACACTATTCACCCCCTTTAGTGTATACTTGATTCTTTAGGCTCCGTATGCACTCACATCTGGTATCAGAGCTTTGTTCAATTCAGTCAAGATGTCAAAATCCTTTGAGGTATATGTTGAGGGGCATTATGCGGTCAGACCTCCATTATTTAATTCACTAACTATGGATACTGGAAGACCTAAATACAAATATTTCTGGAATCCATGGATTATGAAGTATGGGATGTGATAGCCTCCAAGTACACTCAACCAGAAAAGAAAGGAGTCACCATCACATCAGATCAAAAGAAGATAGCCATGTACAATGCTAAAGCTATGAATGCTATCTTTTGTGGTCTTTCAAAAGAAGAATTCAATCGTGTCATTGCTTACAAAATTGCATATGAAATCTGGAATATACTTGAAGTGACTCATGAAGGTAATTCACCCAAAGGAGACACGAGTCAATCTCCCCACACAAAAATACGAGCTTTTCCATATGAAGAAGGGAGAGACTATCAAGGAGATGTATACCCGATTCACAGATATCATCAACTCCTTGAGAAACCTGGATCAAGTAATTGCAAATGAAGCTCTGGTTTACAAGATACTTTGATCTCTCACTAAGCGACCAGGAGACGAAGACAACAGCAATCCAAGAATCAAAGGATCTTTCAGTGGTTTGACTTGACGATCTCATAGGAAGTCTAATGGGTTATGAGGATTGATGTGCATACATCTAATTATCCTAAAAATGCCTATTTATGCATGTTTCTAGTATTATGGAAGCATCATGCATTATACATATTGAATAACATGCATCATCATGTATTTAGGTTAATTTGTACAAATTTTAGGTTAATTTACTCTTTTTGTGATAAAGGGACAGGGAGACATTTATCAGGGCCTTATATTGAAGATCCTACTATATGGATTTGATCAGGGCGACGATAGGAGTCCAACGCCTTCGAGATCGTCTCGATCGGACTTCCGTAGCAACATATGCAGTTCAAGGAAGATCAGAGATCAAGGGGAAAGGTGGTGCAAATTCATACCTCAGATGACAAATTTAACCACGCGGATGGATTTGGATTTATGATCATAGCCCAACGACTTGAAAATCGATCCAATCTAACATCCGTGGCACCTCCTGTGAGTAAAAGAAGATGGACGGCTCAGATGGCACCATGTGGCACCATCCAAGCTGCCCATGGTCACCACATCCCTTCTACATCAGCATTAGCTAATCTCGGCTATTGGATTTGTGATTCAATGGCTGAGATTCACTCTCAGCCCATGCCTCATACTCAGCTAAAGTTAAAGCGCACACGCCCTCAGCTGTTGGATCTTCATCCAATGGCCGAGGGTGCGTGACCATGATAAACATCATAAGAATGATGATAAACGCCCGTTTATCATCATTCTTATGACCTAAAACAAACCTAGCTATTAGGATTTTAACTCCACAAACAGATTTTTGGGCTACATTTAGGCATCAATTAGGTTAAGCACGCATTGCATGATTTGTTGTGTTTTTTGACATGTTGATTTGAGTGTTAGGGATGAAGAGATAGTTAGCTCCCTAAAACCCTAGCACTCAGGAAGGCAGAAGATGAAGAAGAAGCTCCTTTCAGCTGGATTCCAGCTAGATCCAGCTCACCCCAGCTGGCTCCCAACTCATTCTAGCTGGATCAACTCATCCCTAGCTCCATTAAGCTCATCTCAGCTGAATGGTAGCTCTAGCTAGTTCACCTTAGCTCCATTAAGCTCACCTTAGCTGGATGGCAGCTCAAACTAGCTCAAGTAGTTGATCCCAGCTCCATTCCAGCTCCTCTAACCCAGAAGAGTTCACTGGAAGTTCAACTTGACTTGGTCAGCTAAAGATGACCTTTGCTAGCTCAGGCCAACTCAAGTCCAACTCCCGGAGGTTCAACTTAGCCCAACTTAGTTGACTTGAGCTACTTGAACTAAGCTAGCTACTCTAGCTAGCTTAGTAATCTTCGGGAAGATCAGACCTAGCTTACCTCAGCTCACATCAGTAGAAGCCAGTTCATCTTAGCTTGGCTTAGTAGCTAGCAAAGAACTAGCATGCTAAGCTAGCTAAGGTAGCTCCTTGCAGCTCTCTTCAGTAGCCACCAGCTCTAATGTAGCTCAAGATAACTACCTCCAGTTCTTCTCCATCAAAACCCTAGCTCCCTATGCCTCCAACCCTACTCCCTACTGGCTAAGCTAGCTAATCTATCTTAGCTTATGATGGGAACACCATATGAGCCCTAATTAGCTCATTTTGACCCAATAAAGAGAATAAATGCTCCTACATAACCTACTGAAGGTCATAATTTACTACACAACCATTCTGAGAGTAAAATAACTAGGGTTAAAACTATAATTTTACCAATGCAGTACAATAAAGGGGTTTCTTAAGGGCTAAAAATAGGTCAAATGGTCTTAACAAGATAGTAAGTGGGTTGAATCAGACAGAAAAGGGTTCGTGTGAGTTCTGGGAATTAAATGACTTCTTGAAACCCTAAAAATGATCCACTTGATTAACCAAGGTTTTGGTCAGGATAAAATTCATCTAAACCCTCTACAAATCATAGAAAAATATCCTTTGGGGTTTGGTACCTTCAATTTGGCCAATGGAACCCATCTTGACCTAGAATGGGGTCTTAGATAGATATTTGCCCTAAATTAGGTTTTTACATAAATTTCCCTGTCAAATATGGTCAAACCCAAAATCCAACTTCATCATTGGATTCCTTAAATTCAAATTAGGTTTGTACCAGAATTTGGATCTAAGGGGAACTCATCTTGATCCACTTTGCAAACAAGTCTAGCCTGATTACATTTCTACCCTTATCTTTCAAAAACCCTTACAATCAGCCCCATAGCTTTCTTATTGTCTTCACAAATAGGTCCCTCCACCATTATAGCGAAGAATCCTACTCCAGTGAGCTTTGAAAGGAGGTTTCTCCTTGATTGCTCAGAGAATCCCTTCCAAAATTGGAAGGGAGATTCTCAGAGTAATCCCCTCCAATCTGAACCCATTGATGAGCCCTGATTGTTTCCCAATCTCTCATGCGAACGCATGAGAGATTTGGGTCTTTTTGAAGTTTCCATCTCCGGTGACCAGCACAAATCCTTCTCCAGAGACCTATTTAAGAAGCCCCAGATCCAACTGCATTCCCTCAGCTTGAAATTGGGCCGGATTCCCTCCATTCTTCTCTCCCTCATTGGCTACAATCTCCACAAGCTCCGGCAGCTCCTCCCTCGCTCTCTCGTCACCTAACCACAATACCAGTGGTCGGGTTAACTCCGCCACATTCCTTCGCGTCGTGCAACACCAGCTGACGTCGCCTCTGCTCCATCTTCGCTGCCTCCTCACCTATGGAGGTATTCGTCTTCCCCACGTTCGGCGACCATACCAGCGTGGGATTCCCTTTCCCTTCGTCCTTAGATTAAGTTTATGAGATTCCCTCTCTTTTCCACTTTCGTTCCCTCTATTTTCCTAAACCAACCGTCGACGCCATTGACCATCGTCACTTTCTCCACCTCCGGGGATACATCCAGCGTGGTGCCCTCGTTGCTTCGCACCTCTAGCCACCTTGCCGACCACCCTACGACCTCTGCCTCATCTCCCTGATCACATCCCCTCACTCCAATCTCTCCATCGACCACCCAAACATCCCACCGAACACACCCACTCACACGCCCACAGTGAACCCTAGACATGCCACCACAGCCACCCACACACTACGAAAACACGCTTATCACATCCGCCGTGGTTCAGCAAAGCTCCCTGAGCGATTTGACGTGGCCGCGAGGCCGTTCTTTGTGATCTCAGGTTCAGGCATCAACCGCCATTGACGAGGGATCTTGAAGCTTGCTTGCTGCACTCCAGGCCTTGCGCTGCTCCAGGTGAGACTCCCAAGCTGTGCGGATTTGAAGCCTGCACGTATCCACGCCATTAAGCAAAGGCTTTAGCCTCTGCGACCTCGCCAATTTAGCCACGCATCTGCTGCTGCAGTACGAAAGGAAGGTGGGACATTTAGTCCCACCTTGAAACTGGATGGAAGCCTATGTGCGCATAAAGGATTTTGTGTTAGAGGCTTATTGCCTCCAACAATGAGGGTGAGGTCCTCCTCCCCCCTCTTACGGTCTCGTCCGCGGCACTGCCCATGTGGACCTGGCCACTACCTGACTACCCGATTACCGTCACTCCTTACTCACCACACACGCCGGTGAGCCTGGACCCAGGTCTCCGTTAGGTCCGATTACCCAAACTGGTTAAGGCTCTGGGAGAGCGAAGCTGAAATAGAAAAGAGAGAAAGAGAGGAGAGGTACGTAGGGGAAGCGGGGTTTTGCTCTAAGGAACTTGGCTCCACACTTAGCCAATTCAGAGAAGAAGAAGAGGAGGTCAAGAAGAAGAAGGAAGGAGAGAACGGAGAAGAAGGAAGGCACTAAAGAAGAAGGATCGAAGAGCTAATGGCAAAGAAGAAGAAGAGGAGGTTAGGCAGAGAAAGAAAAAAGGAAGAGAAGGCCAAAGACAGAGAAGGAGGAAGAAGCTGACGAAGAAGAAGCTAAAGACAGAAAGAGAAGAAAAGGAAGCTCAAAGCCAAAGACAGAGCAGAAGGAAGAAGACAAAGACAATTAAGAAAGAAAGAAGAAAAAGAAGAAGAGGGCTCGCAAAGGTAGAGGAAGAAATCAGAAGGAGAGACAAGCACTGTAGCACACAACTTTTAAGACATCTGATTTTGTAATCAGACATCTAATTTTCATATGCTCTCCATTATTTTATCTACAATTATTTTTACTCTTCATATACTCATGCTTTACACTCCGAATTAGATTTTGAGTAGTATTTTGTGTTCAATTGACATTTATTGTTGAGATTAGTGCATGAATTCCATTTGCTCCCTGTGTTCGACCTCGGAATGTATTCGAGTAATAAAATTGTATTTGTTTTGAACGCTTTTTCGACTGTACTACAACGCAACACTTTAAAATACCGATCCAGCGCTCTTAAACATTTTGGCGTTGTTGTGGGGGAGCAACGCGTAATTCACCACTATTTTCTGGATTATTTGATTATATTTAAGCACTAACTCGCCCTATTTGCTTTATTGTGGTTTTGCGAGGTATTTCACGAGGCGATCTTCCATGCAAATCAACCACTCCACAGTAGGTAACTTCTCTATTTTCCCTAATCAACCTCCTAATCTTAGGAAGACAAAAAGGAAACAATCAATTAGGAATCACCTACCTTATTTTTCATAGTAATTATCATTTAAAAGGCAAGTTTCGTAATTTGTGAATTTTTTTTTCAAATCTCCTTGAAGTTGAAGCAATTCTATTTTAGAGATCTTACCCCAAAATTCTTGTGCCTATTAGGGATTACGCTTAATTTCTAATCTTCTTGGACTACATACTTCTTGTTTGAAGCCCAAGGAGAACATTTGTGAAAACTAAAGAGGACTTGAAAATAAAGCCAATTAAGGTTTCTACATTACGGTTTTGGAGTGCTAGTTCACACTTGCCTGCACAAAAGGAAACAAACCTGCCCACATTTGTGTACTACCCAAACCCTTGATTGAAAAGATCTAATTAAGAAAAATCCTAAAATCAGGCTCTAAAATCACTTGAACCTTAAAATCCTTGGACCTAATAACCTGGGAGTCAAATCAGGGTGATTTTTAGGTCTTAACCTGGAGTCATTCTACCATCTTTAGGGCAGGTCAGGTAAAGTTGGACTACATTGTAGGCCAACCAACCTCCAAATTAGGTCACAAGTCAAAACAACTGCTAATTTAAGTGAAATCAAATGCATAAATTAGGATATAAAACTGGTAGACTTAAGAGGTTAAGTTATCCATTCTGGTCGACCTGGACCCTCAGTGAGAAGAGAGGTCGGGTGGGGGAAACCCTGTAACTCGTGGGGGCACTCTACCGTGTAGGGGTCTTTACAGGACTTTCCTTCTCTAGTTACCCAGGTAATTCTCAGGTGGACGGCTTTTTGACTAAGGGGTATCATCCGCCCCGAACCTCTATAGTCATCCAAAAATCTTTGGGTGCCTTGATTGGGTCAACATCACATCCAGTCCCTCATCCCTTCTATTTAGAGCACACACACATATTTTCATTGGGAATCTCTTCCAGATTAAATCACTTCATTCTAAGACTTGAATTTTGATTCTACATCTTGATTCCACCATTTGATTTAAATATGCAGCCTGGTTACTTAGGAAGACCATTGAAGAAACATGAATCACAAAGATCCATGAGAGATAGAATGGTTGAGGATGCCCTTGAATTTTATAAGATTGAGTACAAAACCTCAAAACTCATAGAAGACATTCAGGTTAGTGTACCAACAACAACAACCTTCATCATAAACTGTGCCCAACTATTATTAACAGAAGCAATAAAGGGATCAACCTGAAATATTCTCATAACAGGATACATTGAGATAGAAAAATTGCCTAACTTTGAATATCTCCAATGCATGACAAATCATGTACTTTTTGAAAAACACTAAGATGATCTTGAAAAATGGGAAGAAATGATGAAATTGTTAAAACAAATTATCGATCAACAATACCCGTACATGCCGCAAATAGTTAATAAAACATCTTGGACTAATATTGAGGATCAATCTGATTTCCCAAAGCCTGGGTTTGAGACACAAGGTTGTTGTGGATTCCCATCCCAGATAGAATATAACATGCCTGATCTTGACTTACGTTGGGAAGTCCCAATTGCAGGAGAACATGATTTTGAGCCAGCCCTAGAAAACCAACACCCTGGTTCACCGAGCATAGAATTTCTAGACTCCTGTAACAATGAGATTGAATCAGAACCTCTCAAGGGTATAAATTCCACCCCTTATTCTAATAAGGTGACCCCCAAAGGCAATTCTAACCTAGATTCTAGTAATTCAACCCACATCCTCAGCTTAGAATCTAGATCTGAATCTTATTGGGATGATTACAAGGCCTCGTACGACGACAATCAAAGTTTGAATTGGGATTATGATCCTGGGCCTTTGTTTGATGAATGTCCCTCTCTAACATCCTCAGAAATACATATTGATTTTTCGGAAGTCACACCAATCTACGATATAGAAACTGAGGAGTTGGAAGAGTGGGGTTTTGATTGGGTCCTCCCTACAAGCCAAAAGCCTACGCTCTGACCCTACAAGGACACCTTTTTAAGCTCAAAGTCTACAAATAAGCTAGACCCAAGTTAGGTTGCTGAGTTTACATCTTGTGATTTTTTCTGTGGTGGAACCTTTGATCTCGAATCTAATTCAAAATTTGAGTCTCACAATTTCTCTAATGATTTCGAATCTTACCATGATTTCGGAGAACCATTGTTTCCTGACCACTATAAGCGAATCTACGACCTTAGCTCACATGATTCATTCTTTGACTTTGACTCTGAGGTCCCTAATCCCAAGATCACTGATTTAAAATCAAGTTCCATTGAGATGGAATCATTTCTTTTCGATCCTCAGGAATCAAAATCAAAAGTGCTAAGAGTGACTACAATCTAGAATTCAAATCATTTCTTGACTTAGATTTTCCTCATCTTATAAACACTCTTCAGGCATTTACCTTTGAATTTGATGGCTTCTATGAGGACTCTCTAAACGAACCTACCTTTAAACTCTTTTTAGATGAGCCACCATACACAATTTTTATTGAAACTACTTCCTCTACATATACAGAACCTCCCCAAACCCATTTTCAACCCTGACCCGCAACCGGACTCAACTTTCTATTCTGATTCCCCTCTTACTGAGCCGATTGTAGATGATTCGCCTTCACATTTTTATTGGGTTTCAAACATCAATCAGACTACAAAACACACCCCACCCTTCTCTAATCACTCCTGTAGAGTTCCCACATCATCCACTGATTATTTTAAGGATCCCTACTCTGATCAGGCTAATTCGACTTAGCCAAACCCTAGATTCACATTTCTGTATCATTTTGAGCTTCACAGCATATGGTGGGTTCCACATCTCTTGATCTACATTTATCAACCCACTAGATTGATTGGGCATGGGCTGCATCATCAGCCTGTTGATCTGAACAAGCACTTGGTTGGACCAATCAGGCTTTTGATCAAGGTGCTTGTTTTACAAAACTCAGCTGATTTGACCACTCCTCCAGATCATTTCTTGTTCGGTTCAAGGCATTGAATTTAGCGCTTAACGAGAGGCAACCCGTCATTCCAAAAACCTGAGATCCTTCTAATTATCCTTCTGTACTTCACGTCTATTGCACCCTGAGTTCATCTTAGAACAGTTGATCCCACCTTTGGTACACGTGCCAGAGCTTGAAATCATCTGCAATAGTCATTCCTGACCCGTTCGCCCACTCGATAAATCCTGTTCTAATTCCTGAAACCCAAACCTATTTCACACCCTCTGTTTACAATGAGGACATTGCAAAAAGTAGGCATGGGGGGGTGGTAAAGTACAAACATACAAAAATCAAAAGTCAAAAGCATTCTGACAAAAAAATCTCATATTCCAAAAATACCAAAAAAGAATAGAAAATTGCAAAAAAGAATAAAAAATTGAGAGGTGAGAAAATTTTGAGGCCATACAAATCTTGAGGAGAAAAAGGGGAGAAGATAAAAATGTAAAAAAGGAGCACAAGTTGAAAAAGAAAAACAAATAGTCATTAGTAAAAATTAAGGAATTGACTTAATTCTAGACCATATCAAGAAAAAGAAAATGAAAGAAGCAAAAAGTGCTAATGAAACACAGAAGAGATTAGTAGGAACGTTGATCTTAGGCCTCTTGGGCAATACTCCTAGGCTTAAAAATTCAAGTATCCACTAAGATCTGGATAGTCCTCAAGAGGTTGAGGAAAATGTGAAGTTTAAGTATTAGGTCTAAGGCTTAGGGAGTATTTGGCTTCGTTAACTAACCTCTGGTTTGCAGGACTCAGTAACCTAAGCACCCCAATCCACACACAGTCTGGTTCAGTGTGTATAAGTATCAAAATCATGCAATTGCGTTTAAATTATTCTAAAAAAGTCGCCTAGATAAGGAGCGATCGATCAACACAAGTTGATTTGGACGAGTTCTCGACGTGAAGAGGTGGGAAATTCCCCTCGAAGATGCGTAATAACATATCGTCTCCTCAGTCTTGTCTCTTAGGATATCTATATATCCTACTGGGGGCATGTAAGCACCCTGTGCTGGTTTAAATGCCATGGGTAGCATTATCACGAGATGTCGATTGCTAAGGTCTGCATTTAGCTACAGAATGCCATGGGTGGGATTATCTCGAAATCTTGAAAGCCAGGGTTCTGGGGGTTGCCATGGGCGGTGCTATGTCGAAGCATCGATTGCTAGGGACCCTTCGAGGATTGATGATGGGGACTAGGAATCTGATACAAACCGTGTTGTGAAGCTAATCCGAAGCTAGAAATAAAAAGAAAAGAGAGACAAAGCTCTCCAAACAAAGAAATTCCTCTGTCTCTCACTTACAAAAACACACTGCAAACTGAACCAAGGATAAAATATGTTACAAGCATGGGTGCTTTAATCGCAGAGTTCAACGAACCTTAGGATAGTTTCTGTGGGCCTTAAAAACTGTTGACGCGAGAAACTCGATCGTGTTTTAACAGTTATTGCGTCGTAGTATAGGTGATCAAGCATCGTCAACAAATAAAAGTTTTTATTACTCGAAAATCGGAGTATCCGAGGTCGAACACAGGGAGCAATCGGAATTTACTACTAATCTCAAATGCAATTGAACACTCTAATTTACTCAAAAGTTTAATTCAAATTCATTTAAAAATTAATCCAGGCAAAAGAGTAAAATTGGACGTCTGATCACAAGATCAGACGTCTTAAAAGTATTTTCGTCCTTTGATTATTCTTCTTCTCTCTTCTGATTCTGATATTTTCTTTCTTTCTCTGCAGTCTCTCTTCTTCCTTCTTCTTTGTATCAACGGGTCTTCTTCTTCTTCCTTAGTTTCTGTCTTGGCCTCTCTTCTTCCTTCTCTTCTCTCTTCTTCTCTTTTTCCTTCGCCTCTTCCTGCTCTTTTCACTGGCTTCCTTCCTTCTTCATTTTTGCCTTCTGCTTCCTTCTCTTCTTCCCTTTGCTAGCAGCGGCTAAGTGTTTGCTTCACTCCTTCCTTCCCTGCACAACCACACCAAGGTACAACAAAACCTAACCCCTCTACCCACACCCGCGCGTCTCTCTCTCTCTGTAAACCACCCTCAGCAAAGGCTTAACCAGAGTCGGGTTAACGGGTCGGATCGCGTGCTCGTGACCAGGCGCACCGGTGTGTGGGTGATGCGCGAGGTGTGCTCAGGGTTGGGTCGGATCGCGCCAGATCCACATGGTGAAACCGCGGATGAGGCGTCATGAAGTAGGTGAGGGACCTCACCCCAAGTGCTTTCGGAGGTGAAGAGAAGATATGACAAAATCAATTTAAACCACACTAGCGCCTTGAGGTTACCGATGTGGGACTATTAGTCCCGGCCTTCTCTCGTGCGTGCCCACAAAACTCTCTCCTTCAATTGCCAGGGCTGCGGACTTCGTTGCGTTTCTCGCTGGACCAGATATCTTCACAATGCCTCCCCGAGTGAGCTGCACCTGGAGCCTGGCCGTCCTGAAGCCTGGAGCGAGCTTGGAGCTTCTTCGAGTCACCGTCAATGGCAGCAGGGGCTTGAGAACTATCAGACATGAACCGAGCCTCTCGGCTTAATCAGATCACCGGGGGACCTTCGCCTTGTCACGGCGAAGGTGAAGGGCAAGGTAGCAGGCCGCAGGGTGGCCTAGGCGTGCGTGCCTAGGTCGCCCTGTGGCCGGATGGATGGGTGAGTTCGGGGGACCATTGGGTAGGCGTAGCGGGTCTATAGATGGGTGGAGGATACTCAGTGAGGTGAGGCGGAGGTTATGTGATGGTTGGCGAGTCGTGTGGGGCTGCGGAGCTATGGGAGCACCTCGCCAGAGGGTGGCCGGAGATGAGGAAGGTGACGGTGGATGGCGGCGGTCGAGGGGTCGATTGAGCGAAATACAGTGAGGAAATGAAAGAGGGGATAGAGGGGAATGATTTTAACCTACTTAAAGGGAAGAAAGGGGCAGAGAGGCGGACGGCCGTATCGACTGTCGCCGGAGAAGATGTCCAGTGGGGGAGGACAGCGACGACGACGGGGCTGAAGCGGCGTGCGCGGGTGTTGCGCGACGCGGAGGAGAATCAGGAAGATGGCTCTGTCACTGGTTTTGTGGCAGAGCGAAGAGGAAGGGAAGGGGGGCTCGCCGGAGCTCGCTGGACCCTTGGCCGGAGAAGAAGGAGAAGAATTTGAGGTGGAAGTCCGGCCAAGTCAAGCTGAAATTGAGCGGCCGAGTTTGGGGGTTCTTTTATAGGCACAGGCCATGTGTTCAGAGCTTGGAGGGCACGCCTTTGTCTTTGACGGCTCGCTGGAGAAGGAAAGTGGGTGAATACCCAAATCCCTCGTGCGTTCGCACGAGAGATTGGGATCAAATCAGGGATCATGACTGGCCTCAGATGGAAGGGAATTCCTCAGAGAATCTCCCTTCCATTTCTGGGAGGGGATCTCTAAGGAATCAGAGAGTATTCCCTCTCTAATCCTCGCCGGAGAAGGATTCTGCCCCAATAATGGCGGAATGACCTGATTGCAAAGGTGGCGAGGAAGTTAGGAGGCTCTCTGCGATGATTTTCAAAAGTTAGGGACCAAAATGTGATTTGGGTGTACTAAATTGCAAAGTAGGTCAAGATGACCTCCCCTTAGGTCCAAATTTTGATAAAAACCTAATTTGGACCTAAGGAATCCAATAGTGAAGTTGGATTTTAGGTTTGACCACGTTTGGTTGAACATTTTGCATAAAAACCCAAATTAGGTCAATTAATGAGCTAGGACCCTAATCTAGGTCAAACAGGTTTCACAAGGCCAAATTGAGCGTTATGAACCTTAGGGGATATTTTTACATGATTTTTAGAGGGTTTACTTGATTTTTATCCTGACCAGAACCTTGTTGATTTAAGCAGGTCTGTTTTAGGGTTACCAAATGTCATTTAATTCCTAGATTGCACATGAACCTATTTCTGATTGATTCAACCCACTTTTTATTTCATTTGGACCATTTGACCTATGTTTTACCTCTGAGAAATCCCGTTTATGTACTGCAATGGTAAAATTACAGTTCTAACCTTTATTTCATGTTTTCTTCTCAGAACACTTATTCCTTATATTAGGCCCTCTTCTAGGTTATGTAGGAGCTTTTATTCTCTTTATTAGGTCAAAATAAGCTAGTTAGGGCTCATGATGAGGCTCTCATCAAAAACCTTAGCAGCAGACTGAGGCTAGAGTTGGTCAGGTCCAAATCTTGGTTGGTACTTGAGTACCTCTAGGCCTACTATTGGCATTCTAACCTAATCTACAGAAGAAAACATACATCACAATTTTGAGCATCAAAAAGATTACATGGTCTAGAATCAAAGTTAAAACCTCAAAATATTTCCAAGGGTCTAGCAAAATTTAGGCATGAGGGTATGATGGGAACACCATCATGAGCCATAACTAGCTCATTTTGACCCAATAAAGAGAATAAATGCTCCTACATAACCTACTGAAGGTCATAATTCACTGCATAACCATTCTAAGAGTAAAACAAGAAACTAAGGTTAAAACTGTAATTTTACCAATGCAGTACAACAACGGGTTTTCTCAAGGGCTAAAAATAAGTGAAATGGTCTTAACAAGATAATAAGTGGGTTGAATCAGACAGAAAAGGGTTTGTGTGAGTTCTGGGAATTAAATGACTTCTTGAAGCTCTAAAACAGACTCACTTGATTAACCATGGTTCTGGTCAGGATAAAATTCATTTAAACCCTCTAAAAATCATATAAAAATATGCTCTACAGTTTGGTACCTTCAATTTGGCCAGTGGAATCCATCGTGACCAAGAATTGGGTCTCAAATAGATATTTGCCCTAAATTAAGTTTTTGCATAAATTTTCCAGTCAAATGTGGTCAAACCCAAAATCCAACTTCACCATTGGATTCCTTAGATATAAATTAGGTTTGTACCAGAATTTGGACCTAAGGGGAACTCATCTTGACCTACTTTGCAAATAGGACCAGCCTGATTACATTTCTACCCCTATCTTTCGAAAACCCTTATAATAAGCCCCCTAGCTTTCTTATCATCTTCACAAATAGGTTCCTCCACCATTATAGCAGAGGAATCCTACTCTGGCGAGCTTTGAAAGGAGGTTTCTCCTTGATTGCTCAGAGAATCCCTTCCAAAATTGGAAGGGAGATTCTCTAAGTAATCCCCTCTAATTTGAACCCATTGATGAGCCCTGATTATTTCCCAATCTCTCATGCGAACGCATGAGAGATTTGGGTCTTTTTGAAGTTGCCATCTCCGACGACCATGCTTTGCTTGGAAGCTTGGCTTCCAAGCACAAATCCTTCTCCAGAGACCTATTTAAGAAGCCCCAGATCCAACCGCATTCCCTCAGCTTGAAATTGGGCTGGATTCCCTCCATTCTTCTCTCCCTCATCGGCTACAATCTCTGCAAGCTCTGGCGGCTCCTCCCTCGTTCTCTCATCACCCAACCATAATACCAGTGGTCGGGTTAACTCTGCTACATTCCTTCGCGTCGCGCAACACCGGTTGACGTCGCCTTTGCTCCATCTTCGCCGCCTCCTCACCTACGGAGGTATTCATCTTCCCCACATCCGGCGACCATACCAGCGTGGGATTCCCTTTCCCTTCGTCCTTAGATTAGGTTTATGAGATTCCCACTCTTTTCCACTTCCGTTCCCTTTCTTTATTTTCCTAAATCAATCCTCGACGCCACTGACCACCGTCACCTTCTCCACCTCTGGCGATACATCTGGCAAGGTGCCCACGTTGCTCTGCACCTCCATCCACCTCGCCGACCACCATACGACCTCCACCTCATCTCCCTGATCACATCCCCTCACTCCAATCTCTCCATCGACCACCCAAACATCCCACCGAACACACCCACAGTGAACCCTAGACATGCCACCACAGCCACCCATACGCCAAGAAAACACGCCCATCACATCCACTGTGTCCGGCGAAGCTCCCTAAGTGATTTGACATTGCCGTGAGGCCTTTCTTTGTGATCTCAGGTTTAGGCATCAACCGTCATTGACGAGGGAGCTTGAAGCTCGCTTGCTGTGCTCTAGGCCTTGCGCTGCTCCAGGTGAGACTCCCAGGCTGCGCAGATTTGAAGCCCTCACGTATCCAGGTGAGACTCCTAGGCTTCAGCCTCTGTGGCCTTGCCAATTTAGCCACGCATCTACTGCTGCGGCGCGTAAGGGAAGGTGGGACATTTAGTCCCACCTTGGAACTGGAAGGAAGCTCGTGTGCACATAAAAGGATTTTGTGTTAGAGGCTTATCGCCTCCAGCACTGGGGGTGAGGTCCTCCTCCCCCCTCTCACGGTCTCGTCTGCGGCACTGCCTACGCGGACTTGGCCACAACTCGACTACCCGATTACTGTCACTCCTTGCTCACCAGACACGCCGGTGAGCCTGGACCCGGGTCTCCATTAGGTCCGATTACTCGAACCAGTTAAGGCTCCGAGAGAGCAAAGCTGAAATAGAAAAGAGAGAAAGAGAGGAGAGCTACGTAAGGGAAGGGAGGTTTTGCTCTAAGGAACTTGGTTCCACACTTAGCCAATTCAGAGAAGAAGAAGAGGAGGTTAGGAAGAAGAAGGAAGGAAAGGACGGAGAAGGAAGGCGCTGAAGAAGAAGGATCGAAGAGCTTAAGGCAAAGAAGAAGAAGAGGAGGTCAGGCAGAGAAAGAAAAAAGGAAGAGAAGGCCAAAAATAGAGAAGAAGGAGGAAGAAGCTGACGAAGAAGAAGCTAAAGACAGAAAGAGTAGAAAAAGAAGCTTAAAGACAAAGACAGAGCAAAAGGAAGAAGAAGACAAAGACAACTAAGGAAAGAAAGAAGAAAAAGAAGAAGAGGGCTCGCAAAGGCAGAAGAAGAAATTAGAAGAAGGAGAGATAGGCACTGTAGCACACAACTTTTAAGATGTTTGATTTTGTAATCAGACGTCCAATTTTCATATGCTCTCCATTATTTTATCTACAATTATTTTTACTCTTCATATACTCAGGCTTTACACTCCTAATTAGATTTTGAGTAGTATTTTGTGTTCAATTGACATTTATTGTTGAAATTAGTTCGTGAATTCCATTTGCTCCCTGTGTTCGACCTCGGAATATATTCGAGTAATACAATTGTATTTGTTTTGAACGTTTTTTCGGCTGTACTACAATGCAACACTTTTAAATACCGATCCAGCGCTCTTAAACAGCTTAGCTAGTTCATCTCCTTGGCACCAAAACCTAACCCTAAACCTCACCTAACTAGCTCCACCAACTAAGCCTACCTATAGTCTACCTAAGCTACCTCCACCTCCCTTTTCTTTTGGCATCAACATTGGCATCTCTTGGCCCCTTAACCACCACCAAAAGGCACCACAAAAGTGGCACCAAAATTCCTATAACTAATCCCCTCCTTGGCACCACTTTTCCCTCCAAAATTTACCCCTATCTTAACCCTACACGTACCCCTTCAAGCCATCACCACCCTACACCTAACCCATCTTCTAGAACCTATCCTAATTGGCGCCAAAATAAGGTGAATAACCACCACCTTGGACATCCACCAAGGGTTGGTTCCTCCCCTTAACTACCCCCTCCCAACCCTTCACTTATCACCAACATACCTCCCCCCTTGGATTACCTAACTACCCTCATCATACAATCCTAACCCTACATCCAAAAGCCATGCCAACTCCCTTCTCCACTCCTATATATATCCCTCCTAACTACCACAAAAAAACCATCTCTTCCATTAGTTAGGTTCCACCCATACCACCTTCATCCACGACAAGGAAGAAGAAGAGAAGAAGATCAAGGGGGCAACCTACCTGCCCCTTTGATGCCTTCTTCCTCTTCTTCCTCTCCCTTGTGCCACACCAAGGAGGAGATCTTCACAAAGGGGAGATGTCCAGGCATTGAGGAGGAGCAAGGTGGTTGACGGCCACCTTGGAGGAGAAAGCTTGGAGGACTACTTGAAGAAGCCAAGGAGAAGCCTTTTTAAGTGCAGGAGCAACTGTACTTGGAGCAAGGTTATCCAAAGCTCTGCTAGAGGATCCCTTCTATTCTTTATCTTTATATGTTTCTTGTATTAGCTAGTGTGTTTTTATTTTCATGTAACAAGCATTCTGCTACATTCTATCTAGTTGCTAGTAATACAAGTTGCAAATTGCCTTCCAAGTTCATGTCTTTATCTTAATGTGTTTCTCATGTTATTTTAGTGTAGTGCACACCACACTCTCCTCTTCTAATTACCCTAGGCACACTTTCCTAGGGTGAGCTTAGAAGAGAGGGTTTCATTATTGTCACCTAGGTGTAGTTTTAGCGTAGTTAATCATCACATCAAAAATCAGATTATTTCTAAAAACCCTAAAAACAACAAAACGAAAAATACAAAAATATGTGTGTTGATTTCAAAGGTGAGAGAGAGAATCATTTTTGTGATTAACTAATTGGCCTCCTTAGAAGACCTTAGATACTCCACTATCTAAGTATTATAAATGTAAAAGTTTGATTGTGGATTTACGCGTTATGACACCATTTAGCATCTTTAACAAATCATGTATTTTCCGCAACACTTTTTGGCGCCATTACCGAGGAGGCATGGCTTAATCACACATTTAATCTCTCTCTTGCTTGTTTGATCTTCACAAAATTTTGTTTGTTTTGATTTCAGGTGCGAATTAGGAGCAGGAGTGAGATTTGGAGCACTTGGAGCGGAAGCTTCAAGTTTCTTTTCTTCCTATGTACTTCAGGTTAGTACCCCAAGCCTTTTTTTATAAAAAACAAAAGAAAAATCTCTATAAGAAGTCTTTAAATTATCAAAAAAATAAAAAACAAGAAAAATTAAGGGTGGTGGAACCCTAAACTTCATTTTGTTGCTTGTTTGCTTCATTTTTCCATCACCTTTGCCTTATTGGTGTCTGATTTTTGAAAATCCCAACTTTTATGTTGATTTTTAAAAATCAGGTTCGGGCACTTAGGAGCTTCCAAAAATCATCAAATTTCATCCAAAGAAGCCACTTTGAGTCAAAACCTTTAGTTCAATTTTCAAGTAGCTTTGCTGAATAGAAAAAATGAGAAAATTCATGGACTGAACAAGGGTTAGACCTTATTTTCTTACTATTTTCTTACTATCCTAGAATTTTATAAATTTTTCTACTCATTAGATTTAGGTAAACTTTATATTTCTAGAAACCTTGAGAAATTATTTACATAATATAAAATTCTCAAAAATTTTTGAGATCATTTGAGGTTTCTGCAGAATCAATTCTCTAAATCTATCATTTCTGACTCTTGACACCAGTAAGATGAAAAATTCCAAAAAAATATCAAACAAATTCCTAAAATCACAAAAAATAAATTTTGGATTCCTTGTTTGTTTTTACATCAGGTGGTGGTGTTGTTTGTCTTGTTTGGACCACCACCTAAAAAGATTTCAAAAAGAGATTCATTTTTAGAAGTTACATAACTAAGAATCCTAACTTTAGGGTTTTTAATTTTTTCTCTTAGTCACATCAAAATTCAAAGGAATTGATCTCCAGCAACTTGTTTACCATTATTTTGTGGAACATTAAAAACTTGTTTAAACTTTTAATAAGAGAAATCCTAAAAGACATTAAATCTTTATTAAAACCCTAAAATCCTTCAACCAAAAATCCTTGTTTGTAAACCTCTTTTGATTTGGCTTGGGCACCACTTCCTGCCCAATTCGCACACACAAAAACAAAGTAATAATCGAGCATTATCCTAACTAATGCCCATCACATTCTTGTGCACCTTAAGCTCCTAGACATAATTAAAATTTTATAGCAATTTGACCCCTAAGGTTTCATCAAACTTAAGCTTGCTACCTAGGTTTTAAATTTTCTTTAGTTGGTATCAATTCTTTCATCTATATCTAGTGCCAGGTCGAGGGGCTGTGTCAAACGAGAAGGCGCGGGTTTACACAAGCCTCCAGTGATTTTCTTGGGACATGCTTGGGCCCAACCCTCCCCTTATTCAGCCTAACCAGATTTGTTGAGAGAACGGATATCCACTATTGATTTCTTATTTTCTAGATAGACCAAGTCTTAGGTTAATTTTAGGGAGTCACATTTAAGTTAAGTCTAGATTTTTGTTGCTTGATTGCACACTTTCTCTCATCTCTCCCTCCTCTCCCCCCCGTTTCTTCCATTTTTTGCACAGGCAATGGTCCCAAACTTCGCATTTGGAGGGACCACTTGATTTTGCCCCTCGCATTAAAGACCTCTTTTCCCGCATTCTTCCTCTTTGCATTTTAAAAAAAATGGAAAAACAAAATAGGTCCTCTAACCCACATGCTGATTTTTCTATCCCCTATCTATCCACCCTGGAGCTACCTAATCAAGCCCCCCCACCTCATTTCTACTCCATGATAGCTTAGCTACAAGCTAATCAACAACAGTTGACTAGGGACATAACAAACCTAGCCAACCAAGGGAGGCCTGCCAAGCTTACCCAAGCTCCACGAGTTTGACATCTAACCCCATCTAACACCCTAAAGAGAGAAAATTTGCATAATCTAAATACTGCCCGTGCTAAGTATAATCAATATTCCGAGGCTTCTTATGGTTCAACGGGGAATTACACATATCCAAATCATTGCCCCACTCAAAATATCTCCACCCTCTAGGACCAATTTAAAAATTCATCTAATTTTAGGAATTATCCGACTCACTCCTGGACCAATCCGGCTCCTCACCAACAACAAAACCTGTTTGGAGGGTATGGTTCAAATCAGACTTGTTATCAATTTGAGCCATCTCAATAAGACATCAATGCCCAGATAATGAAAACCCTATAGGAAATGCAAAGCAAAATGATGGAAGTAACCCGTGTTATTAACAATCTCCATGATCAAGTTGTGGTTACTCTAACCCAAAGACCTGCAGGACATTCACCATCCCAGCTCACACCAAACCTTGTTAATCAAAGGAACCAACATCGGGGTGGAAACTAATATCAGAACCACACTAATTAGCCTCCTATTAACTCAATACCTCAGCACCAACCCGATTTCTATCAACAACAGGCCCCCCACCTCCTCCCAGTCATAACCAAACAGTCTATGTAGATACATTGAGTGGGAAAACCATTACTGATTTAGGGCCTTCACAACAAACTGAGGAAACCCACTCTCAACCTATGCAAATTGACTCTCCTAACCCCAATCAGGAAGAAGAAAAAGAACCACCAAAAACACAGGATTCAAATCCTACTCCTTACCCTCACGCACTGCAATCCAATCCTTCTAAGAGAAAGAAATTAGAGCCCTCTCACCAAGATCTTTTGGACTTATTTGGGCAAGTCAAGAATAACATTTCCCTCCTAGACGCTTTCCCTGCCTATACTAAATTTTTGAAATTAGAGAGTCTATTGGTGCTCTAAGTCTAGTATAAGGAATCTTAGTTTCTGGGTAATTGGATAATGATACTCGGAGTTAGGCATAGCTTTTGCTCTTGGTTCCTGCATATAAATTCTTTGTGTGAATTTTTGGAGAGCCACCAAATAAGGCAAATACGCAAAGAGTGGGTTCTAATAAAATTAAGACTAAAGTGGATGGTTATGACCATCCTTTATGGAATCCTTGGCTGAAGGAGGGTATTAATATTAAGGTTAGAAATATGTTGTCCCATCTATTCCGTTTTGTTGGACGTATGAGTTGCTACGCTAATGTGATTGGTTTTGAAAATCTGTCGTCGTAGTATGAAAGTGAAGAACTCGTGTTCAATAAACAAAATTTATACCGAAATAGAAATTCTGGGTCGAACACAGGGAGGCGGATGTTTGATTCAAAAACAACGCATTTGTTTTTATTTGTCACGAAATAATTCAGTTGATTAGAACTATCTAACTACTTACAATAAATAGAAAAGAGAGAGAGAGAATAAGAGAGAGAAAGAATATTACAAATAAAAATCAGAATGAGATGTAGAATAAACATGGAATTTCATCATTAAAATGATTTCTCATTACACTAGAAAGTGAGAAAATGATTACACTAGAAAGTAGTAAATCTACTCTAGAAAGCAGTAAATCTACTCTAGAAAGCATTTAAAGAATGGAGAGAGAAATATCCTCCTCGACGGTCACTTGGTGGACGAGCCGGATGGACGACGCCTGGACGAAGGAGGACGAAGCAGGATGAAGGAGGAAGAAGTAGAAGAACGGGAACGGGGCAGCATGTCGTCGTCATCGAGGGATCCGCTTCCGAAAGGGACGAAAAATTGACTTTATCTCGCGAGAAGCATCCCGGGTGTGGGACAAGCTTCTCTTGAGCTTTGGAGAGGGGGAGAAGAGAAGGAAGGGATGAGAATTTCTTGTGGAGGGGGTCTCCTTTTGTAGTTGCAAGGAGTGGGGGCAATTTGGTCATTACATCTTTAAAAACATTAATTCAGGACCTTTAGTGACGGATAAAATCGTCACTAAAGGTCCTGAACGTGGGTGTAGTGGGCGGCGCCCGCGTGAGCAACGCTTGCACATGTTCAGCGATCCTTAGCTATCCGATCGCGAGATCAGATGGCTCAGATCACACTACGCCTGCCTCCTCAACGCGCGCCCGATCGCGTGCGATGTCGCGTTACCGCCGCGCGTGCAATAGCTTGTGGGCGCTATCGGGCACGCGCGATCGTTCGATCGTGATCCGACGGTCGATTGAAGGCGCGCCCCCCCTCCAAATTCCGCGTGGCGAGGCTCTAACCGCGCTCTTGCTTCACGTTAGAGTGCTCGACCAACTTGCTGGGGGCGCGTTTGTGTCGAGCGCCTGACTTCAGTGCGGGCGTGTCGTAGCCATTGGATCTTGATCCAACGGCGGAGAAGGGCGGATGCGTGGGCTTCAGCTGGTGCGTGCGGGCGATTGGGCGGCTGAGATGGCGCCACATGGTGCCATCTTGGCTGTCCATCTTCTGGATGATGTAGATGGTGCCACGGATGTCGGATTGACTCGATTTTTTATTGTTAGGCTACGATCATCGATCTGAATCCATCCGTGCGGTCGGATTTGTCATTTGGAGTGCAGATTTGCACCATCTTGGCCCTTGATCTTCTAGGGTTCCCCAGTCACTATTTGATGCTACAGATGCCTGATTAGGGCGATCTTGGAGTCGTTGAACTCCAATCGTCACCCTATCACATCTGTACGGTTGGATCTTTGATCTGAGGCCCTAATAAAAAGTTTGCCCTGTCCAAGCACATAAAAGGAGACAATTAACCTCCATTTTATTCAAACTACTCTAAATGCAAGATGAAGCATGTTATGCAATATTTATAGCATGCAATGCAATCCTATGCTTAAGAACATGCATAAATAGACATCTTAAGTAGTGTAAACATGTTTATATCACGTTCCCAGTGCTAAGAGGAGGCACTTCCACCAAATAAGCCACCCGATAACCTCTTGAACACCCCCATCCCGAATAATGTCTTGTGAATAAAATGGTGCATGGGTGTTGCATTACATTGTGTTAATAATAAAAGAAAAGAAAAAAAAAGAAAAAAAGAAAAAAGAGAAGAAAAGTAGAAGAAAAAATATGTATAAATAGAAAAATAGAAAAAAAGTGTGTTAATTGCATTGTGTTTACTTCATGTCAAGCACATTAAAGCAATAATACCCATTCCCTTTACAATCCACCAAATACAGCCTTAACCAACTTTTTTGTATTTCTGACTGCTCGAATTCTGACCGAGGATTGCTGACTTAGTTATACGATTATCAAAACTTAATCAAAGTGTTAATGCCATGAGAGACCACCAAATATATTGACAAATCTGGTGAGATTGTGAGCTCTAAAAGAAAAAGAAAAGAAAAGAGAAGAAAATAAGACAGGAAAAAAAGAGAGGAGAAAAAGAAAGAGAGAGAATGAGTGCAAAGGAACTAAAAGAGAGCGTAGATTCTCCGCCTCTCTCTTTAAGTTGAATTATTGAATAAGTCTAGAAATCTAGGTTCTGTATACTGGTCTATGTGTAGCACCAGAGGAGTGTGACCCACTAAATACAAACCTACTTGACTCATACATCTTCTACCTAAGCCAAAAGCTGGGGCTGAAATTACAGATTATTTTGCAATCCCAAGGGAAGAAGTTTGCCTATCCCAATAGAATTTTACTAAGGGTTAAGTACGAGCTTTAGATGTGGATTGACTTTTCACTTGGATTCGTTGCATAGGCTACAACACTACACTTTCATGACTGTTTGGATTTCTAAAGTTTTGGATGAAAATAAAAGAAATAAATCTCTAGTCGAACTCTTGATAGAAATTAGTCATTTAGGACCATTTTGCATTTAGTCTTGCATTTGCTAGGGTCTAGCAAAGTTCAAGCATGGGGGTGTGATTGTGCAGCAGTCATAGGACCTAATCTACTTGAATTAAGTTAGACTTTAGCTTAACATAGGAACAATGCATGCATAAGCATCATACTTTGCATAGTAGTTAATTTGGTAGCTTTATAAATAATAATGCTATTTTATGCTCTAAGAGAGAGGCTATATTAATTGCAAATGATAGATCTGACCATATGGATCTAATCAGGACGACAACGGGAGCTCAACATTTTCGGAATCATCTTGATCAAACCTTCGTAGCATCACATACAACCTATAGAAGTTCAGAGGCCAAGGACCAAAATAGTAGAGATCCAAACCTCAGATGTCAAATCTGACTGCACGGATGGATCCGGATCAATGATCGCAGTTCAATGGTACAAAAATCAACTCAATCAGAGTCCTATAGCACCAACTACAAGAGTGGGAAGATGAACGGTCATGATGGTGCCACGTGGTACCATCCCAAAGATTAACCGCCACGCCCCAATCACTGAAGGAAAAAACGTGTGCTATTGGATCGTCATCCAATGGCTACGATGAGTCCATGAGAATCCCATAATTGTGGGCTAATTAAATATGTAAATGCCTAAGCATTAAGGTAACACATTCATTTAGATAGCATTCATTAGTACATGGGTAGACTAGCTTGTAATTAGCTTGAATGCTTGCATCTCACACACTACATGCATGGTTTAGATAGAAATACCATTTATAATTCATTTAGATAACTTGCATTGAAATAATTAGTCTTTTAGGTTGCATTAAATGCATGTATTAGAATTAACATTGTATGTGAGGGTTTGTAGATAAATAAGCCATCATTTCTTTTCTTATTTTATTAATCCACTTTTCTTCTTCAATGGCTGTTGCCTCTTTACACCAGCTGTGCGGTATTGAAGATCTGCATTCAAGGAGGAGCGGGAAAAGTGGATCTGGTTGACGCACCATCTTCTTCATCTTCCCCTACAGCTATAAGAAAGGGGGAGACACAACCGGGCTCGAGGAGGCCACCACCCACTCCATCACCGTGCTTCGCTCCCACCGCGGGTCTCCTAGTCGAGTGCCACCATAATCTGGGCCGGCGAGGTGACAGACTGCTGTTGGTATCTTGTAGAGCATGCTTTTGATAGGAAAACATCGTAGTATAGTGCACAATACGGTCAAAGATTTTTAATAAAAGATAACGAGACTTGAGTCCCGGTCGTTCATCTTTGGGAGGCGTTTGCTCAAATCTGAAATTGATCTTTTCGCTCTACTTGTTTATAGTCACATGGCAGTTTATGGTTAATACGTATTTAAACACGACATGCTTAGTTGCAATAGATGATAATGGAAAGCAGGCAACTTTAATCACACGAAATATTTTGCAATCAATAAGCTCATGGTGATTTTCAACATAAAGATATATATAAAAAAATATTTCTTTCATTCATTCATTCAGGAAGGTGTTTGCAACATAAACTTGTAGAGGAAAGCTTATACATGAATGCTTAAAAATATAGGTCTAGCTACCAGAAAACAATCGCATACAAGAATCTACGGGGGGATTTTGCATGCATCATTCGAGGAGAATAAGGACTATGCTACTAAGCAGTAAATGTAAAGAGCTAGCTACTAATCTATCAGAAGTAAGGGCATTCGAAGGTGGGCTCCGATGGCCTTGGAGTGGTGGAGAGGAGAAAGAGGGGCGGCCAATGGAGCTTAGGCCAGCCCTTGGAGAGAGGTTGGAGGAGTGATCCAGCTTCCTGGCATGGTGTCCTTCATGGTGGTGCTCAGCTCGTGGAGATGGAGTGGAGATGGTGGTGGAGAGCCTAAGTGGAGGTGGATGGAGCCAAGCAAGCATTGCCAAAAAGTGGATGGGTGCAAATGGCCACCCCTTAGGTCTTTTTATAGACCTAAGGGAAGCTCCCTAGAGAATTATGGAATTCTCTAGAGAGGCCTATGGTGGGAGCTCATGGGAGAGTGAGAGAGAGAGGATGGATGGTGGTTTTCAGATCCACTAAATGTGGATCTAAAAATTGAATGGCTCTTGGTTGCTAATTTTAGCAACCAAGGCAACCACACATGATAGAGAGTTCTAGAGAACTCTAGGCTAGGTATTTTCATGTGGATGGTGTGTGTGGGTCGAAACTTAGGTGGCTAGGTTGATTAGGTTAGGTTCTAGTGGGTTTGGGTCAAGGTATGTCTCAAATTAGGGTTATAAACCCTAATTCACTAAGGTAAAGTGCAATTAAATTTAATACAAGTTTAATTGGGTGTGTGGAAACTTAATTAAGAGTAAAACAACTCAACTAATTTAGGTCTAGGTCAATTGGACAGTGTATGCTGAGATTAGGGCTCAATTGGACTCAATGAGTCCAATTGAACAGGCTGATGGAATTGACTAAGATCCAAGTCAATTAGGTTTAGTGAGGACCTAATTAGGTCCTTAGGGAGGTCTAGAGGTGATGTACCAGGGTTAGGGCACCTTAATTTAGGTTCCTATGGGGTTGGAATTGGGTTTAGGGACCTAGAGATCCAAGATCAAGGCTTGAATCTCAAAACAGGAACTGGAGTGCAGTATCAGACGTCTAATAATAGTATCGGATGTATTATACTCAAAAATTAGAAGTCCAGACTTGTTGTTTGAACATCCAATCAGAGTCAGGAAGGATTCAAGGTTCTGTCTTAGGTATTCTGCAGAAATTGGACGTCTAACCAAGTGTCTGGATGTCCAATAACATTGCAGAAGTGGGTTTAAGGTGTGTGGGAGTTGGCTAAGGGTTCTGGACGTCCTATAATTCATCTGGACATCCAGATTAGGGTTGGAACTAGGGTTTTGGGCCTTCCTAGGGCGTGGTGACCTAATCTAAGGGTGGCTAAGGCTTGGGGAAGTCTCTAGGCTATCCTAGGGCTAGGATGGACCTAAGCTCTTCACATTTTACTACTTTATTCCTACTTAAGAGAATAGAAAACCTTAACTCCCTTACATCATTATTCTTACATCTAATTTAAGTCTTCTACTCCAGCTCTGCTGCAACACCTGTTATTCTTGATCTAGCTTCAGATCCTGCTCCAGATCAAGCTCCAGATCTAGCTCCTTATCAGCTTATTGCCTGCAATCGACGTAATGCACTTAATCAACACATTATAACATTATTTTATGCATAGTTAAAGTAAAGCAATAAAGATGTAGATAATGCTTATGCATGTATGAATTACCCTAACTTATGCTAAGTCCTAGCTTAATTTAGGTCAATTAAGACCTATGATTGCTGCGCAATCATGCCCCCATGCCTAAATCTTGCTAGTCCCTAGCAAATGCAAAACTAAATTATTTACAGCAAGGGTCCCTAAGGGACTAATTATTTTATCAAGTGTATGTTTAGAGATATTTCTCCTTTTTGTTTTCATCTTATGCTTTAGAAATCCAGACAATCGTGAAAGTGCAGCTATGTAGCTTTTGCAATGGATTTGAGTGCAAAACTAATACACCTCTAAAGCCTGTACTTGACCCCTAGTAAAAATTCTAGCGAGATTGGCGGACTTCTTCCCTCGGGGTATTCAAAATATTCTATGAATTCCACCTCGGCTTTAGGCTTAGGTAGAGAATCTCTGAGGGAAAAGATTATATATTTGGTGGCTCACTCTCACTTGGTGCTACATAGAGACTAGTACTACAGAATCTAGATTCCCGGATTACTAAGTAACTCAACCTAGAGAAAGACGAGAAAAACTATGCTCTCTTTTGATTCCCTTGTATTCATTCTCTCTTACTCTTTTTCTTTTTTTCTTTTCTTTCTTTTTCTTAGAGCTTACAATCTCACCAGATTCACATACATGATCTGTATTTGGTGGCCTCACTTAGCATTAACACTTTAATTGAGTTTCCATAACCCTAACACTAAGTCGAAATTCCTCAGCTAGTATTCGGGCGGTCAAAAACACAAAAAAATAGGTTAAGGCCATATTTGGTGGATCTCAAATTTATTTGGTGGTATTGCCTCAATGCAACTGAACTAAATATTCACTCTTCTTTTCTTTCTTTGCTTTTTCTTCTTTTTCTAATTTTTTCAAATTTTCTTTCTTTTCTCTTCTTTTTTTTTCATCATTTTTTTTCAACATAACACATCCATGAACTTTATTGAGGAGGCATTATTAGGGATTGGTGGTACTCAAGAGACATTGGATGGCTTATTTGGTGGAAGTGCCTACTCACGGCACCGGGAGAGACGGATAGGATGATGTATTTCTGACCTTGGCATCAATACCCTCCTTCAGCCGAGGATTCCGTAAAGAATGGTCATAACCATCCACCTTAACCCTAGTTTTATGAAAACTCGCTCTCCGCGTATTTGCCTTATTTGGTGGCTCTCAATATTTCGCACAAAAATGTATATGCAGGAACCGAGAGTGAAAACTATGCCTTATCTCAGAGTATCGTCACCTAATTATCTAGGATTCCAGATTTCTTATACTAATCTAAGAGCACCAGTACACCCTACTCTCATCTCACACTATTTGGTGGATTTTTGGAAGAAAATCTGCCTGACTCCCAAAACACTATCTAGGAGTTTAGGAAAAGAAGCACTGCTTCTTCTCAATAGACTAAAGACGTTTATCAGCCTTCACCGTGAATCCATTGCAAATTCTACGTGTATGTGAAAAGTTGTACTGGATTCCAGATTACATGAATCAACTAGAGGATAAAATCCCTAATGCATTCTCTTAATAAAATAATCTTATTCATGAATGCAATATGTATATATCCTATGAAAAAGTAACCTCATATATTTGTACTTCATGAAATTCCTGTATCGGGTTACATTCAGCTTGACCCTAAATTTAGAACAAGAGGTGACCAGGTGAGTCGGAAGTGGTTGTTGCTGACGATTTTTAGCTCCAATGAGAGCATTGGAGGTGGAGTCAGTTGTTCTTTTATTTAGGATCCTAAAGTACGTTTTACATGCAGCTCCGAGGTTTTTCTAAATGTTGGCATAAAAATTTTCAGTTTTGTTATATCTATCCCCCCATGCCTAAGTTCTTGCTTGTCCTCCTGCATGGATATAAAAAAAAATAAATTTGATAGAGGATGAGTGGGTAGAAGTCACCTAGAATTGCTCCTGAAAATATACATTCAGCACCGGCCAACCTGACAGTATGTAGTATGCAGAAAGAAAATATGCTAAAAGAAGAATATGCTATGTATAAAAATGAATATGTATAGGGTGATGGATGTGGAGTAGATGCTGAGTTTAATGCCTCCAGCTAGGCGAAAACTCAATCAGATGTATCAGTTCTAGCATAGGAGCCGGTCAAGATTAAGAGAAAGATGTGCTCGTATGCTCCCAGAATCAGTGGTCCGGAGATGCGAACCAGCTGATTGTGCACCCCTACTCCAAAAAGTCTAGCTATAAGAAAGTATGGAGTGGTGGTGGAAAATAGAGGATAATCAGAGGGGGGATCATGATGTTGATTCAATTGATTTATCATGTCCCACAATTCAATAGGAAGTTGCTGAGGGAGACCAAACTGTATCTCAGAACCAGAATCTGAGTCATAGGGATCCTCATAATGATAATTGACATCAAAGATCATGCCCTCTCCAGGCTCTGGATCATATGGGGGTATTCGTGAAAGTAGAAGATCTGTGGGAAGGTCACTAAAATCCTTGTCAAAAATTACTTCGTCCTCATTAGTACTTATCATTGATTTATCAGAGGCTGACTCTTCAAGCTCGGGGTCGAGCCACTGACTAGGATGATAGGTGCGTCCCCAGCTCATTCTGCTCAAAGCTTCACCCTCATATGCATTGGGTTCCTCAGTAATTCTTGCCTCAGGTAGCATATTTATTTCTTTGGTCAAAACGTCCATAGCTACTTCTGGTCTTCAGATGTTAGGATCAAGGATAGAAAGTGTCGTCTCAGAATCTCTAGCATTCGGATTAGGGATGAAGGTGAAAGAAGAAGAGTGCAGATTAAAAGATGTTGGCTCTAGCACACGTTCACTTACAATGGGAAGTGGCCTAGATTGATCAGTAGTGTCGCATGTAATGTTTGCCTCAAGATCCATATCATCAATTGGATCTACTTCCCTTATCTCAATTGGGTTATCTAACCCAAAAGGTGTCTCCCAGGGTTTAGGATAATCTGATTGTGGCTTAGTCCTGGAGATATCAGTCCTTTCCTCAATTTCCTGAATGGAGTTCTCAGACGAACCCATTCGGCATACTTCCTGCTCCTGCCTCATATCCAAGCTAGATTCTTCCTCCCCTGAGTGATCTTTCAGCATCTGCTCCTAAGAATTTGCTGCGTATTCTTCCGATGTAATCGTTTCAAATTCTTCGAGGTCTTCAAGGCTATTTTCCACTTGATATCTCAAGAGCAGTAGTTCTTGAGTTTCCCTATTTTGTCCAATTAGCCTTGTTATCTTTGTTGTTCCTAAAGGAGCTCCCTCATAGCCTGTTGATGCGGAATCCAGCTTTGTCTTTGGTTTGGCTCAGTGATAGCTTTGATTTCATGTAGATAAGATGTGTCCTTTTCCTTAGTGCTAGCTATAGCTCTTTGTATTATGTAATGTGGTCGCATATGCACCGGTAGCTCTTCAGGGGTTCCAGGGGGTGAATCAGGTCTACCCATATTCCATGGGTGAGATGCAGGAGTATGAAATCCATATCCTGGGGTATAAGATGAGGTCCTTTGAGGAACCGAGTGGTATGGGTCATAATATCCAGGGTTAGGATATGGGTTAACCATTTCGGTAACCCGAGGAGAAGGATCAGGTGAAGTGAGAAGTCGTCTTCGCTACCTTTGGTTCTGATCCCAAGGTTGAGTTGATTCAGTGACCCGTGCTCTCAGATAAGCTCGTGGGTCCAGCTCTTCTGGATCCTGGTTAAGTCCAGATCCAGAGTTAGCCATTGCAGCAAGCAGCTAGAAGAAGTGGGGGAAGAAGATGGTCCTGGTGAGGTGACTCGCCTCCTTGGGAGTGGCTCCCAAGGTCCAACCAATTGATGTTTGAGTGACCTCCTTCCTTGCATACACCACCTAACCCCTGGGTTGGTGTAGCTAAGCAAGACAAGGCTAAGGCCCTGTCAATCAAGTGGTCCTTATGAATTAGATGACCAGATTTTTTGTTTTAGGTTTTAATTCCTGAAGAAATTCATCGTACAACCGATTGAAAGCGATTCCCTCTCAGCTAACCCAGCCAAGAGATTGAAAGCACCTAGTAGTATGACAATGAATTCGGGTTTAATTCGTGTTTTAAATTTGATTTTTAGCCCGTTTTCTTCAGTTGGGGTTTATTTTTGGTGGGTGGCCCACAAGGTGACCAACTCACCGGCTAAGTACTAGACTTGACTAAGTCTAAGTTAGCCCAAATGTGGTCTCTAAGTTGTAACTCTAAAGATTTAACCTAAGGTTCATGCAATTCTAGGGTTTTGTTCTGTTTCAGTAGACCACAAAAATAAAGCTTGTTCTCTGACAACAATTGAAATCCAATTAACTCGAACTTTAGTAAGTAGATTCCTTTTTCAATCGTCTTTTCAAAAAATATTTTTTTATAATTTTTACTGTTTCAACCGAATTTTTAGAGATTTTTGAATGTCTGGGGGTCAGATTTGGAATTTTGACCCCTGGTCATTTTTTCACTTTGAAACAAACCAAATGACTTTCAAAAAGTTGGTAAAAATATGAAAAATAAAGCTAATAAGATCAGCTTTCAAACCCCACCATTTTTAGTCAAAACAGATTCGTGGATTGCTTGGAATTGCTTTCTGAAATTTGAAAAATCTTGACTCCCTTACACTTCGTGAATTTTTAAAAATTGTATACTTAAAATTTTTTCAAAAGAATAGTGCCGTTTGAAAGATGGTTTGAAAATGAAGATCTAGCCCGAATTTCGGAATTTTTTGTTCAATAATTTTTCAGAAATCGATTTTTTAAATCACACTTTGAAATCTGGCCGAAAATCAGAAATGGTGGAAAAGCTTTTAAAGAGGGTTTGAGTTTGAAATCCAAACTTTCCACCAAAAAAAAATATTTTTTTTCAAACCTTTTGCATGTTTTTTTTTCAAAAAAAAAAATCTTTCAAAGGGTTTAAAAAAAAAGAAATATTTTTATGCTTTTTTCAAACTAACCTATGATTCAAAAAGAAACCTAATCTAGATTTTTTGATTTTTTTTTTTGAATTTTTTTTCATGAAAATGAATAAGTTTTTCTCTCTCTCTTTTTTTTTTTAAATAAACTGTAGGAAGTAAATCTAATCGTAGGGTTCAGAAGAAAACCTAATGTAAGAGAAGATTATGTGCACATGGAGTTCTTTTTCGCGCTAGTTGAGTGCGCAGATCCTGTTCTTTTTCCCATTTTCCTACATATCCAAAAACAGAGTAGAGGAAGATTTGTCAACGATGGTTTAAAAGATCGAAATAAAAAATAAAATGACATTGCCTCCCTGGCAATGGCGCCATTTGTTGGTATCTCGTAGAGCGCATTTTTGATAGGAAAACGTCATAAAATAGTGCGCAATACGGTCAAACAAAGATTTTTAATAAAAGATAACGAGACTTGAGTCCCGGTCGTTCATCTCTGAGAGGCGTTTGCTCAAATCTGAAATCAATCTTTTCGCTCTACTTGTTTACAGTTGCATGGCGATTTATGGTTATGACGTATTTAAACACGACATCCTTAGTTGCAATAGATGATAATGAAAAGCATGCAACTTTAATCACACGAAATATTTTGCAATCAATAAGCTCATGGTGATTTTCAACATAGATATATATATAAAAAAAAAATTTCTTTCATTCATTCATTCATGAAGGTGTTTGTAACATGAACTTGTAGAGGAAAGCTTGTACATGAATGCTTAAAAATATAGATCTAGCTACCAGAAAACAATCGCATACAAGAATCTACGGGGGGATTTTGCATGCATCATTCGGGGAGAATAAGGATTACGCTACTAAGCAGTAAATAGCAGCAGTAAATGTAAAGAGCTAGCTACTAATCTATCAGAAGTGAGGGCATTCGAAGGTGGGCTCCGATGGCCTTGGAGTGGTGGAGAGGAGAAAGAGGGGCAGCCAATGGAGCTTAGGCCAGCCCTTGGAGAGAGGTTGGAGGAGTGATCCAGCTTCCTAGCATGGTGTCCTTCATGGTGGTGCTCAGCTCGTGGAGATGGAGTGGAGATGGTGGTGGCTAGCCTAAGTGGAGGTGGATGGAGCCAAGCAAGTATGGCCAAAAAGTAGATGGGTGCAAATGGCCACCCCTTAGGTCTTTTTATAGACCTAAGGGAAGCTCCCTAGAGAATTATGGAATTCTCTAGAGAGGCCTATGGTGGGAGCTCATGGGAGAGTGAGAGAGAGAGGATGGATGGTGGTTTTCAGATCCACTAAATGTGGATCTAAAAATTGAATGGCTCTTGGTTGCTAATTTTAGCAACCAAGGCAACCACACATGATAGAGAGTTCTAGAGAACTCTAGGCTAGGTATTTTCATGTGGATGGTGTGTGTGGGTCGAAACTTAGGTGGCTAGGTTGATTAGGTTAGGTTCTAGTGGGCTTGGGTCAAGGTATGTCTCAAATTAGGGTTATAAACCCTAATTCACTAAGGTAAAGTACAATTAAACTTAATACAAGTTTAATTGGGTGTGTGGAAACTTAATTGAGAGTAAAACAACTCAATTAATTTAGGTCTAGGTCAATTGGACTGTCATTGAGTCCAATTGGATAGTGTGTGCTGAGATCTGGGCTCAATTGGACTCAATGAGTCCAATTGAATAGGCTGATGGAATTGACTAAAATCCAAGTCAATTAGGTTTGGTGAGGACCTAATTAAGTCCTTAGGGAGGTCTAAAGGTGATGTACTAGGGTTAGAGCACCTTAATTTATGTTCCTATAGGGTTGGAATTGGGTTTAGGGACCTAGAGATCTAAGATCAAGGCTTGAATCTCAAAACAGGAACTGGAGAGCAGTATCAGACGTCTAATAATAGTGTCAGATGTCTTATACTCAAAAATCAGATGTCTAGACTTGTTGTCTGGACGTCAAATCAGAGTCAGGAAGGATTCAAGGTTCTATCTTGGGTATTTTGTAGAAATTGAACGTCTAACCAAGTGTTTGGACGTCCAATAACATTGCAGAAGTGGGTTTAAGGTGTGCGGGAGTTGGTTAAGGGTTCTGGATGTCCTATAATTCATTTGGACGTCTAGATTAGGGTTGGAACTAGGGTTTGGGCCTTCTTAGGGTGAGGTGACCTAATCTAAAGGTGGCTAAGGCTTGGGGAAGTCTCTAGGATATCCTAAGGCTAGGATGGACCTAAGCTCTTCACATTTTACTACTTTATTCCTACTTAATAGAATAGCAAACCTTAACTCCCTTACATCATTATTCCTACATCTAATCTAAGTCTTCTGCTCCAGCTTTGCTGCAACACCCGTTATTCCTGATCCAGCTTCAGATCCTGCTCCAGATCAAGCTCCAGATCTAGCTCCTGATCAGCTTATTGCCTGCAATCGACATAATGCACTTAATCAACACATTATACATTATTTTATGCATAGCTAAAATAAAGTAGTAAAGATGAAGATAATGCTTATGCATGCATGAATTACCCTAACTTATGCTAAGTCCTAGCCTAATTTAGGTCAATTAAGACCTATGATTGCTGTGCAATCAATTGCCTCGCCAATCCAACGAGCTCGACCATCACCGTGCACGTGTGCCTCTGGGCCATGCAATTATCTTTACTGTGTTAAACCCCTATCTACGGTCATCCTCATCCCCACCACCATCTTCTCCACCTTCATCTCCTTCCTATCTTTTATCTTCGTCATTCAGTGAACACCAAATAACCAACACCACAACCGTCACAAACCCAACATCACCATCACTTCCAATAGACCTCCACGCTACCACAAACACCCACTACCACTGTTCATCTTCTTCAACCCACCGAATCCAACAGTAGCTACCCCCACGCTAAGCAGCCAGTAGCATCGCCTCTCGCCATCGACTTGCCACCAACGTGTCGTGCCACCCTAGCGTCACCCTCACGCACCACTGCTCTTGGATGTGGACGCTCCTATCCCCTTCCCTCATTGCACCTCCACCTGAGTGTAGTAGAGGTTGAGCGCCACCGGCGTGCGCTGCCTGCCACCACACCCAACGGCACTACCCCTTCCTTGTGTGTGCCCTACCGACTGCACTTGACCTATCTCTAGCCTGCACCTCCTTCCATGTGTCGCCTCCTCCTCTTTGTGAGCTCCAGTAGTAACAACGACAGCTACCACCCACCACCTTCATCTCCACCATTCAGCGAGCTCCGGCTGCCCCGCACCTCGCCATGACCGCCATCGCGAAGCCCTCAGCGGCAACTACCTCCAGCAAGCTTCACGTCTCCGGCCATCCTCTCCTTCGTGAGTGGAGAGCACTTGTAACAAGTGCTTTGTTTTGTGTGAGATTAAAATTTACATTCATGTGCGGGAGGGGATTTTTAGTTATGAATATTTTATTCTACTGATTTTATGATCATAACCCTCTTCTTTCATATAAATGAGATTTCAGCATTATCTCGCATTGATTTCTTAATCTAAAAGCGGATTTTGGCTCAATTTCTTTGACATTTTTGTGAACATATAGCTTTCATTGTGTGAGAGTTTAATAGGCCAATGCCTCCTTGTGGACATGACTCGCTCTTTTGAGTGGGTAATTTCAATTGTATTGATGACTGGTTTTCCACCACTTGCATACTACAATGCGTCATTTTTTGTGCATAATTACTTCCAAAGAGAAAACTATCTCGTCATTCCACGTCAACCCCATCTACGTGCTTCCATCAAAGGAGTGACCATCTCAACCATTGGATTTCCATCCAATGGTTGAGAGCAACCATGCGCTAAATCCAAAATGTGACACAAGGGTGCGTGTAGTGCGTTGGTCTCATCACTCGCACACAAGCAAGCAGCACAAGTTCGATTCGTGCTCAGTGTGAAATCAAGGAGGCAATGGAGCGTGAGCATAATTAAACCATTGGATTAGATCAAGTGGCGTGGGGGTGGCCACGTGGTGCACGGAGGCGCGTTGGATGAGGCGGTGCCGATGGACGCCCAATCTGATGCCCAACCTGACGCCCTGCCAGAGGCAGAGCGGCGTTCAAAGAAGAGGCGATGTTGCATTCATTTTAAGCCATTCGATCATGAGATCGGATGGTTGAGATCGAATGCATGCGTGTGCCAGCGAGGAAGCATGCATGAAGGGTGAGCGGGGCATGCGGATCGGATCCAATGGCTAGGCATGCACCATGTGTTACCATATGGTGCATTTTGCACGTTTAAGGCACATGGAAGGGTATTTTAAGGCGCGATTTGATCTGTTGATCTCCCGATCAATGAATTTAATGGCTCCAAGGTTGTTACACAAGTTGGGGAGCCAAAATACCTTCTTTGCCCCTCATTGAAGCTATAAAAAAAACCCTAAAGCCCCTGACGGGACCGTTCTCGCGCATTTGAAAGTCGTCGGAAATCGTAGTATAGTCGCGCAAAAACGTTTGTCAAAAATTAAGTTTGTAAAGATTACGAGACTTGAGTCCCGGTCGTTCGTCTCTGGGAGGCATTTGCTTTACTCTTTAATTTGATCTTTTTGTCACTCTACTTCATTTAAAAATGCACGCCGGTTTCCAATCTCCTAACTAAAACTTCACCACTTCTGTTATTAACTCGGATTACGTACACGTGTGTCAAATAAATTACGAAGGTGAACGTGTGAGTTTCTATGCACACGATTCTAGTGAGGTGGTGACTATTTATGGAGAAAGCATCTATCGTTAGATTTTCAATATTCTTGGGAAATGACATGCTTGTGCGTAATGGATAGACAGTTGAAGAGCAGTCAACTTAAATCACGCAAATATGATAATTATTAAGCTCATGGTGATTTCAAACATATATATATATATATATATATATATATGCATCTTCATTCATTCCATTGGGGAGTTGTTTGCACAAGAAATTTAGAGGAAAGCTTGTACCTAAATGCTTGAAATGGCAATCTAGCTACCAGAAAATGACTGCATACAAGAATCAATGGGGGAATTTCGCATGCATCATTGGGGGAGAAGTAAGACTACGCTATTAAGCAGTAATAAAAGCAGTAATAATTATGGAGAGCATAAACTAAATCTAGCAGAATAGAGGGCATTTAGAGGTGGTCCCCGATGGCCTCGGAGTGGTCGGGAGGAGAATGAGGGGCGACCAATGTAGCTTAGGCCGACCCTTGGAGAGAGGGAGGATTGATCTAGCATCCCGGCATGATGTCCTCCATGATGGTGGTGAGCTCGTGGAGGTGGAGTAGTTGACCTAAGTGAATGTGGGTGTGTATGGAACTACTGAGGTGAGTGGTGTCAATGGAAGCCAAGGGATGTGAATGGGGTCACTTGGCTGCCCATGGGGTCTTTTTATAGGCCCAATGGCTTCTCTCTAGAGAGGTGTGGAACTCTCTAGAGAGAGTCTAAGAGTGGCCGGCCAAGAGGTTATGAGATCCAAAAATTATGGATCTCATTTTGAATGCCTCTTGGTTGCTAATTTTGGCAACCAAGAGGTGGTGCCACTTCAAAGAGAGTTCTAGAGAACTCTAGAGAAGTGTGTGTGCGTGAATGGGTGTGTGTGTGTGTGTGTGGTTGTGCTATATATGGCTAGGTGGCTTAGGTTAGGTCCTAAGGGGTTTGGGTAGGTGTAGGTCTTGAATTAGGGTTACAAACCCTAATTGCTAAGGGGAAAATGCAATTAAACTTAACCTAAGTTTAATTGAATCAGTGTGAACCTAATTGAGAATGAAATAACTCAATTAGTTTGGGTTTAGGTCAACTGGACTCTCATCAAGTCCAATTGAACTTGTGTGGGTTGAGATCTAAGCTCAATTGGACTTAATGAGTCCAATTGACTTAGGTGAAGGTAATTGACTTTGATCTAAGTCAATTGGGTTTGATGAGGACCTAATTAGGTCCTTAGGTAGGTCTAAAGGTGATGTACTAGGGTTAGGACACCTTACTTTAGGTTCCTATGGGGTTGGGATTAGGTCTAGGGAGCTAGAGATCCAAGATCAAGACTTGAATCTCAAAACAGGGGCTGGAGACCAGTACCAGGTGTCCAATAATGTGGTCAGATGACTAATACTCAAAAATCAGAAGTCTAGACTTCAGTTTTGGATGTCCAATCTGAGTCAGGGGGAAATCAAGGTTCTATTTTGGGTATTCTGCAGAAATTGGACGTCTAACAATGTGTCTGGACGTCCAATAACACTGCAGAAGTGGGTTTGAGGTGTGCGGGAGATGGCTAAGGGTCCTGGATGTCCTATAACTTATCTAGACATCCAGATAAGGGTTGGAACTAGGGTTTTAGGGCTTCCTAGGGTGTTGTGACCTAATCTAAGCGTGGTTAAGGTTTGGGGAAGTCTCTAGGCTATCCTAGGGCTAGGATGGACCTAAGCTCTTCACATTTTACTGCTTTATTCCTACTTAATAGAATAGAAAACCTTTAACTCCCTTATATTATTATTCCTACATCTAAACTAAGCCTTCGGCTCCAATTCTACTGCAACTCCCGTTATTCCTGATCCAGCTTCAGATCCAGCTCCTGATCAGCTTATTCCCTGCAATCGACATAATGCACTTAATCAGCACCTTATAACATTATTTTATGCATAGCTAAAGGAAAGTAGTAAAGATGCAGATAATGCGTATGCATGCATGAATAACCCTAACTTATGCTAAGTCTTAGCTTAATCTAGGTCAATTTAAACCTATGATTTCTGCGCAATCAGCCCCTAATTGATAGGCAACTTTCACCAAATACATCTTCAGCCTCTCTCTCTTTGCAACTTCTCTCTGATCTTCCTCCCAGCGCTCTAGACCTGAAGTACTGCCATACTTCGCATAAGCATCCCACAAGCAGCACTATCCATCTATTTTCTCTCTCTATTTTTAGCATAGTTGTTTTAATTCCTAATTTAAGAATTGTTTGCCATTAGTAATAAAAATCTGATTTTTTGAATATCTGGTCTTTGCTTCTATGTTGCATTAGGATAGATTAGTTAGTATGAAAACTTTGAAAATTATGTTTTGCCTTCCTGCGAATGACTCAGGACTCATCGATTCTGATTTATAAATTTATTTGTTTCGACATAATTCGCACTACAATGATAGAAATAATATTTTACGCGTTTTGCGACGAATAATGCGCCACAACAAATACAAGATGTGCCCTTGATTTTGGGAGACCTTTCTTGGCTACTGTAGGAGCAATAATCAATTGTGAATTAGGGCACATGATAATTGCCTCCGGAGATAAGCAAACTCAATATTTTTTAGGCATCTTCTAAAGGAAAAGAAAAGTGGTCGGTAGAATAGCTAGGTTTGATTCAGGATCTCATGACCATTTCGGTGGTAGAAAACCTAGAACCAGAATTGGAAGTTTTTCGCATGATAGAGGATCTTGATTTAACGGAGCATGATTCTAGCAAATTGAGAGTATTCGAGGCATTTACCTCTGATCTTGATACAAACACATGGACTTCGGGGAACAGGATGACATTCGACGGGATTCAGATTTATATTCCATGGATCTAGAGACATTTTATTATGATGGCTGTTTTGAGGATCTCCAGGAAGCGAGCATGGTAGATACCGAGAGTGACCACAACCCAGAGTACGAATCCTTTATAGATTTGGAGTCAAATGATCCAAAAGGCACTTTCTAGACATTCACTTTTGATTAGGATGAGAACTATATAACAATGGATTTACTGCAGTTATAACAAAGGTCAACTCCCAATCGTAACACAAGCGATGCAACAGATGTGAATGAAGAAGCATTGCAACGTGGGATGGATGCCAAATTTTTATGATTTTCTAGATGATTTCAGTTGGGTTGATTAAGTGCTTCATATTTTAGAATCCTTATTTTTTTTTTATTTTTTCTATATTTTTCTTTTCTTTTCTCTTGTATTACCTTTAAGAGGGGTATATGTACTTCGATGATTTGGGAAACTAATAAAAAGGATTTTGTACTCATGCCCTTATGTTTTGTGCTTGTTAAATAAAAAATTTCTTAGTAAAGAATAAAATTAAGTCGTATATATAGGAATCATTAAAGTGAATCAATAGTAGCAATTAAATGATAAAAGAAAGTGCCATTAAAGTATTAGTGACGATTTAGTGGTATAAGAAAGTGCCATTAAAGCAAATCAGTAATGGTGGTTTAGAGACACAAATAATTGTTGCTAAATAATATTAATAGAGGCAATTAAATGACAAAAAAGAGTATCACTAAAGTAAATAAATAGTGGCAATTTAGTGACAAAAAAAGCCATTAAATGATGGATATAGCGACACTAATAGCGTCAGTTAAATTGCCACTAATATAAATCAATAGTGGCGAAATAGTGGCAAATAAATTGCCACTGTAGAAGATCATTAGTGACATTATTTGCAGCAATTAAAGTGCCACTAATATCATTGATTTAACAATGATTGTATAATTGCCGCTAACCTTTTAGTTACAGCAACGAAGGCGACAATTAAGTGGCAATTGTTTTAAGTGTCGCTAATTACATATAGCAGCAAATAAAAGGTTTATAGTGGCAAATATTAAATGCTGCTAAAGGCTATTTTTTTGTAGCGTATAGAGAAGATTCATTAGATGACCCAATCTTCGAGTTATTTCTTAAGGAATTGATCTTGCACTCATTTGAGAAGAAGTAAGATGACATGTTGGATAATGATCCATTAGGTCACATTTCACGAGAGGAACCACACATCTGGGCTATGCCGACTAGATTCACCTCTGTTGGGTCCTGGACTCATGAGGATCTTACTTTAGAGCCCCATGATCACTACATCTTCCCAGTGATTCCTTCGCAAAAACTCAATAAGAGCCACCCAGAAATGAATCAACTTGACCCATATCATAAGCCTTCTAGAATGACTCTTCATCATGATTTGATACTCATTTGTGGCCATCTGATTCTCATCCACCATGATCACATATTTTCTCCTATCACTCATCATAATGCGATAGATGACATATCCTTTTGAGCTCCTTGCGCCTAGCCGATGGCATTAAACTTAGTGCTTAACAAGAGGCAACCCATCATTTTGAAAAACTTGAGACCCTTTTGACCTGTATTTTCACTAAAATCATTTTGCACTTTAGGGTTTGTCTGTTAGAACAATCGACTCCACCTTTGATACTTGTATCAGAGCTAGAAATTGTCTGCAATAATCATTACGACCCATTCACCACCCACTTATTCTAATGTACTATCTAAACTGAACTCGAACCCACCTAATTAACAATGGGGACATTACAAATCTTAGGCATGGGAGGGCATTAAAGTGCAAAATGTTGTGAGAATCAATTCATGGAGGGGTTTCATTAAAAAAAAACGGAGGAAGAAGAAAAGGAGATGCCAATTTTGAGCTTGAATTGAATATATTGAGGAGAAAAGGAAAGAAAATTGAGCAATTAAAAAGAAAGAAAAAGAGATAGTCCCTTGTGATTGAATATGGAACTTACCTAATTTCTAGGCTGGATCGGATGATGAATTAAGACCTGGAAGGATAAAACTTAGGAGATTAATGACGAGTATCGACCTTAGGCCTCTTGGGCCTGTTTAGGGCTTAATCATTGATGTCTTTGTTAATATCTGGATTAGTCCTCAAGAGGTTGAGGAAAGTGCAAAGCTGATGTATTAAGTCCAAGATTTAAGGATTATTCGACCTCGTTGCCTACCTTTTAGTTTGTAGGACTTGGTAACCTAAGCACCCAAAATCACACACTAGTTCGATTTAGTGCACTTAACCAAGAAATAATGCCAAAAGTGTTCTATTCCAAAAAATTCGTCTCGATAATCTAACTTAGGAGCGGCTCGAAGACACAAATTGATTAGATGAGTTCCCGATGCGGAGAGGTGGAATACGATACTCCCCTTGAAGATGCGTAATAACATATCATCTTTTCGGTGCTTGTCTCCTAGGATATATAAATATCCTACTAGGGGCATGTAAGCACCTTGTGCTGATTCAGGTGTCATGGGTGAGATTATCCCGAAATGTCGACTACCAGGGCCTAAATTTAGCTACAAAATGCCATGGGCGGCACTATTCAGAAGTGTCGAAAGCCAGGTGATGTAGACACATCCATTTAGGTTAAAATGCCTATTCATGCATGTCCTAGGCTTAGATTTGCATTCCATATTATAAATATTGCATAGCTTGCATCATTATGCATTTAGAGTAGTTGTGTATATTTTAGGTTAATTGCATCCTTTTTGTGGTCAGGAGAGAAAGATTTATTTTAGAGCCTCGGATTGATGATCTGACCGTACGGATCTGATTAGGATGATCGGAGTCCAACGCCCCCAAAATCGCCTTGATCGGAGTCCTGTAGCACCATATGCAGTCTGAGGAAGATCAACAGCCAAGGGATTACATGATGTAATTCGGAGCTTCAAATGACAAATCCAACCATGCAGATGGATTCGAGTCGACGATTGTAGCCCAACGGTGTGAAAATCAACTCAATCCGACCTCTGTAGTAGCCCCTACAATAGAAAGAAGATGGACGACCCAGATTGCACCACGTGGTGCAACCCAGGCCGCCCACGCACACGTATGCTCCACCTCATGCGCACAACAGCACGGATGCGTGCGCATGCGTGGAGGCACGCACATGTAGCGGCAGCGCACGCGGGTGCGTGCATGGAGGTGCATGACACGGGCACGTGGAGCACGGGCTAGCGTAGCGGTGGGTGGGTGCGTGGGCTATCTTCAGTGATGTTTGTGATGGATATTCAGTGACGTTTATGATCGTCACTAAATGTCCTGTATACGAATTTGATTCTTTCCTCCACCATAAAAGGACCCCTACCCCTCCCATTTTTCTTAATATCTTCCTTTCTTCTTCTCACTACCTCCAAAGCTCTAGAGAGAGCTTGTCCCAATCCTGGGATGCTCCTCTAGAGTAGAAAATCAAATAGTTTCCCCTCCTTATCCCCATTAGTGGAGCATCCCGTGGCCGTCCTCTCACTGCCCTTCGGGAAGAAGATCCTCGCCACGACGCCGTCCTACCTCGCCCTCTGTCCTCCAGCTTCATCCTCCTTCGTCCCGCTCCTCACCACCTTCCTCTAGGTGACGTTAGAGCAAGTCGTCATCCGAGCAACCATCAAGGGGGATTTTCTTATCTCTATCTATCTTTACTGCTTTCTAGTGTAGTATTTCCCGCTTTCTTAGTTGTAGAAAACATTGGATTCAGAAATATATGTGATTGTTCCTCTCTCTCTCACTCTTTTCTTTTTATTTTGCAAGTCTATCAGATAAAATTTATAACCGAAACTCGAAAAGTGAGTCCATGTTGAACACGGGGAGGTGAACGTTTGGTTTTATAAAAATCCACGCTTTGCTTTTATTTGTTTTTGGTCGTTTTTGTCTTTTTCTAACTTTTTAGCATTTTTAATAGGGCAAGAGATCAAGGTGATGGGTCCTCCAAACCCCTAATTTTAATTCGCGAAACACGCCTCATCATTTTGGCGCTGTTGCTGGGGAGGCAATGCTTTTTGGTTATTCTCGCATTTTTTACACCTTACCTAACTTTTATCTCACTTTTTCTCTGATCTTACTATGATTGCAGGTACTCTTCTGAGGCAGGCCAATGCGGTTAGATCGGAGAAAAGTGCAGATGAAGGTTTTGTAAGTTTATCCCTACCACCTCCACCCACTAGTTCATTTCACCACACTAATAACTCAAACCCAAATCAACTTAGGTGCTTTTTATAAACTCTAGGATAGATTTGGTTGTTTGTTTACCACCTTCACTCATCTCACCCCCGCATATATAAAAAAATAAGAAAAAAAACTCTTCTCTTATGGAATTTTCTAAAAGCTATACACTTAACACCCACAACTTCTCACCCTAAGGTGCACAATCACATCGATTCTACCACTTAATTGGGATTTGATCTATGGACCCGATACACTTAACTCAACACACAAATAAGTGAGTAGAAATCTGAATAGGTCAAACATTCTTGTGTGCCTTAACTAAGTGGTGCAACAGGCCAATTGCTTGAGTTATTTGGGTCGCACCACTCAATGTAAAACTGATCCATCAAGTAGCTTGCCTCTTAGGGTTGATTTTTAGGGCTGAACCAGGCACTCCACATTTTTTCTGATTTCTAAAGGAATATATCATCACTAGTGCTTTCAAAACTTGGAGTGTTTTACTGAACCTTGATTGAATACACCTAAAGATTAAACCCTAAAAGCTACTAAACAAGGTTGAACCCTAAAAGACACATCATCAAATAAACTTGTTTGTAAACCTTGGTTGTGCATGCACACGCATTTGAATTAATCATTAAGGGCACAAACCATCTAAAGGGCCCATCACATTCCAAGAGCACAATCATCCCAAGCCTAACTAAAACTGAGTAGATGTTGGCCTTAAGGATTGATTCGCTCTTCGGGGCTCAGGATGAGATTGTTTTCAATTAATTTGCTTCTGTTGGTCCATCTAATGTCTAGCTAGGGGAGTAGTGTCAAACGACTGCGGTTGAGGGTTACAGTAGGAACCAGAGGCGTAAGCCAAAGGAAGAACCTTCTCCCCAATCCCTCCTAACTGGTTGGATTGACCGGATAAAAGTAGACCAAATCGTTTATAATCTCAAGACGGGTCTTGGGAGTCTGTAGGTCATTAGGTTGCCCACATAAGGACAGGTTTGGCTGATTGTACTGCAGGGCACCTTTCTCTCTTCTATTTTCTCTCCTACTCCACAATGTATCCTTCCACATCTTTCACACATTTCCAATCCTATCCTTCTACCACCACTTATCCCCAATATGATTACTATTTCGACTTGCACTAGCTGGGATGACTTTGATTGGGGATATGAATACGGACCTCAGTGTCCAGGGCCTAACCCTGGACAACAAGACTATGATTACTATCCTTCCCAAACCTACAATGATTGTGGATCTCCATCCTTTGATGACCAAACCAACCTGATCTACAATCAGGAAGGATATAAAGATTATAACACCTACCCTCCCTAGTATTCCACTGAATATAGGTTGCCACCATCCTTTGAACAATCTAGAATGACCTACTTTCAGGGAGGGACCTGAGAACCTAGACATCTTGACTCCCCTAGATTTAACCCAAACCCACCCAAACCCGAATCGAACAAGTCGGTTCAGGTGTACCAGATCCAGGATAGGGTGTTGGCTAATTTGAGGAACACTATACAATCTTTAGAAGCTCAGCCAACACCATGCATTGAAGCATTGGAGCCTATGATAAAAATGATTGATAAGATGAATATCTCTTTATTAGATTTGCTTCAAAATATTAAGGATAGGGACCTGGGTTAGTTTCTTCTTGGGAAGTTGCAAGGTTGAGGATGAAATTTGTGGTTGCCCTAGTCAAATCTTGGGATGATTCTCAAGATGAACCCCCTTCAGGAGAGCTAATGTCTGAACCCACTCAGGTGCCTATCGGGGGGATACATATTCTGAGATTTGAGATGACCAGGTTGGTCTAGAGCAACCCTTTGAGGATGAATCGAGTTTCTCACCCGAGATCCCCAAGCCAGGGAGAGAGGAAAAATGTCTCTATGGATCAGGAAATGACATGAGATTTTGAGACATATATAAATGAGGATCATGAATTCTTTGACTCTGAGGGTGAAGAATTTTTTGGTGAACTCTCACTTGAACTTAAGGAAGAGGATTTTAGTGAGACAATCGGGCTCGAGGAGCATGATGAACTATTTGATAGCTCGATCATTGAAGATTATGATCATGTTGGGGATAACTTGGATGATTCGAATCTTGATGATTCAATCAGTAGCCCCATTCCTCAACCACACCCTAAAGAGCTGAATTATGATATTTTTGAGATCAGCAGACCCAAGTCAATCCTGATTGAGCCACAAGTATTAGACTTGGGTATTTTAGATGGGGTGTACAACGATCTGGAGGTCCCAGAAACCTTGATGTTGGAGGATAGAAGTGTTGAAATAAAAATTTGGGAGGTTAATTCTTAGGGAACTTTGATTTTGGATCTAAGGGTACCTATGGACTTGAAACCACCTACTTTCTACCGAGACCCTTATGATATCTTTCATGTGCAACTTAAGCTCGAAATAACTGATTCTTTTTCTGAGTTGAAAGTCAAGTGGACATCTGAATCTATTGAGCCATCTTTACGCGTTGTCTAGCACTTTGGTCTTAGGTTGCACACCACAAAATCGTAGGCCCAACCCTGCAAACATTATAATCTTAGGTTCTGGGTGATTTTCATCCAAACTTTAGAATCACTCGACCCTGGGGCATGGGTCTGCATCATAATCTGGTCCATGTCTGTGGACATCTTCTGCTGATGGGTTTTAGGATCAACCTTTTGATTTTGATTCTGACCTGCACTTGTGAATTCTCAACTTCTTCTTTGTATGTATATTATGCCTAGCTGAAGGCATTAAACTTAGCTCATGTGTATACTCTCTTCTCTCTACAGAGCTGATCGGGTTGTCACAAAATTTAGGTGATATTTTGTTTACTCCACCCTTTTCATATCTCTATTTTTACAATGAGAACATTGCATCATTTGGGCATGGGGGGGGGGATACTTTATCCTGAAATCATTTTGTTAAGTCTGTAGAATTTCTTTTAGTTTCTTTTAAAAAAAAATTCAAAAAGACAAAAAACGAAAATAGAATTAGGAGAAGAGAACATAAGCTTTTAGGCATTATTAACTTTAGAAAATGATATGAGAGGATACAAACACTTAGACTCTTTAGGTCTTCGAGCTTAATTAGTCCGGGTGTCCACTCAAATGTGGACTTAGTCTCAAGTCCTCGCCAATTCAAATTCATTTTAATTTGGCTAATAAATTGAGATGATAAGTATGAGACTTATCAACCCACCCTCTAATTTGAGAGGATTTTAAGTCTAAGCATTTACAAACTATTTGCACTGACTCACTTTTTAGCGGTTTCTTTGAAAATTGGGTAGCTAATGAACCATCTAGGGTGGTATGGTAGCAAGTTGTCGGTGGTAACAACTCATCGGCCGATTGTCTAGAGCCTTGCCACAAGACCATTTTTCGTCGTACTACCTTTAGGTAAATCTTAGATCAGGAAAGCCACTTACTTAGAAAAAAAAAAGAAAGAAAAAGGAAAAGAAAAAAATATAGAAAAAATGAAAAAGGACAAAATAAAAAAAATAAACATATAAAACCACACTTCACAGCACGAGTATGGCTAGCAAGTTGCCGTGGGTAATAGCCCATTGGCTGGTTGTCTAGAGCCTAGCTCACAAAAATGCACAATAATTCCCAAAAGACTTAGGGAAGAAGCGAGGAAGTAGAATAAACTAGGGAGATATACACTGGGTTCGCCTTTGTGTTGACCCCATAAATAAAAGAAGTAGGGAAAAAGCTACCGTTCGAAAAGATAAACCTCTAGGAAAGGTCAGCTAGGGTCGTAGAAATCCGAAGTCCGTTTTAATGGCCTCCTAGTGAGTCTTTCACTCTTTTCACTAGATGCTTAGCACTTAGAGTCCTTTTCGAGTCTTGGGTGGGTTGGGTAGCTGTAAAAAGTTATCCCGAAACTCTCAAATTCCAAAAGTCCAAAAAAAATTAGAAAAGAAGGAAAATAAAAAAAAAATTATCTTCCCTTTTCAAATAAGGCGGGGACTTAGACGGTCTGCATTCTGACAGACACCCAGGTACTATTGAGTCTTCATAGTTTGGGACCTTAATTGAAATTTTCGATTGTTAATAAATGACTTAGGCCTAAGCGATTGAGTCCTAATTCTGTTTTTATACATAGCATGTATTTTAATTTTGAAGGGGCCTAGCAAAAGATAAGCATGGAGGTATGATGTAGACACACCATTTAGGTTAAAATGCCTACTTATGCATGTCCTAAACTTAGATTTGCATTCCATATTATAAATATTGCATAGCATGCATCATTCTGCATTTAGAGTAGTTGTGTATATTTTAGGTTAATTGCATCCTTTTTGTGGTCAGGAGAGAAGGAGATTTATTTCAGAGCCTCGGATTGACTATGTGACCGTACAAATATGATCAGGATGACGATCGAAGTCCAATACCTTCAAAATCACCTTGATCGAGTCCTGTAGCACCATATGTAGTCTGAGGAAGATCAATGGCCAAGGGACTAGGTGATGTAATTTGGAGCTTCAAGTGATAAATCCGATTGCACGGATGCATTTGGGTCGACGATTGCAACCCAACGACGCAAAAATCGACTCAATTCGACCTCTGTAGCAACCCTTACAACAGAAAGAAGATGGTCGACGCAGATCGCGCCATGTGACACAACCTAGGTCGCCCACGCAGACGCACGCGCCACTGCATGTGCACAGCAGCATGGGTGCGCACGTGCACGCGGAGGCATGCACGCGCAGTGGTAGCGTACGGGGGTGCGCTCGTGAAGGTGCGGACATGGGTGCGCGGAGCACGTGCCAGCACGGTGATGGGTGCTCTCGTGGACTATCTTTAGCGACATTTGCGGTGGATCTTCAGCAACATTTATGACTGTCACTAAATGTCCTATATACGAATTTGATTCTTTCCTCCACTATAAAAGGACCCCTACCCCTCCCATTTTTCTTAATCTCTTCCTTTCTTCCTCTCACCACCACCAAGGCTCTAGAAGGAGCTTGTCCCAAGCCCGGGATGCTCATCTAGAGTAGAAAATCAAATAGTTTTCCCTCCCCTCATCCCCATTCGTAGAGCATCCCGTGGCCGTCCTCACACCGCCCTTTCGGAAGAAGATCCTCGCCGTGACGCCGTCCTACCCCTCTCTCCATCCTCCTCTGTCCTTCTCCTCACCACCTTCCTCTAGGCGTCGTCAGAGCAAGTTGTCCTCCGAGCAACCATTGAGGGGGATTTTCTCATTTTTATCTATCTTTACTGCTTTCTAGTGTAGTTTTTCCTACTTTCTTAGTTGTAGAAAACATTGGATTTAGAAATATATGTGATTGTTCCTCTCTCTCTTTTCTTTTTATTTTGCAAGTAGATTAGTTAGATTTCATCGACTTGATCTCTTACCCTATTAAAAATACCAAAAAAATTAGAAAAGACAAAAACGACCAAAAACAAATAAATGCGAAGCGTGGATTTTATAAAATCAAACGTTCGCCTCCCCGTGTTCGACCTGGGACTCACTTTTTGAGTTTCGGTTATAAATTTTATCTGATAGACACGTTTTGTGAGCTACGACGATGGGTCCTCCAAACCCCTAATTTTAATTCGCGAAACGCGCCTCATCACCAGGGTTCTGGGGGTTGCCATGGGCGATGCTATCCTGAAGCATCGAAAGCCATGGACCCTTCAAGGATTGATGATGGGGACAAGGAATCTGATATAGATCGTGTTTAGGGTCAATCTAAGGTTGGATTTAGGGAAATATAAAAAGAAAAGAGAAAAATATTAGAATAAAAAATCCTTCTCTACCTCTCTCTTATCAAAATGCATTGGCAAATTGAACCTAGACTCAATACATCTACGCATGGGTGCTTTAACAGCTGGGGTCAATGAACCTCTATGTAGTTTTTGCGGGCCTTAGAAACCTTCACGGCAAACCTAGGCTGAAGCTGGTTAAGTCTGGATCTTAGTCGATACTTGAGTACTTCTAGGCCTATTTTTGGTATTTTGATCTGATTTCTAGAGATGCAGCTTAGTAGGGCATCCTAACGGTTACATCCGGCTTAGAGATCTTGTTTGACACATAGGATTTTTGCTAGGGACTAGCAAAAGCTAGGCATGGAGGAATGATGGGAACATCATCATGAACCCTAACTAGCCACATTTAGTCAGGTTTGATATTTAAAGCTCCGACCTAATCATCTAAGGGTCGTAATTTCGTATTATTTTGATTAGAGAGAAGAATTGGAAATCAAGGTTAATTATTTAATTTTAACAGCACATCACAAACATAGATTAACCATGGGGTCACTCAAGGGTTAAATGATGGTTAAATGAGCTCAAAAGTCCAAAAAGTGGGTCAACACTGATAAAAATGGGGTTTCACGATTTCAAGAGTGAAAATAATGCATAAAACCCTAATTATCAACCTGCTTAAAGTGAAGAGGTTCTGGTTAGGATAAAATTCATCTAAACCTCGTAAAACTCATAGAAACATAATCTAAGAGGTTTGGTACCCTTGGTTTGACCAACTGAACCTATTTTGACCTAGAATAGAGTTTCAGATGGAATTTTACCCTAATTTGGGTTTCTATGCAAATTACCTAGTCAAACGTGGTCAAAGCTTAAATCCAACTTCACCATTAGATTCCTTGGTTTCAAATTAGGTTAAGGCCAAAATTTAGGCCCAATCAAAGTCCATCTTGACCTAGTTTGCAATTTAGCCCTTTAAAACTCTATTTCTTACATTTGGCCCCTCAGGTTTCGAATTTATTGTAATTGGGTACCTAACTTTTCATCATTTTCTTCATTTTGATCCCTGCTGCCATTAGTGTGAACCCAAGCTCAGCAGTGAGATTCAAGGGAGATTTTCTCCCTCAAATCAAGGCTAGACTTCTCTAAAATTGGAGAGAATGGTCGCAAGGATTTTCTCTATAGATTGGACTAAGTTTTGAGATCAATTATGGCCAGATTCATCGCTGGCAAGCCCTAGAATCTTAAGCTCGAAAATTGACTTGGGATTTTCCTATTCTGGCTGTTTCCAAATTTCTATGAGATTTATATAAACCCTTGGTATCCTTGCCATTCTCCTCAACTAGGTTTTAAGCCAAAAACTCTTCTCCTCCTTCCCCGGCCTACTCCGACCAAGCTCTGACGAACTCCTCAAATTCCATCCGTCGCCCTCTACCACATACAATAGGAAGAGGGAACATCTTCCCCAATGTCTTCCACATCTAGTGCACATCAGCTAGCATCGTCTACACCATCATCGTCATCGCTTCTCACCACCGGAGCGTTCACCTTCTCCGACGTCGGCCAATCATAGCTGGTGCCAAATTCCTCCCCCCTTCATTCGTAAATACCCTCTCTCTCTTCCTCTCACCTCCTTCGTTCTATGCCTTTATACCTTAGGTTAGAAGCACACAACACCCACACCACTTCCATCTTCCTTAGCACCGGTGAAGCTCTGACAAGGTTGTGCGACTACCACAGATTGCCAATCCACCCACTACAACTCCCAGAAGCTTCGTCGCAACTCCACCATCAAAAGCCCTCACCCAATTTAGCCTTATGACCACCTGAGCACTCCACCTAACACACACTCCTTCATTCACCTTCTCCGACTCCGCCACACTGCCACACACACGCACGCACCACCCCATGACCACTGTGACATTCGCCACACTCAAGCGAAGAGCCTGAACATTTCTGACGAGGCCACAAGGCCATATTTCCTTTCTCAGGTACCTCGTTAGAGCTCCACCATCACCGCATCTTCTTCGACTTTGACTGCAGTCCTCCATCCAATCTTGATTACTGTGCGACCTCCAGGAATTGTGGAAAACCATTGCGACTCACTCCAAGTCCTCAATTGCGCCTCCTCTAGCTGCTATCGCGTGCAATTGAGGAGAGACCTCAATGTAACTATGTGAAGATGAAAGCATCAAATTTAGCCCCACATTGAGGACGTTGAGGCTTGCGACAACATATATTACGAAAGTGCACCCTCTGCCGATTGCCTCTAAGAGCACTGGGTGAGGTCCTGCTCGCATGCTCCATCGGACATGCCCTCGCCTGTGGTTCATGCCACGTAGGTCTGGGTTTGGGTCTAATTAGTCAGGTTTTGAAGAGAAGAAATCTGAGAGGGAAGAGGGGTTTTTTGCACTGTTCATACCTAAGGAATCATGCCCCCTCTCCCACACTCAATAATTAGCCGTTCTATGGCTTGTGAGGCCCTTCAGCCTCTTCTGTGGTGCCTTGCCTTAGCTTCTTCTGAGGCTCTTGAGGTTAAGGCATCTGTGCCTTGCATCTTACATCTGATTTGGTTCTGGCATTGAGATTTGATTGTGAGTACTGTTCATATATTTGAGTTAATTGCAGAGCTTAACATTAGGGTTAAATTGGTGGTTTAAACCACCATTTTAACCCCATCTTTTTGCACTCTGATTCTAGATTTTATAGAGATATTCTTCTGATTTACATTATTCTGATTGTATTTACATATCTTTCTTGATATTGTGATTCATGGATTGAATTGTCGATTCTCCCTGTGAACGACCTCGGACGCACATTGATTTCGAGTTTATAAATTTAAGTGCTATATCACTTTTGTTCGCTATACTACGACATGTTTTCCTAAAACTCGATGAAAGTGATGCAACAGGTCTGATTGTCTTAACATAACTGATTGAGCTGTGTCGCTAGGGTTTCTGTGATAGCTCTATACTTATTGTCCATTGCTGCAAGGTCTTTTGCAGGGTTTCTAAAAGATTAAATTTTTGTGGCTAGTGTTGAGGGTTTTCTTTGTAGTTCTGCACCATAGGTGGTATAATCTGTTGCTGATAGGGCTGTTGGTATGTCTGTCTGGGATAGGTAGGAGCCTGAGGTACATGAATTTTGGGCTGATGGTGGGGTTGGGGAACATAAGCAAGTCTTGTGTTGTTCCCACCCCATGATAAGTTAGGGTGTTGAGCCCATCAAGGGTTATACGTTTCGGAATACGAGTTGTTACACCTGTATCCTTGCACAACATTTACATCTTCATAGGTTGAAGATGCAATTGATGCGGTGTCACCAATGGAATAAACATCATAGTCAGAGTTTTGTGCATAACCCTATTCAACTAGGACCAATTCCAAGTTGTTAATTGGCTCCTGGAAAGATGTAGCCCTTGATGAAGAAGGCCTAGAGTGATCTCGAGTCAAAATCATCTATCTTTGTGGCTGGGCTCGAGGGTTAGGAAGAGGTGTAACTCCTTTAGATGGGTTAGACCAATTCTGAATCAATTCATCCAGCTTCTTATCAAGTAGGTCCACCTTGTCCAATTTTGTGGTGATGAGGTTCATGTTAGCTTTGACAAATTCAAGGTGAACCTCAAGGGTGGTGGCTTTTGGGTGATTGGATTTGTTGAATTGACTCATGGATGTTACATTCATTGATTTCTCAGCTAAGGATTCAAAGAGTTTGAATGCACTGTCTTCATCCTTGTATAGGAAATTACCGCCTCTTGAGGCTTTAGCAAAGTACCTATCGGTGTCATCTAACCCATGGTAGAAAATTTGGGCCATGTGCCATCTGGGCACTTCATGATGTGGATATTTCCTCAACAAGTCTTGAAATCTTTCCCACGCATCATGTAGCTTTTCTCCTGGAGTTTGAGCAAATGTTGTGATGGCATGTTGCTTGGCATTAGTCCTTCCAATGGGAAAGAATTTTTGCATAAATTCTACTCTAAGTTCCCTCCATGTGTTAATCGGTCATCCTATGGTCTTAGACTAGTAAGAAGCTTTATCCATTAAATAGAAAGGGAAAAGCTTCATAATAACCACATTGAGGTCCACATCCCAGGGACAGACCGTTTTAGCTATACATCCCAGATCTTCCAAGTGTTGGATCTAGTCTTCATGGGAATGACCATGAAAATAAGTCTGTATCAGACTTATAACATTGGGTTTAAGTTCAAAGCCATCCCCTTCATCAGGCATCCTTACCAATGGTCTTAGCTGGAATGCAGCTGGGTTGTAGAAGTCTCTCAGCCTTCTTGGTTACTCACCCTGAGGCGGGTTTTGCATGTCTTCTAGGGTTTTTAGGATTCTTTCCATCTATTCCCTATGGTGCTCCTCAGATGCAACAAGTTGTGCTCTAAGGATAGCAAGAGAATCACCTTCGATCTCAGGGCTTTCTCCCCCCATGGTTGGAGATGAGGATGATGATGACGAAGAGATGGTGATGACTGGAGGAGAGGTGGGTCTCCTAGACCATGGTGGTAGGGGACTAAATAATTGAGGTCCTAATGACCTCCTTCCTTGCATACAAGGGACAAGGAACCAGGAAGTGTTGCGTGCAACACTTGCTAACCATGGAGTTAATGATTTAAGATTTGGGTTCTAGCTAATCACCACAAGTCTTGAAATCTTAACTTGTTTTCCAAAACTAATCGGGCCAGATTAAATAAGGATGGATAAGAGAGAAGGTTCTTCCCCATAGGGTTCCTTTATACTCTCTTACCACGACTGCCTGGCACTATTCCCCAGTCATAGACACCCGCTTTGGTTAGGAAAACTAAGACAAGAGCTCAAAACTCAATGATGGTAGTTAATGAAACCAATCTTAGAATTTTAAAGATTTTGACAAGATTATGTATGATTTTGTTGAGTTGCACTTGTTATGCTTTGAGAGGAGCTTGAGGGGTTGCAAACACAAGAGTGTGTGTTTTTCCTTTACTTAGCATGCTCCTATTCTTCTAAAGGTGGCCCTATGAAGGTGGTTGCTAGTAGGCACGAAATGAGTGAATTTTAAGTAATAGACGGGGCGGCCCAAACAATGCAAGGGTGGCTTCTACAACCCACGTCTATTGCAAGTAGTTCAATCACCAAAGGGCTCACACAAGATGGTATAGGGTGTCTAAAAGAAATAAACCTATGTTGCAACATCCAATTGTTGTGCAGCTTCTAACAGATTAGATGAATGTTCTTGTGTAGAATATGGTGGAACCAGTATCAAATGAACCCTAATTTATGGTTACTAACTCCTCTACCAATCAGGATCTCAAAAGTGATTTTTCTCTGAATTTTTGAGATATTTAAAGATTTTATCAAGATTTGCCAGTCCAGAGGGGTCTAGAATAGTCAATTGACCACTGTAGAGAAAATCAAACAGACAGTAAAGCTATCCATATCCAAAAATTTTGAAAAAATTATAGGAGAAAGAATTTCCAAAGCTTTCCAACACCACTGATTTTGACTGATTCTGATAAGTGTGCAGACTACAACAAATTCGCAAAGGTAGACTAAGTCTGTCTCTGTTCCAATGTTGATAGACCCTCACTGTAGGAATTTTTAAAAATTCTACAGAGGAACTTTTTGAACAAAATTGGTGGGAGGTGAAAGTTAGTTACAATGGTTATCTGATGTGATTTCATATTTTTTTGGTGTTCGGTTAGACTTAGATGGATTTTTAAAGTTAGGGTTTGGAGTCTGTTCGAACTTAGAATAAGCAAGAATGGGCTAGAAGTGTTGGTATAAAACCAAATGAGGTAGAGTAGCCCATTTTTGTTCAAAGTTTTTTTTCATTTTCATTTTTTATATTTTTGCAATTTTTTATATTTTTGGATATTTGAAATTTTGTTTACTAACTATGGGTAGAGTGGTACTTACCTTGAGTCATCACCACGTGTTGGTGAGTGCACGGGTTTCCCTTCGAATTTACCTACACACAATCAAACAACAAAGGCAAGTAAAGATTATAGATGAATATTTACAAAGGACTTAAGGCTAACTCAAGGCCTATTGCCTCCTCGGCAACAGCGCCAAAAATGCAAGAATCGCTAGAGGGTGAAGTTAAAATTGTGTTTTTTTTGCACGTTTATGAAAATACATTGTTGTAGCTTGTTTTTCCCTTAGCACTAATACACTTAAACTTTTTTAATAGAACTTGAAATGGTTTTACTTGTGGGAGTCCCAGTTGATCCCACGAGGAGGCTTAGAAAGAACTTGGACCTTGTTTTGCCTTAAGAGAGCTCCTTTATTCTATTTTTGTGCTTTTTCTCTTTTGCATTTTTTTTGGTTTTCTTGTGAATAGCAAAGTGAAATCTAAAGCTAGTTAGTAAACCTAATTTTTTGGTTTTTTCTTACTTGATAACAGAATGGAAAGATAAGTACTATGCTTGCGAGACATTGTCGGGAATGGTGATTATGGTGACTAGATAGTATGTGCAGGTGAGGTTTCATGTTAGATGCGAGAAATGGCTACGCGGGTGACACTACAATAAAATATACAAAAGGTGACGAATAAATAACGATGATTAATAGCATTTGTCATTATGTTTAAATATAATAACAATTTTAATTATTTGTTATGATTTCTTTTAAAATTAACAACGATTTTAATTATTCGTTGTGATTTCTTTTAAAATTAACAATGCTTGTTTTGATTTGTCATCATGTATTTGCTAATGACGAATAAAATCATCATCATCCTTTTCAATATAAATAAATAATAAAAAGTATTTTTTATAATTTTTTCTAAGGCCTCGTAACAAACTCCCCCACTCCAATTCTTCCCCACCCCCTCCCCCCTTCGCCCCAGACTCCTCCCTTCACTCACAGATCGTTGATCCCTTGACCTCCACGACCTCCCCCGAGCTCCTTTCCTCCCCTCACCGATCCCTTGACCTCCCCTTAACCTCGACTGCCACCGTCAATTGCCTCGACTACCACCATCGATTGCCTTGACCTTGACTGATCTCCACTACCACTCACCTCGTCCTCGACCTTGACCAATCGGCACTACCGCTCCTCACTCTCGCATCACCAATCCCATCGATCGATTAGATCCATAGATCAGTCATATTCGTATTTCGCTTCTTCTATTTAGGGATTTATTTATACATGTTGAAGGCTCCAAGAAGATTGGTGGTTAGGTGTTGCGCTTATTTACTACTAAGCTACTACAATATAGTGATTAGCGTAAGGCAGAGGTCCGCAGGGAGTGGTCGTGGGAGGAGAAGCAGCGCAATGATAGGCTCTCCAAGTGGGATGGGGTGAGGAACCGCGAGGCACAGAGCTACCTGAGATCCATGTCCCTTAGGGACCTTTGCCTCGTCGGGGTGGTTAAGGTCACGAGGTCGTGGTACGAGGAGGACGAGGAGGCTATGGATGTTCGCGAGGTAGGGAAGTGTTGACAGAGCCTTTCAGGAGTCTAAATATGTTTTGTTGCAGCAAAGTCTCCTAAATAGCTCAATCAACAATATAATTTATAACTCAAAAACTAAAAGAAGAGTCCGAGGTCGAACACAGGGAGCAAGTATTGCAATTCACGCACTAATCTAGATGAATATATAAATGAGCACAAGAAATCAAACCAATAATGATATTCAATGAATACTATCTACTCAAAACTGATCTTCAATGTAAAACATGAGCATATCAAGAGTTTGAGAGAAAAAATAGATCTAAGACAAAAAAAATGGTGATTTAAATGACCAATTATTAGTTTAGACACATGTATACCAATTACTCAAATAATGTTACAGTATTTTCAACCGTGCAACTTAGGCACTTAAATGTTCCAACAATACCAGCATCAAACCCAAATCAGGTGTTGCCTATGCAATTTAGATGACTTAACCTTCACAGAAAGGCTCTCAAAGAGCCTTTCTCTTCTTCTCTTTAGCTTCTTTTCTCCTTCGTTCTTCTTTCAGCCACAAAGCCTTGTCCTCTTCTTTTTCTTTTAAAGCTTTCTTTCAGCCTTTCTTCTTCTCTTCTGAGTCCTTCTTTCCTTCACAACACACGGGGAGCCAAGGCTTTTAGCAACTAAGTGTAGCACAGGGGAATCAACTCAGAGCAAAACCCTCCCCTCCCCCTCTCTCTCTCTCTTTCCTCTTTCGTCTCTTCTCTCAAATCCAGAGCATAGTCGGATCCGATTATGGGTTATCGGGTCATGGGTCCAAGTCCACGTGCATGTGGGCATGGACAAGGGTGTGCAAGTGAAGGGGACCTCACCCCCAGTGTCTGAGGTGAAGAGGAAAAAACACAAGAAACTTAATAAGCGTAGTTGCATGCTTTTCTCCCACCGATGTGGGACTAAATGTCCCCTTGTTCTTCGCACAAAGCTGCAGGTGATCCACTTACTGAATTGGGTAGTTGCATGCGCTAAAGTCTTTGATTGGGTGCTTGGGAAGACACTTGGAGGTCGTTCGCATCACCTAGGCCAGGTGCTGAGAAAGAACATGGCACGAACAAGGCAATCGAGGTTGGAGAAGTTGAGGATGGTGGCAGAGCGGCGGTGGAGTCCCTGTAAAGTAAAATATAGGTGCTAAGCCCCAATTAGAAATCTCAGGAGCATTGCTGTAGTACGGCGAAGGTGGCGGCGGTGATGGCGTGTCGTGATAGGACGTAAAGTGACTGGATGGAGACTGAGGAGATGAACGAAAGTGGGTTTGTTCGATGGGACTTTGGAGTAGGCAATAGGGTGGAATAGGAGAGGGGTTTTGTTTGGAGGCGCACGACAGAGGTTTTGGTAGTGGTGGCGAGGTGTTTGGAGGTATGTAACATGCGAAAGACATCACCAGGGAGGTGGTCGGAGAGGAGGAAGATGGAGGTGAACGGCAGGGTCAGGGGCTAAATCTAGGGATAAGGAGTCCTAAACTAACCTACAGAGCTAAAGGAAGCTAACTAACCTAAATCTAATGGACAAAAGGGAAGGTAGATCCTTGCTAGTGGTATGCTGGACTTGGAGGGGATGAAGTCTCCTATGGGCGAAGTAGCGACGATGAGGGGAGGTAGGCGGCGCTCGCTGGTATTGCGACGCATGGAAGAAGCTGAGGATAAAGGAGCCGTTGCCTATTGTACGTGGCGAACGATGAAGAAGGTGGCCGAAGAGGGTCGCCGGAGTTGGTGGAGATGGAGGTCGGGGAGAAGGGAAGAAGGGGGTATCCGACCTCCAAACCAAGCTAAGGAGGTCGGTGATGCGACCTGAGTACTTTTAAAGGGTTTAGGAAAGCATTCCAAGCTTGGAAACCAAGCTTGCAAGCATGTGAACCTTGCGCATAAAGGAACCCTAAACTTCAAAGGATTCACATGATGATTTGGGTGCAAATCAGAGCCCAATGAGTGGCTCAAATGGAGGGGGATTCTCTCAGGAGTTCTTCTAATTTTAGAAGGGTTTCATCAAGAAATCAGGGAGAAATCCTTGATTGAAGTTCGCCGGAGTAGGAGTTCCTCTGCGATAATGATAGAGGGACCTAATTGCAAAGAAGAAGAAAAACTTAAGGGCCCATTTCTAAGGATTTCAAAAAGCTAGGGGTGCGTATGTGAGAAAGAGAGTCAGACTGGACTGAAATGCAACTAGGTCAAGATGATCTTTGATTGGGCCCAAATTTTGGTACGAACCTAATTTGGACCCAAGGAATCTGAGGGTGAAGTCAGATTCTAGTTTTGATCAAGTTTGACTAGGTAATTTATGTAGAAACCTAAATTAAGGCAACTAGCCATCTAAAATGATTTTAGGTCAAAATGGGTTCCAATGATCAAATCAAAGGTACAAAACCTTATAGAATATTTTTTCATGATTTTTAGAAGGTTTAGATGAATTTTATCCTAACCAGAACCTTAGTTAATTAAGTGGGTCTGAAATTAGGGTTTCAGATGTCCATTAATTCTTAGAATTCACGAAAACCCATTTCAGTCTGCATGAACCCTCTTATTAGATATTTATGACTATTTGACCTTTTAATAAACCACTAGGAAACTCTGTGATTATTTTGCATTTAGGATATTCTGTTAAAATTGAAGATTTAACCCTGGTTTCATGTTAATCTCTCAGAAAGGATATGTAGTGAATTACAGTCGTCTGGCGATTATGTAGGAGCATTTATCAATGGATTATGACTGATTAAAGCTAGATATGGCTGATGATGAAGTTATCATCAGGAAGATGAGGAGGGAGGTGGGGTTGAGGGAGATCAAGGCGGAGGGGAAGAAGGTGAAGGGCTTTATGCTCGTCAGGCAGCCGAGGCTCTCGATGCTCCCCATGCCACCTGATGGGAACACCATCATGAGCCATAACTAGCTCATTTTGATCTAATTAAGTCAGTAAATGGTCTTACATAACTGCCAGAGAACCATAAGTCACTCCATAACCATTTTGAGGGAAAGATAAGAAACTAGGGTTAAAACTGTAATTTTACCATCATAACTTGAATACAGTACAACCATGGGTTTTCTTAAGGGTTGAATGAGGGTCAAATGGTCTTAAAAGGATAACAAGTGGGTTAGAACAGACAGAAAAGGATTTGCACGTGTTTTGAGTATTAAATGACTTTTGAAACCTTAAAAATAAACTTGCTTAATTAACTAAGGTTATGGTCAAGATAAAATTCACTTAAACCCTCTAAAATTCATATAAAAATATTCTCTAGGGTTTGAAACCTTCAATTTGACCATCAGAACCTGTTTTGACCCAAAACAGAGTCTCAGACAGACATTTACCCTAATTTGGGTTTTTGCCTAAATTACCTAGTCAAAATCAGTCAAAACTAAATTCCAACTTCATCATTGGATTCCTTAGGTCCAAATTAGGTTTGTGCCAAAATTTGGACCCAAGCTGAAATTGCCTTGACCTAGTTTGCAAATTGGTCCTGTCTGATTACATTTATGCCCTAAACTTTCAAAATCTTTACAAATAGACCCCCAACTTTGTCATCATCTTCACAAATAGGTCGCTACCACCATTAATCCTATTCCTACAAGCACCAACGACCTTGAAATGGCAAGAACTCAATTCCTTGATGAATCCCTTTCAAATTTGAAAGGGATTCGTCAAGGAATTCTCTTCCTTTTGAGTCAAATCCCACGCCCCATAACCTTCCCAATCTCTCATGCAAACGCATGATAGATTTGGGTTTCTTACTTCGGTGATAATTCCAACTTGGAAGCTTGGCTTCCAAGAGAGACCAGGTCAGGTCGAACTCCCCAAGCTCAATTCGACCGGGATCTCCCCTGAATTCCTCTCTCTTGACTCGGATGAAAAGCTCCTTGAGCTTCGGCGACCCTCCTTGCCTCTCCTCGTTGTTTGACCACAATACCAGTGACAGATCCTCCTTCCTTGCCTTCTTCTGCATCATGCCATACTAACAGGCGCTTCTATCTCCTTCATCGTTGCCGACCTTCCCTCATTGGAGCACCTTCGTCTTCGGCGTCAACGACACCATAACTGGTACTGCCACTACCCTACTTCGTTCGCTAGCTAGCCTTATCGACGCCTCATCTTCCACTTTTCAAACCGAACTCCCCAAGCTTAATTTCGACTGGGATCTCCCGTGAATTCCTCTCTCTTGACCTGGCCGAAAAGCCCCTTAAGCTTTGGCGACCCTCCTTGCCTCTCCTCGTTGTCTGACCGCAATACCAGTGGCGGATCCTCCTTCCTCGCCTTCTTCTGCGTCACGCCATACTAGCGGGCGCTTCTATCTCCATCATCGTCGACCTTCCCTCACTGGAGCACCTTCATCTCCGGTGTTGACCACACCATAACCAGCACTGCCTCTACCCTACTTCGTTCGCTAGCTAGCCTTATTGATGCCTCATCTTCCACTTATCATTCCCAAACATTCGCAACTCCATTTCAACCGCTAACTCGCTCTAACGCCCTCCATCTTCCACGTCATCGGCGTACCTCTAGCAAGTTCGCACGGCCACTACACTCCACCAACCTGGCCATCGTTCATCCCTACACCTTCGCCATGTCCCAGAGAGCAAAAGCCATCTAGTAATTGAGGCTATTGGCCTCTCCTTAGTGACCCCGAACAACCCACCTTTCCAACGTCGTCCTCGATCTCGTCTAGCCACTACACATACTCCCACGCTACCAAATCACCACCACCGTGCTCCTCATTCACCAACGACCCTCCAAAACGTTTTAACTGGGGCTTAGCACCCGTATTCATGGATTTTAGGTTCTAGCCATCACTGCCATTACAACCGACCTTCGAGCTTGCTTGAAGCACGCTCCAGGCTTGACAATCCCAGGTGAAAGCCCCAGGTTGTGCGGAACCATCTTGCGCACATGCCTAGGTGTTCAATTGGATGTATTGACCTCACTAGCTGAGGCAATTGAGAAGGACGTACTGTTGCAGACACGTGAAGAAATGGACGCAGATAGTCCCACCTCGAAAATCACTGAGCACCTCGTGTCGCATAATTGAAAAAATGTTTAAGGCTGTTTGCCTTAGACACTGGGGGTGAGGTCCCTGCTCACCCGCTCACGTGCCTCGTTTGCGACATATACCCCACAGACCTGGTGCACCCGACTTGCCTAAGCCTTCACTCCTCTACTGCGATCACGCTTGCAGCCCTGGAATGAAATGCACTCTAGGTCCGAAACCCGATTACCTGGTACTATGCAAGGCTCTGGGAGAGCGTGACCTAGAGAGAGAGAGAGAGATAGCGTGCGGGGGTAGGGGGTTTTGCTACAGGGAGAAACGACTGACACTTAGCCTTTTGAAGGATCTTCCCCCTCATGTGAAGAAGGAGAATTGAGAAGAAAGAAAGAAGAAGAGTAGAAGAACATAAGAAGATGAACAAGAAGAAGAAGAAGAGAAGACAAGGTAGTGGAAACAGGGAAAGAAAGAAGTAGAAGAGAGACCCTTGAGTCTCTAGCACTGTAGCATAAGCTGTTTAAGTCATCTGATACCTTTGATTGCATACACTTGAGGCTTTGATTTAATTGTTATTTGTGAGGAGTAATTGGTGATTTAAATCACCATTTTACTCCATTCTTTTTGCATATTAATCCTGACATTATTCTTATTGCAATCTCTCTTCTTTATTTAAATTGTGATCTTGAGTTTTGAATTCCATATTACTTCTTGTGTTCGACCTTGGACTTAAAATTCGAGTAATAAATTTATTTGTTTTTAGAGCAATTTCGGCTACATTACAACGTAGTTTTTAACCTTGATTTCGCCTCGCAAACACCACCCGATGTGTGGGAGAGGATTTGCGACATGGGAGGAGGCTATGAAGATGGAGGAGATGGAGATAGGGATGATGGAGAGGTGGGGAATGGCTGATTCATGCATGCACGTGAGGTGTTTGTAGAGATGCCTATGAAGGAAAGGGATAGACAATTTTGGTAGGTGATGGTAGTGTAGTGTGTCTATTTCAAGGAATGTTTGGGGGATGTGTAAGTTGAAGTGGATTGCTTGGTTTTTCTACTTTATCAATTGGTAAGGTAGGGTTTTCTTAACTGTTCCCCTTTCTTGCTTTTAGAAATTCCTTTCAGCATCTGACTATTTCTTTGCTTGATTATATTTGGGGATCTTTTTAATGACATTTGATTGCAAGTTGTAGTTTGAGAATGCCTTAACTAGAGTCATGCTCATAATCATGAAAAGAAATACTAAATCATCTGAGAATAAATAGTAGCACCTTGGCATGCTTGTCAAAGATTAACTCTACCACTGATTCATGTCCTTCCCTCTTCCCTTATAGCAATCTACACATCTATGAGGGAGCCTATAATATCCACATCTATGAGATGCACATATGATCTCAACATTCTAGTTAGTGTCCCTTAGACCTCATATGAAAAGGAATGGTGTGCCGTCAGGACAATTGTTCTACCTGTTAATCTCATATTTTCCATATTTGTTGCAAATCATGAAACTACGTTTGGTAGACATTAGAATTTTTAGTAAAATTGGAGAGAGAGATAGTCATGGAATAAATGAAAGATACCAAGGATCCTTGAATCACACATGATGCCATGTAAGCACTTTTAGCAGTGGTAGTACCGTGGGGGGAGTAAAATGTAATATTAACAAACTTTAGGCATCAATTTGTATGTTTTCAAAGACTGGCTACCTTCTTATATGTTCCCTCATAGCTGGGGATTTTTTTTGAAATTACTCTAGAAAATAAGATGAAAAGCATATTATGTTACTTTATAGCTAATGGAAATTATATTTGGACATATATACCAGCTCCTTTTCTAGATGGATTTATGCCACAAAGAATAACAAACGTATCAACTACAGATCTCGATTCTTTTAGATTATAATTCCATTGCTATGTCAGTTGAGCTACCTGTGTTGCTTTTTAAAACACCAAGTGACATAACTGGTTATAGCTAGAGGAAAAAATTCTTGTTCCAATCACAAGAGGAAAAAACACCGGTTCACCACTCACCATGGAAGTACTAAGATAAATGCATACCAAGCATTTCAAACACAAGCTATAAATCTGTCTATTTTCCATGTCAAATCAAATTCAAGTTCATATAGATGCAAAGTTTGATTTTTTATTTTAATTCCACACACTTTGTGTTTAACATAGTTGAGTTTTAAATATTTGGTGCTCTTTTTGTGATGTTTGACTCAATTTTTAGTAACATTAAATGTAACCTATTTCTTTTTTAGTGAAAAAATGCATTAATTTATAGTTAATGAGATCATTTTTGTCAATTGCAAGGTTTTTGTATTTGGTTGAAAAATGGATAAGAGTTGGATGAGAAAACCCATTAGTAGTAATGAATACCAAAGAGGAGTTCAAGGTTTCATTCAGTTTGCTATTGAAAGTGGTCTTAAAGGAGACAAAATTTATTGTCCTTGTTCGAAATGCTTCAATATGAAGTTAAGAAGTCCAGAAGATGTTCATCTTCATTTACTTCGTTATGGGATTTTGTCAAACTATTGCCAATGGACTTTTCATGGAGAACAAAACCTTATGTCTGGTTGCAGTGTATCCCTAGGACTACAAAGTTCTCATAGTGACCCACCTTCTTTTGGTGAGCAAGTAAAATCTATAGGACAAGTTGATATTAAAAGATTATTTGAAGACATTGGAAGTTTTAGATCTGCAAGTCTAGATAGTCCAGATAATGTTCCATTGGGGCAAGATGGTGATGAAGGAGGTAATTTTGAGATTAATGATGATCTTCAAGGTAGAGAGATGGGTGGTAGACCTAACTTGCATGGTGATAAGACTTCTACTCGATTTCGTAGCATTTTAGAAGATTGTGATAAGGACCTTTACCCAGGTTGCAAGAACTTTTCCAAGATACCCTTCATCTTGAGATTGTATCACCTTAAGTGTTTTAATGGATGGTCTGCCAAAGGTTTTTAGCATGTTGCTTGAATTATTGAATGAAGCTTTACCTGAAGGATGCATGCTTCCCTCTACATAGTATCAAGCAAAAAAGATTATCAAAGAATTAGGACTTGCTTATGAGAAAATTCATGCTTGTCGAATTGATTGCATGCTATTTTATTGAAATGGTCTTGAAAAGCTAGATAAATGCAATGTATGTAATGCATCGCGTTGGCAAAATGTGAATAATGATGATGATAATGCTATTGAGAATGACATGATGACCAAATGAAAGGCATGTAAAGTTTTGTGGTATTTCCTTTTAAAACCACGACTTGATAGGCTTTATCATTCATCAAAGAAAGCATTGTCAATGAGATGGCATGCAGAGGGTCGTAAAAGGGTGGTAAAATAAGGCATGTGGCTGATGGATTAGCTTGGAAGGAATTTGATGCTCGATATCCAGACTTTGCCTCGGAAGATCATAATTTAAGGCTTGCACTATCTAGTGATGGATTTAATCCTTATCGAGCAATGAGTACAACATACAACACTTGGCCGATTGTGTTAGTTATATATAATTTGGAGCCATGGGCTTGTATGAAACAATCTTCTCTACTTCTTTCTGTGACTATTCCCAGACAGAAGAGTCCTGGAAATGATATTGATGTTTTATTGAAGCCTTTGATTAAAGAATTGAAGGACTTGTGGGAAGGCATCAATGTCTTTGATGCCCATACAAAACAAAAATTCAAATTAAAAGCAACACTTCTTTGGATAATTAATGCTTTTCCTGCACTTGGAAATTTAAGTGGCTGGAGAATGATGGGGCAATTTACTTGTCCCTAGTGCATGGTTGAAACTCCTTCTCAGTGGTTGACTCACAGTGGCAAGTTTCGTTACATGGGTAGTCATCGATGGCTAGAATGAAGCCATCCTTTTCGATTTCAAGAAGGAGCAATTTAATGGTTCAGAAGAGCTTCGTTTGCCTCCAATTACACCATCCGGAGTTGAGATTGAAAGACAACTACGAGACCTTAAATTTATTTATGGGAAGGCATTTGCTTTGTCAAAAGAGCAACAGAGAGATGGAAGCTCGCAAAGGCAAGTTGAAGTACTAGCACCACAAGAATGTCTTTTTGAGGATGTTGATGACTTAGTTGATGGTGATATCGAGTGTGAGAAGAGATATGAATCACAAAATATTAGCATACATATCTGGAAGAAAAGGAGTATCTTTTTTGATCTTCCATATTGGAGGCACAATCTCCTTCGTCATAGCTTAGATGTCATGCACATAGAAAAGAACATTTTTGATAATGTAATTGGGACTTTGATTGATATCCTTGGTAAAAGCAAAGATAACTTAAAAGCACATCTTGACTTGCGAAAGATGGGATTAAGAAGAGAGCTCCATCCCAAGCTTAAAAATGATAAGTATGATTTTGATCTGGCTTCTTTCACTCTGAACACAAAAGAAAAAGATCACTTCTTGTCCATGTTGAAAAATATCAAGGTTCCTAATGGTTATGCTTCAAATATATCAAGATCGGTAAATCTTAAAGAAAGGAAGCTTGTCAACCTTAAGAGCCGTGATGGTCATATTCTCATGCAAGATATTCTTCCCATTGTTCTCAAAGCCTCAGTGTCAAAATGAATAGTGATTGTCATTTCTGAATTATCTAATTTTTTTAAGTCCTTGTGTGCAAAGACACTCGACCCAAGCGAGCTCAATCAATTACAATCTCACGTTGTGCTCACAATGTGTCAAATGGAGAAGATTTTCCCACCAAGTTTTTTAACTATTATGGTTCACTTGATGATTCATTTGGTTGAGGAGCTTAAGCTTGGAGGACCAGTGGTTTATAGGTGGATGTATCATATTGAAAGGTAAGCATTACATTTACCTTAGTTGTTTAGCATTATATATTTTATATTCTTGATCTCATTTTGATTGTAAAAATTACCTCATACCATAGATTCTTATGTCACTTGAAGTCTCATGTAAGAAATGAAGCCTACCTAGAAGGATTCATTGCAGAGGGATATGTAGCTGATGAATGTTTAACCTTCATTTCAAGATACTTTGGTAGTGTAGAGACAAGATTCAATAGTCAACCAAGGAATAATGATAGGGTTGAAAACTTGGTTGGATATTTGTTTGAGAGTGGTGGCCGAGTTCTTGGGAGGATAGATGCTTGTGTTTTTGATAGCATGTCACTTGCTCAAGCACATTGTTATGTGCTTCTTCGATATAAAGGCATTGAACATTTTTGTAAGTATGCCTAATAATTTATATAATTGATGGAATTTTTTATAGCCAATTTGTTTCAGCATTTTCATCGTTAGTAATAGTTTCAACTATTAATTAATTTAGTGAGTTCTTACTTGAGATGCACAACATATACAATTCCAATCGAGTCAACAGTGGGATGGAGAAAAAGTGGCTTCTTGAGCACTTCCCATCATGACTATCTCAAAGGTAGTGCATCATTATCTATTACAATTCTTGTTCTTTTAAGTCATTTGCAAATTTTAACATTATCTTTTATTCTAGGTTTCAAGATTGGAAAAAAATCAATATCCTCAAGAACTAGTGGCAATAGCAAGGGGTCTGAATAATGTGGTTAGAAGTTTCAACTCTTTCCTAATCAATGGATTTAGATTTCACACAAAATCCATAGAAAGATACCGAAGTGTACAGAACAGTGGAGTTATGGTTGAAGTAGTTGACCTACCTTATTATGGTACCCTCATTGGTATTTATGAGTTAAACTACTCTTCAGAGGTTAAGGTTGCCCTTTTTTGTTGTAATTGGGTGGATGTTAAATCTTGTAGAGGATTGAAGATACAAAATGGATGCACTCTAGGAAACTTTTCTAGATTAATACATACAGGGAAATATCTAGAAGATGATCCATTCATATTTTCAACTCAAGCAGGACAAGTATTCTATGTTCAAGATCCCAAAAGTAGTGGATGGTGTCATGTTATTGTTACAAAGCCTAGAGACTTGTTTGATATGGGTATCTCAAATGACAATGATGAAGAAGATGCAATTTCATATAATCCTTGCATGGCTAATGTTACAATAGTTGACGACTTTGACCATTGCAGCACCTGGATTAGAAGGGTGAAGATGACAATGATTGAAACTTTAAAGTCAAAATTTTGCATGGTATGTATAATTTCATTCTTTATTATTATTATTTTGCATGGTATGTTGAAAGATTACAAGAAAAATAGCCAAGTCAATTTTAGAGATAAAGAAGAAACCTCTTTAAATTATTTTTAAGGAAAGGTGCTTTTGGAATGACAAATAACAAACTAAGTAATTTGTAATTTATATGTACAATGGACTATGATTATCAAAGGCCTTTGCTTTATCATGTACAATTGTAATATTTATATGTATAATTGGCATGTTAAAGCACAATCATGCCATGCATTTGGTTGGAAGAATAAGCATGAAAATGATCAACTACATACTGTATTTGGGCTGTGCAAAAGAAGAAAATAGGAGACCATAGCAAATCACAAGTAGGAAAGAAAACACCCCATAAAATTGTCTTGTTTTCATGAATCCATAGGCAAAGCTCATAGTTGAGACTCAAAATTTACTCACACCCAAAGACCATAGCGAGAGCCCTTTTTTTCTTGGACAAACTAGTGTGAACCATGAATGATTGCCATACTTGTTATGGTCACTAAGGAAATGTTTTCCTAAATAGGCCCAGATGAACCTTTAAAAAGCAAATGGTCTCGTGATCTGGAACTTTATCTATAATGTCTGTGTAGGCTCTTGTTCAACTAAAAACTCTCACTGGAAAGTGCTCTTCTAATTGATATATGAGATCATTCATGGTAATGTTATCATGTGTAAATACATTATTTTGCATGTGTATTATATTGGTTTCCTTGAACTACTATGACAGCCACCACTACCTGAACCTCGATCCCTTTTACTTAATAGGGCAATCTAGGGTTAAAATCTCAGTGATGGCAGCTAAGGGCAAAAATATTATTAACTGAGTCAGGTACCGGATATGTTTTTAATGCATGCTTCTCCAGGGACATGTACCCAGGAAGGATGGAGGCACATCACAATTACGGTTATACCCACATCTAGTCTGGGTTATAGCATAAACTTTTGTATATCTTTTCGAACAAAGTATGAACTGCTAGATAGCTATGTGTATGTATATTTTCTCTGCTACCAAGAATGGGTATCCCTCTGTAGGAATCTCAGCATAGTATTACTTGCTAATATGCAAAATATGGATTGTGGCTTTTTTTGAACTATCTGGGCTTTTCCTCCTAAAAGGTAAACAAATTGATTTTCATGTAAACTATTTACTAGTTCATTGGTGATTTGCATCTCTATTGAAAATTACTCCATAATCATCATATTTTCTCATTTAGTCTTCATGTCATTATTTAAAGAAAACCAAGCAAGCTTTATAAGATTTTTGGATTCTTGCAAGGATAGTAGTCTGATTGTTTTCATAGATTCTAAGCTGGTATTGTCACATCTTTAATGATTTTGAATGTAACCGATTGGACCTCTTATGGCTGCATTTTCAAATTTGTTACGACCTAATTCCCGGAACCCTACAGGACCCGAGACTGGCTTGCCTCGACTAATCCCAAGACCTAGTCGTCCAACGAGAAATAACCAAAAGCAGGAAAATAAATCACATTCACACATGCAATATAACTAAGAAGAAGGAAAGAACAAAGCAGTAAACAAAAGTAGAACAACTATCTCAAAAATAGAACATGCCACCACAATAACAACAGAAAACGGAAAGGAAATAGAAATTAACAAGAACAGTAAAATATGTGTCCATTACTCACTACAATAGTAGAGAAAATAAAAGAGTTAAAAGAACGACTATGGTTGGGCTTAGCTGGACCCAACACCCTCTGCATTCGGAAACTCAGGCTGCTCAACTCCTGGTCCTGAACAGGGTTACAGAAAGACAGAGTCAGTGAATGCTGAGTAGAGTGGTGTTTATATTATCTATGTACAACTAAAGTAAAAGCAACAAGAAGGTTGATTTCTCATTTTTATTTATCTCATTTATGTGTTTCTAGTTCATCTATTTCTCAAAGTATCCAGCTATTTCTTGATCTTGCATGTTCCTTGTGGAAACGATCTTGATTGCAGTCTTTTTAGTAGAGTAGAAGGTACACGTGGTGCTCTCTTGGTTGGGAGAGTCCCCCGCGGTAGTCCTACACCCAGTCAACCACCTAGAGGTCACTGTCGAGACATAGCGGTGACTACAGCAAGTGTGATAAGCGCATGGGTAGCTACCCCGCATTGACACGCGGTCAGTCATTTCTGCTAGCGGGCAGCACGGAACAGTATAGGGCCTTGCCCTCTCAGAATATGGGTCTCGCCCCTCAGAACCAAATAGGGGTCTCGCTCCTCCACAGTTTGCGTACCCTCGTCTGATTACCCCGGTTTGCCCAAATGGCCTAACAAAGTCAGTGTAGGGTGGCTAGCTCCCTCCTTACACTAGTAGCACGCCTCGGTATCACGTACGCGAGTGCCAACAGGAGTCAGTGTAGAGTGGCCAATCCTAACCCTGGGTCTCAACCCAAGGGAGGCTAGCTCCGCTCTATACTAAAAAGGGACAGTTGCTCTCCTTGGTACCATATACACAAGGGCCAGCACACTTCCCGTCTACATTCCAGATTCCTTTCATACACAGAAGTTCTACTCCTAATTCCCTGTAGGGTTCATGCTCGTATTCATCTCATTTATCCATATTCAGATCTCATGTTTCCATAAATCGTTCCTCATCCATGTACAGGCAGCTCGTGTTTTCATGATTCAATTCTCAATCATAAACATGCAACTTGTGGTTTCACAATTCAATTTCTCATTTACATACAGGCAGCTCGTATTTTAACATGCATCTCGTAATTATATTAAAAGCATTTGCTAGTAATTTATTTTTACCATGCGTTCAAGTAAACAGGACAGCTCAAACAGGTTCATTCATTTCTACCCTAAGGTTCATTCCACATCCTAGAGTTCAACCCAATTATTCCAACAAAGTACATTATTATTTAAATATTAACAACTGAGTTAAACCACTCTACTGGGTATCATGAGAGGAATGGGGGCCTGCACCGTAGATCTTGTCATCTCTGCAGGCCCGAACACGCCACTATCTGGTAACCTATTCCAGCGACCAATGTACATTAGATGAGCTCAAAACAATAGATACTCAACACAAACATGTAGAGGAACTTGAGTGGGAAACAACGATACTTCGTTTGTAGAAATCCGATTCTATTTGGGCCTTAAACAGGCGAAAAACACGGTTATTGACCAAAATCAGACGTCTGGAACTAGTCCCAGATGTCTTAAAAGACGTCAGAACTCACCTTACCCTTCCTGTGGCTGATTCAGACATCTAGACTCTCTCTACGGTCGTTTAGGGGCAGCTCCAGATGTTGGACAAGGCCTTCGATCGTCTGGAAGTACCTCTGAACATCTGACGATGTGATCAGACGTCCAAAAGTACTTGGGAAAGCACACCGCATGCCTTCCCAAAGCTTGCACCTGCGTACGATCACCCGCAGACACAATGATCAGCTGACATCCCCTGCGCAACAATCTACATGGTGGAAAAGTAGTGCAGGAAGATACGTACCTCATGCGATACGTGCTTCTAGACATCCGGCTTCAGCTTTGAACATCCTGGTGCCTCACCAGCCATCTGAATGTCACGCCAAATGTCTGATACTGGAAAATATCTAGTACCAGAACCTCCTCGCAGCTCGCCTTGCTTGCACCTTTGCCTGCAGCGGCAGCTCCAGCAGCTACAGGAGCTTTAGGAGCTCCTCGCCGGTGTCCTCCTCTCTCCTACGAGCTCCTCCTCGAGCTCCAATGAGCTCCCGCAGTCATCTCCCTCCTCCCCCGCTCTCACTCCCTTGCACTCTCTCACTCTCGCTCTTCCACGTTCTCCCTCGCCGGCTTCTCTCTTCCTCGCCGCGGCTACAGCAGTAGGGATGGGAGGCTGGAGGACGCGGCTGTCACAAGAAGGTGGAGGTGGCAGTGGCTTGAGTGGTGTGAGTGGGTGAGAAGAAGAGGTGAGGGGTTTATATAGGAGGGGAGTTAGGGTTCGGTGAGGGGGTGAAGGAGAGAGAGCAGGCCTCTGCACGCCACCCACACGTAGAGTGAAAAGAATATGCTATATTCTTCTACTTTCGGATGTCTGGACATATGTCCAGACGTCTGGACAGATGTTTGACTGACAGTCCAGATGTCTTATTTGATTAAAAAGGCAACGGGTCATTACATTATAACAAACTTAAAGGAAGTTTCGTCCCCTAAACTTGAGCTAGCTAGGGTGTGGGAAAAGGAACGTAAAAGCGCATAGCAAACTTAAAGAGGATCGAAGTAGGTCTGAAAAGATGTACCCTCAAAAAGCTCCAGGTACCACTCTCGCATCGCCGCCTTAGGCTCCCAAGTTGCCTCCTTGTACCGCTGGCTTCTCCGTAGAACCTTCACTAGTGGTACCTACTTCCGTCTCAGACTCCGGGCGGCTCTTTCTAGCATCTGTACTGGTCTCTTGAGGTAGGTCAGGCCATCACCCACCTCGATGCTCTTGTGGCTCAGAACGTGATTGGGATTGGTGATGTACTTCCTTAGGTTAGACACGTGGAACACGTCGTGCACTCGAGAAAGCTGGGGAGGAAGGGCAAGCCTGTAAGCAACGGGTCCTACCCACTCCAGGACCTCAAAGGGCCCCACAAACCTCGGTGCAAGCTTCCCTTTCACCCCAAAATGCTGTAGGCCCTTCATGGACGAAACACGAAGAAAGATGTGATCCCCAACCTTGAACTGCAACTCTTCGCATTTTCAGTCAGCGTAGCTCTTCTGCCTTCTCCTGATAGTGCGGAGTTATCTGTGAACCTGCTCTATCACTTCCTAACTCTGCTGGATCAGCCTGGGACCAACCTCCCACTTGGTCCCCACCTCGACCCAACTCAAGGGTGCAGTACACCTCCGTTCGTACAGAGCCTCGTAAGGTGCCATGCTGATGCTCGTGTGGTAACTGTTATTGTATGCAAACTCTACTAAGGGTAAATGCTCCTCCCAGGAACCTCTCTACTCTAGTACACAGGCGCGCAAAAGGTCCTCAAGTGTCTGTATGGTGCGCTCTGACTATCCGTCCGTCTGGGGGTGGTAAGCGGTATCGAACCACAAACGCATCCCCAAGGTTTGCTGAAACTCAGCCTAGAACTGGGAAGTAAAACGAGTACCCCTGTCAGATACGATCTCACTTGGAACTCCGTGCAGACGCACCACATCTCTAATGTATCTCTCTATTAACTGTGCTGGTTGATGAGAACCTCATCATGAACCCTAACTAGCACATTTTGACCTAAATAAGTATACAAAAGCTCCTACAAAACCTAAGGGAAAGCCTAAATCAAAGCACTATAAATTTGAGTATAAAGCAACTCACAAGGGGTAAAACTGCAATTTTACCATTGCAGTACACAAACGGGATTTCTAAGGGTCTAAACATAGGTCAAATGGGCTTAATAAGAGAGAAAATGGGATGAATTGATCTGAAAAGGGTTATAGTAGCTTCTAGGAATTAAATGACATTCTGTAACCCTAAAACAAATCCACTCTAATTCACGAAGTTTCAGGAAAGATAAAAATCAATTAAACCCTTTAAAATTCATGAAAAAATATCCCCTAGGGTTTAGAACCTTCAATTTGGCCATTAGAACCTATCTTGACTTAGATTGAGAACTATACCCAATTTTTGACATAATTTGGATTTTTGTGTAAATTGACTGGTCAAATATGGTCAAACCTAAAATCCAACTTCACTATTGGATTCCTTAGGTCCAAATTAGGGTTATATTAAAATTTGGACCTAAGGAAAGTTTGCCTTGACCTATTTTACAAATTGGTCCTCAAGAATTACTTTTTGACCCTTGACTTTTTGAACCCTTGCACTTAACCCCTCAACTTTCCCTTCGTTCTTTGCAAGCCGGTCCCTCTGCCACCCGTAGCAGCTACCCATGCCTCCGGCGACTTTGCACGGAGGATGGCGTCGCGCAGGGTATGGGATCGGCCCCAGAAACGTGAGGGGGGTCCCCGGCGTTGTCTTCTTTTGCATGGACCCCCTCCCATGCCCTATCGCTACCCATACTTCTCGTACGAATGCGTGAGAAGTATGGGTCTCTTCTCCGGCCACGTCTCCGGTGCCTGTCCACGCCTCCTCCTTGTACTTTCATCCCCTGCCAGCACCTATTTAAGGAGCGGCAGGGGCTGCCGTTTCGAGCAGACTTGATTTGGCTAGAGATTTCCCTCAAAATTCTTCTCTTCTCCTCCAGCTAGGTGACCAGCAAGCTTCGGCGACTCTTCCTCCTCCTTCCAGTCGCTCTGCCACAATACCAGTGACAGAGGTGTCTTCAACTCCTTCCTCTGTGTCGTGCAACACCCTCACGTGTGCCCTCAGCCCTGTCATCATCGTCGCTCTCCCTCCACTAGTGCCTTCTTCTTCGGTGATAGCAGGTACTGCCTGCCGCCCTCTCTCCCCTTTTGTCCACTCAATTAGGTTAGAACTACTCGACTCTTTCCCCTCTTTAATTCCCATTAACCTATTTCACAAAACGCCCTTCGACAGCCACGGTCCACCGCCATCTTCCCCATCTCCAGGCACCCTCCGGCGAGACGCATCCGCCACTCCGCAACCCCACACGTCTCGCCACCCACCTCACAACCTCCGCCACACTCCACTGAACATCATCCACTCACTCATGCATCGCCTACACCACCACAAACGCCCCCTGACCTAACCCATAACTCCAGCCACAGAGCGACCTAGGCACGCATGCCTAGGCTGCCCCACAGCCAGCCAACATCCGCTTCACCTTCACCGTGATACGGCGAAGGCTTTCCTTTGATCTGATAGGGCCGCAAGGTCGTGTTTCCGCATTTCAGGTCTCAACCCTCTTCCGCCATTGACGCAGGCGTGAAGAAGCTTGCTCGTGAGCTCCAGGCCGTGCGCTCCAGGCGTCAGAGTCCTAGGATGTGCAGATTGGCGTCGCGAATGCACACAGCCAAGCAATTGGCTCAGCAGGAGACCGAGGCTGTGGCAATTGGAGGGAAGGTCTCCTACGGGCATGCGAGCAACAACGGGTGGGACATTAGTCCCACCTCGTAAACGGCTGGGCGCAGCGCTTCACATAAATTGAAAAAGTGTATTAGGCTTATCACCTTCGATACACAGGGGTCAGGTCCCTTGCCCACGCACGTAGTGCGCCACGCGCTCACACCCGCCCTCGCCTGCGCTCACGCCCCGCAGGCCTGGGTTCGAACCCGATTACCCTACCGTGCACTTCTCGCCCACCACCGCACGCTGGTGGGCCTGGTCTCGGACGTGTTACCCAGCTCGTATACCTGCGGATGCTCTGGGAGCGAGCCTTTGAGAGAGAAATAGAGAGAGAGAGATGTGGGGTGGGTAGGGGTTAGGTTTTGCCTAACCGTGCAACATGCAAGGAAGCAGGAGAGGAAGAAAGGAGGAGGAGCGGAGCAGAAGAGAAGAAGAAGAGGCACCTGCTGAAGAAAGAAGAGGGAAAGGCAGAGGAGTGGCTAAGGACACTTAGCTGCACAGGGTAGCTGAAGAAAGAGGAAGAAGCTATAGAGAAAGGAAGGTGAAGAAGAGAAACTAAAGACAGAAGAAAGAAGAGAAGGAGAAGCAACCAAGTGCTGCAACAGAAGAAGGAGTTGAAGAAGAAAAAGAAAGAAGGAAGGAAGCCTGCCGAGGAAAGAAGCCAAGCTAAGAAGAGAAGAAGAAGAAACCAAGAGAAGAAGAACTTGCAAGGCACTATAGAAAAGGGGCAGATAAGGCGTCTGATTCAAAGAATTAGACATCCGAGAAAGGAAAAGCAGAGAAAGAAGAGAAGAAAGAGAGAAGAAGAAAGAAAGAAAGAAAGGAAAAAAAGAGAAGGATTTTTGTTCACTATCTCTCTTTTTAATTTTTGTGGAGTAGTAAATTGTGAATTTGTATGCTTCTAGAATTACGTTTGCTCCCTAAGTTCGACCTCGGAATATTCTAAATTTCGAGTTATAAATTTTTATTTATTTTCGTGGAGAGTTCATCTATATTACAATGAGATATTTGTTAAAACACGATCTAGCCGCGCGAGCATTTTGGCGCTGTTGCCAGGGTGCAACAGGCATTCTAGAGCTATTAATTCACAATTTTTGATTTACTACTGGCTTAATCTCTTCTCTTTTGTTGTGTAGGCACAGGAAAATAAGAAGGAACAAGCAACCACACAACAACCACACCAAGGGACAGGTAATTTTCTATCCTCTCTTTTGATCCCCTAAAATTCTAAAGAGAAAGAAAAAGAAAAGCAATGTAGGGGTTACCTGTCTTTCATACGTAGTAAATCACAAGAGTTGCCTATTTTTCAATTTCAACACATTCTATTTGTACATCCACTAATGGTAATTAGGGCTACAACCTTCTTCCTTGAGACCTAGTTACCTAATCTTGAGGAAACTAAATGGACCACTTAGGGCCAACATAAGATTCTAAGTTAGGGTTTTAGAGAGACACCTTCTAATCAAGAATTAAAAATTCCCAAAAGAAGTGTGCCTAAGCCATTGCTTGGAAAGATCTATGAAGAGAAACCCTAAACAATCCGACTCTTAAGTCACTTGAACCTTAAAAGACAGGAACTAATAGGTGAAGTTGATCCCTAGGATCAGCCAACCTTTAAATTAGGTCACTTTTTGCACATAAAAGGATAAAGTTCAAGTGAAACCCTAAGCACCTTGATCCTAATTAAAAGTGGTAGACTTAAGAGGTCAAGGTCCCCATTTTTGTCTACTTGGAATCTCACTGACAAGAGAGGTCGGGTGGGGGAAACCCTGTAACCCGTGCGGGTGCTCTACCGTGTAGTGGTCTTCGCAGGACTCACCCTCTCTGGCTGCCCAGGTAATTCTCAGGTGGACGACCTTTTGATTAAGGGGTATCATCCGCCCCGAACCTCTATAGTCACCCAACATTTTGGGTGTCTTGATTGGGTCCAACACCTGCTAACCTCGTCCAATCCATCAATGTATGTTTGGTAGGAGGTCCTTGAAACCTTCTCTAGAAATTCACTCTCCCCGAGGCCAAGCCTCGGTACCCTTGTTTGCGCAACAACCTCTTCTCATAGACCTCTCTTTTGATTCTGAACCTGATTCCCCTTCTTCTTCCACAATGGCTCAGCCTGTTGAAGAGAATAATCTTGAGCACCAGCTCCAGCGACTCAATGATCTTTTCCAAAACTTCATGAACCCACCGTAGCGCCCCATGATGCGAGGTCACTATAACCCCGCTGCGGTGGCAATTGATCCTCAAGTCAGAATCCCGACTGGAGGACCGGATTCTGAACTAAAGCCCAACATGATTCATGCCATACCCAAATTCTATGGGCTTAATTCTGAAGACCCCTTCCAGCACATCAAACAGCTTAAGCATCTGGCCCAGACCATCGAGTCAGATGCACATAATCGGGATGTCCTACTTATGAAGATGTTCTCTTTCTTCCTTATGGACAAGGTAGCCCATTGGTATCAAACACAGACCTGCCTGATCAACACTTGGGAGGAACTTCAGTCGGAGTTCTTGAAAAAGTTCTTCCCCGTTGGTCGGACCAATGCCTTGCGCCATCAGATTACTCACTTCACGTAACAGACGGGAGAACCTCTTCATGAGGCATGGGATCATTTTTAGGATCTCATGAGAAAGTGCCCCCATCATGGAGTTCCTAAATGAGAACAAGTTCAGTCTTTTTACCGACTCTGTGAAGATATTAGACTGTTCGTCAATGCAACTTGCGGAGGGAATATCATGGGTCAACATGAAGACACCGTGTGGGAGATTCTTGAGAATATGTGTGAGAACTCCATCAACAATGACTCCATGGGACTATTCGACCGAACGAATACCCACGTAGCAACGAACCTTAGGGGAGCACACAAGACACAGGGCCTGTCCGCATCAGTCGACCTGGAATTAATGGCCAGTCGATTAGACAAGGTCTCTATTATTGAGAAGAAAGTGGATGAGCTGACTCAACATTTGCAGTGAGCCACCTCTGCGCAAAACTCCTTCGCACAGCCCCCTCCCGATGGGAAACTGTGCAGCACATTTTCCACCTACCTTCTCCAGGGATGGACTCGTTTCCACCCTCATTTGACTCCAGGATCGGAGGGACCTCCGATCCTTTCTATTCTTGTTGGGGGAGCCATACTCCCCCATTCTCCGACTTTTCTGAGGCTCCTCAGACTTGCGAGGACCTCAATGCCATCTAGAATGACCCTTTTTCCAACACCTACAATCCTGGATGGTGAAACCATCCCAATTTCTAGTGGGTGGGAAATTCCCAGAATCCAAGACCACCCTTCCAGCCCCGTCCACAAGCACCTCATCCTTATCAGCCGCCTCAGCCTCGGCCCAACCCCACTTATCCATCTGGGCCAAACCAAGATCAAATGTCCCTTATCCTCCAGACTTTGGCTGACATTCAGAGAACAAATGCGGCTATCCAGAAGCAACATAAGGACGAAATCACAGAGGTTCAAAATCAACTTGCCCAGTTGGCAAATTCTCGCCAACCTGGCACTCTTCCTTCTCAGCCCCTTCCTAACCCTAATAGCGTGCCAACCCAGCAGCGCATTATGAACCCAAACCCGGGCCAAGCACACATGGTCTATCAGGCCCCTTCTATTCCTTCACCTGACGGGATGGAAGCCTCTACCTCTTATGTGGGTTACCAACAACAACGACCCATCCTACCAACCCCTAATTAGAACCAGGCAGGAATAAATTATCTAACAACCCGTAGTGGTAAGGCAACCCAAGATCCACCTTATCCAGACCACTCCAAGCCTGGTAGTGACCTAAACCCTAGGACAGTCATCCAAGATGTTCCTATCCCTGTCCCAGATCAAAAACCTAGACCTATCCTAGAGGAACCAACCAAGGTTCCATTTCCCAAGGCCTTGATCAAGGGAAAGAGGACAACCAAACTCGTGGCTCCTGAGGAGGACTTGGTCAAGCTCTTTGAGCAGGTCCAAATAAACATCCCCTTGATGGATGTGATCTGCCACGTACCAGCTTATGCACGATTTTTGAAGAACATGTGTACACCTTAGCGTAAGCTAAGAACCAAGAGTGGGAGTCCAATTGTATTGTTAGAGCAAGCCAACTCTGTAATCCTGAGTAGACTCCCACCCAACGCAAAAGACCTAGGCACTCCCTTGATTTCATGTAAGATCGGTGAAACCCAGTTTGATAGAGCATTATTGGACCTAGGTGCCTCCATAAACTTGATACCCACATCCTTACTTAACCATCTAGAAGAATCTGAGCTAAAATCGACCGAGGTGACATTGCAGTTAGTAGATCGATCTATCAAGTCACCTAAGGGAATTCTTGAGGATATTATTGTGAGGGTGTGGGATTTCTACTTCCCTGTAGATTTCATAGTTTTAGATATGGATGCACCTGAAAACCCAAGGGATACACCAATCATACTAGGGAGACCTTTTCTGGCCACTGCAAGGGCTAATATAAGTTGTGAAGAGGGCCAAATAGAACTGAAATTTGGGAATTAGACTCTCAAAATTGATATCTTTAAGGCCCAACAAGGGATCAATTGCGGTGTCATTGAACAAGTTTGTGATATTAGAGCTGTGGTTGATGAACCACAACTTGAGGACAACATGATTTTTCCTCATCAACCACAAGAGGATCTTGAACCGCAATTAGAGGAGTCGGACCTTGATCTAGACAAACCTATAACTCCTACCCTTGTACCCCACACTCACTTTGAACCAGCTGCTGCTGCTGATAACCCCATTCTTGAGCTTAAACCCCTTCCCGATCATTTAAAATACATCTTTTTGGGTTCTAATCAGACATTTTCTGTGATTATAAACTCCAAACTCACACCTGATCAGGAATCCCGTCTGATTACTGTTCTCCAGCAACATCGCAGAGCCATTGGTTGGAGTCTCGATGATTTGACTGGAATAAGTCCCTCTTATTGCACACATCGTATCTATTCTGAAGAGGGCGCATGACCTTCACGTGAAATGCAGAGACGTTTGAATCCCAATCTGCAGGAGGTCGTGAAGAAGGAGATCATTAAATGGTTAGATGCAAGGATCATCTACCCGATCTTCGACAGTCGTTGGGTGAGCCCAATCTAGGTTGTGCCTATGAAGGCAGGGCTCACCACCATCACGACTGAAATCGGAGAGGTCATACTCACCCATGTAGCCAATTCGTGGAGAGTCTGCATAGATTACCGAAGACTCAATTCCTCCATGAAGAAGGATCATTATCCACTACCATTCATTGATCAGATTCTCGAGAAGTTAGCGGGAAATAGATTCTTCTACTTTCTTGACAAGTACTCCAGTTACAACCAAGTGGCGATTCATCTAGAGGACCAAGAGAAGACCACATTCACCTGCCCCTTTGGGACATACGTGTTTCGAAGGATGCCTTTCGGTCTCTGCAATGCACCCTCGACTTTTCAGCGGTGCATGCTTGCCATATTCTCTGATATGGTAGGTGATTATTTGGAAGTCTTTATGGATGACTTCTCAGTTTTTGGGGCATCATTTGATGATTGCCTTTAGCACTTGGTTCACATACTCAGGCGTTGCATTGATATAAATCTGGTTCTTTCCTGGGAAAAGAGCCACTTTATGGTGCCTGAGGGGATCATCCTGGGACATTTAATTTCTGAGAAAGGCATCCAAGTGGATCGAGCCAAGGTTGATTTGATTTCTAGACTTCCTATGCCTAGCTCGACCAGGGACATCCGATCTTTTCTGGGGCACGTCGATTTTTACTGTCGTTTCATCCCTGATTTCTCAAAAATCGTGTGCCCCTTGACTACTCTTCTCTCCAAGGAGGTACCCTTTGAGATTTTCAAGGAATGCACTCAAGCTTTTGAGAACCTTTGTGACCTAGTCACCCAAGCCCCGATCCTACAGTCCCCTGATTGGTCTCAACCCTTTGAGATCATGTGTGATGCATCTGACTTCGCTGTAGGAGCGGTTTTGGGGCAGAAGATTGACGGGAAACTCGTAGTCATCTACTACGCTAGCAAGACACTTGACGAGGCTCAACGTAACTACACGGTTACGGAGAAAGAGCTGCTAGCCGTAGTATTTGCCCTCGAAAAATTCTGATCTTACCTCCTAGGTTCCTATGTCATAATCTACTTGGATTACACAGCTGTGAGGCATCTCCTTGCTAAGAAGGATGCAAAGCCTCAATTAATCCGATGGATCTTACTGTTGCAAGAACTCGACCTCGAGATTCGCGACAAGGCGGGAAGATAGAACGTGGTAGCTGACCACTTGTCTCGCTTTCCTTCTGAGATCATCGACCCTTCTGGACCCATCACAGAGCATTTTCCTAATGAGCACCTCTTGACTATTGGTACTAGGATTCCATGGTTTGCTGATATAGTAAACTACTTGGCATCTCATCAGATCCCGTCTGATTGGCTGAAGGCCAAGAAAGACAAGTTGTGCTTTGAGCCAAGTACTACATCTGGGAAGACCCGTACCTTTTCCGCATAGGTGCTGACCAAGTCATCCGGCGATGTGTCCCAGAGGGTGAAATCCATAACATTCTCTCCTTCTGCCATGACCAGGCAAGCGGTGGCCACTTCTCTGGTCACAAAATCGCATAAAAAATCCTCTAGTGTGGCTTTTACTGGCCCACTATCTTCAAGGATGCATATAATCACTGTAAGGCATGCAGTCGTTGCCAAACTTTAGGCAACATGAGCCACCGCGACATGATGCCTTTACAGCTGATTCTCGTATGTGAGATTTTCGATATTTGGGGGATTGATTTTATGGGCCCCTTTCCTGTTTCGGACGACTTCGAGTACATTTTAGTTGCTATGGACTACGTGTCCAAATGGATCGAAGCCATTCCGACTCGAACCTGTGATCACAAGATCGTCATCAAATTCATTCATCAGAATATCTTACGGTTCGGGATTCCTCGTGCAATCATCTCTCATGGAGGGACCCATTTTACCAATGCTCAGTTCAGGTCACTGATGACCAAATATGGGGTGTCTCACCGAATCTCTACTCCTTACCACCCCCAGACTAATGGTCTAGCTGAGCTATCAAATCGGGAGATCAAGAAAATCCTACAGGTTACTGTTCGACTTGAAAGGAAGGATTGGTCGTCCTGACTTTTAGAAGCTTTGTGGACTTAGAGGATCGCCCACAAAACCCAATTAGGCATGTCTCCTTTTAGACTGGTGTACGGGAAGGAGTGTCACCTTCTCGTCGAACTGGAGCACAAAGCCTATTGGGCAGTATGGAGTTGCAACTTAGATCTTTCTAAGGCTGGAACCCACAGAAAGCTTCAGATAAGCGAGATTGATGAATTACACCTTGATGTGTATGAGAACTCGCGAATCTACAAAGAGCAGGTTAAAGCCTTGCATGACAAGCACATATCTAGAAAGATCTTCCACCCTGGTCAGAAGGTCCTACTCTTCGATGCCCGACTCAAACTCTTCCCTAGGAAACTGCGATCCAAGTGGGTCGGACCGTATCTTGTCTGACAGATTTTTGGAAATGGAGCCATCGAAATTAGTCCTCTCAGCCACAATTCCGAACCTTTCGTTGTGAATGGTTAGAGACTCAAACTGTTCATTAACGTAACCAGTACAGATTTGGCTGAGTCATCATTTATCCTCCATTCTCCCTGAACTTATTGCGACCAGCCGATGGCGTAAAACTCAGCACTTAATGGGAGGCAGCCCGTCATTCTCGAAAAACCCGAAACCTTTTCTGACATTTCTTTGCACTTTAGGTTCATCCTTTAGGACAACTAACTTCACCTCAGTACTCGTACCTGAGATTAGAAATCATCCGCAACAGTCACCTCGACCCATCCACTCATCAAATACCTGTCCTAATGCATGAACCAAGCTAAATAAAAACCCACCTAATATACAATGAGGGCATTGCAAATCTTAGGCATGGGGGAGTATGAAAGTGCAATGAAATGACATAACAAGAAAAGATTTCAAACAAAAAAATCCGCATATACAAAAAAAAACTTTGAAGGAGGAAGAAATTGCTGGAAAACTTTACAAAAAGAGGAGGAGAAGAGCAGAATGATAAAAAGGAGCACAAAATGAAAGAAAAAAGGGATAGTCATTAGTAAGAAATTAAGGAATTAACCTAAGTTCTAGACACATTAAGGAAAAGAAAAGGGAAAGTTCACAACAAGATTAGTAAGAACGCAAACCTTAGGCATTCTTGGCTAGACTCTTAGTACCTGTTAAGATCTAGATATTCCTCAAGAGGTTGAGGAAAATGAAAAGCTTAAGTATTAGGTCCAAGGCTTAGGGAGTATTCGGCCTCGTTGACTAACTTTCAGTTTATGGGACTCAGTAACCTAAGCACCCAAATTCACACATAGTCTGGTTCAGTGAGCATAAATATCAAAATCACACAGAAGCGTTTCAAATATTTTGAAAATGTCACCTAGATTAGGAGCAGTCGATCAGCACAAGTTGATTTGGACGAGTTCCCGGGGAAGAGAGGTGGGAAATTCCCCTCGAAGATGAGTAACAACATATCATCTCCTTGGTGCTTGTCTCCTAGGATATTTACATATCCTATCGGGGGCATGTAAGCACTCTGCTGGTTCAGATTCCATGGATGGCATTATCACGAAGTGTCAATTGCCAGGGTCTGAATTCGGCCACGGAACACCATGGAAGGGATTATCTCGAAAGCCAGGGTTCTGGAGGTTACCATGGGCGATGCTATCTCGAAGCATCGACTGCTAGGGACCCTTGAGGATTGATGATGGGGACAAGGAATCCGATATAGATCGTGTTGTGAAGCTAATCCTAAGCTAGAATTAAAAAGAAAAGAGAGAGAAAACTCTCCAAATGAATAAATCTTTTGTCTCTCTTAGAAAACGCACTGCAAACTGAACCAAGGCTAAAAATATCTCAAGCACGGGTGCTTTAACCACAGAGTCCAATAAACTTTAGGTTAGTTCCTGTAGGCCTTAAAAACCTTTGCTAAAGACTTAGGCTAAAGCTAGACAGATCTGGATCTTGGCTGATACTAGAGTACCTTTTAGGCCTATGATTGACATTCTGACCTAATCAAGGATACAAGAGGAAAAGCACTTATCAAAACTTGATGGAAAAAATTCATGGTCTTGAATAAAGGTTAAAACCTTAAATTTTTGCTAAGGGACTAGCAAAAACTAGGCATAGGGGTATGATGAGAACCTCATTATGAACCCAAACTAGCACATTTTGACCTAAATAAGTATACAAAAGCTCCTACAAAACCTAAGGGAAAGCCTAAATCAAAGCACTATAAATTTGAGTATAAAGTAACTCATAAGGGGTAAAACTGTAATTTTACCATTGCAGTACACAAATAGGATTTTTAAGGGACTAAACACAAGTCAAATGGGCTTAATAAGAGAGAAAGTGGGATGAATTAATCTGGAAAGGGTTATAGTAGCTTCTAGAAATTAAATGACATTTATAACCCTAAAACAAACCCTCTCTAATTCACAAAGTTTCAAGCAAGATAAAAATCAATTAAACCCTCTAAAATTCATAAAAAAATATCCCCTAGGGTTTAGAACCTTCAATTTGGCCATTGGAACCTATCTTAACCTAGATTGTGAACCATACCTAATTTTTGACCTAATTTGGGTTTCTATGCAAATTGACCAGTCAAACATGGTCAAACCTAAAATCTAACTTCACCATTTGATTCCTTAGGTCTAAATTAGGGTTGTATCAAAATTTAGACCTGAGGAAAGTTTGCCTTGGCCTACTTTACAAATTAGTCCTCAAGAATTACTTTTTGACCCTTAACTTTTTGAACCCTTGCACTTAGCCCCTCAACTTTCCCTTCATTCTTTGCAAGCCGGTCTCTCTGCCACCCGTAGCAGTTGCCCATTCCTCCGGCGACTTTGCACGATGGATGGCGCCGCGCAGGGTATGGGGATTGGCCCCAGAAACGAGGGGGTCCCTGGCATTTTCTTCCGCATGGACCCCCTCCCATGCCTTGCTGATACCCATACTTCTCGTGTGAACGCACGAGAAGTATGTGTCTCTTCTTCGGCCATGTCTCTGGTGCTTGTCCATGCCTCCTCCTCATACTTTCATCCCCTACCAGCACCTATTTAAGGAGCAGTAGGGGCTACCGTTTCGAGCAGACTTGATTTGGCTGGAGATTTCCCTCAAAATTCTTCTCTTCTCCTCCGGCCAGGTGACCAGCAAGCTCCGACGACTCTTCCTCCTCCTTCTAGTCGCTCTGCCACAATACCAGTGGCAAAGCTGTCTTCAACTCCTTCCTCCGCGTCGTGCAACACCCTCACACGTGCCCTTAGCCCCGTCGTCTTCGTCGCTCTCCCTCCATTGGTTCCTTCTCCGGCGATAGCAGGTACTGCCTGCCGCCCTCTCTCCCCTTTTGTCCACTCAATTAGGTTAGAACTACTCGGCTCTTTCCCCTCTTCAATTCCCCTCAACCAATTTTGCAAAATGCCCTTCGATAGCCACGGTCCACCGCCATCTTCCCCATCTCCGGCCACCCTTCGGCGAGATGCATCCGCCACTCCGCAACCCCACACGTCTTGCCACCCACCTCACAACCTCCGCCACACTCCACTGAACATCATCCACCCACTCACGCACCGCCTACACCACCACAAACGCCCCTTGACCTAACCCATAACTCCGACCACAGAGCGACATAGGCATGCACGCCTAGGCCGCCCTGTGGCCAGCCAACATCCGCTTCACCTTCGCCGTGATACGGCGAAGGTTTTCGTCTGATCTGATAGGGCCACAATGCTGTGTTTCCGCATTTCAGGTCTCGACCCTCTTCCGCCATTGACGCGGGTACGAAGAAGCTTGCTTGTGAGCTCTAGGTCGTGCGCTCTAGGCGTTAGAGTCCCAGGACATGCAGATTGGTGTCGTGAATCCACACAGCCAAGCAATTGGCTCAGCAGGCGACCGAGGCTGTGGCAATTGGAGGGAAGGTCTCCTGCGGGCGTGCGAGCAACAGCAGGCGGGACTGCGCAGTGTTTCACATAAATTGAAAAAGTGCATTAGGCTTATCACCTTCGATACATAGGGGTCAGGTCCTCGCCTATGCACACAGCGCGCCACACGCTCGCACCCTCCCTCTCCCGCGCTCACGCCTCGCGGGCCTTGGTCTGAACCCGATTACCCTTCCATGCACTCCTTGCCCACCAACCCACGCCGGTGGGCCTGGTCCTGGGTGCGTTACCCGACTCGTGTACTTACGGATGCTCTGGGAGCGAACCATTGAGAGAGAAATAGAGAGAGAGAGAGAGAGACATGGGGTGGGTAGGGGTTAGGTTTTGCCTAATCGTGTAATGTGCAGGGAAGCAGGAGAGGAAGAAAGGAGGAGGAGCGGAGCAGAAGAGAAGAAGAAGAGGCAGCTGTTGAAGAAAGAAGAGGGAAAGGTAGAGGAGCGGTTGAGAACACTTAGCTTCACAGAGCAGCTGAAGAAAGAGGAAGAAGCTACAGAGAAAGGAAGGTGAAGAAGAGAAACTAAAGACAGAAGAAAGAAGAGAAGGAGAAGCAACCAAGTGCTGCAACAGAAGGAGTTGAAGAAGAAAAAGAAAGAAGGAAGGAAGCCCGCCGAGGAAAGAAGCCAAGCAGAGAAGAGAAGAAGAAGAAACCAAGAGAAGAACCTGCAAGGCATTGTAGAAAAGGGGTCGATAAGGCGTCTGATTCAAAGAATCACATGTCCGAGAAAGGAAAAGCAGAGAAAGAAGAGAAGGAAGAGAGAAGAAGAAAGAAAGAAAGAAAAGAAAAAAAGAGAAAAGAATTTTTGTTCACTCTCTCTCTTTTTAATTTTTGTAAAGTAGTAAATTATGAATTTGTATGCTTCTAGAATTATGTTTGCTCCCTGAGTTCGACCTCGAAATATTCTAAATTTCAAGTTATAAATTTTTATTTGTTTTCGCGAAGAGTTCATCTATATTACAACGAGATATCTGTTAAAACATGATCTAGCCAAGCGAGCATTGGTCCAAAGGTGACTCGAATCGCACAAAATGTGCCGTCTTTGTCAACCTGTCTACTATCACCTAGACCGCATCGTGTCCTCACTGGGTAACTAGTAGACCCACCACCAAGTCCATGGTGATGCTCTCCCACTTCCACTCTAGCACATGAAATGGCTGCAATGGCCCTGCAGGCCTCTGATGCTCGGCCTTCACCATCTGGCATACCAAACATTGCTGCACAAACTCACCAACATCCCGTTTTATCCCCCTCCACCAAAAGTCATGTTGTAAATCATGGTACATCTTTGTGTTCCCGGGATGTATGGTGAACCTGGACTCATGCGCCTCAACCAGGAGATCTCTCAACAACTCCTTGTCCCTAGGAACGCATAAGCGGCCCTTCATGCACAGTGTCTCGTCTGAGAAGGAAAAGCCTCCTGGGTCCCCTGTCAGCACCCTATCTCGCAACGTCTGTAAGTACGGATCTGCCATCTGCCCTGCGATGATGCGGTTTATCAGCTCTGGTCGTGTCTACCGCATCACTGTCACTGTCCCACAATACCCTTGTGACTCCCGGGGTCGCCAACTGGCCAACTCCTCCATGAGTCTCCAACTCTATGCCTGTAAAGTGGCCATGTGGGCGGGCGCCTTCCGACTCAAGGCGTCACCCAGCACATTGGCCTTCCTTGGATGGTAGAAGATGCCGCAGTCGTAGTCCTTCAGGAGCTCTAGCCGTCTCTGTCTCTTGTTAAGCTCCTTCTGGTCAAACAAGTACCTGAGGCTCTTATGATTGTGAAAATCTCGAAAGTCTCACAGTAAAGGTAGTGCCTCCATGTCTTCAGCGTGAAGACAACTACTGCCAGCTCTAATTCATGGGTAGGGTAGCTATGCTCATGGGGCTTCAGTTGCCGCGAAGTATAAGCGACAACTTGACCCTGTTGCATGAGCACACCCCCTAACCCCTGCAACGAAGTGTCGGTATAAACCACAAAACCGCCATTGCTGTCCAGGATGGTAAGTACAGGAGTTGAAGTCAGTCTGTCCTTCAACTCCTGAAAACATGCCTCTCACTCATCTATCCAGGCAAAGGCACGTCCTTTCGGGTCAGCTGGACCACAGGACGCACAATTTAAGAGAATTCTCTGATAAGCCGCCGGTAATAACCTGCCAGTCCCAAAAAGCTACGTATATCTGTCATTGTGCGTGGCCTCTCCCACCTGAGTACGGACTTTACCTTGGTTGGATCTACAGCCAATCCATCCCCTGAAATCATGTGGCCTAAGAAAGTCACCTGCCTCAACCAAAACTCTCACTTGCTGTACTTGACATATAGCCTACGTCGTCTCAAGGTATCCAGGATCATGCGCAAATGTTGTTCATGCTGCGCCTGATTCTGTGAGTAAACGAGTACATTGTCGATGAACACCACCACAAACTGGTCTAAGTACGGCTTGAAAACACAGTTCATCAATTCCATAAAGGCAGCAGGGGCATTGGTCAGCCCAAATGACATGACCAATAACTCATAGTTCCCGTACCGGGTACGGAAAGCGATCTCTGAGACATTGGTCTCCCTGATCCTCAGCTGGTGGTAACCTAACCTCAGATCTATCTTGGAGAACATTGTGGCACCTTGCAACTGGTCGAAGAGGTCGTCAATCCTTGGCAGCGAATACTTGTTCTTGTTGGTGACCCTATTCAGCTATCGGTAGTCGACATAAAGTCGCAAGGTACCATCCTTCTTCACAAACAGCACAGGGGCTCCCCACGGGGACACACTAGGCCTCAGAAAGCCCTTCTCCAACAGGTCCTGTAGCTGTGACTTGAGCTCTCGCAGCTCAAGCGGTGCCATCTGGTACGGTGCAGTAGAAATGGAGCTAGTTTCTGGTACTAGTGAGATCTCAAACTTGATCTCACGCTCAGGCGGTAGTCCTGGCAACTCCTCTGAAAAAATGTCGGGGTACTTGCAGACCACTGGGATACTCTGAAAGTCAACCACAGGGCTAGGCTCTGGCCCTACACAAGCCTAGAAGCCCTCACATCCCTGGCTCAAAAGCCTGGCTACTCGAAGCGTGGAGATGCATCTGAAACCTCCGTCCACCGGCTATCCGTGAAACTCAAAGGGAGGCAACTCTGGTATGGAGAAGACGATCTTCCTCCTGAAATAGTCCACCAGGGCATGATAGGCAGACAGGCAGTCCATCCCTAGGATCACGCCAAAGTCCTCCATTTGAATCATAATCAGGTCAACGGGGAGGCTGTGTCCCCCTATACTGACCTCGCAGTCCGTGTAGACCTCCTCGGCTACAAACAACTGACCACCTGGGCCTCTGATCACAAACGGATCCTCTAACAGTACACTGCCCTACCTCAAATTGACGGCAAAACTCGTAGCGACGGAGTGTGTGGCACTGGAATCAAAAAGTACGTACACTAATATGCTAGAAACAGTAACCATACCTGCCACCATTGAACCTGAAGCCCTGGCATCACTGTGTGTCAGGGCATTGATATGTCCCTCAGCTCTTGGTGTAGACGAAGTAGCTACACTCTGGGTCGGGCGAGCAGTAGCTGGCCGATACCATCCTCATGACTGCTGTCCTCCCCCATGCGCCTAGTGACCATGACCAGCAGCTCGGCCTCCAGTGCTCGGTGAGGGGAGCATTTTTTGTGCTCTGGCCCTAGATGGGCAGTCCCTCCTGATGTGTCTTGGTTGGCGACACTGGTAGCAGAGGGGTACACGACCTCCTTTCTCCGTAGGTCCCTGCTAGCGGCTGGGCAGGGGTCCGATGCTGGCAACTGGCCCCAGTCTGGGGCTCCCAAAGACCACTGGTGGCCCTGCAGAATGAAATGGCTCTCCTGTGGGTGCTGTGTGCCTCCTCTCCGAACGGCCCTGAGAGTACTCTAGCTGGTAGGGCCTCTTCCATCCGCTGTTAGTGTCTTCGCGCGGTCGGGTTGGTCTCCTCGTAAGCCATGGCTACCTCAACCACACGAGAGGAAGTGGGCATCTTTAGGGGTTTGACATACCCCTGAATAGCAGGTCGGAGCCCCTCAATAAACCTCCACAAGCTCTCCTCCTCAGTAGACATAGCTGTCGGGGTGAAACGTGACATCTCCAGAAAATGCATGCGGTACACGCTAACCATCAATGTCCCCTGGCAGAGAGTGTGGAACTCCCTCCTCCTCTGGTCCTGCAAGGTCTGCGAAAGGTACTTCTCGTAGAAGAGAGCCACGAATTGGTCCCACGTCGACTCTCTCCCTTCCTGACCTCTAACTGCTTACCACCACCTGTGTGCTGCGCTCTCTAGCTAGTACGTGGCAAAGGGCGAAGGGTGTCAAACACCTTCTCTATCTACTCCAGCCAGTCCTCTACCTTAGACAGGTCCTCATCTCCCTTGAAGTAGGGGGCTTCAGCTTCCGGAACTGTTCGAAAAGCTCGTGGTGTAGTTGCAGTGGGGGAACGAGCATGCCTCCAGGCAAGGTGGGCTCGTTCTCAGAAGTGTCAGAGTGTGGTGGGGTTGGTGGAGGATCACCCCCTCCCCCTCCTACTCGTTCGGCGCTGCGACGATCTCTCTATCCCACTAAGGACTCCCCCTCCACGTCCTCAGGGAGAGGTAACCGTGGAGGCTAGTGGAGCTCCTCTAGCACGATGTCTCTGATAATCTGGGTGAAATCCTGGGCCTGAACACTTGGGAGGAGAGGTGGGTCAACTGGTGCCTCAGGTCCGACACTTCCACCCCATTGACCTCGTCCACGGCCACGACCACAGCTTGCCTCAGGAACTCCCTGATGAGGATCTCCTGCAAGGAGACGCAAGAGATAGAACAAGAGTGTTAACAATATCGGATTACATTGAGAAAACACTCTGAAACGAATTCAAAAAGATACATTGTGGTGGCTATCCTAGTTATATGCACGTGAGTGGTCATTCTCAGACCAATTGGTTCATTTCATGGGACAACCTTGCTCTGATACCATCTTGTTATGACCTGATTCCCAGATCCCTATAGGACACGAGACCAGCTTGCCTCGACTAATCCCAAGACCTAGTTGTCCAACGGGAAATAACCACAAGTAGGAAAATAAGCCACATCCACACATACAATATAACTAAGTAGAAGGAAAGAACAAAGCAATAAACAAAAGTAGAACAACTGTCTCAAAAATAGAACATGCCACCACAACAACAACAGAAAATTGCAATTAAACAGAAAGTAATAGGAATAGTAAAATATGTGTCCATTACTCACTACAACCGTAGAGAAAATGAAAGAGCTGAAAGAACGACTACGGCTGGGCTCAGCTGGCCAAGCGCCCTCTGCAGCCAGAAACTCGGCCTGCTCAACTCCTGGTCCTGAACAGGGTTTGAAGAGACAGAGTCAGTGAACGCTGAGTAGAGTGGTATTTATATTATCTATGTACAAGTAAAGTAAAAGCAACAAGCAGGTTTATTTCTCATTTTTATTTATTTCATTTGTGTGTTTCTGGTTCATCTATTTCTCAAAGTATCTAGGTATTTCTTGATCTTGCATGTTCCTCGTGGGAACGATCTTGATTGCAGTCTTTTCCGTAGAATAGAAGGTACACGTGGTGCTCTCCTGGTCAGGAGAGTCTCCCATGGTAGTCCTACACCCATTCAACCACCTTAAGGTCACTATCGAAATGTAGCAGAGACTACGGCACGTGTGATAAGTGCACGGGTAGCTACCTCGCACTGACACGCAGTCAGTCATTTCCGCTAGCGGGTACACGAAAAGTACAGCATTGAATAGTATAGGGCCTTGCCCTCTTAGAACAAGGGTCTCGTCCCTTAGTACCAAACAGGGGTCTTGCCCCTCCATAGTCTATGTACCCTCGTCTAACTACCCTGATTTGCCCAAAGGGCCTAACAAAGTCGGTGTAGGGTGACTAGCTAAACCCCGGGCCCTGTGGGGTGGCTAGCTCCCTCCCTACACTAGTAGCATGCCTCGGTACCACGTACGCGAGGGCCAACAGGAGTCGGTGTAGAGTGTCCAATTCTAACCCTAGGTCTCAACCCAAGGGAGGCTAGCTCCGCTCTACACAAAAAAGGGATAGTTGCTCTCCTTAGTACTGCATACACGAGGGCCAGCATACCTCCTGTCTACATTCCAGATTCCTTTCATACATAGGACTTCTACTCCTAATTCCCCGTAGGGTTAATGCTCATATTCATCTCATTTATCCATATTCAGATCTCATGTTTCCATAACTCGTTCCTTATCCATGTACAGGTAGCTAGTGTTTTCATGATTCAGTTCTCAATCATAAACATGCAACTTGTGGTTTCACAGTTCAATTTCTCATTTACATACAGGCAGCTCGTATTTTAACATGCATCTCGTAATTATATTAAAAGCATTTGCTAGCAATTTATTTTAACCATGCATTCAAGTAAATAGGACAGCTTAAATAGGCTCATTCATTTCTACCCTAGGGTTCATTCCACATCCTAGAGTTCAATCCAATTATTCAAACCAAGTACATTCTTATTTAAATATTAGTGGCTGAATTAAATCACTCTACCGAGTATCACAGGAGGAATGGGGGCCTGCACCGCAGATCTTGTCATCTCCGCAGGCCCCGAACACGCTACCGGCTAGTAACCTGTACCAATGATCAATGTACTTTAGATGAGCTCAAAACAGTAGATACTCAACATGAACATGTAGAGGAACTCGAGTGGGAAACAGTGGTACTTCGTTTGTGGAAATTCAATTTCGTTTGGGACTTAAACAGGCCAAAAACACGGTTAATGACCAAAATCAGATGTCTGGGACTAGTCCCAGATGTCTTAAAAGATGTCAGAACTCTCCTTACTTTTCTTGTGGTTGATTCAGATGTCCAGACTCTCTCTGCGACCGTCTGGGGGTAGCTCCAGACGTCGGATAAGGCCTTTGGTTGTCTGGAAGTACCTTTGAACGTATGGAGATGTGATCAGACGTCCAAAAGTACTTGGGAAAGCACACCGCGTGCCTTCCCAAAGCCTGCACCTGCATACGAGTACCTGCAGACACAACGATCAGTCGACATCCCCTGCGCTACGATCTGTATGGCAGAAAAGTAGCGTAAGAAGATACGTACCTCGCGTGATACGTGCTTTCAGATGTCCGGTTTCAACTTCGGACGTCCTGGTGCCTCGCCAGCCGTCTGGATGTCACGTAAGATGTCTGATACTAGAAAAATTCCAGTACCAGAACCTCCTCGCAGTTTGCCCCACTCGTACCTCTGCCCGCAGTGGCAGCTCCAACAGCTGTAGGAGCTTGAGGAGCTCCTTGTCGGCGTCCTCCTCTCTCGCGCGAGCTACTCCTCGAGCTCCACCGAGCTCCCACGGTCGTCTCCCTCCTCCCCTGCTTTCACTCCCTCACACTCTCTCGCTCTTGCTCTTCTCCGTTCTCCCTCGTCGGCTCCTCTCTTCCTCGTCGCGGGTGCAGCAGCAGGGATGGGAGGCTGGAGGGCGCAGCTGTGGCAAGGAAAAGGTGGAGGTGGCTTGAGTGGTGTGAGGGGGTGAGAAGAAGTGGTGAGGGGTTTATATAGGAGGGGAGTTAGGGTTTGGGTGAGGGGGTGAAGGAGAGAGAGCAGGTCTCTACGTGTCGCCCACGCGCAGAGTGAAAAGAATATGCTATATTCTTCTACTTTCGAACGTCCGGACATATGTCTAGATGTCTGGATAGACGTCTGACTGACAGTACATATGTCTTATTCGACTAGAAAGGCAACGGGCCATTACATCATAACAAACTTAAAGGAAGTTTCATCCCCGAAACTTGAGCTAGCTAGGGTGCGGGAAAAGGAACGTAAAAGCGCATAACAAACTTAAAGAGGACCGAAGTAGGTCCAAAAAGACATACCCACAAAAAGCTCCAGTTACCGATCTCGCATCACCACCTCAGCTCCCAAGTCACCTTGTCATACCACTAACTTCTCCATAGAACCTTCACCAGTGGTACCTGCTTCCGTATCAGATTCTGGATGGCTCTATCTAGTATCTGTATTGGTCTTTCGGGGTAGGTCAGGTCATCACCCACCTTGATGCTCTCATGGCTTAGAACATGACTGGGATCGGTGACGTACTTCTTGAGGTTAGACACGTGGAACACATCGTGCACTCCAGAAAGCTGGGGAGGAAGGGCAAGCTTGTAAGCAACGGGTCCTACCCTCTCCAGGACCTCAAAGGGCCCCACAAACCTCGATGCAAGCTTCCCTTTCACCCCAAAACACTGCAGGCCCTTCATGGGCAAAACATGGAGAAAGACGTGATCCCCAACCTTGAACTGCACCTCTCTGTGTTTCCGGTTAGCGTAGCTCTTCTTCCTACTCCTGACAATGCGGAGTCATCTGTGAACCTACTCTATCACCTCCTGACTCTGCCGGATCAGTCTGGGATAAACCTCCTACTTGGTCCCCACCTCGACCCAACTCAAGGGTGCAGTACACCTTTGTTCGTACAGAGCCTCGTAAGGTGCCATGCCGATGCTCGAATGGTAACTATTATTGTATGCAAACTCTGCCAGGGGTAAATGCTCCTCCTAGGAGCCTCTCCAGTATAGTACACAGGTGTGCAAAAGGTCCTCAAGTGTCTGTGTGGTGCGCTTTGACTGTTTGACCGTTTGGGGTTGGTAAGCGGTACTAAACCTCAAATGTGTCCCCAAGGCTTGCTGAAACTCAGCCCAGAACTGGGAAGTAAAATGAGTATCCCTGTCGAATACGATCTCACGTGGAACTCCATGCAGGTGCACTATATCTCTAATGTATCTCTCTGCTAACTATGCTGATTCAAAGGTGACTCGGATCGGCAGAAAATGTGTCATCTTCGTCAACCTATCTACTATCACCCAGACTACGTCGTGTTCCCGCTGGGTAATTGGTAGACCCACCACCAAGTCCATGGTGATGCTCTCCCACTTCCACTCTGGCACAGGAAGTGGCTGCAATGGCCCTGCAGGCCTCTGATGCTCGACCTTCACCTACTGGCATACCAAACACTACTGCACAAACTCACCAACATCCCACTTCATCCCCCTCCACCAAAAGTCGCATCGTAAATCATGTTACATCTTTGTGTTCCCGGAATGTATGGTGAACCTGGACCCGTGCGCCGTAGCCAGGAGCTCTCTCAACAACTCCTCGTCCCTAGAAATGCATAAGCATCCCTTCATGTGCAGTATCTCGTCTGAGAAGGAAAAGTCTCTTGGGTCCCCTGTCAACACCCTATCTCGTAGCGTCTGTAAGTACAGATCTATCATCTGCCTTGCGATGATGCGGTCTATCAGCTCTGGTCGTGTCTGCTGCGTCACTGTCACTTTCCCACTATACCCTTGTGACTCCCGGGGTCGCCAACTACCCAACTCCATGAGTCTCCAACTCTGTGCTTGTAAACTAACCAAGTCAGTGGGTGCCTTCTGGGTCAAGGCGTCAGCCACCAAATTGGCCTTCCCTAGGTGGTAGGAGATACTGCAGTCGTAGTCCTTCAGGAGCTCTAACCGTCTCTATCTCACATTAATCTCCTTTTGGTCAAACAAGTACCTGAGGCTCTTATGATATGCAAAAATCTTGAAAGTCTCACCGTAAAGGTAGTGCCTCCATGTCTTTAGCGCGAAGACAACTGCTACTAGCTCTAAGTCATGGGTAGGGTAGCTATGCTCATGGGGCTTCAGTTGTCGCGAAGCGTAAGAGACAACGTGACCCCTCTACATGAGCACACCCCCTAACCCCTGCAACGAAGCATCGATGTAAACCACGAAACTACCACTGCTGTCTGGGATGGTAAGTACAGGAGTTGAAGTCAGTCTCTCCTTCAACTCCTGAAAACACTCCTCGCACTCATTTGTCCAGGCAAAGGGCACGTCTTTCCGGATCAGCTAGGTCATGGGATGCGCAATCTGAGAGAATCCTCTGATAAACCGCCGGTAATAACTTGCCAGGCCCAAAAGGTGCGTATCTTTGTCACTGTGTGTGGCCTCTCCCACTTGAGTATGGCCTCTACCTTGGCTGGATCCACAGCCAATCCATTCCCTGAAATCACGTGGCCCAAGAAAGCCACTTGCCTCAACCAAAACTAGCACTTGCTATACTTGGCATACAGCCTATGTCATCTCAAGGCATCCAGGATCATGTGCAAATGTTGTCCATGTTGCGCCTGATCCTGTGAGTAAACAATACGTTGTCGATGAACACCACCACAAACTGGTTTAAGTACGGCCTGAAAACATAGTTCATCAAATCCATAATGGCAGTAGGGGCGTTGGTCTGCCCAAACATTATGACCAAGAACTTATAGTGCCCGTACCGAGTACGAAAAGCGGTCTTGGAGATGTCGGTCTCCCTGATCCTTAGCTGGTGGTAACCTGACCTCAGATCTATCTTAGAGAACACTGTGGCATCTCGCAACTGGTCGAAGAGGTCGTCAATCCTCGGCAGCGGATACTTGTCCTTGATGGTGACCTTATTCAGCCATCGGTTGTCGACACAAAGTTGTAGGGTACTGTCCTTCTTCGTCACAAACAGCACAGGGGCTCCCCACAGGGACGCATTGGGCCTCACAAAGCCCTTCTCCAACAAGTCCTGTAGCTGTGACTTGAGCTCTCACAACTCAAGCGGTGCCATCCAGTATGGTGCAGTAGAAATGGGGTTGGTCCTCGATACTAGTGAGATCTCAAACTCGAACTCACGCTCAGGCGGTAGTCCTGGCAGCTCCTCTGGAAAAACGTAGGCGTACTCACAGACCACCGGGATACTCTGAAAGTCAGCCACTAGGCTAGGCTCTGTCGCTACGTAGGCCAAAAAGCCCTCACACCCCTGGCTCAAAAGCCTGGCTACCCGAAGCGCGGAGATGCATCTGAAACCTTCGTCCACCGGTTGTTCGTGAAACTCAAAGGGAGGCAACTCCGGTATGGAGAAGATGATCTTCCTCCTGAAATAGTCCACCAGGGCATGATAGGTGGATAGCCAGTCCATCCCTAGGATCACGCCAAAGTCCTCCATTTGAATCACAATCAGGTCAGCGGGGAAGCTGTGTCCCCCTATACTGACCTTGCAGTCCGTGTGGACCTCCTCAGCTACAAACAACTGGCCAATTGGGCCTCTGATCACAAACGGATACTCTAACAGTACACTGCCCTGCCTCAAAATCGTAGTGATGAAGGAGTGTGTGGCGCCCGAATTAAAAGTACGTACACTAATATGCCAGAAACAGTAACCATACCTGCCAACACTGAACCCGAAGCCCTGGCATCACTGTGTGTCAGGGCATTGATACGCCCTCAGCTCTCAATGCAGACAAAGCAGCTACACTCTAGGTCGGGCGAGCAGCAGCTGGTCGGTACCATTCTTGTGATTGCTGTCCTCCCCCACGTGCTTGGTGACCACGACCACTAGCTCAGCCTCCAGTGCTCGGAGCGGGGAGCATCTGCTGTGCTCCGACCCTAGATGGGCAGTCCCTCCTGATGTGGCCTGGCTGGCCACACTGGTAGCAGAGGGGTACACAACCTCCTCCCTCCGTAGGTCCCTACTGGCGGCTGGGCGGGGTTTCGGTGCTGGCAATTGGCCCCTTTTTGGGGCCCCCAAAGGCCATTGGTGGCCCCACAGAACGAGACAGCTCTCCTACAGGCACTGTGTACATCCTCTCCTGATGGCCCTAAGAGTACTTTGCCTGGTAGGGCCTCTTCCATTCGCTGTCAGTGTCTCGCACGGCTGGGTTGGTCTCCTTGTAAGTCATGGCCACCTGAACCACATGAGAGAAAGGAGGCAGCTTCAGGGGTTTGACATACCCCCGTATAGCAGGTCGGAGCCCCTCAATAAACCTCCACAAGCGCTCCTCCTTAGTAGACACAGCTGTCGGGGTGAAACATGACAGCTCTAGAAAATGCGTGCGGTACGCGCTAACCATCAATGTCCCCTAGCAGAGAGTGTGGAACTCCTGCCTCTTCTGGTCCTGCTAGGTTTGCGGAAAGTACTGCTCGCAGAAGAGAGCTACGAACTGGTCCCATGTTGGCTCTCTCCCTTCCTAGTCTCTAACTACCCTCCACCACCTATGTGCTGTGCTCTCTAGCTGGTATGTGGCAAAGGCCATGCGGCACTCCGTGGGAGGGCGAAGGGTGTCGAACACCTTCTCTATCTACTCCAGCCAGTCCTCTTCCTCGGACGGGTCCTCATCCCCCTTGAAGGAGGGGGGCTTCAGCTTTCGGAACTGTCCGAAAAGCTCGTGGTGTAGCTGCAGTGAGGGAATGGGCACGCCTCTAGGCAAGGTGGGCTTATACACAGAAGTGTTAGAGTGTGGTGGGGGTGGTGGAGGATCCCCCCTCCCCCTCCTGCTCGTTCGACGCTGCGACGGTCTCTCTATCCCAATGAGGACTCCCCCTCCATGTCCTCAGGGGGAGGTGCCCGTGGAGGCTGGTGGAGCTCCTCTCGCATGATGTCTCTGATCAGCTGGGTGAGATCCTGGGCCTGAACACCTGGGAGGAGAGGTATTTCAACTGGTGCCTTAGGTCCGACATGTCCGCCCCATCGACCTCATCCACGGCCACGACCACGGCCTGCCTCGGGAACTCCCCAACGAGGCATCTCCTGCAAGGAGACACAAGAGATAGAACAAGAGTGTCAACGATACCGGATTACATCGTGAAAAGATTAGGAAACGAATCTCAAAGAGATAAGTTGTGGTGGCTATCCTAGTTACATGCATGTAAGTGGTTATTCTCTGACCAATTGGTTCATTTCACGGGATGACCATGCTCTGATACCATCTTGTTATGACCCGGTTCCTGGATCCCTACAGGACCCGAGATCGGCTCGCCTTGACTAATCCCAAGACCTAGTCATCCAATGAGAAATAACCAAAAGTAGGAAAATAAACCACATCCACACATGCAATATAACTAAGCAAAAGGAAAGAATAAAGTAGTAAATAAAAGTAGAACAATTGTCTCAAAAATAGAACGTGCCACCACAACAACAATAAAAAAAGAAAAGGAAATAGAAAGTAACAGGAACAGTAAAATATGTATCCATTACTCACTACAGCAGTAGAGAAAACAAAAGAGTTGAAAGAATGACTATGGCTGGGCTTGACTGGGCCCAACACCCTCTGCAGCCGGAAACTCGGGCTGCTCAACTCTTGGTCCTGAATAAGGTTACGAAAAGACAGAGTCATCGAACGTTTAGTAGAGTGGTGTTTATATTATCTATGTACAAGTAAAGTAAAAGCAACAAGCAGGTTCATTTCTCATCTTTATTTATCTCATTTGTGTGTTTTTGGTTCATCTATTTCTCAAAGTATTCAGGTATTTCTTGATCTTGCATGTTCCTCGTGGGAACGATCTTGATTGCAGTCTTTTCTATAAAGTAGAAGGTACATGTGGTGCTCTCTTGGCTGGGAGAGTCCCCCGTGGTAGTACTACACCCAGTTAACCACCTTGAGGTCACTGTTGAGATGAAGCAATGACTATGGCACGCGTGATAAGCGCACGGATAGCCACCTAGCACTGACACGTGGTCAGTCATTTCCGCTAGCAGGTACGCCCAAAGTACAACACAGAACAGTATATGGCCTTGCCCTCTCAGAATAGGGGTCTCACCCTTCCACAATCCGCGTACCCTCGTCTGACTACCCTGGTTTGCCCAAAGGGCATAATAAAGTCTGTGTAAGGTGGCTAGCTGAACCCCGGGCCCCATGGGGTGGCTAGCTCCCTCTCTACACTAGTAGCATGCCTCAGTGCCACATACGCGAGGGCCAACAGGAGTCATTTTACAGTGGCCAATCCTAACCCTGAGTCTCAACCCAAGGGAGGTTAGCTCTACTCTACACTAAAAAGGGACAGTTGCTCTCCTTGGTATCGCGTACACAAGGGCCAGCACACTTCCCATCTACATTCTAGATTCCTTTCATACATAGTAGTTCTACTCCTAATTCCCTGTAGGGTTCATGCTCATATTCATCTCATTTATCCATATTCAGATCTCATGTTTCCATAACTCGTTCCTCATCCATGTATAGGCAGCTCGTGTTTTCATGATTCATTTCTCAATCATAAACATGCAACTTGTGGTTTCATAGTTCAATTTCTCATTTACATACAGGCAACTCGTATTTTAACATGCATCTCATAATTATATTAAAAGCATTTGCTAGCAATTTATTTTAACCATGCATTCAAGCAAATAGGATAGCTCAAACAGGCTCATGCATTTCTACCCTTGGGTTCATTCCACATCCTAGAGTTCAATCCAATTATTCCAACCAAGTACATTCTTATTTAAATATTAACAACTGAATTAAACCACTCTATTGGGTATCACGGGAGGAATGGGGGCCTGCACCGCAAATCTTGTCATCTTTGTGGGCCTCGAACACACCATCGGCTTGTAACCTATACCAGCGACCAATGTACATTAGACGAGCTCAAAATAGTAGATACTCAACACAAACACGTAGAGGAACTCAAGTGGGAAATAGCGTGATCGCGTTTTTGCGTGGTTTGTTAAATTAGGGTTTTAAGTCGTTGCAACGCACAAAGATGGATTCTCTTTTAAATTTATATTCTTAGATAGTGGGGTATCTAGGGTCGTCCAAGGAGGCAAGTTTGTAAAAATTAAATCTCTTGCTTGGAAAATAAATCTCAGCTTTCTTTTTGGTCTTTTTGAATATATAGTTTTTATGATTTTTGAAATAAAGGCAACATGCAAGTTTTTGTTGAAAGTTAGAAAACAACTAATAAGAAACCTACCCTAAGGTGACAGGTAGGGCCTCTCCTTAAGCTCACCCTAGGCACGTGGAGGCCTAGAATAATTAGGGAGAGGGAGTGAAACAATTGCTAGGCAAAATTTGTAACAAGCTATGCAACAGAAATTGAAAGAAGGCAATTTGACTTAAATCAAAATTGTGCACACAAAACCTATAGAGGAATGCTTCTACTCTACTTGAAAATACAAGAAAAATAAAACACAAATCCTCTAGATAGATGGTGAAGAAGAGGCTTCTTGCTCCAAGCCAAGTAGCTCCTTGACTTGAAAAGACAACTCCTTCTCCTTGGCATGAGATGCTCCTCCAAATGATGTCCTCCAAGGTGGTAGCTTGATGTCCACCCTAGATTCTTCTCCTTTGCCTGGCCGTCCTCCTTGAAGTAGAATGCTCCTCCTCCTTGGCGTGGCCCAAGTTGAAGAAAGTGGGGAGAAGGCACCAAAGGGGCTGGTGATGTGCCCCCTTAATCTTCTCTATTCCTTCTTCTTGGCCGTAGGTATAGGTGGATGTAGGTGGAAGTAAACACTAATGGAGGATGGGAATTATGTGGTGGTAGGGTAGGGTATTTATAGGATAGGAAGGGGGGTGGTTATGGTGTTTTTTTGGAGGGAAAAATGGGAGGGAAATGAAGAGGTGCCTTGGTTTTCCCTCCAAAATTACCTTCTAGAAGGCAATTTTAGGGGGAAAAAATAGAGGGTGGAGATGGGTTTTGCTGGTGGATGTAGGGTGGTGATGGAAGGGATAGTTGGCACCAAAAGAAAGTAGGAGTAGGTGGTCTTTCTGCCAGAGCATAGGTAGTAGGGTAGTAGGTTTTGGTGCCGTGGAGGTGGACTAGCTAAGTTAAGCAGCATAGCTATCTTAGCTAGTAGGGAGTAGAGTTGGAGGCATTTGGAGCTAGGGTTTTCAGGGGGAAGAGTTGGAGGTAGTCATCTTGAGTTGCACTAGAGCTGGTGGCTACTGAAGAGAGGTATAAGGAGCTACCTTAGCTGGCTTGGCTTGCTAGTTCTTTGCTAGCTACTAAGCCAAGCTAAAGTAAGCTGGCTTTTGCTGAAAGGAGCTGAGGTGAGCTGGGTCTAATGCTCCTGGGGAGGATCAAGCTAGGTGAGGCAGCTAAGGTAGCTTAGCTCAACTGAGTTGAGCTAATTTGAGTCCCCGAGAGTTGTACTTGAGCTTCCTAAGCTAGAATGAAGTCATCTTCAGCTAGCCAGAGTTGAGTGGAGCTAGATGTAGCTTGACCTGAGTTGGGGTGAACTCCAGTCAACTCAGCTGAGCTAGCTAGAGCTCCCTATGGACTAATGGGAGCTGAGATGAGCTAGACTCAGCTAAGTTGAGCTGGATCTGAGCTAACCTGAGCTAGGGTAAGCTAAGATGAGCTCTCTGTTGGTGCTAGAGCACCACGATCATTTGTTTTGATGATAACAAAACACGTGTTATTTAACATTTGCAATTTGAGTCCTAGATTTCAGGTCAATTGCAAATGTAGACGTGCTTAAACGGAGTTCGAGCTCGCATCCAGGACGGATTGGAGGAGCTTGACGGAAAACAGAGGAGGTTCGCGTGGAGCGACAGATTGAAGATAGAAGACAAGAAGAATAGGATAGATTCTTTTTAATCCTTTCTTGTATCTCTTGTCTTTATTTTCTTGCTCTTTTTATTTTTCTTAGAATATTATGTTAAAGAGCCTCAAAGTACCCTAACAGTAGTCCTAGGAACACTGGCACAACCCTAGGATACTTAGGTTTTCTGTAGAATACTTAGAAAACCAATATAGGGCTCAAACAACATTTCCAGACGTCTAATTCCAAAATCAGACGTCTGATAAAGTATTTTAAGACGTCTGACTGTTGTTTCAGACGTCTGATAACTGTTAGGCTGGACATAGTTAGTTCTGTCTGATGAAATCAGACGTCCATACCTTAGACCAGACGTCTTAGGAGACGTCTGATGGACTTGCCAGACATCCAGATAGTTGATCGTTGGCTAGCTTAGCAGGCACTGCAAATTATGACTGTTAGAGCCTTATCAGACGTCCTTAGGCCTTTCCAGACGTCTGATAAATGACCGTTTTGCCTCGGCTGACCCAAAATCTCTTCTCAGAGATTTTCTAGCCGTTGCAACGTTTGGAAAATCCATTCCCACAGAAAAAGTAGGTTTCCAGATGTCCAGACATAGTGCCAGACGTCCTATATGTCGTCTGATGGACTTGCGCAAAAACCCTGTTTAGATCTGATCCAAGTCAGGAAGAGACTCGCCCCAAATCAGATGTCTGACCTTGAAATCAGACGTCTTAAAGTGGTCTTCCAGACGTCTGATTCCAGAATTAGACGTCTGATAAGCCTGTCAGAACAATGATTGTTCCTGATTTCGGGTTGATTCTCTTGGGCTTTGTTCCCAACGGCTATAGAACCTTTCCTAAGCCTTCCAAAGCCTTCCTAAGGCCTCTATAAATAGAGGGGAGCCTTTGACACACCAAGATACACAAAGAGAAACACTAAGACACACCTAGATACACAATACACACTTGGATACACTTAGCTACACACTTTCACACTCTTTTGTGTCCAAAAAAAGACTCTCTTGCTCTCCAAGCCCTAGCTCCATTCTCTTGAGAGCATCAAGCCTTTGCGCACTCGCTCTCCCGCCGTTGTTCACGAGAGCGACATTGCGCCATCGCGTGGCTCACGCATCGCGTCATCAACTCGACACACTCCTTGCAAAGGGGAGTTTCCTATTTCCTATAGAAGCTAGGTTTAAATTCCTTTGTTGGCTCTATAGGATTACTTGTTTTATTTTATCTTTGTCTTTTGGTTGGGTATTCGCTTTGCGAATTCCCGTCTCCTTCGTGGGACAAAATCCTTCTCGTGGAGAGAAGGGGTTGAGGAACGCTACCCTCGTACTTGTAGCGTGGTTGTACTGAGGTTGAATCACCCTCGTTTTAAAGTGATTCGATTAGTGGATTTGATCAACTAGGTTGATCGGAAAATCCTAACTCGAGAGGGTTAGGTGGTGGTTTTCACCCGATTTGGGTTTCCACCTAAAAACAATTGTGTACATTGTGTGATTGGTTTTCTTTGGTGAGATTGCTTTATATTTCAATTCCGCATTTTATTATGTCACACTGATCTCACCTCCTCCAAGCCCGAACTTTCATTTGGTATCAAAGCAGGTTCTTGCGAGTTCGGAGTAACACCCAGCAAGAAGATCATGGAGGGAAGCTGTTCCACAAGCAGGATTTCAGAGGGGCAGTCCACAACCCGTCTGCCGTTCTTCGACGGGGGCAACTACCCCTACTGGAAGTTGCGGATGAAGACCTGGCTTCAAGCCACCGGCTTCACGATCTGGGCTAGATGCGAGACGCCATTTGAGATCCCAGAAAAACCCGCGGGAGGCTACTCGCAGCAACAAATCCGTGAGCTCTCTTTAAACGCAAAGACCATGAAGGCCCTTTACTGCGCGCTCAGCTCGGAGGAGTTCAACAGAATCTCGCAATGTGCCACCGCATACGAGATCTGGCACACACTTGAGGTAACTCACGAAGGTACCTCTAAGGTAAAAACTTCTAAACTCAATTTACTTTCACAAGAATTTGAGGCTTTTTCTATGAAATCTAACGAAACTTTAAGTGAGATGAACACTAGGTTCACTCTCATAGTAAACAATTTAAAAGCTTTAGGGAAGACCTTCATCAAGGGGGAGATTCAAGGGAAGCTTCTTCGTTCCCTTGGACTGGAGTGGGAACAGAAAGTCACCGCCATCGAGGAGGCGAACGAAGTAGAGGAGCTCAACATGGAAGATCTCCTAGGCAATCTAATGGCCTACGAGACAAAGTTAAAGCAGAAGAAGAAGGATACACCGGAGCCCAAACTGAAGAAGACTCTCACCTTCAGAGCTGCGTCGGATAGCGAGGTAAGTTTCGACAATGAAGACTTTAGAATTTTACTTAAAAATTTTTCCAAGTTTTGTAGGGAATTAAAGAAAGAGAAAAAGGAGAAAAAGGAAAGCCCGAGACGTTGCTACCACTGCAACGAGAAAGGGCACCTACGACAAGAGTGCCCTCTTCTCAAAAAGGAGAAGAAAAAGGAAAAGGAAAAGAAATCTAAGAAGAAGGCGTTCCAAGCCACTTGGGACGATTCCAGCTCCGAGGAAGAAAAAGAAAAAGAAGAAACCGCTTGCTTTGGTTTCATTGCCATAGGAAGCAATAGCGACAGCGAAAGCGGAAGCGACTCAGACAATGAGGTAAGTTATGATTTACAAGAAGCTTTTAATGAACTATTTGAGCTTAGTAAATCATTAAAAATAGAAAACAAAAGCATGAAAAAGAATCTTAGTTTTCTTAAATCTGAAAATGATAGGTTAGAAATAAAACTTAAGGACATAGAAACTAGTCCTAAGGATAATAACCTGTTATTAGAAAATAATAACCTCATCAATGAAAATAATAAATTGATTGAAGAAAATGATAGTTTAAAATTAGAAATTTCTCACTTACAGACTAAGATGCACACTATAGAAAAAGAAATTTCATGTCTTAGGGAAAACTCTAACAAACTAATCAACAAAGTAGATGATTTATATAGCCCTAAGATTGAGAAAGGATCTCCATCAAGGAGACCCGCTAACAGATCCGGATCCAAGCTCACTTGGATACCGAAGAAAAAATTAGAATCTTGTTTTGTAGGGTTCAGGGATAATTACAACACAAAGGACTGGACCTACAAGCTTAAGGCTGGTCAACTCAAGTTGGGAGAACCAAGGAGTAGACCAAGGAGGAGAACAAGAAGACCGACGAGACGGCGAACAAACGACGGATCCGCCGCACGTCGACCACCAGAGTGGAGACCGGCACCAATGCCCGGGCCTCCAAGCTACGGATGGGAGCCCCATCCGATGTGGCATCCACCACCACCATTCGGGCCATTTTATTGGCCATGGTAGGTGAGGTAAAATTTTTAACCCTAACTTTTTATAAGCATTTAGATAGGGGGAGTTAAAAAATGATGAGCTAATTGCCAATTTTTAAGGGGGAGATGCAAGTTAGCTAAATTTCCTTTAGTAAGGGGGAGAAAAATAATAGCTATCTTGTTGTTACAAAAAGGGGGAGAATATCACCTTTGTTAAAATAAATTTATAGAAGAGCATGTTTTAAGGGGGAGTTATATGAAATGTAAAACCAATTAAACCTTTTTGATAATGTCAAAAAGGGGGAGGTTTTTCTGATAATTAGTTCTGTCTGATGAAATCAGACGTCCATACCTTAGACTAGACGTCTTAGGAGACGTTTGATGGACTTGCCAGACGTCCAGATAGTGGACCGTTGGCTAGCTTAGCAGGCACTGCAGATTATGACCGTTAGAGCCTTATCAGACGTCCTTAGGCCTTTCCAGACGTCTGATAAATGACCGTTTTGCCTCGGCTGACCCAAAATCTCTTTTCAGAGATTTTCTAGCCGTTGCAACGTTTGGAAAATCCATTCCCACAGAAAAAGTAGGTTTCCAGACGTCCAGACATAGTGCCAGATGTCCTATATGTCGTCTGATGGACTTGCGCAAAAACCCTGTTTAGATCTGATCCAAGTCAGGAAGAGACTCGCCCCAAATCAGACATCTGACCTTGAAATCAGACGTCTTAAAGTGGTCTTACAGACGTCTGATTCCAGAATTAGACGTCTGATAAGCCTGTCAGAACAATGATTGTTCCTGATTTCGGGTTGATTCTCTTGGGCTTTGTTCCCAACGGCTATAGAACCTTTCCTAAGCCTTCCAAAGCCTTCCTAAGGCCTCTATAAATAGAGGGGAGCCTTTGACACACCAAGATACACAAAGAGAAACACTAAGACACACCTAGATACACAATACACACTTGGATACACTTAGCTACACACTTTCACACTCTTTTGTGTCCATAAAAAGACTCTCTTGCTCTCTAAGCCCTAGCTCCATTCTCTTGAGAGCATCAAGCCTTTGCGCACTCGCTCTCCCGCCGTTGTTCACGAGAGCGTCATTGCGCCATCGCGTGGCTCACGCACCGCGTCATCAACTCGACGCACTCCTTACAAAGGGGAGTTTCCTATTTCCTATAGAAGCTAGGTTTAAATTCCTTTGTTGGCTCTATAGGATTACTTGTTTTATTTTATCTTTGTCTTTTGGTTGGGTATTCGCTTTGCGAATTCCCGTCTCCTTCGTGGGACAAAATCCTTCTCGTGGAGAGAAGGGGTTGAGGAACGCTACCCTCGTACTTGTAGCGTGGTTGTACTGAGGTTGAATCACCCTCATTTTAAAGTGATTCGGTTAGTGGATTTGATCAACTAGGTTGATCGGAAAATCCTAACTCGAGAGGGTTAGGTGGTGGTTTTCACCCGATTTGGGTTTCCACCTAAAAAGAATTGTGTACATTGTGTGATTGGCTTTCTTTGGTGAGATTGCTTTATATTTCAATTCCACATTTTATTACGTCACACTGATCTCACCCCCTCCAAGCCCGAACTTTCACTCTCTTGAGCTGCTATTCAGTTGAGGTGAGCTGAATGGAGCTAAGATGAGCTAACCCTTGTTCAAGTGAGTTGGAATCCAGTTATGGTGAGCTGGATCAAGATGAGTTTCAGTTAGTCTGAGCTTCTTCTTCACCAGTTGCCTTCCTAAGTGCTAGGGTTTTGGAGTTCTGACAATCTATATATCCCTGACACTAACAAAAATACATTAAAAAGACAATAAAAAGTGCAATCCATGCCTAATCTAATTGATGCCTAAATACAGCCCAAAAACCCATTTGCAGAGCATAATCCTAAGATCTAGGTTTATTTTAATGCATAAAAATGATGATAAACTGGCGTTTAGCACACCCCCATGCTTATCTTTTGCTAATCTCTTAGCAAAACTTAAATTTTTACAAAATGGAATTTTTACGAAATGTAATTTTTTTTCAACTTTTAAGGAAAAAAGATTAAGGGACCTTGGTTGATCTAAACATAGGAGGCACGGGATTTGTTAAGGATAAACATCGGGATTTGTTTTTGGATCCAGCCATTAGACAAAATGGGATCAATATATCCTTCAATAAATTCACAAATTAACTGCTTGTTAATTCAGATGACTTGAAATTTTTGTTTTTTATGATTTTTCTAGCTCATGAATCTGATTCACAACTTTCAAAATCCTTTAAAACCTTATGTCCGTGCTTGTGAAAAGCTAACATTTATAGGGACGTGTTTATTTATTTATTATTATTATTTTTTTTTCTCCCCCATGCTTATTTTTAGCTTAGTCTTACAACAAATGTGTCGGGATCATCATTCCTGTTACCAATCCTCGAGGGGACTCTGGCACCAGTACTTCGGGATAGCACTATCCATGGCACCACCCAGGAGCTCACAACCCCAAAACACAATGCGATGTAAAGGGGCGCTCCAAGCAAACTCAAGCTCTTGCTCTGACACTATAGGTAGAGCACCATCCAAGACACTTGAGCTGCTAAAATGCACTTTAATGCTCCAACTAAAGGTATGAAATATAGATATGGAGCAGCGCCGAGGTGGTAACATGCTGACATCGCATCCTCAAAGGAGGCATTTTCCTCCTTCTTGGAGGTGGGAACTCAAACCAATGATCTGCTTTAGACTTTTACTAAGTCCAAACAAGGGAGTTTTTCTAATTTTTAGTTGTTTTTAAGTGTTGGCTTGTGTGTGAAAATTGACACAAGAAGTTCCTCAAGAAATGCAAGTTTTTGAATCAGAAACTAAGTTAAATACTTTCCACATTACAAAATAGGATCAAGTCACCTGAACTATCATGAGTTCAGGTGGAATTTTTAAAGAAGGATATCTGATCTAGTCTAAAATAGACCCTGAATTCTAATGATCAGATCCACATCCTCATCCTCAGTTTGTTAAAGATTAAATGCCATTGTACCAAAAGTGAGTTTTTCGACCTTAGTCTTAATTTCAAAATTTTTCCTCAAAAAGTTTTCAACATTTTTATTTTTTTGGGTATGCAAGCAGGGAAATAAAATAACTAAAGAAAAATGCATGTTTTTAGGTTTTGAAAATCCTAAATCGATCATCAAATTTTAAAAACACTCCCCATGCTTAAGATATGCAATGTCCTCATGCATTAGGAGGGAAAAGGGATAACCTTAATGAAGAGCGGTTGGGTTTAGGATGGTCAAAACCTAGAAAAAGAAAGAAAGCAGGAAAAATGATGGGTTACCTCCCATCCAGTGCTATCTTTTACGCCATTCAGCCGAGCGTAGTGTGCACGGAAGACGGAAAATCATGTAAAAAGTTGGACACTTGAATGTCTTTAATAAAAGTGTCTTCCTCAAGATCCCTAAAAAGATAAGTGGTAAAGATAAAGGGATCAAAATAAAATAGAGAAATGGAAAAAGGACCCCGGTCTAGCCATGGTTTGAATTGATGATGAAAGCCAAACTCAGGTGGATCAGGTGGTAGGTCCAATAGAAAAGGGAGGGGAAAGGAGTTAGTGAGATGCAGGATGGGTGAAGTTAATGTGGATATTTTTGGTGAAAAATCAGGAAGATGAAAAGGGGGAAAGTCAAACCCTAGTTGATCTGGAAAGTCTTGGACCACATAATTATCCTTAGAATAAGAATCAATAAAATCTAGATCAATAGTGGTCGAAGATGAATGAGATTGGATCAACATAGACTTCTCAAATACTGCTTCCATTTTATTATCAGTGTCCTCAAAAATTTTGTGATTAATGGACCTCTTGGAAGCTTGAAATAAATCTAATGAGAAGGTCTGGTTACTGCAACTTATATTCATTTTCCCAGAATGAGAATTGATATTAGCTGCTGCCATAATCAGAAAAGGTCTTCCAAGGATGACATTAAAGAGAGCCTTAGGTACCTCTATCCTCAACAATTTACTATCCTCAACAGAAAATTTACCAGAAATAGACAATTCCGGGCCTTGATAATACTATCCTCAACAACTTCCGCGGTTGAATGGTAGATCGGTCTTCCAATTGAAATTGAACCTTAATAGGTTTTAAATCACTGAATTGAAATTCCTCAAATAAGATCGGGGGGATGAGATTACCAGACGAACCTAAGTCGAGAGGGGTGTGAAAAAAATGGCGTCAGTTATGACAACTGAGATGAGTGATGTGCCTTGGTCCTTTTTTGTGAAAGGCAGCTTGCTTTGAAAAACTAAGCTGGCTGTATTAGAAAGGAGCAACCTTTCTAGATTCTGATCATGCCTTTGTGAAGTAAATTTTTTAGAGGCATGGGGAGAATCTAAGAAGGGAATATTCCTCTCGACTTGCTCAAATAAGTCGAAAGGATTGTGGTTAGAGGGATCTGATTTTGGATTGTTGGATTGCAGTTTTTGAGAGTGGGAAATAGGGGTTGAATCAGGTGTTTTTGGAATTTCTTTTTCTTCTTCCTTATTGAGGTTAGGGGAGTCAATCTGCATTGGTTGAGAATCAGTTTCATCATTTGAATGTGAAGGCCTTAAATCCATGGTGGTTTCCTCACTCCTCAAAGTCTCTGCATACGTAGCTTGGTGATCACTAGGAGGAGGTTGGGGGGCCAGATGTTGATAGAAACTGGGTTGGTGCTGCGATATTGGGTTAATAGGAGGCTGAACCATGTGGTTCTAATGTTGGTATCCACCTGGGTGTTGGTTCCTGTGATTAATAAAGTTTGGTGTGGGTTGGGATGGTGAGTGTCCTGCAGGTCTTTGAGTCGGAATATCCCCTATTTGATCATTGAGATTGTTAATAAGATGGGTTGTTTCCTTTGTTTTTCTTTGTAACTCCTACAGGGTTTTTATCATTTGGGCATTAATGTCTTCTTGAGATTGCCCAGATTGATAAGTCTGATTTGAACCATACCCACCAAACGGGTTCTGTTGTTGGTGTGGAACCGGATTGGTCTAGGAGTGAGTCGGATAATTCCCCCCATTAGAGGAATTTTTCAATTTCTCCTGGAAAGTAGGGACATTTTGGGTGGGGTGATGATTGGGATAAATATAATTCCCTATTGAACCATAGAAAGCCTCAGAATAATAATTATACTTAGCACGGGATTTATGTAGATTTTCCCTCTTGCAGGTGTTAAAAGGGGTGAGATATGGAACGTGTGGAGCTTGGGCAGGTGTGGCAGGACTCCCTTGGTTGGCTAGGTTTGTTAAATCCTTTTGCAACTGTTGCTGCTTAACTTGTAGCTGAGCCATGATAGAGTAGAGATTGGGTGGAGGGGCCTGATTAAGTAGCTCCTAGGTGGAAAAATAGGGGAAAGAAAAATTAACATGCGAGTTAGAGGACCAATTTTGATTTTCCATTTTGAAAGAAGAGGAAGAATGCAGGAAAAGTCTTTTTGGGGAGGCAAAATCAAGTGGTCCCTCCAAGTGTGGAGTTTTGGACCGCCGCCTGTGCAAAATGGAAGAAACAGGAGGGGAGGAGAAGAGATGGAGATGAGAGAAGTGTGCACACAAGCAATCAAAGCTAGACCTAACTTAAGTGTGACTCCCTAAAATTAAACCTAAGACTTGGTCTACATAGGAAATAAGTAATTAATAGTGAATACCCGTTCTGTCAACAAATCTAGCTAAGTTGCTTAAGGGGAGGTTTGGGCCTAAACGTTTCCCAGAGAAAACCCCAGGTGCTTGTACAAACCCGCGCTTGGTCATTTGACACGGTTCCTTAGCCTGAACACCAGATATAGATGACAGAATTGGTATTAACTAAAGAAGACTTAAGACCTATATAGCAAGCCTAAGTTGATAAAGCCTTAGGGGTCAAGTTGCTACGGATTTTAGTTAGGTCTAGGATACTATAGTGCACACGGAATGTGGAGGGCATTAATTTGGGTTATTGCCCTGTTACTACAATTTTTTGTGTGTGTGCAAGAATTGGAAAGTGGTTCCAATGCAAATCAAGTTGTCACACAATTTTTTGTATTTATGTCTTTTTGGATTTAATTTAATTAAATGCGTTTTAGGGTTATTCTTTTTAAATGTTCAAACAAATTTGAAATTCCACAATCAAAGGAAAAATAAGTTGTATTGGTGATGATGTATTTCCTTTATGTTGTGGGACTAAAAAGTAAGAAAGAAACCCTAATTGGATTTGAACCCTAATACAGAAAATTACTACCAATGAATTCTTTTTAGGCTTTGTGAATAGGCAGTGATCCAAACAATGCAACCAACACCACTACCTTATGTACAATCAAACAAGGATTCTAGAAAAGATTTTTGTAAGATTTTAGGAATTTGTTTGATAATTGTTTTGAATTTTTATTTGTACTAGTGTCAGAGTCCAGAAATGATACATGTGGATATTTTGGACTTTTCAGTATTACCACTGGCCTCAAAAAATTCTAGTGATTTTATATGATGTGTAAAATTTCACAAGGATTCCAGAAAGCTAAATTTCACAAAAATTGGATGATTATTAAAATTCTAAAAATTCACGAACAATAGCAAAATAGGAAGACTGGAGGGTGTGACCCCTCAGCAGTCCACGAATTTTTAAAAATTAAATACAAAGCCAATTGATTTGAAATTTAGAACTAATTTGGAATCATTGTATGAAATTTTATGATTTTAGGAGGCCTGTGGTATTGGAAATTGATTTTTCAAGTTCAGAAGAAATTTGGACCCGAAAAATAGAACACCAATACTTGAAATGAGGTGGTGTTAATAAAACATTCAAGCAAACAATGAATTTTAATGGACACCACTCCACTTAATTAAGATGTTTGGGATCCTAAAAACCAAGTTTAATATGTTTTGGCAGTTTTAATTAACTATGTGAATAGAAAAGGGAACCAACCTGAAAATTCACGGGAAGAAAAGGAACTTTGAGCTTTCGCTTCCAAATTCTTACTTTCCCGTTGTAGTTCCTACACACACTAAAGAAAAGAGAAGGAATGGGATGAGATCCACTTCACGCAAGAGAAGGAAAGATTAAGCAAAGTCGTGCCTCCCCGGCAACGACACCAAAAAGTGATCGTGTTTTTGCGCGGTTTGTTAAATTAGGGTTATAAGTCGTTGCAACGTACAAAGACGAATTTGCTTTTAAATTTATATTCCTAGATAGTGGGGTATCTAGGGTCGTCCAAGGAGGCAAGTTTGCAAAAATTAAATCTCTTGCTTGGAAAATAAATCTCAGCTTTCTTTTTGGTCTTTTTGAATATATAGTTTTTATGATTTTTGAAATAAAGGCAACATGCAAGCTTTTGTTGAAAGTTAGAAAACAACTAATAAGAAACCTACCCTAAGGTGATAGGTAGAGCCTCTCCTTAAGCTCACCCTAGGCACGTGGAGGCCTAGAATAATTAGGGAGAGGGAGTGAAACAATTGCTAGGCAAAATTTGTAACAAGCTATGCAACAGAAATTGAAAGAAGGCAATTTGACTTAAATCAAAATTGTGCACATAAAACCTATAGAGGAATGCTTCTACTCTACTTGAAAATACAAGAAAAATAAAACACAAATCCTCTAGATAGATGGTGAAGAAGAGGGCTTCTTGCTCCAAGCCAAGTAGCTCCTTGACTTGAAAAGACAACTCCTCCTTGGCGTGAGATGCTCCTCCAAATGATGTCCTCCAAGGTTGTAGCTACCACCTTTAATTCTCCTCCAAGGGTGGATTCTTCTTTGCCTGGCCATCCTCCTTGAAGTAGAATGCTCCTCCTCCTTGGCATGGCCCAAGTTGAAGAGAGTGGGGAGAAGAAGGCACCAAAGGGGCTGGTGATGTGCCCCCTTAATCTTCTTCTCTACTCCTTCTTCTTGGCTGTAGGTATAGGTGGATGTAGGTGGAAGTAAACACTAATGGAGGATGAGAATTATGTGGTGGTAGGGTAGGGTATTTATAGGATGGGAAGGGGGGTGGTTATGGTGTTTTTTTGGAGGGAAATGAAGTGGTGCTTGGATATTTTTGGATGGAAAAATGGGAGGGAAATGAAGAGGTGCCTTGGCTTTCCCTCCAAAAATACCTTCTAGAAGGAAATTTTGGAGGGAAAAAATGGAGGGTGGAGATGGGTTTTGATGGTGGATGTAGGGTGGTGATGGAAGGGATAGTTGACACCAAAATAAAATAGGAGTAGGTGGTCTTTTTTCCAGAGCATAGGTAGTAGGGTAGTAGGTTTTGTGCCATGGAGGTGGACTAGATAAGTTAAGCAGCATAGCTATCTTAGCTAGTAGGGAGTAGAGTTGGAGGCATTTGGAGCTAGGGTTTTCAGGGAGAAGAGCTGGAAGTAGTCATCTTGAGCTGCACTAGAGCTGGTGGCTGCTGAAGAGAGCTGCAAGGAGCTACCTTAGCTGGCTTGGCTTGCTAGTTCTTTGCTAGCTACTAAGCCAAACTAAATCAAGTTGGCTTCTACTGAAAGGAGCTGAGGTGAGCTAGGTCTAATGCTCCCTAGGACGATCAAGTTGGGTGAGGCAGCTAAGGTAGCTTGGCTCAACTAAGTTGAGCTAATCTAAGTCCTCGGGAGCTGGACTTGAGCTTCCTAAGCTGGAATGAAGTCATCTTTAGTTGGCCGAAGTTGAGTGGAGCTGGTTGTAGCTGGACCTGAGCTGGGGTGAACTCCAGTCAACTCAACTGAGCTAGCTTGAGCTCCCTGTGGATAATGGGAGCTGAGATGAGCTAGACTCAACTGTGTTGAGCTGGATCTGAGCTGACCTGAGCTAGGGTAAGCTAAGATGAGCTCTCTTGAGCTGCTATTCAGCTGAGGTGAGTTGAATTGAGCTAAGATGAGCTAACCCTAGTTCAAGTGAGTTGGAATCCAGCTATGGTGAGCTGGATCAAGCTGAGTTCCAGTTAGTCTGAGCTTCTTCTTCACCAGTTACCTTCCTGAGTGCTAGGGTTTTGGAGTTCTGACAATCTATATATCCCCAACACTCACAAAAACACATTAAAAAGACAATAAAAAGTGCAATGCATTCCTAACCTAATTGATGCCTAAATGTAGCCCAAAAACTCGTTTGCAGAGCATAATCCTAAGAACTAGGTTTATTTTAATGCATAAAAATGATGATAAACTGGCATTTATCACAGTGGTACTTCATTTGCGAAAATCTGATTCTGTTTGGGCCTTAAACAGGCCAAAAATGCTGTTACTGACCAAAATTAGACGTTTGGGACTAGTCCCAGATGTCTGAAAAGATGTCAAAACTCACTTTACCCTTCTTACGGCTGATTCAGACGTCCAGACTCTCTCTGCAATCGTTTGGGGGCAACTCCAGACGTCGGACAAGGCCTTTGGTATTCTAGAAGTACCTCCAGACATCTGGCGACGTGATCAGATGTCCAAAAGTACTTGGAAAAGTGCATGCACGCCTTCCCAAAGCCTGCACCTACGTACGAGTACCCGCAGACACAATGATCAACGACATCCCCTGTGCTACGATCTGCATGGCAGAGAAGTAGCATTGGAAGATACGTACCTCCCACGATACGTGCTTCCAGACATCCAGCTTCAGCTCTAGACGTCCTGGTGCCTCGCCAGCTATCTAGACATCACGCCAGATGTTTGATATTGGAAAACTTCCAGTACCAGAACCTCCTCCTGCTCTTCCTGCTAGCACCTCCACCTGCAATGGCAGCTCCAGTAGCTGCAGGAGCTTGAGGAGCTCCTCGCCGGTGTCCTCTCTCCTACGAGCTCATCCTCGAGCTCCACCAAGTCCCCACGGTCATCTCCCTCCTCCCTCGCTCTCACTCCCTCGCACTCTCTCACACTCACTCTTCCCCATTCTCCCTCACCGGCTCCTCTCTTCCTCGCCATGGCTGCAGCAACAGGGATGGGAGGCTGGAGGGTGTAGCTATCACTAGGAGATGGTGGAGGTGGCGGTAGCTTGAGTGGTGTGAGGGGTTGAGAAGAAGAGGTGAGGGGTTTATATAGGAGGGGAGTTAGGGTTTGGGTGAGGGGGTGAAGGAGAGAGAGCGGGTCTCTACGCGCCGCCCGCGAGCAGAGCGAAAAGAATATGTGATATTCTTCTACTTTTGGACATCCGGACATATGTCCAGACTTTTGGACAGATGTCTGACTGACAGTCCAGACGCCTTATCTGACTAAAAAGGCAACGGGTCATTACAAAATTGGACTGATGACCATGTCAAATTGAGAACATATTTTGTTAAATTTGTTGTTTCTCAAGTTGGCATGCATTTGCAGGTGATTGTCAATGTTGTCATGGCTGCTATAGTCTAGTCAACTGGGCTTTTATAGCGTCTACACCAACTGTATCATGTTTGATAGCATCTTTAACCCTTGTTTTCTTTTGTCACTTACCTTCAGTATTTTATGGGCTGATGAGAATACAATCATTTATATTGTTGGCATTACCGATTGATTACTTCATTTGATGTTAATCTGTTGGCATCAAAGAATACCACTCGTTTCCTACAAATTTTAGATGATTCAAAATATTTGGAACATGGATTCTAATATGATTAGCATCCTAGTACATTTCTTTTTATTTCAGATGGTTAATATTGCTATCACTAACTTTATAATGTTTGAAATAGTACTTACTATAGGCATGCTTTGTGGCTTGATCAAGAACTTTCAATGGATGCCATATATCTAAATCGCAATCATAGGACAAAGTGGTCAATGAAGAACCATCTAATTCAACTAACATTCCAAGAGAACAAGAGCAACCAAAAATACTAGACCCTGGGGATGACATGCAAGAAAATATGCAAATATCAGGTTTTATGAGTTGATTTTATAATGAAATCTTTAGTTTATTTTATAAAAAAATCTCTCTAGTTCTATTAACCGTTGATTATTGAACTTGTAATTTGATAAATGAAAGTGAAATTGTGAGAATAAGAAGAGGACTCACATATGCTAAAGATGTGTGGTCACTACCTGATGGTCATATGGTGGTTGTTGAGTGTAATGAATTGGCTCAACATGTGGATAAAGCTGTTGGGATATTGAGTAGTTGGCTTGGCACTATGGCTTGTAATGGAATAATGTGCCCGCTAGACTGTGAAGATTGGAGAGTGCTCAAAAAGGTCTTTGGTGGTTATCTTATTAGCCAAGTGATGGTAAGAATAAAATATAAGATAAAGGTGTTTAAAGTGAAAATCGTGTTGTGCAATCTTTTCTTTTATTCTTGTTGTATTCATATTATAATTGCGATTTATTTCTATTTATAGATGAAATTTCTATTTCCTAAAAATGTTTATGTGGATACTTGGATTTTCGAATGACTTGGTCAAAAATGGAGATGATACAAGCATGCCCTTAAAGTTAAATATGTTCCTACGGATGCATTGGAAGATACACCTAAGAGAGAGTTGAAAAATCTTTAGGTATATTTCTATCGAAAAATAATTTTATAAGTACTCTTTTTTTTGACACTAAAATCTATTTTTAAAATTAATTTTAGTTCCATTTTAAAAATATATCATTAGTCGTGTTCCTGAACGTGTTGAAGCTGGGCAATGGAAGCATTTGGTTGAATACTGGTTCTCAAAAAAAGTAAGTTTTATTCACAATTTATAATAAAAAAGTTAAGATTGTGTTTTTTTTCGTTTATTTGAAGAAAATCATAACAAATAATGAGGAAGTTGTAATTACAAAAGCGTTCAAATGGTGGTAAGTTGGCAAAGCAAGTAGCTTTGGATCGTGGGACTAATCTACATACAACTGGTTCCAAGAGCTATGCTAGGAAGAAAAAGGAATTCATATGCTTGCTCTCTTTTTCTTATCCTTTAATGCTGAATAAAACTTTAACTATCTTCTTATGTGTTTGATTTTCTTGACCTATATAAAGCATAAAGATAATGGATGAGATCCTGGTAAGATTGAACTTTTTAAGATCACACATACCAAGAAAAGTAAGAATGATAAAGGGATACCAATGTTTATCAATGATATCTCAAGAGAAAGAGTGGTATGGCTTTAATGAAATAATTTTGGTTATATTTTTTTATGTTTGATGTTTTATGTAGAGTCATTCATTACGATGATTTTTTCAATTGACAATGATTTTTACTACTTAATCATATAGGAAATTGCAAGAAAGCTAGTACAGAAATATTTATCTGATTTTGAATCATCTAGTGGTGTTGTTGAGACCGAAGTTTGTGATGAAGTTTTTGGAGTGCACAAATGGGGTAGACCTAAAGGGTATGGCTTGGGAGGAAGATCTTTACAACATCAAGAGCATTGTATTATTGTTAGAATATAATTGAGAATGTAGAGATATAATCGATAAAGTTGCAGATCAAAGAAATGCAAGAGATAATGAAAAATCTAAAGATTCAAAATGAATTACTCATCACAATCTTATGCCAAAATATGGGTGGGTAATGTATAGAAAATATGAGACACTTGCAGGCATGTTTCATAATACTTGTATGCTTATTTGCTATCTACTTGATCATTTGATGTCTTTATGTGAAAATATTAGTTTTCTTTTATTTATTTATTTTTGGTACTACCATAGGAGAAGAGAATGAACTTTTTTCAACAATTTATAGGATTTTCTAATCCTTTTGAGGTCAATAATGAAGTGAGTATTTTATACTTTTATATGCAATGAATTATTTTTTATCTAGTGATTTTCTTGTTAATGATAATTTTTTTTTGTAGGTTCTCGATTTGTCAAAGAAGCCATCGACTAGTGGCACAAAGAAGCCAGTAGTAGGTTCTGGTCCAAAATAATTTTGTTGGAGCATTTTGAATGGTAAGCTTTTATCAAAATTAATATACTTAGATTGTTGGGTATTTTTGGTAGGTTACAACTATCGCACTGGTCATATAATATTTAACTAGAATTCAAATCACTTTAGCTTTCTACTTTCTCATGTGTCTAACACCTTGCTTGCCTCCTTAATCATGAAATAAACTAGTTTTTTCCCTTTTAAACTCAATATATAAGGGTTCAAGTGTTTTGTTTATTGAAACCCACAACACGAGTGCCTTTCTTGTTGAATTACAAGTAAAAAATGTGAAGAATATTTAACACAAGATCCTCATCAAAAAGCACCCACTCAGCAGAGCAACAAATGCAGCACTGTTAGCATGTGCATTTCCGTAAGCAATTTATTAGTCCTTGAATGACATCGTTGTTACTTCAGCAACAAACAACTAAACCCTGAACCTATCAGTAGCATCAAATCAAATCCCTCTTCAAACCCCAAGTATCAGCTACAAAGAAACCCTTTAATAGTATTACGTAGTAGCCCAGATGTAATTCTCCAGCCAGCACCGATATCAACAAAATCCTTAGTAAAAAAAGAAAAGAAATTTGTAAATTCAGCCATATAAACACTTTTAACTTTTGAAAACTACCACTAGGATTAATTCAACAGACAAACACCAACATTCCACATTCATCATGTTATGCTAGAGACATTCCCTTCCTACTGATTAACAAAAATAGATCCTCTTTGATCCCCAACATTAATATTGGTCTATGCAATTGAAGCTCCTTATCTGACCCTTTGTCAGTCACCTTCCTTGCACCACGAGCATAAAAAACTTTCTATTCAAGGATATGTTGAACCCATTGATGATGCTATTTACTAAAAGAGGGTGGGAGTTATTCATTGATTTGATAGGTTGGAAGAGAGGGGAGGGTTTATAGCCCAAGAGTGGGTTTAGATATAAGCTATTGTGAACAAGAGATAGCCCCTGTATTAAGGGGATATGCCTCCATGTAATGGGCCCATATGATTTCAATTTTTTATTGATGTATAAGTTCTGCCTTAAATATGTGAACATGGCGATCCTTCTTTTATCAATATTCTAACATGTGGAGTTTTCTTGGTAGTATCTACTGCTTTATGTGTGACCAAGTTACACAGTCTTTCTAGCACATATAGGTATATGCTGAATCTCAAATTGAATACTGGTTGTGCCTAAGATGCCATACTTGATGGTTTCTTATTTTGTAGCAGTTGATTCCCATGGTCTTGTTCCATGTTTGGGAATCAAGACATGTTTTAATTTTGCCTTATTGTAGGTATGGGAGGTTTGAGTGGGTAGACAGTAGGTGATTTTGTTATTTAGATGTGTCTTGACTCAATTTCCATGGGCCCTTCCTTTGTGAAGGTGGGGATCATCGCAAAATATTTAAATATCAAAATATTCTTTTGATGTCATTTCATAATATAATTTTGCTGTTGTAATTGAATAGTAGAACTACAATTAGGTTTTTAAATGGTTCAGATAGTGATGTGTTTCACAAGAATGTAATTTATGCGAGAGGTTGGTTGTCAAGGGAAGCCAAGGAAGATTAGGTTGATGTTTAATGATTGAAGTATTGGTAATTCAATTTCACACTCGGGATGGTTAACCTTTTAGCCTCACATATAGATAGGGCCTAGGATGTTTTTTAGAATATTGCTAGGTAGCCTTGTGGGCAGACGTTGATTTGGTTGTCATTCAAGGTTGGATGTATTTGGGATGGTGGATACAATGATTCCATTGCTGGGTAGCCCTCTTTTATGGAAGTGTTATCAGTTTCATTAGATGTCAAATGAGGAACATGGAAACCTACACTCTTTGCAGAGATGTTGTCTTAGTTTGGCTTTGGGCAATAGCTGTGAAATCTTTGTCTTAGTTTATTGTTGTTGGCCCTTTGGTATTTTATCAAGCAAAAGTTCTCCCGTTGATTAATAAAACTTCCAAGATGGTCATTGCTCCCATGTGACTATCCTCTTTCCTTTTTCAAAGAAAAAGAAAAAAGAAATGAGCTCATACAAAAACATGTTTTGTATATGTTACTTTAACTGTCAAATCTATGTATATGAACCTTATTGCAACATACTAGGACATCAATGAAGAGTTCTTTAATATATGACAACTTTTGGTAGGATATTGATGGGAACACCATCATGAGTCCTAACTAGCTCATTTTGACCCATAAAAGAGAATAAGAGCTCCTACATAACCAACTAGAGGTCCTAATTCACTGAATAACCATTCTGAGAGAAAAGCAAGAAACAAGGGATAAAACTACAATTTTACCATTGCAGTACAACAACAGGTTTCTCAAGGGCTAAACAAAGGTCAAAAGGTCTTAACAAGATAAAAAGTGGGTTGGTTCAGGCAGAAAAGGGTTCGTGTGAGTTCTGGGAATTAAATGACTTCTTGTAACCCTAAAATAGACCCACTTGATTAAACAAGGTTCTGGTTAGGATAAAATTCACCTAAACCCTCTAAAAATCATATAAAAATATTCTCTAGGGTTTAGAGCCTTCAATTTGTCCATTAGAACCTATTTTGACCTAGAATGGTGTCTCAACTAGATATTTGCCCTAAATTGGGTTTTTACATAAATTTCCTAGCCAAACGTGGTCAAACCCAAAATCCAACCTTACCATTGGATTCCTTAGGTTTGTACCAAAATTTGGACCTAAGAGGAACTCATTTGACCTAATTTGAAAATAAGTCCAACCTAATTACATTTCTGTCCCTATCTTTCGAAAACCTCTGTAGAAACCACCCTAGTTTCTTCATCATTCTTTGCAAATAGGTTCCTCCACCATTATAGCGGAGGGAATCCTACTTTGGAGAACTTGAGAAGGCGATTCCTCTTTGATTGCTCAAAGAATCCCTCCCAAAATTGGAAGGGAGATTCTCTGAGTAATCTCCTCCAGTATGAACCCATCACTGAGCCCTAATTTGTACCCAATCTCTCATGTGAACGCATAAGAGATTTGGGTCTTTTTGAGCTTCCAACTCTAACGGACATACCTTTCTTGGAAGCTTGGCTTCCAATCACAAATCTGTCCCCAGAGGACTATTTAAGCAACCCTTGATCCAGCCACATCTCCCCAGCTTGGAATTGGGCCGGTCCACCTCACATTCTTCTCTCCTCGTCGGCCACAACATCTCCGCAAGCTCCGGTGGTTCCTTTCTCTCTCTCTTGTCGCCCAACCACAATCAATACCAGTGGTTGGGTTGCCTTCCTCTCATTCATCCGCGTCGGCCATTGATGAGTCCATTTTAATGGATTATTGTTACGCCTAAGTTAACTTTATTCTTACATTTTATGTTTGTTAATAACTACATTAGGTTGTAGAATGATTGCATGCATCATTACTTAAGTTTTTATCTATTGTATCGCATTCTATAACTCAGTATGTAATTATTTCATGTTTCATTATTGTAGGAATACTTTGCAAGAGACGAGGGGGTGAAACAAAATTCCCCCTCCCCCAATAGCTGCCAGCCAAATTTAGTAAGGGATTTAAAAATCCCTTGACTTGCGGATTGGGGAGGAGATAAAAGAGGCTCTTGCTGAGAGAGAGGGAGGCGTCTTCTTCCTTGTCCCCCCGGCAGGATCATCTCCACCTTCACCACCGTGGAGAGGGAGTGCACTGTGGAGAAGGCATGCACGGTGCCTCTAGCCTGCCTGTAAGCTCTCCAACACCACAGTCGCGTGCCCTGCAAACAGCGCAGCATCCTCCCACCGCACACCCTGCAGGCGTGCCACCACCCACTGCCAACAGCTTCCACTGCCTGCTCGCACCCGCGCCCTCGCCAGCTTTGCAGGTGCTGCACCATCCTCCCACCGCATGCCCTGCAGGCACGCCCTCGGAAGCCACACCACGCCCGGCCTTATCGCAGGCCACGCACCCGCAGGCAGACCACTGTGTGTACGCAACCACACTCCACCACAAACCACTTCACTGCGCACAGTGTCGCCCGCCAGCCATTGCCTTCACCAAGCACGCCCTCTCCCCGCGCGTAGCACAGTAGCACCCTCACAGCATGCAAAGACGTGCACTACAGACCGCGCTTCTCCTCCACTTCATCTTCTTCATCTCCTTCGTTCTTCCGGTGTTGCAACAAAGAGAGGAACCCAAAGCCCGCAGTGCCATTCCCCCTACCGCGCAGCACACCTCGCACTCACTGCGTAGCACTCTCAATGCACTCACGTGCGAGCGCACAGTCGTAGGCCACACCACAGGTCCCCACAACCGTGTGCACAACACCCATCACCAGCGTTCTTCACCTTCACCGTCCGGCTGCTGCTGTCCACCTTCGGCCACCACGCCACCTCCGTTACGATGCCCGACCTCCAACGCACCTCCACCGAACTCCAGCCAGCCGATGATCACCTCTCCACGCGTACGCACAAGAGAGAAGGAGAATCCCCTATTTTCTCTCCTATTAAAATTTACGGGGTATGCCATTGTCAAATACACTATTCACTTATTTATATTATTATTATATTACAGTAGAATTGCATGAATGTCCCTCAATTCTAATTTGATTGCATGCAGTCACATTACATTCATCTCATGACTAAGCAAACATGTATCTTTGTTATGGGGAACAAATTCTGATTTAGTTAAATTTGATGATGCTTGTCAGTATTAAGATAGAAATTCTGGTATTTCCATGGTGGTGATTTTGCATGTGCACCCTCAGAATCTTGATTAATTATCTAAATTGAGAATTTATGTTGGAAATGAGAACACTAGTTAGCATGCACATCAGTTGATATTCCTGATTCCTTGATGCATCATTACTCATTTTTGATAGGCTAATTCCTCCTTGTGGAGATAACCTAACTATTCGTGGTTAGATTCTGAAAATTAAAGTGTTTTGAAAAGCGATTTTCTACCATGCGATTAAATACAACAAAACATCATTTTATGTTAAAGTTTTCAATGAAAACGAAGATCGCTCTTTCATCCATACCAGCTCTGACGTTGCCACTACCTTCATCTTCGCCGCCGCCTCTTCTACGGAGATCTTCGTCTTTGACGTCGGCCGTACCAGCCCAGATGCCTCTCCTGTCTCCTTCGTCCTTAGTTTAGGTCAGGTAGCTTCTCTTTCCATTCTACTCTCGTTCCCCCTCTTTGTTTCTCTAAAACACCCCTCAATGCCACCAATCACCATCACCTTCTCCACCTCCGGCCATACCTCCCGTGAGGTGCCCCTGTTGCTTCGCACCTCCATCTGCCTCGCCAACCACCCTACGACCTCCACAACACCCCACTGATCATCTCCCACTACTCCAATCTCTCTGTTGACCACCCATAGGCGCCACCAAACACACCCACTCACACGGCCACAGAGAACCCTAGGCACGCCACCAAAGTTGTTCCCACGCCGCGCTGACCACCGCCACATATTCGTCGTGCCTTGGCGAATCTCTCTGGATGTGTTAACATGGCCGCAAGGTCGTGCTCATTATTTTAGGTTTGCGCAACACCGGGCACCATGGATGAAGAAGCTTGGAGCTCGCTTCCTGTGTTCCAGCTGCTGCTGCTGCTCCAGGCGTGAGTCCCAGGCGATGCGGACTTGAGGCACGAGTGCGTCCAGGCTGCCAAATGGAGTCAACAGCCCAAGCAGCCTCGCCAATTAAGCCTAACACCTACTGCTGCAGTGTGAGCAAGGGAGGTGGGACGTTTAGTCCCACCTCGGAAGTGGGCGAATGGGCATATGCACATAAATTGATTTTATGCATAAGCTTTGTCGCCTCCTACTCACGGGGTGAGGTCCCTCTCCCCCTCTCATGGCCTCATCCGTGGAACTGCCCACGCGGACCTGGCCACGACCCGTTTACCCGAATCGACTCACTCCTCACTCACCACCCACGTCGGTGAGCCTGGACCCGGGTATCCATTAGGTCCAATTACCCAACCTGAATGTGGCTCTGGGAGAGCGAACCGAAATAGAGAGAGAGAGAAGAGAGAGGAACGCTACGCAGGGGAAAGGGGGTTTTGCTGTGAAAAGATTCACTTGACACTTAGCCAAATCAGAGAGGAAGAAGAGGAGGTTAGGCGAAGAAGAAGGAAGGAGAAGAAGCCAAGGTAGCAAAGAAGAAAGAAGAAGGTAGAAGCTGAGGTTAGCATGGTAAAGGAAGAAGCCAAGGAAGGGAAAGAAGACATAAAAGGTAAAGAAAAGAGAAGACAAAGAGAAGGAGCCAACAACAGAAAGAAAGGAAGGAGAGGCCAAAGAAGAAAGAGAAATCAGAGAAAGAAGGTAGAGAAAGAAGAAGAAAGAAAAATCAGAAGAAAGCACTGTAGTACATAATTTTAAGACGTCTAATTTTATAATCAGACGCCCAATTCTTCATAAGTCCTCTATTATATTTTTAGGTACAGTTATTCTTATTATCCATATACTCATGCTTTATATTTTTAATTAGATTTTTGAGTAGTATTATGTGTTCAAATTACATTTATTATTGAGATTAGTGCATGAATTCCATTTTCTCCCTGTGTTTGACCTCGAACTTTAAATTCGAGTAATAAAATTATTTATTTTGAACTCTTTTTCGGCTGTACTACAACGCGACCTTTTAAAACTTGATCAAGTGCTCCCAAACATTTTGGCACCATTGCTGGGGAGCAACGCACAATTCACCACTATCCTCTACATTATTTTGATTATATTTGAACACTAACTTGCCCTATTTGTCTCATTGTGATTTTGCAAGGTATTTCACGAGATCTCCCAAGCAAATCAACACTCCAAGGCAGGTAACTTCTCTATTCTTCCCTAATCAAACCTCCTAATCTTGGGAAGACAAAAAGGAAATAATCAAATTAGGAATCACCTGCCTTCTTTTTATAGTAATTATCATTTCAAAGGCAAAGTTTCCTAAATTTGTGAATTTTTTTTGAAGTTGAAGCGATTTCTAGAGATCCTACCCCAAAATTCCTGTGCCTATTAGGGATCGCACTTAATTTCTAAATCTCCGTGGACTACGCACTTCTTGTTTGAAGTCCAAGGAGAATGTTTGTAAAACTCAAAGTGGACTTGGAAATAAAGCCAAATTAGGGTTTCTACAGTAGGGTTTTGGAGTGCTAGCTCACACTTGCCTGCATAAAAGGAAACAAACCCGCCCGCATTTGTGTGCTGCCCAAGCCCTTGATTGAAAAGATTTAATCAAGAAAAACCCTAAAATCAGATTCTAAACTCACTTGAACCTTAAAATACTTGGACCTAATAACCTGGAAGTCAAATTAGGGTGATTTCTAGGTCTTGACCTAGAGTCATTTTACCATCTTTAGGGTAGGTCAGGTGAAGTTGGACTACATTGCAGGTCAACCAACCTCTAAATTAGGTCACAAATCAAAACAACTGCTAATTCAAGTGAAATCAAAGGCACAAGTTAGGATATAAAACTGGTAGACTTAAGAGGTCAAGTTATCCATTCTGGTCTACCTAGACCCTCAGTGACAAGAGAGGTCAGGTGGGGGAAACCCTATAACCCGTGGGGGTGCTCTACCGTGTAGGGGTCTTTGCGGGACTCTCCATCTCTGGTTGCCCACGTAATTCTCAGGGGGATGACTTTCTGATCCAGGGGTATCATCCACCCCGAACCTCTATAGTCATCCAAAAATCTTTGGGTGCCTTGATTGGGTCAACTTCACATCCAGTCCCTCATCCCTTCTATTTAGAGCACACACATAGATTTTCTTTGGGAGTCTTTATTCAAATCCAATCACTTCATTCTACACTTGAATTTTGATTCTATATCTTGATTCCACCATCTAATTCAAATATGCAGCCTGGTTACTTAGGAAGACCATTAAAGAAATCTAAATCACAAAAATCCATGAGAGATAGAATGGTTAAGGATGCCCTTGAATTTTATGAAATAGAATACAAAACCTCAAAACCAGTAGAAGAAATTCAGGTTAGTGTACTAACAACAACCTTCATCATAAACTGTGCCTAATTGTTATTGACAGAAGCCACAAAAGGATCAACCTAAGACATTCTCATAACAGGATACATTGAGATAGAAAAATTACATAACTTTGAATACCTCCAATGCATGATAAGTCCTGTACTTTAGGAAAAACACCAAGATGATCTTGAAAAATGGGAAGAAATGATGAGATTGTTGAAACAAGTTATCGTCCAGAAATACCCATACATGCCCCAAACAGTTAATGAAACATCTTGGAATAGTATTGAGGATCAATTTGATTTCCCAAATCTCGGGTTTGAGGCATAAGGTTGTTGTGGATTCCCAGCCTAGATGGAATAAAACATGCTTGGTCGTGAATTAGGTTGGGAAATCCCAATTGCAGGAGAACATGATTTTGAGCCAGCCATAGAAAACCAAAATCCTGGCATAGAATTCTGAGCCTCCTGTGATGATGAATTTAAAATAGAACCTCTCAAGGGTGTAAATCCTGCCCCTTATTCTGATAAGGTGACCCTCGAAGGCAATTCTGACTTAGATTCTAGTAGTCAACCCACATCCTCAGCCTAGAACCTGGATCTGAAACTTATTCGAATGAGTACAAGGTCCTGTATGATGAAGATCAAAGTTTAAAATGGAACTATGATTCTGGCCTTTGTTCGATGAATATCCCTCTCTAACACCTCGGAGACATTGATTTTTCGAAAGTCACGCCAATCTATGATATAGAAATCGAGGAGTTGGAAGAGTGGGGTTTTGATGGGGTCTTTCCTACATGCCTAGAACTCGAGCCTAGACCAAATAAGAACACCTCTTTGAGCTCAGAATCAAAGAATAGGCTAGACCATTGATCTCAAATCAAACTCAGAACTTGATTCTCGCAAATTCTCCGACGATTTCGAATCTGACCATGATTTTGGAGAACCATTTTTTCCTGACTATGACGAACCAATCTACAACCTCAGCTTACATGATTCATTCTTTGACTCTGACTCTGAGATCCCTGATCCTGAGATCACTGATTTAAATTCAGGTTCCAGTGAGATGGAATCATTTCTTTTCGATCTTCAGGAATCAAAATTGGAAAATGCCGAGAGTGACTACAGCCCAGAATTTTGAATCTTTTCTTGACCTAGATTTTCTTCATCCTATAGACACTCTTTAGGCATTTACCTTTGAGTTCGATGGCCACTATGAGGACTCTCTAAATGAACCCACCTGTAATTCCTTTTTAGAAGAGCCCTCATACACAATTCTTATTGAAGTCACCTCCTCCGCATATACAGAACCCATCCAAACTCGTTTTCAACCCCAACACGCAACCAGACTCAATTTCTTTTTTGATTCTACTCTTACTGAGCTGATTGCAGATGATTCGCCTCCACATCTTTATCGGGTTTTGGACATTGATCAGACTGCAAACCATGCCCCATCATTCTTTGATCACTCCTGTAGGGTTTCCGCATCATCCACTGATTATTTTAAGGATCCCTACTCTGACCAAGCTGATTCGACTCAGCCAAACCTTGGATTCGCACTTCCATATCATTCCTAGAGCCATAGTATATGGTAGGTTCCGCATCTCTTGATCTACACTTATCAACCCACCAGACTGATTGGGTTTGGGCTGCATCATCAGCCTGTTGACATGAACAAGCACCTGGTTGGACCAACCAGGCTCTTAATCAAGGTGCTTGTTCTACAAAACTTAGCTGATTTGACCACTCCCCCTCCATACCATTTCTTGCTCGGTTGAAGGCGTTAAATTTAGCGCTTAACAGGAGGCAACCCGTCATTCCAAAAACCTAAGATCCTTTTGATTATCCCTCTGTACTTCACATTTATTGCACCCTTAGTTTGATTTTAGAACAAATCGATCCCACCTTTGGTACACGTGCCAGAGCTTGAAATCATCGGCAACAGTCACCTCGACCCGTTCGCCTACCCAAAACTTATTCTAATGAATGATCTAAGCTGAACTCGAACCCACCTAATTTACAATGGGGACATTGCAAATCGTAGGCATGGGGGGGTATGAAAGTGCAAAATGCCATGAAAATAATTTCACAAGAAAAGGTTTCAACAAAAAAATCACATATCCCAAAAATACCAAAAAAATGAAAAAAATTCTTGAAAAAGAACAAAAAAATTCTGAGGGGGGAGAAAATTTTGAAGCCATAGAAATCATGAGGAGAAAAAGGGGAAAACTGAAAAATGTCAAAAAAAAGGAGCACAAAATGAAATGAAAAAAGAGATAATCATTAGTAAGAAATTAAGGGATTAACTGAGTTCTAGACCGTAGCAAGAAAAAGAAAATGAAAGGAAAAAAGTGCTAATGAGACACAGAAGAGATTAGTAGGAATGCTGATCTTAGGTCTCTTGGGATAGACTCCTAGGCTTAAAAATTCAAGTGTAAGCTAAGATCTAGATAGTCCTCAAGAAGTTGGGGAAAATGCGAAGCTTAAGTGTTAGGTCTAAGGCTTAGGAAGTATTCGGCCTTGTTAACTGACCTCTGGTTTGCGGGACTCAGTAACCTAAGCACTCCAATCCACACACAGTCTGGTTCAGTGCACATAAGTGTAAAAATCACGCAAATGCGTTTAAACTGTTCTAAAAAAGTCGCCTAGATTAGGAGTGGCCGATCAACACAAGTTGATTTGGATGATTTCCCAGTGCAGAGAGATGGAAAATTCCCCTCGAAGATGCGCAATAACATATCGTCTCCTCGGTGCTTGTCTCTTAGGATATGTACATATCCTATTGGGGGCATGTAATCACCCTGCGCTGGTTCATATGCCATAGGTGGCATTATCACAAAATGTCGATCGCTAGGGTCTCGATTTAGCTACAGAACGCTATGGGCGGGATTATCTCAAAATCTCAAAAGCCAGGGTTTTGGGTGTTGCCATGGGCAATGTTATCATGAAGCATCGATTGCTAGGAACCCTTCGAGGATTGATGATGGGGACTAGGAATCCGATACAGACCATGTTGAGAAGCCAATCCAAAGCTAGAAATAAAAAGAAAAGAGAGAGAGAACTCTCCAAACAAAGAAAATCCTCTCTCTCTCTTACAAAAATGCACTGCAAACTGAACTGAGGCTAAAATATGTTACAAGCATGGGTGCTTTAACCACGGAGTCCAACGAATCTTAGGATAGTTCCTGTGGGCCTTAAAAACCTTCGTGGTAAATTGAGGCTAGATCTGGTTAGGTCTGGATCATGGTTGGTACTTGAATACCTTTAGGCCTATTATTAGCATTCTAACCTAATCAAAAGAAGAAAGCATTCATCATAGTTTGTGAACATCAAGGAACTTATGGTCTAGAATCGAATTTAAAACCTTAAAATTTTGCCAAGGGACTAGCAAAAGGTAGACATGGGGGTATGATGGGAACACCATCATGAGCCCTAACTAGCTCATTTTGACCTATAAAAGAGAACAAGAGCTCCTACATAACCAACTGGAGATCCCAATTCACTGAAAAACCATTATGAGAGAATAGTAAGAAACAAGGAGTAAAACTATAATTTTACCATTACAGTACAACAGTGGATTTCTCAAGGGCTGAAAAAAGGTTAAAAGGTCTTAACAAGATAAAAAGTGGGCAGAAAAGGGTTCGTGTGAGTTCTGGGAATTAAATGACTTCTTGTAACCCTAAAACAGACCCACTTGATTAAACAAGGTTCTATTCACGATAAAATTCACCTAAACCCTCTAAAAATCATAAGAAAATATTATCTAGGGTTTAGAGCCTTCAATTTGGCCATTGAAACCTATTTTGACCTAGAATGGGGTTTTAGCTAGATATTTGCCCTAATTAGGTTTTTACGTAAATTTCCTAGTCAAACGTGGTCATACCCAAAATCCAACCTCACCATTAGATTCCTTAGGTCCAAATTAGGTTTTTACCAAAATTTGGACTTAAGAGGAACCCATCTTGACCTACTTTGCAAATAAGTCCAACCTAATTACATTTCTGTCCCTATCTTTCAAAAACCTCTGCAGAAAACCCCAAGCTTCTTCATCATTCTTTGCAAATAGGTCCCTCTGCCATTATAGCGGAGGGAATCCTACTTCGATGAAATTGAGAAGGCGATTCCTCCTTGATTGCTCAGAGAATCCCTCCCAAAATTGTAAGGGAGATTCTCTTAGTAATCTCCTCCAGTATAAACCCATCATTGAGCCCTAATTTGTACCCAATATCTCATGAGAATGCATGAGAGATTTGGGTCTTTTTCTGCTTCCAACTCTGGTGGACATACCTTGCTTTGAAGCTTGGCTTTCAAGCACAAATCTGTCCCCAGAGGATTATTAAAGCAACCCCTGATCCAGCCGCACTCCCCAGCTTGGAATTGGGCCAGTCCACCTCACATTCTTCTCTCCTCACTGGCCACAACATCTTCGCAAGCTATGGTGGTTCCTTTCTCTCTCTCTCGTCACCCAACCACAATACAAGCGGTTGGGTTGCCTTCCTCTCATTCATCTGTGTCAGCCATACCAGTCCTGATGCTGCCACTGCCCTCATCTTCACCGCCGCCTCTTCTAAGGAGATCTTCTTCTCCGACGTCGGCCGTACCAACCCAAACACCTCTCTTGTCTCCTTCATCCTTAGTTTAGGTCAGTTAGCTTCTCTTTCCCTTCTACTCCCATTCCCTCTCTTTATTTCTCAAAAACACCCCTCGATGCCACCAATCACCATCACCTTCTCCACCTCCGACCATACCTCTGACAAGGCGCCCCCATCGCTTCGCACCTCCATCCGCCTCGCCAACCACCCTACGACCTCTATAACACCCCACTGATCATCTCCCACTACTCCAATCTCTCTGTTGACCACCCATAGGTGCCACTGAACACACCCACTCACAAGACCACAGAGAACTCTAGACACGCCACCACAGTCGTTCCCATGCCACGTCGACAACGCCACATTTTCATCATGCCTTGGCGAATCTCCCTGGATGTGTTAACGTGGCCGCAAGGCCGTGCTCATTATTTTAGGTTTGTGCAACACCGGCTGCCATGGATGAAGAAGCTTGGAGCTCGCTTCCTGTGTTCCAACTGCTGCTGCTCCAGGCGTGAGTCCCAAGAGACACGGACTTGAGGCACGAGTGCGTCCAGGCTACAAATTGGAGTTAACAGCCCAAGCAGCCTTGCCAATTAAGCTAGACACCTGCTGCTGCAGTGCGCGCAAGGGAGGTGGGATATTTAGTCCCTCCTCAAAAGTAAGCGAGCGGGTGTATTCACATAAATTGATTTTGTGCATAAGATTTGTCGCCTCCTACTCACGCGGTGAGGTCCCTCTCCCCCTCTCATGGCCTCGTTCACGACACTGCGCACGTGGACCTGGCCACGACCCATTTACCCGAACTGACTCCTCGCTCACCACCCATGCCGGTGTGCTTGGACTCGGGTCTCCATTAGGTCCGATTACCCGACCCGAATGTGGCTTTGGGAGAGTGAACCAAAATAGGGAGAGAGAAGAGAGGAACGCTACGCAGGGGAAGGGGGCTTTTGCTGTGAAAAGATTCGCTTGACACTTAGCCAAATCAGAGAGGAAGAAGAGGAGGTTAGGCGAATAAGAAGGAAGGAGAAGCCAAGGAAGAAGGAAGAAGAAGAAGCCAAGGCAGTAAAGAAGAAAGAAGGTAAAAGCTGAGGTTAGCAAGGTAAAGAAAGTAGCCAAGGAAGAGAAGGAAGATAGAAAAGGTAAAGAAAAGAGAAGACAAGGAGAAGAAGGAGCCAAGGACAGAAAGAAAGGAAGGAGAGGCCAGAGAAGAAAGAGAAATTAGAGAAAGAAGGTAGAGAAAGAAGAAGAAAGAACAATCAGAAGAAAGCACTGTAGTACATAATTTTAAGACGTCTAATTTTATAATCAGACATCTAATTCTTCATAAGTCCTCCATTATATTTTTAGCTACATTTATTCTTATTATCCATATACTTATGCTTTATATTTTTAATTAGATTTTTGAGTAGTATTATGTGTTCAAATTGCATTTATTATTGAGCTTAGTGCGTGAATTCCATTTGCTCCCTGTGTTCGACCTCGAACTTTAAATTCGAGTAATAAAATTATTTGTTTTGAATGCTTTTTCGGTTGTACTACAACGCGACCTTTTAAAACCCGATCAAGCGCTCCCAAATAGTTATGTTAAACATGAATGATTGCAAAGTGATGATTATTTCTTGTGTTACATTTTAGGATATGCTTGCTAAAATATTTGAAGATATTAATGATTTCTTGAAAAAAAGAAATTCAACAATTTATAGTTTAAGATGTAACTAAATGCTAAGCTTTTAGGGGCCAATTGTTTCAAAACTTTTTAGGAGTCAAACTTTTATTCTCATATATCAATTCTCAGTGGCAATTGTTTAAGTCGTGATAAATGGATGGTTTGATTACTTCTATCCATGGTCTCTAAACATAGAGAAAATGACCACTAATGTGTAGCTTCACCTTGAAAATGGTTTGGTTGAGAATAAAACATTAATTAAAATTGTGGGCATTAGGAGTGTTGAAGAATCTTACAAGCTACTCTAATCTAGCATAACCATCAAGGAGTTGGAGTGGTAGAGCCTCTCAATTGGTATCTAGAGGTCATGGAATCAAATCCATACCCACCATATATAGCCTTTTTTAGAAGATATTTAGCCTTTTGTTATTGATCCAAATGCCTGTTACCTGGGTAGGCATGATTAGATTAGCATCTAGATCTAATTTAATGATATCTAGTCAGGAGATTCCAGCTCTTGATTACACCATACTAATTTGTTAGATTTAATGATCAGCATCCTCTAATATAATGATTACACTTGAGTGTTTTGACCTATAGTAGTGCTCAATTTGTGGCATTAAGAGACCTCAGATACTCTAGTGCCAGCTATGTACGCACTCTTTTGGAGATATTGTTATCAAAGAAAACATTCAAGTCAAGTTGCAAAAGTTTTCCCTTGAAATGGATGGCATGCGCCAAAAAACATGAAAAATTTTCATTTTTGGTATAGTTGTAAATGTCTTGAGTATCATGTGCTCTATTTAATTGTAGAGTCTCTAGGGAAAGGCATGGCATTGCACATCAAAATTGTTTCATTTTCTCAGTAATGTTTTGGTAATCACACACACTTTGATCTTAATGACACTAGTTTTCTTGAAAGTTGTTGCAAAATCTAAAGTGGTTTTTTGTAGTGCAGCCATCTCCACACACTTGGATTGCATCTAGTGAAGGTCAATATGTACCTATGCAGAAGTATTGGGAATGCAAATAAAGGACAGGATGGTCAGAAAAGTAAAATGCCCAGTAGAGAGGTTATGGTAAGATAGGACTTATGTCACACTCTGTCAAAATTGGTTATTACAGACTAAATAAGTAGACCAGAATAATTTTTGTCGTGTGGGAGTGGTCAACAATATAGTTCCCTACATCATTCTAGGTGACATCATTATCCATATCTCATCAATTGTCGTCATCCTTGTCACTTTTATTGCCATGCTCCTTCAATCCATGACCTTTATCATATCTAGTGCCTTCCCAGACTTATCCAGACTTCAATGTCTTCTATCTCCTTATTTTTCGCTCAATTATTTCTTTAGTTTGAAGAGCAATGAGGTTATCCCTATTTTGATTCACAAGCATGAGAATCTTAACTGGACTGATAACATGAAGTATTCTTTGTATCATGCTCAGCCAACTTTTTGAAGTATGAATATCCTCTTCAAGGAGTAGGATTTAATGATCAGCATCATCTAATTTAATGATTTGATTCTGAGTTAGATTTTGATTGATGTAGAATCTAGTCGATTTGTTTGAATTGTATTAGGAACTATATAATTCAAGGTAGTCTAATAAATAGGACACCATATCCAGTTCAAATGTATATGAAAATGAATAAGGGTGAAGTCTCAAATTTTGATCTCTTGTAGCCTTTTATTTGGATCAAAATATGTAGCACAATATATCACAATTAAGCTCCAAAGTAAACCTTACAAAATGTTCTATGGTTGGCCCTTTCAGTGGGATCATTTTATTTCAATGTGTTCTTAACTGTTGGCTACATTCTTTCCACATAAAAATGGCACTATCATTCATGAAATGGCACTATCATTTTGTTTCTGTTGCTTTTAGATGATACATTCATGCATACATCCACACACACAAGTGTGCATATTTGCCATAGTGAAAATGGTGCTAAGTTGATTTCTTCTTTTGCAGATTGGATGCTGGGATGGCTATATTGGCATTGTTACTTGCTTGAAATGGGCCCCTCGATGGGTTGGTAGTTTGGAGGACTTTTAGAAGTGGGGTTTGGGTGGATATCTATCTCTCTTGGATAATGGCATGTGCTGGTCTTTGGTCCCTTTGGCTTCAATGAAATAGGTGGTGTTTACAGGGGCAAATATCATGGTTTGAGATAGGAAATTGCAGCTTTGTTTAATTTTTTGTCTAAATTTTTATAATGGCTTGGCTTTTTGGAAAACAATGAAAGTTCATGTTGAATGTATAAACAACAAAGTTGCTAGATTTACTAATACAAAAATGATAGGGTAGTTCATCATTTAGGGAGAAAATTTGATCCAATTTTAGTTACTTGTTTCAAATATTATTGAAAACAAAGCTTCTTATCATGAAAATAAAGTAAACTTTTGACAAATTTAAGGTTGAATTGTTTTTAGTTCCTTTATCATGGAAATAAAGTAAATTTTTTGGTCCCTTCAAATATATGTTGCAATGAAATCTATCCATAATCTTTTAGGTGTATTTTTTTATAAAGTTTTCATTGGAAAACCTTAATTTTTCAAGAACATTTTAATGGATATTGTAAAATAATTTTACATTTTATAAGTAATCAAACTTAAGTATAAGTTTTATATATTGTGAGTGTTTTAAAAGATGATTAATACATTTTTGTATCCTTCCTACATTGTGAAGAATTAATCATTGGCATGTTATTTACAAGGTGACGAAAAAAATCTTTGTTAAAAGAAAGTAAAGACAACAAAAATATTCGTTGCTAAATTTAAAGTATGTGACAATTTTAGTGAGGATTTTATTTGTTGTTTAAATTTGTCAACGAATACATTATTCGTTGTAGATTTAACAACGGCTCGTATAGTAACGAATGTGGCGACAAATAAATTATTCGTTAACAGGTCATATAATGATGATTTATTCGTCATCTTCATAAAATATTCGTTACCTTTGACCATTTTTGTTGTAGTGTGATTAGTAAGGGTGAAAAAAGTGACCATAACTATATAATAAGGCATTTTTTTCTTTTTTTTTGATATATATATATATTTTTTTTTGGTCTTTTTGTTTTACAGGAGTAAAAATGAGAATGATGTATTTACAATCACTAATCAAACAAAGACAAGAGAACTTTAACAACTATACTCATTTTCTTTTATTTTCTTTTCTTAATGAAGTAATACAAAACACACAAGTGAATAATGTTGAAACGTCGGAGGACTATGCTATTGGATTTGATTTTGAAAGCCTTTCGTTGTAGTTTGAATAACGAAGAACTCGGGTTCAACAAATAAAATTTGTATCAGAATAGAAATCCCGGGTCGAACTTAGGGAGGCTACGTCGATCAAAATTCGTAATTATATTTTTTTTATTTTTGTTTAAAGAGCGGAGTAATTACAATGCAATGAAATCAATAAAAACAATCAGAGAAAGTGAGAGAGAGAGAGAGAAAACATCCACTTGAAGTTGTGAAATGTTTGTACATCTACGAAAGCGAGAAATTACACTAGAAAGTAGGAAAGCTATTACAACTAGAAAGTAGGAAAATTCTACTCTAGAAAGCTGAAAAAAGGAATGGGAGAGAGAAGTTATCCTCCTCGATGATTCATTAGAGGATGAGTCGGACGAGACAACGCCTGGAATACAAGGAACAAAGTGGGAAGATGGAGGTCGAAGCAGAAGGAATGGGAATGAGGCAACACGTCGTTGTCGTTGTAGAATCCGCTTTGGAATGGGGGTGAAAATTTGATTTTATCTCTTGAGGAGCATCCGGGGTGTGGGACAAGCTTCTCTTGAGCTTTAGAGAGGGAGTGAAGAGAAGGAAGGGATGAGAAATTCGTATGGAGAGGGTCTCCTTTTATAGTTACAAGGAGTGGGGGTATTTTAGTCATTACAATTTGAAAAACATTAATTCAAGACCTTTAGTGACGGATAAATCCATCACTAAAGGCCTGAACGTGGCCTTTGTGTGCACGCGTTGCGCATCTCCTCGCCTCCGCATCTTGCAATGCACGTGCATGTCCGCGTGCTTACAACCATCCAATCAAGAGATTAGATGTCTTAAACAATCCCTGCTCGCGCTGCGTTCCCGCATGTGATCTCGCATCAGTGTCGCGCGTCTGATCACGCGTGGGCACTATCGGCTGCTCAGTGCCGCATGATCTTCATCACATGGCTCCACTCCTCGTGTGCCCGCTCGCCTGCTCTCCAATTTGAGGGACCTGCGACTTCGAACATGCGTCTTCTCTTCTCGCATAGCGTGCTCGACCAACACGCTGTGGGTGTTTTTGAGTCGCGCGGAGAATTCATGCGCGTGGTTTTGCGACCATTGGATGAGCATCCAAAGGTCGAGATCGAGTAGGCAGATGAAGAAGGAAAGACAGCTGTGGCTCCTTGGGGCAGGTTGGGCAGCTGAGATGGCACCATGTGGCACTATCTTGGCTGTCCATCTTCTGAGTATTGTGGATGGTGCCACGGGTGTCAGATTGGACCGATTTTTGCACTGTTAGGCTGCAATCGTCGATCCGAATCCATCCGTGCGGTCGGATTTGTCGTTTAAGGTATGGATTTACACCATCTTGACCCATGATCTTTAGGGTTCCTCAGTCTCTATCTGGTGCTATGGATGTTCGATTAGGGCGATCTTAGAGTTGTTGAACTTCAATCATCGCCCTGATCAGATCCGTATAGTTGGATCTTCGATTCGAGGCCCCAATAAAAAGTTATCCTGTCCCTGACCATAAAAAGGAGACAATTATTGTACAATTTATACACTTTGATCTAAATGCATGATTATGCATGTTATGTATTATTTACAATGTATGATGCTAATGTAACACTAAGAACATGCATTAATAGACATTTTAGGTTAATCAGATGCATGCACATCACACCCCCATGCCTATCTTTTACTAGTCCCTAGCAAAAACTACATGCCATTTATAAAAGAATTAGGTTGGATTACTTGGGCATACGTTATTTTCAACATTAAGAAATTTTTTACTTAGGATCTGAACTTTCAAAGACACAACAACGCCTGGGTATTTGCCAAAATGCAAACCGCCTCAAGCCCTCACCTTATTCAAAGACAATTTTCTTTTTCTCTTTTCCTTCTTTTCTAATTTTTTTGGATTTTTGAGTTTAGGGTTAAAGAGTGGCTTTCTACGGCCATTCAACCCACCCAAGATTTGATGTGAATCCTAAGTTCTAAGCATCTTATTGTGAATGTGATAGACTCGTTGATTGGCAATTAAAACGGACTTTAGGTTTCTACGCCTTTAGGTGACCTTAAAAAGAGAATTCTGCCTAAAGGTGTATCTTTACGACTGGTAGCTTTCTCCCTACTTTTATTTTTATGGGGTCAACACAAGGGTGAATCCAGTGTATATCTCCCCGATTTATTCTACTTCTTTGCTTCTTCCTAGGTGTTTTGGGAATTTTCAGTGCATTTCTTGAGCTAGGTTTTGGACAACTGGTCGATAAGTTGTTACCATCGACAACTTGTCAGCCATACTCGTGCGGCGAAGTGTGGCTTATTTCTTTTTTCTTTTTTTTCTTTTCTCCTTTTCTTTTTCTTTTCTTTTTGACTTTCTTTTTTCCTTTTTTTTTAGCTAGGTGGCTTCCCTGGTCTAAAATTTACCTAAAGGCAGCAAGAAGAGAATGGTCCAGTGATTGGGCTCTGGACAACCTACCTATGGGCTGTTACCCACGATAACTTGCCAACCATATCACTTAGAAGCTTCATTAGCTACCCAATTTCTATTAAAACCATCGATCAACAAGTCAGTGAAAAGATAGTGTGTAGATGCTTTAGACTTAAAGTTCTCTCAAATCAGAGGGCGGGTTGATAAATCGTGTACTTATCACCCAAACTTATTTAATCAAATTACAATAGAATTAAAGATGGCGAGGGCTCGAAAAATAAATCCACATTTTAGTGGATACCTGGGTTGATTAAGCTCAAAGACTTGAAGGGTCATTGTGTTCAGATCCTAATGTAATATTTCCTAAGATTGAAAAGTCCTAATGTCCAAGTATTCCTTCCTAATTCAATTTTTTTTAAATAAATAAAAGAAAATAAAACGAATCTACAGAGTTGACGAAATAATTCAGCAATGAATATCCACCCCCCCATGCCTATCTAATGCAATGTCCTCATTGTATTAAAAAGACATAAAACAGAGTGGAATAGAGTAGAAAGCACCTGAATTGCGTGAATGACGGGTCCACTCCAAGATAAATAGAAACTGTATAAGTGCTAAATTTAGTGCCTCCAGCTAAGCACACTATACAAAAAAAAGAAATAAAGAATTCACAGGTGCAGGTCAGAATCAGAATAAAAAGATGAAACCTTTGACCTACCAGCAGATGTCCACAAATATGGACCAGATTGTGGTGCAGACCCATACCCCATGATCGAAAATATCTAAGGTTCTGGATAAAAATTATCCATTTTTATCCAGAACCTAAAATCAGTATGCAAGCGGGGTTGGGCCTACAACTTATGAGGATGCAACCCAAGACCAAAAAGTCGGGTTATAGAGAATTTGATATTAAAAGGATAATCAATGAATGTGTGCTTGGGTTGGACATCCTCAGAAAATATGTCATAAGAGTCCTAGTTTGATGGTTTCAGCTTAATTGGAACCCTTAGACTCGATCTTCAACTTCCTCCGAAGTTTACTTCCCAAATTAGAATTTCCCAGCTTCTATTCTCCTCATTCAGAATGTCAAATTCCGGGACTTCCTGCATATTAATCACCCCATCTGAAATTTCCAAGTCTAAAAAATGTGGTTGAATCAGAATTGATTTTGGTCTAATTATCTCAAAAACAGATTCGTTCGTATGCTCAATGGGGTATAACTAATAATCGGGCCATTGGATTGAATCCTCCAGAAAATGCAATTCTGGATCCGTCATGTGAGCCCCAATAAGATCAGTTTCCTCAGTTATTGGGCTATCAAATGATTTAAACGATTCCACTGGACCAATCGTCTCACAGAAATCATGTTCTGTAAACTCACGTGAGACTTCGTAAATTGAATCTTCACCATCAGAATTAAAGAAATCAAAATCCATATTAATGTACATCCCAAAATCATCCGTCACTTTCTAATCCATGGAGACATACATTTCCTCGTACCCCGACTCAGGTATCTCAGGTAAAGAAATCGGATCATCCTTAATTTGTTACTCTAATTCAATCTGGTCAGCCTCATAACATGTGTCCCCCCCAACAGGTGCCTGAGTGGATTCTGACATTGGCTCTCCTGAAGGGGGTTCATCCTAGGAATCATCCCATGATTGAACTAAAGCAACCACAAATCTCATTCTTAATTTCGCTAACTTCCCAATTAGAAGCTCACCTGGGTTCTTATCCTTAACATCCTGGAGCCAATCTGACAAATACTTGTTCAGATCATCAAGCATTTCAATCAAGGGCTCCAATTCTTCAATGCGAGGCATTGGTTGAACTTCTAAAGATTGTATGGTATTCCTCAAGTTAGCCAAAACCTTATCTTAAACCTGGTTACCTTGAACCAAATGACTTGTTTGTTGGTTAGGCAGGTTTGGGATCAGTGCAGAAGAGTTAACGAATTGAGATTTGTGATATCCTTCCTGATAATAGGTCATTTCGAATTGTTCAAAAGGTGGTGATGACCTAAAGGCAGTGTATTCAGGGAATGGGTAAGGATCAGTGTATCCTCCTTGATTGTAGATCGTATTAGGTTGTCCATGAAAGGGTGGCGATTTATAATCGATGTGGCTCTGAGAAGGATAGAAATCACAATCATAGTGTTCAGGGTTAGATCCTAAACACAGAGGTCTGGAATTGTATCCACAATTCAAGTTGTCCTGACTAATCGATGGTTGGTTACAGTACGAGTCGGGATAATCGTCATATTGAGGATAACTCATAACAGGAGGGAAAGAGTGGGAATGCGTATAAAATGTGGAAGGATTCATGATAGATGGGAAGAAGAAAGGTGCCTTGCAATACAAACAATTAAAGTTGTCCTTAAGTGGGCTAGCCTAAAGACCTACAGACCCCTAGAACCCATCTTGAGATAAAGAAATGATTTGATCTACTTCTGTTCGTTCAATCCAAATAGTTAGAGGGAGGGACTGGGGAGAAGGTTCTTCCTTCAACTTGCGCCTCCTGTTCCTAGTGTACCCCCCAGCTGCGATTGTTTGACTTTGCTCCCCTAGCTAGACATTAGATTGAACAGTAGAAATAGACTAATTGAAAATAATCTTGCTCTGGGCTCCGAAGAGCGAGTCGAATCCTAAGGCAAACGGCTACTCTTTTTTATTTAGGGCTAGGTTTGAATGTGCTTTGGAATGTGATGGGCCCTTTATCTGGGTTGTGCCCTTAATAATTGATTGATGTGTGTGCGTACAGAACCAGTGGTTTTCAAGCAAGATTATTTTTGATACGGTGAATTTTATGATTCAAATCTTGCTTAGTAGCTTTTAGGATTCAACTTTAGGTATTTTCAAATAAGTTTTGTTGGCACACCAGGTTTTGAAAGCACAAGTGAAGATGTTTTCCTTTGAAGCTTAAAAAGAATGTGGAGTGCTTGGTAAATCCCTAAGAGTTGAACCTATGTGGCAGCTACTTAATGAGTTGATTTTATGTTGAGTGGTGCGGCCCAAACAACTCAAACAATTGGCCATAGTTGCACCACTGAGTTAGGCACACAAAAATGATTAACCTAGAATAATTTCTACTCTTTTATGTGTTGAATTGTCTACTGATTCCACATATCAGAATCCGGTTGAGTAAAAGAAAATTAAGTAGGTTAAGTGCCTTTAATGTGGGTGTATGTTGAAAATTACCTCACAAAATTATCTTTTTATTTTTTTTATATACGTGAAGGTGAAATGTGAGTGAGAGTGGAAATCCAAACAATCTAAAGTAATCATAGGGTTTATGCAAACATCTAGGTTAATTGGAATTTGAATTTAATGTGACAAATGAAATCTATGGAGGGGGAAGAATGGGGAGCACTTACAGTCATCTTCAACTACACTTTACTTCGATCTACCGCTTGACGATTCCCTGATGGAGGTCTCTGCAAAATAATAGACACAAGAGAAAGCAAGTTAGAAGATAGTAAAGTACGTGAAATGCAAAAAGAAGATCAAAAAATCATTGCCTCCCCAGCAACGACGTCAAAATGTTGAATCATCGAAGGACTATGCTATCGAATTTGGTTTTGAAAACCTGTCGTTGTAGTTTGAATAGTGAAGAACTCAGGTTCAACAAATAAAATTTATGCCGGAATAGAAATCCTGGGTCAAACTCAAGGAGGCTACGTCGATCAAAATTCGTAATTATATTTTTTTTGTTTTTGTTTAAAGAGCAGAGTAATTATAATGCAATGGAATCAATATAAACAATCAGAGAAAGAGAGAGAGAGAAAAAACATCCACTTGAAGTAGCAAAATGTTTGTACATCTAAGAAAGCGAGAAATTACACTAGAAAGCAGGAAAACTATTACAACTAGAAAGCAGGAAAATTCTACTCTAGAAAGCTGGAAAAAGGAATGGGAGAGAGAAGTTATCCTCCTCATGATCGCTTAGAGGATGAGCCGGATGAGACAATGCCTGGAAGATGAGGAACAAAGAGGGAAGAAGGAGGTCGAAGCAGGAGGAATGGGAACGAGGCAACACATCGCTGTCGTCGCGGGATCTGCTTCAGGAATGGGGGCAAAAAATTGATTTTATCTCTTGAGGAGCATCCCGGGTGTAGAACAAGCTTCTCTTGAGCTTTAGAGAGGGAGAGAAGAGAAGGAAGGGATGAGAAATTCGTATAGAGGGGGTCTCCTTTTATAGTTACAAGGAGTGGGGGCATTTTAGTCATTACAATTTGAAAAACATTAATTCAGGACCTTTAGTAACGGATAAATTTGTCACTAAAGGACTAAATGTGGCCTTCGTGTGCGTGTGCCGCGTGCCTCCTCGCCTCTGCGTCGAGCAATCCATGCACACGTCCACGCGCTTACAGCCATCCGATCTTCATCGCACAGCTCTGCTTCTCGCGCGCCTGCTCACCTGCTCTCCAATTTGAGGCGCGTGCGGCTTCGAACATGCGTCTTCTCTTCTCGCATAGCGCGCTCAACCAACGCGCTGTGGGAGCTTTTGAGTTGCGCGGAGAATTCATGCGCGTGGTTTTGCAACCGTTGGATGAGCATCCAATGGTCGAGATCGAGTAGGCAAGTGAAGAAGGAAAGGCAGCTGCGGGTCCTTGGGGCCAGTTGGGTGGCTGATATGGCACCACATGGCGCCATCTTGGCCGTCCATCTTCTGAGTATTGTGGATGGTGCCACGGGTGTCGGGTTGGACCGATTTTTGCGTCGTTAGGCTGCAATCATCGATCTGAATCCATCCATGCGATCGGATTTGTCATCTGAGGTGCAGATTAACACCATCTTGGCCCATGATCTTTAGGGTTCCTCAGTCTCTTTCTGGTGTTACGGATGTCTGATTAGGGCAATCTTGGAGTCATTGAACTCCAATCGTCACCCTGATCAGATTTGTATGGTTGGATCTTTGATCCGAGGCCCTGATAAAAAGTTTCCCTGTCCCTAACTATAAAAAGGAGACAATTATTATACAATTTATACACTTTGATCTAAATGCATGATTATACATGTTATGCACTATTTACAATGTATGATGCTAATGTAACACTAAGAACATGCATTAATAGACATTTTAGGTTAATCAGATGTATGCACATCAAATAACAACTTTAAACTTGTATTTCACAGCATGTACTACAACATATTACAAAATAAAACACATATGGAAAAGATCAACTACAAGTACTACAACATGAGGCACACATATGAAGAAGATCAACTCCATTACACTAGGTGGAAAGATCCACTTATCCAAAGCACACAAAAGATAGATAATCAGAAGCACTTTTACTCCAACACTTGGAAAATGGAGATGGCTAATGGAGGATGAAGTGTTCAAGCTCCCTAAGGTGGTTGATGAGGAGAGGCTCGGTAATGTGGGTGATTAGGTGCTCATTGGTTCTAATGTTGGTGGTGATAACCATGGCGGAGGCTAGGGAGATGGAGATGAAGATCCTATACTTGGAGGTGATGAAGGTTTGCTCTATGGTGGTGTTTGCTATGGAGTCTATGTTGTGGGCTCTATGGAAAGGGGATGGGATGACCATGGCTAATGTGGTGGTAGTAGGAGTAGGAGTTGGTCTTAGGGGTGGTGATGGTGGGCGTGTGAGTGTGAATGATGGAGTTAGATAAGTGCTAGTGAGGTGATGAAGTGGTGGCATGGAAGGTGGTAGTGAGTGTGTGTTTGGCAGGTGAAGTGGTGGTGATGCTGGTAATGGTGGTGATGGCGGTGACATGGATGGTGTAAGTGAGTGAGACTATGTGCAACTTGAAATGTAAATAAATCACAACAAAAAGCAAGTAGTAAGAAGCTTGAAAATGAAATCTATTCTACTAGCAAGAAAATGAAAATAAGCAAAGTGCAAGTAAAGAAAATAACTATACTAACAAAGAAAGTAAAAATAGAGTAAGATGAGAAGATAGGTATTCTTCCAATGCGAGCACAAGGCCAATTGGAAGGGGAAGAGGATCCTTAGCACTTGTCCTACCTCTTCTTCACCTAGAAAACCAAGTCCAAGTGTGCACAAGCTAGCCTTTGGCCAAGGTTTGAGAGCTTAGCTATGGAGCTCTTGAGGAGAGGAGTTCTTTGCTTGAGAGTAGAGTGGAGTGTAGAGTGAAGGGGGGTGGGTGCGTGCACTCTTATGGGAGGGTGTTTTATAGAGTGTTGGGTTGTGTGCAGTGTCCCTATGGTGTAGGTTTAGGAGGGCTACTTTTGGGCACAACTTAAGAATAGATGGTTCTATCCTAAGGTGCAAAAGCAAGTGAGGTTGCAAGTCAAGGCTTGGTCAAGCTAATGGATAGGGAGAAAAGTGGGAGTCCCATGTGGTGGGATTAGGTGGGAGTTATGTGTGTTCTAAGTGGTGGTAAAGTCTAAGTGGGGTTAGGTGGGTTTGGATTAGTGGGTGTTTGGGCTTCTTAATTGTGTGGGCTATAGTATGCAAATGTAGTGGGCCTAAAGTGAATAAATTAAATATCAATACATATAGTTACTACTAGGTCCACATATATGTAAATAAAAATAGGCACACATATAAATAATTGTAATATAAAATGTGCACAAGTATTACGCATGTGTAAAAATGTATATGAGATTATAAGTACATGCAATTCACAATTAATGTGTGTGCACAAGTGCGTGAGTAGTGTGTGTGTATTCATGAATTTGTGAAGGTGGGTTAATTGGGCATGGATAGGTTGGCATAGGATTGGATAGGTTGGCATAGGCTTGCATGGGTTCACTGCTCTGCTCCTCCTGCCAGCTGCTTTGCTCCCGTTCTATTGATATGGTCCTCCTAGCTCTTTGAGCTCCAATTTTGCTCCCTGATTATGATCCTACATGTATAAATTGATGGTATTACTCAAAGGACCATAATATGACAAAATTAGAATAAGGATGTACAGATGCAAGTATGAGTGCAATGCATGCAATGTATGCTCTATTTACAAGATGTGACCTAGGTTAGTAGCTTAATTTAGTCAAATTAGGATCTATGATTACTATACAATCATACCCACATGTTTAAATTTTGCTAATCCTTAGCAATTACTTGCATGATTGACTATGACATAATTTTTTTCTTCTTTTTCATCTTTTTCTCTTAGAAATATATTGATTCAAGAATTAGACTTCAAGATATTTAGTTGTCACCAGCCCTGAGAACGAATACTTAGGATTTCATCTTCAGAGACTAAATAGTACCTAGGTGGTGGACCTCACTGTGGTGGTTTGCGACCACAGGAGGTTTCCCAATATCAGTAGCGTTCCCTTTCAACTGGTGAGAGGGTTCCATGAATGGGCGAGGAAGAAAGGGAGAAAGGAGAGGCAGTGATGCCTGGCTGTGTGATGTGGTGTGGGTGGTGCTAACCTCTCGAGAGTGGACGTGAGGGGGTACTTTTATAAGTGGCGGTGAGGTATGGGGAGTGGGGAGTAAGCATGGCCATAGGATTATTTTTTTCTTGGGAATTTTGTAGGGGAACACTTGAGGTTTTGGTTAATTATTGTAGGTAATACGTGGGTGATATTAGGTGGTAGTGAGGGCTCCATCTCACTCTCTTTCTTCCACTCTCAATATGCATGAATGCATGTAGTTACAAAATACATGTATAGTTATCTAATCCTGGATGTGTAAAGCCAAAAGATATCATAAGATTGACAATTTGTTGGTGTGAATTGCTGCGCAATCACTAGTCTCTAGCAAAGCACTTATTCAGTACTCAATATAGTAGTAAAGTGTTTAGAAATGATCTTTAGCTGAAGATTTTTCTGAAGCAATATCAATGTGTTTATCTGTTGGACATTGTGAGAACCAATTGCAAAAAAGAATACCAGTACTTACGACTTACATAGCATAGACCATCTCTCAACTAATAAGGACTCTTGGTATTTAAACCTTAAGTATGACTTTCAAGATCCAAGGAGTTTTACCAAGTTTAAGAAGAAAAGAAGTTATGGTTGTGCTTAGTGCAAATTAGGACTAACCAGACGAACTTAAGACTCAAATCCAGGGTTTCACATCTTTTTAAGTCCAAGTTGGTCTTAGTTTTAGCTAATGTTTTCAGATCAACACAAAAAATAGTGTATACTCAAACCCAACTCTTATTGCGTAAGTGTTTCATAAATATATGGTGGAAAACATAGGGTATATGTAGTGTATCCTGAAACAACCACTTTTGGTGGATATGTACAACAAGATTTGAACATACCGACTTATTGTAAATAATATTTTTTTCTTTTTCTTTTGATTTTTTCTATTTTTTTCTACTTTTCTCATTTTTTTTGATTTTTTCTTTTTTTTATATAAAAATAGATGTTGGGTATGTCTATATCAACTTTATTTGGTGAAGCACACTTATTTGGTGGGTGAATATTTGGTGGAAAGAGATTTTCCTAGACACAAGACCAAAGACAAAGACAAAGAGTCTCCACCTTCCCTAATGAATACTAAGGTTGAGAAGATAAGTTTGCCTGGTTCTTCCTATATCTGTGTACTCAACTCTTAAACAGAAGCAAGTAGATGAATCTTGTACTTGTTGACTCATGTACAAGAATATGTCCTAAGTTAGGAAAATTTTGGTTCTATCTTGTCAAGGCTCAAGTGTATTAAGACTAAGCCTAAGCAAATCAAGTTTATGTGGCTAGGAAAGTCTAAAAACAAAGGTTGAATGCCCATAAACACTTATTTTGTTTTTCCTTCAACTTTCAGATATAGCTATACACTTTTGAGAACATTTTTGGAGTTTTTGAATTTTCAATTTTTATGTATTTTTCAATAACGCTATCTATATATACTATAGATGGATATGTATAATGGACAGGAGCCCTGTGTAATACCCAAAGAATATACCAAGTCCTATGGATGCCTATCCATCCCCCCATGCCAAATCTAGCTATGTCCTCATATGCATGCAAGAGGGGTCAAATAGGACTAAGGCTCTTGGTACAAGGATGAGTAAGGGGTATATAGCAGGGTGGACGGGTGGGTGGATGGTTGGTGGTGAAAAACATGTGAAATAGGCGCAGTGTGAAGTAAAGTGAGGTGAAATGGAATGTGGAGTGAAGTGGTGAAAACTCGAGAGATAGGCAGAAGGTGAACAGGTGTTGCGGTGCCTCCCAACAAGCGTTGAATTTAACGTTGCCAGCTAGACTCAGAGTGAGGTAGAAATTAGTTACCCTCCAGCAAGGCAATTGTCTCACCAATGGGGGTAGGCTCATAAGTGAGATAAGGTTTCAACCGCTACCCATTTACCATAAATTTATGCCTAGTTTTGGGATCTTCAATTTCAACGACACCAATGATGAAAGGTTGCGAGACAAGGAAAGGATCTATCCATTTGGACGTCAGTTGTTAACGAGAGACTTCGAGGTTATAAAAGCTGCGTCGTAGTATAGGTCAAAATCGCTTGAAAACAAATAGAATTTATACTCAAATGGAATCCGAGGTCAAACACAGGGAGCAATTAGCAAAATAATTCTCAAAATTGCAATGCAAGCACAATATAAGCAATTTATAATAGAACTCCAAGCAATAATGATTTATAAATGAGATCAAATGTCAAATAGTGCAAAAGGAATGGGATAAAATGGTGATTTGAATCACCAATTACCCCTCACAATGATATTAAATATCTCAACAGTAACAACCAATTTAATTCCAAATAGGATAAGTGCACAGTGCACTCCCTTCAAAGATCAACTAATGGAACTCTCAGTGCCAAGAGGGCACTCTTCCTCTTCCTTCCCTTTCTCTCTTCTTTTGCCTCCTTAAGCTCCAGAGAACAGGGCTCAGCAACACCAGCAGAGGCAAAGGCCTCCCTCAGAAATCACAAGTGTTGAGAGGAGGGCAGCAGAGTAAAATCCCCTCCCCTCTCTCTCTTTTCTCTTCTTTCTCTCTCAGAATCAGGCAAACCAGAACAGACTCAGGTATCCAAGTAAACGGACCAAGGCCCATATCCGCGAGGAGTGAGCACGGGCGACGGCGTGTGTGCGGCGTGCGTGCAGGGACCTTACCCCCTGTGCGTGTTGAGGTGATAAGGCTGAAGCAGAAAAATAATTTAAGTTGCACAAGTGCTCTAGCAATTTCCGAGGTGGGACTATCCCACCTAAGCTTTTGCGTAAGCGTCTGCAGATGGACTCCCCGTCAATTGCAATTGCAACTGAGGGTTTGACGCTCAATTGCAGGCCTGGAGACCTGCCTGGAGCTTCTCCGCATGACCTGGAGGTGTTGTCAATGAAGAACACGAATATGACATGATGAATGAAGCCAGAGAAGACGTCGCGGCGGCGAAGCTCCGGTGAGGCACCTGAAAACTACAACACGGCCTCGCAACCTTGTCAAAATAGCTCAGAAGGTTCGCCGAACCACGGTGAGTGCAACGGTGGCCGTGGTTTGGTGTGTACGCGTGTGTGGAGGGCTGACAGTGTTGAGAACGAGGGCAAAAGGTGGGTGTGTTCAACGGGAGGAGGGGGGAGAGAGTGTTAAACCCTAAATTTCTTTAGGGCTTTTGGAGGGTGAGTTGTGGTGGATCTAATGGAGTTGGTGGCGAAGAAGATGGAGGTGTGGAGGTGCTTCATCGGAGATGTATGGAAGAAGGTGAAGGTGGTCAGGGTGATACGATGGTAGAAATGGGGTTCTGAAGGTAATGATGGAGGGAGAGAGAGAGAGTTTAGGGAACTTAAGGAGATGTTGAGAGGTGGAGATGGCCGGTTGTGGTAGACCGGTGCTAGAGAAGGAGGAGAAGACGGTGAGACGATAGTGATGAAGTAGGCGAAGGTACGCCCTCCCTTTGGCTGGGGAGGGTCGCGACGAAGAGAGGAGTCCGATAAGTCGACCAATTTGGTCGTTGGACGGCCAGAGGAGGAGAATCGAGGAGGTCGCCAGAGCAGTGGTCTTGAAGGTCGGAGGAAGGGGAATAGAGGGCTTTTGACTCTCCAAGACTTGCTCAGAGGGTGCGCAAGGCCACGAAGGTCCTTTTGTAGGGCTCTAGATGGAGTTCCAAGCCTGGAAACAAGCTTAGAAACTCCGAACTCACCCGCGTAGGATACCCATTCAATCAAATCGTTCACATGAGGATTCAAGAGAGATTTAGGATCCCTGGATGGGCTCATTTGGAAGGTAATTACTTGACAAGTTTCCCTTTCAATTTTGAGAGGGATTCGTCAAGAAATCACAAAGATTTTGACAACTTAAGGTCGTCGAAGTTTGTAGGATTAGGATTTCATGGAGGTAGGGACCTATTTGTGAAAGTGATGATAAAGATAGGGACCTAAATACAAAGGATTCAAAAGTTAGGTGCATATGTGTGAGATAAAAGAGTCAGATAGGACCAAATTGCAAACTAAGTTAAGATGATCTCAGATTAGGCCCAAATTTTGGTATAAACTTAAGTTAGACCTAAGGAATTCAATGGTGAAGTTGGATTTTGGTTTTGACCTAGTTTGACTGGGTAATTTGCATAATTACTCAAATTAGGGAAAATGTTTGTTTGAGACTCTATATTTGGTTAAGATGGGTTCTGATGGTGAAATTGAAAGGTACAAAACCCTAGAGAATATTTTTCTATAAATTTTAGAGGGTTTAGGTAAAGTTTATCCTGACCAAAACCTCAGTTAATTAAGTGGGTTAATTTTTAGGGTTTCAGAAGTCATTTAATTCTCAAAGCACGGAAAAACCATTTTCTTTCTGTACTAACCCACTTGTTAGATTCTTAAGATCATTTAACCCTTAATTAGCCCCTGAGAAAACCAGTGATTGTTTTGCATTCAAGATATGATGGTAAAATTATAGTTTTAGCCCTGGTTTCTTGTATTTCTCTCTGAAGGGAGTTGCAATGAATTATGGCCTTCTGATGATTATGTAGGGGCATTTAATGACTTAATTAGATCAAATTGAGCTAGTTATGACTCATGATGGTGTTCCTAGCATACCCCCATGACTAGCTTTTGCTAGTCCCTTAGCAAAATCTCATGGAATTAACTCAAATTCTAGACCATGCCTTTTTATGCTCAGATTTCTGATGTGTGCTTTCTTTTGTAGATTAGGTCAGAATGCCAATAGTAAGACTAGAGGTACTCAAGTACTAACCAAGATCCAGACCTGACTAGCTTTAGCCTTGGTCCACCGAGAAGGTTTCTAAGACCCACAGGAACTAACCTAAGGTTCGTTGAACTCCGCGGTTAAAGCACCCATGCTTAAAACATGTTTAGTCCCAGTTCAGTTTGCAGTGTATTTTTGTAAGAGAGAGATAAAAGATTTTTTTTTTTGCATTCTTTGAGAGTTTTCTCTCTCTTTTCTTTTCTTTATTTCTAGCTTCGGATTGGCTTTACAACACTGTCTGTATCGGATTCCTAGCTCCCGCCATTAATCCTCGTAGGGTCCCTAGCAATCGATGCTTTGAGATAGCACCACCCATGGCAACCCCCACGACCCTAGCTTTAGACACTTCGAGATAGTGCCGCCCATGGCATTTTATAGCTAAATTCAGGCCCTGGCAATCGACATTTTGAGATAATCCCGTCCATGGCACCTGAATCAGCACAGGTGCTTACATGCCCCTGGAAGGATATTTAGATATCCTAGGAGACAAGCACCGAGGAGATGGTATGTTATTGCGCATCTTCAAGGGGAATTTCCTACCTCTCCACGTCGGGAATTCTTCCAAATCAACTTGTGTTGATAAGCCACTCCTAATCTAGGTAGCTTTTCATAACAGAATTAATGCATTTTCATGATTTTGATAATTAAGAGCACTGAACCAGACTGTGTGTGGATTAGGGTGCTTAGGTTACTGAGTCTCGCAAACCAAAGGTCAGTTAACGAGGTCGAATAATCCCTAAGCCTTAGACCTAATACTTAAGCTTCACATTTTCCTCAACCTCTTGAGGACTATCCAGATCTTAACAAATACTTGAACTTTTAAGCCTAAAACATAGCCCAAGAGGCCTAAAATCAGTGCTCATACTAATCACTTTTGTCTCATAGCACTTTTTATCTTTTATTTCTTTCTTTTGATTTGGTCTAGAACTAAGTAGATTCCTTAATCTTTTACTAATGACTATCTCTTTTTGTTTCAAATTATGCTCCTTTTTGACATTTTAAATCACCTCCCCTTTTCCTCCTCAAGAATGATATGCAATTTGATCTTTCAAAATTTCCTCCCTTCTCCATTTTTTTGTTCTTTTTTAATTTTTTTGGTTTTTTGAAATATGTATTTTTTTTTATGAAACCCTTTCTTGTGAAGTGATTCTCACAGCATTTTGCACTTTAATACCCCCCCATGCCAACGATTTGCAATGTCCTCATTGTGAATTAGGTGGGTTCGAGTTCAGCTTAGATCGTACATTAGAATAGGTTTAGGTGGGTGGACGGGTCAGGGTGACTGTTGCAAACGATTTCAAGGCCTGATACGGGTACCGGAGGTGGGGTCGGCTGTTCTAATGGACAAACCCTAAAGTTAGCATGGGATGTGTCAAGAAGGGTTTCGGGTTTTCAAAAAGATGACAGGTTGCCTCCCGTTAAGCGCTAAGTTTAACACCATCAGCTGAGTGCAATAGGCTCTGGGAGATGTGATTGACTGCATGAATGATATGATCATGATGGATGAGAATTGGATGGCCACAAATAAGTATCAAAGCATGGTAGAGAGTCATTCCAAAATATCTCTAATATAAGTCAAGCTGATTCGTTTATGGATGATCTTTCTTGAGTTTCTGCGAAGGGAACATTTGGAAGGTATAGTTATCATGGGATTCTATAGTTGGATTGTGGTGATTCCAAGGCTCAATAGAAATGGGTCTAGTTAGTGTATCCTAGATGTATGGTTCCTCTCGTGCTCTATGACCTATCAAATTGATACCTGATGAGTCATTTTGATTCTTTCCCTTTAGGTTTTAGATTATCTCCTCAAGAAATGACTCATAGATTGGGTCTTCAAATGAATTTTCCCTATAATCTTCATCCCAATCAAAAGTGAATGCTTGGAGAGTGCCTTTTGAATCATAAAACTTGAAATTTGTAAAGGATTCATATTCTGGGTGAAGGTCACTCTCAGTATCATCCAATCCTGATTGCTGGTGGTCCTCAAAACAAAAAGTCTCCATATCCATGGACTCTGAATCTGGTTTGTCACCATGTTTCCCAACATTTCTGGGTATATCCTTAAGTTTAAAGGTGAAAGCCTCCATTGTGCTCATGTCATTATGTTAGACTAGATCATCATCTAGGATGTGAAAGGTTTCCAATTCAGGTTCTAGGTTTCCTACTAAGGATATGGTCATGAGATCCTGTATAAAACCTAGTTGTTCTGTGAAGCATTTTCCTTTTGTTGCCTCAAAAATATTAATTTCAACATGTTGATTTCCAGAGGCAATTGTCATATACCTTGATTCACAATTAATTATGGCTCTCGCAGTGGCCAAGAATGGTCTTCCCAAAATCACGGGCATATCCTGCACCTATTGTGTTGTCTCCATGTCAAGAATTAGGAAATATGCTTAGTTGAAATCCTTAACTTTAATTACCACATCCTCTATCATCCCAATTGGTGTGATCAGGGTTCAGTCAGCTAGTTGCAAAGTGACATGAGCGGGTTTTAGCTGTCCAATCTGTAATTTTTCAAATAGGTTGGTAGGGATGAGGTTGACTGACGTGCCCAGGTCCAGTACAGCCCGCTTGAAGTTTGTATCACCAATATTGCAAGGAATTAGCGAGGTGCCTGGATCAGATTTCTTAGGAGGTAGACTGTTTTGGATTATGGCCCTTATATTTTCAAACAGTACTACCTTTCCTAGTGTTTGTTCTTTTATCTCTTTTTTGGGTAAGTCTGGTGTGGTCGGGTTGAGAGTGAGGATGTCAAGTAATGGAATCGTGACTTGTGCATTCCTCAAAGGTCTTGTTATATCAATTTCTGACAATCCTTTAGTGTGGAGGTGAGATATGACCGAGGATAGGGGAATGGACTGGTTATCTTTAGGGGTGGGTTTCTGTTCTTTCAAAATATTGATCATAGCACAATCATGGTAGGTTGGGTAAGTCATGGTGTGTTTTGGCTCAATTGAGGTGGATGGAGAAAACATGCAGGTATGAGTCGCTGGACCGGATTGGCTATAATATGTTTGACCTTGAATTTGGTTTACGTGTTTTTGGGTCAACATGTTGTTAAGATTTGGCAGAGGTTGGGAAGGAAGTGTGCCAAGCTGGTAGGGATTTGCCATCTGGGTGAGTTGATTGTGAACCTCTGTGATATTATCTTTGTGCTGTTTTTGCATAGTCGCATTCATTTTCTAAATGTCAGCCAGCGTCTGAAGCATAAGAGTCATCTAATCTTCGTGAGTTGGCCCGGATTGATAAGTTAGGTTGGGCCGAGGCTGAGGTGGCTGATATGGACGAGAAGCTTGTGGTCAGGGATGATATTGAGGTCTCTAATTTTGATTGTTCCCTATCCATGTGAAACTATGATGATTATGCCATCCAGGGTTGTAGGTGTTTGAGAATGGATCATTCTGGATGGCGTTGAGGTCCTTGCAGGTCTGAGGAGCCTCGGAAAAGTCATAATACGAGGGTTTAGAGTTCCCCCAACTAGAAGAGGTGGGTCCAGGGTTTCCTCCGAACCTAGAATTAGATGGTGGTGGATATGGGTCCATCCCCTGAGAAGATTGGTGGTAGATGTTATGCATAGCCTCCCTGCCAGAGAGCAGTTGTGCAAACAGGTTTTGCGTAGAGGTGGCTCACTACAGGTGTGGAGTTAGCTCATCCACCTTCTTCTCAATAATAGAGACCTTGTCTAGGCGATTGGCCATTAGTTCCAAGTCGATAGAAGAGGACAGGCCCTGCATCTTATGTGCTCCCCTTGGATTCGTCAATGCATGTGCATTCATTCAGTCGAACATGCCCATGGATTCATTATTGATGGAGTTCTCGCATATGATCTCAAGAATCTCCCACATGGTGTCTTCGTGTTGACCCATGATGTTCCCTCCACAGGTCGCATTGATGAATAATCGAATATCCTCACGAAGTCCCTGGTAAAAAGACTGGGCTTGTTTCCATTTAGGAACTCCATGGTAGGGGCACTTTTTTATGAGATCCTGAAAATGATCCCATGCCTCATGAAGTAGTTCTCCTGCTTGTTGTGTAAATGCATGATCTGGTGCCGTAGAGCATTTGTCCGACCAATAGGGAAGAACTTTTTTAGAAACTTGAATTGCAGTTCCACCCATGTGTTGATTGGACGAATTAGGGTTTGGTACCGGTGAGGAGCCTTGTCCATGAGAGGGAAGGAGAACATTTTCATGAGCAAGATATCCTGATTTTGAGCTTCTGACCCGAAGGTCTGAGCCAGATGCTTGAGTTGCTTGATATGCAGGAAAGGATCCTCGGAATTACACCCATGAAATTTGGGAATAGCATGAATCATGTTACGCTTGAGTTCAGCATTAGGACCCCCAGCTGGGATTTGGACTCGAGGTTCGATCGCCACCACAGCAGGATTGTAATGGTCTCGCATCATAGGACACTACGGTGGGTTTACAAAGGCTTAGAATAGATCACTGAGGCACTGAAGCTGATTCTCAAGATTATTTTCTTCTGCTGGTTGCTCCATGATGATGGATGAAGGAGAGATAGGTTCAGATGAATCAGAAGAGATATTGATCTGGTTGGGTTGTTGCACAAACAAGGAGATCGAGGCTTGGCCTCGATGGGAGTGAATAGCTAATGGAAGCCTCAAGGGTGGTCTTAGAGACCTCCTCCCAAACATGCACCAATGGAATAGATGAGGGATATAATGTGATGGACCCAATCAAGACACCAAAAAAATTTTGGATGACTGTAGAGGTTCGGGGTGAATGATACCCTTTAGTCAGAAAGCCGTCCACCTGAGAATTACCTGGGTAGCCAGAAAGGGAGAGTCCCGCGAAGACCCCTGCACGATAGAGTGCCCCCACGGGTTACAGGGTTTCCCCCACCCGACCTTTCTTGTCACTGAGTATCTAGGTAGACTAGAATGCGGACTAGACCTCTTAAGTCTACCAGTTTTAAGTTAAGAGTAAAGGTGCTTATGATTTCACTTGAACTTTAAGATGTTTTGTGCAAGGTGACCTAATTTGAAGATTGGTTAGCCCAATAAGGTGGGTCAACTTCACCTGTTTTATCCTTTGAGAAATTTAGATCCCTCTTTTAGTGTTCAAATGAGATTAAGAGCCTAATTTTAGGGTTTGCTTGAATAGATCAATTCAAGCAAGGCTTAGGCACACACTATTTGGGAAGGTTAATTCTTGATTAAACAAGTGTGTCTCTAAAACCCTAAACTAGAAACCCTAATTTGCTCTTGATTGGTCCAATTCAATTTGTTAAAATATGGTACCTAGGGCTCAAGCAAGAAGGTGATAGCCCTAGATACCTTAAACCCTAAGTAGGTGCACAAATCATGGTTTGGATGTTCTCTAAATAGAATGTATCAAATTAGGCAACTTGATGATTAATCTAAAAACAGAATGCAAGTTGGACCTAATTGATTTCTTCTTTTAGCTTTTCAGAATCAGAGGTTTAGGAGAGATTGGATTTGTGGTTTACCTACCCCTGGAGTGGCTGATGTGTGGCTGATCTTCCTACAATGAATCCCTAAAATAGATCATAGTCAAAAGAGATAAAGCAAGTTAGTACCAAATCAGATATTGCAATCAAGAGATGAAAGTTACGCGTTGCTCCCCAGCAACGGCGCCAAAATGTTAACGAGTAAAATCGAGGTTATAAAAGCTACGTCGTAGTATAGATCGAAATCGCTTGAAAACAAATAAAATTTCTACTCGAATGAAATCCGAGGTCGAACACAGGGAGCAATTAGCAAAATAATTCTCAAGATTGTTGGAACCTTGTTCCACATCTTGTTTTGGTGTTAACAAAATTATTATGGATTAATGTTTGCAATTGAGTGTTTTTCATATTTAGGTGAAGATCAAGGCAAACAGGAAGTGATGGAGGCATGATGATGAGAAAGAGAAGATGATGACAAGGAGGAGGCAAGATGACAAGGATGAGTCGAAGTGAAGAAGATCATCTTCGATCTTTAGTTTTTTAGTTTAGACTTTTTATTTATAGAATATATGCCTCTTAACAAAGGAATTTAACTTAGATCGTAAAAATAATTAGAGATAAATTAGGATTAATATTACGATCATTTTCAAAGAACGTAATTGATTAAATCACTTAAAAAGGTACTTGTTAACCCACAAGTACCAGTACTAAAGTTTAGTACCAGTACATGTGAGTTACAGTTTTGGGTTTTGTCAAGAATCAAACCTGTACCCTGCAAGTACCGGTACTCATGGTCAGTACCGGTACTGGAGGTAACGAGTACAGGTACTAATGATCAGTACCAGTACAAGTGGGTTATAGATTTGTGTTAAGAGTTTGAAACCCAAATATGGAAGCAACGAGTACCGGTATAGGTGCTTTAGTACCGGTACCAAGTAGCCGTTGGCTCAATTTTGAATGGCTAGAAAATTAGTCCAACAATGTGAACATTGGGAATTAATTCCCAACATTTTGTAGATGAGTATCCTAGGTCCTAAACTCTATAAAATGACCCTAGTACTCTTTGTTTGCATAGAAGAGACATAAGAAATAGAGAAGAAAAATTCTAGAGCTATATTACATTTTTCCACCACATATTCAAGAGAAGGAATAGTTTGCCGCTCTCAATCTCTCTACGCTTTTGCAAACACTTCAACGATGTGTTTTCCTCACGCATCTACGAAGAGATTCATGCTCATTCTAGGCTCTCAAATTGGTATCATCTTTTAATTATTGTTGAGAGGCTTAGGTTTTAGTTGTAAGATTCTTTTTGTCTTACACTTGTACTTTTATATTTGAGCTTGTTGCTCGTTGAGTTGTAACAAACCCGTTATTGTACTTGGGTTGAGGTAACCCGTTAATTACCTCGATTTAGTAAATTGATTCTCTCGGGGTTGAGAGAATCGGGTTAAAAACCCTAAGCTGGGAGGCTTAGGTAGTGGAGTACCCAAGGGAGGGGAACCACTATACATTTTGTGTCCTTTGTGGTTTGAATTGTTTGTGCAAATTTTTTTGTTATTACTAACATTGTGCTTAAGTATTTGTGTGCGCGTAAATAGCCATATATATTCCTCTATCTTTAGATCCTATAGTTGGTATCAGAGTGGGTAGCGAGAAGAAGTAAAAACTCTTGCTCGCAATGGCATCAACCTCAAGGCGCATGGAAGGACAATCATCGACCTGTCCTCCCTATTTTGATGGGACGGACTACGGGTATTGGAAGAGGAGGATGCAAGTCTTCCTCAAAGCAATGAATGAGGAGGCTTGGACCATCATTTAGGAGAAGTACTCGAATCTGGAGCCACGAGTAGGAGTAGCATGGACAACGGATCAGAAGAAAAGGATCGTGGGCAACGCAAAGGTGATGAATGAACTTTATTGTGTGTTGTTAAGGGAAGAGTTCAATCGAATTTCGGCATGCGAATCTACATGCGAAATTTGGAACACTCTCGAGGTCACCTACGAAGGTACAAACAAGGTAAAGGAAACTTGTATCTCTATTCTAATAGAAAATTATGAGTGTTTCAGGATGGAGAAATGCGAAACAATCAAGAATATGTATACGAGGTTTGGGAAAATTGTTAACCCATGAAGAACCTAGGAGTCAAGTTGAAAGAGGAGCAGCTTGTAAGGAAGATCTTGAGATCTCTTACAAGCGATTGGTCTCCAAAGACCACAGCCATCCAAGAGGCAAAAGATCTTTCTACTCTCTCCTTAGATGAGTTAATTGGAAGCTTATGGCTTACGAAGTCCAACTAGAAAACATGAAGAAGAACGAAGAGGAAAAGATGTCTAGTAAAAGGAAGAATATTGCTTTTAGAGCAATTAAGGAGGACTCGGACTCAACAACCTTGGAATCCGAAGATGAAGAAATGGAGATGCTTACTAGGAAATTCCAGAAATTTCTCAAGAAACAAGGTAAGCAAGTCAATAAAATTTCAACTAATATTATTTGCTATGAGTGCAAGAAAAAGGGCCACTTGCAAAAGGATTGCCCCTTAAACAAGGAGGACAATAGGAAAGAAATAAAGGAGCTCAAGAAGAAGAAGAAAGCATTTAAGGTGACATGGGATGATAGTGACTCTGACATGGACATTGACTCCAATGAATCGAATGAAGATGAGATCGCACACCTTTGTCTTGTTGCAACTTCAGAAGCTACAGAAGAAGAGGCAAACCCTGATTTTTCATTTGAAGAATTATTAGAAGCATATGAAGAGCTATATCATAAAGCTAAGTAATTTAAAAAAGAAAATAAGGTTTTGCATGATAGTTATAGAACTCTAGAAATAGAGAAATCTTGTTTAGAAATAGAATCAAATATGTCCAAAGAAACTAACAATCAATTACATGCAAAAATAGTAGAATTAGAAGATATTTATGAACACTTTGAGGGCACTTTGAATAATTTAAAAACAATAACTAGGCTGAATACAGAATTTTGTAATAATTTAAAAGCCAAGTTTAACAATAAGAAGAACACACAAAATAAATCACATGCACCTAATCATGCATGGATTTATCAAAAGGTCAAGAATGCTAAGAATTATAGATCTAACACTAAAGTGATTTATGAACCTAAGGATTTGAAATGTACTAACCATCAAAGACCCACAAGAAAATGGGTATCTAGAAAAAATATTTATTTTGCAGGAATAGATCAAAGAGATCAGTGGGTGTTCAAGGCACACAACGGAACATTTCAACCTTTCTATAGGTTGAATGAAGACTAAGAACGGTGGCCTAACGGAGCTTGGTACCCACATTCATCATTTTACTATTGGTAAACTTTATGGTATGATATTTCTTCATTTTTTTTTGTGATTGACAAAAAGGGAGAGAAAAATAAAGGGCAAATAGTAATATTTTTAGGGGGAGCTTATATTGAGGGGGAGGATTAAAATGAAAATTTTTCCTTCATATAACATTGTTAAATTTTTTAATTATCTATTTGCAAGATAGTTTTGTCAACACCAAAAAGGGGGAGATTGTTGGAACCTTGTTCCACATCTTGTTTTGGTGTTAACAAAATTATTATGGATTAATCTTTACAATTGAGTGATTTTCATATTTAGGTGAAGATCAAGGCAAACAGGAAGTGATGGAGGCATGATGATGAGAAAGAGAAGATGATGACAAGGAGGAGGCAAGATGACAAGGATGAGTCGAAGTGAAGAAGATCATCTTCGATCTTTAGTTTTTTAGTTTAGACTTTTTATTTATAGAATGTATGCCTCCTAACAAAGGAATGTAACTTAGATTGTAAAAATAATTAGAGATAAATTAGGATTAATATTACGATCATTTTCAAAGAACGTAATTGATTAAATCACTTAAAAAGGTACTTGTTAACCCACAAGTACTGGTACTAAAGTTTAGTACCAGTACATGTGAGTTACAGGTTTGGGTTTTGTTAATAAACAAACCTGTACCCTACAAGTACCGGTACTCATGATCAGTACCGGTACTGGAGGTAACGAGTACAGGTACTAATGATCAGTACCAGTACAAGTGGGTTATAGATTTGTGTTAAGAGTTTGAAACCCAAATCTAGAAGCAATGAGTACCAGTACCAGGTAGCCGTTGGCTCAATTCTGAATGGCTAGAAAATTAATTCCAACAATGTGAACGTTGGGAATTAATTCCCAACGTCTAGTAGATGAGTATCCTAGGTCCTCAACTTTATAAAATGACCCTAGGACTCTTTGTTTGCATAGAAGAGACATAAGAAATAGAGAAGAAAAATTCTAGAGCTATATTACATTTTTCCACCACATATTCAAGAGAAGGAATAGTTTGCCGCCCTCAATCTCTCTACGCTTTTGCAAATACTTCAATGACGTGTTTTTCTCACGCATCTATGAAGAGATTCATGCTCATTCTAGGCTCTCAAATTGGTATCATCTTTTAATTATTGTTGAGAGGATTAGGTTCTAGTTGTAAGATTCTTTTTGTCTTACACATGTACTTTTATATTTGAGCTTATTACTCGTTGGATTGTAACAAACCCGTTATTGTACTTAGGTTGAGGTAACCCATTAATTGCATCGGTTTAGTAAATTGATTCTCTCAGGGTTGGGAGAATCAGGTTAAAAATCCTAAGTTGGGAGGCTTAGGTAGTGGAGTACCCAAGGGAGGGGAACCACTATACATTTTGTGTCCTTTGTGGTTTGAATTGTCTGTGCAAATCTTTTTATTATTACTAACATTGTGCTTAAGTATTTGTGTGCACGTAGATAGCCATATATATTCCTCTGTCTTTAGATCCTATAGTTTGCAATTCAAGCACAATATAAGCAATTTATATAGAACTCCAAGCAGTAATGATATATAAATTAGAGCAAATGTCAAATAGTGCAAAAATAATATGGTAAAATGGTGATTTGAATCACCAATTACCCCTCACAATGATATCAAATATCTCAATAGTAACAACCAATGTAATTCCATGTAGGATAAGTGCACAGTGCACTCCCTTCAAAGATCAACTAATGGAACTCTCAGTGCCAAGAGGGCACTCTTCCTCTTCCTTCCCTTTCTCTCTTAGTTTGCCTCCTTAAGCTCCAGAGAAGGCACAACACAGGACTCAACAACGCCAGCAGAGGTAAAGGCCTCCCTCAGAAATCACAAGTGTTGAGAGGAGGGCAGTAGAGCAAAACCCCCCCTCCCCTCTCTCTCTTTTCTCTTCTTTCTCTCTTAGAATCAGGCGAACCAGAACAGACCTGGGTATTCGGGTAAGCGAACCAAGGCCCAAACCCACGAGGCGTGAGCACGGGCGAGGGAGTGCGTGTGGGGACCTCACCCCCTGTGCGTGCTGAGGAGATAAGGTTGAAGCAGAAAAATAATTTAAGTTGTGCAGGTGCTCCAACCATTTCAAAGGTGGGACTATCCCACCTAAGCTTTGGTGCAAGCGTCTGCAGATGGACTCCCCGTCAATTGTAGCTACAGTTGAGGGTTTGACGCTCAATTGTAGGCTTGGAGACCTGCCTAGAGCTTCTCCGCATGACCTGGAGGTGTTGTCGATGAAGAACACGAATATGACATGATGAATGAAGCTAGAGAAGACGTCGCGGCGGCGAAGCTCTGGTGAGGCACTTGAAAACTACAACACGGCCTCGCAACCTTGTCAAAATAGCTCAGAAGGTTCGCCAGACCACGGTGAGTGCAACGGTGGCCGTGGTTTGGTGTGTACGTGTGTGTGGAGGGCTAACAGTGATGAGAACGAGGGCGGAAGGTGGGTGTGTTCAACAGGAGGAGGGGGGAGAGAGTGTTAAACCCTAAATTTCTTTAGGGCATTTGGAAGGTGAACCATGGTGGATCTAATGGAGTTGGTGGCAAAGCAAATGGAGGTGTGGAGCGGTGGAGGTGCTTCGCCGGAGATGTGGCTGGAAAGGAAGAAGGTGAAGGTGGTCGGGGTGATACAATGGTCGAAATGAGGTTATGAAGGTGTAGATAGAGAGAGAGAGTTTAGGGAAGTTAGGGAGATGTTGAGAGGTGGAGATGGCCGATTGTGGTAGATTGGCGCCGAAGAAGGAGGAGAAGACGGTGAGAAGACGATGATGAAGTAGGCAGAGGTACGCCCTCCCTTTGGCTGGGGAGGGTCATGATGAAGAGAGGAGTACGATAAGCCGACCAATTTGGTCATTGGACGGCCAGAGGAGGAGAATCGAGGAGGTCGCCGGAGCAGCGGTCTTGAAGGCTGGAGGAAGGGGAATAGATGGCTTTTGATTCTCCAAGACTTGCTCAAAGGATGCGCAAGGCCACATAGGTCTTTTATAGGGCTCTAGATGGAGTTCCAAGCTCGGAAACAAACTTAGAAACTTTGAACTCCTCGGCAGCATAGGATACCCATCCAATCAAATCGTTCGCATGAGGATTCTAGAGAGATTTAGGATCCCTGGTTGGGCTCATTTGGAAGGCAATTACTTAACGAGTTTCCTTTTCAATTTTAAGAAGGATTCGTCAAGAAATCACAAAGATCTTGCCAACTTAAGGTCACCAGAGTTTGTAGGATTAGGATTTCATGGTGGTAGGGACCTATTTGTGAACACAATGATAAATATAGGGATCTAAATGCAAATAATCTAGAAGTTAGGGGCATATGTGTGAGATAAAAGATTCAAACTAGACCAAATTACAAACTAGGTTAAGATGATCTCAGATTGGGCCCAAATTTTGGTACAAACTTAATTTGGACCTAAGAAATTTAATGGTGAAGTTGGATTTTGATTTTGACCTAGTCTGACTGGGTAATTTGCATAATTATCCAAATTAGGGCAAATTTATGTCTGAGACTCTATTTTAGGTCAAGACGAGTTCTGATGCTCAAATTGAAGGTACTAAACCCTAGAGAATATTTTTTTATGAATTTTAGAGGGTTTAGAAAAATTTTTTATTGGCCAAAACCTTAGTTAATTAAGCAGGTTTGTTTTTAGGATTTCAAAAGTCATTTAATTCTCAAAACATGCAAAACCCTTTTCTTTATGTACTAACCCACCTGTTAGACTCTTAAGATCATTTGACCCTTAACTAGCCCCGGAGAAAACCCATGATTATTCTGCATTCAAGATATGATGGTAAAATTATAGTTTTAACCCTAATTTCTTATATTTTTCTCTAAAAGGATTTGCAAAATTATGGCCTTCTGATGGTTATGTAGGAGAATTTAATGACTTAATCAGATCAAATTAAGCTAGTTATGGCTCATGATGGTGTTCCCAACATCAGTTTACTAGGAAAGAATTTGAGTCGATTATTATAAAGCCAAATTTGTTGTGATGGCTCAAACTCCTTCCATCAAATGTAGCTATCGTGAAAAGCCTTGGTTCATGTTTAAAGGTCAAAGCAGAGTCATAGGCTTCACATCTTAATTCTTCTAATTCCTGGAGTTGGAGTTTCCGTTCTTGACCACACAGGTCTGGGTTGAGGTTACATTGGCGAACCGCCCAATAATTGTGGTGCTCCAACTCAATGGGCAAGTGGCAAGGCTTCCCAAAAACAATCCTATATGGTGACATACCTAGGGGAGCCTTGAAGGTGGTCCAATACGCCCATAAGTAGGGCTGAGCAACAGGCCTGACCCTTCAAGGCCAACCTAGGCTCAACCTAGGCCCATTTAATTAAGTGGGTGCATGGGTTGAGTTCAAGCCCATTTAATTTGTAAAATCTTGGCTAAAGCCCAAGCCCAACCCAAAGTAAATGGGCCAGAGCCTAGAAGGGCCAGACCCATTTATTATTCAAAAGAAGGATGAAGCAACTTGTTAGACCAATCCTTATGGTCAGGATGAACCATTTTCTAGAAGATTTGCTTGATCTGCCAGTTCGACACCTCAGCTTGGCCGTTCGTTTAGGGATGGTATGGAGAAGCGATACAGTGGTGAACTCTGTACTTCCTCAAAAGTGCCCAGAAAGACGAATGTGTGAAGTGGGTTCCTCCATCCGAAATGATGGCTTGAGGGATCCCAAACTACGCAAAGATATAGTCCTTGACAAATTTGGTGGTGACGACATGGTCAGCACGGCGTACAGAAATAGCTTAAATCCATTTCGAGACATAATCAACAGCAACGAAGATGTACTCGAAGCTATTGGATGGAGGAAAGGGACCCACAAAATTGATTCCCCATTTATCAAAGATCTCTATAGCTGGGATAGGTTACAAGGGCATCATGTCACAGCGTGAAATTGACCCTAGCGACTACCTAGTGTAGCGCTTGGCATAATTGTGCGCATCCTGATGAAGGGAGGGCCAAAAGAATCCACATTGCAAAACCTTGGCTACTATCTTCCTCGAAAAATGGCCTCCACAGGCCTGTTCATGGCAAAAGGATAACACACTGGGGAACTCACTATTAGGAACACATCGATGGATAATATGATCGACACCTACTTTAAAACGAAGTGGATTATCCCAGAAATAATACTTTGCTTCTACAATGAGACACTCGCACTGGTTTTTAGGCCAGCCTCAGAGAAGAGAGCCAGAAGAAAGGTAATTAGTGATATCGGCATACCAAGGTCCACTTGCCACATCTATCGCTAGAAGGTGCTCATCAAGAAAAGATTCATTCATCAGCAGGGAAAGTCCAATATGGTCAGGGTCAAGTCTCGAGGATGGTCTGTGACCACATTCTAGGCTCTGACCTTATCTCGTATCTCAAGATCAAACTCTTACAATAGAAGGATCCATCGAATCAATCGGTGCTTAGTGTCCTTATGCATGAGATGACTAATTGTCACGTGGTCAGTGAAGATGGTAACATGGGAGCCCAGAAGATAGAATCTGAATTTCTCCATCCCAAAGATGACCACCAGCAGCTCCTTTTCAATGGTCATGTAATTATGTTGGGCCTCATCCAGCATCTTACTGGCATAATACACCAAAAAGGGGTATCTATTGTGTCTTTGTCCCAAGATGGCTCCAACAGCTAGATTAGAAGCATCACACATCAGCTTAAAGTCGAGGGACTAATCAAGCAGCTAGAGAACAAGGGCCTTAGTGATAGCATCATGCAGCTGCATGAATGCTCGAATACAATCAGGGCCCATGTCGAAGGGCACATCGGTCGATATGAGATGCGTCAAAGGTCTGGAAATCTTGGAGAAATCCTTGATAAATCTCCTATAGAACCTGACATGACACAGAAAGGAGTGGATTTGCCGGATAGAGCTAGGTATAGGTAAATCAGCAATCACATCAAGCTTAGCTCTATCCACCTCAATACCCCTTTCAAAGATGATATGACCCAAAACAATACCCTCATGCATCATAAAGTGACTTTTCTCCTAGGAAAGCATGAGGTTCACATCAATACATCTCTGAAGGATGCGGGTTAGGTTGGCTAAACAATTATCAAAGGTTGATCTGAAGACTGAAGAGTCATCTATAAAGAACTAAAGAAAATCACCCACCATATCATGGAATATCGCCAGCATGTAACGTTGAACGGTAGCTGGTAAATTACAAAGTCCAAATGGCATCCTTTAGAAGGCGAAGGTGCCAAAGGGGCAAGTGAAGGTAGTCTTCTCTTGGTCATGGGGGTCTATAGACACTTGATTATAGCTTGAGAATCCATCCAGGAAATAAAAGAACTGATTTCCTGCTAACCACTCCAGGATTTGGTCAATAAAAGGTAGCGAGAAATGGTCTTTCTTAGTAGCAGCATTGACTTTCCTATAGTCTACACACACTCTCCAAGATGTAGGAGTGTGTGTAGGGATGGATTTTCCCTTATCATTGATACGGATGGTAAGACCCACCTTTTTGGGAACAACATGAATCAGGCTCACCCAGGGGCTGTCGTTGATTGGGTAAATGATTCCTGCATCAAGTCAATTAATGATTTCAATTTTAACGACCTCCCACATATTAGGATTTAGACGTTGCTGTATCTCGCAGGAAGGTCGAGCCTCGTCCTTTGTATATATAGGTGAGTGCAGTAGGAGGGGCTAATGCTAGTAAGATCAGAGAGAGACCATCCAATGGTTGCCTTCTATTCAGTTAAGACCTTCATTAGTTTGCACTCTTGCTCCCTGGATAATTTCAAACTAATGATTACAGGGAGAGTCTCATTTGGTCCTAAGAAAGCATATTTTAGCGTGTTAGGCAGCGCTTTAAGCGAATCTGGCAAAACTTGGGACGAGAGTGTCCCAAAAGGATCATCAAAAGAAAGAATAAGGGGTGAAGGAAATTGGCTCTTAAGCTGGCTGAGAATGGGGGCATCTTGGATTGATGGATCCAAGAAAGGAGAGCCCCAGGAATCAGTGCTTAGGAATAAGGCCCTAGTGTGGAATATTGCTTCTGCCTCATTTAGTGGGAAAGAATGGGCATTCTGGTCTTCAAAGAGGTAGATTAGAGGTCAGCAGCCTGGAAATGACTCAAATCATGAGGTGTAAGAAGTGGAGTGGGCCTCGTCAAGGGTCTGGTTAGGAAGGGATGAAGATAAGGGAAGGGATGGGGAAATGTCACAATACAAGTCAGTCAGGCCTTGGTGATTATCTAGGGGTATGCCACAGCAATCAAAATAGGGCCCTACCAACTCGATACGTGCACTGACGACCATGTCATTGTCGGACATGTCATCCTTGATCAAATCACAATCAAAATTCTTAGTGGCCTTAAAAATGTTTAGTTTGAGCTTTCTAGAGCCCACATCTATCTCAATGCAGCTCGATTCACAATCAATATGGGTGCGGGCTGTGGCCATGAAAGGTCGATCGAGGATGATTGAGTAATCAGAAAGTGAATCAGGAACTTCCATGTTTAGTACAAGAAAGTCCACAAGAAAATAGAGATTGTTGACCCTTGCCATGCCTCATCACTAATGAAAAACCGAACAAAGTCATCATCACGAGGAGTGGAGGTGGAAGCATGAGAGCGTTTGGGTGCCATAATCACCGATCTATTATAGTTTTGGTCAATCAAACAGAATAGGTTGGTCGATAAAAACATGTATTGATTGATTAATTAGATGCATTTGATCTAACGGAAAGTTAATTTGCTCGATTAACAAAGTAAGTTGATCAATTAAAAAGTGGACAAGAAGCAAGTTAAAAATTTAGAGTTATTTTGGTCGATTAGGATTTATTTTGGTCGATCAACAACAAAACATAAGCGATTGAATACGATAATTTTTTGTCGATCAAGGTGAAAAGTTTATTCAATCAAAAACAAACATAGGTGAAAAAAATAAGAACAAAACAAATCAAACAAAATGAACATGAAGAATAGGGATGATCACTGAACAGCAGTGGCTGGAAATACACGAGAATAACAATGGATCACATGAAAACAAGATAAAAAATCAAGATATATCAAAGACAAGCATAGAGTGGAGAGAAAAATACCAAGGATCATCAAAGATCAATCTCGAAACTACAGTGCTCTAGAGGAGGAGGACGACGACGAGGGTAGTGATGACGGATAGCAGAAAGAGATGGCGACGAGGAGAGGTCGTTAGAGAGGAGGTGGGGCCATGGGTGGTCAACCAACACGTGGATAGAGACGATGGCGGTGGCTTGGTCGACAGAAGGAGGAGGTGGTCGATGGAGGAAGGGAGGGACCACGGTTGAACTTGTGGGGCCTTGTGGGTCTTTGGTTGAAGTGAGGTGGTTTTGGTTGATGTAAGGAGGTGGATGTGATAAAAAAAAAGTGTGGTAAAAAGGGTATTTTTATAGGGAATGGGTAAAGCAAATAAGATAGGAGGTAATAAATGACCAAAATCAGACATTAGTAATCAAATCAAGTGATTTGATTCATTAAACAAGAATCTTGGTAAGTTGAAATCCGCCCAGATTTGGTCGATCAAAGTAAGTTTTTATCGACCAAATTCAATTTTAGTTTATCAGAAAGAAGGGTTGAACGATAAAACTGAATTTTCAATGGAGGAAAATTTCCTACCTAGAATTTGATCAATCAAAAAGATCATTTGGTCGATCAAAAGTTGAAAATTTTAGAGGATATTTTCTCACCCAAAATTTCAAAACTTGATTGCTCAAAGTGAATATTTGATTAATCAATGGTTGATCAATTAAGGCTACTATTTGATTGACCAACAACATGCAAGTTGGAAAAACAACCAACAGTTAAAGCTCAGTTACTCTTATTAAGCTTAATTCTCTTCTTATTGTAATAAATCAATCTTTTGCTAGTGGTTGTGTGAAGATATCAGCTAGTTGTTTCTCTATTTGAATAAATTCTAGGGTTATTTCCTTCTTTAGTGAATAATCTCTAAAGAATTGATGCCTGATATCTATATATTTTGTTCTAGAATATTGAATAAGATTTTTGGATAGGTTTATAGCACTAGTATTTTCATGGAGGGTCCTAGTGTTTTCAAAGCTTAGTCCAAAATCTCTAAGTGTTTGCTTCATCCACAAATTTTGTAAACATGCCAAGGAAGCAGTGATATATTCAGCTTTAGTTGTGGATAGAGAAACACTATTTTGTTTCTTATTGACCCAGGAGACTAGGGAATTTCTAAAGAATTGACACGTTCCACTAGTGCTCTTGCGATCAGTCTGACTACCCGCATAATCTGCATCACAGTAGGAGATTAAGTCAAGTGTGCCTAATTTGGGATAGAACAGACCAAGATCTATTGTGTTAAGTAGGTACCTAAGTATTTGTTTTATAGCATTATGGTGTGATTCTTTAGGGTTTACTTGAAATCTAGCACACAAACAAGTACTAAAAAGAATACCAGGTCTACTAGCAATCAAATACAATAAAGATCCTACCATACTTCTATACAATTTTTGGTCTACACACTTACCTGACCCATCTTCTTTGAGTTGTGTAGTACTAGCCATTAGTGTGTCTTTTCCTTTTGTGTTATCCATCCTGAACTTCTTTAATTTCTCCCTTGTGTACTTGGTTTGCGAGATAAAGATCCCATCTTTAAGTTGCTCAATCTGTAACCCTAGGAAGAACTTTAATTCTCCCATAAGGCTCATCTCAAATTGATCCTACATAACTTTCACAAATTCTTAGCATAGAAGATCAGTAGTAACACCAAATATTATATCATCAACATAATTTGGATTTGAATAAGCTGGTTATCTTTTCTTTTAGTGAATAAGGTTGGATCAATTAAGCTAATTTTGAACTCATTTTCTATTGGATAGTCTCAACCTTATATACCAAGCTCTGGGAGCTTGCTTTAAGCCATATAAGGCTTTGTTTAGCTTGAAAACATGATTAGGATTTCTGACCTTTCAAATCCAGGAGGTTGTTTCTCATAGACTTCTTTTAGAAATCCATCGAGAAATGCACTTTTGATTTCCATTTGGAATAATTTAAATCCCATATGAGTAGAAAAAAATAACAACATTTTAATGGATTCAAGTCTAGCTACAGGTGCATAGGTTTCATCAAACTTAATTCTTTCTTCCTGATTGTAGACTTGAGACACAAGTCTAGTTTTGTTTCTTACAACCTTTCCCAATTCATCAAGCTTATTTCTAAAAACTCATTTTGTTCCAATGACTGATTGAGATTTTGACTTAGAAACTAATTCCCAAACATTGTTTCTCTAAAATTGGTTTAGTTCTTCTTGCATTGAGACAATCCAACAATCATCAGTGAATGCTTCTTTCACAGATTTAAGTTCTAGTTGGGACATAAAAACACTAAGTGCAAGGTTATTTAGAGACGATCTGGTTTGAACTCCTTTTATGACTTCACCAATCACCAATTCTTTAGGATAGTCTTTGGTATAGGTTAGATCTTTAGGTAGGTCACTAGTGATGGCTTCTTCAGGAATGTTTGAGGGATCAAGTAGTGTTTGATCATCATCTATGGTTGATGCATTTTCTTCCTAATCTGATTCCTCAAAAGAAACATGTAGAGTTTTCTTCAACCACCAAATTTTTCTTATTGAAGACTTTATAGGCTTTACTCCTATAGGACTATCCTAAAAAGATTCCTTCTTCACGTTTTGCATCAAACCTATCCAAGTTCTCTTTTGTATTTAATATGAAAAATTTGCAACCAAATACCATGAAGTAGGAAATCTTAGGGACCCTATCAAAATAAAGCTCAATAGGTGTTTTCTTAATAATAGGTCTGGTTGATGCCCTATTCTAGATATAGCAAGTAGTGTTTACTGCCTCTACCCAAAAATACTGGGGTAGCTTTGACTCGCACAACATGGTGCTGACACATTCTTGCTGGGTTCCGTTCTTTCTTTCTACAACACCATTTTGAGGAGCTACTCTTAGAAAGGCAAATTCTTGTTTTATTCCATAAGAAGAGCAGAAATCTTGGAAGTTTTGATTTTCAAAATTCTCCTCCATTATCACTCCTGATCCTAGTGATGGATAGGTCAATTTCGATTTGAACTCTTTTGGCTAATTTTCCAAATTCCTCAAATGTAGAATCTTTAGATCTTAAGAACAATACCCAAGTAAATTGGGAAAAGTCATCAATAATGACAAAATAGTATCTGCACCCATTTAGACTTTCAGACTTGGTTGGTCCAAAGAGATCTAAGTAGATCAACTTAAGTGGCTTGGAAGTGCTAACCATGTTTTTCAGATTGAAAGATGTTTTATGAAGTTTTCCAAGTTCACAGGAGGTGTAGAGGTTTATCTTTTTAAAGGAAATCTTAGGCAAGTCACATACTAAGTCATGTTTCACAAGCTTGTTTATATTTCGCATGTGAACATGACCAAGTCGACGATGCCATAGTATTGACTCATCATTTGATGCAACTAAACAATTAAGATTGTTGCATTTGTCAAAGTCAATAGTGTAGACATCTTTTGATCTGTCCCCGATCAAAAGGATTTCCTTTGATTTCTTATCCTTAATTTTAAAACCTTTTGAGGTGAAGGTGACTTTGTAACCTTTATCACAAATAACTTACACTAAGTTATGTTTTAAACCTTTAACAAGATGAACATTATCAAAGGAGGTTTTAAAGTTATCAATTTGGCTAATACCAACAATATAACCCTTGTATTTCCTACCAAAGGTGACCAAACCACCTTCCTTGCGGTTGAGGGTGAGAAACATGTCATCTTCTCCTATCATGTGCTTGGGACAATTGTTGTCCATAACCCACCTTCCTTTTCCTTGGAACTATCATTGGTTTACGTCTGTGAGGTCCAAAGTTTCTTCTTATAGCTACAAGATGTCCATCTTTTTGTTGGTGGAAGGTCCATTTAGAAAACCTTATTGGTCCTTCCTTAGAGTGTCCTCATCTTCGATTGCCATGAGTCCATAGAGTGCTTCTTCACTTGATGTGTCTTCACTTCTTCCAGACCAGTGCCGCTATCATCCCAGGTGACTTGAAGGGCTTTCTTCTTTGCTTCACGTTTGGGAGGTTTTCAAACAATCTTCTTCTCAGCTTCTTTATTGAGTTGAGGACATTCTTTTCTCATATGCCCTTTTCTCTTCCAATTGTAGCAAATGACTTGACTCTCTTGTGGGTCTTCCTTCTTCTTTTAGCTCTTTTTGTTCTTTTAGGAACTTTTTGAATTTTTTGCAAAGTAAGGCTATATCTTCTTCGTCTTCATCTCCTGATTCTTCAAATTTGGTGTCAGCTTTTAGTGAAAGGTCTTTCTTCTTCTTGCCTTCACCTTCATGTTCCTTCATGTGGTCGAGTTGAACATTGATGAATGTGATTTCGTATGCTAAAATATTTGGTTTGAAAAACTCATTGATGTAGTGCGTAAAAATCCATTAATCAGATAATTTTACTGAAACCCAAAGTGAGTCCCGGGCCGAACACAGGAAGGCTATGTCTATTCTTAACCCGTAATTATATTTTCTTGTAATTTTATTTATAAAGGAGACATTTACAATTACTATAAACAGCTAATCTACTTTTAATATACACAATAGAGCTAGAGAGAGAAAATAACTTTTTATAACTAGGATAATGTCATTACAACTATTTTCTACAACTAGAAAGTAGAAAATCTACTCTAGAAAACGATAAAAAGATAAGGAGATGAGAAGTATTGTTGGACGTACGAGTTGCTACGCTAACGTATTTGATTTTTAAAACCTCGTCGTTGTAGCTTGAAAGCGAAGAACTCGTGTTCAACAAATAAAATTTATACCGAAATTGAAATTCCAGGTCAAATACAGGGAGGCTACGTCGATCTATATTCGTAATTATATTTTTTTTAGAATTTTTTCTTGAAAAGTGAGGCGATGTAATTACAATGGAGCTATAACAACAATCAAACTAAAAATGGAAAGAGAGAGAGAGAGAAAACATGTATTCAATATTTCAAAATATTTATACAATAAAATCAAATAAGAATTACACTAGAAAGCGGGAAATCAACTACACGAGAAAGTAGGAAAATCCTACACTTCAAAGCTATAAAGAAGAATGGGAGAGAGAAGTTATCCTCCTCAACGATCGCTTGGAGGATGAGCTGGATGGGACGATGCCTGGATGAAGGAGGATGGAGCAGGATGAAGGAGGACGAAGCAGAAGAATGGGAACGGGGCAGCACGTCGTCATCTCGGGATCCACTTCCGAACGAGGACGAAAATTTTGACTTTATCTCGCGAGGAGCATCCCGGGTGTGGGACAAGCTTCTCTTGAGCTTTGGAGAGGTAGAGAAGAGAAGGAAGGGATGAGAATTTTGTGTGGAGGGGATCTCCTTTTATAGTTGCAAGGAGTGGAAGCAAATTGGTCATTACATCTTTAAAAACATTAATTCAGGACCTTTAGTGATGGATAAAACCGTCTCTCAAGGTCTGAACTTGGGCGTAGTGGGCGGCGCGTGCGTAATGCTTACACACGTTCAGCCATCCTTAGCCATTCGATCGTGAGATCGGACGGCTTAAATAGCACCTTCGCCTGCCTCACTGTGCGCCCGCCTGCGTGAGATGCCGCGTCCTCACCGCGCGTGCAATAGCGCGTGGGCGTTATCGGGTGCACGCAGCCGTTTAATTGCAATCTGATGCTTGCCCGCGCCCGCTCGCCCACTCGCGAAGACTCGATCGCGCATCTGAAGGCATCCAAGCACCTTATCCACTGCGCTGCGTGCGTGGATGGGCCGGGCGGCTGAAGTTTTGAACGTGCATTCAGGACTGTTGGATCGAGATCCAACAGTCCAGATCACGCGTTGGATTCTCTTTGGAAAGGCAACGGTGGACCTGAGGGCCAGTTGGATGGCTGAGATGGCACCACGTGGCGCCATCTTGGCCGTCCATCTTCTAGATGATGTAGATGGTGCCACGGGTGTCAGATTGACTCGATTTTTACATCGTTAGGCTGCAATCGTTGATCCGAATCCATCCGTGCGGTTGGATTTGTCATTTGAAGTGCGGATTTACACCATCTTGGCCCTTAATCTTCTAGGGTCCCCCGGCCACTATCTGATGCTACAGATGTCTGATTAGGGCGATCTTGGAGTTGTTGAACTCCAATTGTCACCCTGATCACATCTGTACGGTTGGATCTTCGATCCGAAGCCCCGATAAAAAATTTGCTTTGTCCAAGCACATCAAAGGAGACAATTAACCTCCATTTTATTCAAACTACTCTAAATGCAAGATGATGCATGTTATGCACTATTTATAGCATGCAATGCAATCCTATGCTTAAAAACATGCATAAATAGACATCTTAAGTAGTGTAAACATGTTTACATCATACCCCCATGCCTATCTTTTGCTAGCCCCTGGCAAAAACTATATGCTATTTATAAAAGAATTAGGTTGGATTATTTGGACATGAGTTATTTTCAATCATTAAGAAACTATCTACTTAGGATCTGAACTTTCAAAGACAAAATAGTGCCCGAGTATCTGCCAAAATACTGACCGCCTCAAGCCCTCACATTATTCAAAGAAAAATTTCTTTTTCTCTTTTTCCTCTTTTCTATTTTTTTTTTTTGGATTTTCAAGTTTTAGGGTTTAAGAGTGGCTTTCTATGGCCATTCAACTCACCCAAGATTTGATGAGAACCCTAAGTTCTAAGCATCTTATTGTGAATGTGATAGACTCGTTGACCGGCAATTAAAACGTACTTCGGATTTCTATGCCTCTAGGTAACCTAAAAAGAATTCTACCTAAAGGTGTATCTTTACAATCGATAGCTTTCTCCTTACTTTTATTTTTTTTTTATGGGGTCAACATAAGGGTGAATCCAATGTATATCTCCCCGATTTATTCTACTTCTCCGCTTCTTCCTAAGTGTTTTTGGAAATTTTCAGTGTATTTATTGAGCTGGGTTCTGGACAACCGGTCGATGAGCTGTTACCACCGACAACTTGCCAGCCATACTCGTGTGGGAAGTGTGGTTTATTTCTTTTTTTCTTTTCTCCTTTTCTTTTTGATTTTTTTTTTCATTTTTTTTATGTAGGTGGCTTCCCTGGTCTAAGATTTACCTAAAGGCAGCAAAAAGAGAAAGGTCTAGTGACTGGGCTCTGGACAACCTACCTATGGGCTGTTACCCACGATAACTTACCAGCCATATCACCCTAGAAGGTTCATTAGCTACCCAATTTCTGTTAGAATCGCCGAACAATGAGTCAGTGCAAAGAAAGTGTGTAGATGCTTAAAACTCAAAAATTCCCTCAAATCAGAGGGTGGGTTGATAAGTCGTGTACTTTCACCCAAAATTATTTATCCCAATTACGATAGAATTACGATGGCGAGGACTCGAAAGACAAATCCACATTTTAGTGGATACACGGGCTAATTAAGTCCAAAGACCTGAAGGGTCTTTGTGTTCAGATCCTAATGTAAAATTTCCTAAGATTGAAAAGTCCTAATGTCCAACTAATCCTTCCTAATTTTGATTTTTTTACGTATAAATAAGAAGATAAAAATAATTTACATGAATTTCACCAAGCTGACCAAATGATTCAAAAATGAATCCACCCCCCCATGCCTAGCTGATGAATGTCCTCATTGAAAAAGAGACATGAAAGAAAGGGTAGAATATGAAAGATGTCACCTGAATATGAAGCTCGTATCAGCCTTGTGTCATATGTACAACTGCTGAGTTTAATGCCGTCAGCTAGGCGAAGTCCAGCCAAAGAAGTCACAGAATGGCTAGAGCAACTGTGTCTGAGATGGGTTCTGGAAGAATACGGTCAATAACAATCTTCAGACGTTGACCGTTGACTTTAAATGTGTTACCCGTCTTTGGGTCAGAAATCTGAACGGCTCCATTTGGAAAAATCTGGTCAATCATGAATGGGCCATTCCATTTAGATCTAAGTTTGCCAGGAAAGAGCTTAAGTTTAGAATTGAATAATCAGCCCTTCTGGTTTGGCTCAAAGCTCTTGCGGGAAATTAGTTGATCATGTAAAGCTTTGGTTCGAGCCTTGTAGATCTTGGCATTCTCATAAGCATCATTTCTAAGCTCCTCCAACTCAAATAGTTGGAGTTTCCTGGTCTTCCCAGCTAAATTCATATCTAAATTGCATTGTTTGATTGCCCAGAATGCCTTGTGTTCAATCTCTACAGGTAGATGGCATGTCTTTCCATACACCAAACGGAATGGAGACATGCCGATGGGCATTTTATACGTCGTACGGTAGGCCCAAAGAGCGTCCTCAAGCTTTTGAGTCCAATCCTTGCGATCAGGCCTAACCATTTTCTGCAAAATGTTCTTGATCTCTCGATTGGAGATCTCGGCTTGTCCATTCGTCTGGGGATAGTAAGGTGTGGAAATTCGGTGATTAACCCCGTATTTGGCCAATAAATTCTGGAATTGGGCATTAGTAAAATGAGTGCCACCATCACTGATGATAGCCCTCGGAATCCCGAACCTACTGAAGATATTTTTCTTGACAAAATCGATGACCACCTTGTGGTCATTGGTTCGGGTGGGAATCGCCTCAATCCATTTGGACACATAATCAACAGCAACAAGAATGTACTGATGTCCAAATGAAGGGATAAAGGGTCCCATGAAATCGATGCCCCAAACATCGAAAATTTCGACAGGAAGAATTGGGTTTAGGGGCATCATATCTCTCTTAGTTATGCTCCTGAGTGCCTGACATCGAGAACATGACCTTGAGAAATCCTGGGCATCCTTGAATAAAGACAGCCAATAGACGCCAAATTGCAAGATTTTTGCAGTCGTCTTTTTCCCAGAGAAATGTCCACCACATAGAGATGCATGGCAAAACTTGAGTATATTGTTGAATTCATTCTCCGGTATGCATCGGAGAATAATCTGATCAGAGCCGATGCGATACAGTTCAGGGTCCTCCCAAAAGTAGTATTTGGCCTCAGATTTGAGTCTATCCCGTTGTTGCTTGGTCCAATCCTGGGGGATTTGACCAACGGCCAAATAGTTAATAATGTCAGCAAACCATGGGGTGTGGACACCTAAAACTGTAAGAATAGTTTCATCTGGAAAAGTGTCAGCAATCGGAATGTCCGGACAAGAGGAATCACCTAGGAGTCTCGACAAATGATCCTCTACCACATTTTATACCCCGATTTTATCCTTGATTTCAAGATCAAATTCTTGAAGAAGAAGAATCCAGCAAATAAGCCTGGGTTTAGCATCCTTTTTGGCCAAAAGATGTCTCAAGGTCGAGTGGTCAGTATAGATAATAACATGAGACCCTAAGAGATAAGCCCTGAATTTTTCCAACGCGAACACTATGCTTCATCCAGAGTTTTACTAGCATAGTAGATGACAGAGGGCTTTCTATCAATTTTCTGACCCAAGACAGCCCCGACCGTGTAATCAGAAGCATCGGTCATGATCTCAAAAGGAGCTGTCCAAATTGGTAGTTGTAAAACTGGAGCACATGTGACTGCCATTTTCAGGAAATCAAATACCTTTTGGCATGATTCGTAAAAAACAAACGATGTTTCTTTGGCAAGAAGATTGCTCAAGGGACGAGCAACCTTCGAGAAATCCTTGATGAATCTTCGATAAAATCCCACATGGCCAAGAAATGATCGGATTTGTTTAACAGATGTGGGAGGAGGAAGTTTAGCGATAGCATCAACCTTAGCTTTATCCACTTCAATTCCCCGTTCAGAGATTACATGACCCAAAACGATGCCTTCTTGGGTCATGAAATGACTCTTTTCCCAGCTAAGGACCAATTGTGTTTTGATACATCGCTTAAGAATCATTTCCAGATTAGCCAAACAAGAGTCAAATGATTCTCCGAAAATAGAGAAATCATTCATGAAGACTTCCATAAACTCTCCCACCATGTTAGAAAATATGGCTAGCATATACCTTTGAAAAGTTGCAGGTGCATTGCATAACCCGAAAGGCATCCTACGAAAAGCAAGGTTCCGTAGGGACAAGTGAAAGTAGTTTTTTCCTGATCCTCAAGATGGATAGGAACTTGGTTGTATCCCGAGTAGCCATCAAGAAAACAGAAGTACTTCTGCCCGGCTAATTTTTCCAAGATTTGATCGATGAAGGGCAGGGGAAAATGATCCTTTTTAGTGGTTGTGTTCAGCTTCTTATAATCAATACAAACCCTCCAAGAGGAAGCTGAACGAGTTGTGATAGATTCTCTTCTCTTGTTAGTCACAACGATAATCCTGGCTTTCTTCGGAACAATCTGAATGGGACTTACCCAGGGACTATCAGAGATTGGATAAATAATTTCTGCATCGAGCCACTTGATGATTTCCTTTTTGACTACTTCCCGCATATTTGGATTCAATCACCTTTGCATCTGGCGAGAAGGGCAGGATCTGACGTGGTCTCGTGCGTGTGTGTTAAGAGATGTCGTTATAGTTGCACTTGATACATCGATTTTAAAAGAAGTAAACGGAGGTGAGTTCGAGTGTCGGTCTCAGGGAGGCATGGAAATCGGATTTTGTTTACCACTTGTTGTCACGAAAAAGGTGGAGTTTTGCTTGTGAAAGAGACGATTTTGAAAAGCGAGAGATAGAGAGAGTTTAGGGTTAGAAAGCTCTTGGTTTTGATCATGCACTTTAAGCAGAAATTAAAATGGCGACTAAATGGAAAATAATTTCATTAAACATGCATTCATAGTTCATGGTTTACAACATTAAATACATGCTTCAACAAAAGTAAATGAAAGCTTAAAAGAGAGAGAGAGAGAGGTAGAGAGAGAGTGGAGAGCGACGAGGCAGCCACGGCGGTGGAGGAGGCTCCGTCGGTGGCTCGTCGTCTCTAGCGATTACAAGAGTGCCTAAAACTGGTTAGGAGAGGAGTGGAGTAGTTGCCAGTGGGAGAGGATGCCTTGAATGGTGGTAGAAGGGGGTTTAAATAGAGTTAAGGGCTTCCTAAAAGAAGAATGTGCTTTAGCGACATCCAGAACGTCGCTAAAATCGCTTCCAGATACGTCGGTGAAGCCCCCTACCGCCGGTCAGCTGCCTGCCCCTCTCTCTCTCCAAGCACGATCCATGGACGTTGAACGAGAGCCGTCCGATCGAAGATCGGACGGCTGAGATCCTCCTACGCCCGCGCTGAGATCGCGCCTCGAGCGCGCGTGCGCGCGCGCGTTTCCACCCGACGTGCACGCGCGCGTGGGCGCTCGGGAGCTGTCATCACGCCGCGTGGCGCGATCCTGGCCGCTCGCTGCTGATCGGGTGGCCCAATTTTTCCGCGCCCTTCGCTCGCGCTTGATTTCCGCTCCGCACGATTCGAACGCGCGTCGCTGCGATGCGGGCATGCGCGCTAGCCGTTGCGCCACGCCCGCGCTTTGTCGCGGCAATCGCGGGCGAGCACGCGGATCTCGGCCGTTCGATCGAAGATCAACAGCCGAGATTCGTCCTTGGCTGGCTTAAGGGCGTGCAAGCGGTGGGGCCGGGGCGACGTGGCTCTTTCTGGGCCGTTGATCTCCAGATCAACGGTCAGAATTTCTTGGGCCCATTGTGGGAGCTCCGGATGTCGGATTTGGCTGATCTTGAGTCCGTTGGACTCCGTTCGTCGTTCTGAATCCATCCGTGTGGTCCGATTGCTCATCTGAGGCCTGCTTTGACACATGCTTTACACAAATGGCCATTAATGCAGTTTATAAGCAATCTTGGTACTTGATGCATGCAATGCTCCTATTCTACTTTATGTTGTGCCTTTTATTCTAAAGATGGGCCATATTCAACCTAATTACTACCCCCTTGAGTGGTGTTATCATACCCCCATGCTTACTCCTTGATAGTCCCTAGTAAGGATTATTCTAGCCTTTATTTCTTTGGAGAATTCAAGTAATTGCTTAGGCACTTCATTACTCGTCAATAAGAGGAAATATACGAAGATCTTAATATACAGAGACTAAGCAGCGGCCGGGTGTCTTCCAAAATACGAATCGCCCGAATCCTTGCTTTCTATACATATGTATACGTATATATCTATATATGTCTTTTTAGAATTTTCGGAATTTAGTGTGGGTTGGTAACTTTTTACGGCTACCCAACCCACCCAAAACTCGATCAAAACCCTAAGTGCTAAGCATCTTGGTGTGAATGTTGTGATAGACTCACTTAACGGTAATTGAGACAGACTTCGAGTTTCTACGCCCCTAGGTGACCGGAAAAGAAAATAAATTTTTGCCTGAAGGTGTATTTGTTCGATTGGTAGCTTTCTCCCTATGTTCATTTTACTTGGGGTCAACACAAGGATTTTCCAGTGTATATCTCCCCGGCTTGTACTACTTCCCCGCTTCGTCCTTAGGTGTTTTGGTCTTTTTTTGTGCAATTATTGAGCTGGGCTCTGGACAACCGACCAATGGGCTGTTACCCACGATCACTTGCCAGCCATACATGTGCGGTGAAGTGTGGTTTATTTTCTTTCTTTCTTTTTTTTTTCGTAGGTGGCTTCCCTAATCTCAAATGTACCTAGAGGCAGCGAAAAAGAAATGGCCTGTGGCTGGGTTCTGGACAACCTGCCAATGGGCTGTTACCCACGACAACTTGCCAGCCATACCACCCTAGAGAGTTCATTAGCTACCCAATTTCTGTCAAAATCTTCGAAGTGAGTCTGTGCAAAAATGTGTGTAGATGCTTAGACTCAAAGTTTTCCTAAGTTAGAGGGTGAGTTGATAAGTCGTATACTTATTACCTTATTTATTAGGTGGATTAGAATAGCTTAAAGTTGCAAGGATTCGCCGCTAAATCCATTTTTTAACGGACACCAGGGCTGATTAAGCCTGAAGGCCTGAAAAGTCTAAGTGTTTAAGTTCTTTTTGTATTATTTTCCACTATTGACAAGTTTCTAATGCCTAAGTTTTTCTTCCTAAATTCAATTTTTTTCTTTTTTAATCAATTAATTTATTCATTCAGACTGATTAATTAAGCTCAGGATTATGCAATTTACCATCCCCCCCATGCTTAAGTTGGACAATGTCCTCATTGGCAGATGCATGGATGCAGAAGGGTTCAAAAAAATAGTACCTGAGTGATGTAAACTACCAGATCAGTCTGAATCCGCTGGGTTGCCTCCCAGGAAGTGCTGAGTTTAACGCCTCCAGCTGGGCGGTGCATAAACAGGAATGGCTTGGGTCAAGAAGATATGTTCAAAATTAACCAGACCCAAAATCAGAAGTCCACAGATGCGAATAAGGTTGTGGTGGAGTCCCGTTCCTAAGGGGTGGGAATTCTGTAACAGATATATCATGCATGCCCGTGTCAGATCCTCTCTTAGTTTGTGGGCATGCAAACAAGTTGCTGTGGACGAACGCACCCCAAATATGACATGCCAAACACTAAAGATGTAGGTCTTATATTCAGCTTGTATCCCCATAAAACTGTAATCCATCGAAAGTGTATCAATTCCAGTGCATTCGGGTTGCGGGATTCTTATTCTGGTAGGGCAGGTAACAAAGTCCAGAGTTTCATACTGAACCCTACAACCAAGCATGAGGCCTCTCTCCAAAGACGAATCCATCTCTTCCGCAACTATGGTTTCATCGCTCATTCCTTCCAAGCCCTTGATCTCAAGAATATTTTCTGCCACCTTCTCTGTATCAGATTCACTGTTTGGGGTTACATTAGAGGTAGGGTCAATTTCATCCTCTAGATCATATTCTTTCTCTCGGCCCTCCTCCAAATTTGTGATGGGGATTCCAACCGATTCATAATCAATTTCTTTGAGATTGTAACTCCATTCTCCATCTATGATGGTGGCTGCTGCTCCCACCGGATTGCTTCTCTTGGGCCGATTGGATTCAGATTCCAAGGCCTCTCCCCTCACATTCTCAGTTTCCTCCTGATGTTTGTTCTCAATGCTCCCCAAATTGTGTTCCAAGGAATCCTTATTGTCCTTATCCAGTGAGCTGTCCAACTCCTGAGGGGTATCAATGGTGGACTGAACCAAATAAGGATGACTGGGTGTAGTCCAATTGATCATGGTAGGTCCTTGCTTTATGAATTCCATGAATGGTGTTGTGTGCAACAGCTTTCTTTGGCCTTCTTCCCCCAACTGTTGGAACAACTCCAACATGGCATGCTGCCCTTTAACCAATTCTTGATTCTGTCTGTGTAGTTCTAACTGGAGGTTATCAAGAATTGACATGGTGTCATTTGGTGTCCTTTGGATTTCCTCCTTGAAATCCAGGTTAAGAGAGTATGGTTGAGGTTGTGGATCAAAATCCATATTAGTGTTTAGGTTCTTGGGTGGGTCCTCTATTCTATCATGTTCAGGGTCCAGTTCTTCAAGAGGAACCATTCTCTGTTTGGTCCTACTCCAGAATAGTTGAGGTTCTAAGTCCTCCTCCCAGTCAGATTCTTCATCAGGGGACCAAATCAAAGGTTGATGATCCTGGGCTTGCCTAGATTTCTGATCATTTTCTGATTTCCATTTGTCTAGAACTCCTTCTAATCCAAAGGTCAAGTAGGCAAGGTTGTTGAATTCAGATGACCTTTCTTGGTTATTATCCTGAGATGGGTAGGGTTCTTGGTGTTCTCCTAAAGTGTAGGTCCTATCACAGTAGAGCGGGTCGGACCTAAATGAGGAGGCATCATGAGGACAATCGAGATATGGAGCCCCATGATTTGAATCGTGCCCTTAGGTGGCTATGTTGGTTGTATTCCAATAAGAGGTTGGTGCGGTTTGGCCGTAGTTGGGCCAAGAGGGATATTCAAGGTTGTACCCCCAACTTGGTGGTTGGTTAGCCCAAGTAGGCTGCGAGTATGGTCCACTTGGGTTAGCATAAGAATCCTGTTGGGGGTAGTTTGGGTAAGATGGATAGGCATTGAAATCCATGGTTTGGAAGAAATGGAGGGATGTGGGAAGAACAGATGCGAGAGTTGTGTCCTCAACCAAGCAAACAAGCCTAGTCCTTATGGTGTATTCCTTAGAAGACCTAGAAATCTCACAAAGGTTGATTAAGTCCGTAAGCACTGGACTCCCCTTTCCGAGGTTAATCTGGCCAGGTTGATTACGAGGGGATTGCAGGGAAGGTTCTTCCTTTGGCTTGTGCCTCCGGTTCCATAGACCCCACAACCGCGGTCGTTTGACACTACCCCGCAGCCTAGTCACCAGATTCTACCAAGGGAATGAAAGCCAAGTGCCTAGCGAACAAAACCTCACCTTTTGAGACTTAACTCAGTCTTGCCTAGGGCACGTCTACTCATTTTTAAAGGGCTAGGATAGTGCTTGTGCTTAGAGTGATGTGATGAGGCGTTGATTGGGGTGGTGCCTCTTAATTTTCCACTTTCAAAGTGTGTGCTTCTAGCAAAACATGATTTTCAAGCAAGGATTTGTTAAGATATAGTGTCTTTTTGTGTTTCATCCTTACTTGAGTACTTTTTAGGGTTGACGTGTCTTAATGTTTTCAAACAAGTTTCAGTGGGCACGTCAAGTTCTGCACACAACTTGGTGAAAGTAGATTTCCTTTTATTTTGTAGAGGCTCTAAAATCCTAGTGTACTCATCCTAATGATCATGTAGCTTCTATTAGATGAGTCAGTTTTTAGGGTTGAGTGGTGCGGCCCAGGTCAACTCACGGTGGCTTCGCAAACACCACTCAAGAGAAAAAGAAAAGAACACTCCAAGAATTCGTTCAGAATGTTAGAGTGTACATTTTTTTGTGGGGTGATGTGTTATGGATGTGGGTCAAGCAATCATACACCACGGCAATTTTTTTCAATTTTTACAATTTTTTTAGCTTTTTCATGCAAGCAAACAATGAGAGAGAGATTGCTCACTATCGGTCCTCGAGGCGCCTACTCCCTTGCTACCGTCGTGGAATGCGTCACTTCGCCGTCCATGCACCGAATTCCTGCAACCGTCAAGTAAAAAGGAAAATAGGGCATTAGATGATATGAGAATGAAGGTGGAATGGAGGTGATAAAACAAATCCGTTGCCTCCCCGGCAACGGCACCAAAAACTGACGTGGTCTCGTGCGTGTGTGTTAAGAGGTGTCGTTATAGTTGCACTTGATACGTCGGTTTTAAAAGAACTAAACGGAGGTGAGTCCGAGTGTCGGTCTCAGGGAGGCGTGTAAATCGGATTTTGTTTACCACTTGTTGTCACGAAAAAGGCGGAGTTTTGCTTGCGAAAGAGACGATTTTGAAAAGCGAGAGATAGAGAGAGTTTAGGGTTAGAAAGCTCTTGGTTTTGATCATGTACTTTAAGCAGAAATTAAAATGGCGACTAAATGGAAAATAATTTCATTAAACATGCATTCATAGTTCATGGTTTACAACATTAAATACATGCTTCAACAAAAGTAAATGAAAGCTTAAAAGAGAGAGAGAGAGAGGTAGAGAGAGAGTGGTGAGCGACGAGGCAGCCACGGCGGTGGAGGAGGCTCCGTCGGTGGCTCGTCATCTCCGGCGATTACAAGAGTGCCTAAAACTAGCTAGGAGAGGAGTGGAGTAGTTGCCAGTGGGAGAGGATGCCTTGAATGGTGGTAGAAGGGGGTTTAAATAGAGTTAAGGGCTTCCTAAAAGAAGAATGTGCTTTAGCGACATCCAGAACGTCGCTAAAACCGCTTCCAGATACGTCGGTGAAGCCCTCTTGCCGCTGGTCAGCTGCCCGCCCCTCTCTCTCTCCAAGCGCGATCCGTGGACGTTGAACGAGAGCCGTCCGATCGAAGATCGGACGGCTGAGATCCACCCGCGCCCGCGCTGAGATCGCGCCTCGGGCGCATGTTTCCACCCGGCGTGCGTGTGTGCGTGGGTGCTCGGGAGCTGTCATCGCGCCACGTGGCGCGATCCTGGCCGCCCGCTGCTAATCGGGTGACCCAATTTTTCCACGCCCTTCGCTCGCGCTTGATTTCCACTCCGCGCGATTCGAACGCGCGTCGCTGCGATGCGGGCGTGCGCGCTAGCCGTTGCGCCACGCCCACGCTTTGTCGCGGCGACCGCGGGCGAGCGCGCGGATCTCGGCCGTTCGATCGAAGATCAACGGCCGACATTCGTCCTTGGCTGGCTTGAGGGCGTGCGAGCGGTGGGGCCGGGGCGACGTGGTGCTTTCTGGGTCGTTGATCTCCAGATCAACGGTCAGAATTTCTTGGGCCCATTGTGGGAGCTCCGGATGTCGGATTTGGCCGATCTTGAGTCCGTTGGACTCCGTTCGTCGTTCTGAATCCATCCATGCGGTCCGATTGCTCATCTGAGGCTTACTTTGACACATTCTTTACACAAATAGCCATTAATGTAGTTTATAAGCAATCTTGGTACTTGATGCATGCAATGCTCCTATTCTACTTTATGTTGTGCCTTTTATTCTAAAGATGGGCCATATTCAACCTAATTACTACCCCCTTGCGTGGTGTTATCAGGATCCATCTTCCAAGAATATTCTATGATTACAGTAAGATGGCTCGATCCCCCTGAGATCATGAATGGTCCAACCAATTGCCTCCTTATGTTCCCTCAGGACCTTGATCAATTTAATCTCTTGCTCCTTTGTCAATTTAGCACTGATAATCACAGGGAGCATCTTCTGAGGTCCTAAAAATTGATATTTCAAATTCTCAGGCAATGGTTTCAATTCAAGCTGAGGCGGGTTGATGATTGATGGTAAGGTAGATGCTGAAGATTCAACAAGAGGAAGAGGTTGTGAGTGAACAAAATCAATAACCTCTTCAGAAGATGGCAGGTCAGCCATAGAGGGTTGCAGGTCGAATTCGTCGTCCAAGGAGGAACTTTCGATTGAAGAAGCCATCAAACAAGTTTCAATGTTATCATTATCCTCATCAAGTTCCTCAATAAATCCACAATCCTCAAATTTATTGATCGCCTTAAAAATATCCAATTTTACTCGTTGATCCCTAAAGGCGATTTCCATGCTACCGCTTTCACAATTAATGTTGGCCTTAGCGGTAGCCAGGAACGGATGCCCCAGAATGATGGGTGTGTTCCTTAGATTATCAGGTACATCCATGTCAAGGATAAGGAAATCTACAGGAAAATAGAAATCCTTGACCTTAACTATAACATCTTCAATAACGCCTCGCGGGTTTGTGATCGAGCGGTCCGCTAACTGTAGCGTTACTGAAGTTGGCCGAAGTTCGCCTAACCTAAACTTCTCGTAAAGAGCAGTCAGAATTAGGTTGATGGATGCACCTAGATCCAAAAGTGCTCTATCAAATGTATAATCTCCGATGATGCAAGAAATCAACGGAGCACCAGGATCTCTCTTTTTCTAAAAGAGGTAGTGCAGGATAACAGAACTAGCCTGCTCGGAGAGTACCACCTTCCTCGAAACAGATTCTCTTGACTTACGCTTTTGTGTACATAATTCCTTTAAAAATCTTACGTAAGCCGATATGTGCTTGATAGCATCAAGGAGTGGGATATTGATCTCAACATTCTTAAATAGATTCAGAAGCTCCTCATTGCTATCAACAGACTTCTTCTTTGATTTGGTTAAGGCTTCAGGAAAAGGAACATGAGTCAGATCTTTGAAATTAGGTTCCTGAGCCTTGATTTCTCCTCTAGAATTCTCCTTTCTCTCCTCAGGTTCTTCAGGATTCAAAAGATCAGAATAGTGTGGTTGTGGATCCTGAGTCTGCTTACCACTCCTCAAAGTGACAGAATTTGCAGATGCATAAGAATTTCGGTCTTGGGGAGGGTTAGGAAAGATTGGAGGGGCTTGATTAACTATGAATTGTTGATTTGCAGAAGAAGAAAAATAGGACGAGGAACCCTGCTCAACCACCTGAGCATGTGCGTGTGGGTCCCTTTGATTTCCATACCCATGGGCTTGGTTGCCTGAATTCATAATATTTCGCGGGTTGGGTACGAGTTGGAATGGTAGAGATCCGAGTTGACGAGAGTTAGTAATGAGCTTGGACTGCAAGTTGTCCAGCGAGGTTTTCATTTGTTGCATGAGCTGGAGCATGGATCCTTACATCTCTACCATTTGATGGTTCAAATCAGCCTGCCCTGCGGGTTGACAGGCATTCCAAGCTGGCTGATGGACCTAATTTGGAGGCAACTGAGTATATACATGACCCTGACCCATTGGTCGTTGCGGAGCATAGTTGCTAGGTCGAAATTGGGTCTATTGCCCTGTGTTTTTCCAAGAGAAGTTAGGGTGGTTTCTCCAACCTGGATTATAGGCATTAGAGTAGGGGTTGGATCTAACATTCTCTTGTACAGCACAAACATCCTCGTAGGGTGAGGATGGAGAGAAAGAAAGGGAAGGATCAGAAAAACTGCGATCAAAGGCCCCAGTTTGGAACCCGTGGGGTTCCGAAAAATGCTGACTCACAGGTTGAGCCGCATCGAGTTGATTCACAAACTCCCGTCCAGAAGGAGCTCGTGAGGAATGGAATCCCGAATTTTGGGATTGAGTGGATCGAGAGTTGTTCATAGAATTACCAGCCATCCACTCTTCCATTCTTTTAGCAACCAAGTCCACCTTATCAAGTTTGTTACAAATCAATTCCATATCAAATGAATGAGAGTCATAGACTTCATTGACATTTGATCTGGGCTGCTGGGATCGGTTAAATGTATCCATGGAGGCATGATTGATTGAATTCTCACTCATTTCTTCAAACAAATCATGTGCACTATCTGCATCTTTATTGAGGAAATTGCCTCCGTAAGAAGCATCCACATGATTTCTGAGTTGCTCAGTCAACCCATGATAGAAGATCTGCATGAGTTGCCATTTCAGCACCTCGTGGTCTGGACACATCTACAATAAGTCCTGGAATCGTTCCCAGGCCACATGAAACTGCTCCCTCGGCTGCTGGGTAAAGGTAGTGATTGCCCGTCTCAAAGCATTGGTACATCCGACTAGGAAGAATTTCTTCAGAAAGGCCGATTTCAACTCATTCCAAGTTGGAATTGGTCTTCCTATTGTCCCATACCAATGCGTGGCCTTATCCCTAAGAGAGTGGGGGAAGAGCCTCATGATCATTTGCTCCTTGTTTACATTTCGAGCCTTAGTGGTCTAGACCAAAGTGGTCAAGTCCTCCAAGTGCTGAAATGGATCTTCGGAGCCAAGCCCATGATAATGTTTAATCAGGCTTAACACCTTGGGCTTGATTTCTACGTCACCGGCTGGAATCTGGATGCTGGGACGTTCCCCGTAATTTGAAGGATCATAAAAATCCATCAAGGGCTGAGTGCCCTGCATTCTCTGGAACCATTCCTGCATTCTCTGCAATTGTTCCAACTGCCTTCGAAATTCTTCCTGTGGATTTCCAAGCAGAGGAGGCTGTTGGTCGGCCATGGGATCAATTTGACCAAAATCCAATTTGCGTCTCCTAGAATGCTCTAATGGCCCTTCCAATTGGGGATTCAATGACCGTCTTCCCAGCATAAACTAGGAAAAGGTCGGAAGGACTGGGGATAGGGACCCTGCAGCACAACAAAATAAGGTTGCCCTTAAGTGGGGTAGCCTAAGGATCTACTAACTCCCAAAACCTGCCTTAAGACTGTAAATGATTTACTCTACTTGCATCTGTTTAATCCAACCAGTTAGAAGGAGGGACTGGGGAGAAGGTTCTTCCTTTGGCTTTCACCTCTGGTTCCTAGTGTAACCTCAACTGCAGTCGTTTGATGCTACTCCTCTAGCTAGACATCAGATTAATCAGTATAAGTAGGTTAATCAAAGACAATCTTAGACTAAGCCCTGAAGAGCGAATCAGACCTTAAGGCCAACGTCTACTCAATTTTATTAAGGCCTGGGATTGTGGTGCTTATGGAATGTGATGGGCCCTTAAAATGGGTTGTGCCCTTAATGATTGATTGAGATTTGTGTAAGTGCGTGCACAACCAGAGTTTTCAAGCAAGATTATTTGTGATGCGTGGATTTTAATGTTCAAATATTGCTTAAGTAGCTTTTAGGGTTTCAAATTAGGTGGATTGCAATCAAGTTTCTAGGCAAACCAAGTTGTCAAACACGGGTGAATATTGTTTTCCTTTAAAACCAAAAAGAAAGTGGAGTGCCTGGAATAGACCTAGATTGAAAACCCTAAGGAAGAGCTACTTGATGAGTTGATTTTAAGTAGAGTGGTGCGGCCCAAACAACTCAAACAATTGGCCACAAATGCACCACTAAGTTAGGCACTCAAAGATGCTTAACCTAGAATAATTTTTACTCTTTTAGGTGTTGCTTTGTGTGTACCGGTTCCACAGATCAGAACCCGGTTGAGTAGAAACAAATCAATTTGATTAAGTGCCTTGAATGTGGGTGTATGTTGTGTATTTGTTGAAAATTACCCCACAAGATTATCTTTTTGTTAATTTTTTTTTATATAAATGAGGGTGGAATGAATGTCAGTGAGAATCCAAACAACCAAACTATTCCTAGGATTTATGTAAACACCTAGGTTAATTGGAATTTGGATTTAATGTGGTGAATGAAATCTATGGAGGGGGGAAGAATGGGGAGCATTTATAGTTGTCTTCAACTGCACTTTACTCCAGTCTACCGCTTGATGATTCCCTGATGGAGGTCTCTGCAAAACAATAGACACAAGAGAAAGCAAATTAGAAAACAATAAAGTGCAAGAAATGCGAAAAGAAGATCAGAAATCGTTGCCTCCTCGGCAACGGTACCAAAATGTTGGACGTACGAGTTGCTACGCTAACGTGTTTGATTTTTAAAACCTTGTCGTTGTAGCTTGAAAGCGAAGAACTCGTGTTCAACAAATAAAATTTATACCGAAATTGAAATTCTGGGTCGAACACAGGGAGGCTACGTCGATCGATATTCACAATTATATTTTTTTAGAATTTTTTCTTGAAAAATGAGGCAATGTAATTACAATGAAGTTATAACAACAATCAAACTAAAAAGGGAAAGAGAGAGAGAGAGAGAGAAAACATACATTCAATATTTCAAAATATTTATACAATAAAACCAAATAAGAATTAAACTAGAAAGCGGGAAATCAACTACACTAGAAAGCAGGAAAATTCTACACTAGAAAGCTATAAAGAAGAATGGGAGAGAGAAGTTATCCTCCTCAACGATCGCTTGGATGATGAGCCGGACGGGACGATGCTTGGACAAAGGAGGACGGAGCAGGACGAAGGAGGACGAAGCAGAAGAACGGGAACGGGGCAGCATGTCATCGTTGTCGCGGGATCCACTTCCGAACGGGGATGAAAATTTTGACTTTATCTCACGAGGAGCATCCTGGGTGTGGGACATGCTTCTCTTGAGCTTTGGAGAGGTAGAAAAGAGAAGGAAGGGATGAGAATTTCGTGTAGAGCGGTCTCCTTTTATAGTTGCAAGGAGTGGGGGCAAATTGGTCATTACATCTTTAAAAACATTAATTCAGGACCTTTAGTGACGGATAAAACGTCGCTAAAGGTCTAAAAGTGGGAGTAGTGGGTGACGCGCGCACACTCGCTCGCCTGCTCGTGCACGCAATGCTTATGCACATTCAGCCGTCCGATCGTGAGATCGGACAACTTAAATCGTGCCTTCGCCCGCGGGTGTGCAAGATCGGAAGGCTTAAATTGCGCCTTCGCCTGCCTCGCTGCGTGCCCGCCCGCATGCAATGCCGCGTCCTCACCGCGCGTGCAATAGCGCATGGGCGCTATCGGGCACGTGCAGCAGTTCGATTGTGATCTGATGCTCGCCCATTCCTGCTCGCCCGTGCCCGCTCGCCCGCTCCCGAAGACTCGATCGCGCGTCTGAAGGCAGCCAAGCATCTTATCCACTGTGCTGCGTGCGTGGATGGGGTAGACGGCTAAAGTTTTGAACGCGCGTTCAGGACCGTTGGATCGAGATCGAACGGTCCAGATCACGCGTTGGATTCTCTTTGGAAAGGCAGCGGTGGACCTGAGGGCTGGTTGGACGATTGAGATGGCACCACATGGTGCCATCTAGGCCGTCCATCTTCTGGATGATGTAGATAGTGCCACGGGTGTCGGATTGACTCGATTTTTGCGTCGTTACGCTGCAATCGTTGATCCGAATCCATCCGTTCAGTTGGATTTGTCGTTTGAAGTATGAATTTACACCATCTTGACCCTTGATCTTCTAGGGTTCCCCGGTCACTATCTTATGCTACAGATGCCTGATTAGGGCGATCTTGGAGTCGTTGAACTCCAATCGTCGCCCTGATCACATCTGTATGGTTGGATCTTCGATCCGAGGCTCCGATAAAAAGTTTGCCCTGTCCAAGCACATAAAAGGATACAATTAACCTCCATTTTATTCAAACTACTCTAAATGCAAGATGATGCATGTTATGCACTATTTATAGTATGCAATGCAATCCTATGCTTAGAAACATGCATAAATAGACATCTTAAGTAGTGTAAACGTGTTTACATCAGTTATCCTCCTCAACGACTACTGGGAGGACGAGCTGGATGGATGATGCCTAGAAGAAAGAGAGTGAAGATGAAGGATGGAGGACGAATATAGAAGAACTGGGGATGAGGTAGGGCGTCAACATCTCATGATCCATTTCCAGAATGAGGGTGAGAGGACGGCTGGAAAGAGCACCTCGAAGGGGGTGAGAAGTGGAAAATTTTGATTTTTTAACTCTAGCAGAGCTTCCTGTAGCTTGAGAGCATTAGAGTGAGCTTTAGAACTTGAGTTCTTAGCACTAAGAGAGGGAGAGAGATGAAGGAAGAGATGGCAAAATGTGTAGGAGGGGTAGGCCTTTTATAGGTGTAGAAATGGGGGCAAAAAAGTCTTCTTGAAAGGCTTAGTATTAATACACAGCCTTTAGTGACGCATGTAAGCGTTACTAAAAGCGAACGTGATTGTTGATGCACGTGGATCATGAGCCATTTGACCTCAATCAAACGGCTAGGATCAACACGCACCTCAAATGTTCAGATCATGCCCCTATGCGTGCGTTTGCACATGGCCTAGTGCGTCAGATCGCGCCTGCCTCATCGCGTCGCTCCCATTACGCCACGCGCGTAGCACTTCCATTATCGCTCAATGCACATCTGACGGTTGAATTTGTCATGCCTCACCCGAACCTACGATTTGAGGCAGTCAGGGTCTCGAACCTGCACCACTCCCTCGCGATAAAGCCTCAACCACTACATTGAGGAGCCAATTGTGTCTCATTTGCATTTTAACACTCACGCGCCCTCGACTATTGGATGAAGATCCAACTGCTGAGGGCGTGTGAGCTTTAACTTCATCTGGGTGTGAGGCACGGCCAATGAGTGAATCTCAGCCATTGGATCACGGATCCAACGGCCGAGATTAGCTGATGCTAATGAAGAAGGGTTGCAGTGACCATAGGCGGCTTGGATGGCACCACGTGGTGCCATCTGAGCCATCCATCTTCTTTTGCTCACAGGAGATGCCACAGATGTCGGATTGGACCGATTTTCAAGCCGTTGGGCTGCGATCGTCGATTCGTGCAATTAGATTTGTCATCTAACGTACGAATTTGCGCCACCTTGCCCTTGACTTCTGATCTTCCTCGAACTGCATATGATGCTACGAAAGTCCAATCGAGGGAATCTCAGAGGTGTTGGACTCCGATCGTCACCTTGATCAAATCTATACTGTTGGATCTTCAATCCGAGGCCCTGATAAATGTCGTCTTGTCCCCTGACTACAAAAAGGATAAATTAACCTAAAATTTTAACCTAAATACATGATGATACATGTTATGCAATATGTATAATAAATGATGCTTCTATGACACTAGGAAATGCATAAGTAGACATTTTTAGGCTAGTTAGATGTATGTACATCACACTCCCATGCCTATCTTTTGCTAGTCCCTAGCAAAACTATATGCTATTTATAAATAGAATTAAGATCAAATTACTTGGGCAATGTTATTTTTCAACACTAAGAAATTTCTACTAAAGACCTGAACTACCTAGGGTGTCTGCCAAAATGTAGACCGCCCAAGCCCTCGCCTTATTCAAAAGCAAATATATATATATATATATATATATATATATATTTCCTTGTCTTCTTTTCTTTTTTTTTTTGAATTTTTTAGTTTAGAGTTTCAGGGTAACTTTCTACAGCTACCCAACCCACCGAAGACTCGAAAAGAACTTTAAGTTCTAAGCATTTTTTGTGATCGTGATAGACTCACTAATCGATAATCAGAACAGACTTCGAGTTTCTATGCCCCTAAGTGACCTTGAAAAGAAATTCTACCTAAAGGTGTATCTATCCGACCGGTAGCTTTCTCCCTACTTTTTATTGTTATGGGGTCAACACAAGAGCGATCCTGGTGTATAACTCCCTATCTTATTCTACTTCTTCGCTTCTCCCTAAGTGTTTGGAATTAAATGTACATTTTGTGAGCTGGGTTCTGAACAACCGGCCAATGGGCTGTTACCCATGACAACTTACCAGCCATACTCGTGCGGTGAAGTGTGGCATATTTATTTTTTCTTCTTTTCTATCTCTTATCATTTTTTCTATTCTTTTTCTTTTTGGGTATTTCTCTATTTTTTCTTTTTTCTAAGTAGGTGGCTTCCCGAATCTAAGATTCACCTAAAGGCAGTAGAAAGAGAATAGTCGTATGGCTAGGCTCTGGACAACTAGCCAATGAGCCGTTACCCATGACAACTTGCCAGCCATACCACCCTAGAGGGTTCATTAGCTACCTAATTTTCGTTAAAAACGTCGAAAGGTTACTCAGTGCGAAAAGTGTGTAGATGCTTAGACTATAAGTTCCCTCAAATCAGAGGGTGGGTTGACAAGTTGTGTACTTATCACCTCAACTTATTAACCAATTAGAAATGAATTTAGAATGGTGAGGACTTGAGAAACAAGTCATATTTTAGTGGACACCCGAGCTGATTAAGCCCGAAGGCCTGAAGGGTCTAAGTTTTCAAGTCCTATTGTATCATTTCCTAAAATTGAAAAACTCTAATGGCCAAGTTCTCTTTTCCTAAGTCATTTTTTTTTTAAATAAAAAGGAATATAAAGGAAATTTACAAGAAATCTATAAAGCTAACAATATGATTTAGAAATGAATCCACCTCCCATGCTTAGCTTATGCAATGTTCTCATTGAAAATAAAAGGCATGAGAAAAAGGGTAGAATGAAGAAAATATCACCTGTATTCTGTGATGCTTTGGTCAGCTCCGAGTTAGACTGTACAAATGCTGAGTTTAATGCCATCAGTTAGGCGGGGTCTAGCCAAAGAAGTCAGATCATGGTTAAAGCAACCTTGTATGAGATAGGCTCTGGAATAACATGGTCAACATAAGGTTTCAGACGTTGTTCGTTGACCTTGAAAGAATTACCTATCTTTAGGTCAGAAATCTCAACGGCCCCATTTGGGAATATCTGATCAATGATGAACAAGTCATTCCACTTCGACCTAAGCTTGTTGGGAAAGAGCTTAAGTCGAGAATTAAAGAGCCAGACCTTTTGATTCAGCTTAAAGCTCTTGCGGGATATCAATTGGTCGTGAAGAGCTTTGGTCCTAGCCTTATAGATCTTGGCATTCTCATATGCATTATTTCTAACCTCCTCCAACTCAGATAGTTGGAGTTTCCTAGTCTTTCTGGCTAAACTTAAGTCAAAGTTGCATTTCTTAATTTCCCAAAATGCCCGATGTTCAATCTTTACAAGTAAATGGTATGCCTTACCATACGCTAGATGAAACAGTGACATGCTAATAGGCATTTTGTACGCCGTACGATAGGCCCAAAGAGCGTCGTCAAGCTTTCGAGTCTAGTCTTTCCTATCAGGTCTAACCGTTTTCTATAGGATTTTCTTGATCTCCTGATTGGAGATCTCGGCCTGTCCATTCGTCTGGGGGTGGTAAGGTGTGGAAACTCTGTGATTCACCCCATATTTTACCAATAAATTGTGGAACTGGGCATTGGTGAAATGGCTGCCACCATCGCTAATGATAGCCCTCGGGATCCTGAACCGACTAAAGATATTCTTCTTGACAAAATCGATGACCACCTTGTGGTTATTGGTTTAGGTGAGAATAGCCTCAATCCACTTGGACACGTAGTCAACAACTATGAGAATGTACTGGTGTGCAAATGAAGGGAGGAAGGGTCTGATGAATCGATGCCCCAAACGTCAAAGATTTTGACGGGAAGAATCAAGTTTAGAGGCATCATGTCTCTCTTGGCTATGCTCTAGAGTGCTTGGCATCAAGAACATGACCTTGAGAACTCTTAGGCATCTCTGAATAAAGATGACCAATAAAATCCAGATTGTAGAATCTTCACAGCCGTCTTTTTCTCGGAGAAATGTCCATCACACCCAGATGTATGGCAAAACTCAAGTATAGTTTGAAACTCATTCTCCAGAACACATCGGTAAATAATTTGATCAAAGTCAATGCGGAACAGTTTGAGATCATCCCAAAAGTAATATTTAGCCTCAGATATAAGTCTACCCCGTTGCTGCTTAGTCCATTCCTGAGGGATTTGACCAACGACCAAATAATTGACCATGTCAACAAACCAAGGGCTTTGGGCACTTGAAATTGTAAGAATAGTCTCATTTGGAAAAGTGTCAGTAATTGGAATATCTAGACGAGGATAATCAATTAGGAGTCTCGAAAGATGATCCACCACTACATTTTGTGCCCCAGAATTGTCTTTAATTTCAAGATCAAATTCTTGAAGTAAAAGAATCCATCGGATGAGCTGGGGTTTGGCATCCTTTTTGGCCAAGAGATGTCTCAAGGCTGAGTGGTCGGTATAGATGATGACTTGAGAACCTAAGAGATAAGCCCTGAATTTTCCCAATGCAAATGTTACAGCTGGTGATTCTTTTTCTATAACAATGTAGTTCCTCTAGGGCTCGTCCAAAGTTTTGGTAGCATAGTAAATGACAGAGGGCTTTCTGTCAATCTTCTAACCCAAAACAACCCTGACTGCATGATCAGAAGCGTCAGTCATGATCTCAAATGGGGCTGTCTAGACCGTGGTTGCAGCACCGGAGCACAAGTGACTGCCATTTTGAGTAAATCAAATTCCTTGTGGCATGGTTCATCAAAATTGAATGAGGTGTCTTTGGCTAGAAGGTTGCTCAAAGGCCAAGCAACCTTAGAGAATTCCTTGATGAACCTCCTATAAAATTCCACATAACCAAGGAATGATTGGATTTGTTTAACAGATGTGGGAGGAGGAAGTTTGGAGATAGCATCCACCTTAGCTCGATCAACCTCAATTCCTCGATCAGTGATCACATGACCCAAGACGATGCCTTCCTGTGTCATGAAGTGACTCTTCTCCCAGCTAAGGACCAACCATGTTTTGATGCATCTCTTAAGAATCAATTCTGGGTTAGCCAGGCAAGACTCAAATGAATCTCTAAAAATGGAGGAATCGTCCATGAATACTTCCATACAATCTCCCACCATGTCTGAAAAGATAGCTAGCATGCATCTTTGAAAAGTTGCAGGTGCATTGTGTTTGCACACCAAAAATACATCGGTAAATATGCCATCTTGTGTTATTCCCTAGCACTACCATTGCATCTTATAGTTATAATCTCATTTGTAAATAGACGACTGCATGCATTTATAGAGAGGGGAAGAGAGTGTGAATAATTGGCCATCCATTCCACTACCATTAATCAACATCTTCATTAAGTGCGGCATTGCAATTTCACCATTTTTCATTTTTTTTATTTACTTCGAATTTTTCTTCTCGCACGGTTGCAGGGCATGGGGCATGCGCGCCTCTTCGCGCCTCTCCTCCTGCCAACAGCATGGCAGGACGTGCGCTGCTAGCAGCATGGCTGTGGCATGCTTCTTCCTCTTTAAAACCCTTGGCTCACTCCCTCGTGCGAGGATGCACTTACATACACTTGCAAACACCCCTAGCTCCATCATCACCCTGGGCCAACCTCCTCCCCTCTCTCTCTCCATACACAGTACCTCTTCTCACTGAGAAGAGGCACACCGTGGGCAGGAGAAAACCCACAGTGGTCTCACACCACTACTGTGAGTTCCACCACCGCCCAGCTCTTTCGTGAGCAGGTGGGCGTGGTGGATTCACCTTTCATTTTTACTGCCATTCATCTTCTCTGCCATTGCCAGAGCTTCAAGCTTTCAAGCTCAGAAGCTCCAACAGCACCGCACGTAGCTTGCAACCCAGCCGGATGCCGCGCACCTACCTGTAGGATGTGCGCACCCTTTTTCCACGTGCGCAGGCGCTTCACAGCACGCTCACGCAAGCAGAACCGGCCGCTACTGGTCGCCAAGCCACACGCGCACTGTAGCACTATGTAGCGCACGGTTTGCGCGACACTGTAGCCACCGGCTTGTTTCTCACTTAGCCGATGGCATCGCGCTCTCTCTCTTCGGCGCTACCCACTCCAGCCGGTCGCCTGCACCCGTCTGCACCTCACTGCACCCCGCAGCACTGTGCAGTGCGCTGCACTGCGCTCGCCTGCATTCGATCGCACCCGTCCGCACACGAAGAGAGAGCTGTGCTCCCCCCCAGCGCACCGCGCGTGCTCTCTCTCCTGCACCTGCGCAGCTGCATGCATCATAAGACGAAGCAGCGCAACAAACAGCTTATCTGCTGCGCTCCCCTCCTCAGCCAGCACACACACACACACCCACTTGTACACACACACTCGTACACACACTGGTACACACTCACACACACCCTTATACACTCACACATACACACACACACACACATATATATACAAATATATATATATATATTTACATATCTATATATATATATACATATACATCTTTATATATACATAAATAGTTATAGATATATATCTATATATATATATATTTACATATACACTCACCTACCCATATCCATATATACACTTCACCACCCATACTCCCGTGCACTAGTCCCTCCATCGCACATCATATCACGGGAATATCTGCACCAGTTGTTGATATTTCCCAATATCCATGCAAAGCAAGCGCTTCCACACATCCGCTCACACTCCACGCAGCACTCCGTCTTGTTGGTTGTGTCTTACTAGACGTGGACCAACTTGACACTGTGCTACACTCCATTTCCATTTCCACTTCCACCTCCACCCCTATATATAATATATAACTATATGCATATATATATATTGTATCTACTATATATCTATACATATACTAAGCTAAGTATTTCTTTCTTTTCTAGCAACCTACCTTGTTTTCAGTTATCTTTTATTTCTTGCTATTAAAAAGATAAAGAAAAAGAGTAAAAGAGAAAAGATAATTCTTGTCTTGCAGGTACTCGATCTTGTGAATAACCGGACCAAATTTTGGAAACCCCAAGTTGGGTACAATCGAAGAACCATTTGACTCAAGGCCAAGGACTTAATTTTGAGGGTGTACCTCAAGGACAACATTATCACCAACAAAAAAATCTTAAAAATAGAAAAAAAACCAAAAACATAATAAACGCAAGGAAGAGATATGTTTTAGGAAATGCATAGAAACTCCTTGACTTTCAAATTCCCACCTCCCTGAGATCGACCCTGGGCCTAAAAGCAACCAAGATAAAATCAAGTAGGCCAGGTTAAAAATTTTGTGAAGCTGGTTAGACTCGATTTAGGTTAACCCACTATAATAACTTCAATGATAATTTTACCATATTAACACAACCGATTCGAGTCGCGCCATGCTTTTTCTAGCACCGTTGCCGGGGAGGTGCAAATTAAGGTAAGTTTCTACTCTCATTCCTTTGATTTTCTCTTCTCACACCCTTCTCTTCATGGGTGTTTTGTTTGCTGGTGTGTAGGTAAACCGGTTGCAAGGAGGAGACAAGCAGAGGAGGTCAGAAACGTGGGCAAATCCAAGGTGGGAGCGAGAGCATGAAGTCACCGATGCCGCATTGGAGCTTCGCCCACATTGCTGAAGAGGTAGGAGTCTCTCTCTTAGTAACTTAGGTTAACTTGTAACCTAAAAAAAAAAAAAGAAACCTAAAAACACTTCTTGGGAATTTGTTGGGGCAAGTGGATTAAAAACCACTTGTCTGTTTGCTATCACCCCTACCGCCCCTTAATTTCCCGCAAAACTTCGCATAACGAAAATCCAAGAATCTTGATTCTTGGATCCTTCATTGTGTGAAGTTTTCTTTGAGGCAAGTTAAAATTGATCGATTGCCATCCCTCCTTGCCTCATTTGTTCACATTTTGGGATCAGATTTTTTGGTGGGGAGACTTGGAATTGAGTTGATTCCAACCCCACCACGACTGTTCAATTACCTTAGATTTGATCCCGAATATTTCAACCCCAACATTTTAATTTTCTTTACCTTATCTTGTGGTTGTGCCTTGTGTGGAATATCATTTTGGTGATTGAGAGCACTTGAATTTAAGTGCTTTGGCTCCCTTTCACATTGACCTAAAATAGACTTGTGCATCCACACAGAAATTTCCATCTAGGGAGGCCCATTACATTTTTAGTATGCATTAACTAATTCACATTGAAGAAGGGTTTGTTGGGCATAAAAGAACTTGTGTTTTCTTAAAACCTAAAGATTGGTTGAATTGGTAACTCAGTGGAATCTTAAAATCCATACTACTTAAGGCTAAAATTCTAAAAGCCATTCACCATATAAAACTCCAATTCGGGGAGATTTCCCCGTTGCATGCTTGGTTTACACACTCTTAAAATCAACACACTTGGGCATTACCCGTATACAACGCCCTTCACATTCCTGGAGCACTTGATCCTAAGCCTCTAAATTAAAACTGGTAGCAACTTGACCCCTATTAAGGATTGGAGATCTAACTACCTATGTGTAGCACCTACGTGCTGGTGTGGATTCCCGCCTGCTATCGGGTGTCTAAGACTGGGGCAAACGGCCTTTCAATCTAGCATGGTGGTTACGCGGTGCTCTCATTTGATTCCGTAGGTTGTGATAGTAGGTAACTTAGATCTTTAGGTCTAAGGGCACATTGTAGAGGTTAGGAAATTGATTGCTTTGATTTGTCATCAAGTGTACCCTTACTGCGTCATTTCTCTCATCCCCTTTTCCCTTCTTATCTCCCCAATTCTTCCTACGGTAGTGCATGTTTGGGAGGAGGTCACAAAACCCTGAATTGTTTGAATTGTCTGATAAATCTAGAAGGATAGAAACTGAATCGTCATCCTCCTCCACAAACATGGCTGCACTCCCACCCCCAAATCCCAAGGGAGGAAACTGCCCCCCTCAAATCCCACCAGGTGGTGGTGGAGCCGTAGACCCCATAACCCACCTCCAAGCCCAAATGGAAATGTATAATGAGTAGATTGAAGCCATTAGGGAAACCTTAGAGGAAATGCAAAACCCTCCCGAATAGGAGGAGCCTAGGTCTTTTAGCTCTTATCAAAATCCCACTGTTACAGAGACCATAAGGCAAATTCGGGTCCCCATGGGCAGGGACGATTATGAACGAAAACCTAATGTCATTGGCCTGATTAACTTTTACTTCCATGGTCTTGCAAGTGAAGATCCCTTTCTCCATTTGGAAGACTTAACCTGATTAGCTGAAACTGTTAAACCAAGAAACATCGGGTTATCAATTGTCCTCATGAAAATGTTCTCATTTTCGTTGCGGGATAAAGTGTCACAATGGTTGCGCACCCTTGGGAGAACCATCCATTCTTGGGAAGAGATGCGAACAGCATTTTTCAAGAAATTCTTCCCAATCGAGCGAACCAATGCACTTCGCCGTGCTATAACTTCCTTTACGCAACAAAATGGCGAACAGTTTCATGAGACTTGGGAGAGGTATAATGACCTCCTCCGGAAGTGTCCTCACCACGGTTTGCCTAAGTGGCATATAGCCTAGATTTTCTATTATGGGCTAAATGAGACTTTGAAGCAGATTGCAAATGCTTCCTGCGGAGGAAATTTTATGAATAAAGACGAGAACGGAGCATTTGAATTATTTGAAAACATGAGCGAGAACTCAATGAACAATGCCTCCATTGTCGCCTTTAATCGTACCAGCCTGCCCCGTAATGTTCACGAAGTTGACACGGGACCCTCCCATTCATCCACTGATCTTAACCTTATCGCACAAAAATTGGATGAAGTCTCCGTCGTGCACAAGAAGTTGGACGAGCTTCTGGCCAATCCTACCTGTTCTATGGAAAACACCTCCACCTCACCACTTCGTCACAATCCTAATCCTTTCAATGCTAGGTTTATTCCCAAAAACCCTATAAGATCGTCCTTACCGAGTATCGCGTCGAGTGATTCAGTAAGTCATGTGGATCTGGCTTCTGCAAGCCAGTATTTTGACACGGAGGAGCAAGCCTCTGTGTGCTCAAATGCGTATATACATGCGGACTCGTCTTCTGGCTTGGAAGATGCTTGTGCCCATTCTCTGCTACTTATAACCCAGGGTGGCGAAATCATCCTAACTTCGCATGGTCCAGTAACCTGCAGTGCCAAAACCCCGTGGGTGGGCCAATGCGACCATTCGCACCCGTCATCCCAAGGGCACAGTATAATCCTGTGGCAAATCCACCGTCGGGTCCTTGCATTCCTTAAACAGAACACGCATCAAGTCCTCTTGATAAACTGATGCGAATGGTGATGAAAATGTCTAAGCGCCATGAAGAAAACATGACTTCTCTACAGCACCAATTAGTGCAACAGAATGCCGAGATCAGTCAACCACTCATGGCGACTCGATCTCAGGGTACTCTTCCAGCCCAACCTCTTCCCAACCCACGAAATTTCGTGCCCCGTGGTCCTCAACCACAGGTACGCCCTTCTCAGGGGTAGGTTCATCAGATTTTGCAAGCTTCGAGCATTCCACTGGGATTTCAGGCTAATCCCGCAGCAACACATCACCTGTATGTCCCTATTGCGAACCCTCCTCCACCTTATGATCCCACTGGACCCATGACGTCTAATGTGATTGCTATGAGGAGCGGTAAGCAAATCATCGATCCACCTCGACCTGATCCTGGCCCATCTTTTTCATCGCCCTCTCATTCCGGATGCGCACCGCATTCTCGTGAGGACGATACACCCAAACTAGTGCCAGAATCAGTCCCATTCCCTGAGGCTCCATTGAGGGAGCCAAAAGGCAAGAAAAAGGATATGTAGGCCTTTGATAACCTGCATAATTTATTCAGGGATGTTGAAATCAAGGTACCCCTGTTGGAGTACACTACACCCAGGCAACAGTCAAAGAAAACAAAGAATCCGGTGGTCCTCTCGCCTCATGTGAGTTGTGCTATGCTATCAAATCTACCATCGAAGTAGAAAGATCCGGGCACACCGCTTATTTCTTGTAGCATCCAAGGCTGCAATTTTAATCGTGCTCTGCTTGATCTAGGATCTTCCATCAATCTTACACCAACCATCATGCTCGAGAAATTTGCCCTAGGAAATCTGAAACCCACCCCTGTCACGTTGCAGTTGGCAGATCGTTTCGTCAAAATACCGAAGGGTGTGGTGGAAGACGTGATGGTTAGGGTCAACAGTCTTTGTTTTCCTGTTGACTTTCTTGTGTTAGATATGGAAGTTCCTAGCTTACTTTTTGATTGTCCGATCATCCTTGGTCGAACTTTCTTGGCCACAGCCCGCGGCCATATCGATTGTGAGTCGGGTTGCATTGAGATTGCCGTTGGCTCTGAGAAGCTTAAGCTAAACATCTTCAAGGCAGCCAAGAATTTTGATTGCGATTGCATCGAGGATGACACGTCTGACGAGGACATGGCCGTCAGCACGTGTATCGAACTTATAGGGACCTATTCTGACTACTGTGGATTGCCCCTGAACATAGACCATCGCCTGACTGGCACATATGGTGACGTTCCCCCATCCCTCCCCTTACCCGTACCTTCTCCTGACCAGACTTCTGATGAGGTTTTCTCCACTTCCCATACCTCGTGGTCTGAGTCATATTCGGGCTACTCACCGCCGATACACCCTCCTGAAGACTGGATTGCCTTTTCTTTCCTGTCAAATCAAGAGGAAATGTGACTCCACACTGGGACCTTGAGCCCACATACCGATCACTAGGGCTATCCCTTGTTGGATCTATCAATCCAAGATGCCCCTCTTCTTGGCCAATCTGAGGGCCAACTTCTTCCTCCTGCCTTTCTTTCTTCTGATCCGCTTGGGACACGCTCGTCCTAAGAAATGCCAAATCTTTCACCATCCACTCTAGAGCTGAAAGAGCTGCCTGACACACTTAAGTATGTTTTCTTGGGACCAAATGAAATGCTCCCCGTAATCATTAGTTCAAAATTGACCAGGGAGAAAGAGTGCAAACTAACAAAATGGAACACAAGGCAACCATTGGATGGACCTTATCTGACTTAACTGGCATTAGCCCCTCCTACTGCACTCACCGTATATATACGGAGGAGGAGGCTTGACCTTTCCATGAGATGTAGCGACGTCTCAACCCTAACATGCAGGAGGTCGTTAAAAAGGAAATCATTATGTGGTTTGAGGTGGGTATAATCTACCTGATCAGCGATAGCCCTTCGGTGAGCCCGATTCATGTCGTGCCCAAAAAGGCGGGACTCACCATCCGTGTCAATGACAGGGGCGAATCCATCCCTACATGCATGCCTACATCTTGGAGAGTGTGTGTAGACTATAGGAAACTGAATGCTGCAACAAAGAAAGATCACTTCCTGCTACCTTTTATTGACCAAATCCTAGAGCGGTTAGCAGGAAATAAAATTTTCTATTTCCAGGATGGATTTTCTGGATACAACTAGGTGGCAATTGACCCCCGGGACCAAGAGAAAACCACCTTTACCTACCCCTTCGGCACCTTCGCATTTAGAAGGATGTCACTCGGACTCTGTAATGCGACAACAACTTTCCAGAGATGTATGCTGGCGATATTCCATGATATGGTGGGTGACTTTCTTGAGGTCTTCATGGATGGCTTTTCGATCTTCGGACCTTCATTTCATGATTGTCTTACCAACCTGACCCGTATCCTTTGGAGATGTATTGATGTGAACCTCGTGCTTTCTTGGGAGAAAAGTCATTTTATGGTACATGAGGGAATTGTTCTCGGGCATATCATCTCCGATAGGGGTATTGAGGTTGACAGAGCTAAGCTTGATGTGATTGCTGATTTACCTGTTCCTGGCTCTATCAAGCAAACCCGCTCCTTCTTAGGACACGTCGGTTTCTATAGGAAATTCATCAAAGACTTCTCCAAGATTTCTAGGCCTCTAACTCATCTCCTATCGACCAACGTACCCTTTGATATGGGCCTCGACCGCATGCGAGCATTCACGCAGCTGCGTGACGCTATCACCAAGGCCCCTGTTCTCCAGCCGCCTGATTGGTCCCTCGACTTTGAACTCATGTGTGACACTTCCGACCTTGCAGTTGGAGCCATCCTAGGACAAAGACGCGATAGACACCCCTCAGTGGTGTACTACGCCAGTAAGACGTTGGACGAGACCCAGTGCATTATACTACCACTGAGAAAAAACTACTGGCGGTCGTCTTTGGGCTGGAGAAATTCCGCTCTTACCTTCTGGGCTCGCATGTTATTATATTCACTGACCACGCGACCATTCGCCATCTCATGCACAAGAAGGATGCCAAGCCTAGACTGATTCGTTGGATCCTTCTGCTCCAAGAATTTGACATTGAGATCCACGATAAGGCCAGAGCCTAGAATGTTGTTGCTGATCATCTCTCGAGACTGGACCCTGACCACATTGGACTTACCCTGCCGATTAATGAGATTTTTCCCGATGAGCACCTATTGGCAATTAATGTAGCAAGTGGACCTTGGTATGCCAACATTGCCAATTACCTTGCTTCTGGTTCCCTTCCACGTGGCTGGCCTAAAACCTAGCGCAAGTGTCTCATTGCAGAAGCAAAGTACTATTTCTGGGATAATCCACTACTTTTTCGAATAGGTGCCGACCAGATCATCCATCACTGTATTTCCGACAGCGAATTCCCTAGTGTGCTATCCTTCTGTCACGATCAGGCTTGCAGAGGCCATTTCTCTGGGAGGAAAACTGCAGCCAAGGTGTTGCAGTGCAGTTTCTTTTAGCCCTCCCTGCACCAGGATGCACACAATTATGCCAAACATTGCACTAGGTGCCAGTCGTTAGGGTCAATATCACGTCGTGACATGATGCCCTTGCAACCCATCCTAGCTGCCGAAATCTTTGACATTTAGGGAATCGATTTCATGGGTCCCTTTCCTCCTTCCAACAGTTTTGAGTGCATCCTCGTTGCTGTTGATTATGTTTCGAAATAGATCAAGGCTATTCCCACACGCCATGCTAACCATGTCATATCTACTCGATTTGTCAAAGACCACATTTTTACACGCTTTGGGATCCCTCAAGCCATTATCTCTGATGGAGGAAGTCATTTTACCCATGCTTCTTTTTGGGCACTTCTGAGGAAATATGGAGTTCACCATCATATCGCATCTTCGTATCATCCTTAGACGAACGACCAGGCTAAGGTGTTGAACCGGTAAATCAAGCAAATTCTCTATAAAACGGTCTGGCCTGACTGTAAGGATTGGTCCAATAAGCTGATTGATGCACTTTAGGCGTATCGGACCGCCTTCAAGGCTCCGCTTGGTATGTCTTCTTATAGAATCATTTACGGGAAGCCTTGTCATTTGCCTGTGGAGCTGGAGCACCGCGCTTATTGGGCGGTTCGCCAATGTAACCTCGACCCAGACCTGTGTGGTCGAGAAAGGAAACTCCAACTCTAGGAGTTGGAAGAGCTCCATCGTGAAGCCTATGATTCTGCCTTAACTTTCAAACAACGCATTAAGGCCTTTCACGATAGCCAAATTCGGCGGAAGGAACTTGAGCCATCTCAGCAAGTTTGGCTTTACAATGACTGGCTGAAATTCTTTCCAGGGAAATTGAAGTCCAAATGGACTGCTCCCTTCTTGGTCTCGAGACCATTTCCCAACGGGGCTGTTGAAATTGAAGATCCCAAATCTGGGCATAAATTTACGATCAATGAGCAGTGGTTAAAACCCTATCTTACTCATGAACCTGCCCCCGTTGGTGAAACTGTTGCCCTGTTGGAGGGTAACTAACTTTGTGCCTCACTCTGAGTCTAGCTGTGGATGTTAAATTCAGCACTCATTGGGAGGCACCCCAGCAACACTCCTCCACTATCACTTACACAATTCCATGTCACTTCACTTCGCACTTCACTTTTCATTTCACCAACCACCATCCAGCCACCCTACCATCATTCTATATACCTTGCACGTCAGCTCTCTTTCCCTGATCCTTGGACCTTGCTTTACCCTGCATGCATATGAGGACATAGCATCATTTGGCATGGGGGGGTGGATAGGCATCCATAGGATCTGGGTATTATATGGTATCATGCAGCTTCCATTATACATATCCATCTATAAATATATACATAGCCTATTTCAAAAAAAAAAAGAGGTGTTTAGCAATGATTTGAAGGCTGAAACAAAAATACAATAAGTGTTTATGGATATTCAACTACTGTTTTGAAGACTTTCCAAGCCACAGAAGCTTGATTCGCTCAGGCTTGGCTTAATTCACTTGAGCATTGATAAGATAGATTGGAATCTCTCCTAACTAAGGACGTATTCTTGTACCTGAGTCACCAGTATAGGATTCGTTGATTTGTTTCTACTTGAGAGCCTAAGTAATCTTGGTTCACACTACACATATCAAGAAAGACTAGGTGAACATAAGATCCAACCCTAGTGTTCATTAAGGAAGGTGGAGTCCTTACCTGTGTGCGCAAGTAGACTTTTTATCCCAGGCTTTAGTCTTATGTCTAGGAGAAATTCTTTCCACCAAAATGGTACTCTCCCACCAAAAATGTATGCTCCTCCAAATAAAGTTGTAAGAGATATACTAACACTTGTTTCGGAAAAAAAAAATCTTACAAATAAGTCAATATATCTTTCAAATGTCTGTAAATTCTTCTCCCCTAAAAGTTTTCAGGGCACATTACAAATACCCTGTTTCTACCATATATTCATTGAGCCACAAAAGCAATAAAATGGGGGTTGAGTTTTCCATCATCTTTTTAAGGGTCAATCCAAAGACATGAGCTGAAACTGAGACCAACCTGCACTTAAAAATTCGTGAAACCCTAGGCTTGAGTCTTAATGTTCATCTGGTCAATCTTGATCCTTCACTATGCACAAACCATAATTTCTTGAGCTCTCGAGTACGGTAAAACCTTCTGAGTCCTGGAAATCGTACTTAAGGTTTAAACATCAAGAGTCCAGGTTAGTCGAGAGATGGTCTATGTCATGTATGACTTAAAGTACTGGTAGTCTTCTTTGCAATCGGTTCTCACGATATCCAACAGATAAACACACCCATGTTGCTTCGGAAGAAAATCTTCAGCTTAAGATCATTTCTAAATACTATACAAAATGTTTTGCTAGGGACTAGCAAAAGATAAGCATGGGGGTATGTTTGCACACCAAAAATACACCAGTAAATATGCTATCTTGTGTTATTCCCTAGCACTACCATTGCATCTTATATAGCTATAATCGCATTTATAAATAGACGACTGCATGCATTTATAGAGAGGGGAGGAGAGTGTGAATAATTGGCCATCCATTCCACTACCATTAATTAACATCTTCATTAAGTGCGGCATTGCAATTTCACCATTTTTGATTTTTTTTATTTACTTTGAATTTTTCTTCTCGCGTGGCTGTAGGGCATGGGGCATGCGCGCCTCTTCGCACCTCTCCTCCTGCAAACAGCATGGTAGGACGTGCGTTGCCAGCAGCATGGCTGTGGCACGCTTCTTCCTCTTTAAAACCCTGGCTCTCTCCCTCGTGCGAGGATGCACTTACATACACTTGCAGACACCCTCAGCTCCATCGTCACCTTGGGCCAACCTCCTCCCCTCTCCCTCTCCATACACAGTACCTCTTCTCACTGAGAAGAGGCACACCGCGGGCAAGAGAAAGCCCACAGTGGTCTCACACCACCACTGTGAGTTCCACCATCGCCCAGCTCTTTCGTGAGCAGGTGGGCGTAGTGGATTCACCTTTCGTTTTTATTACCGTTCATCTTCTCCGCCATTGCCAGAGCTTCAAGCTTTCAAGCTCAGAAGCTCCAGCAGCACCGCACGCAGCCTGCAGCCCAGCCGGACGCCGCGCACCCACCTGCAGGATGTGCGCACCCTTTTTCTACGCACGTAGGTGTTTCATAGCTCGCTCGCGCACGCAGAACCGGCCGCTACCGGTCGCTAGACCTCGCGCACACTGTAGCTCACTGTAGCGCACGGTCTGCGTGACACTATAGCCACCAGCTCGTTTCTCACTTAGCCGGTGGCATCGCACTCTCTCTCTTTGGCGCTACCCGCTCCAGCCAGTTGCCTGCACCCGTCTGCGCCTCACCGCACCTGCCCGCAGCACTGCGCGTTGCGCTACGCTCGCCCGCATTCAACTGCACAAGCCCGCGCACGAAGAGAGTGTTGCTCTCCCCCCTAGCGCACCGCACGCGCTCTCTCCTATGCCGGTGCAGCTGCGCGCATCAGACGACGGGGCAGCGTAGCAGACGGCTTATCTGCTGCGCTCCCCTCCTCAGCCAACACACACACACACACACACACTTGTACACACACACTCGTACACTCACACACGCATTGGTACACACTCACACACACCCTTATACACTCACACATACACACACACACACATATATATATCCACTCACATATATACATAAATATAGATATACATACATATATATATATATATACATACATACATATATATATATATGAAAACAAATATATATATATACATATATATATTTACGTATCTATATATATATATACATCTTTATATATACAGATATAGTTATAGATACATATATATTTATATTTACATATACACTCACCTACCCATGTCCATATATACACTTCACCACCCATACTCCCGTGCACTAGTCCCTCCACCGTGCATCATATCATGGAAATATCTGCACCAGTTGCTGATATTCCCCAATATCCGTGCAAAGCAAGTGCTTCCACACACACTCCCACACATCCGCTCACACTCCACGCAGCACTCCGTCTTATTGGTTGCGTCTTACTAGACGTGGACCAACTTGACACTGTTCTACACTCCATTTCCACTTCCACCTCCACCCCTATATATAATATATAACTATATACATATATATATATACTGTATCTACTATATATCTATACATATACTAAGCTAAGTATTTCTTTGTTTTCTAGCAACCTATCATGTTTTCAGTTATCTTTTATTTCTTGCTATTAAAAAGATAAAAAAAAGAGTAAAAGAGAAAAGATAATTCTTATCTTGCAGGTACTCAGTCTTGCGAATAGCAGGACCAATTTTTGGAAACCCCAAGTTGGCTACAAGCCGAGAACCATTTGGCTCAAGGCTAAGGACTTAATTTTGAGGGTGTACCTTAAGGACAACATTATCACCAACAAATAATTCTTAAAAATAGAAAAAAACCAAAAACATAATAAATGCAAGAAAGAGATACGTTTTAGGAAATGTGTAGAAACTCCTTGACCTTCAAATTCTCACCTCCCTGAGATCGACCCTGGGCCTAAAAGCAACCAAGATAAAATCAAGTAGGCCAGGTTAAAAATTTTGTGAAGCTGGTTAGACTCGATTTAGGTTAACCCACTATAATAACATCAATGATAATTTCACCATATTAACACAACCTATTCGAGTTGCACCACATTGCAAAGCCCAAATGGCATTCTATGGAATGCAAAGGTTCTATAGGGACAGGTGAAAGTTGTCTTTTCCTGGTCCTCAGGATGGATAGGGACTTGGTTATATCTCGAATAACTATCCAAGAAACAAAAGTACTTTTGCTAGAATTTGGTCGATGAAGGGCAAAAGGAAATAATCTTTTTTCATGGCTGTGTTCAGATTCCTGTAATCAATACAGACTCTCAAAGAGGAAGCTGAATGAGTTGTGATAGATTACCCCTTCTCGTTAGTCACAACGGTATTCCCGACTTTCTTGGGAATAATTTGCATAGGACTAACCCAGGGACTATCCGGGATTGAGTAAATGATTCCAGCATCAAGCCACTTGATGATTTCTTTCTTGACCACTTCTTGCATATTGGGGTTCAGTCTCCTCTGCATTTGGTGAGAAGGGAGGGATCCATCTTCCATAAAAATCTGATGATTCCAATAAGATGGCTTGATCCCCCTAAGGTCATGGATGGTCCAACCAATTGCCTCCTTATATTCTTTTAGGGCCTTAATCAATTTTGATTCTTGCTCCTTATTCAATTTTGCATTAATAATCACAGGGAGTGTTTTCCTAGGTCCTAAAAACTCATATTTTAGACTGTCGGGCAATGATTTCAGTTCAAGCTGCGGCAGGTTCAAGATGGATGATAAGGAGGATGCTAATGAAGATTCATCAGGATGGTCCAATGGAAGTGGTTGGGAGTGAACAAAATTAGCAACCTCTTCAAGGTGTGACGAGTTTGCTATGGAGGGTTGTGGGTTAAGGTTCATTGGTGCGAAAGGAATTCTCAAGAACGGTAACAGCCATACAAGTCTCAAGATTCAGATCATCATCCTCGAGTTCCTCAATATATCCATAATGCTCAAATTTGTTGATCGCCTTGAAAATATCTAGTTTCAATTTTCTATCCCCAAAGGCGATCTCCATACTACCACTTTCACAATTGATGTTGGCCTTAGCGGTAGCCAGGAACGGATGCCCCAGAATGATGGATGAGTTCTTTAAATCTTTAGGTACATCCATGTCAAGGACAAGGAAATCTACAGGAAAATAGAAGTCCTTAACCTTGACGATAACATCTTCAATAATGCCTTTCAGGTTTGTGACTGAATGGTCTGCTAACTGTAGCGTTACTGAGGTTGGCCTAAGTTCACTTAATCCAAACTTTTCATACAAAGAGTCAGAATTAGGTTTATGGATGCACCTAGATCCAAGAGTGCCTTGTTAAAGGTGAAATCCCTGATAACACATGAAATCAAAGGGGCACCTAGATCTCTCTTCTTTTGAGGAAGGTGATGTAGGATAACAGAACTAGCCTGCTCGGAGAGTATCACCTTCCTCGGGGTTGATTCTCTCGGCTTATACTTCTGAATGCATAAATCCTTCAAGAATTTAGCATAAGCCAGAATATGCTTGATAGCATTGAGGAACGGGATATTGATTTCGACATTCTTGAATATATTCAAGAGATCCTCATTGCTATCAACAAGCTTCTTCCTAGATTTTAGCCAGGTTTCAGGAAATGGGACATGAGAAAAATCATTGGATTTGGGGTCCTGAGCCTTGGTTTCTACTTCAACTTTCTCCTTTCCTTTCTCAAGCTTACTAGGGTTTGATTAACTAGAAGATGGTAGTTCAGGATCCTAGGTTTGCCTTCCACTCCTCAAGGTAACGGAGTTTGTAGAAGCATACAGGTTTGGGTCATGAAGAGGGTTAGGAAAAATCAGAGGGGCTTGATTAGGAAAATATCTAGGATTGGATGAAGAAGTAGAAGAAGAAGGACATTGCTTAACCACCTGAGCATGTGCATGTGGGTCCCTCTGATTCCCATACCCTTGGGCTTGATTCTGCTGATTTTGTATGTTACGAGGGTTGGGTATGGGTTGAGATAGCAGAGATCTAAACTGACGGGTATTAGCAATGAGCTTGGATTGTAAGTTTTCCAGCGAGGTTTTCATTTGCTGCATGAGTTGAAGCATGGATCCTTGCATTTCCACCATCTGACGGTTCAAATCAGCCTACCCTGCAGGTTGACGGACATTCCATGTTGGCTGATTGACCTAATTAGGGGGTAGCTGAGTGTATACGTGACCCTGACCCATTAGTCTTTGCGGTGCATAGTTGCTGGGTCGGATTTGGGTCAGCTACCCTAGGTGTTTCCTGGAGAAGTTAGGGTGGTTCCTCCAACTCTGATTATAGGAGTTAGAATATGGGTTGGACCTAATATTCTCTTGTACAGCATACACATCCTCATAGGGCAAGGATGGCGGGAAAGAAGGAGAGGGATCAAAGAAACTGGGATTAATGCTCCAAGTTGGGCTGTATGAAGATGTGTATAATCCAGAAGTTGGTTAAGTTGGGCTGGTGAAGCAAAGGAAGCATGTCCCGAAGGCTGCTAATTCTGCCAAATCCCTACTTACTTAAGTTGTTTGACAATCAAGTCCCTCAACTTAGCACCTTCTGGAGAAAGCAGACATCACAAATTCGCACCACAGTATGAGAAATATCCTGAAACGGACTAGTGAGTAGGGCCAACATCTACTTTATTTTAGATTAGGCTTGGGATATTAGTGCTTTTCAAGCAACCAGGATTGAAAAGCAACCATGGATATTAGTGCTTTTGATGGACTCATTCAATCCACGGATATTAGTGCTTTTGATGGACTCTTAAAATGGGTTGTACCCTTAATAATTGATTGAGATGTGTAAGTGAATGCACAACCGGGATTTTCAAGCAAGATTATTTGAATGAGTGGATTTTAGAGTTCAAAGCTTGCTTAAGTAGCTTTTAGGGTTTGAATTAAGGTGAATTCAATCAAGTTCAAGAGGCACACCAGAATTTGCAAACATGGGTGAAGATGTTTTCCTTTGAAATCAAAATAAGATGGAATGCCTAGTACTGACCTTATTTGTTAACTCCAATGAGTAAGCTACTTGATGAGTTATTTTTAGATGAGGTGATACAACCCAAACAACTCAAGTAATTGACTTAATGCACCACTGAATTAGGCACACAACTAGTTACCTAGTCAGATTTCTACTCGATTATGTGTTCGCTTGCCTGTACCGATTGTAAAGATCAAGTTACCGGTTATGAAAAATCAGAAGAGGTTGTGTACCTCTGTGGGATTTTTTTATATTTTTTTTTATATAAGCAGAGGGTGAGGTGGGTGGAGGTGGCTACCAAACAACCAAACTAAGCCTAGGTTTATGAGAGCAGCTAGGTTAATTAGGGTTTGAACTAGTGTAATGAAATGAAATCTATGGAGGTGGAAAAATAGGGGAGCACTTATAGTGGTCCTCAACTGCAGTTTACTCCTTTCTACCACTAGAAGATTCCTTGTCGAGGTACCTACAAGACAATAGAGAAGAAATAAAACAGAGTTAGAGAGCAAATATGTGCGATGAATGCGGAAACATAATTGAGATCCGTTGCCTCCCAGACAACGATGGCACAATGATGAATGAGATTTCGTACGCTAAAAGATTTGGTTTGAAAAACTTGTCATTGTAGTGCATAAAAATCGGTTAATCAGATAATTTTACCGAAACTCAAAGTGAGTCCCAGGTTGAACCCGAGGAAGCTATGTCAATTCTAAATCCATAATTATATTTTTTTGTAATTTTGTTTATAAAGGAGACATTCACAATGATTATAAATAGCTAATCTACTTGTAATATAAATAATAGAGCTAGAGAGAGAGAGAGAGAACAACTTTTTATAACTAAGATAATGTCATTACAACTAATTTCTACAACTAGAAAGCTGGAAATCTACTATAGAAAGAGATAAAAAGATAAGGGGATGAGAAGTTATCCTCCTTAATGGCTGCTTAGAGGATGAGCTAGACGAACGATGCTTGGAAGGAGAGGGAAGATGAAGGATAGTGGGAGAATCTGGAAGAATTTGAGATGAGGCAGGGTGTCGACGTCGCGGGATCCACTTCTGGAACAGGGGTAAGAGGACGGCTGGTCAGAGCTTCACGAAGGGGGTGAGAAGTGAAAATTTTTTATTTTTTAACTCTAGCAGAGCTTACTGTAGCTTGGGAGCACTAAAGCGAGCTTTAGAACTTGAGTTCTTAGCTCTTAGAGAGGGAGAGAGATGAAGGAAGGGATGGTGAAATGTGTAGGAGGGGTAGGCCTTTTATTGGTGTAGAAATGGGGGCAAAAGTGTCTTTTCTAAAGGCTTAATAGTTACTAAAGGCAAACGTGACCGTTGATGCGCGTGGACCATGAGCCATTTGATCTCGATCGAATGATATGAAATATAAATATAGAGCAGCACCGAGGTGGTAACATGTTGACATCTCATTCTTAAATGAGGCATTTTCCTCCTCTGCGGTAGGAACTCAAACTAATGATCTGTTTTGGACTTTTACTAAAGCCAAGCAAAGGATTTTTCTAATTTCTAGTTGTTTTTTAGGTGTTGGCTGGTGTGTGAATTTTGACACAAGAATTTTTGCACGAGATGCAAGTTTTTTGAATCGAAACTAAGCCAGATACTTTCCATGTTACAAAGGAGGATCAAATCACCTGAACTATCATGAGTTCAGGTGAAATTTTAGAGAAGGATATTTGATCCAGTCTAAAGGTAGACCCTGAAATTCTAATAATCAAAGCCGTATACTTATCCCTAGTTTGTTAAAGATTAAATCCTAATGTACCAAAAGTGAATGTTAAACCTTAGTCCCGATTACAAAATTTCCTCAAAAATTTTTCAACATTTTTATTTTTTTGGGTATGCAAGTAAAAAATAAAATAAGAAAATTGCATGTTTTTGGGTTTTGAAAATCCTGATTTGATCGTCAAAATTTAAAAACACCCCCCATGCTTAAGATATGGCATGTCCACAAGCAATTAAAGGGAAAAGGGATTACCTTGGTGAAGGCAATCAAAATCAGGATAAACAAAACCACTGAAAAAAAAGAAAAATAAAAAGAAGGAGAAATGATGGGTTACCTCCCATCCAGTGCTATCTTTTACGTCATTCAACCGAGCGTGAATTGTGATGCACGAAAGATGGGCAATCATGTAAAAAATTGAACACTTGAATGTCCTCAAGAAAGGTGTCTTCCTCAGGATCCCTTAAAAGATGATTGGTAAAGATATAGGGATCAAAATGAAATGAAAAATTGGAACAATGACCCAAGTTTGGCCATGGTTTGAATTTATGATGAAAACCAAACTTGGATGGGTCGGGTGGTAGGTCCAATGGAAAGGGAGGGGGAGAGAAGTCAATGTGATGCAAGGTGGGTGAAGTTAGTGTGGATGCTTTTGGTGATAAATTAGGAAGATTAAAAGAGTAAAAGTCAAACCCTAGTTGATCTGAAATGTCTTGGACCACAAAATCATATTTGAAATATGAATCAATAAAATTTGGATCAATGGTGGTCAAAGCAGAGTATGAATTGATCAATAAAGATTTCTCAATTACTGCTTCCATTTTATTATCAGGGTCCTCAAAAAATTCATGATTAATGGACTTCCTGGAAGCTTGGAAAAGATCTAATGAGATAGTCTGGTTACCATAACTTATATCCATTTTTCTGAAATGACAATTGATATTAGCTTTTGTAGTAGCCAAAAAAATTCATCCAAGGATGATAGGGGTAGTTGTGAGAGCCTCAGATACCTCTATGTCAAGGACCAAAAAATCAACCAGAAATAGACAATTCCAGACCTTAACAATATTATCCTCGACAACTCCCTGTGGTTGAATGGTAGATCGGTCTGTCAATTGAAATTGAACCTTAATAGGTTTTAATTCACCGAATTGAAATTCCTCAAATAAGACTCTGGGGATGAGATTACTAGAGGCACCTAAGTTGAGAAGGGCACGATAAAAGGTGGTGTCATTTATGACAACCGAAATGAGTGGTGCGCCTGGGTCCTATTTCTTGAGAGGCAGCTTACTCTGGACAACTAAGCTTACTGTCTCGGAAAGGACCACCCGTCTTAGATTCTAGGCCTTCCTCTTTGTTTCACTGCCATTGGCGGTGAAGCTCCACCTTCCTTTCCGATTCTCCTCACCACTAAAGACATTGTAGCACTTGAGGACGACCCAGAACTCCACTAGTGAGTTTTTCATCCGCTGGAGCACCTCTTCCCTCTCTTCTTTCTCTCCATCCACCGGGTAGAGACCCAAATGTCACATTCCTCTGATTAGTTAGGATTTAGTGCTTTTGTAGAGTAGTTTTCCTGCTTTCTAGATTAGTTTTACTGTAGTTAGTGTAATTTAGATTAGCTTAGGAGTAGATTAGATGACGGAATTCACTGATTTGTTAGATTAGCTAGGAGTAGAGTAGCCTAGATCCGATCTCGCCCTCTCTAATCAATTCAGATCAGGGAGGTGTTTTTCCACGACCATTTCGATCCATTAATCTCCCTTATCATCTCATTACTAGCATTTTCTTATTTCCTCAACAATTTAATTCGCAAATCACCCATCCATCAAGGTCTAATTTCATATCTGGAATTTTGGTTCCTAGATCTGAAATTAGTGCCTAAAACCCATTTGGGGGGTCTCCCATTTATTCTATAAATTCACAAAAACCCCGCGATCTGATTTGATTGTCTCAAATTGCTCGATTTTCTTTCAAATTTGTTTTTAATGCCAAATCTCACGATTTGGGACTCATTTGATTTTCATCAGATTCAATCGAGCTTTTTGAGGATTTTAATTACTTAATTAGGTGTCATGCAATGAATCCAATGTTTTAGATTTGATTTTTAATATGTGGATGAACATGCACTTAATTTAAGTGTTATTTGGAGAGTTTGGCCAATGATAATCAATAAATCTTCCTGCTGCCGCCACCACCGGCCTCCCCTCTTGCTGGCTGTCCTCTCCTCGAGTTGCCACTCCTTAGATAACCCTAGTTGATCTTGGTAACGCCTCTCCATCCTTTAATCCTTTGTTTCAATTCCTTGTCTTGCTTTGATGTTTATTGTGTATTCTGTAGCAATGTTTCTATTGTTTGATTTTAACCCCCTCGTGTTCTTACCCATTCTTCACATTCATATCGTTTTGATTCATTCAAACCTTATTTTTTCCGCTACTGTCTATTTTTTGATCGACCAAAAATCACCTTTGATTGACCAAAAATATTGTATTCAAGATGTGTTCTATTCACTTTCTGATTCACTAAACTCTTTATTATGATCGACCAATTTCGCCTTTTGATTGATGAACCCGACATTTTTGATCGACCAAAATAGGATAGTACCTAATTTATGGCTCCAAAACACTCTCGACATGCCTCTAACTATTACTTCATCAATGACGACACAAGGCATAATTTTTCTCTCTATTCCAAATTCTCTCCCTGATGGGTCGGCCCGGATAGGTTGTTAATATGGGGATTTTATCATTGAAATGTGTATAGTGGTTAACCTAATTCGGACCTAACCATCTCTTTACAAAATTTTTAACCTATCCTAATTGATTTTATCTTGTCACTTTTAGGCCCAGGGTCGAACTCAGGGAAGTGGGGTTTAAGTCGAGTTTCTACGTTTTCCTTAAAATGCGTCTCTTCCGTTCGTTTATTCTATTTTTTTGTGTTTTTTCTTATTTAGATTTTTTTCTAGTAATCCTTGTCCTTGAGGCACACCCTCAAAATTGTGTCCTTGACTTTTAGCCAAAACAGAGTTCCAAAACAAGTCTTACTACTCGCAAGACGGGATACCTACAAGTCAAAGATTATCTTTTCTCTTTTATATACTTTTTTTTTATCTTTTTACCAAGAGAGAAGCAAACAGACAGAAAGTAAATATAGTATGTATATATATATATTATATCTATAAAGGGGTGGGGGTGGAGGCGGCGATGGAGTGTAGCACTATGTCGAGTCAGTCGACGTCTAGAGAGACGCAACCAACACGACTAGGTGCCACATGGAGTGTGGATGGAGGATGGATGATGTATGGGTCCATGCTTTTTGTACGCGTGTATCAGGGAATATCAGCAACTGGTGTAGATATAGGGACGATACAGCGTACAGTAAATAACGTGAAAATATATGTACATATGTATGTATATAAGTAAATATATCTATATATATATAAATGTATAGGTATATATGTATAGATATATATATAGATATATATGTGTTTATATATATATAGGTGTAGATATATATATATATGTATATAGATATATATATATGTATATAAGTATATATATATATTACTATATAGATGTATATATATATGTATATAGATATATATGTCTATATATATGTATATAGATATGTCTATATATATATGTGTGTATATATATATATATATATGTTACTATATATTAGTGTTTATGTGTGTGTGGGTGTGTGTAAGTGTCGGTGAAGATGTGTGTGTGCGTTGGTGAAGGTGTGTGTGTGTGTTGCTGTGAGTAAGTGAAAAAAAAGAGAGAGAGAAAGAGAGAGGGAGAGAGCGGGCGGGAGAGCTGGCGAACGCGCGAGTTAAGACGTCTGCTGGAGGCGGCGGACGTCTGGCGCCGCGTCGTCTGAAGGCGGAGGCGGACGTCTGAAAATGGCGGGTGCTGGTGCGCTCCTTCGCGTAGGGCTCTGCAGGCCCACGCGAAGACGACGAGCGGGCGATGGCGCGGAGGAGCGAGCATGGAGGAGGGTCTACGGCGGTCGCGGAAGGTCGCGGAGGAGGGAAGGGGACGGCGCGAGGCCGTAGCCGGCCGCTGCAGTTCGCGCGGCGGCGGGCTGCGGGTGCAACTACGGGGCCGACAGGACGGAGGTTGAGCGGGGAATGGCCCTGCAGGTGCACGCGAAGTCGACGGGCGGCTGCGGGGACGGTCGCGAAGGAGGCGGGGGGACCTGCTGCTGCTGCGTGGCTGCTACTGCCGCGGCTTCAAGCTTCGGAGCTTGAAGCGGCAGCAATGGCGTGAGACGAAAAAAAATGAAACGAAGGAAGACACCACACCCACCGGCTCATTGAAGAGCTGGGCGGTGGTGTTCCCACTGTGGTGGTGTGCACCACAATGGGTTCTCCTGCTCGTCGGGTGTCTCCTCGAAGGAGGGCCGGCGTATGGGAGGGGAGAACGGGTGAGAGGAAGGTGGTGGAGCTGCGGGGTGGCTTTGTGCAGCAGCCTGTCTCGCGAGGAAGAAGCTACAGCTTCTTATAGAGGAGGAGAGAGTGGTGTGCCGGCTGCAGCAGTGAGAGGGTGCGGGAGTTGCAGCTGTAGGGAGCGGCGTTGGCAGGGAGAAGTGACGTGGAGTAAATGCATGCAGCTGCTGCGGGAAGAAGTGCAGCCGCGAGAAGAAAAGAAGAAATCAAGAGAGAAAAAAATAAAAAGAGGTGGAATTTACAAGGAGGCACTTGAGATAAAATGTAACTATGCAAGCCATTGTTTCACTCCTCTTCTTCTCTTGATTAAATGCATGCATGCAAGCGTTTTTACAAATGCGATTACAGGATCCTATTATGAAATGTTAATGCTAGAAACTTGCACAAGAAAGCGTTATTACAGGCGTGTTTTGAGGTGCAAACACTCCCCACGTAGGTTGGCCTATCGACCTCGACTACTTTGAGCGCATGTTCCCTAGCCTTAGAGATCACCTCGTATTTTATAAATAGGTCATCTCATTGATCAGAATTTTTATGCAGGCGCTAAAGGTAGTAGGATTAAGGGTGTAGACCCCATAGTTTATCATCTCTTTTACGTGAACCTTCGCAATATTGGCGAGGGCTTCAATATTCAACTCACTTTGAATGTCTACAACATTAAGGTCTTGGAATGCCAATGTACTTATACAGGTTCTTGGTTGTCCTTCCTTCGGTCCTACTTATCTTAAGCTCCATCATGACACCTCTACTGAGACTATTCGAGAGACCTTGATGACTCCTAAATTTTATGACTTGGGCAAGCCCACCAAGTCTCCTTATTTTCACCTCTCTTGCGGTTTCTCAACCATGTATTTCTTTGGAACTTTATGTCCAAATCTACATCTTTTGAGAACTATCTCAGTTCATGCTTGTGGCTGTTTACACCTTCATGACCAATAAGGCATTTAATTGGACCCACTTCATCCTTACTTTTATGGAGAGGAAACCTACTAGCATCTTCCCTTTTGGTACCCTTCTCTCCCATATTTTCCATCATTTTAGTGTGCCAATGGATATTAATCACAAGCAATTCATCACCTAGGTCGTTATTTTTGGAGAGCTCACCTACTCTAAGATGGAGCAGGAATGCTCAGGACAATAGGATTCCCCCCCGCCCCACCCCCCCACCCTCACGCAACTACTACTTCTACTTCTACTTCCTCCCAACCTCCACCTTCTTAAGCTAGACCCTCTACTACTCCACCCTCATACACCCCCTACCATCAATTTCAAGCCTGCTGCCCTCCACCAATTAGACCCACTCTGTCCTTCAACCATAAGTGGCCTTACCTTCACAAGAAATTTACTAGGCATGACTCTCTAGGTGTACTGGACATCACCGACAACAGCTCTCTCATGATGCATAGACAGTGAGAGACAGCCATAATGATGATGAAACACAGGACTTAGGTATCTGACTACCTAAGTAGGGAGGGATAGTTTATGGATCAGTTGGGAGAGCAGATCCATGCCTTACAGTTCCGTGACCAACAACTTCCCGGAGCCAGATGTGCACCAACAGTAACAACACCTCCTCGATAGCAGCAAACAGGCACTCTTGTCACTCTGTCTTGCATGACACCAGAGATGAGTAAGTTATATCACCTATTTTGGGACATCGACTACGATTCCATTCGTCATGTTCTATAGGACCTAGCACTACCAACTGTTCTCTAGATGAGTTTGACATGGATGCTAAGTTTCCCTCTGATATAGAAGTTTTTCTTAGTTTTTTCTAGTTTTTTATTTGTTTTCCAACACTTTGGCTTGTAGTACATCTTATGTTGGTTGGTACCTTATCTATTTCTGCTTATGTTTGTACTTATTTATTACGATGAACTTCCATTATCTTTACATAGTTGATGCCATTCAAATTGTATATTTATCTTTTGTAAAGCATCATGTCATGAATTACTTGAGACATATAAAAAGGGGGAACTCATATTATCATTTACTTGCTTTGGACCTTAGATTTTATCATAATCTTTTTGTTAATAACAAAGGTGGAAAATTTTCTATGTGCACTTAATTTTTTAAAAAAATAGTATGTCAAGCACTTTAAATGTTCATGCATATATAATTATAATTTTGTTATCATCAAAAAGATGGAGAATGTTGATATTCTGTTTTGATGAAATAAAATTAAGTTTTATTATGGATTAATCAATCATTTTAGGTTACTTAAAGTCAGATTATCGAGAAAAGATTACGATCCAAGGATGTTTGATCTTAAGGAGAAGTTTCTGTAGCATAGAATTGTCTCTTTTTACTTTAAATGAGTCTAGAATTTTGTAAGGAACCTCAATAGTATCAACCGACTCGTTTTGAACCTTAAAAGATTGCAAACATAGGCTAAACTCTAAGTTTTTAATACTATTGATTGACTAGCCTTCTTAACTTGATCGACCAAACCTATATTTTTAATTGATCAAAAGCCTCTAACAATCAAATCCTAAAATTGCACTCCAAATCGACCAATTTCCTAATTTATTTGATCAACACGGAATCAACCAAACATTTATCTTAATCGACCAAAGTTCATTTTAATGAACCGATACCTAATTTTGATCGACCAATGCTATAAGTATGAACTTTCTAAATCAAGCCTAAAAATACTTATAAATAGTACCCCTCGACCCCCACCTCAAGACACACCAAAAAGAGCCTCTAAAAATAAAAATGCTCTCTTCTCTCTAGTATTTTCGTGCCTCTGCACTTGTAATCATCGCTTTCTAAAGCACATTCTTCTGTGGCTTCAAAAACTCGATTTACATATTTTCTTGGGGTTCCATAGGAAATATAGTTATATTTTTTATTCCTATTTTGATTTGGGACCCAAGTTGTTTGTGAGTTTCATTGTTCTTCTCTTGGTCAAGTGTAAAAGAGAAGAAAGTTTTTCTGAAGAAGTTGTGCCACCCTTGTTAAAGTGGTGTGTTAGTGGATTTGGCTAGCATTGACTAGTCATAAAATCCTAAGAGTTTCCACTCTAAAATTTAGGTGTGATCGTTCTGATTTGCTGTGATCAATTTATAATTGCTTTTGATCTATGGTGAATATTCCTTGAATCTTGCATTTTTCAATGAGTATACTATTCACACCCCTCTAGTGTAAACATTAGATCCTACAGGCTCTGCATGCACTCACAGGGAGATCAGGTACTAGATTAAGCAACATACAATAATCTGAAGATTGGATAATTTATGCCTCCTAATCAGTAGCCCCACCATCCCTTCTCAACTAGTCTATTCATTCGATGTCAATGCCCACTGCTCCTACCTACTAGCCATGATAATCCATCCACATCATTCCTCTACTTGGGGTTTACACTTATTTTACTACTAGACTATGTTCAATGTGGTTTGGGTATGTGGCATAATGAATCTTTTGGTCATTATTTTGATTATAAAGCTTTTGTTTCCAGAACATTTGTGCTTAGTTTTCGATCCACTTTGTTCATCAAGAAAAAATACAATCATGATTAGGATGAAGGTCAAGTCATTAGTGGGCAATGCCCACTTTGTTCTTTCACAACAACACTCAAGTAGTCTCCAATCATGAGCTTATTTAGTAGTGACACTCAAGTAGACTCCTGTGTTCATCATACTTTCCATTGAAATGAACCCAATTTCCCCTATAAAAGTGCAAATTAATGAAACCGACTAAAATAGAATGGGATATATAGTAAACAAGAGGGGAGGAGATGATGCTCTGGAGGTGGAAGAGGGTGAGAGTGGCTGTTGTTAGGAGGAGGAGGAGAAGGGAAAGGAGGGGACGATGCTCTAGAGGTGGAGGAAGACAGGAGTGGCTACCGCCAAGAGGAGGAGGAGGAGAAGGAAGGGAGAAAGGGTGACGCTAGAAGAGGGTGGCACTCTAGCGAAGATGGTTGTGGTGGCACAACCAGAGATTGGGAGAGGGGATTGTTGGTCAAGAGGGGAGGAGATGGGAGAGAGGTGGCAACGTGTAGGAGGATGAGAGAGGGCATGGCAAGTGGAGCTTGGGAGAGGGAGTTGATCAACAGGGAGTTGGTGGTAGGAAGGGGAGGAGGGATGGGGGAAAAGTTGGAAGATGGCATCTGTTAAATCTAATATGATCCAATGGTTAGGATTGGAGCCTACAAAAAGTTGTGTGGAGCTTAGCTACACCTTCCCTTTTCTTTTTATGGATATTTAGCAGTAGCCAAAAGAGAATAAGAAGAGGAACAATAGGAAAAATTATTTGGGAAAGTTATAATAAGTTGAAAGATAATCTATTCTTGAATATAGATTTCCACACAAAATCAAAAACATATTTCGAATGTAAAAAAATCTATACCTAGTGATCGATATGGAGGGTGCATAAATAATATGCAAGTAAACCCCAAAACAATGGTAGTAGCTAGGTATATAGTAGCTAGAGCAAACTCAAACATTTGTACATTTAAGTTCAAGTTTGATTAGATGTTCTAAGTTCAACTCCAGTTTAAGTACCTTGTATACTCAATCATACATATTCATGGTGCTTATAATGTTAATAGAGCAATCTTTGATGTGAAAGGGTATCCATTATGTGTGTAAAATGACAACTATGATTGACTACAATTCACGCTTGATCTTGTGAGCACAACCTTGAAATCTCTATTGCGATTCATGCCCCTATAACCATGATCAACCATAGAAATCCTTTGGTTGATCATATCTAACATTATTTTCACAGTATATTTTTTTATCATATCTTGGACATTTAATATCTAATTGGCTTCGTTCTTTTTCCTACATGTTCTACTTTTTGAGTAGAATGTTTTTAGATCATTGGATCTACATTTTAATAGTACTTGGATTTCAAAAGAGTCTCCTATAATGATTAAGGAGTGAAATATCATTCTCAGCAAAAAGGATCAAGTTCTTCTCACCTCCCTTAAACTTCAAGATACTTATTCATCCTTGTGAATGACTTAATGCTTATTTAAGGGTGATATTCACCTTTAATCATGTTTGATATTATACAAACTATCATAGTTGACTAGCAGAAAGCATAGCCAGCTAATTGGGAATTAAAGAAAACTTCAGGTGTAGGCATGGTTTGTTTCGCTCCTAGATTTAGCTAATTATAACTATGAGAGCTGAAGGCTCTTAAACACCAAATGTCACAACCCAAGTCCCCATCCTTGTAGAAGATCCAGAGGTATTTTCCATAATTCACGTAAGACCTACAGTCATCTAACACAACCATAAAATATATCAATTGTACATCTAGTATCATCATACATCATGTATGAAAGGAAAGTAAATAAATATAAACCTAAAATATAAGATGGAGCATTAATAATCCATGACTTGTAGTCCATAGTTGTCATTGACCAATAGGAAAATAAGTCCTAAAGGAAATAACATTGAAGTAGAAAAGGAAAGGAAACTATAACAAGGTGAGGTAACGCTCATAGATGGGCTACATGTAGAACTGGAACTAGCATTGCCTCCTCCTCCTGCAGCTATATCTGGAATCCAGCTAATAACAATGACCTATGACATAGGTGGGGGAGGTTGTGACAACTTTGAGAACTGCTATAATGCCCCAAAATCTAGGCTAGGGTCATTTCAAAGTCATTTGTGTTGATTCTAACCCATAGGTACCTGTCAAAATGCCTCGTAAAATATGAAAAAATGTGTACTTTTGGTCAACCCTTAGTCAAATCTTTTCAAAAGGGCATCATATGTGATGTTTTTGGATTCCTCTCATTACAAACTTTCCAATGATACTTCCTTCATGTGAACCGAGCAGTGTAGCTAAAGTTATACTCAAAACAACATGAACAAGATTGAGGTTGGAATAAGCCAACATTTCAAGGGCATTTCAATCAATTGGTGACTTTCCTTAATCCTAATCCGAATTAGTGGCCTATATAAGTCTCTAAGTAAGGTTTTGGATCATTATTTTTCCCACAAAATTGCACACAATTTAAGGGAGAGGAGAGAGAAGAAGAAAGAACAAAGAGAGAGGAGAGAGAGGAGGGCGGAGAACATTAGAGGCAAGAGACACGCAACAGACACATAATAGATGTGTACATCATGCATAGCATGCATTCCTATTTAATTGTATAATTCATACCTAACTTTTGTTACTTTAAGGGCATTTTAAGACTAACTGCATTAGCTTAGGGCAATTTGATCATTTCTTCATCATTCTATAAATTCTGCATTTGTAGGGTTTTATTGTAATATTTCTGCTTAACTATGCCCTTGCAAGTACAAGATCAAAACTCAATTAGAGCTCCACTTCAATGAGAAATCTAATTGAGCTCATATAATCCTAATTAGGTTAACCCTAATTTTCAAGTTAACCCAATTAACTGCATACCTAGTGATCGAATGGATTTTCACTTCTAATATAATAACAATAAAAACTATGTGTAAATTTTTCTTTTTTATATGATGAAAAATCTTCTAACAGAAATGTATATAAAAATCTAGTCACGAGGATAAAGTCGTTTCAGAAGACACTGACCCAACAAACTCTCAAATATTCCGACAATGATTCTAAAGTCGTGACGTTTAACGCTCACAGTAATAGAGAGAGGGCATAGAGAGAGAACTGAGAAAGAGAGAGAACTGAGAAAGAGAGAGAGAAGATCCAGAGATTAGTCGTGAGGTATAAAACTAAATAAAATAAAATCAGAAAATAAATGTATTGTGTTTCCAATCACAAAATCATGAGAAACTCTAAGGGGTGGTCTACTGTTGGTATACAGGGGCGCCGTGCTCACATGCACGGCCGTGCGTGGGGGCCGCCGGAGGCGGCGACGCTCTCTGCTGAGGTGCGCTGGAGTGAGGGGGTCGCGTTCGTGGTGGTGGTGGTTCACGAGACGTTCACTGGTAGCCGGTCAACCCGTGGGGAGGGCGGCGGCGATGGGTCCAGCCGGTGATGGTGGGAGATGCCGCAGGTTGTCGTGGAAATCAGGAAAGGGTCGGCTGGAGCGTAGAAGTTGACTCGGTGAGGTTGGCGTCGAGGATGGCGGCCGGAGGTGGCCGTGATGGTGCGTGGAGAAGGTGGCAGCCGTGGGTTCTTTTGTGAAGGAGAAGTAGCAGGATAAGAAGGAAAAGAACGAAGGAGAAGAAGAAAATGAAGAAAAAGGAGGAGGGAGGTCGTGGTCAGCGTCTGAGAGGAGAGGAAGATGGCGCAGAGGTGAGGATCTGACACGATGACCACGCGCTGTCACCGCGTGGCTGGCGAGGCTGAAGCGCGGTGAGGACCACACGCACAAGGGGCGGTCACGGTAAGCCTCGCGCGCATGGCGGAACTCCAGCGAGGAGGGGGGCGGTCGCAGTAAAAGCCCTCTACGCACAGAGATGACGGTGGCCGGCGGAGCAGAGGAGACGCCGATGGCCTCTTGTTGCTATGAGTTGTATCGTGTGCGTCCGAAGAAGGTCCCCCCAAGAAGAAGCTAAGCCTTTTTAAGGCCTTCCTCCTCTCCTCGGATCTACTTTTCAGGGTTGTAATTTTGGGTAGGCATTCACGATACGACCCAAATATAGGCCCAATCAATGATGACTTTCCCTCTCCAGTAAGATACGCCAACTCATGCATACTTAGATCTCCATAATCATTTCCCTACATTACACAAAATAAATAATTATTTATGAAACATGCTATGTTGCATAAGCGCGATTTATTCATAATGTAAATGATGCAAATGCATGTAACATAAATTAACCTAAATATACTTATTATATAATAAGATGCCTACACTAAGAACTATAAATGATAGGGAACTAATTTTTTTATGCATAATAATAATCCAGCAAAACAGACTCATCACTTAACATAGACCTAAACTCAATTTCCACCACCGGAATGTTAATACTCTTGTTTTGCAAATTAATAATTTCAGGTTATATCATGGTGAAATGATTACAAATTGAAGAAATTGGATTTAAGAAGAAGATTATGTATTAGAGTTGTACTAATTTTACTTTTCTTGAGTTTGGAAATATGTAAGGAACTTCAAAATATTAATTGCTTCGTTTTGTCATTCATTCAATAACAAACATAGGCTTAAAATCAAGTTTTCACCATTGCTAATTGATCAAAGATTTACCTTTGATCGACAAAATATTGTATTTTAACTGATTAAAGTCATCCAACAGTCAAATCTTGATTTTGCGTTAAAAGTCAATCAAAATCTTTTTTTAATCGATCAGCAAGTAATCGATCAAAACTTATTTTTAATCAACCAAACACTACTTTTGATTGACCAACATCGTTTTTATAAATTTTCTAAATCAGCCAGAAAACACCTATAAATAGGCCCCTCAATCCTCATTCCAACACACCTCTCAGAGCAATTCAAAAGCAAAAAGTGCTTCTACTTTCATGTGCTTTCGCACCTTTGCACCTACTCTCAGCGTTTTCTAAAGCACGGCTTCCTAAGGCTCCAAAAATCATGATTTGGATAATTCTGAGGTTCCATAGGATATTTTGTACATCTCTTTATTTTCCAATTATTTTGATTTGGGGGCCAAGTTGTTGGGAGTCTCGTTCTTTTCTTGTCGAGTGTAAAAGAGAAGATGACTTTTGTAAAGAGGTTGTGCCACTCCCGTTGTTAAGTGGTGCGTTTGTGAATTGACTAGCATTGACTAGTCGCAAAAATCCTAAGCTAAGAGGCTTAGGTAATGGTTTTTATTCGAAAGGGTTCCACTATAAAATCGAGGTGTGATCTGTCTTACTTGTGTGGCTTGAATTTTTAATTTTCATATTACTTGCCTACATACACTATTCACCCTCCTCTAATGTAGACTTATAAGGTCCTACAGGTACTCTTAGTACTCACATGGAAATCCTACATAACTTTGCCCTAACCAACCTCTATTTGGCCGACCACACTACATTGAAAAGCAACCTACATTGGCCGGCCTCCCTTGCTTAATCCTACCCTTTGATCTTCCATCCAATGGCACCTAATAGTCCTAAATCCTTCCAACAAAACCACATGTTGGCTGGCCCCCTATCCCTTCCTAAAGACCCTTCACTAGCCACATCATTATCTTTGATCCCTACCACCCAACCTAGATCCTAAGGCCACCATACACCCAACCTATCACCTCCAACAACCCTAGGTTGGCTAGCCATTATCCCTTAGGAACAACCTATGTTGGCTGACCATATAGATCCCAGAGCCCAACCATCCATCCTAGATCTAAGTTTCCTTAATTACCTCAGTTAACTCTAGCCTAATTACACCTATAATGGTCAGCTACATTTTCCTTAATTAAAACCCATTAGTCGGCCATGATAGACACATCCCAACCCTCCATCTAGTTAACCATTGCATCTCCACGCTGCTTTTAAATCCCAACGAAACCTATCTTATCCTAATCCTATGCCAACCTAGAGACCTCATCTTGGTCATCCCTTCCTTATCCTCAATCACAATCATCCCTTATCCTTAATCCAAGACCAAAACTGTCCACCAATCACAAGTCACCACCGCTCCTATAAAAATACCATGTGGCCAGCCTTAAAGAGGGGCCTCTTCCTTTGGACATCCCTCCTTGGGGGCTCCTTCTTCTTCTTCTTCTTCTTCTTATTCTTCTTACTTTAGCCATCCCTCTCCATCTTCACCTTCTTCTTCTAGTTGCCTCTTTCTTCGTCGGATCTCCACATCACCAACTTCTTCTCTAGGGCAAGAGGATTGGGTGGATCTCTCCACCACCACTCTAGAGCCTCTGCAACCACCACTTTCCTACATTCACTACTTCTTTTAGTTCTAGCTACAGTTTATTTGATCCAGTCTAGTTCTAATTATTATTTCTAGTTGCAACTTATAGTTTTAGTTATTGTTCTAGTTGTTTATTATAGTTGCAATCATTTCTTCTAGTCGTAATCAAACTTCTATTAGCAATAAAAGTTCTTTATCTATTTCATATCCCTTGTCTCTATTCTTTGCTTTCATTTATGTTGCTTTCTTAGCTTCCATAATTAAATTTTGTAGTTTGTAGCTATATTCACTTCAACTCTCGGATTTTGCTTTTCATATGCAAAAACCCTAAGAAAATCGAAAAACATAAAATGCCAAAATTAGAATAATAGAGTGCTTTGAAAATCGATCAAAAACTCTGATTGCCTCTTTGTGAAGGACTCAAGCTCTTGAGTTAAATTTCAAAGATCATTCCAGTTTAGTCTCTATAAATATTAAAACATTCACAGATTTCCAACAATGAAGATGACTTTTTATTAGCTTAGGATTTTCGTGAATATGAAGGTGCAAGTGCAACGTGCATAGCTGATATATATACATTATTTTATGAGAAAATGCCTCTTATGTTTGTTCCTAAGCGAATTAATTGCATCTAGCACTGTATATTATGCATAATAGTCATCATCATGCATTTAGAGTAATTCTTGTAATTTATGAATTAAATTATTGCTTTTAATGGCCAGGATACAGCGAGACACATAAACAAGCCTCAAATGATAAATCCAACCATACGGATAGAATCTGAGTGACGATCGGAGCCCACCATCGCAAAAATCGTCTCCATTGAACCCTTATAGCACCCACTACAAGGAAAAGATGGATGGCTTAGGTAGTGCCATGTGGCACCACTAGAGCCCATCTCGCTCTCCCGCACAAACTAAAGGCACGCGCTCTCACGCAATCTCTACCTTTGGATTTTCATCCAACGACCATAAATGTGTCACGTTGCCGCCCTAGTAGCATGCTCTCACGAGATCTTGACCATTGGATTGCTATCCAACTATCACAAATGAGCCACATCGCCCGCGCCATCACCCTTGCAATGTCAACATTTGACACATGTGATATCCCATCTATTGGATCAAGATCACACTTCACTAGCCTCAGCACAGTAGTCATGATCAAGTGATCACAAATGTGCGATGCACAATTGATTTGCAATGTAGTCCTCTCTATGACGCACCCACAATCGAATTCGATCGCTCACTTGATATCCAACGGCCATGATGTGACCATGTCAGTGGGCCGTGCAATGGGGCACGATGCGGTGCATGTGATGACTGGCGTAGATCTTGCCATGTGTCACCAGCGATAAATGTGAGCCCGCTTAGCGTGATGTGCATAATGCTTGGCCCTTATGCATGCACGTTGCGCGTGAAGCGTGTCTTGTGTGTGCAAATGCACTGTCTTGCATGGCATATGGCCTATCCACCCCCTCCTTACCACTATAAAAGGCCCATGACCCCTGCCTTAGCCTCCCATCTCCTCCTACACACTCCTTACCTACTATAGAGCATAAGAAACCCTCCAAAGCTCCCACGATCCATTCCCATGCCCCTAGGTCCCCTATTAGTTTAGAGAACCCCCTCCTCTACCTATATTCCTCACATTCCTCATCACCTTCCAAGGGAACCTTAGGGTTGTCCTCTCACCCCCATTCAAGGAAGAGATCACGTCCATCTCCTCACCCCCATTCCCTTATCTTAGTAGCTCCCATTCCTCATGACAAGTTTGGCCTAAGCATCCCTCTACATATTTTTCCTATACCTCACCCCATTGTTTGATCTTCACGCCTCCTTCCTCCAGTTACCGATAAGCGTCATCATCTCACCAGGCAACCGTCTTGGGAGATTTCTCTCTCCCCCTTTCTCTTTTGTCATTGTATTTTGTTTATTTTGGTTGTAATAAAAATACATTGCCTTTATAATAGCAGTTTGTTCTCTTTCTCTCTCTCTGTATTGTGTGTGTATGTATACATATTGCTTAGTTTAGTCTCGCTCTTCAATTTAGTCTCTCTATATTAAAAACACATCAAAATTATAAAATTGAAAATACCAAAAATAAGTAAATCTAGTGAGGATTTCTAATCAAACGTTAGCCTCCCCACATTCGACCCGAGACTTACCAGTCTCGGTTATTTTATTTGATCACAAAAATTTGCACATACTACAACGTGAGTTTATAACCCTAAATCCTTTGCTAAATTTTACGTATTAGTAGCGCACGTGAAAAGGCACGCATCTATGTGATCCAACGGTTGACGACACACAACGATGATCCACATGAGCGAGCGATGAAGAATCGCACACCGCCATTGATAATAGTCTATTTTATAACCCTAATATGCTTAATTCTAGATTGGTTCCTAAGTTAGAACTTGCATTTAGGTTATAAATGTAGTTATCCATGCATGCATGCATTATTAGGGTTTTTACACATTGTAGTGTCTAATTGTTGTTTTTGTAAATATTGCAAATAGTAAGAGTGTAAGAATAATATGAGAGACTAAAGAGTTTGATTTTGGGAGAAGAAGAACCTTTGTAAAAAGCCAAATAATAAAGAATAAAAGAAGACCAGGCCAAGGAAGCAAAGAAATAAAAAGACAAGGAAGAGAAAAGAAGACAAGGACACTTGGCACCCTTTCTACCCTCCACCATGTAGATAAAATTCTCTACCGAAAGCCTTGTCCTAAGATTACCTAAACCCTACCTATTTTTAGTAGCCCAATCCTAATTAATCCAAGCCCCATCTTCTTCATCCTAGGGTCACCAAACACATGCAAAAAATAGCATGCATGATCAGTCACCTTGCTTCCTCCATACTCGTCTTGGCCAAGCATTAGAAGCCTACCTATCCACCATCAACATGTCATCTTAGGGTCCACATCTAGCCACCTAAAGCCTATCCTTCAACCACACATAGTCGACCATGAGGAAGCTTCCTAAAGCTTCCAAATGGTTGACCATATCCCCACCCGTTTCTTCTCCACACCCATGACTTTGTCTCCACCCTTCATCCCAACATCTAAGGTCCTAAACCCCTCCACATAGCCAGCCACATAGCTTCCTAGGTACTCCATCTTGGCCGGCGAAATACCCATGAAATCCCCTCCTTCCATCAACCATCCTATGGCCTACATTGAACCTAGTTCAACTATCAGTCATGCCACATCACACCACTTAATCTAGACCTTACACAACACATCCTAAGGCCCGTATTTATTCTCTACATGGCTAACCACCCCCCTTGGATATCCCACCACCACTAGATGCCCATCTAAGGATTTAGGTTGATTATGATGTGATGGAAGAATTACTACCTTTGATCTTCATCCAAGGGCCCTCATTTCTTCCCCATTCCTATAAAAACACCACCCCTCCTACACCTACACATCAATTAGTCTTAGATAATTTCCTAGCTTAGTTTAGTCTACCTTTCCACCACATAATAGTCCTACTCCCATTAGTGAATGCCTACCACTATTACTCCACCTTCTTCCTCCTTGATGAGAACCTCATCATGAGCCATAACTAGCTCATTTTGACCTAATACAAAGGATAAAAGCTCCTACATATCTCAAGGAAAGGCTTAACTCAGAGAATCCTGAGTTTGAGAAGAAAACAAGTCATAAGGGGTAAAAATGCAATTTTACCAGTATAATCTGCATACAGGGTAATTCAGGGCCCAAACATAGGTCAAAGCAGCTTAATAAGAATAAGAGTGGGATGAAATGATCTAGCAAGGGCTACAGCAATTCCAAGAAACTAAATGATAATCTGTAACCCTAAAACAACCCACTTCAATTCACAAGGTTCGAGGCAAAGTAAAAATAGAATAAACCCTCTAAAATTCATAGAAAAATAATCTCCAGGGTTTAGAACCTTCAATTTGGCCTTCAGAACCCTTTTTGACCTACATTGAGAACCATGCCCAATTAATAACTTAATTTGGGTTTTTGCGCAAATTGACCGGTCAAACAAGGTTTAATATGGAAATTAAATTCACCATCAGATTCCTTAGGTCCTAATTAGTCATGTATAAAAACTTGAGCCTAAGAAGAAACCTCCTTGACCGACTTTACACTTTGGTCCTCATATATTTACTCTTTGGCCCTCAACTTTTGAACCCTCGCATTTTGGCCCCTAACTCTCCTTCGTTCTTTGCAATCAGGTCCCTCCTGCAAAACCTGCCAGCACCATGCTCCGGCGACCTTGCGCGGAGCATGGCGCCGCGCAGGGTGAGGTGGGGGACCTGGCAAGTAAACCGGGGGTGTCCTGCGTCGTTAGCCGTCGCAGGGACACCCCCCTGGTCGTTGTAACCCACCATACCGGCCGTGCGAACGCACGGACGGTATGGGTTCTTGTTTCCGGCCATCCTCCGGCGAGGGAGACACGTCGTCTCCCTCCGCCTTCCTCCCTGTTTGATCCCTATAAATACCCCCCGTTGCTCCACCGACCGGGGCAGCCTGGATCTGACGGAGAAAATCTCCAACTTTCTTCTCTTCTTCCTCCGGCAGACGCTCACCAGCTCCGGCGGTTTCCTCCCCCTCCACCTCTTCGCTCTGCCGCAATACCAGCAGCAGAGACTTCCTCCCCTGTTCTTCCCGCGCCACGCCGCACCCAGCTGGCGCCTCTCTGGCTCTCTGCTCGCCGCCGCCCCTTTCCCTGAGCATCGTCTTCTCCGGCGACAGTCGATACGACTGTCGCCCTGTTCCTCCCCCTTCGTCCCTACAAGTAAGCTAGAGCTACTCCCCTTCTTCTCCTCTTTCTTTCCCCGCTTTCAATTTATTCAATTAAGCCCTCGACCGACCCTGACCACCTTCACCCCCTTCGTCTCCGACCACCCTCCGGCGAGCCGCTCCCATCACCTCAGCGACCCACACGGCTCGCCGACCACCGCAGGACCTCCGCCTCCTCACCCTGATCAATCTCCGCCCTGCCACTTCCCCCACATCACCCCCTGCAACCCCACCGAACAGACCCATCCTCCGACCCACAGTCCGACCTAGGGCAGCTCTCGCACGCCGCCCCGCGCCTCGCCACCACCCACACGAGCTTCGCCGCACCCTGGCGAAGCTCCTGGCACTTTCTGATTAGGCCGAGAGGCCGTTTTCTTGTGAACAGGCCACCCGACCTCCGCCGCCATTGACGCGCAGGAGGAACTGCTTCTGCCTGCAGCTACAGGCGCGCCACGCTCAGCGCCAAGCCCAGATTCAACTCCCAGGCCTTGCGAGGAGTCTTGGCAAAGCACCAGGTTCGCAGCTAAGGAAGAAAGCTTCGCGTGACGCCGCAATCTCCTGCTGACTTCCCCGCTGCGGGCGCGCAATTGAGGCGGGACATTTAGTCCCACCTCGGAAACGCCTGAAGAGTCGCAGCGACATAAGATGCAAAAGTGCTGAAGGCTTACTGCCTCAGCACACGGGGTGAGGTCCCCTTCACCCGCCCGGTTACCCGGTCTCGTCCGCGCTCACGCCCCGCGGACCTGACCCGACCCGACCCGACCCGACTTAAGGCTGACCTGCACTCCTCGCCCACCACGCACGCCGGTGGGCCTGGACCCGGGCCTGACCCGAACCCGATTACCCGGCAGCTCTGGGAGAGCTTTCCCAAGAGTGGTTTCAGAGAGAGAGAGAGACGCAGGGGGGTGTAGAGTAGGTTTTGCCTCTGACGAAAAACTCTGAAGTGTGCAGGCACAGGCGAAGAAGAAGACCCGCGGAAGAAGGAAGCTGACTGTAGCAACAGGTAGTTAAGTCGTCTGATTTGGAAATCAGACGACGGCCTGAAGGGAAAAGAAGAAAGGAAGGGTGACGTCCCTGGCTGAAAAAGAAAAGAAGAAGCTGACACTTAGCCGCAGGGAGGAGAAACAAGAAGAAACTCTACAGAAGAGGAAAGGCTGCAGAGAAGAATTACAGCAGAGCCAAGGAAGAAGAAACCTTCACAGAAGAGACTGCAGAAAAAGAAGAAGAGAGGCCAAGACAGAAACCAAGGAAGAAGAAGAAGGAGATCTGAAGAAAGAAAGAAAGAGGAGCATCACCTCTGCAGAACGAAGAAGAAGAAGGAGATCTGAAGAAAGAAAGAAAGAAGAACACCACGAGGAGAAAACAAAGAGAACAACAAATTCTTTCCCTCTCTCTTTCTTTATTTTGTAAAAGAAACATGTATATCTCTAGAATACAACTTGCTCCCTGAGTTCGACCTCGGGAACTCTTTTATTTTCCGAGTAAAAAATTTATATATTTGAAATGTTGGTAATAACCGGCTATACTACAACGTTATAACAAACTAAAACCCGGTTATCCCGAAGCCAACCGATTTCATTTTGGCGCCGTTGCCGGGGAACAACGGCTATTCTAGAGATAAACATTCCTGTTTCTTTTAATTTCTGATAATCTCCTCTCTTTTGTGCAGCTACAGGAACTCAAGAAGACAAGCAACCACACGACAACCACTCCGAAGACAGGTAAATTTTTCCTCTCACTATTAACCCCTAAACTCTAAAGAGGAAGAAAAGAAAAGAACAAGCAATATCGGGCTAACCTGTCTTCCATACTTAGTAACCATAAAGAGTTGCATGTTTTCAGCTCATCACTCCTGCACACTATTAAGGGTACTTAAGGGCTAACACATTCTTGCTTGAGCCCTAATTGCCCAACAAAGAGTTAAATGGACCAAGTAGAGCCAACATAAGGTTAAACATTAGGATTTCAGTAGAGACACACCCCTTAATCAAGAATTGAGGAAATCCAAAAGAGGTGTGCCCAAGCCATTGATTGAAAATAATTAACAAGAAAAATCCTAAACAGTTGGCTCTCTCTTTAAACACTTGAACCCTAAAAGACAAGACCTGAAAGCTCTCAAAGAAAACAAGAGGTAAAGTCGACCCCTTTGGGTCAACCAACCTTAAATTAGGTCACTCTTTGCACTTAAAAAGACTAAAGTTCAAGTGAAACCTTAAGCACCCTGACCTTAAAATTGGTAGACTTAAGAGGTCAAGATCCCCATTCTGGTCTACCTGGAACCGCAGTGACAAGAGAGGTCGGGTGGGGGAAACCCTGTAACCCGTGGGGACGCTCTACCGTGTAGGGGTCTTCGCGGGACTCTCCCTCTCTGGCTGCCCAGGTAATTCTCAGGTGGGCGATCTTTCTGATCAAGGGGTCCATCTGCCCCGTACCTCTATAAGTCACCCAACACATTTTTGGGTGCCTTGATTGGGTCCAGCACCTTCTAAACTTACCTCTTCCAACTGTGCATGTACGGAAGGAGGTCTCTAAGACCACCCTTAAGACCTCCTTTAGAAATTCCCTCTCGTCAAGGCCAAGCCTCGACGCCCGTGTTTGTGCAGCAACACCCTCACATTATTCTCTCTTCTGATTTAGAACCAAGTTCTTCTTCTTCCCCCATCATGGCTCAGCCAGTTGAGGAAGAAAATAATCTGGAACACCAGCTCCAGCGACTCAATGACCTCTTCCAAAACTTCGTGCACCCACCACAGCGTCCTATGATGCGGGACCACTACAATCCTGCTGCGGTGGCCATTGAGCCTCGAGTCAGAATCCCGACTGGAGGACCTGATTCCGAACTAAAGCCCAACATGATTCATGCTATACCTAAATTCCATGGGCTTAATTCTGAAGATCCCTTCCAGCACATCAAACAGCTAAAGCATCTGGCCCACACTTTTGGATCAGATGCGCAAAATCGGGATATTCTTCTCATGAAGATGTTCTCCTTTTCTCTTATGGACAAGGCCGCCCATTGGTATCAAACTCAGACCCGGCCGATCAACACTTGGGAAGAACTTCAATCCGAATTTTTGAAAAAGTTTTTTCCCGTTGGTCGGACCAACGCCTTGCGCCATCAGATTACACACTTCACTCAACAATCAGGAGAACCTCTCCATGAGGCATGGGATCGTTTTCAGGATCTCATGAGAAAGTGCCCCCATCACGGAGTTCCTAAATGGGAACAAGTCCAATCTTTTTACCAGGGACTCCGTGAGGACATCCGCCTTTTCGTCAATGCAACTTGCGGAGGAAACATCATGGGTCAACATGAAGACACCGTATGGGAGATTCTCGAAAACATGTGCGAGAACTCCATCAACAATGACTCCATGGGATTATTCGACAGGACAAATACCCGCGCAGCGACGAATCTTAAGGGAGCACATGAGACGCAGGGCCTGTCCGCATCAGTCGACCTGGAATTAATGGCCAGTCGATTGGACAAGGTCTCAATCATTGAAAAGAAGGTGGATGAGCTGACTCAGCACTTGCAGCGAGCCACCTCTGCGCGTAACTCCTTTGCACAACCTCCTTCCACACAGGAGACTGTGCAAAACATCCTCCACCGATCCTCCCCTGGGATGGATCCATATCCATCCCCATCTGATTCTTGGACTGGAAGATCATCCGATCCTTTCTACACCAGCCGGGGGAACTCCATTCCTCCTTTCCCTGATTCTCAGGAGGTTCCTCAGACCTGCGAGGACCTCAACGCCATCCAGAACGACCCATTCTCCAACACTTACAACCCTGGATGGCGAAACCATCCCAATTTTCAGTGGGCGGGAAATTCCCAAACCCAAAGACCACCTTTTCAGTCCCGCCCATAGCCCTCTCATCACTACCAGCCGCCTCAGCCTCGGCCCAACCCTACTTATCCATCAGGGCCAAATCAAGATCAAATGTCCTTAATCCTTCAGACTCTGGCTGACATTCAAAAATCGAATGCGGCTATTCAAAAACAGCACAAGGACGAGCTTACTGAAGTTAAAACTCAACTGGCCCAGTTGGCAAATTCTCGCCAGCCAGGCACACTCCCTTCCCAACCCCTTCCTAACCCAAATAACGTGCCAACCCAGAAGCGCGTTATGAATCCAAATTTAGGCCACGCTCAATGGATTTATCAGGCCCCTACTGCTCCATCTCCAGACGAGATGGATGCCTCAACTTCTCGTACGGGATTTCAGCAGCAGCCACCCCTCCTACCAAACCCAAACCAAAATCAGGCCAGATTAAATTCTGTAACAACACGTAGTGGTAAGACAACTCAAGACCCGCATTATCCAAACCACTCCCAGCCTGATAACCATGACCCTAGGATAGTTATCCAAGGTACCGCTGTTCCAGACCCACAACCTGAACCTATCCTAGAAGAACCAACCAAGATCCCGTTTCCCGAGGCCCTGACCAAGGGAAAGAAGACCACCAAACCCGTGGCCCCTGAGGAGGACCTGGTCAAGCTCTTTGAGCAGGTCCACATAAACATCCCCTTGATGGATGCAATCCGCCACGTACCAGCTTACGCACGATTTCTAAAGAATATATGTACACCCCAGCGTAAGCCGCGAACCAAGGGAGGGAGCCCAATTGTTCTGTCAGAGCAAGCCAGCTCTGTAATCCTTAGTAGACTCCCACCCAAGGCAAAAGATCCTGGAACTCCCCTGATCTCCTGTAAGATAGGTGGTACCCAATTTGATAGAGCATTGTTAGACTTAGGTGCATCTATAAATCTGATACCCACATCCTTACTTGACCATCTAGAAGAATCTGAGCTGAAACCAACCGAGGTGACATTACAATTAGCAGATCGATCTATAAAGTCACCAAAAGGGATTCTCGAGGATGTTATCGTGAGAGTGCGGGATTTCTATTTTCCAGTGGACTTTATAGTCTTAGACATGGATGCACCTGAGAACCCTAGGGATACACCAATCATTCTAGGGAGACCTTTCTTGGCTACTGCTAGAGCCAACATCAGCTGTGAGGAGGGCCAAATAGAGCTTAAGTTTGGAGATCAAACACTGAAAATTGATATATTTAAGGCCCAACAAGGAATTAATTGCGGCGTCATCGAGCAAATTTGTGACATCAAGACTTTGGTTGATGAATCACACCTCCAGAATGACTTGAGTATGCCTCATCAACCACAGAAGGATCTTGACCCGCAAACAGAGGAGTCAAATCCAGATGTGAACAACCCAGTAACTCCCACCCTTGAACCTCACATCTATACTGAACCACCCGCTGCTGCTGAAAACCCCATCCTCGAACTGAAACCCCTTCCTGCTCACTAAAATACGTCTTTTTGGGTTCTAATCAGACCCTTCCTGTGATCATCAATTCCAACCTCAGTCCTGAACAGGAATCCCGTCTGATTGTTGTCCTCCAGCAACATCGCAGAGCCATCGGATGGACTCTCGATGATTTGACTGGAATAAGTCCCTCTTATTGTACTCATCATATCTATTCAGAAGAGGGCACACGACCTTCTCGTGAAATGCAGAGACGCTTAAACCCCAATCTGCAGGAGGTCGTGAAAAAGGAGATCATCAAGTGGTTAGATGCCGGAATCATCTACCCGATCTCCGATAGTCGTTGGGTGAGCCCAATTCAGGTCGTGCCCAAGAAGGCAGGACTCACCACTATAACGACTGAGACCGGAGAAATCATTCCTACCCGATTAGCCAACTCGTGGAGAGTCTGTATAGATTACCGTCGACTCAATTCCTCCACGAAGAAGGATCATTTCCCACTACCCTTCATTGATCAAATTCTCGAAAAACTAGCGGGAAATAGGTTCTTCTGCTTTCTTGACGGGTACTCCGGTTATAACCAGGTGGCAATCCATCCTGAGGACCAAGAAAAGACCACGTTCACCTGCCCCTTCGGAACATACGCTTTCCGAAGGATGCCTTTCGGTCTTTGCAATGCACCCGCTACTTTTCAGCGATGCATGCTTGCCATATTCTCAGATATGGTAGGTGATTATCTGGAAGTCTTCATGGATGACTTTTCAGTTTTCGGAGCATCATTCGACGATTGCCTCCAACACTTGGTCCAGATACTCAGGCGGTGCATCGATGTGAATTTGGTTCTTTCCTGGGAAAAGAGCCATTTCATGGTGCCTGAGGGAATTGTCCTGGGACACTCAATTTCGGAGAAAGGTATCCAAGTGGATCGAGCTAAGGTTAATCTGATTTCTCACCTTCCTATGCCTAGCTCGATCAGGGACATCCGATCCTTTTTAGGGCATGTCGGTTTTTATCGACGATTTATCCCTGATTTTTCAAAAATCGCACGCCCCCTGACCACTCTTCTCTCCAAGGATGTTCCCTTCGAAATCTCCAAGGAATGCACTCAAGCATTTGAAATCCTGCGTGACCGAGTCACCCAAGCCCCGATCCTACAGTCTCCTGATTGGTCTCAACCCTTTGAGATCATGTGTGATGCATCCGACTTCGCTGTAGGAGCGGTTTTGGGGCAGAAAAATGACAAGAAACCTGTGGTCATTTACTACGCCAGCAAAACACTCGATGAGGCTCAGCGTAACTATACGGTTACTGAGAAAGAGCTGCTAGCTGTAGTATTTGCCCTAGAGAAGTTCAGATCGTACCTTCTGGGTTCCCATGTCATCATATACTCGGATCACACGGCTGTGAGGCATCTCCTTGCAAAGAAGGACGCGAAACCTCGATTGATCCGATGGATCTTGCTGTTGCAAGAATTTGACCTCGAGATTCGCGATAAAGCGGGAAAACAAAACGTGGTAGCTGATCACTTGTCCCGTCTTCCTTCTGAAATAATTGACCCTTCCGGACCCATCACTGAGCATTTTCCCGATGAGCACCTGCTGACTATTGGTACTAACCTTCCATGGTTTGCTAATATTGTAAATTACTTGGCATCTCATCAGACCCCGTCCGATTGGCCGAAGGCCAAGAAAGACAAATTACGCTCCGATGCCAAGTATTACATTTGGGAAGACCCGTAGCTCTTCCGCATAGGTGCCGATCAGATCATCCGGAGATGTGTCCCGGAAGGGGAAGTCAACAATATCCTCTCTTTCTGCCATGACTAGGCATGCGGTGGCCATTTTGCCGGGCATAAAACCGCATCAAAAGTCCTCCAGTGCGGCTTTTACTGGCCCACACTGTTCAAAGACGCATACAGTCATCGCAAGGCATGCAGTCGTTGCCAGACTTTGGGCAACATGAGCCATCGCGACATGATGCCTATGCAACCGATTCTAGTATGCGAAATCTTTGATGTTTGGGGGATTGATTTTATGGGCCCCTTTCCTGTTTCGGATGGTTTCGAATACATTCTGTTGGCTGTGGACTACGTGTCTAAATGGATCGAAGCCATACCGACCCGAACCTGTGATCACAAAATCGTTCTCAAATTCATTCATCAACACATTTTCTCAAGGTTCGGGATTCCTCGTGCAATAATCTCTGATGGGGGGACCCATTTCACAAATGCTCAGTTTAGGTCACTGATGACCAAATACGGGGTGTCTCACCGAATCTCTACTCCTTACCACCCCCAAACTAATGGTCTAGCTGAGCTGTCTAATCGGGAGATCAAGAAAATCCTGCAAGTCACTGTTCGACCTGACAGGAAGGACTGGTCGTCCCGACTTCCGGAAGCATTGTGGGCCTATAGGACCGCCCACAAGACCCAATTAGGCATGTCTCCCTTTAGACTGGTGTACGGAAAGGCATGCCACCTTCCCGTCGAACTGGAGCATAAAGCCTATTGGGCAGTACGGAACTGTAATCTAGATCTTTCCAAGGCTGGGACCCACAGGAAACTCCAAATCAGCGAGATCGATGAATTACGCATAGACGCGTACGAGAACTCGCAAATCTACAAGGAGCGGGTTAAAGCCTTCCACGACAAACACATCTCGAGAAAGATCTTTCATCCTGGTCAAAAGGTCCTACTCTTTGATGCCTGACTCAAACTCTTCCCAGGAAAACTGAGATCTAAGTGGGTCGGACCATATTTGGTCCGACAGGTTTTTGGAAATGGAGCAATCGAAATCAGTCCACTCAGCCACGATTCTGAACCTTTCATCGTGAACGGTCAGAGACTCAAGCCGTTCATTGATGTAACTTCTGCTAATTTGGCTGAGGCATCTTATACCCTCCTTTCCCCTTGAGCTTATTGCGCCCAGCCGATGGCGTAAAACTCAGCGCTTAACGGGAGGCAGCCCGTCATTCTCTTTGAAAACCTGAAACTTGTTCTGACAGTTTTTTTTGCACTTGAAGTTCACACTTTAGGGCAGCCAACTCCACCTCAGGTGCTTGCATCTGAGACTCATCAAAACAGCTATCCTAATGTATGAACTTAGTTGAATAAAAACCCCTAGGTTACAATGAGGACATTGCAAATCTTAGGCATGGGGGGGTAGGAAAGTACAAAAACTTGTAAGAAAAGGTTTCAAACAAAAAAATTCACATATGCCAAAAACACCATAAAAATTAAAAAAAAATTTTTTCGAAAAAGAATAAGAGGAAAAAAGGAGAAGGAAATTTTTGTGAAGGAGAAGAAAAACAAAATGAAAAAGGAGCACAAAATTATAAGAAAAAGTGATAGTCATTAGTAAGGAACTAAGGAATTAACTTAAGTTCTAGACCTCATTCAAGAAAAGTGCACAATGAGATTAGTAAAGAATGCAAACCTTAGGCATTCTTGAATAGACTCTTAGTACCCATTAAGATCTGGACACTCCTCAAGAGGTTGAGGAAAATGAAAAGCTGAAGTATTAGGTCTAAGGCTTAGGGAGTATTCGGCCTCGTTAACTAATTTTTGGTTTACGGGACTCAGTAACCTAAGCACCCTAACCTCACACACAGCCTGGTTCAGTAAGCATAAAAATCAGAATCACGCAGAAGCGTCGCAAAAATCTGAAAAGATCACCTAGAATAGGAGCGGCCGATCAACACAAGATTGATTTGGACGAGTTCCCAGCGCGGAGAGGCGGGAAATCCCCTCGAAGATGCGTAACAAAATATCATCTCCTCGGTGCTTGTCTCTTAGGATATTTACATATCCTACTGGGGCCATGTAAGCACTCTGCTGGTTCAGATTCCATGGATGGCATTATCTCGAAGTGTCAATTGCCAGGGTCTGGATTCGGCCACGGAATACCATGGATGGGATTATCTCGAAATCTCAATAGCCAGGGTTCCAGGGGTTGCCATGGGCGGTGCTATCTCGAAGCATCGATCGCCAGGAACCCTTGAGGATTGATGATGGGAGCAAGGAATCTGATACAGACCGTGTTGAAAAGCCAATCCTAGGCTAGAACTAAAAGGAAGAAGAGAGAGAAAACTCTCCAAACAGAAAAACTTTCTATCTCTCTCTTACAAAACGCACTGCGAACTGAGCCAGGGCTAAAATCATTTCAAGCACGGGTGCTTTAACCACGAAGTCCAATAAACCTTAGGTTAGTTCTTGTGGGCCTTAAAAACCTTTGCTAAAAGATTGAGGCTAAGGCTAGACAGATTTGGATCTTGATTAGTACTAGAGTACCTTTTAGGCCTATGGTCAGCATTCTAACCTAATCTATGCACTTATCTAAAACTATTAAAAACTTCATGGTCTAGAACAAGGGTTGAAACCTTAAGTTTTTGCTAAGGGACTAGCAAAAGCTAGGCATGGGGGTATGATGAGAACCTCATCATGAGCCATAACTAGCTCATTTTGACCTAATACAAAGGATAAAAGCTCCTACATATCTCAAGGAAAGGCTTAACTCAGAGAATCCTGAGTTTGAGAAGAAAACAAGTCATAAGGGGTAAAAATGCAATTTTACCAGTATAATCTGCATACAGGGTAATTCAGGGCCCAAACATAGGTCAAAGCAGCTTAATAAGAATAAGAGTGGGATGAAATGATCTAGCAAGGGCTACAGCAATTCCAAGAAACTAAATGATAATCTGTAACCCTAAAACAACCCACTTCAATTCACAAGGTTCGAGGCAAAGTAAAAATAGAATAAACCCTCTAAAATTCATAGAAAAATAATCTCCAGGGTTTAGAACCTTCAATTTGGCCTTCAGAACCCTTTTTGACCTACATTGAGAACCATGCCCAATTAATAACTTAATTTGGGTTTTTGCGCAAATTGACCGATCAAACAAGGTTTAATATGGAAATGAAATTCACCATCAGATTCCTTAGGTCCTAATTAGTCATGTATAAAAACTTGAGCCTAAGAAGAAACCTCCTTGACCGACTTTACACTTTGGTCCTCATATATTTACTCTTTGGCCCTCAACTTTTGAACCCTCGCATTTTGGCCCCTAACTCTCCTTCGTTCTTTGCAATCAGGTCCCTCCTGCAAAACCTGCCAGCACCATGCTCCGGCGACCTTGCGCGGAGCATGGCACCGCGCAGGGTGAGGTGGGGGACCTGGCAAGTAAACCGGGGGTGCCCTGCGTCGTCAGCCGTCGCAGGGACACCCCCCTGGTCGTTGTAACCCACCATACCGGCCGTGCGAACGCACGGACGGTATGGGTTCTTGTTTCCGGCCATCCTCCGGCGAGGGAGACACGTCGTCTCCCTCCGCCTTCCTCCCTGTTTGATCCCTATAAATACCCCCCGTTGCTCCACCGACCGGGGCAGCCTGGATCTGACGGAGAAAATCCCCAACTTTCTTCTCTTCTTCCTCCGGCAGACGCTGACCAGCTCCGGCGGTTTCCTCCCCCTCCACCTCTTCGCTCTGCCGCAATACCAGCAGCAGAGACTTCCTCCCCTGTTCTTCCCGCGCCACGCCGCACCCAGCTGGCGCCTCTCTGGCTCTCTGCTCGCCGCCGCCCCTTTCCCTGAGCATCGTCTTCTCCGGCGACAGTCGATACGACTGTCGCCCTGTTCCTCCCCCTTCGTCCCTACAAGTAAGCTAGAGCTACTCCCCTTCTTCTCCTCTTTCTTTCCCCGCTTTCAATTTATTCAATTAAGCCCTCGACCGACCCTGACCACCTTCACCCCCTTCGTCTCCGACCACCCTCCGGCGAGCCGCTCCCATCACCTCAGCGACCCACACGGCTCGCCGACCACCGCAGGACCTCCGCCTCCTCACCCTGATCAATTTCCGCCCTGCCACTTCCCCCACATCACCCCCTGCAACCCCACCGAACAGACCCATCCTCCGACCCACAGTCCGACCTAGGGCAGCTCTCGCACGCCGCCCCGCGCCTCGCCACCACCCACACGAGCTTCGCCGCACCCTGGCGAAGCTCCTGGCACTTTCTGATTAGGCCGAGAGGCCGTTTTCTTGTGAACAGGCCACCCGACCTCCGCCGCCATTGACGCGCAGGAGGAACTGCTTCCGCCTGCAGCTACAGGCGCGCCACGCTCAGCGCCAAGCCCAGATTCAACTCCCAGGCCTTGCGAGGAGTCTTGGCAAAGCACCAGGTTCGCAGCTAAGGAAGAAAGCTTCGCGTGACGCCGCAATCTCCTGCTGACTTCCCCGCTGCGGGCGCGCAATTGAGGCGGGACATTTAGTCCCACCTCGGAAACGCCTGAAGAGTCGCAGCGACATAAGATGCAAAAGTGCTGAAGGCTTACTGCCTCAGCACACGGGGTGAGGTCCCCTTCACCCGCCCGGTTACCCGGTCTCGTCCGCGCTCACGCCCCGCGGACCTGACCCGACCCGACCCGACCCGACTTAAGACTGACCTGCACTCCTCGCCCACCACGCACGCTGGTGGGCCTGGACCCGGGCCTGACCCGAACCCGATTACCCGGCAGCTCTGGGAGAGCTTTCCCAAGAGTGGTTTCAGAGAGAGAGAGAGATGCGGGGGGGGGGGGGGTAGAGTAGGTTTTGCCTCTGACGAAAAACTCTGAAGTGTGCAGGCACAGGCGAAGAAGAAGACCCGCGGAAGAAGGAAGCTGACTGTAGCAACAGGTAGTTAAGTCGTCTGATTTGGAAATCAGACGACGGCCTGAAGGGAAAAGAAGAAAGGAAGGGTGACGTCCCTGGCTGAAAAAGAAAAGAAGAAGCTGACACTTAGCCGCAGGGAGGAGAAACAAGAAGAAACTCTACAGAAGAGGAAAGGCTGCAGAGAAGAATTACAGCAGAGCCAAGGAAGAAGAAACCTTCACAGAAGAGACTGCAGAAAAAGAAGAAGAGAGGCCAAGACAGAAACCAAGGAAGAAGAAGAAGGAGATCTGAAGAAAGAAAGAAAGAGGAGCATCACCTCTGCAGAACGAAGAAGAAGAAGGAGATCTGAAGAAAGAAAGAAGAACACCACGAGGAGAAAACAAAGAGAACAACAAATTCTTTCCCTCTCTCTTTCTTTATTTTGTAAAAGAAACATGTATATCTCTAGAATACAACTTGCTCCCTGAGTTCGACCTCGGGAACTCTTTTATTTTCCGAGTAAAAAATTTATATATTTGAAATGTTGGTAATAACCGGCTATACTACAACGTTATAACAAACTAAAACCCGGTTATCCCGAAGCCAACCGATTTCACTCCTCCTAGCCACCTTGGTGGCACTGCTGCTGCTCTTCGGCCTTCTTCATCCTCCTCTCAATGCCATGGATCTGAAGCTACTCTAGATTCTCACAAGCATCCTGCAAGTAGCTCCACATCTCTCCCTCCATTCTCTAGTTTCTTATTATCTTATTTTTCTTGTATTTTTATTTATAGCTTTGTAAGACTTTTCAATATTATCAATAGAATCATCTTTCTGTGATCACTTTTCTTGCACTATTAGTAGGCTTGATATCTAGTTCTGCTATATTATTTGCTACTCTATTTCAAAAAGCAAAAACAAATCGTATATAGAGAAAGATAAAAGAAAATAATAATAATAATGAAAGGTTTTGAAAGTAACGACTACTTCCTCATGTTTAACCTGGATTTTGAGTAGCTTAGAAATATATTTTTGATTGATCATTTTATTTTCATGCTACGATGATTTCCAATATAAAAATCACGTAAATTTTAGCGTATCAATTTGGTAATGTTGCTAGGGAGGCACAACTTTGTTTTCACCTTTCCTTTTCACATTTATCTCTAGATTTCCAATCTACTTTGTCTCCGCTTTGTCATCTTGTGTGTAGGAATCAAGAATCCAAAGAAAAGCATGATAAACGAAGAAAAGAGGGATTCGATCATCAAAAGGTAAGTGCCACTATCTTTGTCTAGGTTAGTTTCTTTTGGACATAAAAAACAAAAACTTGAAAATAGCACTTGCCTTGAATCTTAGGATAGTAAATTTTCTTGTGTTTGCTATTGCTTTTTATCAAAACAAAAAAAAATCTCATCTAGATTGGAGGTTTTCTTTGAAGGCTTATCAAAAATCTTCGATCTCTATTTTCAAAATCATGTTTTGAACTTTTCAAAATTCGTTTCTTGATATTCCTAAGCCCTAAAAATTTTCAAAACCCATCACATAGAAGGTATTGAAGTGAGGAATCTTGTATAAAAATTTCATATCAATCTAAGTTCTGAAAGAATTTTAAAAATTCTGGAAGTTGATTGCTATAAGTCCTGATTTCTACACTATTATTGCCTCTGTCCAGAAATTCTCATATTTTTTATACTGATTTGATTGACCTGAAATTGGTGGCATTGAAATCCTTAGGTAACTGAGCATCAAATAAAAATTTTAAAAATATATTTTGAGAACATTTGTTTACACTAAAATTCCAATCAATGATTGGGGGTTAAAATAGACTCAAAGACCCCTAGTGCACTTTTAATTCTAAAAAAATTATAAAAGGTGCCTTAAAAATTTTGAAAAATTTTTACGTGAGCCTTAGTTAGTAATGCATTAGGAACATTGATTTATCTGGTTGGGTCACATTGCATTTGGCTATGTGGACTTAAATTTCACTATTTAGAACTATTTGTTCATAGAGTTTTCACTTGCATTTCCATACTTAAAAGGCCTTGCAATTGGGGCTTGCGAAACTTCTTCTGTGCTTCAATAGAACCTTGATTGAATTTGTTTAACTAAGTGAACCCTAAACTTCACTAATACAAGCATTGAACTGTAAAAGATACCACATCTATTAAACTTGTATTGTGAACCCCCTTGTTTGTGTACTGCACATTTCAAATCAATCTTTAAGGGGCACCAACCCAATAAACAGTACCTCATCACATTCCTTGACCACATTATACCTATGGCTAAAAAAGAGTAGATGTGCCGACTAGGTTGGATTTAATTATTTAAGTACATTTAGGTTCGGTTGAACTTAAGTCAGGACATTATCTACCTGGGGCAACCACTACTGAGATCGGACAGTGCGGTAACCGCGTCAACCCTTAGTAGGGGTCCACAATGTAGGTTCTCCTAAGGGGCCCTTCTGATCTGGTTGGCTAGGTAATTTAAGGACTGAATTGATTCAATCTACCTATTTATGCTAGGATTAGGTCCCCTAGATGCAACCTTCTAAGGGTAGAATTCTTTGCTTGAACTTTTTGGTTAGGGGTCAATCTAATTCTCCCTTCTCAATTCTTTTCTCATCCCTTCCCTCTATTCCAAATCATGGATTTCAATGCTTATCTTATCGCTTATCATAACTATCCCAAACATGATTCCTACTCAAACCCAAGTAGACCTTATCCACAGTCCACCTAGGATAACCCCTTCCCTGGTTGGGGATATGCCTCAAAACCCTAGTACCTAGGATATCCATCCTATCTCTAGAATCACCTCGCAGATTATCCCAATTTCACCCAACCCACTCCACCCTCTTATTGGGATAGCCACACAACACCCACCTAGGGATATGATCCTTACCCTAGGTATTCAAATCTTGATTATGATGGATATTTTGATTTTGGTGAGTTTAGAGCTCCTGGAAATCATTATCCTCAGCCCACTCAAACCTAGCTTATGAACCCTAGATCACTCAAATCAACCACTAGGTCCAACGCAAACCTGACCCACAGTGGAACCCAATCAACTCTTTGTAGACTTCAATCAGAGATGTACCAACTTCTCATCTTCTTCCCTTACATTCTCCTCGTTTTCTCTTTTTCTCTCTCTCTTTACACCACCTTCTCTTTCTCTCTCTACCCTCTTTCTATCTCTTCCTTTCTTTCTTTCTATACGTTCATCATCACCTCCACCTCTTCCTTACCATCTTTGTATTCTCTCTTGGCAGTTTCTTTCTTGTTTTCAAGTTTCTCAATGATTCCTACATATCTCCACATTCCAAGGCACCTCCACATTCCAGCACATCTCTGCATCTTCCCCACGCCTTCTCCGACTTCCCTTGCCTCCATGCAGTTTTCATCGAAAACAGTCAACAACAGTCTCCACCCCTGTCACGACCTCACTAGCCTTCTTCCTAAGCTCTCTTCACTCTCTTACTATCTTCTTCTTTTTCTTATTCTCTATTTTATCTATTTTATATATTATTGTGAACTCTCAATAGTAATAAAAGTTCATGTTTGCCTATGTGATTGTTTAATTTATTTGCTTTTATTATAAAAAAATCCAAAAAAATTAGTTGCCTTAGTTAGGTTAGAAAATATCTAGATATCCTTGCCTCCATGTGAGATGACCCATACTCCCGATATTACTCATATATCTTTCAGATACGATTTGATAAATGTAAACGACGTATTCTTGCAACTAAGACAACAAATTTATCTTTCTCACAATTTCATGACAAAGATCCCTTAAAGGGTAGATGGATGGAGGGGATTAATCATGTAGTAGCTGATCCAGGGAAATTTTTGCTTTTGCAATAACTACTAATGCTAAAAATGATGTGTCGTTGCAATATAACTCATGGTGGAAAAATCCCAGATCCACAAATATGCTCAAAACACATCAAATATGTAATTAAATTAAACATGTGTCTCATTTATCACATAAAAATAAAATCACGAATAAACCATAGAAATATAATGTTGTCTCCACAGGGAGGCAAAATGGTGATGTCAATAACAAGAAAATAAAAGAACTATAGAGGTAAGGAAAACTCGATAGATTGTAGAGGATGCGGGATCGCAGTAAGAACACACAATCGTGGATGTGGTGCAGTGATAGGGACGAACATGTTGTCACCACACTCTCCTAAACGAAGGCGATGAGGATGGAGTTCGTGTTGTCACCACCGACCATAGTGGTGTAAGGTCATGGAAGCGGATAGTTGTTGCAGTAGAGGAGCTCACGGTCATGGACACTCTCGAGGAACACAAGGTCAGGATGCAGAATCATTGTGGCGAGATTGCAGAGGTTGAAAATGCGATAGCAAATGTGGTGTAGACATAGTAGAGGGTTGTTGCAGTTGAGAGGAGTGCTTGAGGTCAGAGCGTCGAGGGCATGGTGGAGAAGGGAAGCATGATGGAGCTGCTACTGCGGTTTGAAGTCAAGTAGGTGGAGGGCATTCTCGGCCTTTTGTTGTAGTCAGGGAGAAGTCGGAGCTTGGAGGTCATGATCTGCTATGCATGGAGTTGGAGATGGAGGTGGTGGCCAACAGTCGTGGTGATTATTGTCGAAGAGGCTAGAGACGATGGTCGTGGAGGAAGGTAGCAGTAGTGGAGGCATGATGGTGGCTTGCAGCAGAGGAGGATGGTCTGTGGTTGAGTGGGGTTGCTGTTGCCATCAAGGGTGAAGCACGGTGGTGGTCGCAAGCACTGTTGTCGAGGGACAGACGCCGGCGAGGGTGGCGCACACGGTGGTCGCGAGCAGAGATCACGGTGGGTTAGAGGTGGATGTGGTGCTGCTAGTTGTGAGGGCGAGAGATGAGCGAGAGGAGGGTCTTTGGCTCTGTTGGGTCATATGTGCAGGGGAGGGAGCAGGCATGTGGTGGTGGTCTCTTGGTTGGGTAAGTGTGATGGATTTTAGATTGAATGAGAAACAAATCCACTTATGAACAAATCATTGGAAATGTTTCACAGATCCCAGAATCTCTGATTCCCATGTGCATTGATAATCCCAAAACTAAAGAGAATGTAAATGGATACCTATGTCCATCGCTTGATCTTCTTAATGAAGGATGCAAGCATTGATCGTTCTATTTCCCATAGAGATTTTCAACTGGGGTTTGGTGATAGTGCTTCCAGGGATCCAGAGAGAATGAGCGCAGAAGAGAGAGGGAGACGTTATGTTCTTGTGCCCCTTCAGCTTCCACCTAGGGCCCTTATATTTCCCACGATGGGGAGTAGGAAAACAAAATCGCCCATTACTCGCATATCCCTGGGGACCATAACCACAATATTTTTGGAATTGATGGTTCTACCCATCAACAAACCGTAATTCTCCTGAGGGTCTCTATGCAATTAATACCATATTCTTAGAAGTGCAATTTACTCAATTCTTATTGGATCACATAATGGTTATATTTACCAATATATACGTATATGATATATATTAATGTAAGTCTCCTTATAATAATATATGTGTGCCCACTAATGATTCTAACAATCTTCCACTTGGGCTACATATATTATGCACATAAACTCACATTAATTTAAACTGTATGAGCTCAAAACTCTATATCATATACATATGAAAATACATCTCCACCAATCTCGTCTATGCTATGTTAGTCATAGGACCAATGCATTCTTCATCGCTTTATATTTGACTAAACCCCTTAAAGATCACATACAACAACATAAATAATGACATAGATCAAATATGACTACATAGCATGAAAAATTGCATGTCTAAATGATCCATACATGCCTATTTTTCAACTGGTCCAACCTGATTATAAGAGATCAAGAATGTAGTATAGATTGAGTTCAAAAATAAACATAACTTTATTTGTACAAAAAATAAATGTATATGTCCACTCATAAAGAACACCAGAATGAAACAAACTCCTACTAAACAACAGTATCATATAAAAGATACAACACCCATTCAGGCTACATACTCGTGAAAGACTTTAGGCATTAGCCCCTTAGTGAGCAGGTTTGCCACCATGGAGTAAGTTCCAATGTGCTCTATGGATACTTGACCACTTTGAACTCTTTCTTTAATTGCTAGAAACTTAATATCAATATGCTTTGATCTCAATGAACTTCTGTTGTTATTCGAATACAGCATTGCAGAATTATTGTCACAATAGTGGTCTTTCTACACTACCCAAAATGCGTAAAGCTGTGACAAAATTCTTAAGCCATATTCCCTGATTCGAGGCCTCAAAACATTCTATGAATTTTGGTTCCATGGTAGAGGAGGCTATCATCGTTTCCTTAGCACTCCTCCACGAAATAGCTCCTCTCGCCAGCAGAAAAATATAGCTCGAAGTGGAGCTTCGGCTATCTTGACGACTCTCAAAATCGAAGTCCGAATACCCGAGGACCTCCAGAGTATCAAATCTCTTATACATGGGCGTGAAGTCTTTTGTTTTCTAAAGATATCGCATGACCTGCTTGGCTGCCTTCCAATGATTGGGTCTGGGATTACTCAAGTATCTTCCTAACATGCCAATAATGTATGCAATATCTGGCCACGTGCAGACTTGTGAATACATCAAACTTCCCACTGTCGATGCATACGGAATATTCTCCATTTCCTTAGCTTCAACCTGATTCTTAGGGCACTGACTAAGGGAGAATTTATCCCCTTTAGCCACAGGAGTGTCTCCTGCCGTACAATTTTCCACGTCAAATCTCTTTAAAATGGTTTCAATGTAGTTCTTCTTTGACAATCTAAGGATACCCAGAGAGCGGTCTCGGTGTATCTAGATTCCTAATACAAAAGATCTTTCATATCAAATTTGTTTGAAAGAAATCTCTTGGTTTCAAATAGTAAACCATTATCATTAGAGGAAAGTAATATGTCATCAACATATAAAATTAGGAAAACATGTTTTCCCTAATCAAATTTATGGTATACACATTCATCCACTGAATTTGTCTCAAAATCAAATGAGACAACCTGATGAAATTTGTAATATCACTGACATGAAGCTTGTTTTAGAACATAAATGGCTTTCTTTAATATGCAAATCATTTGCTTCGCATCACCTAAGGCAAATCATTCTGGTTGCACCATATATATCATTTCATCAATGTTACCATTGAGAAACACCATTTTCATGTCCATTTGGTGTAGCTCTAAGTCAAAATGAGCCACCAAAGTCATAATGGTTCTAAAGGAGTCTTTAGAAGAAATAGGGGAGAATGTCTCTTTGAAATCAATGCCTTTCTTTTGAGTGAAGCCTTTTGCAACAAGACGAGCCTTATACTTATCCACATTGCCTTTAGAATCCCTCTTAATTTTAAAAATCCATTTACAACCAATGGGTTTTACACCATTAGGCAATGGGACAAGTTCCCAAACGTCATTGTCACTCATTGATTTCATTTCTTCATTCATGGCATCGGTCCATTCTTGGGAATGGGAACTCCTTATGGCATGAGTGATCGAAATGAGATCCTTATCCATTTGGTCTACATCTAGTTTCTAGAAAAATACAACATAGTCAGTGGAAATTGCACTTCTTCTTTCCCTAGTGGATCGTTTAAGGGGAGCTTCTTGAACATTTTGAGGTTGTTGAGTTTAGTCCATAAGGAAATTTTCACCATTAGTTTCATCTCTTTCTGTCGTTGGAACAACATTAGGAATGACAACTTAACCCTCTTTAGTAATATCCATAGGAATAGGATTAGGTTCCTGGAAAGTAATGTGCCTATCACCTTCACCCAAACCAATATCCTCAAAAAATGGGCGTTTCTCATTTCAAAAAATGAGCGGGTCTTAGGGACAAAGAACTTATATTAACCTATATTTGTGGGCTATTTAAGTATTTAAGTGTCTAGACATTAAGTTAATTTTAACATTTAGATAGCATACATTAGGATGTAAATAAATTAATTCATATTTTTAGCTTAAGTTCATAATTCATGCATTTAGAATTAACCTAGGGTTGCATACATTTAATTAGTTAATTAATTAGGTGCACTATTTTAATTAACATAGAAGTTAAGGAGTTATGTATAAAAAAATCCTAATTATTTTATTCTTTTTTTCTTCTTCTTCTCCTTTGCAGGTAACTCCTCCATCTCTACCCCCTCCTGCACATCAGCATTAATTCTACGGTGGCTTTTGAATTTCAAATCTTTGTAGCCGTGGCTACAAAAGAGAAGGAAGGGCTACCATTCAAGAGGATGCCACCACCCCTTTGTTCCTCGCTGTGTAGAGAACTTTGCTTCTCATCCATTCCATACCACCGGCCTCCCACCATGGCAGTGCGACTCTACCACCGTGGGCGTGTCGGGTGATAGCCCACACTGCTAAGAGTCCCTGCAACTTCTCCTGCCCGTGCCTCAACCCTACCATGACACCTGCCCACCATATGCCCTCACCTTAGCCAGCAACCCATGCCAGCTCCTGCACGCCCGCTCCTTCACCTCTAGCTCACACGCCAGTGCCTACACACCCTCGCCTAACACGCCTACCCATCGCGCGTCTTCACCAGCCAGCATGCCCCAGCGCCATCGCCTTGCACCATCAGACCTCGCGCGCGCCTTCACCTCCAGCGCACCCATGCCCACGCACCAGCAATCCCCCCTTTAGCACCTCCCTGCAGTACCTGCAGTCGGTGCCATCAGACCCCCACATGCACCCGCGCATCCTCTAGCAACGCCTGCAGTGCCCCTAGTGCCCGCACGCTGCACCTCCTCATGCCCGCAGAGCCCCCAGCGCCCGCGCGGTGCCCCTCCTCGTGCTTGTAGCACGCGCGGCCAGCAGCAACAACCTCCACCGCTGCCACTTCTTTCCTCTGTCAGGTCGGCTCCGACCACCATCCATCGAGCTGCCACCACCTTCAGGTGCGGATTGGGGAGGGCTACCTCTGGTTGCCAACTAGCCGTCCATTTCTCCTTCATCCGTGAGCAAGCTCCACCCGAAGCTAATCCCCTGTTTCATCCTCAATTAATAATTACATTTCATGCCATTGCCACAAAAATGAATTTTGATTTATCATTATTTTATTGTGGTGAATTTATGCCTTCATGCTCATGCTTCTAGAGAATTGCTAAACCTTATTATTCATCTCTATGTGCATTGAATTTAATTTTGAATTACATTTTAGTATGCATGCAACTGAATAGTACATGGCATACTTTTGCACATGGATAATTTTCTGACATAAAAATTACATTAACACCCCTTGACTTCTCCATAAGTTTAAGGTTTACTTTCAGAGCTACACAGGCATTGTTTTATCTAGCGAATAGTTTAGCAAACTTGATTTTGACCTCATTGTGAGTTTAAATAAGTCATTGCCTCCCTGTGGACACGACTTGCTCTCTTGTGAGTGGTTTAATTTTAATTTTAATTATTTTTTAAACCAATTTTCCACCACTTTGATCCTACAACGATAAATCATCTTAATAACATAATTCGAGAGCGAAAATTGATGTATCAAATGGCATCGTTGCTGGGGAGGCAATAGACGCAATAATTTCACCTGATTTTTATTTCTGATTATTTCTCATTGCATAGTGATCTGACCATTTATTATTTTTTCTGTGCGAGGAATTTGAGAGAGGAATTTGTGTGAGGAATTTGAGAGGTGACAGGCACATCTGGGAGACGATGTCGACCTTGAGTGACGCCGACACGCGGGGAAGACGCAGGAGACCTAACCTGGATACCATCTCCATAGGAGATTCTCTGTGTCATAAGTTTTATTTCTGTTTTCTCGCCCTTGTAGTAATTAGGGCTGATTTTTGGGAACCTGTTCCCTTTTCTTTAGATTTAGGTTTTTAATTTATTTTGTGAATTGTTTACCCTTAATTTTCTTGTGCATAAGTAGCTAAAAAAAAAAAAAGAGCTACCTACTAGAAGCTGCTTGCCCTTAGGTCGTATCATTTAGGACTGAATGAGTAGCATCTAGATCTAATTCTTGTATTGCATATTGCATGAAGAATGCTGGAATCAGGTATGCATTTCTAACTTCGCATTTCTACCTATCATGCAAATGCATTTGGATTAATTTTTAGACCACATAATCTATCTTGAAGCGATTTAATAAAGTGGTCACATTTAATTCTTGAAAAAGGACTAATTAAAGGAGTGACATTTAAAAATCAAGGACTTGATTTTTAAATGTGGTGTGCGATTCAAAATTCAAAATCTTTTGCGGTGTATGCACACTTATATCTCTTGCACCACAGCACACATTTAGACACTCCTAAGTCTTGGAACTACTAGGACAAGAGCCCTCCTACCGTTGGATTCTGAAGTGTTTAGAACTTAAGATCAAAGGTTTTGTAAATCCAAAGAGGGGGATACCCTGTCATGGATTTTTTGGGGTAGTTGAGAAGCATCGCGAAAGCACAGCTTCAAAGGAAGACTTAGGCCTACCTGCATCCCTCGATCTTCCATCTTTGGATTTGGTCTACCACTTGAGATTCAGGGAAGAACACCTAAGCTCCAACTAGGTCTTTTTAGGCATTTCGAAGGTTGAAAATAGGCGTGTAATTGACTGGGCAACTTGCTTTATCACCTAAAGTTTGAACTAAAGTCAAAAGCCTAAATTTGTAAAGACCAAACAAGTCCTTTTGAATTGTGTTTGTAGTGCATGCTTGGTAGGCATTCTCTTAGGAGATAACTTATGTTTGATCCTAAACCTAAAAGAATCTTAAGAAGAAACCTTCCAAGGGGTAGAAATGGCCAGTCAAAGGAGCCTTAAGGAATATTTCATTCCAACCAATCAAGCTGGCCTTGCACTACGTAGACCTGGAGGGGACAATCCTTATGAGATCAAAAGCAGTACCATATCCTTGCTGCCCTCCTTTTATGGTACTGCTAGGGAAGACCCTTACAGGCATATAGAGGAATTCACCGAGGTCTGTTCCACGGTGAAGCTGTAGGACGTTACTGATGACGCTCAAATGCGGACCCTCTTTCCCTTCTACCTTAAGGACAAAGCCAAGTATTGGTATCACACCCTTGATGATATTAACACTTGCGATGCCCTGAAGAAGGAGTTTTTGAAGAAGTACTTCCCTATGAGCAAAACAAATCACTTTAGGAGGGAAATTATGAGTTTTGTTCAAAAGGATGGGGAAGCTTTCCATGATGCGTGGGAGCGCTTTAATGACTTGCTGAGACTTTGCCCACATCACCAGGTGCCTAAGTGGCAACTGGTTGAAAGGTTCTACACCGAACTTAATGATTCGCATAGGCAAACTGTGGATGGTGCCTATGCAAGAACCTTTCTATCTAAGACTGAGATGAAGCTTGGAACCTTTTTGATACTTTGAGTGAGAATTCTATTCACTTGAATTCTGCCTACATGGATAGAAAGCCCACTCTCATGCAAAGAAAGTTGGAGGTGAATGAGGCAAGGGACACCCAGAATTTAGCCCATCAGATTCAATTATTGAACCAAAACATGGAAAGGCTTATGTCGAGCCCGAGCCAATTCGTATCTAACACCTCCACATCCCAAGCTTCTGAATGCTCCATTTGCCAAGGCAATACACATGCCACTGTGGACTGCCACTTGGCCTCCCAATTCCCTGAGCTTATACAAGCGGATCTGAATGTCGCTCAAGGGTTCCATTCTAGACCTTGTAATGACCCTTTTTCCAACACTTATAATAAGGGATGGAGGAACCACCCAAACTTTTCATGGATACAAGGAAATGTCTCAAATTTAGGGAATTATAAACCACAATCCTTTCAAAACCATCAAATGAACCAACCTCAAACCTTTGCCCAACCTAAGACATCTGAGATGGATGAATTGAAGGCAATGTTGAGAACTATGCAAGAAAGTCAAAGTGCCATCATCCAATCTCATGACAAGGCTATACATGAGATGAAATCACAGATAGGACACCTTGTTGAGGCCATTAGACAGAGGGAAACTGGGAAGCTCCCCAGTGCTGCTGAGGAGAATCCTAAAGGCAAAGGGATTGTCTTTAGGGAGCATGCTCAGGCGGTGACTATTCTGAGGAGTGGGAAAGAAATTTCCAAACCTGATGCTCCTATAGTCTTACCCCCTAAAAACCATCCACCCCGACTTTCACCCCCACCGGAGAAGACGTGCCTAAATCTTCTCTGCTTGAAATCACTCCATCGGAAGAAGTTGCCCCCGTTCCACCCCTTACTTGACATGACAACCCTTCCACCCAGAGATCGAGAGTGCCCTTTCCAGAGCACTTATCCACCTCTGGGCAGACTTTTGCTGGCTCATCTGGAGCCAAAAATAAGACGGATGAGATCATGGAAACTTTCAAGCAAGTGCAGATTAACCTGCCTTTGCTTGAAGCTATTAGGCAGATTCCATCTTATGCTTGCTTCTTAAAGGACCTATGCATGAAAAAGCAGCAATCTAGGAAACAGGTCCAATCAAAAGTTGTCTTACTTGATTCTGTTAGCTCAATTGTTCAACATGGCACACCCCTGAAACTTAAGGACCCAGGAGCCCCATACATCTCAATGGTTATTGGTGACTTACAAATTGATGAGGCTCTACTTGATCTGGGTGTGGGGGTGAACATCCTTCCGAGCTACGTGTATGAACAACTTGGGGGAGGCAATTTGAATTCTAGCCCTGTAATCCTTCAAGTTACTGATCGATCACTTAAGACACTGTGGGGAATTTTGGAAGATGTCCTCGTAAGAGTGGAGGATTTCTTCTTTCCTGTTGACTTCTTAGTTTTGGACACTTACCCTACCAACAAGCCAACCAAACCCTCCATCATTTTGGGCCGCCCCTTCCTTGCAACTTCACATGCTTCAATCAGTTGCAATACTGGGGCATTAAAAATGGGCTTTGGGAACAGGAAAATCCGGCTTAATGTGTTTGATGCTTACAAACAAGTCGGACTTAAGGATTGTTCACAAGTTGAGGTGATAGATGACCTGATTGAAGAGGCAACCCCTACAATGTTATGTGATGACCCCCTTCAGCATGTCATGCTAAATGAGCATTCCCATCTCTTGGAGGAATGCGAAGGGGATATACTTGAACTTGAGGAGTTGTTGGGTGTTTCTGCTGATTCTCTTCCCCCACATCTCTGCCCAAGGTAGATCTGCTACCAGAGATGGGGACATCTATTATGACACCCTCAACCATACAAGCCCTCGACCTTGAGTTGAAACCCCTCCCTGACACTCTCAAGTATGTCCTCCTAGGTGCCAATGATACGCTCCCTGTTATCATTTCGGCTGTGCTATCTAAGGCACAGGAGAGAGCCTTGATTGAATGCTTGTCTAGGCACAAGGAAGCTATTGCTTGGAGCATTGCTGACATTAAGGGTATAGACTCTACACTCTACATGCACCACATTTATACTGATGATTCCATCAAGCCATTTAGGGATATGCAGAGACATTTGAACCCTAATATGAGGGAGGTGGTTAAAAAGGAAATCCTGAAGTGGTTGGATGCTGGGAACATATATCCCATTGTAGATAGTAAATGGGTAAGTCCTATTCATGTGGTGCCAAAGAAGGTAGGCTTTATTGTGGAATTTAATGACCAAGGTGAACAAGTTGTCACTAGACCCTCAACTGGATGGAGGGTCTGCATTGATTACCGTAAGCTGAACACCGCTACCCAGAAGGATCACTTTCCCTTGCTTTTTATTGATCAAATTCTCAAGAAATTGGCAGGGAATAAGATACTATTGCTTTCTCGATGGATATTCTGAATACAACCAGGTTGCAGTCTTCCCTAATGACCAGGAGAAGACGACATTCACGAGTCCTTACGGTACTTTTGCATTCAAGCGTATGCCATTTGGATTATGTAATGCCCCTGCAACCTTCCAGCGGTGTATGATGCCTATTTTTTCGGACATGATTGACGAGTGTGTTGAAGTGTTTATGGATGACTTCTCCATTTATGGCTCGTCTTTCGATCAGTGTCTCCTGCACCTGGAGAATGTGTTGAAGCGATGTAAGGAGGCTGGTTTAGTCCTCAGTTGGGAGAAAAGTCATTTCATCGTACAGAAAAGAATTGTACTTGGGCATGTTGTGTTTGAGCGAGGTTTGGAAGTAGATAAAGCCAAGATTGATTCTATTTCCAAACTCCCATTGCCCATGAATGTCAAACAAATTAGATCCTTTCTGGGCCATGCCAGCTTTTATAGGCGCTTTATTAAAATTTTAGTAAAATTTCTAGGCCACTTTGTGACTTGTTGGCGAAGGAATCTTCCTTCAATTTTGATTTAAAGTGTGCCGAGGCCTTTCAAACTCTAAAGGAGGCCTTGATCTCTGCACCTATTCTCTAAGCTCCTGATTGGACACTCCCATTTGAGTTGATGTGTGATGCTTCAGATTATGCAGTGGGAGCAGTCCTTGGACAAAGGGTTGAGGGAAGACCTCATGTGCTTCATTATGCCAGCAAGACTTTAACCGAACCGCAGCAAAACTACACCGTCACTGAAAAAGAATTACTTGTAGTTTTTGCTCTGGAGAAGTTTAGGTCTTATCTTCTTGGGTCTAAGGTGGTTATTTTCACTGATCATGCGGCTGTGAAACATCTCATTGCTAAGAAAGATTCTAAGCCACATCTGATTAGGTTTATCCTGCTCCTTTAAGAATTTGACTTGGAGATACGTGAAAAGAAAGGAGTAGAAAATGTTGTGGCTGACCACCTGTCTCGCCTTCCACTTAATGACTCTCTTTCCGGAGACATCCACGAGACATTTCCAGATGAAACCTAATGGCAGTAACACCAACTTTACCTTCGTATGCTGATACCGTAAACTACTTGGTCACTGGAGAAACTCCTGGCTCTTGGGATGAGCAGAAAAGAAAGAGATTCATGTCACAAGCGAGATACTTTCATTGGGAAGAGCCTGAATTATTTAGAATTGGACAAGACCAAGTATTGAGACGTTGTGTACTTGAAGAAGAACAACAAAATGTGCTGAGTTTTTGCCATGAACTTCATTGTGGAGGACACTTTAGTGCTAAGAAAACTGCTTTTAAGGTTCTCCAGTCCAGTTTTTGGTGGCATTCGTTATTTAAGGATTCTCATAATTTTGTTAAGGCCTGTATTAGATGTCAATGGACTAGAACGATTGGGAAGAGGAATGAAATGCCTCAGCACCTTATTCAATCTGTTGAAATTTTTGATGTGTGGGGAATTGACTTTATGGGCCCCTTCCCTTCGTCCCATGGTTATGAATATATCTTGGTGACAGTTGATTATGTCTCTAAATGGCTAGAGGCCATTCCTACATGCACAAATGACTACTCTGTGGTTTTGAAATTTGTGAAGGCCAATATCATATCTTATTTCGGCTGCCCCAAGACCATTATAAGTGATGGGGGACCTCATTTCCGAAACCACTACTTCAATCGGCTAATCAGGAGTCTGGGAGTGAGTCACAAGGTCGCTACCCCTTACCATCCTCAGACGAGTGGCCAGGTTGAAGTGTCGAGTAGGGAGATAAAAAATATTTTAGAGAAGACCATTAGACCTGATAGGAAAGACTTGTCCCAAAAGCTCGATGATGCTTTGTGGGCTATTGAACGGCCTATAAGACCCCTTTGGGTACTTCTCCCTTTCGAATTGTGTATGGGAAAGCATACCATTTACCCGTTGAGTTGGAACATAGGGCACTTTGAGCTATTCAAAGTGTTAATATGGATTTAGAAAAGGTGGTTAAGGCACGACTTCTGGAATTAAGTGAGCTTGAGGAGTTGAAGAATGATGCTTATGACACCTCTTAAGATTATAAAGAAAGAACTAAGGACTTGCATGATAAGTATATACTTTGAAAGACCTTTGAGCCCAACCAACAAGTCTGGCTTTTCAATTCCAGACTTAAGCTTTTTCCTGAGAAGTTAAAATCTTGTTGGGATGGGCCTTACATAATCACTAAAGTGTTTCTGCATGGAGCTGTGGAGATTAAAAGCCCTTCCTCTTCAGCAACTCCTTTTATTGTCAACGGTCAATGGTTAAAACCATACATTACTTTGGATGGCCATCTGGTTGACGAGGTCACTCTTGAGGAGCCTTAGCCCCTACCATCCTCCGCCTTAGGTAACATCTTCCTTTAATTATTTTTGTTTCCAATGAGGACATTGTTTGAACCAGGCATGGGGAGAGGACCTAAGGCATTTGTTTATAGCATGTCTACATTTTGCATTCATTTATGCATATTGCATTAAATAAAAAATAAAAAAAAATTTGAGCTTAACTGGCTAAGCCCTGCATTCTTAAGCAAATTAGAACTCTAGGTTAGACTAAGTTGATTCTAGGGTTGAACTTTAGAAGCTAAGTAAGCTACTAGCTTTAGACCTTTAGGGTCCTTTGTGGACTTAAAAGCTTAAGTAGGAGTTAAGTTGCGGACCATTCCTCAAGAGGTTGAGGAAGGAAAGCTAGGGATTGAGTTAAAAGGTGGGGTAGTACCTGGAGTCTTGTTCTAATTTTTGGTTTATGGGTCCTTGTAACCCAAGCATCCAAATTTTACACACTTGGTCTTGTGTAAGTGATCACCTTAATTCCTTTCTTAAAAGAAATTTGGTTCTCTTAATTTTGACCTAGGAGAGGCTTGAAAACACAATTTGATTGGAAGAGTTCCTACCACAGGAGAGGTGGAGTATATACTCACCTTGAGGATGCGATGATAACATATTACCTCCTCGATGCTTGTCTCTTAGGATATCCATCCTACTGGAGTCATGTAAGCGCATTGTGCGGTTCAGGTACCATGGGCGGCCCTATCTTGAAGTGCCGATTGCCACAGGCTTGAATTCGCTTAAGAAATCCATGGGCGATACTATCTCGAAGTGCCGATTGCTAGGAGTTCTTGGGGTCTCTATGGGCGGTGCTATCTTGAAGTATCGAAAGCCAGGCACCCTTCGAGGTACGGTGATAGGGACAATGAATCCGACACAGATCGTGTTGATAGCTGATCTGAGGTTAGATTTATAGGAATCAAACAAAAAATATATACATATATATATAAAAAATCCTTTTTCCTTTCTAAGTTGGCAGTCATACCAACCTCAAATAACTCAGACCAATGCACATGCACGGATGCTTTAATCTCAGAGATCAATAAACCTTAGGGTAGAGTCAGAAATCAGGGAAACTTGTGCCTGCAACTCATCTTTAGCCGACCTAGTCTGTAACTTAGCAACTACTTAGGAATTTTAGGTCTAAAGTTTGAACTTAACATGTTTCTAAAGGAAGACCGTTTGGGTTGGTTAGTCTACTTGGAGTGCTAGGTTTTGCTTGGATTTTCTAGGGACAAGCAAAAACTAGGCATGGGGGTATTTGATTAGCCCATATTTGTGGGCTATTTAAGTATTTAAGTGTCTAGACATTAAGTTAATTTTAACATTTAGATAGCATACATTAGGATGTAAATAAATTAATTCATATTTTTAGCTTAAGTGCATAATTCATGCATTTACAATTAACCTAGGGTTGCATACATTTAATTATCTAATTAATTAGGTGCACTATTTTAATTAACATAGAAGTGAAGGAGTTATGAATAAATAATCCTAATTACTTTATTCTTTTTTTCTTCTTCTCCTTTGCAGGTAACTCCTCCGTCTCCGCCTCCTCCTCCTGGGCATCAGCATTAATTCTACGGTGGCTTTTGCATTTCAAATCTTTGTAGCCGTGGCTACAAAAGAGAAGGAAGGGCTGTCGTTCAAGAGGAGGCCACCACCCTTTTGTTGCTCACTATGTAGAGAACTTTGCTTCTCATCCATTCCATACCACCAGCCTTCCACCATGGCAGTGCGACTCTACCACCGTAGGCGTGTGGGGTGACAGCCCACATCGCCAAGAGTCCCTTCAACTTCTCCTGCCTGCGCCTCAACCCTGCCAAGTGCACCTGCCCACCGCATGCCCTCACCTCAGCCAGCAACCCACGTCAGCGCCTGCATGCTCGCACCTTCACCTCCAACGCACACGCCAGCACCTACACGCCCTCGCCTAGCGCGCCTGCCCACCGCGTTCCTTCACCAGCCAGCACGCCCCAGCGCCCTCGCCTTGCGCCATCAGATCCCGCGCACGCCTTCATGTCCAGCGCACCCACACCCGCGCGCCAGCAGTCCCCCCTCCAGCACTTGCAGCTGGCGCCGTCAGACCCCCACACGTACCCACGCGTCCTCCAGCAGTGCCTACAGTGCCCCCAGTGCCTGCGCGCCATGCCTCCTCGAACCTGCAAAGCCCCCAGCGCTAGCGCGCTGCCCCTCCTCGCACCTGTAGCATGCACGGCGAGTAGCAGCAACCTCCACTGCCGCCGCTTCTTTCCTTCGTTAGGCCGGCTCCGACCACCATCCATCGAGCTGCCACTACCATTAGGTGCGGATCGGGGAGGGCTACCTTTAGTCGCCAACTCGCCGTCCATTTCTCCTTCATCTGTGAACAAGCTCCACCCGAAGCTAATCCCCTATTTCATCCTCTATTAATAATTACATTTCATGCCATAGCCACAAAAATGAATTTTGATTTATCATTATTTTATTATGGTGAATTTATGCCTTCATGCTCTTGCTTCTAGAGAATTGCTAAACCTTATTATTCATCTCTATGTGCATTGAATTTAATTTTGAATTACATTTTAGTATGCATGCAAGTGAATAGTACATGGCATACTCTTGCACATGGATAATTTTTTGATGTAAAAATTACATAACACCCCTTGACTTCTCCATAAATTTAAGGTTTACTTTCAGAGCTACATAGGCATTGTTTGATCTGGTGAATAGTTTAGCGAACTTGATTTTGACCTAATTACGAGTTTAAATAAGTCATTGCCTTCCTGTGGACACGATTTGCTCTCCTGTGAGTGGTTTAATTTTAATTTTAATTATTTTGTTAAGCAATTTTCCACCACTTTGATCGTACAACGACAAATCATCTTAATAACATAATTCGAAAGAGAAAATTGACTTATCACTTATATCCCTTAAATCTTTTGAAGTATCCAACAAAATAGCAGTTGACCATTCTGGCGTCCAATTTCCTTTCATTAGGACTATAAGGCCTAGCCTCAGCTTGACATCCCTAAATATGAAAGTGCTTCAGGCTTGGTAATATACCAGTCCACATTTCATATGGGATTTTTGGTATTGTCTTTGATGGTACTCTATTTAAAATATATGCTGTTGTCTTTAATGCTTCTCCCTAGAGGGACTCTGCTAAAGAAGTATGACTAATTATGCTTCTTACCATATCCTTAAGAGTCTTATTGGGACTCTCTGCAACACCATTCATCCTAGGTGTCCCTGGGATGGTGTATTGAGGCACAATGCCACATTCATCTAGGAATAAAGCAAACGGTCCTTGACGTTGTTCTTCTGATCCATCATATCTGCCGTAGTATTCACCACCATAGTCAGATCTGATGACCTTAATCCTTTTCCCAAGTTGATTTTCTACTTCGACCTTATAGGATTTGAAAGCGTCTAAAGACTGTGAATTCTCATTAATCAAATATAAGTATCCATATCTAGAAAAATCATCTATGAATGTAATAAAATATTGTTGACCATTCCATGAAGTTGTAGGGAATGGCCCACAAATGTCTGTATGTATCTGTTCTAAGACGTTTGTAGCTCTTATGGCACCTACACATAATTTGTTTGTTCGTTTCCCTTTTAAACATTCTACATAGACATTTAAATCCATATAATCAAGGGAATGGAGAATTCCTATGGAAATAAACCTATCAATTCTCTTTTTAGAGATATGACCCAAACGCCTACGCCATAACATTCCGAAATCCTCACAAGTTAATTTTCTTTTCATACCACTAGATGTAGCATGCAAGGTTTCAAAATTAGAGGAAGACGTATGAAGCTTATATAGATTGTCATTTAAAGATAAAGAATCAGTAGCAATAAGACTTGAATCAAGAAACAACTTAAATTACTTATCTCCAAAAGAACAAAAATAACCTGACTTGTGCAATAGATAAATAGAAAATAAGTTCCGTCTAAATGACGGTACTAGAAAAGTTTCTTTCAAATCTAAAGCATAACCAATACTTAAAAATAATCTAAAATCTACAACAGCTTCAAACTCCACCTTCTTGTCGTCACCCATGTATATGAACCTTTCGACATCACTTGGCAGTCGGTAATTTGGGCAAACCTACATAGACATACTAATGTGAATAGTTGTTCCCGCATCTATCCACCAAATGTCTAAGGATACAAAAGCTAAATTAACTTCTAAACAAACATAAGAATGATACGTACCCTTCTTATCTTGCCAGGCATGATACTTTGTACAATTCTTCTTTACATGTCCTTCACCTTTACAGAAGAAACAGGTTGCCTTAGGCTTCTTCTACTTGCCTTTCGATGAAGATTTGGCAACAGCATCATTTGCCCTTTTTCTTTTGGAACTAGTAACTAAATGAGCACTTTCAGGTTTGTCCTGCTTAAGTCTCTCTTCTTCTTGCACACAATGAGAAATAAGCTCATTGAGAGACCATTTCTCCCTTTGACAGTTATAACTTATTTTAAACTGTCCATACTATGAAGGAAGGGATATTAAAACTACATGCCTTAGGAGGTCTTCCAACAGTTCCAGTTTCAGTGCCTTTAGCTTTAAAGCCAAATGAGACATCTCCATGATGTGCTCTCTTATGCTCCCAGTTCCTTTATACTTAAGAGAGACAAGCTTCCCCAAAAGGTTGCTTGTCTCAACCTTTTCATTTTTTGCAAAACATTTCCTTATCTCAGAAGAAATCCTTAGGCATTGGATTTCTCTGAGATAGCACCCCTGAAGTTTTCTAGTATGGTGCACTTCATGATCATTAGACACATGCGATTGTAATGCTGCCACCTCTCAAAATACTTAGCATCAGCAGTCCTTTGATCTGTAAGAGGAAGAGGTTGTTCCACCCTTAATGCAAGGTCCAGATCCATGCACCCCAGAACTATCATGATACTCTCCTTCCAGAATTTAAAGTTAGATCCATTAAATTCTGGAATGGAGTTCAGATTGGAAATAATAGCAAATGTAAAGGAGTTAACTGAAATATGAGGCAAAAACATGCTCTAATGAATAAATAAACTTGATAAAACCATACAATATTGGCATTTAGTCTTTGGACATAATAACAATATCGTAAGAGGCAGAAATGAATAACCAAACATGAGAGTTTAAAAATGCAAGATAGATGAATTTATCTTTGGATTAATTCATTACTGATGAGAACCTCATCATGAGCCCTAACTAGCTCATTTTGACTTGAGAAAGTAAACAAAAGCTCCTACATAACCTAAAGGAAGGCCTAATTTAAGGAAGAACTGTTCTGGGAGGAAAACATGAAATAAAGGGTAAAACTGTAATTTTACTATTGCAGTACATCAATGGAATTTCTCAGGAATTAAACATAAGTCAATTGGACTTAATAAGAGGAAAAGTGTGATGGTTCAGTCAGAAAAGGGTAATTGAAAGATTTAAGAATTAAATGACATTCTATAACCCTAAAACAAACCCACTTAATTTCATAAGGTTTTGGTTAGGATAAAAATAAAATAAATCCTTTAAAATTCATGGAAAAATATCTCCTAGGGTTTAGAACCTTCAATTTGGCCTTTGGAACCTATTTTGACCTAGATTGGGGTCCTAGCTTATTATTTGACCTAAATTGGGTTTTTGTGTAAAATGTCCATCCGAACATGGTCAAACATAAAATCCAACTTTACCATTGGATTCCATAGGTAAAAATTAGGTTTGTACCAAAATTTGGGCCTAAGGGAAGGTTGCCTTGACCTACTTTGCAAAATAGTCCACCCAATTACATTCTAGCCCCTATCTTTTGAAAACCCTTACGCAGACCCCCTATCTTCCTCTCCACTCTTTGCATTTAGGTCCCTCCACCATTACAGCGGAGGAATCCTACTCCGGCAAGGATTTAAGGAGGATTTCTCCTCGAATCCTTAGAGATCTCCCAGATTTGGAAGGGAGATTCTTTGAGGAATTCCCTACCATCTGAACGTGATCCCAAGATCGGATTTACACCTAATCTCTCATGCGAACACTCGAGAGGTTTGGGTATCATCCGCACCTTCCATCTCCGACAAGTTCTTTGTGCTTGGAGGCTTTCCTTCCAAGCACAAAGGTCTCGGCCAGCAGCTATAAAAGGGCCCCGGTCCTTGCCACATCTTCCAAGCTTGTTTTGGCTGCGGATACACCCCTAATTTCTTCCTCCCTCATCTCCGGCCAACTGCCGGCAAACTCCAACGATCCCTCCTCCCTCTTCTCATCACTCTGCCACCATACCAATGGCAGAGTTATCTCCGCCTTGCTCCTCCGCGTCGCGCCGTACCCGCGCGCGCCTCTTTGACCCTTTCACCGTCGCCGTCATCCTCACCTCAAGGATTTCTTCTCCGATGATGGAACCTATGCACCACTTGTCCTCCATCTTTCCCCCTTCATCCAACTACCCTCAGTAAGTTCCCCTCTCTCTACTCTTCATTTTCCCCCACTTAATTTCAGAAAACTCCCCTCGACAGCCGCCAATCACCTCCATCTCCCTCACCTCCAGCAGACCACTGGTGAGGCAAATCTGTCGCTTCACCCCTCCACACACCTCGCCACCCACCTCAGAACCTTCTCCATCACTCACTGATGACCATCCACTCCACTGACTGCCACACATGCCCCACACCCTCACCCGACACACGCACTTCCACGGTCACAGTCCGACCTAGGCACGCACACCTAGGTCGTTCTGCACCACACCAACCCTCGCCTCACCTTCATCATGACACGGTGAAGCTTCCCAAGTCATTTGATAGGGCCGCGAAGCCATGTTCGTGCATTTCAGGTTTAAGCCTCCGTCGCCATTAGCGAAGGTGTGAAGGAGCTTGCTCGCTCGCTCCGGGTCGTCCGACTCCAGGCAGATGCATCCCAGGTGTGCGGGATCCCTCTACGAGCCTTTCGCACCTAGCAATCAAGGCCTTCGTCAACTACAGCTGTCCCAATTGCACGAGAGTCCTCCCTGCAAGCGTTCGAAGAAGTGGGTGGGACTTTAGTCCCACCTCGGAAGTTAGTCCCACCTCGGAAGTTCTCAACGTAGGTGAGTGCTTTAAATTTATTTTGTGCTTTTATCTCATTGACTCAAGTACACAGGGTGAGGTCCCTCACCCATGCCACCTGCCTCGTCTGCGACCACACCTAAGTGGACCTGGCTAACCCATTTACCCTGCACTCCTCGCACACCACCCACGTCGGTGCTCCTAGACCCGGGTGCGCGTAACCCGACACGATTACCCAGCTGGCTCTGAGCGAGCGAAGAGAGAAATAGAGAGAGTGAGACGTGGGGGAAGGGTAGGGGTAGGTTTTGCTCTACTTTATGTAGGGAAAGAAGAAGAAGGAAGAGGCAAGGACTTGTGAAGGCTTAGAAAGAAGAAGCTGTGGAAGGAGACGAAGGCAAGAGCGGCTAAGGAAGAAGGACTTGAAGGCATAAGACAAGGAAGGAGGGAGAAGCATTGTAGTGGCTGAAGAAAAGGCTGAGGGAAAAAAATCAAAGAAGAAAGCAGAAGAGGTAGAGGCTGAAGAAAGAAAAAGGAAGGAGAAGGTGCGGCCAAGCAAAGAAGAAAAGAAGAAAAGGATGGTGCCGTAGAGAATTAAAGGTAGAGAAAGAGTAAGAAACCAAGAAGAAGACATAGAAGGCAGAAGAAGCAAAAGAATCAAAGGCAGAGGAAAGCTTAAGGAAACAAGAGAAGAAAAAGGCTAAAGAAGAAGTCACAGAGAGAGAAAGAACTCAAAGAAGGAAGAGAAAAGAGAAGAAAGAAGAGAGACATTCTATTTATTTTTGCATTTCTTCTCTTTAGCATCTATACACATTGAATTTCATTCTATTGCTTCACATTATTGTTGAACATCATATTTTGATTAATTTGACATTGTGATCTTAGTTTTTAAAATACCAATTTGCTCCCTGGGTTCGACCTCGGATACTTAGGTTTTCGAATAATAAATTTCTTATTTGTTTTCAAGGCGATTTCATCTATACTATGATGCAACCTCCTTTATCTTTATAAAACAACCGATCTCGTCCTTGTCAACAATTACTTACATATGAAACCAAAATAAACAACTCATATTTGTTATCAACTGCTTTGTAAGGCTCAATCAAGTAGTAAATCTCCTTTGGGCTATTCACTACTCACAGGAACAACACAAAAGTAGTCATTTTGATATTATAGATTAATTAGCCCAATAAACAATGAATTGCTTTGGCAAATAAATTGTTATATGCACTAATCAATCTAGATTCACCAAAACCAACTACAATGATGTGCTACCATAGATAGTTATACCCAATGATTTATGTTCAAATAGTTTTATATCCCCAATCAACATGCCAGTACTAGTACTAGTCCTTCTGTACCGGTACCAATATGATATGTACCGGTATTAGTCCTTATGTATCGGTACTATATGAGTACTAGACTGATCCTAGAACCATGTCCAGTATCATACATGTACCAGTACTGATGATAAGTATTGGTACCTCAATGATATTAGATCGATCCTAGGATGCAGCCAGTATCCTACATGTATCGGTACTCATGATGAGTACTGATACTCCATCAATACTAGTAGTACTCTTGTAGTGTGTCCAGTATCCCATATATACCGATACTCACGATGAGCACTGGTACCATCTCGATATTGGAACAGACTTGGGCCCTGCCAGTATCCCTCATATATCTGTACTCATGATGAGTACAGGTGCTACTTCAATACTGGTAACGCTCCTAAGCGTGACCAGTATGCCTTATGTACCGGTACTCATGTTGAGTACCAGTACCATATCAATACTGGCGATGCTCTAGGAAGTGCCTGATTGGTACCTGTACCTTACTATTATCGAAACTCATGATGAGTATTGGTATCATATCGGTTACGGCCCGATTCTAGGGTGGCAATTAGAATTCAAAATCACACGTAATCATCCTAAAATTGATCTTGGATCCAAAAAAGATGTTATAGTAATCATAAGAGATTAAAACTAACATGAATCACCCTTTAAAACATTGATTCAACTAAGATGAGCATAAAACATTGAATCAAACATGACTTCAGGGGTTGTTCTTGTCTGAATGAAAAATCCAAAAAATCGAAACAACGAATTATAATGCAATTGAAATCAGAGGCTCTGATACAACTTGATGGATTTTAGACCGAATGAGAAACAAATCCACTCATGAACAAATCATTGGAAAGGTTTCACAAATCCCAGAATCTCTGATTCCCATGTGCATTGGTAATCCTAAAACCAAACAGAATGTAGATGGATACCTATGTCCATCTCTTGATCTTCTTAATGAAGGATGCGAGCAACGATCCTTCTATTTCCCACAGAGATTTCCAACCGAGGTTTGGCAATGGTGCTTCCAGGGATCTAGAGAGAATGAACACGTAGGGCCCTTATATTTCCCACGATGGGGAGTTGGAAAACAAAACCACCCATTACTTGCATATCCCCGGCGACCATAACCACAATATTTTTGGAATTGATAGTTCTACCCATCAACAAACCATAATTTCCCTAAGGATCTTGATATAGACACATCTATTTAGGTTAAAATGCCTATTCAAGCATGTTCCTAGGCTTAGATTTGCATTTCATGTTATAAATATTGCATAACATGCATCATTTTGCATTTAGAGTAGTTGTATATATTTTAGGTTAATTAGGTCCTTTTTATGGTCAGGAGAGAAGAAGACTTATTTTAGGGCCTCGGATGGATGATCGAACCGTACGGATCTTATTAAGATGACGATCGGAGTCTAACACCTCTGAAATTGTCTAGATTGGAGAACTGTAGCATCATACAAAGTCCGAGGAAGATCAACGTCCAGTGGGCAATGCGGCAACCATATGGGTTTCGGATGGAAAATCCGACCGTACAGATGGATCCAGAGCGACAATCGCAATCCAACAGCGTAGGAATCATCTCGATCTGAGCATCGTGGCACCCTGTACAAAAGAAAGAAGAATGGATGGCCCAAGTGGCGCCACATGGCACCATCCAGGTCGCCCAACGCCAACCAGCAGCAGCAGCGCACACGCATAGCCGTAGCCGCGTGCAACCGCAGTCGTGCTCAGCAACAGCTCAGCGCATGCCATCATGCGCATGAGCACATGCCAGCATGCGCACGCACGCAAGGCGTGGGGAGCATGGGCGCTTGCAGCACGCGATGCGCGTGCCAGCAGGGTGGGCGTGGATCTTCAGCGATGCACGCCTTTAGTGATGTTTGCAGCTGTCACTAATGGTCTGCGTGTGCCTGTAAGAGGATTTGAAGGAAAATCTTTAGCGACGTTTATGGACGTCAGTATTGACCCAGATGAGAATTTGTTCTTCCTCCTCTACTATAAAAGGACCTACCCACCACCATTCCAAACCATCTCTTACTTTCTTCCTTTCACCACCTCTAAGTCTCTAGAGAGAGCTTGTCCCAAGCTCAAGATGCTCCTCTAGAGTAGAAATCAAATAGTTTTCCCTCCCCTCATCCCCATTTGTGGAGCATCCTATGGTCGTCCTCTCATCGCCCTTCGGGAAGAAGATCCTCGCCGCGACGCCGTCCTACCCCATCCTCTGTCCTCCGATTCTGTCCTCCTTCGTCATGCTCTTTACCACCTTCCTCCAGGCGACGTCAGAGTGAGTCGTCCTCCGAGCAATCGTCGAGGGGGATTTCTCTCACCCCATTCTACCTTTTTATGCTTTCGTAGTATAGATTTTTCCGCTTTTGTAGTTGTAACAAACACTTGCTTAAGAATAGATGATTGTTTCTATCTCTCTCTCTTATATTTTTGCAAGTATATTAGCTAGATAAGCAATTGTCGATCTTATCTCTTTCTTGCTAAAAACCAAAAAAAAAAAAAAGATAAAAACGACAAAAAGAGATAAAGCGAAGCACGGATTTTCATAAAACCAAACGTTGCCTCCTTGTGTTCAACCCGGGACTCACTTTTCGAGTTTCGGTTATAAATTTTATTTGACCACGAGTTTTGCAACTACGACAATGGGTTACTTGTAACCCTGATTTCAAACTCACGAGACACGTGCGATCATTTTGGCACCATTGCCGGAGGAGGCAATGGAATTTACTTTATTATTTTTTGTGCTTCTTTACATTTACATAACACTAACCCCGCTTATCTTTTATCTATTGTCTTGTAGGTACCCTAGCATGGAGATCCAAGTGCGGTAGACCGGAGTAAAGTGCAGGTAGAGTGTTTTGTAAGTGTCCCCCACACCACCCCCACCTTAGTTTTCATTCCACAACCTAATAACTCAAACCCAAATCAACTTAGGTGCTTTGTAAAAACCTTAGGGTAGATTTTGGTTGTTTGATTGTCACTCCACTCACCTCACCCACTCGCATATAAAAAAAAATAAAAAAATTATTCTTCTCTTGTGGGATTTAACTGAAAGTACACACTTAACACCCACAACTTCTTATCATAAGATGCACAATCACTTTGATTCTACCACTTAATCGGGATCTGACCTGTGGACCCAGTGCACTTCAACTCAATACACATAAGTGAGTAAAAATCTGAATAGGTTAAACATTCTTGTGTGCCTTAACTAAGTGGTGCAACAGGCCAATTGATTGAGTTGTTTGGGCCATACCACTCAATCTAAAACTGATCCATCAAGTAGCTTGCCACTTAAGGTTGATTCTTAGGGCTGAACCAGGCACTCCACATTATTTTTTATTTTTAAAGGAACGTATCATCACCCATGCTTTCAAAACTTGGAGTGTTCTACTAAAACTTGATTGAATATACCTAAGATTAAGCCCTAAAAGCCACTAAACAAGGTTAAACCCTAAAAGACACATTATCAAATAACCTTGTTTGCAAACCCTGGTTGTGCATGCACACACATTTTAACTGATCTTTAAGAGCACAACCCATCTAAAGGGCCCATCACATTCCAAGAGCACAATCATCCCAAGCCTAATTAAAACTGAGTAGACGTTGACCTTAAGGACTGATTCGCTCTTCAGGGCTCAGACTGAGATTTTTTTCAATTAATCTGCTTTTGCTGGTCCATCTGATGTCTACCTAGGGTAGTAGCATCAATCGACCGTGGCTGGGGGGTACACTAGGAACCGGAGGCGTAAGCCAAAGGAATAACCTTCTCCCCAATCCCTCCTTCTAACTGGTTGGATTGACTGGATAAAAGTAGACTAATTTGTTTATAATCTCAAGATGGATCCTGGGAGTCTGTAGGTCTTTAGGCTACCCACATAAGGACAGGATTGATTGATTGTACTGCAGGGCACCTTTCTTTCTTTTGATTTCCCTCCTAACTTCACCATGTATCCTTCCACTTCTTACACGCATTTCCCATCCTATCCTCCTACCACCACTTATCCCCAATATGATTACTATTCCGACTTAACTTGTAATTACCCATCCACTAGCCGGGATGACTTTGATTGGGGATACGAATCCAGACCTCAGTGTCTAGGGTCTAACCATGGAAACAAGACTATGATTACTATCCTTCTCAGAGCTACAATGATTATAGATCTCCACCCTTTGATGATCAACCTAACCAGATCTACAACCATGAAGGATATGCTGATTATAACACTTACCCTCCCCAGAATTGTGCTGAATATAGGTCACCACCATTCTTTGAACAACCCGAGATGACCTACTATCAGAGAGGAACCCGAGAACCTCAATATCTTGACTCCCCTAAAATGAACCCAAACCCACCCAAACCTTAACCGAACCAGTCGGTTCAGGTGAACCAAATCCAAGAGAGGGTGTTGGCTAACTTGAGGAACACCATACAATCTTTAGAAGCCCAGCCAACACCATGCACTGAAGCATTAGAGCATATGAACAAAATGATCGATGAGCTAAATAGCTCTTTATTGGATTTGCTCCAAAGTGTTAGGGATAGGGACTTGGGTGAGTTTCTTCTTGGGAAATTGTCGAGGTTAAGGATGAAATTTGTGGTTGCCCTAGTTAAATCTTGGGATGATTCTCAAGATGAACCCCCTTCAGGAGAGCCAATGTCAGAACTCGCTCAGGCGCCTATCGGGGGGGATACATTTTCTGAGATCGGGGATGACCAGGTTGGGCTAGAGCAACCCATTGAGGATGAACTGATTGATTCACCCGAGATCTCTGAGCCAGGCAGCGGGGAAAAATGTCTCTTTGAACTAGGAAATGACAATTGATTTTGAGACATATAAATGAAGATCATGGATTCTTTGATTATGAGGGTGAAGAATCTCTTAGTGAAGTCTCACTTGAGCATAAGGAAGATGATTTTAGTGATACAAATGGGCTTGAGGAATCTGACGAACCGTTTGATAGCCCAATTATTAAAGATTTGGATTCGGTTGGGGCTAACTTGGAGGATTGATGTAAACACATTTACACTACTTAAAATGTATATTTATGCATGTTCTTAAGCATAGGATTGCATTTCATGATATAAATATTGCATAACATGCATCATCTTGCATTTAGAGTAGTTTGAATAAAATGGAGGTTAATTGTCTCCTTTTATGTGCTTGGACAGGGCAAACATTTTATTGGGACCTCGGATCAAAGATCCAACCATATGGATGTGATCAGGGCGACGATTGGAGTTCAACGACTCCAAGATCGCCCTAATCAGGCATCCGTAGCATCAGATAGAGACCGGGGAACCCTAGAAGATCAAGGGCCAGGATGGTGTAAATCCACACTTCAGATGACAAATCCGACCGCACGGATGAATTCGGATCGACGATCGTAGCCCAACGACACAAAAATCGAGTCAATTCGACATCCGTGGCACCATCTACAACTTCAAGAAGATGGACGACCAAGATGACGCCACGTGGCGCCATCTCAGCCACCCAAACGGCCGCTTGCATCTTGTGAAGACCGCGCACCTATCTCCTCTCCGCCGTTGGATCTCGATCCAACGGCTGTGACGCGCCCGTGCTGAAGTCAAGCGCTCGACACAAACGCGACCGCAGCGCAGCGGTCGAGCGCTCTAACGCGAAGCAGGGACTCGTGTTCGAGCTGCGCCCTACAGAAATTGGAGCGGTGGTGCGCCTCCAATCGACTGCACGATCGCGATCCAATGGCCGTGCGCGCCCGATAACGCCGACACGCGATTGGACGCGCGCTTGAACGTGCGATCGCACGCACGGGTGGGCGGGCGGCAGCGGTGAAGGCGCGATTTTAAGCCGTCCGATCGCGAGATCGGACGGCTGAGACTTCGCGGACGTGCAAAGCCGTTGAGGGCGCGAGCAAGCGAGGAGGCGCGCGCGAGCCGCCCACGTCGCCCACGTTAGGGGCTTTAGTGACGGATTTATCCGTCACTAAAGACCCCTCATTTACTATTTTCAACTTGTAATGTCCATTTTGCCCTCACTCCTTGCAACTATAAAAGGATACCCCCTCCATGCGAAATTTTCATCCCTTCTTTCTCCTCTCTACCCCTCCAAAGCTCAAGAGAAGCTTGTCCCACACCCGGGATGCTTCTCGCGAGATAAAGTCCAATTTTCATTCCCCTTCGGAAGTGGATCCCGCGACGACGACGGCGTGCTGCTTCATTCCCGTTCATCTGCTTCGTCCTCCTTCGTCCCGCTTCGTTCTCCTTCGTCCAGGCGTCGTCCCGTCCGGCTCATCCTCCGAGCAACCGTCGAAGAGGATTTCTCTCTCCCTATTCTTTTTACCGCTTTTTTAGTGTAGATTTACTGATTTCTAGATTAATCTACTCGTCCTCCAAGCAATCGTCGAGGAGGACATTTCTCCCTCCATTCTTTTAATGCTTTCTAAAGTAAATTTATCGCTTTCTAGAGTAATTATTTTATGCTTTCTAGTTGTAATGAACAATCACTTCAATGCAAAAATTCCTTGTTTATTCTACATCTCATTTTGATTTCTTTGTGTAATATTCTTTTTCTCTCTTACTCTCTCTCTCTCTTCTATTTATTGTAAATAATTAGATAGTACTAAATTGAATTATTCTGTAACAAATAAAAAGAAACGCATAGTTTTTAAATCAAACGTTCGCCTCCCTGTGTTCGACCCGGAATTTTAATTTCGGTATAAATTTTATTTGTTGAACACGAATTCTTCGCTTTCGAACTACAACGACAGGTTTTCCAAAATCGAACACGTTAGCATAGGTTCGTAAACGTTCAACATTTTGGCGCCGTTGCCGGAGAGGCAACGATCTTTGATTTCTTTTCGCATTTTGTAACTTACAAATCATTTACCTCACTTTTCTCCTTTCTTATTATAATTGCAGGTACTCTTTCGAGGCAGGCAAAAGAGGTAGATTGGAGTAAAGTGCTGTAGAAGGTTTTGTGAGTTACCACCCACCTCTCACCCATTAGATTTCATTTCATCACATAATAACTCAAACATCAATCAACCTAGGTGTTTTTATAAACTCTAAGGTTAGATTGTTTGTTGTTTGACACCCATACTCACCCCAACCCCCACATTAAAAAGAAAAAAAAAAAAATCTCACAGAGGTACACAACCTCATCTAATTTTCAAACTCAACCGGTAATCCAATCTTAGGAGCTGGTAGACACATCCAAACACATAATTGAGTAGAAATCAGATTAGGTAATCATTTGTGTGCCTAAGTAAGTGGTGCAACAGGCCAATTGTTTGAGTTGATTGGGCCGCACCACTTCAAATAAAATCAACTCATCAAGTAGCTACCAATTAGGTTCAACTCTTAGGGATTTACTAGGCACTCCACATTCTTTTTAAACTTTAAAGGAAAATATCTTCACCTGTGCTTCTAAAACTTGGTGTGCCAACGAAACTTGATTGAAAACACCTAAAGTTGAATCCTAAAAGCTACTAAGCAAGATTTGAATCTTAAAATTCACCACATCAAAAACAATCTTGCTTGAAAACCACTGGTTGTGCACTCACACACAAATCAATCAATCATTAAGGGCACAACCCATTTAAAGGGCCCATCACATTCCAATGCACATTCAAACCTAGCCCTAAATAAAACAGAGTAGACGTTGGCCTTAAGGATTGGACTTGCTCTTCAGAACTCAGAACGAGATTATTTTCGATTAGTCTGTTTCTACTGTTCAATCTGATGTCTAGCTAGGGGAGCAGAGTCAAACGATCGCGACTGGGGGGTACACTAGGAACTGGAGGCGCAAGCCGAAGGAAGAACCTTCTCCCCAGTCCCTCCTTCTAACTGGTTGGATTGAACAGACGGAAGTAGATCAAATCGTTCCTTTATCTCAAGACAGGTTTTGAGAGTCTGTAGGTCTTTAGGCTAACCTAGTTAAGGACAGGTTTGATTGTTTGTATTGCAGGGCACCTTTCTTCCTCCTGTGTATGATGGATCCTTCCACATATTTCACGCATTCCCGCTCTTTCCCTCCTGTTGTCAATTATCCTCAACATGACGATTATCCCAACTCGTATTGTAATCGACCATCAGTTAGTTGGGATAATTTAAATTGGGGATACAATTCCGGACCCCCGTGTTTAGGGTCTAACCCTGAACACTTTGTTTCTGATTTCTATCCTTCTCAGAGTTACATCGATTATAGATCGTCCTCCTTTCATGAACAACCTAATACGATCTACAATTAAGAAGGATACACTGATCCTTACCCATCCTCTGATTTCACTGCCTTTAGGTCATCACCATCTTTTGAACAATCTGAAATGAGCTATTATCAGGATGGGTATAACAAATCTCAATTCGTTAATTCCTCTACATTGATGTCAAACCCGCCCAACCCTGAACCAACTCATTTGGTTCAGGTTAATCAGGTTCAAGATAAGGTTCTGGCTAACTTGAGGAATATCATTCAATCTTTAGAAGTTCAGCCAATACCTTGCATAGAGAGATTGGAGCCCCTGATTGAAATGATTGATGATTTAAATAAGTCTTTGTTGGATTGGCTCTAGGATGTTAAGGATAAGAACCCGGGTGAGTTTCTACTTGGGAAATTAGCGAAATTGAGGATGAGATTTGTGGTTGCTTTGATTCAATCTTGGAATAATTCCCAGGATGAACTCTCTTCAGGAAAGCTAATGACAGAACCCGCTCAGGCACCTGTTAGGGGGGACACGTGTTACGAGGCTGACCAGATTGAATTAAAACAACCAATTAAGGATGATCTGACTTCTTCGCCTGAGATCCCTAAGCCAAGTTACGAGGAAATGTTTGTCTCCTTGGAACACAAAGTGACAAATGATTTTGGGACATACATTGATATGGATCCTGATGGTGAAGATTCAAGTTGCAAAGTCTCACGCGAGTTTTCTGAACATGATTTCTGTGAGACGATTGGGCCTGAGGAATCTGATAGATCAATTGATAGCCCAATAACTGAGAACACTAATCTTATTAGGGCACACATTACGGATCCAGAATCACATTTTCTGGAGGAATCAATTAAATGCCCTGATTATCAGTTACACCCTGTTGAGCTTATTGATGATTCTAATTCTGAGATAATTAGACCCGAGTCAATTTTGATTCTGCCACATCATTTAGACTTGGAGATTTCAGACAGGGTGATGAATATACAAGAGGTCCTGGAACTTGATATGCTAAATGAGGAGGATAGGAGCTGGGAAGTTTTGATTTGGGAAGTTAATTCAGGAGGAAATGGAAGATTGAGTTGAAGGGTTCCTTTTAAGTTGAAACCATCAAATCAGAACCCTTACGACATTTGTTTCGAGGATGTTCAAACCAAGCACACATTCAACGATTATCCTTTTGAGCTTCAATTTTCTGTAACCTGACTTTTTGGTCTTGGGTTGCATCCTCAGAAATCGCAGGCCCGATCCCGCTTACATTCTGATTTTAGGTTTTGGGTAATTTTTATCCAGAACATAAGATATTCTCGATTATGGGGTGTGGGTCTGCACCACAATCTGGTCCACATCTGTGGACCTCTGCTGACAGGTCAGAGGATTCTTCTGTTCATTCTAATTCTGACCTACACATGTGAATTCTTCATTTCTTTTCTTTGTATAGTGTGCCTAGCTGAAGGCACTAAACTCAGCACTTATACAGTTCTTTTTCTTTTTCATCTTGGAGCGGACCTGATATTCACGCAATTCAGGTGCTTTCTACGCTTTTCCACTCTGTTTTATGTCTTTCTAATACAATGAGGACATTGCATTAAATAGGCATGGGGGGGTGGATATTCATCTCTGAATTCATTCGTCAGCTCCGTAGATTTGTTTTATATATAAAAAAAAAATCAGAATTAGGAAAGAGAATTTGGGTTTAAGAAAATTTTCAATCTTAAGAAATACTACATTAAGATCTGAACACAAAGACCCTTCAGGTCTTTGAACTTAATCAGCCCGTGTATCCACTAAAATGTGGATTTGTTTTTCGAGTTCTCGCCAACTTGAATTTTATTTTAATAGGAGTAAATAAGTTTGGGTGATAAGTACACGACTTATCAACCCGCCCTCTGATGTGAGGAAATTTTGAGTCTTAAGCATCTACACACTTTCTTTGCACTGACTCGTTGTTCGGTGATTTTAACGGAAATTGGGTAGCTAATGAACCTTCTAGGGTGATATGGCTGGCAAGTTATCGTGGGTAATAGCCCATAGGTAGGTTGTCCAGAGCCCAGTCACTAGACCTTTCTCTTTTTGCTGCCTTTAGGTAAATCTTAAACCAGGAAAGCCACCTACTTAAAAAAAAAGAAAAAAGAAAAAAAAAATCAAAAAGGAGAAAAGAACAAAATGAAATAAGCCACACTTCGCCGCACGAGTATGGCTGGCAAGTTGTTGGTGGTAACAGCTCATCGACCGGTTGTTCAGAACCCAGCTCAGAAAATGCACTAAAAATACCCAAAACACTTAGGAAGAAGCGGAGAAGTAGAATAAACCGGGGAGATATACACTGGATTCACCCTTGGGTTGACCCCGTTAAAAAAATAAAAGTAGGGAGAAAGCTACCGGTTGTAAAGATACACCTTTAGGCAGAATTCTTTTTGAGGTCACCTAGAGGCGTAGAAATCCGAAGTCCGTTTTAATTGTCGGTCAACAAGTCTATCACAATCACAATAAGATGCTTAAAGCTTAGGGTTCTCATCAAATCTTGGGTGAGTTGAATGGCCGTAGAAAGCCACTCTTAAACCCTAAAATTTGAAAATCAAAAAAAATTACAAAAGAGTAAAAAGAGAAAAAGAAATTTTTCTTTGAATAAGGCGAGGGCTTGAGGCGGTCTGCATTTTGGTTGATACTCGGGCGCTGTTGTGTCTTTGAGAGTTCAGTTCATAAGTAGACAATTTTTTTAATGATTGAAAATAACTCAGGTCAAAATAATCTAACTTAATTCTTTTATAAATAGCATATAGTTTTTGCTAGGGACTAACAAAAGATAGGCATGGGGGTATGATGTAAACACATTTACACTACTTAAAATGTCTATTTATGCATGTTCCTAAGCATAGGATTGCATTTCATGATATAAATATTGCATAACATGCATCATCTTGCATTTAGAGTAGTTTGAATAAAATGGAGGTTAATTGTCTCCTTTTATGTGCTTGGACAGGGCAAACATTTTATCGGGGCCTCAGATCAAAGATCCAACCGTATGGATGTGATCAGGGCGACGGTTGGAGTTCAACGACTCCAAGATCACCCTAATCAGGCATCCGTAGCATCAGATAGAGATCGGGGAACCCTAGAAGATCAAGGGCCAGGATGGTGTAAATCCGCAATTCAGATGACAAATCCTACTGCACGGATGAATTCGGATCGACGATCGCAGCCCAACGACACAAAAATCGAGTCAATCTGACATCCGTGGCACCATCTACAACTTCAAGAAGATGGACGGCCAAGATGACGCCACGTGGTGCCATGTCAGCCGCCCAAACGGCCGCTTGCACCTTGTGAAGACCGTGCACCCGTCTCCTCTCCGCCATTGGATCTCGATCCAATGGCTGCGACGTGCCCACGCTGAAGTCAAGCGCTCGACACAAATGCGACCGCAGTGCAGCGGTCGAGCGCTCTAACGCGAAGCAGGGACACGCGTTCGAGCCGCGCCCTACAGAAATTGGAGCGGTGGCGCGCCTCCAATCGACTGCACGATCGCGATCCAACGGCTGCGCGCGCCCGATAGCGCCGACGCGCGATTTTACGCGCGCTTGAACGCGCGATCGCACGCACAGGTAGGCGGGCGGCAGCGGTGAAGGCACGATTTTAAGCCGTCCGATCTCGCGATCGGACGGCTGAGACTTCGCGGACGTGCGAAGCCGTTGAGGGCACGAGCAAGCGAGGAGGCGTGCGCGAGCCGCCCACGTCGCCCACGTTAGGGGCTTTAGTGACGGATTTATCCGTCACTAAAGACCCCTCATTTACTATTTTCAACTTGTAATGTCCATTTTGCCCTCACTCCTTGCAACTATAAAAGGATACCCCCTCCATACGAAATTTTCATCCCTTCTTTCTCCTCTCTACCCCTCCAAAGCTCAAGAGAAGCTTGTCCCACACCCGGGATGCTTCTTGCGAGATAAAGTCCAATTTTCGTTCTCCTTCGGAAGTGGATCTCGCGACGACGACGGCGTGCTGCTTCATTCCCATTCTTCTGCTTCGTCCTCCTTCGTCCCACTTCGTTCTCCTTCGTCCAGGTGTCGTCCCGTCCGGCTCGTCCTCCGAGCAACCGTCGAGGAGGATTTCTCTCTCCCTATTCTTTTTACCGCTTTTTTAGTATAGATTTACTGCTTTCTAGATTAATCTACTCGTCCTCCAAGCAATCGTCGAGGAGGACATTTCTCCCTCCATTCTTTTAATGCTTTCTAGAGTAAATTTATCGCTTTCTAGAGTAATTATTTTATGCTTTCTAGTTGTAATGAACAATCACTTCAATGCAAAAATTCCTTGTTTATTCTACATCTCATTTTGATTTCTTTGTGTAATATTCTTTTTCTCTCTTACTCTCTCTCTCTCTTCTATTTATTGTAAATAATTAGATAGTACTAAATTGAATTATTCTGTAACAAATAAAAAGAAACGCGTAGTTTTTAAATCAAACGTTCGCCTCCCTGTGTTCGACCCAGAATTTTAATTTCGGTATAAATTTTATTTGTTGAACACGAATTCTTCGCTTTCGAACTACGACAGGTTTTCCAAAACCGAACACGTTAGCGTAGGTTCGTAAACGTTCAACAAGGATTCGAATCTTTATTTACTAGAAGATTCAATCAATAGCCCTATTCCTCAACCACACCACAAAGGGATTGATTTTGATTTGGAAATCATTGTGCCAAAGTCAATTTTGAGTTAGCCATGATTTCTGGACTTGGGTAAATCTTATGGGGTGAACGGTATGCTAGTGGTCCCGAAACCTGAGCACTTGATGTTAGAGGATAGGAATGTTGAAATGAAAATTTAGGAGGTTAATTTTGAGGGAAAAACAAGTTTGGATCTAAGGGTTCCTATTGACCTAAAACCACCTACTTTCTACCAGGGCCCTTACGATATCTTTCACGTGCAACCCAAGCTCAAAATAACTGTTATTTTTCTAAGCTAGATGTTAAGTGGACAACCGCACCTATTGAACCATCTTTACCTGTTGTCCGACACTTTGGTCTTGGGTTGCACACCACTAAACTGCAGGCTCGGCCCTGCAAACACAACAACCTTCGGTTCTGGGTGGTTTTCATCAAGAACATGGGAACCACTCGATCCTGGGGCATGGGTCTACATCATAATCTGGTCTACGTCTGTGGACATCTTCTGTTGGTAGGTCTGAGAATCAATATTTTTATTTTGATTCTGACTCGCACTTGTGAATTCTCAATTTCTTCCTTGTATGTATTTTATGCCTAGCTGAAGGCATTAAATTTAGCATGTGTTTATATTTTACGGTCCCTGTGGAGCTGACTAGATTCCTCATGATGTTTAGGTGATATTCTGTTTAATCTGCCCTTTTCATATCTTTATTTTTACAATGAAGACATTGCATCATTTAGGCATGGGGGGGTGGATACTTAATTCCGAAATCATTTTGTTAACTCCATAGAATTTTTTTTAGTTTCTTTAAAAAAAAAGAAAAAAGTTGAAAATTCAAAAAGATAAAAGAAGAAGAAGAATTAGGAGATGAAAACTTAGGCATCTGGAAGTTATTAACTTTAGGAAATGATATGATAGGACCTGAATACTTAGACTCTTCAGCTCTTTGGGCTTAATTAGCCCGAGTGTCCACTCGAATGTGGACTTAGTCTCGAGTCCTCGCCAAGTCAATCTTATTTTAATTCGATAAATAAATTAGGGTGATAAATATACGACTTATCAACCCATCCTCTGATTTGAGGGGACTTTAAGCTTAAGCATCTACACACATTTTTTTGCACTGACTCACTTTTCGGTGATTTCTTCGAAAATTGGGTAGCTAATGAATTATCTACGGTGGTGTGGCTGGCAAATTGTTGGTGGTAATAGCTCATCGGTCTGTTTTCCTGAGCCTAGTCACAAGACCATTTTCATTATACTGCCTTTAGGTAAATCTTAGATCAGGAAAGTCACCTACTTAAAAAAAAAGACAAAAGAAAAAAAATAGAAAAAGGAGAAAAAATAAACAAATAAAACCACATTTCATCGCATGAGTATGGCTGGCAAGTTGTCGATGGTAACAGCTCATCGGCCGATTGTCCAGAACCCAGCTCATAAAAAAATGCATAATAATTCCCAAAACACTTAGGGAAGAAGCGGGGAAGTAGAATAAATTGGGAAGATATACAGTGGGTTTGCCCTTGTATTGACCCCATAAATAAAAGAAGTAAGGAGAAGGCTACTGTTCGAAAAGATAAACCTCTCGGCATGGTCACTTAGGGTTGTAGAAACCCAAAGTCTGTTTTAATAGTTGCCTAGTGAGTCTTTCACTATTTCCACAAGATGCTTAGCACTTAGAGTCCTTTTCAAGTCTTGGGTGGTTCGGGTAGTAGTAAAAAATTATCCTGGAACTCTCAAACTCCAAAAGTACAAGAAAAATTAGAAAAGAAGAAAAATAAAAAAATGTATCTTCCCTTTTCAAATAAGGCAAGGACTTGGGCGGTCTGCATTCTAGCAGGCACCCAGGTACTGTTGAGTCTTCGTAGTTTAGGACCTTAGTTGAAATTTTCTATTGTTAATAAACGACTTAGGCCTAAGTGATCTAATCCTAATTTTAATTTTATACATAGCATGTAGTTTAATTTTCTAGGGCTAGTAAAAGATAGGCATGGGGGTATGATATAGACACATCTATTTAAGTTAAAATGCCTATTCCTGCATGTTCCTAGGCTTAGATTTGCATTTCATGTTATAAATATTGCATAACATGCATAATTTTGCATTTAGAGTAGTTGTATATATTTTAGGTTAATTAGGTCCTTTTTATGGTCAAGAGAGAAGAAGACTTATTTCAAGGCCTCGGATGGATGATCGGATCATACAGATCTAATTAAGACGACGATCAGAGTCTAACACATATGAAATCGTCTAGATCGGAGAATCGTAGCATCGTATGAAGTCTGAGGAAGATCAACGACCAGGGGCAATGCGACACCCATACGGGTTTTGGATAGAAAATTCGACCATATGGATGGATCCAGAGCAACAATCGCAGTCCAACAGCGAGGAAATCATATCGATCTGAGCACCGTGGCATCCTCTACAAAAGAAAGAAGAATGGACGGCCCAGGTGGCACCACATGGTGCCATCTAGGCCGCCCAACGCCGGCCAGTAGCAGCAGTGCATGCGCATAACTGCTGCCGCATGTAGTGCACCATGCACAGCTGCAGCAGTGTGCAGCAGCAGTGCAGCACATGCCAGCGCACGTGCACACAATGCGCGAGGAGCACGGGCGCGTGAAGCGCGCGATGCGTGCGCCAGCGGGGTAGGTGCGGATCTTCAGTGACGTGCACCTTTAGTGACTCTTGTACATGTCACTAATGGGTTGCGCGTGCCAGCAAAGGGATTTGAAGGGCGAATCTTCAGCGATGTTTATGGACGTCAATAATGACCCAGATGCGAATTTGTTCTTCCTCCTCCACTGTAAATGGACCTACCCACCACCATTCCAAACCATCTCTTCCTTTCTTCCTCTCACCACCTCCAGGGCTCTAGAGAGAGCTTGTCCCAAGCCTGAGATGCTCCTCTAGAGTAGAAATCAAATAGTTTTCCCTCCCCTCATCCCCATCAGTGGAGCATCCCATGGCCGTCCTCTCACCGCCCTTCGGGAAGAAGATCCTCACCGTGACGTTGTCCTGCCCCATCCTCCTTCCTTCGGCTCCGTCCTCCTTTGTCCCGCTCCTCACTACCTTCCTTCGGGAGATGTCAGAGCAAGTCATCCTCTGAGCAACCATCGAGGGGGATTTCTCTCACCCCATTCTACCTTTTTATGCTTTCGTAGTATAGATTTTTCCACTTTCGTAGTAGTAACAAACACTTGCTTATGAATAGATGATTGTTTCTCTCTCTCTTTCTCTCTCTCTCTCTTATATGTTTGCAAGTAGATTAGCTAGATAAGAATTGTCGATCTGATCTCTTGCTTGCTAAAAACCAAAAAAAAATAGAAAAGATAAAAACGGCAAAAAGAGATAAAGCGAAGCACGGATTTTCGTAAAACCAAACGTTTGCCTCCCCGTGTTCTACCCAGGACTCACTTTTTGAGCTTTAGTTATAAATTTTATTTGACCACGAGTTTTGCAACTACGACGACGGGTTACTTGTAACCCTAATTTCAAACTCGCGAGACATGTGTGATCAGGTCTCTATGCAATTAATCCCATATTCTTGGAAGTGAAATTTACCCAATTCTTATTGGATCACATAATGGGCATATTTACTAATATATACGTATGTGATATATATTAATGTAAGTTTCCTTATAATAATATATGTGTGCCCACTAATGATTCTAACAGAGCGGTCAAAGCGAAGGAGATGAAGATGGCAAGCAAGAAAGAAAGAAAAATTGCAGGCCTTTTTATCTCTGCCGCTGGGTGGTGATTTTTTAGCAAGATCAAGAGGATCCCTCCATGGTCTACGTGCGTGGGCTTCCAATAAAGGGTAGAGAGAGGGAAAAAAAAAGGCAGGTGATGGGTTTTGCTTGATTGGAGAACATGGGAAGGCAATCAAAAATCTTCTCAATGATTTCTTCGTCCAAAGGAAATCTCTCTTTCTTAAAATATTCTTGTGCCCATTAAATTTTCAAGATGGACTTCTAGGTTTGTACCCTTAAGTAATCCTACAAAAACATATGTGCCCATTAAATTTTCAAGATGGCTTTCTGGGTTTGTACCCTTAAGTAATCCTGCAAAAACATATGTACATAATTAATAAAATAAAATACAAATGTTCATCAAGTAAAGCAACGAAGCACATTAATTACACACAAATGCAGGAATGGAAATTAACGAACTTTAAGTAATTTTTCAACGCGATGCATGCTTGAAATCTATTCCCAACTCCAAGTTAAATACTCTAGGCTCAAATAAAGTCCACTAAAGTGGACTTATCAAATACCCTCATATCTAAGCTTTGCTTGTCCTGAGCAAAATCAAATGGAATAGAATTAGATCTCTAGACTAGAATTTGCCATTAGGATGCCTTATCGTGCCAAACCTCTAGAGACTAGTTTGAAATACCATCCTAAGGCCTTAAGGTACTCAACTACCGGCCAAGATATAGACCTAATCAGCTTTAGCCTTGGATCTTCAACAAAGGTGTTTGAGGCCCCAAAGCTTGCTTAAGGGCTCGTTGACCCCAGAGATTAAAGCACCTATGTATTTGTGAAAAAGGTCCAGGTTCAACTTGCCAGATATTTTTCAGAACAGAGATGGAGATATTTTTGAGATTTTTCTCTTTTTGTAATTTTTGTGAATCCTCTAAATCTAACCTTGGATTAACTCTCAACACGGTCTATATCAGATTTCTTGTTCTCATCATCAATCCTTGAAGGGTCCTTAGCATTCGAAGCTTTGGGATAGCACTGCTCACGACAACTCCCAAAACCCTTTTAATCGACACTTCGTGATAGTACTGCCCATGCCATTCTTTAGCTAATCTAAGCCCTGTCAATCGACATTTCAGGATAATGCCACCCATGGCACCTATACAGCACAATGCGCTTACAAAAAAAATGCCCTCAGAAGGATATTCAAATATCCTAAGAGACAAGCGACAAGGAGATGACATGTTATAATGTGTCGTCAAGGGGAGTATTTACTCCTCTCATGCGATAGAAATTCTTCTAATCAACTTGTGTTTTCGAGCCTTTCTTAAGTCAAATTTTTGAGAAATCATTTTTTTAGACAGGAATTTTTGGTATTATTATTCATTAAGCATACTGAACCAGACCAATGTGTGAGATGGTGGTACTTAAGTTAGCAAGACCTATAAACCAAATGGGAGACAAAGAGGTTAGATACTCCCTAAGCCTTAGACTTGATACAACAACTTCTCAACTTCCTCAACCACTTGAAGAATAATCCACTTCTTAACAAATATGAAATTTTTGAGCCAAACAAGCCCTAGAGGCCTAAAGTTAGTATATCTCACTTATCCCCTAAGGTTTAGAACTTCAGGTCTTAATTCATCATTCATTCCAACCCAGAACTTAGATAAACTGTTCCATAATCAAATGCTACGTCAACATAGTTTTGCTCCTCTGTTTCTTTATCTCTCTCTCTCTCTTTCTTTTGATTCTATATATAAAACTACTAACGCAATAACTGCATGCATGCAAAATATGTATAGATATTGTGTACAACCTCATATTATACCCTCCATGGCTAGATCTGACAATGTCCTCATTGGAAAGTAAAAGCAAGGAAAGATATTACTTGAGGTAAAGAGTGATTGGAGATAAGGTTCCTCCAACCCGTAGGTGTCCAAAACCTAGCCATTAGAAAGAGTAACATACGATTTTAATTGTTGGCCATTTTCTTTGAAAGACTCACCAGAGGGATTTTGAATCTCAATAGCACCATGGGGGAACACTTGCATGACAATGTTTAGCCCATCCTAATAAGAGTTAAGTTTCCCAGGGAATAGCTTGAGTTTGGAATTGAATAGCCAGACCCGTTGGTTGGGCTCAAAGGTTTTTCTGAGGATGTGCTTATCATGAAATATCTTAGTGCGCTCTTTGTAAGCTTGAGAAATCTCATAGGCCTCATTTCTCAACTCTTCAAGCTCAGCTAGCTCTAATAAGTGTGCTTTGCCTACTTTCTCAAGATTCATGTTGACATTCATGATAGCCCAATAAGCATTATTCTCGATCTCAACAGGCAAATGGCAAGCTTTGCCATAAATTATACGAAAGGGAGACATACCCAAGGGGGACTTATAAGCAGTTTTGTAAGCCCATAGTGCATCATCCAATTTCTTCGACCAATCTTTCCTGTCGGGTCTTACAGTTTTCTCTAGAATTCTTTTGATCTCGCTACTGAACACCTCGACCTGTCCACTTGTCTATGGATGATATGGAGTTGCCACTTTGTGGGTGACACCAATACTTTTAAGTAGATAGGTGAAGTGAGCATTCCTGAAATGAGATCTCCCATCACTAATGATCATCCTTGGGTAGCCAAATATGGAAATGATATTGGCCTTGATAGAGTTCAGGACAATAGAGCGATCGTTGGTCCTAGTCAGAATGGACTTTATCCATTTTGACACATAATCAACTGCCACAAGGATATATTCATAGTCGTGGGATCATGAGAAAGGGCCCATGAAATCTATACCCCAAATGTCGAATATCTCGACAGGAAGAATAGGCTGCTGGGACATCTCATCCCGCTTTTCGATCGTTCCAGTCTATTGACAATGAAGACATGCCCCCACATATAAGAGCATCTTTGAATAGTGAGGGCCACCAGAAACCAAACTGGAGAACCTTATAAGCAGTCATCTTAGCACTAAAGTGACCTCCACAGTGTAGTGTTTGACAAAAATTCATGACACTTAGTTGCTCCTCCTCTGGAGCACACCTACAGAAGACTTGGTCACGACGTATTCTAAAGAGTTTGAAGTCCTCCTCGTGGTAATGCTTAGTGTCAGCGTGAAATCTATCTCGCTTCTGCTTATCCCACGTACTAGGAGTCTTGCTAGTGACTAAGTAGCTGTTGACATCTGCATACCAAGGGGTCCTCGAGTGTACTGCCATCACAGTTTCGTCAAGAAAGTTGTCATGGAATGTCTCTTGATGGGGTCGAAGCCTCCACTGGGATCCTAGATAAATGATTTGCTACTACATTTTCAACTTCTTTCTTATCATGGAAATCAAGGTCAAATTCCTGTAGTAATAGAATCCATCTAATAAGCCTAGGTTTGGTGTCTTTCTTAGCAAGCACATGCTTTAAAGCAAAATGATCAGTATATACTACAACCTTAGATCCAGAAGATAAGACATAAACTTCTCAAAAGCAAAAACTATCGCAAGAAATTCTTTTTCTATCTCAATGTAGTTTTACTATGGAACAATGAGGGTCTTGCTAGCATAATAAAGCACATAAGGCTTTTTATCAACCCTCTAACTGAGGACCGCTCCCATGGCAAAATCCGAGGCATCGCACATCAACACAAATGGGAGGGTCAAATCAGATGCTTAATGAGAGACTCATCATGGCTCCTAATTAACATTAATTAGCTATTTTCCCTAGCTAATTACCTAAGAATACACTAAATACAGGGTTAATTATAATATAGGGACAAAATAGCAAGGACCTGCAAAATAAGTTAAAAATACATAATTAAGGTTCAATTAACTTTGATATAAGTTTAATTAATAATTAGGACTCAATTCACAATCATTTAGTTATTTATTAAGTATTTAATTTAACTTAATTGAATTAAGGACATAAGTACTTAATTAATATTATCATTTATATAAATAAAGCCAAAAAAGGAAAAAACATAATTTCAAGGAACAAATATATTATTTACATTATTTATGATTATATATAAAATGTTGGAAAATAAATAAATTAAAATAAGCCTTAAAACTCATTATTTACATTTAAGTCCTTAATTTCCATTGCAATCGAGTCCTTTTATATCATTCAGGTCCTTCACTATTTTTGATTAGGTCCCTATGCACATTGTCTTCATCCTCTTCTTCACTTTGGACAGTCGAGAACGGCCAGTGTTCACACCTTTGGATCATCTCCAATCTCACGTCTAAACACTTCCACCGTTGCTGCCATTACTCATCTCACCTCCATCTTTTCAGCCAATGGTTCTGATCCTCCTATACCTAACAAACTTCGGCATGGTAAACTCATCGTTGCTAGAGAAGATCACCTAGGTTCTGACGTACCTAGACGTGATTGCATCCAGACACCTAGACCTCCACCTCACTCTCGACCTATAAATTCCTTAGCCCACCTCCGATTTCCATTAGCAAGCCCCTTCCCACTTCTCCCATTGAGGTTGTTCATAGGCTATTCTTCTTCCACCTTCGACGACCTCTACCTTCTTCCTTCAATCTTCTCCGAGGAGAGCGACCTTCTTCCTTTCTCCATCGTCCTCCACCGCGTCTCCGGACCAGGCCACGACCTTAGCAACACTCTCTTCATCATGTATTCCTCCTTCGCCGAAGCTTTGACCTTCCCCTCTGATTTCCTCCTCTGTTACGAGCCATTGACAGAGTTCTTCTCATCTTCTTCGTCCAGGTAGTTGTACCTAGCCTTAGAATTTAGTGTAGAGTTGACCTAGTTAGTTAGTTAGATTAGTGTAATGCTCGAGCTTCTGCTGTCTTCTTCATCTCCAACAAGGTTGAATTCGACCTCACAAGACTTCAATTCATGATTTTAACCACCTGATCATCTTCCTTACTCTTCCATGATCACATTCCACTTTCTCACACATTTAATTACTCACCTAAACATTTAGATCCACTGCACCTTCACCTTACACCTCCGCTATCTATGGCGGAGGTCTTAGAACTTTTATCACATCGAATTAGAGCCTTACATCACTTATTCACATCACAAAGGCCCTGTTCTTGCCCTTAATTGGATCTACAATCCTTTATATAATAAATGCCTAAATTCACCTCAACTTCTGATCATGTTATCAATGGCGGCTCATAAGAGTGATTCCCCTCACATAATTGACCACCTACATTCACCTAATTAATCACCTAATCACCTTCGCCTAATCGAATTTAGCAATTCCCCTCATTCAACTGAGTGAGAGGGTAGAACCTGAGTTGATACGAACTCAAGATTCCGTTTGAGCATTTCTTGATAAATCTATATATCTAAGCATCAATTGCTACAATTGATGTGTTCATGAGGTTCATCATGACCTCAGGAGCATTATGGTGTCTTTGTTTTATTGTTTCATTGAGATTTTAGTTCTAGCTTGCTAAATCTATGTTCACCAGAGTTCTAGTGAGCTCCAACGAATCAAATCAAGAGCCTCAGCCTTCGAGTCGATGTATGAAGCTCAACATCCTTGTTTTTACTTGTTAGGATCAGATTCAGACAGTTAAAATGATGTTTTGATCCTGATTTATCTAGTTTGATGATTGTCTTCTCCAACTCCAACAGAGTTGGAGAGGTATTGTACTTGAGGGTTAGAGCTAAATGTTAGGTCGAGAAGCAAGAAGAGGTTCTTTAGAGTATATTAGGAGGGTTTGTTAGATTTAAGAAACTTTCACTTGCTTCATCGAACAAGCCCACCTTAAGCTCCAGCGAAGAGCTCAGAGTTAACTTTAGAGCCATCAAAAGTTGCTTTTGAGGAATGGAACTTATTCCTCATGTTGAAGTTAGGCCATTGAGGTCTTTAATTTGATATGAGAAGCCATGGAATTCAAAATCAAACTTTGAGCTTCATAGGTCAAACCCGAGCCCAATTAGAGGTTTAAATGCTTGGATCTCAGATTTATGGGATTGTTTGAGTTCCTATGATGATTTAGAATCTATAGGAACCAATTTGATGAAGTCTCATTGTGATTTCTTACATATTCATGTATCTGTGCAGTTTGGGTTCAAACTAGAACCCATAGTTGTTTAAAGCCTTTCTGTCAAGATTTTGAATCAAATCTTACCCAAATCGATCATGATACACTTTTTGAATCAACCCAGATCTCCTCTAAACACTTAAATCTCTCTTTGGAACTAATTCATGTTGAATCTCATGTTCTGTACAATGAGTTTCAAGCTTAGTAGCTTGAAGAGCTTCTGAAGCACTTCTAACTTCTCTCTAGTTCCATTCCCTGCAAAATGCATTGCTGAGCATTCCAAGACTCTCATTTGACAGTATAACTTGAGTTTCAAGTTATCTGACCTGAATGTCTACCATAAGGCACATTTCCAGTGCATGAACAGTGTAATGTTCATGAGATCAATTCTTGGATCAATTTTGATCCAAATCTCAAATTGATGATGCAATCGGTTTGAGGAGTCTTAGAGCGCTTGATTTAGCCTTGAATCACCTCAAACTGTGGTCAGAGTCATTCGAAATCGTCATTCGAAGATTCAACTGATGAACGTTGCACTAAAGGAGAAGCGATTGCCTTTACCCCACCTCGTGAGTTGGTGGACGTCTGCTGCGAAATAAGACCAAAAATGCAATGAGGCATTTCGGTCGTCAGCACGGGGCACATCCAATGAGCTTATGATCTGATTTCTGAGTGTGTGCTGTGCACGTTGATTGCACAACAAAAATACACCAACAATTATGCCATCTTGTATTATTTCCTAGCATTGCCGTTGCATATTAGGTAGCTATAGTTGCATTTGTAAAATTGACACATGCATGCATTTATTTGAGAACGGAGGAGAGTGAATAATTGGCTATGTAAATAAAATCTTCTTCAAGTGCTACCTCACAATTTCACCATCCTCATTTTTTTTATTTTGCTTTGAATTTCTTCTCCCTTGCGTGGCTCAGGGCATGGGTTGGCTTCTCTTTGCGCCATTCCTCTGCCTGCAGCATGGCAGAACTTGTTTTGCCAGAGCATGGCTATGGCAGGCCTCTCCTTCTTTAAAAAGCCCTGCCTTCTTCCTTGCAAAGGGGGGCTGGAATAGAGAAACACCCCCAGACCTTCGTCCAGGCCATCTTCCTCCCCTCTCCCTTCCATACGCAGCATCTCTTCCCACTGAAGAGATACACTGCGGGCAGGAGCAGGCTCATAGTGGTTCCACGGCCACCACTGTGAGTTCCACCACCGCCCAGCTCATCCAAGAGCAGGTGGGCGTGGTGGGTTCACTCCCTGTTTCCACCGCTCAACACCTTCCCGCCATTGTCGAAGATCCAAGCTCTGAAACTTAGCAGTAGCAGCAGCACGGCACCAGCAGTAGCAGCAGCCCCGCGCGCACGCAAGCAATCGGCCGCAAGCTCCTTCCATGCGCGCAGGTGCCTTCCAGCGTGCCAGCACACGCAGAACCGGCCGCAACCGGTTGTCCAAGCTGCGCGGCACTATAGGTATTGATCATGCATTTCTGTGTGACACTGTAGCTGTAGTGCAGTGATCGGAGAGTTTCTCACTTATCTGGTCATCGCACGCTCTCTCCGTGCCGCTACCGCCTCCAGCCAGTTGCGTGCGCCTGCACCCGCGTACGCACGCACCCACCCGCTTCCACTCCAGTGCTTGCACCCATCCGCACTGCACCTGCTCCAGCTCGCAATGCAGTGCGCTACGCTATACAGTGCACTGCGTTGCGCTCTCCCTCATGCGCGCTCGCTCCAGCACCTGCGTTCAGCCTTGTGCACCTACGCCTACGCGCACCCGTGCCATCAGACGACGCTTTTCACCCCCAGACGCCTTAAACGCCCGCTCTCTCTCACACTCCTCTCCAGCAGATGCTCCCTCACACACACACACCACACTTGCACACACTCACGTGTACACACACACACACTCACTTGTACACACCTATATATACTTATATATATATATACATATATATTTATATATATATATATACATATTCATACCTATACAATTATATATAAGTATATATACGTACATACATAAATATATATATATATATATTTATATATATATTTATACATATATATATATATACACATATACATACATATATACATATATATATCTATATACATATATTACTATATATATATCTATATCTATATCTATATAGTTAAATATATATACATATATATCTAGTTATAAATAAATAAATAAATATATATATATTTACATATCTATATCTATCTATCTATATATATATATATATATATATATATATATATATATATATATATATATATATATAGATAACTACATATACATCTATATAATTACAACCCTATATATATATATATAAATATATATTTACATACACACACACACACACACATATATATATATTTACATACATATCACCTATTTTCATCCATACGCACTAGTCACTCCACTATGCGTTATATTGCGGGAATATCTGCACCAATTGCTGATATTCCCCGATACCCACGTAGAGAAAGCGACTCCGCACACACTACCACACATCCATCCTACCCTCCATGCGGCACTTCATCCTGTTAGTTACATCTTCCTAGACGTCGACCAACTTGACACTGTGCTACATGCCATTTCCACCTCCACCCCCACTCCTATATATATAATATATATATATATATCTATATAGACTATATTTATTTCTTTACAAGCAACCTCCATTTCTCTTTTGTTTCCTACTATTGAAAAGATAAAAAAAATAGTAAAAGAAAAAAGATAATCCTTGTTTTGCAGGTACTCGGTCTTGCGAATAGCAAGACCAGTTTTTGGAACCCTAAATTGGCTCAAAGCCAAGAACCTGATTTTGAGGGTGTACTTCAAGGACAAAATTATCAGCAAAAAAATCTTAAATAGAGAAAAAACAAAAAAAAACATAATAATTGCATGGAAGAGATTCGTTGTAGGAAAGGTGTAGAAACTTATTCACCTCTAATTCCCACCTCCTTGAGTTCGACCTTGGGCCTAAAAGTGACCAAGATAAAATCAAGTAGGCCAGGTTAAAAATTCTGTAGAAAGATGGTTGGGCTCGATTTAGGTTAACCATTATACTCCAATGATAATTTCACCATATTAACACTACCTATCCGAGCCTATCACACCTTTTTCTGGCACCGTTGCCGGAGACGTACGCATTGAGGTAAGTTTCTACTCCATTCCTTTGATTTTCTCTTCTCACACCCTTCTCTTCACGGGTGTTTTTGTTTGTTGGTGTGCAGGTGAACCAGTTGCAAGGAGGAGGCAAGCAGAGGAAGTCGGAGATGCGGGCAGATCCAAGGCGGGAACGAGAGTGTGAAGTCACCGGCGCCGCACTGGAGCTTCGCCCATGTTGCTGAAAAGGTAGGTCTCTATCTTAGCACACCAACACTTTTGGGATTTCTTGGGGCATAATAAAAAAACTTCTTGGGATTTCTTGGGGCAAGTGGATTAAAAGTCACTTGTTTGATTGTCTGTCATCACTCCCACCGGCCTGGGATTTCCCGCCAAACTTCGCATAGCAAAGATCCAAGAATCTTGATTCTTGAATCTTTCACCATGTGAAGTGCTCTTTGAGGCAAGATTAAATAGATTGATTGCCATCCCTCCTTGCCTCATTTATCCGCAATTCAGGATCACATTTTTGGTGGGGAGACTTGGAATTGAGTTGATTCCAACCGCACCACAACCTTTCACGTGCCTAAGATTTGATCTCGAATACTTCAACCCCAACACTTTGATTTTTCTTTACATTATCTTGTGGTTGAGCCTTATGTGTGGAACATCATTCTGGTGATTGGGAGCACTTGAATTGAAGTGCTTTGGCTCCCTTTCACACTAACTTAAAATTGACTCGTGCATCCACACATAGAAATTTCCACCTAAGGAAGCCCATTGCATTTTTAGTATGTATTAACTCACATTGAAGAAGGGTTTGTTGGACATAGAAGAACTTATATTCCCTCAAAACCTGGAGATTGGTTGAATTGGTAATTCAGTGAAATCTTAAAATCCATACTACTTAAGGCTGAAATTCTAAAAGCCATTCACCAATTAAAACTTCAATTTGGGGAGATTTTCCCGTTGCATGCTTGGTTTACACACTCTCTAAAATCAACGCACTTGGGCATTACCCGTAAACAACGCCCTTCACATTCCAGAAACACTTGATCCTAAGCCTCTAATTAAAACTGGTAGCAACTTGACCCTTATTAAGGATTGGAGGTCTAACTACCTGTGTGTAGCACCTACGTGCTGGTGTGGGTTCCCGCATGCTATCGGGTGTCTAAGATTGGGGCAAACGGCCTTTCAATTTGGCCCGGTGGTTCCGCGGTGCTCGCATTTGGTTCCGTAGGTTGTGATAGTAGGTAACTTAGATCTTTAAGTCTAAGGGCACACTGTAGAGGTTAGGACTTTGATTGCCTTCATTTGTCATCAAGTGTACCTTTGCGGCATCATTTCTCTCATCTCCTTTTCCCTTCTTATCCCCCCAATTCTTCCTACGGTAGTGCATGTTTAGGAGGAGGTCACAAAACCCTGAATTGTTTGAATTGTCTAATAATTTTAGGAAAGAAGCTGGATCATCATCCTCCTCCACAAACATGGCTGCACGCCCACCCCCAAGTCCCGAGGGAGGAAACCGCCCTCAAAACCCACCAGGTGGTGGTGCCATGGATCCCATAACCTGCCTCCAAGCCCAAATGGAAATGTATAATGAGAAAATTGAAGCCATTAGGGAAACCTTGGAGGAAATGCAGAACCCTCCCGAACGGGAGGAGCCTAGGTCTCTTAGCTCTTATCAAAATCCTGCTGCTACAGAGACCGTAGGACAAATTTGGGTCCCCATGGGCGGGGACGATTTTGAACGAAACCCAATGTAATTGGCTTAATAAAATTTCACTTCCATGGTCTTGCAAGTGAGGATCCTTTTCTTCATTTGGAAGACTTAATCCGATTGGTTGAAACTGTTAAACCGAGAAACATCGGGTTACCTATTGTCCTCATGAAAATGTTCCCATTTTCGTTGCAGGATAAAGCATCACAATGGTTACGCACCCTTAGGAGAACCATCCATTCTTGGGAAGAGATGCGAACAGCATTTCTCAAGAAATTCTTCCCAATCGGGCGAACCAATGCACTTCGCCGTGCTATGACTTCCTTTATGCAAAAAAATGGCGAAAAGTTTCATGAGGCTTGGGAGAGGTATAATGACCTCCTCCGGAAGTGTCCTCACCACGGTTTGCCTAAGTGGCATATAGCCCAGATTTTCTATTATGTGCTAAATGGGACTTTTAAGTAGATTGCAGACGCTTCCTGCGGAGGGAATTTCATGAATAAAGATGAGAATGGAGCATTTGAATTATTTGAAAACATGAGCGAGAACTCAATGAACAATGCCTCCATTGTCGCCTTTAATCGCACCAGCCTGCCCCGTAATGTTCACGAAGTTGACACGGGACCCTCCCATTCATCCACTGATCTTAACCTTATCGCACAAAAATTGGATGAAGTCACTGTCGTGCACAAGAAGCTGGACAAGCTTCTGGCCAATCCTGCCTGTTCTATGGCAAACACCCCCACCTCACCACTTGGTCACGATCCCAATCCTTCCAACGCCAGGCTTATCCCCAAGAACCCCGTGAGATCTTCCTTACCGAGTGTCGCGTCGAGTGATTCGGTAAGTCATGTGGATCTGGCTTATGCAAGCCAGTATTTTGACACTGAGGACCAAGCCTCCATGTGCTCGGAAGCATATTTACATTCGGACTCGTCTTTTGGCTTAGAAGACGCTTAGCCCTAGGGAATAACCCTTTCTCTGCCACGTATAACCCATGGTGGCAAAATCATCCGAACTTCACATGGTCCAGCAACCTGCAGTGCCAAAACCCTGCGGGTGGGCCAATGCGACCATCCGCACCCGTCATCCCAAGGGCCCAGTCTAATCCTGTGGTGAATCCGCCATCCGGTCCTTGCATACCGCAAACTGAACACGCATCAAGTCCTCTTGATAAATTGATGCGAATGATGATGGAAATGTCAAAGCGCCATGAAGAGAACATGACCTCTCTTCTGCACCAATTGGCGCAGTAGAATGCTGAGATCAGTCAACTACGCATGGCGACTCGATCTCAGGGCACTCTTCCAGCCTAACCTGTTCCCAACCCGCGAAATTTCATACCCCGTGGTCCTCAACCACAGGTACGACCTTCTTAGGGGTAGGTTCATCAGATTCTGCAGGCTCCAAGCATTCCACCAGGATTTCAAGCTAATTCCGCTGCAGCACCTCACCCTTATGTCCCTATTGTGAACCCTCCTCTGCCTTATGATCCCATTGGACCTGCAACGTCCAATGCGATTACTACGAGGAGCGGTAAGCAAACCGTCGATCCACCTCGACCCAATCCTGGCCCATCTTCATCATCGCCCTCTCATTCGGGATGCGCACCACATTTGTGAGAGGATGATACACCCAAATTAGTGCCAGAATCAATCCCATTCCCTAAGGCTCTACTAAGGGAGCCAAAAGGCAAGAAAAAGGATACGCATGCCTTTGATAACCTGCGTAATTTATTCAGGGATGTTGAAATCAAGGTACCCCTATTAGAGGCTATCGACCACATACCTATTGTCACCCGATTTTTCAAAGACTACACTACATCCAGGCAACAGTCAAAGAAAACAAAGAATCCTGTGGTTCTCTCGCCTCATGCGAGTTGTGCTATACTATCAAATTTACCACCGAAGCAGAAAGATTCGGGCACACCGCTTATTTCCTGTAGCATCCAAGGCTGCAATTTTAACTGTGCCCTGCTTGATCTAGGATCTTCCATCAATCTTATACCAACCATCATGCTTGAGAATTTTGCCTTAGGAAATCTGAAACCCACCCCTATCCCGTTACAGTTGGCAGATCGTTCTGTCAAAATACCAAAGGGTGTGGTGGAAGACGTGGTGGTTAGGGTCAAAAGTCTTTGTTTTCCTATTGACTTTCTTGTTTTAGATATGGAAGTTCCTAGCTCACTTTCTGATTGTCCGATCATCCTTGGTCGACCTTTCTTGGCCACAGCTCGCGCCCATATCGACTGTGAGTCGAGTTGTATTGAGATTGCCGTTGGATCTGAGAAGCTCAAACTTAACATCTTCAAGGCAGCCAAGAATTTTGATTGTGATTGCATCGAGGATGACATGTCTAACGAGGACATGGCCGTCAGCATGTGTATCGGACTAATTGGGACCTATTCTGATTATTGCGGATTGCCTTTAAACACTGACGATTGCCTGAACAACACATATTGTGACGTTCCCCCATCCCTCCCTTTTCCTGTACCTTTTCTTGACCAGACTTTTGACGAGGTTTTCTCCGCTTCCCATACCTCGTGATCTGAGTCATATTCGGGCTACTCACCATCGGTCCACACCCTTGAAGACAGGATTGCCCTTTCTTTCCTGCCAAATCAGGTGGATTTGCAATTCCACATTGGGACCTTGAGCCCACATACTACTCACTTGGGCTATCCCTTTTTGGATCCATCTATCCAAGATGCCCCTCTTCTTGGCCAAACTGAGGGCCAACTTCTTCCTCTTGACTTGTTTTCTTCTGATCCGCTTGGGACACTCTCATCCCAAGGAATGCCAGATCTCTCACCATCCACTCCCGAGCTGAAAGAGCTGCCTAATACGCTTAAGTATGTTTTCTTAGGACCAAATGAAATGCTCCCCGTAATCATTAGCTCAAAATTGACCAGGGAGCAAGAGTGCAAACTAACAAAGGTCCTTATGGAACACAAGGCAGCCATTGGTTGGTCTTTATCAGACTTAACTGGCATTAGCCCCTCCTACTGCACTCACCGTATATATACGGAGGAGGAGGCTCGACCTTCCCGTGAGATGCAACGACGTCTCAACCCTAACATGCGGGAGGTCGTTAAAAAGGAAATTATTAAGTGGTTGGATGCGGGTATAATCTACCCGATTAGCGATAGCCATTGGGTGAGCCCGATTCACGTCGTGCCCAAAAAGGCAGGGCTCACCATCCGTGTCAATGACAGGGGCGAATCCATCCCTACACGCACTCCTACATCTTGGAGAGTGTGTGTAGATTATACAAAATTGAATGCTACAACTAAGAAAGATCACTTTCCGCTACCTTTCATTGACCAAATCCTAGAGCGGTTAGCGGGAAATAAAATTTTTTGTTTCCTGGATGGATTCTCTGGATATAACTAGGAGGCAATTGATCCCCAGGACCAAGAGAAAACCACTTTTACCTGCCCCTTCGACACCTTTACATTTAGAAGGATGCCGTTCGGACTTTGTAACGTGCCAGCAACTTTCCAGAGATGTATGCTGGCGATATTCCACGACATGGTGGGTGACTTTCTCGAGGTTTTCATGGATGACTTTTTGATCTTTAGACCCTCTTTTGATGACTGTCTTGCCAAGCTGACCCGTATCCTTAGGAGATGTATTGATGTGAACCTCGTGCTTTCCTGGGAAAAAAGTCATTTTATGGTACATGAGGGAAATGTTCTTGGGCATATCATCTCCGATAGGGGTATCGAGGTTGACAGAGCTAAGCTTGATGTAATTGCTGATTTACTTGTGCCTGGCTCTGTCAAACAAATCTGCTCCTTCTTGGGACATGTCGGTTTCTATAGGAGATTCATCAAAGACTTCTCCAAGATTTCTCGACCTTTAACTCATCTCCTATTGACCGACGTACCCTTTGATATGGGCTCCGACTGCATACGAGCATTCACGTAGCTGCGTGATGCTGTCACCAAGGCCCCTGTTCTCCAGCCACCTGATTGGTCCCTCGACTTTGAACTCATGTGTGACGCTTCTAACCTTGCAGTCGGAGACATCCTGGGACAAAGACGCGATAGACACCCCTTCGTGGTGTACTACGCCAGTAAGACGTTGGACGAGGCCCAGTGTAATTATACAACCACTAAGAAAGAACTACTGGCAGTTGTCTTTGGGATGGAGAAATTCCGCTCTTACCTTCTGGGCTCACATGTTATTGTTTTCACTGACCATGCGGCCATTCGCCATCTCATGCACAAGAAGGATGCCAAGCCTAGACTGATTCGTTGGATCCTTCTGCTCCAAGAATTTGACATTGAGATCCGCGATAAGGCCAGAGCCTAGATTGTTGTGGCTGATCATCTCTCTAGACTAGACCCTGACCACATTGGACTTACCCTGCCGATCAATGAGATTTTTCCCGATGAGCACCTATTAGCAATTAATGTGGCAAGTGGACCTTGGTATGCCAACATTGCCAATTACCTTGCTTCTGGTTCCCTTCCACGTGGCTGACCTAAAAACCAACGTGAGCGTCTCATGGCAGAAGCAAAGTATTATTTCTGGGATAATCCACTTCTTTTTCGAATAGGTGCTGATCAGATCATCCGTCGCTGTATTCCTGACAACGAAATCCCCAGCGTGCTATCCTTCTGCCACGATCAAGCCTGCGAAGGCCATTTCTCTGGGAGGAAAACTGCAGCCAAGGTGTTGTAGTGCGGGTTCTTTTGGTCCTCCCTTCACAAGGATGCACACAATTATGCCAAACATTGCACTAAGTGCCAGTCATTAGGGTCAATGTCACGTTGTAAAATGATGCCCTTGCAACCCATCCTAGCTGCTGAAAATTTTGACATTTGGGGAATCAATTTCATGGGTCTCTTTCCTCCTTCCAATGGCTTTGAATACATCCTCGTGGCTGTTGATTATGTTTTGAAATGGATTGAAGCTATTCCCACGTGCCATGCTGACCATGTCATATCCACTCGATTTGTCAAAGATCACATTTTTGCGCGCATTGGGATCCCTCGAGCCATTATCTGAGATGGAGGAAGCCATTTTACCCATGCTTCTTTTCAGGCACTTCTGAGGAAATATGGAGTCCACCATCGTATCACATCTCCGTATCACCCTCAGACGAATGGCCAGGCTGAGGTGTCGAACCGGTAAATCAAGTAAATTCTCCAGAAAGCGGTTCGGCCTGACCGTAAGGATTGGTCTGACAAACTGATTGATGCACTTTGGGCATATCAGACTGGCTTCAAGGCTTCCCTAGGTATGTCTCCTTATAGAATCGTTTATGGGAAGCCTTGTCATTTGCCTGTGGAGCTAGAGCACCACGCTTATTGGGCGATTCGCCAATGTAACCTCGACCCAGATCTGTGTGGTCGAGAAAGGAAACTCCAACTCCAAGAGCTGGAGGAGCTCCATCATGAAGCCTATGATTCTGCCTTAACTTTCAAACAACGAACTAAGGCTTTTCACGACAGCCGTATTTGGCGGAAGGAATTTGAGCCATCTCAACAAGTTTGGCTTTACAATGCCTGGCTCAAATTCTTTCCAGGGAAATTAAAGTCCAAATGGGCTGGTCCTTTCCTGGTCACGAGGCCATTCCCCAATGGGGCTGTTGAAATTGAAGATCCCAGATCTGGGCGTAAATTTACGGTCAATGGGCAGCGTTTAAAACCTTATCTTACTCATGAACCTGCCCCCGTTGGAGAAACTGTTGCCCTGCTGGAGGGTAACTCATGTCGTACCTCATTCTGAGTCCAGCTGGGGACGTTAAATTCAGTGCTCATTGGGAGGCTCCCCAGTAGCACTCCGCCACTGTCACGTACACTTCACTTCGCACCTTTTCACTTCACCACCCACCATCCACCCACTCTACCACCCTGCTAAATACCCTGCACCTCAGCTCTCATTACCAAATCTTTGGTCCTTCCTCTACCCTACCCTGCATGCATATGAGGACATAGCATCGTTTGGCATGGGGGGGTGGATAGGCATCTATATGATCTGGGTATTATATGGTATCATGCAGATTCCATCCATCTATAAATATGTACATAGCATAAAAAAAAAATGGTGTTTAGTAATGATCTGAAGGCTGAAACAAAAATATAATAAGTGTTTATGGATATTCAACCACTGTTTTGAGGACTTTCCAGGCCACAGAAGCTTGATTCGCTCAGGCTCGGCTTAATTCACTTGAGCATTGACAAGATAGATCGGAATCTCTCCTAACTAAGGATGTATTCTTGTACCTGAGATGCCAGTATAGGATCCGTTGGTTTGCTTCTACTCGAGAGCCTAAGTAATCTTGGTTCACACTACACATATCAAGAAAGACCAGGTGAACATAAGATCCAACCCTAGTGTTCATTAGGGAAGGTGGAGTCCTTACCTGTTCACGCAGGTAGACTTTTTATCCCAGGCTTTAGTCTTGTGTTTAGGAGAAACTCTTTCCACCAAAAAGGAACTCTCCCACCAAAAGAAAAGTGTGCTCCTCCAAATAAAGTTCTAAGGGATATACTGACACGTGTTTCAAAAAAGAAAAAAACTGTGCAAATAAGTCAGTATATCTCGCAAATGTCTGTAAATTCTTCTCCCTCAAAATGTTTCAGGGAAAAGTTACAAATACCCTATTTCTACCATATATTCTTTGAGCCACAAAAGAAGAAAATGAAGGTTGAGTTTTCCGTCATTTTTTTTTTTTAGGGTCAATCCGAAGACAAGCTAAAACTGGGACCAACTTGTACTTAAAGATTCGTGAAACCCTGGGCTTGAGTCTTAATGTTCATCTGGTCAGTCTTGATCCTTCACTATGCACAAGCCATAATCTCTTGAGCTCTCAAGTACGACAAAAACCTCCTGAGTCCTGGAAATCATTTTTAAGGTTTAAATATCAAGAGTCCAAGTTAGTTGAGAGATGGTCTATGTCATATAAGACTTAAAGTACTGGTAGTCTTCTCTACAATTGGTTCTCACAATATCCAACAAATAAACACACCTATGTCACCTCAGAAAAGAATTCTTCAGCTTAAGATCATTTCTAAATACAATACAAAATGTTTTGCTAGGGACTAGCAAAAGATAGGCATGGGGGTATGATTGCATAGCAAAAATACACCAACAATTATTCCATCTTGTGTTATTTCCTAGCATTGCCATTGCATATTAGGTAGCTATAGTTGCATTTGTAAAATTGACACATGCATGCATTTATTTGAGAAAGGAGGAGAGTGAATAATTGGCCATGTAAATAACATCTTCTTCAAGTGCTGCCTCACAATTTCACCATCCTCATTTTTTTTATTTTGCTTTGAATTTCTTCTCCCTCGCGTGGCTCAGGGCATGGGCTCACTTCTCTTCGCGCCATTCCTCTGCCTACAGCATGGCGGAACTTGTTTTGCCAGAGCATGGCTTTGGCAGGCTTCTCCTTCTTTAAAAAGCCCTGCCTTCTTCCTTGTGAAGGGGGGCTGGAACAGAGAAACACCCGCAGACCTTTGTCCAGGCCATCTTCCTCCTCTCTCCCCTCCATACGCAGCACCTCCTCCCACTGAAGAGATACACTGCGAGCAGGAGCAGGCTTACAGTGGTTCCACGACCACCACTGTGAGTTCCACCACCACCCAGCTCATCCAAGAGTAGGTGGGCGTGGTGGGTTCACTCCCTGTTTCCATCGCTCAACACCTTCCTGCCATTACTAAAGATCCAAGCTCTGAAGTTCAGCAACAGCAGCAGCATGGCACCAGCAGTAGCAGTAGCCGGCCGCAAGCTCCTTCCACGTGCGCAGGCGCGTTCCAGCACGCCCGCACATGTAGAAACGGCTGCAACCGGTTGTCCAAGCCACGTGGCATTATAGCTATTGTTCACGCGCTTCTACGCGACACTGTAGTTACAGTGCGGTGACCGGAGAGTTTCTCACTTATCTAGTCACCGCGTGCTCTCTCTCCGCGCCTCTACCGCCTCCAGCCAGTTGTGCGCGCCTACGCCTGCGTACGCATGCACCTGCCTGCTTCCGCTCCAACGCCTGCACCCATCCGCACCGCACCCGTTCCAGCCCGCAGCGCAGCGTGCTGCGTTTTGCTCTCCCTCACATGCGCCCGCTCCAACGCCCGCGAGCAGCCTTGCGCGCCTGCGCCTACGTGCACCTGCGCCATCAGACGACGCTTTTCACCCGCAGACGCCTTAAACGCCCACTCTCTCTCACACTCCTCTCCAGCAGACGCTCCCTCACACACACACCACACTTGTACACACTCATGTGTACACACACACACACTCACTTGTACACACCTATATATACTTATATATATACATATATATATTCATATATATCTATATATTTATATATACATATTCATACCTATTCAACTATATATAAGTATATATACATACATACATAAATATATATATATATATATATATATTTATATATATATTTATACATATATATATATACATAACTACATATACATCTATATAATTACAACCCTATATATATATATATATATATTTACATTTATACACACACATATATATATATATATATTTACATACATATCACCTATTTTCATCCATACACACTAGTCACTCCACCACGCGTTATATCGCGGGAATATCTGCACCGGTTGCTGATATTCCTCGATACCCGCGTAGAGAAAGCCACTCCGCACACACTTCCACACATCCATCCTCCCCTCCATGCGACACTTTGTCCTGTTGGTTGTGTCTTCCTAGACGTCGACCAACTTGACATTGTGTTACATGCCATTTCCACCTCCACCCCCACCCCTATATATATAATATATATATATCTATATAGACTATATTTATTTCTTTACAAGCAACCGCTATTTCTCTTTTGTTTCCTGCTATTGAAAAGATAAAAAAAATAGTAAAAGAGAAAAGATAATCCTTGTCTTTCAGGTACTCGATCTTGCGAATAGCAAGACCAGTTTTTGGAACCCTAAATTGGCTCAAAGCCAAGAACAATTTGGCTCGAAGCTAAGGACCTGATTTTGAGGGTGTACCTTAAGGACAAAATTATCAGCAAAAAAATCTTAAATAGAAAAAAAATAAAAAAAAAATATAATAAACACACGGAAGAGATTCGTTGTAGGAAAGGCGTAGAAACTTATTCACCTCTAATTCCCACCTCCCTGAGTTCGACCTTGTGCCTAAAAGTGACCAAGATAAAATCAAGTAGGCCAGGTTAAAAGTTTTGTAAAAAGATGGTTAGACTCGATTTAGGTTAACCACTATACTCACTTCAACGATAATTTCACCATATTAACACTACCTATCCGAGCCTATCACACATGCATATGTGTGCATGCGTGAGCGCACATGGGTCTACATATGTGCTCGGGTGGGCGTGAGCGTGATTGTGGGTTGGATATGGCCCAATACTGTGCACTATAAAATGCTAAAATTCACACTAATTGAACTAGAATCGAGTTCTAGTAATGGTTTGGTCCCACCTTATGGGTGTTGTGTATCCCACGAATGAACCCGATTTTCCCACTAAACCAACTTTTTGGTTAAGTGTGAGAGGTTTAAGGGCTTAAATGGTTGGTTAAGTGTGAAGAAAAAAGTAAGGAGGAATGGGTGAATTGCAACTGAGTGTTGAGAGCTTAAGAAGAAGAGAAGAGATTGAGAATTAAGTCGTCTGATGACAAAGAAGAGAAGGCCGAGTTGAGAATAAAAGAGAGAGAGATTAAGTGATTTGAATCTTACTTGTAATAAAGGCATTTCTTCTTTATTTCAATTTTCTTTTTATGCCTTTACCTTTTTTAAATGCTTGATGTATCATGTACATTTACTCTTATCAATGGAATGATTGCCATGCTTTTAAGTTTAATTTTGTATGCAATTGTTCATGAGCTTAACATGTCTTGTAATAATTGATCTAATTAATAAAGATATTAGTTGATTATTAAATTAAAATAAAGTTGGTGAATTGATTATGTTTAAATGCCTCCTAGTGAATGACCTGGACTCAACCAGTTAAAAGAATTAAATCTAAAATATAGGTTAGTTGGTTCCTATATTACAATTAACGACAACAATTTAAACAAATAAAGTTAACCTAAGTCTATTCCTTACATGATTATTAAGCCTAATAACTTTAATTAATTGTGTTGAGAATTGAACGATCATTTTAATGGTGCTGTTGCAGGGGAGGTAACTTGCAATTATATTTGCCATTATCATCTTAATTATTTGCATGTACATAGTTTATTTCTAACTAGTTGTTTTTGCTTTGTTTTTGTCTTCTTTTAGGGATATCTTCATAGGTATTCTCAGGAGGAAGGTGGGTTTTTGTTTTCTATTTTTTCCTCGTATTCACTATACATACCCACTGCGAGATACTCTTTCCTTAATCTCTAGTTAGGTTTGCTTGTTGCATTTAGGTTAGAAATATAGAAAAAAAACATATCTTTCTTACTAGCAGCAGCACATCATTAGGCATACTCTCAGGAATGCATATACCTACTAGTTTTCATTTTGACTCGGGATTTGATCTCGCATTAGCGGGAAAAACATGCAAAAACCTGTGTAGATCCCTGTCTTTGGACTAATAAGCAAGACCATATTCTTGTTTGAAAAGACATAAAAAGTAGTCACTTATTACTCCTTTCTATCATTTGAAAAAGATTAACTAAAAAGAGGACTATTAAAACTTGTGACATACTTTGATTGAAGAATTGCATGTGGGTTTTTATCGCTATCGTCTATTGCATGCTATCGTGAATATAGCGCGATCACTATAGTTACATGATTCTTTTGCTTCTACCTCTCCTCTTTGCACCTCTTAGGGCTTTGGTTGAAGATTAACAAGTTTGTCTCACTAGTAAAGCCCCAGGGAGCCTATAGTGAATGATCTCGATCCTAGACCTTAGGCTTTCGAGCTTGTAGGATACACATTGTCACAGACATGCGTAGGACTTGTATTTGTATTGACATATTACTTGCTTGCATCTCTGCATATTTTACCCATATTCTAGGTTTTCTTTTCCTTTGAAAAGAAGAAAACCTGCTTTTCGCGCTGTTTTTGGGTTTTGCTTGCCATTGTTTTATCGTAGTGGTGTGAGTGTGCCTTTACACATTTCTTCTGTTTATGAACGGGAGGCGATTGCTGAAATTGCCCCTCGTCTCTCCTTTGACAGGTTTACCTAGGCCAATTACATTTAAGCAACCAATTTTCCCATCTACTTTCTTTGCATTTTCTATGTTTTATTCCATGGATCAACCACAGAACTAGAATCCTGAGGTCCCTGCTTCTTCTTCTGGCTAGGGGGAGATGCCACCTTTTAATATTCATGAGGTAGTCCTGAGCCAGAATCTGCAAATGCTTGAGTAGAACCGCTAAATGAAATGATTGATGACTGCTCTTCAGAACCTTCATGCTCGTCAACCTGAGGTAGGTCCCGATCCTCCTCTTCCTTGTTCTCTACCTAGGCTTCTACTCCATGACTACTATATTCCATCCAATGCCCAAGTAGAGCCTAATGTTAGGATTCTTGTTGGGGAAAGTGACCCAGAGTTAAAGCCAAACATCATTAGTCTAATCCCACACTTTCACGGACACGCATCTGAGGATCCATTTCAATATATTGAGGATCTTATGAATTTATCCCATACTCTTGGACCTCGAAATAAAAATCAGGAAATCCTACTTATGAAAATGTTCTCCTTTAGGTTGAAAGATAAAGTCGCTTATTGGTATCGCACCATTGCATGACCTATCAACTCATGGACCAAACTTAAATCTGCATTCCTTAAGAAGTTCTTTCCTATAGGTTGCACCAATGCCCTTAGGTGAGCCATCACTACCTTTACTCAAAACCAAGGAGAACCAATTCATGAAGCATTGGAGTGCATTCATGAGATGCAAAGGAAATGCCCACATCATGACATCTCTCATTGGCAACTCATGCACATCTTTTATTATGGTTTGGAAGAGCAATCGTGACGAAGAATCTACCTCAGAATTGTTTGAAGGGATAATGGAAAACTCGATCAATAACACCTCAATGTCGCAATTCACGCGAGGAAACCCACACCAAAACCTGCATCAAAATTCACATCATAAGGGAATACACAAAATTGAGAACCCGTCCAGTTCAAGGGATTTAGAGATTATAACTGAGAAATTGGATAAAGTCAACATCATAGAGAAGCATCTCGACAAGGTTCGCAACACAATGAAGACTCTTACACCTCTACTCTCTACATAGCATCCCGCACATTTCCCTGTTTCACAAATTACCATGGGGAGGGAATCTATGAATAATCTGGATTCTAGAGATCCTTCTTCCTTGGGTTTCCTGCCTACTCATTCACCTACCCAAGGAGGGACCTTTGTCCCAACATTCCCACCTCTTTCCCCACTCCCGACATTTGTAGAAAACACACCATATCCTGATGATTTACACGCCATTTAGGGATACGACACAAGATCAAACCCATATTCTAACACCTACAACCCTATATGGCGAAAATAACCTAACTTCTCTTAGTTCGACCATTCCCAAAGACCACAATATTCGAATCAGACTCGTCAAAACCCACCTACATTGTCATTTTAGCAACAACACGCGAGGCCCATTCACGCGAGTACATTGAACTACTCAGGGCCGAATAGAGATACGCAGCTTGATCAGATTTTGTGAGCTGTAATTGAGAGCCAGCGTCAGAATGTTGAGGCTCTTACTGAGGTACAACGGCACTGTTCGGCAGAACTGGGCGATCTTAGGGGCCAAATCACATAGTTAGCTGAATCTCATCAGCTAGGGGCCCTTCCATCCCAACCAGTTCTAAACAATAGGAACATCCAAAATCCTAGGTATAACCCTGGAGTTCAACATCCGACTCAGGGACAAGCACATTTTGTGAATCAAATTCCCCTGAATCAAAATCAAAACCCACCCTCAACACCTCCTGATTACAAGTATCCGAATAAAAAACAATCATTTCCAAATCAATTGAATTAATCTTTGTTACCAAATCCATCTTTCCAAAATCAAGCTTCCACATCTTCTGCTTCTTTGCATGCAGATATTAACTCTGTTACAACCCACTGTAGGACTTCCACTAGGACCCCGTAAATCCACGTTTACAATCCCAAGACCCTAGTACATCTAGAGCAGCTCCTGTTTCTACACATATGAGAGGTGATTCACCTGATCCCACCATTCCTATTGACTCTTATGATCAGGGTAACTGATAAAAACAAATGAATTCGTGATAAAATGCTCATTTATGATAGTTCCTAGGCGTAGCATTGCATATCATGTTATAAATACTGCATAACGTCCATTGCATGGCATTTAGGATAGTTGTATGTTTTGTATATTAATTCCTTCATTTTATATAGCCAGGAGGCAATGCAATGTCTTAACGGACTTCGGATGAAAAATCCAACTATACGGATGGATCCAGATCGGTGATCGTAGTCCAACAACGTAGAAATCACCTCCATCCGAGCATCGTGGCATCCTCTGCAAGCAATGAAGGGTGGACGGTCTAGATGGTGCCACATGGCACCATCTGCTGTGCCCAAAGTCACTCGCGAAATCTCCAAGGGCCGCCCATCAAGTGATCTTAGTCATTTGATGAAAATCCAACGATTGAGAGCCGGCCCTCACCACCCGGCCGCAACTCCTCTTCGCGACACACTTGCAAACGTGGTACAATGGTGGATGCGTTGGATTGTAAGGGAGGGGTGCAGGTTCGAATCCTCGCAGCCCCCCCATTCTCAATCCAACCGGTGCGCAACGTAGCCAGCGCATGCACGCACATGCAGCAGCAGCGACAGCGCAGCTCTAGCATGCACTATTAGCATGCACGCTCGCACGCCAGCGCATGCCAGCAGGGCCTCTGTGCTCATGAGGCGGGCGCGTGCTGGGTTGGTGCCAACCTTTAGCGACAGCCTGGAAGACATACAACGACGCTTATAGCCATCGTTAATTGTGCGCATGCCAGCAAGGCCAACTGTGAGCGTGAGCAAGTGTGATCTGCCTACAGTGACACTTACAATGATGACTTGGAGGTCACTAATGGTCCTATGCCTATTCTAGCCTCTTTTCATCCACTATAAAAGGGCCAACACCCCCTCCCTTCCAAGCCATCTCTACCTACTCTACTCCCACCTACTCCCAAGCTCTAGCAAGCCTACCAACACTCTGTTAGAGCTTGCTCTCAAGTTCCCAAGGCGCCTATTAGTGTAATGGAACTCTGCCCCATTAAATACTCCTCTAGCTTCCCATCCCCATTCATAGGTCACCTTGGAGCCATCCTCCCACCTTCATTCTGGTAGGAGTTCATCTCTGCCTTCTCACCTCCATTCCAGAGCTGTGCTGAAGCTTTCCTCTACTCGATGTCCTCCCGTTTCTCACCTCCGTCTTCCTGCTTCCCAACTCCTTCATCCAATCTTTCACCAAGTACCGTCATCTCACCAAATAGCTGCTTTGGGAGATTTCTCCTCACCTCCCTCTCTCTTTATGTTTTCTATAGTATTGTAATTGACATTCATGCAATATATCAGATTCAATTCTATCTCTCTCTTGTGATTGATTGTCATTTTATTTCAAAAAAAAAAAAAAAAACAAAACCCTAAAACACCAAAAAGAAACAAATCGAAGTGTTGTTTTCATACAAAGTAAACGTCGCCACCCTATGTTCGACCCATGGAGTTTTGGTATAAATTATATTTGATCATGAGTTTTGCAACTACGACGACGGGTTACTCGTAACCCCTATTTCAAACATGCGAAACCCATGCGATCACTTTGGTGCCGTTGCTGGGGCTACAACAGAATTTACTTTGTTATTTTCTATGCTTCTTTGTATTTACATAGCACTAACCCCACTTGTCTTTGATCTACTGTCTTGCAGGTACCCTAGCACGGAGATCCAAGTGCGATAGGCTGGAGTAAAGTGTGGGTAGGGTGCTTTGTGAGTGTCCCCCACACATTCCCCCCCACTAGTTTCATTTCGACACACCCATAACCAAGACTCAAACTACTCAAGTGTTTGCATAAACCCTAGGATAGACTTTGCGTGTCATGTTTGCCACCTTCATCCATTTAACCCCCGCAATTTATAAAAAAGAACAAAAAGATACTTTCTGTGGGATGAATCAATATACATACTTCATACACCCACATTTGAGGCACATAACCTAACTTGATTTTCATCTACTCAACCGGAATTCCAACCTGTGGAACCGGTACACACAAATCAACACATAAAGGAGTAGAAATCAGTCTAGGTTAATCATCTCTATGTGCCTTAATTGGTGGTGCATTTGGGCCAATTGATTGAATTGTTTAGGCCACACCACCTAATTTAAAAGAGATTCATTTTGTAGCTATCCCATAGGATTCAATACTTAGGTCAAGCTAGGCACTCCATATTTTCTTAATTTACAAAGGAAAAATACTTGAACTAGTGCTTTTAAAACTTGGATTGCCTCACAAAACTTGATTGAATATACCTAGTATTTAAATCCTAAAAGCTACTAAGCAGGTTTCAAACCCTAAAATTCACCTCATCCTTAATAATCTTGCTTGAGAACATTTTGGTTGTGCACACACACATTCTAGAACAAATCATTAAGGGCACAACCCATTAAGGGCCCATCACATTCTAGAAGCACCAATATCCCAAGTTTAACTAAAATTGATTAAACGTTGGCCATAAGGACTGATTCTCTCTTTGGGGTCCAGATTGAGATTGTTCATGATTAACCTACTCATACTAGTCAATCTAATGTCTAGCTAGGGGAGTAGCGTCAAACAACTGCGGCTGGGGGGTACACTAGGAACCGGAGGCGCAAGCCAAAGGAAGAACCTTCTCCCCAGTCCCTCCATCTAATTGGTTGGATTGCTTGGACATAAGTAGAGTAAATCATCCATAGTCTTAGGATAGATTCTGAGGGTCTGTAGACATTTAGGCTACCTAACCTAAGGACAGGCTTGTATTTTTGTGCTACAAGGTCCCTTCTGTTCCCCGTCCTTCTGACTTTCTTCCAGTGTATGCTTGGAAGGAGGCCATTGAACCCTAGATTTGAAGTACCTTTAGATCATGCTCGAAGGCGGAGGTTGAGCTTTAGCCAAGTAGATCCCATGGCTGATCAACAACCACCTCCCTCACCCCCGAACCAACAGGAGCTGATTCAGAGGCAGTTATAAGAATTGCAATAGATGCAGCAATGGTTCTAATGAAGGAATGGTTAGGGCGCTCGGCCCTTGAAGGATTTTTATGATCCTTCAAATTATGAGGATCATCTCGGCGTTGTGATCCCTGCCAGAGATGTTGAGATCAAGCCCCAGGTTTTGAGTCTAATTAAACACTTTCACGGGCTTGGCTTAGAGGACCCATTCCAACATTTGGAGGACCAGATCACTCTGGTTTAGACCACTAAATCGTGGAATGTGGATGAAGAACAGATGCTCATGAGGCTTTTCCCTAATTCACTCAGGGATAAGGCAGCACATTGGTATCGTACCATTGGAAGATCGATTGCTACCTGGACAGCTTTGAAATTGGCCTTCTTGAAGAAATTCTTCCCAATTAGGCGAATCAATGCATTGCGATAGGCAATTACCACTTTTGCCCAGCGGTAGGGGGAACTGTTTCATGGGGCCTGGGAGCGATTCCAGAATCTGTTGCGGAAGTGTCCACACCACGAGGTGCCTAAATGGCAACTTGTGTAGATTTTTTTATCACGGGTTGAATGATCGACTCTGTAATCATGTGGATGCTTCTTGCAGAGGCAATTTCCTCAACAAAGATGCAGATAGCATGTATGATTTGTTTGAGGAAATGAGTGCAAATTCTTTAAACCATGTCTCCATGGAAGCCTTCAACTGATCCCAGCAAACTAGATCAAATGCCAATGAGGTCCAAGATTCTCATACATTTGATATGGAATTGAACTGCAATAGATTAGATAAGACGGATCTGGTTGTTAAATGAATGGAAGAGTGGATGTTCGGAAACTCTAATTTTTCTAGATCCACTCAATCCCAGGGTTTGGGATTCCATTCTTTGCAAGCTCCTATGGGACGGGAGTTTGTGAACCAGTTGGAGTCAGCTCGACCTTCGGGCCAACTCTTCTTGGAACCTTATGGGTTCCAAACTAGGGCCTTTGATCCCAGTTTTATTGATCCTTATTCATCCTCATCTTATGAGGATGTTCAGGCTGTGCAGGAGAATGTTAGGTCCAACCCTTACTCGAATTCCTATAATTCTGGTTGGAAAAATCATCCTAACTTCTCTTGGAAAGACCAGAGGCAACAGACCCGATATCGATGCAATAACTATGTACCGCAAAAACCTATGGATCAGGGTCATGTATATACTCAGTTGCCCTTGAATCAGGTTAATTAGTTCGTGTGGAATGCTTAACAACCTACCGGGAAGGTTAATTTAAACTTGAAGATGGTAGAAATGCAAGGGTCAATGCTCCAGCTTATGCAATAAATGAAAACTTCATTGGATACCTTGCAATCTGGACTTGGTGCAAACAATCGACAGCTAGGATCTCTACCATCACAACCTATACCAAACCTAAGGAATGTACAGAATCGAGGCGCTGGGCCTCAAGGGTTTGGTAATAATGGGGAGTCATATGCTCAAGCTCATGCTATCTATCAGGCTACCCCAGCCTCTCCCGGAGCGAACCATGTTCCTACCATAATCAACCAGGACCCTCCTATTTTGCCCAACCCTCCTCAAGACACTAATCAACAGCATTTTGCCACTACAAACACCATCACCTTGAGGAGTGGTAGTAGACACAAGGAACCTACCCAACCCCATGCCAACCCCATTAGGCCCCGTAGCAAGAATTCCAGACTCCCAAAAAGAATGTGATCAACAAAACATCAGAGTTTGATTCGGGAGTATGTTGTTGTATGGGAAAATAAAAAAGATCGGAGGAGAAATTGGAGGAAAGGATGTCCTTACTTCAGTCTTTCAAATTAACAATCATTTTACTCCTCGTGGCCATATGATCAATCCCCGCCTACGCCATGGGTTTACTGAATTCATATAAAGAAAGGCGAAGAGCGAAATCTGAAAATAATAGGAGAGTAGTTTTGCCCGATAACGGAAGCACACTGATCCTAAACAAGCTACTTCCTAAGAAGCAGGATCCAGAAGCCTCGCTAATTTCCTGCACAATAGGAAATATTACTTCTGACCGGGCCCTCATCGACTTGGGTGCTTCCATTAATGTGATCCCCACCTTACTACACATGGAATTAGGTCTAGGCCACCTAAAATTCACTGACATAACCTTGTAGTTAGCTGATAGATCCATTATAAAACCAAGGGGTATTTTGGAGGATGTTTTAGTCAAGGTTAATGATTTGCATTACCTTGTTGATTTCATGGTCCTGGACATGGAGCCCCAAAACAGCTCAACCACACCCCGATTATTTTGGGAAGACCTTTCCTGGCTACTGCCAAGGCAAGGATTGATTGTGAATCAGGAAATATAGAAAAGGCCTCAGGGGATAAGACAAATCAATTCAATATTTTTGAGGTCTCAAAGAAGAATAAAATTAAGTGTGGTTCGATGGAGGAGCTTGGTAGAATAGAGGAAGTAATGGCCATACATACCTTAGACAACCTTTTAATGGCCAACTCAACCCAACCTCGGGAAGAAGATCACACGGTTGCGAAAATAGTTGAGGACAAAGCAAAAATGCAACCAATTGTAGCAACACAGGATGAGGAAGATATATATGAAATCGAAAATTTGTTGGATGATTCACGTGATCAAGTTAAAACCCAACAACATCCTTATCCTGAATGCTTAGAGTTTGAGGTCCAACTTGTGGGTGGGAACCCTGAGGATCAGGATGGTTGGTTTAAGAACCCAGAGTGTGAGGGTGGAATTGAACATTAGGGAAGGACTCTTCAAACATTAGGTATTCTAGAAATCCCCAGCACATCATAAAACCCTCATCATCTTTTTTCACCCAACCATTGCACAAATTCTATACCCAACCACACTTCCTCTGTAATAAATCAATAAAACTCCTATTGGAGACCATTTGGGCTCTCCTTGCACCACCAGCTTGCCACTTTCATTGATCATCTCTTTGGCAAGTCCATTTTCACCCTCTGGGACCCAAATCTTGGGGCCCGGAAACTGTGTTATTACAGCCTCAATGTTAGTTATATTTGATTGAGGACCTCGCCTAGCTAAAGGCATTAAACTCAGCACATGTGAAGACTGTTCCAATGGAAACCAAGTGCTATTCTTCCACTTCTACTCTCCTGCATGCTTTCATTTTTAACAATGAGGACATTGCAATATATAAGCATGGGGGGGTGGATATATCTTATAATCTTTTTGTTTGTTGTAATAGTAATTTCCTATTATTTGATTAAATAAAAAAAAGAGAATTAGGAGATGAGAACTTAGGCATTAGGAGTTGCAAACTTTAGGAATTGATACTTTGAGACTTGAATACTTAGACTCTTCAGGTCTTTAGGCTTAATTAGCCCGGGTGTCCACTCGAATGTGGACTTAGTCTCGATTCATTGCCAATTAAAATTCATTTGAATTTGGTAAATAAATTCGGATGATAAGTATGCGACTTATCAACCCGCCCTCTGATTTGGGGGGACTTTAAGCTTAAGTATCTACATACTTTTTTTGCACTGACTCACTTTTTGGCAATTTCTTCGAAAATTCGGTAGCCAATGAATTATCTAAGGTGGTATGACTGGCAAGTTGTTGGTGATAATAGCTCATCGGTCGGTTGTCCAGAGCCCAGTCACAAGACCATTTTCATTGTACTGCCTTTAAGTAAATCTTAGATCAGGGAAGCCACTTACTTAAAAAAAAAGAGAGAGAAAAAAATAAATAATAAAAGAACCACACTTCACCACACGAGTTTGGTTGGCAAGTTGTCATGGGTAACAGCTCATTGGTAGGTTGTCTAGAACCTAGCTCACAAAAAAAAAAGCACAATAATTCCCAAACCACTTAGGGAAGAAGCGGGGAAGTAGAATAAACTGGGGAGATATACATTGGGTTCGCCCTTGTGTTGACCCTATAAATAAAAGAAGTAGGGAGAAAGCTACCGTTCGAAAAGATAAACCTCTAGGCATGGTCACTTAGGGTTGTAGGAACCCAAAGTCCATTTTAATGGTCGCCTAGTGAGCCTTTCACTATTTTCACAAGATGCTTAGCACTTAGAGTCCTTTTCGAGTCTTGGGCAGGCTGGGTAGCCGTAAAAAGTTATCCCGGAACTCTCAAACTCCAAAAGTACAAAAAAAATTAGAAAAGAAGAAAAATAAGAAAAAATTTTTGTATCTTCTCTTCTCAAATAAAGCGAGGGCTTAGACGACCTGCATTTTGGCAGACACCTAGGCACTGTCAAGTCTTCGTAACAAGGTCTTGGGTTGAAAGTTCCTAAAGCAACCAACAAATTATGCCTAAGAGATCGAATCCTAATTCTACTTTTATAAATAGCATTTAGGCTAATTTTTCTAGGGACTAGCAAAAAGTAAGCATGGGGGTATGATAAACACACATGAATTCATGATAAAATGCTTATTTATGATAGTTCCTAGGCTTAATATTGCTTATCATGTTATAAATACTGCATAACATCCATTGCATGGCATTTAGGATAGTTGTATGTTTTGTATATTAATTCCTTCATTTTATATGGCCAGGAGGCAATGCAACATCCTTACGGACTTTGAATGAAAAATCCGACCATACGGATGGATCCGGAGAGACAATCGCAGTCCAACAGCATAGAAATCACCTCCATCCGAGCACTGTGGCATCCTCTGCAAGCAATGAAGGGTGGACGGTCCAGATGGTGCCATGTGGCACCATTTGTAGTGCCCAAAGTCACCCACCACATCGCCAAGGGCCACCCATCAAGTGATCTCAGCCGTTGGATGAAAATCCAACGGCTGAGAGCCTGCCCTCACCATGTGGCCACAACTCCTATTCATGACACACTTGCATATGTGGCACAACGGTGGATGCGTTGGATTGCAAGGGAGGGACGAGGGATCGAATCCCTGTAGGCCCCCCATTCTCAATCTAGTCGACGCGCAACATAGCCAGTGCAAGCACATGCATGCAGCAGTAGCGGCAACGCAGTGTCAGCACACACCAACAGTGCGTGCGCACACGCCAACGCATGCCAGCAAGGCCTCTGCACGCATGAGGCAGGCGCGTGCTTGGTTGGCGCTAGCCTTCAACGACAGCCTGACAGACATACAGCAATGCTTACAGCCATCGCTAACTGTTCGCACGCCAGCTGTGAGCATGAGTGGGTGTGAGCTGCCTACAGCGACACTTACAGCGACGACTTGGAGATCACTAATGTTCCCATGCATAGTTTAGCCTCTTTTCATCCACTATAAAAGGACTAACATCCCCTCCCTTCCAAGCCATCTCTACCTACTTTACTCCTACCTACTCCCAAGCTCTAACAAGCCTACCAACGCTCTGTTAGAGCTTGCTCTTAAGTTCCTAAGGCTCTTATTAGTGTAATGGAACTTTGCCCCACCAAATACTTCTCTAGCTTTCCATCTCCATTCATAGGCCACCTTGGAGCCATCCTCCCACCTCCATTCCGGTAGCAAATCATCTCTGCCTTCTCACCTCCATTCCGAAGCTACGCTGAAGCTTTCCTCTACCTAACATCCTCCCGCTTCTCACCTCCGTCATCTTGTTTCCCAACTCCATCCGAGCTTCAACCAGGCGCTGTCGTCTCACTAGGAGATTTCTTCTCACCTCCCTCTCTCTTTATGCTTTCTATAGTATTGTAATTGACATTCATGCAATATATCAGATTCAATTCTATCTCTCTCTTGTGATTGATTGTCATTTTATTTCAAAAATAAAAAAAATAACAAAACCCTAAAACATTAAGAAGAAACAAATCGAAGCGTGGTTTTCATACAAAGTAAACGTTGCCTTCCTGTGTTCGACCTGGGACTCCCTTAGAGTTTCGGTATAAATTATATTTGATCACGAGTTTTGCAACTACGACGATGGGTTACTCGTAACCCCGATTTCAAACACACAAAACTCGTGCGATTAGTAACCCCTTGGTAGAATAGGATATCCAAGTCCCATTCCCAGAAGCATTGAAGAAATCTAGGAAAAAAAAACTTATTACAATAAGTGAGGATTTAATTGAGGTTTTTGAGCAGGTTCACTTTAATATCCCACTCCTAGATGTTATCAAGCACATTCTGACTTACACAAGATTTCTTAAGGACTTATGTACTCCTAAGCGTAAGCTAAAGAAAGGAAGCAATGTGGTACTCTCTGAGAATGTGAGCTCAATTATTTCGAGTATGCTTCCTTTGTAAAAGAAAGATCCAGGATCTCCACTTATTCCTGTATAATTGGGGATTAGTGCTTTGATAGAGCCCTCCTTGATTTAGGAGCCTCTATTAACCTTATTCCATCCTCCTTGGTAGAATATTTTGAAATAGAAAACCTTAAGTCTAGCAATGTGACTTTACAATTAGCGGATAAATCTATTAAGTCACCAAAGGGAATTTTGGAGGATATTATAGTTCGAGTTTGAGACTTCTACTTTTCAGTGGATTTCATTATACTTGATATGGAAGTACCCAAATGCATTATATATACCCCAATTATCCTAGGGAGACCCTTTTTGGCCATTGCAAAGGCCAATATAGATTGTGAAATGGGAAAGATAGAATTAATGTTTGGGGAGAAGACACTTAAACTTGATATATTTAGAGCTTCACAAGGATTGGATTGAAAGTGGTTCAAGGGAATCAAATCTATTTTTGTTCTCGAGGATTAGCCTAGTTCCTTAGAACTAGAAGACCTTTCTTTTGATATTATCGACCCTTAGGACGAAACCTCGCTATCAAAATCTCTACTCGATCCAGAAGTTGAATCACTTGACTCATCTTTATCCCTCTTTGCAGTAGAAAATCCTACCCCAGACTCTGCTGTTGATCCTACTCCAAAGGTTGAACTTAAGCCATTGCCTGATACACTTAAGTATGTTTATCTCAAATCCGATTAAACCTTTCCTGTGATCATTAATTCACATCTTTCTGAATCTCAAGAATCAAAATTGATCTCGATTTTGCGAGATCATAAGAAGGCAATTGAGTGGACTCTACACAATCTCACTAGGATTAGCCCCAATTATTGTACTCATTGAATCTATATTGAAGATGGGACACGACCTTCCCGCAAAGCACAACGGCGACTAATTTCGAATGTTAAGGAGGTCATAAAGAAAGAGATAATTAAGTGGCTAGATGCTGACATTGTATATCGTATATCTCATAGCTCTTGGGTGAATCCAATTCAAGTGGTGCCTAAAAAGGCAAGACTCACCATAATCAAGATCGAATCTGGAGAAATCATTCCCACATGTATTGCGAATTTTTGGCGGTTTGTATCGACTATTGTAAACTCAACATGGTTACAAAGAAGGACCACTTTCCTTTGACATTCATTGGTCAAATCCTTGAAAAACTCGCTAGTAATAAGTCTTCTGCTATCTCGATGGTTACTCTGAATACAATCAGGTTGCGATCCACCCCGAAGATCAAGAGAAAACAACATTCACCTACCCCTTTGGAACCTTTACTTTCTGAAGGATGCCATTTGGGCTTTGCAATGCACTCGCAACATTTCAGAGGTGCATGCTAGCCATCTTTTCTGAAATGGTAGGTGAAGATATGGAAGTATTCATGGATGATTTTTTGATCTTCGGGGAGACATTTGATATCTACCTTGATAATTTGTCGAAGATCTTGAAACACTACATTGAAGTGAATCTTGTCCTCAGCTAGGAGAATAGCCATTTTATGGTTCCAAAGGGCATTGTACTCGGTCATTTGGTATCTGAGTGAGGTATCCAAGTAGACCGAGTCAAGATTAATCAAATCTCAAATCTACCAATTCCCAACTTGGTCAAGGGCATCCGATCATTTCTCGGGAATGTTGAATTTTACAAAAGATTTATTCTCGACCTTTCGAAGATTGCCCAACCACTCATGAGCCTCCTCACGAAAGACACAATCTTTTAGATGAATGAGGAGTGTATAGCTGCATTTGACACTTTGAGAGACAGAGTGACACAGGCTCCTATTCTGCAACCTCTAGATTGGAATCTACCATTTGAAATCATGTACGATGCATCTAATTATGCAGTAGGAGCTATATTAGGACAGGTGGTCGAGAAGAATCTCGTAGTGATTTACTATGCTAGCAAGACACTTAATGACACACAAAAGAATTATAGATTTATTGAGAAAGAGTTGCTAGCAATAGTATTTGGATTAGAAAAGTTTAGATCTTACATCCTCTGGTCTCGAATCATTGTGTACTTCGATCACTTCGCAATCAAACACCTTCTATCGAACAAGGACATGAAACCTAAGTTGATTAGATGGATCTTGTTTTGCAAGAATTTGACCTAGAAATTCATGACAAGGTGGGATGACAGAATGTCATTCCTGACCACCTTTCCCGCCTTCCTTCTAAGAGTATCTAGACATCTTCTCCAATCACTAAACACTTTCCTAATGAGCATCTTTTAGCTATCTCTACTGATCTTCCTTGGTACATCGACATCATTAACTATTTGGTTACACATCAATTCCCATCCGATTGTGACTAGAATCGTAAATCATGATTCAAATCTGAAGCTAAATACTATTTCTGGGAAGATCCGTATCTATTTCGACTCTGCAATGATCAAATCATTAGTTGTGTATCTTCTTCTGAGATTGAGTCTATCCTCTCCTTTTTTCATGACCAGGCTTGTGGCAACCATTTTTTGGGATGCAAAACCACTACGAAAGTTTTGCAAAGTGAGTTTTATTGGCCCACTCTTTTTGCGGATTCACAGTCATATTGTAAGGCATGTAGTTGCTGCCAAACCCTTGGTAGCATGTCATGAAGAGACATCATGCCTCTGAACTCGATTTTTGTCTGTGAAATCTTTGACATTTGGGGCATAAATTTTATGGGTCCATTTCCATATTCTTTTTGCTTCAAGTACATTTTACTTGTTGTCGATTATGTTTCTCGTTGGTTCAAAGTCGTACCCATACACACAAATGATCATAGAGTTGTCATTTCTTTTGTTCAGAGTCATATCATCTCTCGCTTTGGGGTATCATGCACTATCATTTCTGACGATGGATCCCATTTTAATAGCTCCCAATTTAGGAATCTACTCAAGAAATATGGGGTCACACATCGTATTGCTACACGCTATCATCCCCAAACTAATGGGCAAATCAGGGTGTCTAACTGAGAGATCAACAAAATCTTTCAGATGATAATCCATCCTGTTAGGAAGGATTGGTCTTTCCGAATAAACAAGGATTTGTGGGCTTATAGGACCACTTACAAAACACCCATAGGCATGTCACCATACAGACTTATTTACGGGAAACCTTGCCATCTTCCTGTAGAAGTTGAACGCAAGGCTTATTGGGCAATTAAAGACTGCAATCTTGGCCTCGTGAAGGCTGGTGATCATCATAGGTTACAACTTAGTGAACTTAAGGAACTCTGAAATCATTCCTATGAGAATTCTAAGTTGTATAAGGAAAAGTTGAATGCCTTCCATGGTAACCACATTTTCTGCAAGTCTTTCGCATTTGGTCAGAAGGTATTGCTCTTTGATGCCGCTTAAAACTCTTCCTTGGCAAACTAAGATCCCAATGGACAGGTCCATTTGAAGTCACTAGACTCTTTGATAATGGAGGCATCAAAATCACTGAACCTAACAAGAATCAACCCTTTAAAGTCAATGGTCAACATCTCAAACCTTATCTTGAAACACACGTTTTGGGTCTTATTGGAGACTGTTATACGCTCCAATAATGTTCTTAAGGTTTATGCCTAGCTGAAGGAGTAAAACTTAGCACTTGTACATAGCAATTTCCTGCTTTACACACTTTTATCTATCTTTACACTTGAGTCTCTACTCTATCTGTCACTTCCTTATTTCCTACTCTTCACTTAGTCTGATTGACCACTCTGACTTAGGTCAGACTTGAAATCATCTTCATAGAGATCTTTGATCTCCTTTATACGACTCCTTCTATCATCCTATACTAAGTGAAGTGTACAGTGTTTTTCACCCTTTCCTTATAATGAAGACATTGTAAAATTTTGGCTTAGGGGGGTGTGAAGTGAATCTTTAACTTTAAGTGTAATGGTAGACAAAAGATGAGAAAAATGTAAAATTGTATAAAAATTTTAAAATTTGAAAAATACATAAAATTTGAAAATTTGATAAAGCATAAAAAAATATATAAAGTATATAAAAAAAGGGGGATTACATTCATTCAAAAGAAGATTTGAAGAAGAAATTATAAATACCTTATTTAAATATTTATAATTACTAAACTAAGAGCTTAAATTTCGTAAGGTTAGAAATAAAAATATATAAATACTTATTTATATTGTAAATACTGTATACTAATAAGAGCATTGAATTCCTACTGATGTAAACACATTTACACTACTTAAAATGTCTATTTATGCATGTTCTTAAGCATAGGATTGCATTTCATGATATAAATATTGCATAACATGCATCATCTTGCATTTAGAGTAGTTTGAATAAAATGGAGGTTAATTGTCTCCTTTTATGTGCTTGGACAGGGAAAACATTTTGTCGGGGCCTCGGATCAAAGATCCAACCGTATGGATGTGATCAGGGCGACGATTGGAGTTCAACGACTCCAAGATCGCCCTAATCAGATATCCGTAGCATCAGATAGTGATCGGGGAATCCTAGAAGATCAAGGGCCAGGATGGTGAAAATCCACACTTCAGATGACAAATCCGACCGCATGGATGAATTCGGATTGACGATCGCAGCCCAATGATGCAAAAATCAAGTCAATCCAACATCCATGGCACCATCTACAACTTCCAGAAGATGGACGGCCAAGATGGTGCCATGTGGTGCCATCTCGACAGCCCAAACGGCCGCACGCATTCCACAAAGGCCCCGCACCCGCTCGCTCTCCGCTGTTGGATCTTGATCCAACGACTGTGGTCGACCACGCCTAAAAGCGTCCGCTCGACCATCCGCACCCCATGGCGTAGCGGTCGAGCGCGCTTTCGCGAGCGGCGGGCGCGGGTTCGAGCTGCGGCGAGGGGCTGGAAGGCACAGGCAATTGAGGCGCGTGGAGCGTCAAATGGAGATAGGACGGTCACGCGCGCCCGATAACATTCACGCGCGATTGAACGTGCGGTGTGAACGTGCGATCGCACGCGCCAGGCTGGCGCACAACGAGCTGGCTGAGACGCATCTTAAGCGGTTCGATCTCGCGATCGGACGGCTGAGAATCGACGAACGTGCGCAAGCGTTGCGCGCGCAGGCAGCTGAGTGGGCACGCGTGGGCATGGAAGCTACGCCCACGTTGGGGGCTTTAGCGACGGTTTTATCCGTCACTAAAGACCCCTCATTTATTATTTTGAAGTTGTAATGTCCATTTTGCCCCCATTCCTTGCAACTATAAAAGGAGACCCCCTCCATATGAAATTCTCATCCCTTCCTTCTCCTCTCTACCCCATCAAAGCTCAAGAGAAGCTTGTCCCACACCCGGGATGCTTCTCGCGAGATAAACTCCAATTTTCATTCTCCTTCGGAAGTGGATCCCGCGACGACGACGGCGTGCTGCTTCGTTCCCGTTCTTTTGCTTCATCCTCCTTTGTCCTGCTTCGTTCTTCTTCGTCCAGGCGTCGTCCCATCCGGCTCGTCCTCCAAGCAACCGTCGAGGAGGATTTCTCTCTCCCTATTCTTTTTGCTGCTTTCTAGAATAGATTTACTGCTTTCTAGTGTAGTTCGGATCGTCCTCCAAGCAATCGTCGAGGAGGATAACTTCTCTCTCCCATTCTTATTTACAGCTTTTCTAGTGTAGAATTTTCCTGCTTTATACTGTAATTGATTTTTCGCTTTCTAGTGTAACTTTTATTTAGTTTGATTATATAAACAGTTGAAATATTGAATGCATGTTCTCTTTCTCTCTCTCTCTCTTTCTCTCTCTCTCTCTCTTTCTTTTATTCTAATAGCTCCATTGTAATTATATCGCCTTGCTTATCAAAAATCCTAAAAATATATAATTGCGAATATAGATCAACGTAGCCTCCCTATGTTCGACCCGGAATTCATTTCGGTATAAATTTTATTTGTTGAACACGAATTCTTCACTTTCGAACTACAACGATAGGTTTTCCAAAATCGAACACGTTAGCATAGCGTTCGTAACGTTCAACATTTTGGCGCCGTTGTCGCGGACCATTTTGTGTGCTTAACATTTTGGCACCGTTGCCGGGGAGGCGACGATCTTTGATATCTCTTCACGTTTTGTAACTTACAAATCATTTACTTCACTTTTCTCCTTTCTTATTGTAATTGCAGGTACTCTTTTGAGACGAGCAAAAGTGGTAGATTGGAGTAAAGTGCTGTGGAAGGTTTTGTAAGTTATCCCCCATTCTTTCCCCCTCCATAGATTTCATTAGCCACATTGAATCCGAATTTCAATTAACCTAGGTGTTTGCATAAATCCTAGGAATTGTTTGGTTGTTTGGATTCTCACTCACATTCATTCCACCTTCATTTATATAAAAAAAAAACAAAAAGATAATTCTGTGGGGCAATTTTCAACAAACACACAACGTACACCCACATTCAAAGGCACTTAACCAAATTGATTTGTTTCTACTCAACCAGGTTCTGATCTGTGGGATCGGTACACACAAAGCAACACATAATTGAGTAGAAATCAGATTAGGTAATCATTTGTGTGCCTAATTAAGTGGTGTATCAGGCCAATTGTTTGAGTTGATTGGGTCGCACCACTTGAAATAAAAAAGAAAAAACTCATCAAGTAGCTGCCAATTAGGTTCAACTCTTAGGGATTTACCAGGCACTCCACATTCTTTTTAAACTTTAAAGGAAAACATCATCACCTGTGCTTGCAAAACCTGGTGTGCCAATGAAACTTGTTTGAAAACACCTAAAGTTGAATCCTAAAAGCTACTAAGCAAGATTTGAACCTTAAAATTCACCACATCAAAAACAATCTTGCTTGAAAACCACTGGTTGTGCACGCACACACAAATCAATCAATCATTAAGGGCACAACCCATTTAAAGGGCCCATCACATTCCAAAGCACATTCAAACCTAGCCCTAAATAAAATAGAGTAGACGTTGGCCTTAAGGATTGGACTCGCTCTTCAGAACCCAGAACGAAATTATTTTCTATTAGTCTGTTTCTACTGTTTAATCTGATGTCTAGCTAGGGGAGCAGAGTCAAACGATCGCGGCTAGGGGGTACACTAGGAACCGGAGGCGCAAGCCGAAGGAAGAACCTTCTCCCCAGTCCCTCCTTCTAACTGGTTGGATTGAACAGACAGAAGTAGATGAAATCGTTCCTTTATCTCTAGACGGGTTTTGGGAGTCTGTAGGTCTGTAGGCTAACCCATTTAAGGATAGGTTTGATTGTTTGTATTGCAGGGCACCTTTCTTCCTATCGTGTCTCATGAATCCTTCCACATATTTCACGCATTCCCGCTCTTTCCCTCCTGTTGTGAATTATCCTCAACATGGCGATTATCCCAACTCGTATTGTAATCAACCATCAGTCAGTTGGGATAATTCGGATTGAGGATACAATTCCGAACCCCCGTGTTTAGGGTCTAACCTTGAACACTTTGATTCTGATTTCTATCCTTCTCAGATCTACATCGATTATAGATCGTCTTCCTTTCATGAACAGCCTAATACCATCTACAATCAAGAAGGATACACCGATCCTTACCCATCCTCTGATTACTTCCTTTAGGTCATCACCATCTTTTCAACAATCTGAAATGACCTATTATCAGGAAGGGTATAACGAATCTCAATTCATTAATTCCCCTGCATTGAGCCCAAACCCACCCAACCCTGAACCAACTCATTTGGTTCAGGTTAATCAGGTTCAAGATAAGGTTCTAGCTAACTTGAGGAATATCATTCAATCTTTAGAAGTCCATTCAATACCTTGCATTGAGAGATTGGAGCCCCTAATTGAAATGATTGATGATTTAAACAAGTCTTTGTTGGATTGGCTCCAGGACGTTAAGGATAAGAACTCGGGTGATTTTGTACTTGGGAAATTAGCGAAATTGAGGATGAGATTCGTGGTTGCTTTGATTCAATCTTGGAATAATTCCTAGGATGAACCCTCTTCAGGAAAGCAAATGACAGAACCCGCTCAGGCATCTGTTGGGGGGACACGTGTTATGAGGCTGACCAGATTAAATTAAAGCAATCAATTAAGGATGATCTGATTTCTTCACCTGAGATCCCTGAGCCGGGTTACGAGGAAACGTATGTCTCTGGGGAACACAAAGTGACAACTGGTTTTGGGACATACATTGATACGGATCCTGATGGTGAAGATTCAAGTTGCGAAGTCTCACACGAGTTTTCTGAACATGATTTCTGTGAGACGATTGGGCCTGAGGAATCTGATAGATCATTTGATAGCCCAATAACTAAGGAAACTGATCTTATTAGGGCACACATTACGGATCCAGAATCGCATTTTCTGGAGGAATCAATTCAATACCCTGATTATCAGTTACACCCTGTTGAGCTTATTGATGATTCTAATTTTGAGAGAATTAGACCCAAGTCAATTTTGATTCTGCCACATCATTTAGACTTGGAGATTTCAGATGGGGTGATGAATATACAAGAGGTCCTGGAATTTGATATACTGAATGAGGAGGATAGGAGTTGGGAAGTTCTGATTTGAAAAGCTAATTTTGGAGGAAATAAAAGATTGAGTCGAAGGGTTCCTTTTAAGCTGAAACCATCAAATCAGAACCCTTACGACATTTATTTCGAGGATGTCAAACTCAAGCACACATTCAATGATTATCCTTTTAAGCTTCAATTCTCTGTAACCTGACTTTTTGGTCTTGGGTTGCATCCTCATAAATCGCAGGCCCAACCCCGCTTGCATTCTGATTTTAATTTTTGGGTAATTTTTATGCAGAACCTAAGATATTCTCGATTATGGGGTGTGGGTCTGCACCACAATCTGGTCCACATCTGTGGACCTCTTTTGATAGGTCAGAGGATTCTTCTGTTTATTCTAATTCTGGCCTGCACTTGTGAATTCTTCATTTCTTTTCCTTATATAGTGTGCCTAGCTGAAGGCACTAAACTCAGCACATATACAGTTTTTCTTAGTTTTCATCTCGGAGCGGACCTGACATTCACGCAATTCAGGTGCTTTCTTCGCTTTTCCACTCTGTTTTATGTCTTTTTAATACAATGAGGACATTGCATTAGATAGGCATGGGGGGGGTGGATATTTATCTCTGAATTCATTGGTCAGCTCCGTAGATTTGTTTTCTTTTATTAAAAAAAAAAATCAAAATTAGGAAAGAGAATTTAGGTTTAAGAAAAATTTCAATCTTAGGAAATACTACATTAAGATCTGAACACAAAGACCCTTCAGGTCTTTGGACTTAATTAGCCTGTGTATCCACTAAAATATGGATTTGTCTTTGAGTCCTCTCCATCTTAATTCTATTATAATTGGAATAAATAAGTTTGGGTGATAAGTACACGACTTATCAACTTGCCCTCTGATTTGAGGGAATTTTGAGTCTTAAGCATCTGCACACTTTCTTTGCACTGACTCGTTGTTCGATGATTTTAACGGAAATTGGGTAGCTAATGAACCTTCTAGGGTGATATGGCTGGCAAGTTATCGTGGGTAACAACCCATAGGTAGGTTGTCCAGAGCCCAGTCACTAGACCTTTCTCTTTTTGCTGCCTTTAGGTAAATCTTAGACCAGGGAAGCCGCCTAGTGAAAAAAAAAAATCAAAAAAAGAAAAGGATAAAAGAACAAAAAGAAATAAGCCACACTTCGCCGCACGAGTATGGCTGGCAAGTTGTCGGTGGTAACAACTCATCGACCGGTTATCCAGAACCTAGCTCAGAAAATGCACTAAAAATTCCCAAAACACTTAGGAAGAAGCGGAGAAGTAGAATAAACCGGGGAGATATACACTGGATTCACCCTTGTGTTGACCCCATAAAAAAATAAAAGTAGGGAGAAAGCTACCAGTTGTAAAGATACACCTTTAGGCAGAATTCTTTTTGAGGTCACCTAGAGGTGTAGAAATCCAAAATTCATTTTAATTGCCGGTCAACGAGTCTATCACAATCACAATAAGATGCTTAAAACTTAGGGTTCTCATCAAATTTTAGGTGAGTTGAATGGCTGTAGAAAGCCACTCTTAAACCTTAAAATTTGAAAATCCAAAAAAATTAGAAAAGAGTAAAAAGAAAAAGAAAATTTTCTTTGAATAAGGTAAGGCTTGAGGCGGTCTGCATTTTGGCTGATACCCGGGCACTATTGTGTCTTTGAAAGTTCAGTTCCTAAGTAGACAATTTCTTAATGATTGAAAATAACTTAGGTCCAAATAATCCAACCTAATTCTTTTACAAATAGCATATAGTTTTTGCTAGGGACTAGCAAAAGATAGGCATGGGGGTATGATGTAAACACATTTACACTACTTAAAATGTCTATTTATGCATGTTCTTAAGCATATGATTGCATTTCATGATATAAATATTGCATAACATGCATCATCTTGCATTTAGAGTAGTTTGAATAAAATGGAGGTTAATTGTCTCCTTCTATGTGCTTGGACAGGGCAAACATTTTATCGGGGCCTCGGATCAAAGATCCAACCGTATGGATGTGATCAAGGCGACGATTGGAGTTCAACGACTCCAAGATCGCCCTAATCAGACATCCGTAGCATCAGATAGTGACCAGGGAACCCTAGAATATCAAGGGCCAGGATGATGAAAATCCACACTTCAGATGACAAATCTGACTGCATGGATGAATTTGGATCGACGATCGCAGCCCAACGACACAAAAATCAAGTCAATCCGACATCCGTGGCACCATCTACAACTTCCAGAAGATGGACGGCCAAGATGGTGCCACGTGGTGCCATCTCAACCGCCCAAACTGCCGCACGCATTCCACAAAGGCCCCGCACCCACTCGCTCTCCACTGTTGGATCTTGATCCAACAGCTGTGGTCGACCACGCCTAAAAGCGTCTGCTCGACCATCCGCGCCCCATAGCACAGCGGTCGAGCATGCTTTCGTGAGCGGCGGGCGCGGGTTCGAGCCGGGGCGAGGGGCTGGAAGGCGCGGGCAATTGAGGCACGTGGAGCGTCAGATGGAGATCGGATGGTCGGGCGCGCCCGATAGCGTTCACGCGCGATTGAACGCGTGGCGTGAACGCGCAATCGCACGCGCCAGGCGGGCGCACAATGAGCGGGCGGAGACGCATCTTAAGCCGTCCAATTTCGTGATCGGACGGCTAAGAATCGACGAATGTGCGCAAGCGTTGTTCCCATGGGTAGCTAAGGAGGCGCGCGTGGGTGCGGAAGCTACGCCCACGTTGGGGGCTTTAGCAACGGTTTTATCCGTCACTAAAGACCCCTCATTTATTATTTTGAAGTTGTAATGTCCATTTTGCCCCCACTCCTTGCAACTATAAAAGGAGACCCCCTCCATACTAAATTCTCATCCCTTCCTTCTCCTCTCTACCCCTCCAAAGCTCAAGAGAAGCTTGTCCCACACCCGGGATGCTTCTCGCGAGATAAAGTCCAATTTTCGTTTCCGTTCTTCTACTTCGTCCTCCTTCGTCCTGCTTCGTTCTCCTTCGTCCAGGCATCGTCCCGTCCGGCTCGTCCTCCAAGCAACCGTCGAGGAGGATTCTCTCCCTATTCTTTTTACTGCTTTCTAGAATAGATTTACTGCTTTCTAGTGTAGTTCGGCTCGTCCTCCAAGCAATCGTCGAGGAGGATAACTTCTCTCTCCCATTCTTATTTACAGCTTTTCTAGTGTAGAATTTTCCTACTTTATAGTGTAATTGATTTTCCGCTTTCTAGTGTAACTTTTATTTAGTTTGATTATATAAACAATTGAAATATTGAATGCATGTTCTCTTTCTCTCTCTCTCTCTCTTTCTCTCTCTCTCTCTTTCTTTTAGTCTGATAGCTCCATTATAATTATATCACCTTGCTTATCAAAAATCCTAAAAAAATATAATTGCGAATATAGATCAATGTAGCCTCCCTGTGTTCGACCCGGAATTCATTTCGGTATAAATTTTATTTGTTGAATACTAATTCTTCGCTTTCGAACTACAACGACAGGTTTTCCAAAATCGAATACGTTAGCGTAGCGTTCATAACGTTCAACACCTACTTTGGACCTTCTCTTGAATATCTTTTCAAAACACGCATTTGTTTGTGAATTTTGAATGGGATTTTTCTCAAGTTGAGAGTCTAAAACCCTATATGATCCATTTTTCCTGCTCTTCATTTTGAGACAAAGTAACTTAGATGTCATTAAACTTTATACAAGACTTAAACTTTGATACTAAATTGTAACTTTCTTGGTCAATAAGACTAGGTTAGATCCTTTTGATTTTTGAATATCTATTTTTACTACCAAGTTGAGTAAAGAGACTAGATACTTAGAGTTGATTAAGTGAGGAGCTAGTAGAATCCTTAACCATAAGGTCTAACAAGCTATAGTTAGGTTAAGCAATCAAGGATGTTTGAGTAGACTTGGCGAGTTACATCTTGACAGATCCTACGGGTTGATACTAATGGTTTAAGGGACTTGAGAGTGAAAGGTTTGTTGTCCACGCTCTGGTTTGAGGGCTAAGTACCTAAGTGTCCAAACTTCACACACATTAGAATTGTCTTGCTGGAATTTGAGCCTGGAAAAACACAGAGGTTAAGAGATCGATTCTAAATCCTTTTTAGTCCAAGAATTTCCATGGGGCGACTCTTGAAAGGGTGAAGGATGTGCCACTCATCTAGAAAAAATTATTATAAACATCCTACAGTTAAGCTTCTCGCTACAAATGGATGCTTATGCATCTTTTATTCACCAAATAAGACATCTCGCTACATATGGATACTACCCCTTCCTCTATAAATAAAAACACCTCGCTACATTTGGGTGTTTTAACCTATAGAAAATGGATTGGAAAAATATGGAAATTAAATATAGGAACAAAAGACCTAGTGGTCCACTGAGGAAATATATGCCTAGAGTGTTGACCTTGAGATAAACATAGGTGAGGAGAAAGCAACCAAATCCAAGTAAGGCCAGGACAAAGGCTTGAATTGGAATAACCTGGATTGGAAATTGATGTCTTAAAATCTAGATTTTTGCAACTTCGGATACCTATAGGACTAGTCAACTTCACAAGCACAGATCTTTAAACTCTTAGCTATTAAACCTTATAGTGGGCAGTGAAGCCTGAGAAATCAGGTTTTGGAGACTAGTAGTTGAGGCCTAAAGGAGAGATTGACAAGACCCTAGGTCTAAAAGTCCATCCTTGTTGCTGTGGACTAGTTGGTTTAGGGATTTTATTCTTCTCTGAACTTGGTTAATAAAGAGTGTTTAGTTGATTTACAAAAGCTTAGGTTGGTAAAAGTCAGATTTCATAAGTTTAAGGACTGACCTATGTCTATTGAGCTTTTTAGTTAAAATTTAACTTCTAGTCTTTGAGTATTGTTACCTTATTCATCTTGATTTCTTTGATCTTTAGAGTTTAGAGTGGATACAGAGAATAAGCAGGTTTTTGATGTTTTGATTTGAAAGAAATTTCCGTCGAGATTCTATTTTTACAAATACATATTTCTGGAAGGTATTTAGGTTTTTGTGTTCATCATAAAAGGATTTCCACAAATGCTCATTTTATTTATGGATATTTATTTAAAAAATAAAAAATATAAAAATGCAAATACTAAAAACATTCTGACCTAAGCATTCCTCTACTATAGAGTTAATTATAATTATTTAATCACCTTGGTGCTTAAATCATCAAATTATTTGTTAATTTTGCTAGGGAATACCAAAACTGTTGGAGTGGAAAATCTATGCAAATGGATTTGAGTTTTGAAAACTCGTTGATGTAGTATAATTTGCGAAGAAATCTGTTAAAAGATAAATTTACCGAAACTTGAAAGAATTCCGGGTCTAACATAGGGAGCCGAATGTTTGATTAGAAATCGCATTTGTTTTATTTGTCACGAAGTAGATTAGCTGGTCGAATTGAATATAAACTAGTTATCTACTTAAAGAATAAATAATAGAAGAAAGAGAGAGAATATTACAAATAAATAGAAAATAGAGATAGAATAAGCATGGATTTCATTACCACAAGTTCATGTTCGTTACAATTACAACTACTCACAACACCTAGAAAGTAGGAAATCTACACTAGAAAGTGGGAAATCCACACTAGAAAGTGGTAAAAGAGAAGGTAGAGAGAAGTTATCCTCCTCGACGGTTGCTTGGAGGATGAGCTACAATGACAGAGCACCCGGACGAAGGTGGTGAGATGTGGGACGAAGGAGAATGATGAAGGACGACAGAGAATAGGGTAGGGCGACATCATAGTGGGATCCACTTCCCGAATGGCGGTGATAGGACCACCGCGGAATGCTCCACGAAGGGGATGAGAAGGTGGAAAAATTATAATTTTAACTCTAATGGAGCATCCTGGGTTTGGGACAAGCTCTTAGAGCTTTGGAGGGGCTGAGAGAAGAGAGGAAGGGATGAAGAAGAAGTGGAGGGCATGGGTCCTTTTATAGATGTAGAGGTTGGGGGAAAAAAGGTCATTTCAAGTTCAAAACAATAAATTAGGGGTCTTTAGTGACGGATTTATTCATTACTAAAGCCTGATCATGGCTGAAGTGCGCATGCCCCCTCGCCTCCTCACGCCCAATGCTTAACCACGTTCTTTGATTCTCAGCCGTTCGATCTCAAGATCGGACGGCTTAAAATGCTCCTCACCGGCTTCAGCTTCGTGCGTTAAGCGTATGTGATTACGCGTACAAAACCGCATCTGATTGCGCATCTGTTTGATTGGAAGATCCTGGTCGTTCATAACTAATCTTACGATAGAGATAAAATGCAGGCGCACCTCTGATTGCGAGTCGAATGCGTGTCCCTTGCACGAGCAGCGCCTTAACCACTGAGATCTTGATCTTGAGCGCGAGTCAAACGCGTGTCCCTACGTGGCCTTTTGAGGCACGATGCTGAATTTAGGTACAAGCTCTCTCAGCTATTAGATCTTGATCCAACGGCTGAGATCATCCGCTCGGTTGAGGAGAGGGAGAGCAACGGTAGGTCCTTGGGCCATTTAGGAGGCTGGGATGGTGCCACGTGGTGCCATCTTGGCCATTTATCTTCTTTGTCTTGTAGATGGTGCCACAGATGTCAGATTGGACTGATTTTCATGCCATCAAGCTGCGATATTCGATCCGAACTCATCCGTGCAGTCAGATTTATCATCTGAAGTGCGGATTGACACCATCTTAGCCCTTGATCTCTAATTTTCCTCAGGTTATATCTAATGCTACGGAAGTTCGATCAGGGTGATCTTGGAGTCATTGAACTCCAATCTTCGTCCTGATCTGATCCGTACAGTTGGATCTTTAGTTCGAGGCCCTGATTAAAAGTCACTCTATCCCCGGCCACCAAAAAGAAGAAATTACTATACAATTTGTACAATTTGACCTAAATGCATGATGCTAATATGATACTAAGAACATGCATAAATAGACATTTTAGGCTATTCAGATGCATACGCATCACACCCCCATGGCTATCTTTTCCTAGTCCCTAGCAAAAACTATATGCTATTTATAAAAGAATTAGGTCGGATTTCTTGGGTAATAGTTATTTTTCAATACTTATGAATTTCAACTTTGACCTGAACTATAGAGACACGATAGTGCCCGGGTGTCTGTCAAAATGCAGACTACCTCAAGCCCTCGCCTTATTCAAAGAAGGATCTTTTTCTTCTTTTCTTCTCTTCAAATCTTTTTTTTTTTGGATTTTTGAGTTTAGGGTTTAGGAGTAGCTTTCTACAGCCATTCAACCCACCTAAGACTCGTAGAGAACCCTAAGTTCTAAGCATCTTTGTGTGAAATGTGATAGACTCACTAATCGGCGATTAAAATAGACTTCAGGTTTCTACGCCCCTAGGTGACCTTGAAAAGAAATTCTGCCTAAAGGTGTATCTATTCGACCGGTAGCTTTCTCCCTACTTTTATTTTATGGGGTCAACACAAGGGCAAACCCAGTGTATATCTTCTTGGCTCCTTCTACTTCTCTGCTTCTTCCTAAGTGTTTTGGAATTATACGTGCATTTCTTGAGTTGGGTTCTGGACAACCTACCAATGGGTTGTTACCCATGATAACTTGCCAACCATACTCGTGCAGTGAAGTGTGGCTTATTTCTTTTTTTTCTTTTCTTTTCTCCTTTTCTTTTTTTCTTTTTGGATATTTTTCTTTTCTCTTTTTTTTGTTTAAGTAAGTGGCTTCCCTGATCTAAGATTTACCTAAAGGCAGCAGGAAAAGAATGGTCATGTGACTAGGCTCTGGACAACCTACCTATGGGCAATTACCCATGATAACTTGCCAGCCATACTCCCTAGAAGGTTCATTAGTTACCCAATTTTCGTTAAAACTCCAGAAAAGCGAGTCAGTGCAAATAGTGTGTACATGCTTAGACTTAAAATCCCCTCAAATCAGAGGGCATGCTAATAAGTCTTGTACTTATCACCCTAACTTATTTAACCAATTAAAATATGAATTTAGAATGGCAACTCAAGAAACAAGTCCACATTTTAGTGGACACCCGGGCTAATTAAGCCTGAAGACCTGAAGGGTCTTAATGTTCAAATCATACAGTTTTATTTTCTAAGATTGAAAATTTTCTAAATCCCAAGTTCTCTTTCCTAATTCAACTTTTTTTTTTAAATAAAAAGAAAACAAAAAGATTCTATGGAGTTGAGGAAATAATTCAGTGATGAATATTGATACGGATTTTACGTGGTTTGTAAAATACGTCGTTGTAACACGCAAGACCGATCAACTCTGAAATTATAAACCTATATGGTGGGGTATCTAGGGTCATCCAAGGAGGCAATATGTTTGCAAAATTAAATCTCTTGCTTTGAAAATAGATCTCAACTTTCTTTTTGGTCTTTTTCAATATATCATTTTTATGTTTTGAAATTAAGGCAACATGCGGAATTGTTCGGGAGAAAGTGACTTACACTCAACTCCAAATACTACTTCTCACTCTAGGTAAGTGGAGGCCTAGAATAATTAGGGAGAGGGAGTGAAGAATGCTAAAAATAAAGTAATTAAAAAATGCAACTAAAGAATTGTAAAGAAGGCAACTAGATTAATGAGAAAGTGTTTTACAGAAAAGCCTAGTAGATGAATGCTTCTACTACTAGAAAATTGCAATAAATAAAAGAAAACACAAATCCTCTAGATAGATGGTGAAGAAGAGGGCTTCTTTCTCCAAGCTTGGTAGCTCCCGAGCTTGAAAAGAGTTCTCCAACTCCTTCCTTGATATGCTCTGCCAAGGTGATGTCCTCCAAAGCAAGCCCTAAGGGGGTGTGCCCTAAGCTTCTCTCCAAGGGTGGACGTCCACCCTAGGTCCTTCTCCTTTTCCTGGTCGTCCTCCTCGAAGTGGAAAATTCCTCCTCCTTGGTGTGGCCCAAGTTGAAGAGAGTGGGGAGAAGAAGGCACCAAAGGGGCTGGTGATGTGCCCCCTTAATCTTCTTCTCTACTCCTTCTCCTTGGCCGTAGGTATAGGTGGATGTAGGTTGAATAATACACTAATGGAGGATGGGGAAAATGTGGGAAGTTAGGTGGGTATATATAGTGTATGAAGGGGGGCATAGGTGGCTCTTGGAATGGATGGCTAGGATAGGATATGGAGGGTAGTTGGGGATCCTAGGGCTAAGAATAAGTGGCGCCACCTATGGGGTGCTAAGGGGGATAGTTAAGGCTTTGGTGCCATTTAGAATTGGCGCCAAAATGGGCCTTCTAGAAGGCCATTAGGTGGCGCCACCTTTGGGTTCTAGAAGGGGGGTATGTGGATGGCTAGGATGGGTTATGTGGGTAGGTGTAGGGTGGATAAAGGGGCTGAAAGTTGGCGCCAAAAGGGAGGTGGTTAGGGTTAGTTTTGGCACCAACCTTTGGTGTCTTTTGGTGGTTAGTTGAGGGGTGAAAGGTGGTGAAGAGGTGGTGCCAAAAATGAGTAGGATAGCTAGCTTAGGTAGGGCTTAAGTTGGTGGAGCTAGCTAAGGTTGAGTTGAAGGTGGTGGATGGCCAAGGAGCTGGTTGCTAGCTAAGCTAAGCTAAGCTAGCTTAGCTAGCTATGGAGTAGTGGAGGAGGCATTGGAGCTAGGGTTTGAAGAGAGGAGTTGAGGAGGAGAAGTCTGGAGCTAGAACTAGAGCTGGCAGCTGTTGAAGAGATTGGAATGGAGCTACTCTAGCTAGCTTAGTTTGCTAGTTCTTTGCTAGCTGCTAAGCCAAACTAAAGTGAGCTAGCTTCTACCATAATGAGTTGAGGTGAGCTGGGTCTGGTGCTCCCAGGGAGGATCAAGTTGGTTGAGGCAGCTAAGGTAGCTTAGCTCAATGGAGTTGAGCTAAGCTGAGTCCTCGGGAGCTGGACTTGAGCTTCCTGAGCTGGCATGAGTTCTTCTTCAGCTGGCTTAGTTGAGTGGAGCTGGATATAGCTGGATCTGAGCTGAGGTGGACTCCAGTCAGCTCAACTGAGCTAGCTAGAGCTCCCTGTGGACTTGTGGGAACTAAAATGAGCTAGACTCAACAAGGTTGAGCTGGATCTGAGCTGACTTGAGTTAGGGTGAGCTAAGATGAACTCTCTTGAGCTGCCATTCAACTAAGATTAGCTGAATGGAGCTGGGATGAGCTAACCCCAGTTCAAGTGGGCTAGGTTCCAGCTATGGTGAGTTGGATCAAGCTGAGTTCCAGCTAGTCTGAGCTTCTCCTTCACCATTTGCCTTCTTGAGTGCTAGGGTTTTAGGGATCTGTATATCTGTTCATCCCTAATAGTCACAAAAACATATCAAAAAGACAATAAAAAATGCAATGCATGCCTAACCTAATTTATGCCTAAATGCAGCCCAAAAACTCATTTATGGAGTAAAATCCTAAGAGCTAGGTTTGTTTTAATGCATAAGAATGATGATAAACTGGCATTTATCATACCCCCATGCTTATCCTTTGCTAGTCTCTTAACAAAACTTCAAATTTTTTGGAAAACGAAATTTTTGGGAAATCTAATTTTTTCAACTTTTGAGGAGAAAAAGATTAAGGGACCTTGGTTGATCTAAACACAGGAGGTGCAGGATTTGTTAAAGATAAACATCGTTATTTATTTTTGGATCCAACCATTAGATAAAATGGGATCAATATATCCTCCGGAAAATTCACAAATTAACCCCTTGTTAGTTCAGATGACTTGAAATTTTTGTTTTTAGGATTTTTTTGGCTCATGAATCTGATTCGCAACTTGCAAAATCCTTTAAAACCTTGTGTCTGTGCTTGTGAAAAGCCAACATTTATAAGGGCATGTTTTTCGTTTGAAACCTTTTTTTTTTTGTCCCCCATGCTTATTTCTAGCTTAGTCTTACAACAGATGTGCCGGGATCATTATTCTCGTTACCAATCCTTGAGGGGGCTCTGGCGTCAGTACTTCGAGATAGCACTGTCCATGACACCACCCAAGAGCTCACAACCCCAAAACACAATGTGGTGTAAAGGGGTGCTCTAAGCAAACTCAAGTTCTTGCTCCGACACTATAGGTAGAGCACCGTCCAAGACACTTGAGTTGCTAAAGTGCTCTTTAATGCTCCATCTAAAGATATGAAATATAGATATGGAGCAGTGCCGAGGCAGCAACATGTTGACATTGCATCCTTAAAGGAGGCATTTACCTCCTTCTCGATGGTGGGAACTCAAACCAATGATCTGCTTCAGACTTTTACTAAGGCCAAACAAGAGGTTTTTCTTATTTTTTGTAGTTTTTTAGGTGTTGGCTTGTATGTGAAATTTGACATAGGAAGTTCTATAAAGAAAAGCAAGTTTTTGAATCAGAAACTAAGCCAGATACTTACCATATTACAAAAGAGGATCAAGTCACCTAAACTATCATGAGTTCAAGTGGAATTTTAGAGAAGGTTACCTGATCTAGTCTAAAAATAGACCCTGAAATTCTAATAATCAGATCTGTATCCTCATCCCTAGTTTGTTAAAGATAAAATCCCATTGTACCAAAAGTGAGTTGTCGACCTTAGTCACGATTTCAAAATTTTCCTCAAAAAGTTTTTTTCAGTATTTTTATTTTATTTGGGTATGCATGAAAGAAAATAAAAATGACTAAAGAAAAATGCATGTCTTTAGGTTTTGAAAATCCTAAATCGATCGTCAAAATTTTAAAAACACCCCCCATGCTTATGATATGCAATGTCCCCATGCATTAGGAGGGAAAAGAGATCACCTTAGTGAAGGGCGGTCGTGTTTAGGATGGTCAAAACCTGGAAAAAGAAAGCAAAAAGGAAAGCAGGAAAAATGATGGGTTACCTCCCATCTAGTGCTATCTTTTACGCCATTCAGCCGGGCGTAAAGGTATGCACGGAAAATGGACAATCATGTAAATAATTGGACACTTGGATGTCCTTAAGAAATGTGTTTTCCTCAAGATCCCTGAAAAGATGAATGGTAAAGAAATCGGGATCAAAATGAAATGGAAAAATGGAAGAATGACCCAGATCTAGCCATGGTTTAAGTGCATGTAAAATGCCAGACTCTGGTGGGTCGGGTGATAGGTCCAATGGAAAGGGAGGGGGAAAGGAGTCAATGAGATGTTGGGTGGGTGAAGTTAGTGTGGATGTTTTTGGTGAAAAATCAAGAAGATTAAAAGAGGAAAAGTCAAACCCTAGTTGAACTGAAAAGTCTCGAACCACAAAATCATCCTTAGAATAGGAATCAACAAAATCTAGATCCATGGTGGTCAAAGCTGAGTAGGATTTGATCAGCAAAGATTTCTCACAAATTGCTTCCATTGTATTATCAGTGTCCTTGAAAATTTTATGATCAATGGAGCTCTTGAAAGCTTGAAATAAATCTAATGAGAAAATCTAGTTACCGCAACTTATATTCATTTTCCCAGAATGAGAGTTGATATTAGCTGTTCGGTAATTAGAAGGGGTCTTCCAAGAATGATATTAGTGAGAGCTGCAAGGACCACTATGTCAAGGACCAGAAAATTTACCGGATTTAGACAATTCTGGACCTTGACAATATGATCCTCAACGATTCCTCGCGGTTGAATGGTAGATCGATCTCCCAATTGAAATTGAACCTTAGTAGGTTTAAAATCACCGAATCGAGATCCCTTGAATATGACCGGGGGAATGATATTAATGGAGGTACATAAGTCGAGAGGGGTGCGAAAAAAGGTGGTGTCATTTACGACAACTGAGAGGAGAGATGTGGTCGGGTCCTTTTTTGTGAGAGGTAGCTTGCTCTGAACAACTGAGCTTGCTGTCTTAGAAAGGACCACCCTTCTTAGATTCTGAGCCTCCCTTGTTGGAATAAACTTTTCTTTCAAAAGTTTATCAAAGGTAGGGGTGGCATCTAGGAGGGGGATATTCCTCTCGACTTGCTCAAATAAGTCCAAAAGATCTTGGTGAGAGGGCTCTGATTTTTTATCAAAAAGATTGGATTGCAGTGTTTGAGAGTGAGAAGTAGGATTTGAATAAAATGTTTTTGGGATTTCTTTTTCTTCTTCCTGAGTGGGGTTAGGAGAGTTGATTTGCATAGGCTGAGAGTGGGTTTCATCAATTTGATTTGAAGGCCCTAAATCAGTTGTGGTGTTCCCACTCCTCAATATATCTGCATATGCAGTTTGGTTATCACTGGGAGGAGGTGGGGGTGCCTGATGTTGATAGAAACTAGGTTGGTGCTGAGATATTGGGTTAATAGGAGGATGAACAGTGTGGTTCTGGTGTTGGTGTCCACCCGAGTGTTGGATCCTTTGATTGACAAAGTTTGGTGTAGGCTGGGATGGTGAATGTTCTGCAGGTCCTTGAGTTAGAATAACCCCAACTTGATCATTGAGATTGTTAATAACACTGGTGATTTCCGTAGTTTTTCTTTGCATCTCCTGTAGGGTTTTCATCATTTGGGCATTGATGTCTTCTTGAGATGGCCCAGATTGATAAGTTTGATTTGAACCATACCCTTTAAATGGGTTTTGTTGTTAGTGAGGAACTGTATTGGTCTAGGAGTGAGTCAGATAATTCCTCAAATTAGAGGAATTTTGCAATTGCTCCTGGAAGGTGGAGACATTTTGAGTGGGGTAATGATTTGGATAAGTATAATTCCCTGTTGAACCATAGAAATCCTTAGAATAATGATTATACTCAGCACGGGTCGTATGCAAATTTTGTCTCTTTGGGATGTGAGAAGGGGTGAGATGTGGAATGTGTGGAGCTTGGGCAGGTGTGGCAGGACTCCTTTGGTTGGCTAGGTTTGTTAAATCCTTATGCAACTGTTGTTGCTTAACTTGTAGCTGAGCCATTATGGAGTAGAAATTAGGTGGGGGGGCTTGATTAAGAAGCTCCTGGGTGGAAAGATTGGGGAAAGAATAATTAGCATTCAAGTTAGAGAACCAATTTTTATTTTCCATTTTTAACGAAGAGGAAGAATGCAGGAAAAGTCTTTTTGGGGAGGCAAAATCAAGTGGTCCCTCCAAGTGTGGAGTTTTGGACCACCTCCCGTGCAAAATGGAAGAAATGGTAGGGGAGGAGAAGAGATGGAGATGAGAGAAGTGCGCACACGAGCAATCAAATTCTAGACCTAACTTAATTGTGACTCCCTAGAATTTAACCTAAGACTTGGTCTACCTAGGAAATAAGTAATCAACAGTGAATACCTATTCTGTCAACAAATCTAGCCAAGTTGCTTAAGGGGAGGTTTGGGCCCAAGCGTTTCCCAGGAAAATCCCCAGGTGCTTGTACAAACCCGCGCCTGGTCGTTTGACACGGCCCCTCAGCCTAATCACCAGATATAGATGACATAATTGGTATTAACTAGAGAAAACTTAAGACCTATATAGCAAGCCTAAGTTGATGAAACCTTAGGGGACAAGTTGCTACAGATTTTAGTTAGGTCTAGGATACTATAGTGCACACGGAATGTGGAGGACGTTAATTTGGGTTATTGCCCTAGTATTTCAATTTTTTGTGTGTGTGCAGGAATTGGAAAGTAGTTCCAATTAAAAAGCAACTTGTCACATAATTTCTTATATTTTTATCTTTTAGGATTTGATTTAATTCAATGTGTTTTAGGGTTTTTCTTTTTAAATTTTCAAATAAGTTTGAACCTCCACAATCAAAGGAAAAATAAGTAGTATTGGTGATGGTTAATTTCCTTTAATGTGTCTCTAAAAAAAAAGAAAGAAACCCTAAGCCAATCGTCCCTAAGACAGAAAATTACAACCAATGAATTATTTTTAGGCTTTCTGTAGTAAGTAGTGGTCCAAACAAGTCAAACAACACCATTACTTTGAAGAAAATCAAACAAGGATTCCATAAAATATTTTTTTAAGATTTTAGGAATTTTTTTGATATTTATTTTCAATTTCTCTTTGTTCTAGTGTCAAAGTCCAGGAATGATACCTGTGGGTATTTTAGACTTTCTATACCACCACCAGCCTCCCAAAATTTTTATAAATTTATGTGATCTATATAATTTTATAAGGATTCCAGAAAGCTAAATTTTAAAAAAATTGGCTAAGTATAAAAAATCTAAAAATTCGTGGACAGTAACAAAATAGAAAGAATAAAGGGTGTGACCCCTCGGCAGTCCACAAATTTTTAAAAATTAAATACAAACTCAATTAGTTTGAAATTTAGAACAGACGTTCCTAACTTGATTTGTAATCACAATGTTAAATTTCAAGATTTTAGGAGATCTGTGATGTTGGAAATTGATTTTTGAAGTCCAGATAGAAGTCTGGACTCAAAAAATAGAACACCAACACTAGGATTGGAGTGGTGTTTAATGAAGCATACAAGCAAACAATGGATTTTTATGGGCACCACTCCACTTAATTAAGATTTTTAGGATCTTGAAAGCCAAGTTTAATATTTTTTTGGTAGTCTTTTAGCCTAAATGTGACAAGAAATGGGGGACCAACCTGAAATCGTAGGAAGAAAAGGCACTTTGAGCTCTTGCTTCCAAATTCCTACTTTCTTCTTGTAGTTCCTGCAAAAATGAGAGAAAAGAGAGGTAAGGGGATGAGATCCACTTCAAGCAAGAGAATCAATTAAAATGCAAAGCCGTGCCTCCTCGGCAACGGCACCAAAAAGTGATAATGAATTTTACGTGGTTTGTAAAATGCGTCGTTATAATGCGCAAAATCGATCAACTCTTAAATTTATAAACCAAGATAGTGGGGTATCTAGGGTCGTTCAAGGAGGCAATATGTTTGCAAAATTCAGGTCTCTTTCTTGGAAATAGAAATCACCTTTCTTTTTGGTCTTTTCAACTATATCATTTTTTTTAGGGTTTTGAAATAACGAGCATTCGCAAAGTTGTTGACAAAGAAAAAGGTGATCTAAACCTAATCCACTAAACTATTGCTAGAGTGACAAGAAAGGCCTCTCCCTAAGCTCACTTTAGGCACATGGGGGCCTAGAGTAATTATGGAGAGGGAGTGAAAAAGTGCTAGATCAAGATAAAAAAAAAAAACAAATGTGATAAAGAAGGCAACTTGAATTGAATTGAACTTATTCTACACAAAACACATAGAGGAAAGCTTCTAATCTACTTGAAATGCAAGAAGATAAAAACACAAATCCTCTAAATGAAATGGTGAAGAAGATGATGGCTTCTTGCTCCAAGCCTGGTAGCTCCCGAGCTTGAAAAGAGTCCTCCAACTCCCTTGCTATGCTCCTCAAAGATGGTGTCCTCCAAGGTGGAAGCTTCCACTTTAACTTTCCTTCTCCAAGGGTGGGCATTCACCACCCTTTCTCCTCCTTGCTTGGCCATCCTCCTAGAGGGGGAGTGCTCCTCCTCGGTGTGGCACAAGGGAGAAGAAAAGGGGAAGAAGGCTCCAAGGTGGCGGGTAGGATGCCCCCTTAATCTTCTTTTCTTCTTCTTCCTTGGCCTTGAATTATGGTCGGTATATGGTAGACTAAACTAATGGAGGATGGGAATTATGTGGTGGTAGGGTAGGGTATTTATAGGATGGGAAGGGGGTGGTTATGGTGTTTTTTTGGAGGGAAATGAAGGGGTGCTTGGATATTTTTTGAGGGAAAAATGGGAGGGAAATGAAGAGGTGCCTTGGTTTTCCCTCCAAAAATACCTTCTAGAAGGTATTGATTTTGGAGGGAAAAAATGGAGGGTAGAGATGGGTTTTGATGGTGGATGTAGGGTGATGGAAGGGATAGTTGGCACCAAAATAAAGTAGGAGTAGGTGGTCTTTTTGCTGGAGCTTAGGTAGTAGGGTAGTAGGTTTTGGTGCCATGGAGATGTACTAGCTAAGCTAAGCTATCTTAGCTAGCTTGGCTAGTAGGGAGTAGGTTTGAAGGCATTTGGAGCTAGGGTTTTCAGGGAGAAGAGCTGGAGGTAGTCATCTTGAGCTGCACTGGAGCTGGTCGCTACTGAAGAGAGCTGGAAGGAGCTACCTTAGCTGGCTTAGCTTGCTAGTTCTTTGCTAACTACTAGCTGTCTTCTACTGAAAGGAGCTGAGGTGAGCTGGGTCTGATGCTCCCAGGGAGGACCTAGCAAGTTGAGGTAGTTAAGGTAGCTTAAGTCAACTAAGTTGAGCTCAGCTGAGTCCCTAGGAGCTGGACTTAAGCTTCCTGAGCGAAGATCAAGTCATCTTCAGCTGGCTGGAGTTGAGTGGAGTTGAATGTAGCTAGTCTTGAGCTGAGGTGAACTCTAGTCAACTCAGCTGAGCTAGCTAGAGCTCCCTGTGAACTAATGGGAGCTGAGATGAGCTATATTCAGCTAAGTTGAGCTGGATCTGAGCTAACCCTAGTTAAAGTGAGCTGGAATCCAACTATGGTTAGCTGGATCAAGCTGAGTTCTAGCTAGTCTGAGCTTCTTCTTCACCAGTTGCCTTCCTGAGTGCTAGGGTTTTGGAGTTGTGACAATCTGTATATCCCTAACACTCACAAAAATACATTAAAAAGATAATAAAAAGGGCAATGCATGCCTAACCTAATTGATGCCTAAATGCAGCCCAAAAACCCATTTGCGGAGAAAAATCCTAAGAGTTAGGTTTGTTTTAATGCATAAAAATGATGATAAATTAGCGTTTATCAGTTCATCCTGGGAATCATCCCAAGAGTGAACTAAAGCAACCACAAATCTCATCCTCAATTTAGACAACTTCCCAAGTAAAAACTCACCCGGACCCTTATCCTTAACATCCTGGAGCTAATCCAACAGGTATTTGTTAAGATTGTCAATCATTTCAATCAGGGACTCCAATTCTTCAATGCAAGGTGCTGGCTGAGCTTCTAAAGAATTTATGGTATTCCTCAAGTTAACCAACACCTTCTCTTAGACCAGGTTAACTCGAACCACATGGTTTGGTTTAGGATTGGGTGGGTTTGGGTTTAGTGCAAGGGAGTTAACAAATTGAGGATCTTGATACCCTCCCTGATAATAGGTCATTTTACGTTGTTCACAAGGTAGTGATGACCTAATGGCAGTGTATTCTAGGGAGGGGTAAGGATCAGTGTATCCTTCTTGATTGTAGATCATATTAGGTTGTCCAAATGAGGGCGATGATCTATAATCGGTGTAGCTCAGAGAAGGATAAGAATCAAGATCATGGTGTCTAGGGTTAAACCCTGAACATGGAGGTCCGGAACTGTATCCCCAATCAGGATTATCCCAACTAGAAAATGAATGGGAATAAGTCTATTTGAAATAATAATCATTTTGGGAATAAGTAGTGGTAGGAGGGTAGGAGTGGAAGTGCGAATAAGATGTGGAAGGATCTATGATAGAATGGGAGGTAGAAAGGTGCCTTGCAATACAAACAAACAAACCTGTCCTTAAGTGGGCTAGCCTAAAGTCCTACAGACTCCCAGAACCTGTCTTGAGATTAATAAATGATTTGATCTACTTCTTTTCGGTCAATCCAACCAGTTAGAGGGAGGGACTGGGGAGAAAGTTCTTCCTTTGGCTTGCACCTTAGGTTCCTAGTGTACCCCCCAGCTGTGATCATTTAATTATGCTCCCCTAGCTAGACATCAGATTGAACAATAGAAATAGACTAATCGAAAATAATCTCAATCTTGGCTTTGAAGAGCGAGTCCAATCCTTAGGGCCAATGTCTACTCTATTTTAATTAAGGTTAGGTTTGAATGTGCTTTGGAATGTGATGGGCCCTTTATCTCGGTTGTGCCTTTAATGATTGATTGATATGTGTGTGCATGCACAACCAATGGTTTTCAAGCAAGATTATTTTTTTAGATGTGGTGAACTTTAGGGTTTAAATCTTGCTTAGTAGCTTTTAGGATTCAACTTTAGGTGTATTCAGTCAAGTTCAGTTGGCACACCAGGTTTTGAAAGCACATGTGAAGATGTTTTCCTTAAAGCTTTAAAAGAATGTGGAGTGCTTGGTAAATCCCTAGAAGTTGAACCTATTTGGTAGCTCTTGATGAGTTGATTTTAATTGAAGTGGTGTGGCCCAAACAACTCAAACAATTGGCCAGATGCACCACTTAGTTAGGCACACAAGTGGTTACCTAATTTGATTTTTACTCAATTATGTGTTGGTGTGTGTACCGGTTCCAAAGATCAGGTTACTGGTTTAGTTTGAAAATCAGAAGAGGTTGTGTACCTCTGTGAGATTTCTTTTAATTTTTCTTTTATATGTGGAGGGTGAGGCGGGTGGAGGTGATAGACAAACAATTGAAAACTAACTTTAGAGTTTATACAAGCTCCTAGGTTAATTAGGGTTTGTGTTATTTAGTGATGGAATGAAATCTAGTGGGTGGGGAGGTGGGGGTAAACTTACAGACCCTTCAACAGCACTTTACTCCAATCTACCACTTTTTCCTATCTCGAGAGAGTATCTACAATCACAATAAGAAAGGAGAGAAGTGAGGCAAAAGATAAGTAAGGTGGGAAAATGCGAAAAATCAAAGAGCGTCGCCTCCCTGGCAACGGTGCCAAAATGTTACGTCGGATGATCGTCGTAAACAGATGTTGAGTTTTGGAAACTCATTGATATAGTATGATTTACGAAGAAATTCGCCAACAAATAAATTTATACCGAAATTCGTAAAGAGATTCTAGGTTGAACATAGGGAGGCTACGTCGATCTAAAATTCGCGATTATATTTTTTTGGTATTTTTTGTTTTGAAAGTGAGATAATCACAATGAAATTGATATTAACACTAAGAGAGAGAGAGCAATCACTTTGTATCTGAATACTATTTTTACAACTAGAAAGCAGGAAATGATTATAGCTAGAAAGTGAGAAATTCTATTCTAGAAAGCAATAAAGAAGGGAGAGAGATGTTATCCTCCTCGACGGTTGCTTGGAGGACAAGCCACATAGAGCGACTCCTGGAAGACGAAGGATTAAGTGGGAAGAAGGAGAACGAAGTGGGAAGAACCGGGGGTGAGGCAGGGTGTCATTGTCGTCATGGGATCCACTTCTGGAATGGGGGCGAGAAAACTTTGATTTTGACTATAATGGAGCATCCCGGGTTTGGGACAAGCTCTTAGAGCTTTGGAGTGGGTGAGAGAAGAGAGGAAGGGATGAAGAAGAAGTGGAGGGTGTAGGTCCTTTTATAGATGTAGAGGTTGGGGGAAAAAAGGTCATTTCAAGTTCAAAATAATAAATTAGGGGTCATTAGTGATGGATTTATTCGTCACTAAAGCCGATCATGGCTGAAGTGCACATGCCCCCTCGCCTCCTTGCGCCCAACTCTTGAGATCGGACGACTTAAAATGCTCCTCACCCACGTTAGCTTCGTACATGAAGCACGTGTGATCGCGTGTGCAAAACCACATCCGATTATGCGTCTGTCTGATTGGAAGATCCTGGCCATTAGTAGCTGATCGTACGGTCGAGATAAAATGCACGCGCGCCTCTGATTACAAGTCGAACGCGCATCCCTTGCGTGAGTAGCGCCTTAACCACTACGCTACATAGCAATTTGAGGCGCGACGCTGAATTTATATGCGAGCTCGGCTGAGATCATCCACGCGGTTAAGGAGAGAAAGAGCAGCGGCGAGTCCTTGGGCCGATTGGGCGGCTGGGATGGCACCACATGGCACCATCTTGGCTGTCCATCTTCTATGTCTTATTAATGGTGCCACGGATGTCGGATTGGATCGATTTTTTGTGCCGTTGGGCTACGATCATCGATCTGAACCCATCTGTGCGGTCGGATTTGTCATCTGAGGTGTGGATTGACACCATCTTGGCCCTTGATCTCTGATTTTCCTCAGGTTATGTCTGATGCTACGGAAGCTCGATCAGGGCGATCTCGGAGTCGTTGAACTCCGATCATCGCCCTGATTTGATCCATACGGTTAGATCTTCAGTATGAGGCCCCGATTAAATGTCTCCTTGTCCCTGGCCACCAAAAAGAAGAAATTACTATACAATTTGTATAATTTGACCTAAATGCATGATGATGCATGTTATGCAATATTTACAATGCATGATGCTAATATGGTACTAAATACATGCATAAATAAACATTTTAGGCTATTCAGATGCATATGCATCAAAAACCTTATCTTGGAGGTATGATGAGAGACTCATCATGGCTCCTAATTAACATTAATTAGCTATTTTCTCAAGCTAATTACCTACGAATACATTAAATACGTGCTTAATTATAATATTGGAGTAAAATAGCAAGGACTTGCAAAATAAGTTAAAAATACATAATTAAGGTTCAATTAACTTTAATATAAGTTTAATTAATAATTAGGATTCCATTCACAATCATCTAGCTATTTATTAAGTATTTAATTTAACTTAATCAAATTAAGGAACTAAGTACTTTAGTAACTTAATTAATATTACCATTTATATAAATATAGCTAAAAAAATAAAAAACATAATTTCAAAGCATAAATATATTATTTACATTATTTATGATTATATATAAAAATTTGATAAATAAATAAACTAAAATTAGCCTTAAAACTCACTATTTACATTTAAGCCCCTAATTTCCATTGCAATTGAGTCCTTTTATATCATTCAGGTCATTCACGATTTTTGTTTAGGTCCCTGTGCACATTGTCTTCTTCCTATTCTTCTTCACTTTGGATAGTTGAGAATGGTCGATCATCACACCTTTGGATCACCGCAAATATCACGTCCAAACACCTCCACCATTGCTGCCATTACTCGTCTCACCTCCACCTTTTCATTCGACGGTTCCGATCCTCTTATACCTAACAAACTTTGGCACGATAAACTCAAAGTCACTGGAGAAGATCGCTTAGGTTTTGACGTACGTGGACGCAATTGCGTCCAGATACCTAGACCTCCACTTCACTCTCCACCTATAAATACCCCAGCCCACCTCTAATTTCTGTTAGAAACCCCCTTCCCACTTCTCCCATCGAGGTTGTTCATAGGCTATTCTTCTTCCACCTCCGACAACCTCAACCTTCTTCCTCCGGTCTTCTCCGAGGAGAGTGACCTTCTTCCTTTCTCCGTCATCCTCCACCACGTCTCCAGACTGGGTCACGACCTTAGTGACACTCTCTTCATCATGTATTCCTCCTCCACTGGAGCTCTGACCTTCCCCTCTGATTTCCTACTCCATCACGAGCCATCGACGGAGTTCTTCTCATCTTATTCATCCAGGTGATCGTAGTTAGCCTTAGAATTTAGTGTAGAGTTGACCTTGTTAGTTAGTTAGATTAGTGTAATGCTCAAACTTCCGTTGTCTTCTCCACCTCTGGTGAGGTCAAATCTGACTTCACTGGACTTCAATTTGTGATTTTAACCACCTAATCATCTTCCTTACTCTTCCACAATCACATTCCACTTTCTCACGCGTTTAATTACTCACCTAAATGCATAAATCCACGATACCTTCACTTGACATCTTTGTTGTCTATGGCAGAGGTCTTAGAGCTTTTATCACACCCAATTAGGGCCTTACATCACTTATTCACATCACAAAGGCCTTGTTCTTGTCCTTAATTAGATCTACAATCCTTTATATCATAAACACCTAAATTCACCTCAACTTTTGAGCACGTTGTTAATGGCGGCTCAGAAGAGATTTATTCACCTAATTAATCATGTGAACACCTTCGCATAGTCTAATTTAGCAATTCCCCTCACTCAATTGAGTGAGAGGGTAGATCCTGAGTTCATGCGAACTCAAGATGCTTCGTTTGAGCATTTCTTGATAAATCTATATATCTGGTTATTAATTGCTACAACTGATTTATTCTTGAGGTTCTTCGTGACCTCAGGAGCATTCTAATGTCTTTGTTTTAGTGTTTCATTAAGATTTTTGTTCTAGCTTGCTAAATCGGTGTTCATCAGAGTTCCGACGAATCTAATCAAGAGCCTCAGCCTTTGAGTTGATGTATGAAGCTCCAGATCGTTGTTTTTACTTGTTAGGATCAGATTTAAATAGTTAAAATGATGTTTTGACCCTGATTCTTTAGGTTGATGATCGCCTTCTCCAACTCCAACGGAGTTGGAGAGGCATTGTACTTGAGGGTTAGAGCTGAATGTTAGGTCGATGACAAAGCGATTTTCGTGTGTGTTTTAAAATACAACGGATTTATAGTATAGTTGTGCTAAACCCGTGATAAAAAATACTTGTTTTAATGAAACTTACGTGGAGATTTTTTTCCTTTATAACTTCAATCTCGGTCGTTCGTCTTTGGGAGGCGTGAGAAATGAGTTTTAGATTCGGATCCACTTTTCTAACCTAAATCTAACCTAACCTAATCTTTTTGGTCTTTTTGTATTTTGCAATTTTTTCATGTTTTTGATATTTGTTTTGGAAAGCAAAATGAAACCTAGATCTAAATACACTAGCGAAACCTAGTCTTAACCTAACTAATGGGTGTGTATTCATAATGATAATATTAGCATACCACTAATTCAAAGACAAACTAATCATGCATTAACTAATTATCTGAAGTTGCAAAAGAATGCATAAAAAAACTAAACTAAGAGAATGCTTGGATCAACCAAGAGAGGCTATGAAGAAGCCTTCTTAGTCGTCCAAGAAGAGAAAGAGAGGGAGGGTGTGGGCTCATCTTCCAAGGAGGGAGAAGAGGGCATGCCCATGAAGAAGAAGAGGAGAAGAGGGTGGTGGACCAGTTCTCTTCTAGGCGTAGTTGAAGCCTTGGAGGAGAGCACCTTGGAGCTTCACTTGGTCTTCCATAGAGGAGCACTTTGAGGACCTTCTTTAGGCATCCATGGAGGACATCTTGGAGAGGAGGAAGAAGACGGCCTTGGTGGGTGGAAGGGAGGGTGTTGGTGGTCGCAAGTTGAGGTGGAGGAGAAGAGAATTGAATGGCCTCCACTTCTTTTTGCTTAAATGGGAAGTGGCTTCCTAAAATAGGTAGTCACCACCTATTTAGGATCTAGGTTTGATGCATAGGTTTTAGGTTTGGTTTCAGTAGGAATAGAAAAGGAAGGTGTGTGTGTTTAAATTTCGTAGACTGATGTTGTGTGGGTTTTGGTAAATCTAGGTTAGGTCGACCTAGATTAGGTGGGTATGGACCTAATTGGGCTTAGGAGAGTGTAATTGGATAGGCTTGAGCCTAATTAGGTCTAGGTAAAGTCTAATTGGATGTGTGTGTGTGTGATTAGGCTAAGGTGATCCTAATAGGTAAGAGTCAATTAGATCCTGGGTGGGTCTAATTAGGTTTAGGTGCACCCAATCAAGTGTAGATGCACCCAATTAGGTATGGGCTAGTTTAAGTAGGTTAGGGATAGGATAAATAAGGGTATGGATAGTGAGATAGGATTAGAGGGTCTCTAAATAGGTTTCCTAAGGTGTTTGGTGGGGTTTCTAGGTCAATAGAGGCAAGCTCGAGCTTCTAGCACCCAAAACAAGAACTAGAGAAGACCTCCAGACGTCCAGACAAGTGATTAGATGTCTTATACTCCAAAATTTGATGTCTAATTTTGTATTAGTGTGAGTTTTTGCTTCCTAGATTGAGTTTCTACAGAAATCAGGCATCCAACCTAATATCTAGACGTCTAGAAAGGTGCTGGAGAGTGGGTTTTGGGTTTTCTAAGGTAGGTTTTTGTTCCTAAGTGTTTGGGAGATGGATAAGGTGGATAAGAACATGGATAATGCTATCCATGTTTTGGGTTCTAAGGCTAAGATGTCCTAATGGAAGTGGTTTTGGATTTAGGAAGGATATCCTAGGGTTTCTAAGGGTAGGGATAAGGCTATCCTCCTCACTCCTCATCTCTGGATCAATCTTCTTCTCTCTTTATTGCCTTATTCCACTCTATCTCACATCCTGGATCACTTTATTACTTGCAAATAGTAACAAAAACATTAAATGGCAAGATAATCTTGTCTTATTCTATATAAAATGATGCAATGCACGATATGCATGATATAAATGCAATATTTACAAATTAAGCTAGGTTCAAACAATATTTAGGTTGATTAGAACCTGTGATTGCTATGCAATCATACCTCAATAACTAAACTTTGCTAGTCCCTAGCAAACGCAAGACTAAATGCTTGACTAAGTTATTTACAAGTTCGGTCTTTAAAGGACTGCTTATTTTCTTTATCAAAGAGTTTGACTAAAGATCTTTCTCTTTTTGTTTCATCCATAAATCTAGAAATCCAGACAATCGTGAAAGTGTAGTGATAGTAGCTTAAGCAATGGATCCAAGTGAAAGGCCAATTCACGCTTAAAGTTCATACTTGACCCTTAGCAAAAATTCTATCGGGATAGGCAAACTCTTCCCTCGGGGATACATAACAAATAATATGTAATTTTACCCCAACTTTTTAGCTTAGGTAGATGTCTGAGTCAAGTGGTTTTATATTTGGTGACTCACACTCATCTGGTGCTACATATAATCTAGTACTACAGTATCTAGATTTCCAAACTATCAAACAAATCAACCTAGATAGAGGCTAAAAACTATGCTCTCTTTAGTTCATTCCTACTCTCTCTCCTTTTCTTCTCTTTTTCTTTTAGAGCTCACAATCTCACCATATTTTGTCAATGTGCTCAATATTTGGTGGCCTCACATGGCATTAACACCTTGATTAAAATTCTGATAACCCTACAACTAAGTCAGAATTCCTCAGCCTGTATTCAGATGGTTAGAAATATAGAAAGGTAGGTATGGGTCATATTTGGTGGATTGCAATGATAATGGGTTTTGTTGCCTCAATGTAAATAACTTAAAAATGAAATAAACAGATAAACACAATTTTGAACTCAACATTTTTTTCAGACTTTTTCTCTCTTTTTTTTCATATATATATATATATATATATATATATATATTTCTTTTTTCTTCTTTTTCTTCTTCTTCTTGTTTTTTTTTCTTTTCTTTTTATGCATATCTATGAACACAACACAATACAACACAACACACTCAAATTTTATTCAAGAGGCATTATTAGGGATTGGTAATGTTCAAGAGGATATCGGTTAGCTTATTTGTTGGAAGTGTCTACTCTCGACATCGAGAAGGGAATGGATAGGACAACGTATTTTTTGACCTTTGACACTAATACCCTCCTTTAGCCGAAGATTCCGTAGAGGATTGTCGTAACCATCCACCTTAGTCATAGTTTTATTAGAACTCAATCTGTGCATATTTGCCTTATTTGGTGGCTCTCAAGAATTCTCCCAAGATTCATACATAGGAACTTGAGAGCAAAAACTATGCTTAACTTCAAGTATCATTATCTAATTATCCAAAGACTAAGAATTATTGCACTAGAGTTAGACCACCAGTAGACATTCTACTCTTACCTCACAAATGTTTGGTGGATTAATTGGAAGGTGGTTTGCTTGACTCCCTAACCACTGAGGGTTGGAGAATATCCTATGGATCGCAACTAAATACTTGAGGGGAGGGGTGAATAGTATTGCTTTAAAACATATGAGTCAGATTAAAAAAATAAAACAACAGAGATTCATGCACAAAATATACCTGATTATAGAGAAAACCCAATCCGAGTAAAAGCCACTACCTAAGCCTCCCAGCTTAGGATTTTTTTGACTAGTACAAGCTAGTCAATCCACTATTCGCACCACTTGAACGAGGGTGGCACAACCTCTTACAAACCCTTCTCTTTTATCCTGAAGAGAAGCAAAAATAACAACCATGGATCTTCCAAACAGGCTTGGGATCTGTAAATCAAAACAACAAACTAGTATAACAAGAAAATGAATTCTATAGAACCTCAATAAATGATCAAACCAATCTTTTGCAGAGGTTCGAGGCATTGTGCTTTCGAAGAGCGTGAAGAATAGGATGTGAAAGCCTTTTGCAATAAGCACGAGAAGCTCTATTTTTGAGTGGTGTTTCTATTTAAAAGTTGTAAAGGAATGGGCTACGTGCGACTTCTATTTATATAAAAAGTTTTGCTTGAATAGGAAACAAAATTGGTTGATCAATTAAGGTTAATTAGTCGATCAAAAAGTGCTTTGGTTGATCAATTAAGAATGTTGGTCGATCACTTGTTGGTCAATCAATTAGCTTGGTTGGTCGATCAAGAGGATTTTTCTCAGCTTCCTAAAATGGATTGATTTGATCGGTCAATTAAGTAGGTTGGTCGATCAAAGTGTTTTGTTCGATCAATTAATAAGTTTGGTTGGTCAATAACCCTAAAACTTGGTTTTGAAAAGATATGTGAATAAAATCATTTTTGAGTTTTATTTGAGGTTCCTTACAATAAAGACCTAGACTTAAGTAAATAAAAAAGACGCACATCAGCAACTATTTGAACTTGTGTCTTGAACAAAGGCTTTAATCCAAGATAATCCTGAAATGTTAGTCTTAGCGATAAACATAATTTTGGTGTAGCAAAATGAAGGTGCTTACATTCTCCCCCTTTTTGATGACAACAAAATTATAATTATGAATTTAAAAATAACTTTGCATAATATCTCCCCCTTTTTGCTTCAGCAAAAAGTAAATGTGCTGCTTGTTATTTCACAATTAACTCCTTAAACAAGTAATATAGGCATCAATATAAGATCATGCATTGAGAGGGCTAGTAATATAAAACTGAAGGAGATAATATTCATGCAACATCATAACAAAATGTCTAGAAAAGATAACATATAAAAGAGTTTTGAATAAACTGAGACATGCCAAAATGAAAGCAAATGTAACAACTAATCATCTGAAGTTGCCATAAAGGCATCCATGGTGCTCTGAAGATCAGTATCTAGCTCGAGATCCAGTGAGTTTGATCTCTCAGAAGATGTAGGCTAACCAAGGCAAAGGCATCGCTGAGCTGACGAACGTGGTGTCGAATGCCTAGATGTCCTGCGAGGAGTAATCTGCTAGTCAACTGGTGGTGATGCTGGTGAAGCTGATGAAGTAGGAGGAGGAGGTGCTGCAGAAGGCATGGTAGTCGAACGACAAGGTCAAGGAGGTCGGTGAAGCTGTTGCTAAATGTTATGAACAGACTCTCCAAGTCTGTCCAAAAACTGACTCTGAGCATTTAGGTAATCTGATACTTGATGCCCGTTCCTCATCATAACCATGTCTGTCTCTCTCTGCCTATGCATCATCAAAGAAATACCAGCGGTCACATCCTAAATAGTGATAAAGTCCCTGCCTGAAATCTATCTATCCAAGAGGCTCCAGTCCTAATCGTAGAAAGAGGGTGAAGGTCTCACTGGAGGTGGACATGTTGCAGTGAAGTGCTCATAAGGTGGGAACAGAGAAGGTACTGTGGTATGCTCCTGCTGCTGCTGCTACTCTTGTGGTGCACCCTCATCGTAAGCTCCCTATGCTTGCTCCATCTTCGCATAAGTGAGTTTATCAAAAATGGAGGCACGGGTGATAAACTATTTATGATTGATGTCCATGGGTACACTAAAATGAAGAAAAATATGGGATAAAAGTGTCCCAAACTGGAAGGAGCTGCTCGGTGGTTTACTCATAAGATAAAGAAGCAAATGGTTCCAATTGAACCGTTTGTTCTTCATAAAGGCATAGAGGGTGATCAGCATTATACTAGGGCAGTTTTCAAAAGATGTGGACTTGACATAAAGTTCCACAAAAAGACACGATTTAGAAAGCGAGGCAAACGACAGAAAAAGGGTGACTTGGCAGGATGACCCAAGTCAAAATGAGAGGGATTAAGCAGGGTCTCCTTGATAGTATTGGACTGAGTCTGCTGATGTAACTCAAGAAAAGTAGGTCCAACAGAAGTACAACAAAGAATCTCCATCAAAATGTCCGCATTGACCAGAACCTCTATCCCATAGATGTTTGAGGTCAACTTGATGTTGGAGCCTTCACCTATATCTTTGAGATTGGCATAAAATAGGTGACAAGCCATGGGATCAACACTGGGAATGCGGCTATGCTTGGAACCTACATAAAAGTTCCTCTCAAATGGATGCAAAATCTGATGGTATGCAAATTTTTCGTGGATCCCAGGGAAGATAGACTTGAAATAGGTGAAGTCAACGGGTCATCCGACGTGCGGAGAGAACTTAGCAAACAAGAAAATTGATCACAAGCAGCCTTGGTAATAAAAAGGCGATTAAAGTAACATCACGATGACTAGAAGAACCTTGAGCACGTTTGGGTGCCATCGTGAGGTGCTAAAAATACACGGTTGGTCAATAAAATATGTCGGTTGGTCGACCAAAAAAGAACTGAACGATTGGTCAAGCAACTAAAGGGTTTAGTCGACTAAAAGACCTTAGACAGGAAAATAATGGTGTTTGACCAGATCATAAACTCATGTATGCTACATGATTTTGCAAGAAAAAATATGAAAATAAGATCAAACAAGTGAGAGTAAGTCAAAGCACATTTTAAACACAAGAAAAATCCAAAGGGATGCATGTATTCAAGGTTTAGAATGTACCGAGATCGAACCAAAGTTGGTTGATCAAAATGGAGGCCGGATGGAGGGCGTGTGAGGAGGTCGAAGTCATGCGAGCATGGAGGTGCGAGGAGGCGACGATCGAGCATGCACTTGTGAGGTCCGGTGCACGAGGGACCCACGCATGGAGGAGGCCGTGTGTGAGGAGGTTAGAGCTGGCGACATTGGTTGATCAAAGGAGAATAGAAGTTGTGGGGTAGTGTTTGAAAGAAATGGGGAACATTTATGATGGATAAAAAATAGGTTTAGGGGTAAAAACGAGGAGTTTTTAAAGAGAACGTGATTAGCAAAATAGGTAAATGCACTTAAGGCAACTAATCACATAGGTTAGAAACAGTAAACGAAGATTGTGAACGGAAAATAAGGAAACGAGATCGTAATCGCAAAGGTGAATCCACCCAATTTTGGTCGATCAAAACAAGAAATGATGAATCAAATTAAGTATTTGGTTGATTAGAGTTTGAAAGTTTGGAGGGAAAATTCCTGCCCAAATAGTTTGGTCGATCAAAAATTTTAGTTGACCAATCAAAAAGAGAAAATAGTGGAGGGAAAATTCCTGCTAGGCAAATTCAAGTTTTGGTCAACCAAATAATAGTTTTGATCGATCAAAGGTTGGTCGATCAAATTTAAAATTGATTGATCAAAACAAGAAAAATAAGTCTTTTCTTAGCTACTTAATTAAGCTCTTTTAATCCAGATAAACCTATTGAATGACAAATTTGATTAAACCTATCTTTTGATAAAGGTTTTGTGAATATATCGGCTAGCTATTTTTCTATGTTAATAAATTCTAAGTTGATATCCCCTTTTAAGACATAATCTCTAAGAAAGTGATCTCTAATATCAGTATGTTTAGTCCTAGAATGTTGTACTGGATTCTTGGATAAGTTGATGGCACTGGTGTTGTCACACAAGATTTTGTTATTTTTAAAAGTTAATCCAAAGTCTTTTAAAGTTTGTTTCATCTACAATAGTTGTCAACATGCTAAGGATGCTGCTACATATTCTACTTCAGTTGTGGATAGAGATACAGTGTTTTGTTTTCTGGAGAACCAAGAGACTAGAGAATTTCCTAGAAATTGACAAGTTCCACTAGTACTGTTTCAGTCTGTGAAGCTACCCGCATAGTCAGCATCACAAAAGGAATATAATTCCAATGTGTCTAACTTTAGATAGAAGAGTCCTAAGTCTTGTGTGTTGTTTAGATATCTATGGATTCTTTTAACAGCATTTAGATGTGATTCCTTAGGGTTTACTTGAAAACGAGAACATAAACAAGTGCAAAATAGAATGTCAGGTCTACTTGCAATTAAGTATAATAGAGATCCTATCATGCTCCTATAAAGTTTTTGATCTACTAACTTACCTATGCCATTAGTTTTTAATTGGGTAGAAGCTGCCATCGGTGTTTCTTTACCTTTGATTTTGTCCATTGAGAATTTCTTTAATATCTCTGCTGTGTATTTTGTTTGAGATATGAAGATTTCGAAGGATAGTTGATCAATCTGAAGACCTAGGAAGAACTTAAGTTCTCCCATCATACTCATCTCAAATTGATCCTGCAGAACCTTTGCAAATTCTCAACAAGGTAGATCATTAGTAGCATCGAAAATAATATCATCTACATATATTTGAATTATTAGGAGGTCATTTTGTTTTCTTTTTGTAAATAAAGTTGGATCGATTTGACCAATTTTAAACTCATTGTCAATTAAGTATGTTTTAATCTTTCATACCAAGCTCGTGGAGCTTGTTTTAATCCATATAATGCTTTGTTTAATTTGTATACGTGTTCTAGATGATTTGGATCTTCAAATCCTAGAGGTTGTTTAACAAAGACTTCCTCCTTAATGAATCCATTTGTAAAGGCACTTTTGACATCCATTTGGTAAAGCTTGAATTCCATATGGGCTGCAAAAGCTAGCAACATTCTAATAGATTCAAGTCGGGCAACAGGTGCATGTGTTTCATCAAAATCTATTCCTTCCTCTTGATTATATCCTTGAGCCACAAGTCTAGCTTTATTTCTAACTACATGTCCGGATTTATCAAGTTTGTTCCAAAAAATCCACTTGGTTCCAATAATAGTTTGTTGCCCAGGTTTTGGAACAAGTTCCCATACTTGATTTTTCTTGAATTAATTTAGCTCATCTTCCATAGCAATAATCCAATAATTATCCAAGAAGACTTCCTTAATGTTTGTAGGTTCTAATTGAGATACAAAAGCTGTAAATGCTAATGTGTTAAGGGAAGATCTAGTCTGAATTCCTTTTGATAATTCTCCTATTACTAGTTCTTTAGGATGATCTTTTACAAACGAGATATCTTTGGGTAGTTCATTAGAAATAATATCTTCTAGAATGTTTGAAGGATCATCTATTGTATCATCATCATCAATCGTAGAAGATTTAGGTTGAACTAATGTTTCATCAAATGATACATGCATGGTTTCTTCAACAACAAAATTCTTCTTATTAAAGACCCTATAGGCCTTACTTCTGGTTGAATAATCTAGGAAAATCCCTTCTGAGCTTTTTGCATCGAACTTATCAAGATTATCTTTAGTGTTAAGTATAAAACATCGACATCAGAAAATCTTGAAGTAGGAAATTCTAGGTGTTCTTCCATGATAGAGTTTAAAGGGTGTCTTCTTTAGAATTGGTCTGATCAGGGTTCTATTTTGGATATAAAAGCAGTGTTTACAGCCTCAGCCCAAAAATATCGAGGCAGCTTTGATTCGCACAGCATTGTGCGGGCACACTCTTGTATGATCCTATTTTTCCGCTCAACTACACCATTCTGCAGTGCAGCTCTAGGGAAGGCAAACTCATGTTTAATTCCATATTGATCACAAAAATTCGAGAAAGATTCATTTTCAAATTCTCCACCATGATCACTTTTGATTCTAATTACTTATGATCCTTTTTCATTCTGTAATCTTCTAATTAGTTTGCTAAAGGCATCTAAAGTTAAGTCCAAGTAAATCTAGAGAAGTTGTCAATTATGACTAAACAATATTTGTACCCGCTTACACTTTCTAATTTGGTTGGTTCGAATAAGTCTAAGTGAAGTAACTCTAGGGGTTGAGAAGTGCTAACCATCCTTTTTGGTTTAAAAGGGCTTTTGGTTTGTTTGTCGACTTGACAAGAATAGCAAACTTTGCTTTTCTTGAAGTTGATCCTTGGCAAACCTTTGACAAGTTCATGTTTCACAAGTTTACTAATGTTTCCCTTGTGAACATGACCTAGTCTTTTATACAAAAGAGTTGCTTCTTAGTCAGATACGACTAGATATTCAGGACTATCGTATTTGTTGAAGTTTATGGTGTAAATATCTTTGTATCTATTTCCTTTAAGAATAAGTTGATTTGTTTCTTCATCACGAATTTTAAAACCTTTCGATGTAAACGTAATTATGTTCCCCTTATCACATATTTGGCTTACACTTAATAGATCATGTTTTAAACATTTAACTAAGTTCACATTTTCAATAGAGGTAGAAGAATTACTAATTTGGCCAGTACCTGACGAGTCGATTGTTCGCTTTTCAAGTCGTTTGTAGTTTTATGTGGTGGAAAAATCGACAAATCAATAATTAAAATAACCACTCGCAGAAGAGCAGGTCGTATCCACAGGGAGGTACTGACGTATTTAAATTTGCACCGGTTCAAAACGTATGTTCGTAGTTAATCTCGACGAGAATCGAGCCAAATTTGCCTTCAGATTAAGGTAGAATCAAGAAAACATGCTGAAATGGCAATTTTGAACAACTAGAGGATATTTTTTGCAATGCAGATTCAAAAAAATATCATTAAAAGTTGGCAATGGCAGAAAATGTAATTATTAATGGGGCATGTACCGTAGCAAAACAGGGGATTTCTTCCCCTTGGTTGTGCACGAAGAGGAATGAACGGCCAGAGGTGTGAAGCTCGGAGGAAGTTCTTTGGACCGAGGGCTTCGCAACATGGTGGCGGCGAGTTGCAAGGTGGCCGAAGTCAGCCGGACGGAGCTCCAGCAAAGGTGGCTGCACCTGTTGGAGGAGGGGCGGTTGTGAGCGCGCGAAGGTTGCGGCAAGCAATGCGCGCGGGCACTGCTGTTGCGGGCGCACGGGAGTTGAGCGCGTTGAAGGTGATGCAGGTGCATGCACTGGTGGCAGCGGGGGGCGCTGTAGATGGTAGGCACAGGTGCGATGGAGCGGGCGCGCTGGAGTTGAGCCCGCTGAAGGTTGTTGACGGGTGCGCTGCAAGGAGCGGGTGCAAGCTTGGCGATGCAAGTGAGCGTGTTGAAGCATTGGCGAACGCACGCCTACTGGAGGCGGTGTATACGAACGTAGGAGAGGAGTTTGTGGTTGGTGCTGCAGGGTGCGCGCGTGGAGGCAGATGCTGCTGCAGGCGGTGCGCGGTCTGCAGGCGCATTGGAAGTGAAGCGCAGCAAGGGTGGTTGCTGCTGTAGACTGGAGAGGCATACGTGGGCTGGTGGTGATGCGGGCGAGCGCTGACGGTTGGCGCTGGAGGTGAAGTGCAGCAAGGGTGGTTGCTGCTGGAGTGGGGGGAAGGGTCGAAGCTTCGAACGTCCGGGAAACTTCCCGGACGTCTTAACTGACTAAGGAGTGAAATTGCAGTAGTGGTTATGGAGGTTGTTGGTGATGACAGCGAGGGTGGTGCACTGCGGGGTGCTCACAGTAATGCGGACGATCTCCGGATGGTGGTGTGGCCTGTCACACCAGATGCCCACAGTGGTGGAGGCTCGTCGCCACGGTTGAGGCCGGTGGTGGAGAAATGGACGAGATGGATTCTCTACACAGTGTGGATTGTTGGGGTGGAGGCCTCCCACCCTCGGCAGCCTCTCTCCTCTTTTTGTAGTTGCCTGCATGAAATTGAATGAAGAGGCGGGAGCAGATCCATCTTCTCCGCTAATCCATGAATGTGGGCTTTAGTGCGGTAGGTAGCAATGCAACGGCAGCCGAGCCGTTGCTGAAAAGAAGAAGAATAAAAGATATTGTTAAAATATTATGGTTATTTATATACAAACCCTCAACTTTTATGTTAACTTAAATTAATGCATGCAATGCACCTAATTGGTTAACTAATTAAATGAATGCAATTCTAAGTTAATTCTAAATGCATTTAAAATATGAATGCAATGCATGAATTATGTAATTAAATTAGAAATATGAATTAATCTATTTACATCCTAATTTATGCTAAATAAATGTTAGAATTAACCTAATGTCTAAACACTTAAATACTTAAATAGCCCACAAATATGGGCTAATCAAATACCCCCATGCCTAGTTTTTGCTAGTCCCTAGCAAAATTAAGCGAAACCTTGCACTCCAAGTAGACTAGTCAACCCAATTGGTCTTCCTTCAGAAACATATTAAGTTTAGACTCTAGACCCAAGGTTCCCAAGTAGTTGCTAAGTTACAGACAAGGTTGGCTAAAGATGAGTTGCAGGCACAAGTTTCCCTGATTTCTGACTCTACCCTAAGGTTTATTGATCCCAGAGATTAAAGCATCTGTGCAAGTGCATTGGTCTGAGTTATTTGAGTTAAATGAAAAAGGATTTTTTTTTAATAATATATATATATATTTTGTTTGATTCTTCTAAGTCTAACCTCAGATCAGCTGTCAACACGATCTGTGTCGGATTCATTGTCCCCATTACCATACCTCAAGGGGTGCCTGGCTTTCGATGCTTCGAGATAGCACCGCCCATAACAACCCCAAGAACTCCTGGCAATCGGCACTTCAAGATAGTATTGCCCATGGATTTCTTAAGAGAATTCAGGCCTATGGCAATCGGCACGTCGAGATAGGGTCGCCCATGGTACCTGAACTGCACAATGCGCTTACATGCCCCCAGTAGGATGGATATCCTAAGAGACAAGCATCGAGGAGGTAATATGTTATCATCGCATCCTCAAGATGAGTATATACTCCACCTCTCCTGTGGTGGGAACTCTTCCAATCAAAATGTGTTTTCAACCCTCTCCTAAGTCAAAACTAAGAGAACTAAATCTCTTTTAAGAAAGAAAGAAATTAAGTTAATTACTAGACCAAGTGTGTGAAATTTGGATGCTTGGGTTACAAGGACTCGTAAACCAAAAGGTAGAACAAAACTCCAGGTACTACCCCACCTTTTAACTCAAACCCTAGCTTCCCTTCCTTAACCTCTTGAGAAATGGTCTGCAACTTAGCTCCTACTTAAGTTTTTAAGTCCACAAAGGATCCTAAAGGTCTAAAGCTAGTAGCTCATTTAGCTTCTAAAGTTTGACCCTAGAATTAATTTAGTCTACCCTAGAGTTCTGATTTGCTTAAGAATGCAGGACCTAGCCAGTTAAGTTCAAAACAATTTTTTTTTTTTAATGCATGCTATAAACAAAATGCCTTAGGTCCTCTCCCCCATGCCTGGTTCAAACAATGTCCTCATTGAAAACAAAAATAGCTAAAGGAAGATATTACCTGAGGCGGAGAGTGGTAGGAGCTAAGGCTCCTCAAGGCTGACTTCGTCAACCAGATGGCCATCTAAAGTTATGTAAGGGTTTAACCGTTGACCGTTGACGATAAAGGGAGTTGCTGAAGAGGAAGGATTTTTAATCTCCACAGCTCCATGCGGAAATACTTTGGTGATTATGTAAGGCCCATCCCAATGAGATTTTAACTTCCCAGGAAAAAGCTTAAGTCTGGAATTGAAAAGCCAGACTTGTTGGTTGGGCTCAAAGGTCTTTCGAAGTATAAACTTATCATGTAAGGCCTTAGTTCTTTCTTTATAAGCTTGAGAGGTGTCATAAGCATCATTCCTCAGCTCTTCAAGCTCACTTAATTCTAGAAGTCGTGCCTTACCTGCCTTCTCTAAATCCATGTTAACACTTCTAATAGCCCAAAGTGCCTTATGTTCCAACTCAACAGGTAAATGGCATGTTTTTTCATACACAATCCGAAAGGGAGAAGTACCCAAAGGGGTCTTATAGGCCGTTCGATAAGCTCACAAAGCATCATCGAGCTTTTGCTACCAGTCTTTCCTATCAGGTCTAACGGTCTTTTCCAAAATATTTTTTATCTCCCTATTTGACACTTCAACCTGGCCACTTGTCTGAGGATGGTAAGGGGTAGCGACCTTGTGAGTCACTCCCAGACTCCTGATTAGCCGATTGAAGTGGTGGTTTCAGAAATGGGGTCCCCCATCATTTATAATAGTCTTGGGGCAGCCGAAACGGGATATGATATTGGCCTTCACAAATTTCAAAACCACGGAGTGGTCATTTGTGCGCGTAGGAATGGCCTCTATCAATTTAGAGACATAATCAACTGCCACCAAGATATATTCATAACCATGGGACAACGGAAAGGGGCCCATAAAGTCAATTCCCCACACATCAAAAATTTCAACAGATTGAATAGGATGTTGAGGCATTTCATTCCTCTTCCCAATCGTTCCAATCCATTGACATCGAGTATAGGTCTTAAAAAAATTATGAGAATCCTTAAATAAGGAAGGCCACCAAAAACCAGACTGGAGAACCTTAAGGGCAGTTTTCTTAGTACGAAAGTGTCCTCCACAATGAGTTCATGGCAAAAACTCAGCACACATTGTTGTTCCTCTTCAGGTACACAACATCTCAATACTTGGTCTTGTCCAATTCTAAATAATTCTGGCTCTTCACAATGAAAATATCTTGCTTGAGAAATGAATCTCTTTCTTTTCTGCTCATCCCAAGAGCCTGGAGTTTGCCCAGTGACCAAGTAATTTACAGTGTCTGGATACCAAGGTAAAGTTGGTGTTACTACTGTAACGACCCGGTTCCCGAGTCCCTACGAGACACGAGAACCGGACCGACTCAACTAATCCCAAGACCTAGTCGTCCAACGAGGAAGTAACCAAAAGAGCAGTAAAATAAACCACATTCAGCATGAATATAACTAACAGTAAGAAAGTACAGCAGTAAGGAAAGAAACTACCATAGTATATACCACCACAATAGTAGAACAACATTCATCATATAATATGAACTGCAGGTAAAGAAAGTACAGCGGAAACAAGAACTACTCACTACAATGTATCAAAAAGAGGTACAAGTGACAGTGGTAACTCTACTGGACCCTACACGGTCCAGCGTCCTCTGCAGCCGCTGACCCTGGCTGCTCAACACCTGGTCCTGAAAAAGGTAACGAGTGTAACACGTCAGCAAAATGCTGAGTAGAGTGGCAACTAAACTAAAGACAACAGTAGAGTGTACAGTAGCTATTATGTTCGATTACTTTCTTTATTCACATCTTTCAATTGTCTCACTATTTCATTTATTCCTCAGATCTTTTTCTTGATCTCGAATGTTCCTCGTGGGAACGATCTTGATTGCAGTCTTTTCCAAAAAGTAGAAGTAGCATGTGGTGCTCTCCTGGCCGGGAGAGTCCCCCGTGGTGATCCTACCCTCAGTCAACCACCCCAAGGTCACTGACAGACGTAACGGTGACTACGGCACGCACGATAAACGCACAGGTAGCTAACCCGTACTGGCACGCGGTCAGTCGTTTCCGTTAACGGGTGCGCCCAAAGCACAGCACAGAACCAGTCCAGGGCAGAGCCCTCGCAGTAACAGGGGTCCAACCCCTCCACAGTAACCAAACCGGGGCCTTGCCCCTCCACAGTCCGCGCACCCTCGCCTGACTACCCTGGTTTGCCCAGGTGGGCCTAAACAAGTCGGTGTAGGAGGCTAGCAGAACCCCGGGGCCCGTGGGGTAGCTAGTACCTCCCTACACTAGTAGCTCTCCTTGGTACTACGTACGCGAGGGCCAGTAAGTCGGTACAGAGTGGCCAGTCCTAACCCCGGGTCCCTGGGGCGGCTGGCTCCGCTCTGCACTAAACAGGTACAGGTACTTCCCTTGGTACTACGTACCCAAGAGACAGTACACAACTACATCTCAGTTCCATTCCTTTCTCTTTCTAGGAGTTCCACTCCTAATTCCCCCATAGGGTTCCATCCTTTTTACTCAAACATCCAGGTTTCACTTTCCAGTTTCACATTCTTACAATCCATGTTCTCAACCACGTTATTTATTCACAACAGGCAGCTGTTAATTCAAATTACAGGCAGCTTTATATCTCTTTCCATTTTCCAAGACTGCTGTATTATACATTCCACTAGTTTTCCCATCCTAGGATTCAAGCCATATCCTAGGATCTATCATACAATCTAGTTTTCTAGCCCTAGGATTCATGCAACACCTAGGAGTTATCATTGCATCTATTTCTCATTCCTAGGATTCATGCAATGTCCTAGGTTCTATTTATGGTTCCATAATTTAACAGATTTTATTAATAACTTAAAGCCACTCTACCAGGTACAACGGAAGTAATGGGGGCGTGGTCGGCAATCCCGCGTGCCTCCGTGACCCCCGAGACTGCAACGGAACGGGGTCCTATCACAAGGATCAAACACAAGGAGTATCTCAAAACAGTGTATAGCTACTGTAGACGGGTAGAGGAATTAATTCCGAAAAGAACGCAACTCGAATCGCGGAAAACAGAACCCGAACGGGCCCTAAACGGGTCGAAAACGACGACACTGTGCAAAATCAGACGTCTGGAACTTCTTCCAGACGTCTTAAAAAGTGGATCAGAGAATTACCTTGTTCTGCGTGGTTTCTCAGACGTCCAGATGCCTGCGGGGACGTCTGGCCTAGTTCCCAGACGTCCGATGGTCACCCCGGACGTCTGGAGGTCGCTCCCGCCGTCTGGTACTATAGCCAGACATCTGATCCGCGTTGGATGGCGAATCACCGAGCCTGCGCGCGTCCATCTCTCTCCCTCAGTACGGTCAATCGACAGGAAGGAAGAAGAAGACGGAAAACTCACCTTTCAGATGTCTGGACAGTCTTCCAGACGTCAACCTCGCCGTCTGGATATCAGCACAGACGTCTGATTCTGGCAATTTTTCCAGAACCAGGGCGCAACTCGCTCTCCGCTCGCGACGCCGCCTGCGTCGCACCTCGTGCGCCTGCTGCTCGAGCCGCAGCAGGCCTCCCACGTCGTTCCGCGCCTGCTGCGCTTCCCACAGGCCGACCCTGGCAGCCCCGGCGAGCTCGCCCTCACGGTTGAGCGCTGCTCTCGCACGCAGCATCCCCTCCGCACTCACTGTGGCCGTCGCCGCCGCAGCAACCCTACGCCCGCTCTTGCGCACTGGAAGGAGAAGAGGAAAGGGGTGGAGGCGACGGGAGGGAGCGCGTGGCCTTTTAAGGCCGCGCGAGGAGGAGAGAGAATCACGGTAGGGCATTTGCAGCCGCAGAGGGAATAACGAATATTCGGGTTTGCGCGCTTAGGCGCGCAGACGACCCGCGTATGTCGAAAATCACTGATTTCCAGACGTCTGGGAACGATCCCAGACGTCTGGTCAGACGTTTGGATGTGATCCCAGATGTTTGGTCCGACGTCTGGGCCACCTCCCAGATGTCTTAAAAGACGTCTGGGGCACGCGTTTGTAACAATATAACAAACTCAAAGGAAGTTTCGTCCCCGAAACTTGCGCCAACTAGGGTGCGGGAAAAGATGTCCAATTAACCATAACAAACTCAAAGAGGACCGAAGCCGGTCCGAAAGGATGTACCCGCGAAAAGCTCCGGGTACCGCTCTCGCATTGCCGCCTCAGGCTCCCAGGTAGCCTCCTCGTACCGCTGGCTCCTCCACAAAACCTTTACCAGGGGTACTTGCTTTCGTCTCAAACTGCGGACGGCTCGGTCTAGGATCTGCACTGGCCTCTCGGGGTAGGTCAGGTCATCACCCACCTCTCGTGACTCAGTACGTGACTGGAATCGGCTACGTACTTCCTGAGGTTGGACACGTGGAACACGTCGTGCACACCAGAAAGCTGTGGGGGAAGGGCAAGTCTGTAAGCAACGGGTCCAACCCGCTCCAGGACCTCAAAGGGCCCCACGAACCTCGGTGCGAGCTTCCCTCTCACCCTAAACCGCTGTAGGCCCTTCATGGGCGAAACACGAAGGAAGACATGGTCCCCAACCTCAAACTGCACCTCTCTGCGTCTCCAATCTGCGTAGCTCTTCTGTTTGCTCCTGACAGTGCGGAGTCGTCTGTGGATCTGCTCGACTACCTCCTGACTCTGCCGGATCAACCTGGGGCCAACCTCCCACTTGGTCCCCACCTCAACCCAACTCAAGGGTGCCGTACACTTCTGTCCGTACAGAGCCTCGTAGGGAGCCATGCCGATGCTCGAGTGATAACTGTTGTTGTATGCAAATTCTGCCAGGGGCAGGTGCTCCTCCCAAGAGCCCCTCCAGTCCAGTACACAGGCACGCAAAAGGTCCTCAAGTGTCTGTATCGTGCGCTCAGACTGTCCGTCCGTCTGGGGGTGGTAAGCCGTGCTAAACCTCAACCTCGTCCCCAAGGCCTGCTGAAACTCAGCCCAAAATTGGGACGTAAAGCGGGTATCCTGGTCGGATACGATCTCTCGCGGGACTCCGTGTAGTCGTACCACATCACGGATATACCTCTTTGCCAACTGTGCTGGTCCCAAAGTGACTCGGATCGGCAAGAATCCCGCCATCTTCGTCAGTCTATCCACTATTACCCAGACTGCGTCGTGTCCCCACTAGGTAACAGGTAAGCCCACCACCAAGTCCATGGTGATGCTCTCCCACTTCCAGTCTGGCACTGGAAGCGGCTGGAGCGGCCCTGCAGGCCTCTGATGCTTGGCTTTCACCTGCTGGCACACTAAGCACTGCTGCACGAACTCACCCGCATCCCGCTTCATCCGTCTCCACCAAAACTCGCGTCTCTAGTCGTGGTACATTTTCGTGTTTCCGGGATGTATGGTGAATCTGGAACCGTGTGCCTCAGTCAGGAGCTCTCTCAACAGCTCCTCGTCTCTAGGAACGCACAACCGTCCCCTCAAGCGCAGTACCTGGTCTGTGAAAGAGAAGTCCCCCGGGTCTCCCGACAGTACTCTGTCGCGCAAGGACTGCAAGTACGGATCGGCCATCTGTCCTGTGATGATGCAGTCTATCAGCTCTGGCCAGGTCTGCCGTGTCACCGTCACTGCCCCACAGTACCCTCGTAATTCTAGAGGTCGCCAACTGCCCACCTCCTCCAAAAGGTTCGAACTCTGTAACTGTAGACTGGCCAAGCGTGCGGCGCCTTACGGCTCAAGGCGTTAGCCACCACATTGGCCTTTCCCGGGTAGTAGGAGATGCTGCAGTCGTAGTCCTTCAGGAGCTCCAACCAACGTCTCTGTCTCATGCTGAGCTCCTTCTGGTCAAAAAGATATCTGAGGCTCTTGTGATCAGTAAAAATCTCGAAGGTCTCACCGTACAAGTAGTGCCTCTAGGTCTTCAGTGCGAAGACAACAGCTGCCAACTCTAGGTCATGGGTAGGGTAGGTATGCTCATGGGGCTTCAGTTGCCGCGAAGCGTAAGCGACAACGTGACCCCTCTGCATGAGCACACCTCTTAACCCCTGCAAGGAGGCGTTCGTGTACACAACGAACCCGCCACTACTGTCAGGGATGGTGAGCACGGGAGTCGAGGTCAACCTCTCCTTCAGCTCCAGAAAACACGCCTCACAGGCGTCTGTCTAAGCGAAAGGCACTTCCTTCCGGGTCAACTGTGTCATAGGACGCGCAATCTGTGAAAATCCTCTGATGAATCGTCTGTAGTAGCCTGCTAGTCCCAGGAAACTGCGAATCTCAGTAACTGAACGCGATCTCTCCCACCTGAGCACTGCCTCGACCTTGGTTGGGTCCACCGCCAAGCCGTCTCCAGAGATCACATGACCCAAGAAGGTCACCTCCCTCAACTAGAACTCTCACTTGCTGTATTTGGCGTACAGCCTGCGTCGTCTCAGAGTGTCCAGAACCATCCGCAAGTGCTGTCCGTGCTGCGTCCGATCTCTAGAATAGATGAGTACATCATCTATGAAAACCACCACGAACTGGTCCAAGTACGGTCTAAACACCCGATTCATCAGGTCCATGAAAGCAGCGGGGGCATTGGTCAGCCCAAACGGCATGACCAAAAACTCGTAGTGTCCGTACCGGGTGCAGAAAGCTATCTTGGAGACGTCGGTCTCCCTGATCCTCAACTGGTGGTATCCAGACCTCAAGTCGATCTTGGAAAACACCGTGGCACCCCGCAACTGGTCAAACAAGTCGTCGATCCTCGGCAGCGGATATCTATTCTTGATGGTGACCCTATTCAGCTGTCGGTAGTCCACACAAAGGCGTAAGGTCCCATCCTTCTTCTTCACAAAAAGTATCAGGGCTCCCCAGGGAGACGCACTGGGCCTCACGAAACCCTTCTCCAGAAGGTCCTGCAACTGAGACTTGAGCTCTCGCAGCTCAAGCGGTGCCATCCTGTATGGCGCAGTGGAGATGGGGCTGGTCCCTGGTACTAGTGAGATCTCAAACTCGATCTCACGCTCGGGCGGTAGTCCTGGTAACTCGTCTAGAAACACGTCAGGGTACTCTCTGACCACCGGGATGCTCTGGAAGTCTGCCATAGGGCTGGGCTTTGCCACCACACAAGCTAGGAAGCCCTCACACCCCTGGCTCAAAAGTCTCGCCGCGTCGAAGTGCCGAAATGCACCTGAAACCTCCGTCCACTGGCTGTCCGTGAAACTCGAAAGAAGGCAACTCCGGAATGGAGAAGATGATCTTCCCCTCAAAATAGTCCACCAAGGCGTGGTAAGCGGACAGCCAATCCATCCCCAGAATCACTCTAAAGTCCTCCATTTGTATCATAATCAGGTCAGCCGGCAGGCTATGTCCCCCGACGCTGACCTCGCAATCCGTGTACACCTCCTCAGCTACAAACAGCTGACCACTCGGACCTCTGATTACGAAGGGATTCTCTAACAGTGTATAATCCCGGTCCAAACTAACTGCGACAAACGAGTGCGTAGCGCCGGAATCGAAAAGTGTGTAAACGAGTCTGCCTGAAACTAAAACCATACCTGCTACCACCAATCCCGAAGCTCTGGCGTCCCTGTGTGTCAAGGCGTTGATACGCCCTTCAGCTCTAGGTGCGGATGAAGCAGCCACACTCTGTGTCGGACGGGTAGGTGCTGGCCGGTACCCTCCTCGCGACTGTTGTCCTCCTCCTCGTGCCTGGGAACCGTGGCCTCCTGCGCGTCCTCCAGTGCTCTGCGCGGGAAGTATCTGCTGACCTCCTGCCCTAGATGGGCAGTCCCTCCTGATGTGGCCTGGCTGGCCACACTGGTAGCAGAGGGGAACCCGACTCCCGCCCTTAGTGGGTCCCTACTGTCGGCTAGGCGGGGGTCCGGTGCTGGCGACTGACCCCTGTCGAGGGCCCCCAAAGGCCACTGATGGCCCTGCACAACGTGACGGCTCTTCTGCGGACGCCACGTGACTTCGTTCTCGCCGGCCCTGTGAAAAGTCTGGCTGGAAAGCCCTCTTCCGCCCGCCGTCGGTGTCTCGCGCAGACAGGTTGGTCTCCTCGTAAGTCATAGTTGCCTCTACCACCCTCGAAAACGTAGGCAGCTTCAGGGGTTTGACATACCCCCGGATCACAAGCCAGAGCCCCTCGGTGAACCTCCAAAGGCGCTCCTCCTCAGTGGCTACCGCGGTCGCTGCAAAGTGGGACAGCTCCAAGAAACGTGTGCGGTACACGCTCACAGTCATCGTCCCTTGGCGGAGAGTGTGGAACTCCCGCCTCCTCTGGTCCTGCCACGTCTGGGGAAAGTACTTCTCGCAGAAGAGGGTGACGAATTGGTCCCACGTCGGCTCGTCCCTCTCCTGTCCCCGGACCGCCCTCCACCACCTGTGTGCCGCACTCTCCAGCTGGTACGTGGCAAAGGCCACGCGGCACTCCACCGGAGGGCGAAGGGTGTCGAAGATCTTCTCCAGCTGCCCAAGCCAGTCCTCTGCCTCGGTCGGGTCCTCATCCCCCTTGAAGGAGGGGAGCTTCAGCTTCCGGAACTGTCCGAAAAGCTCGAAGTGGTGCTGTAGGGGAGGTGCTTGTGCACCTCCAGGCGAAGGTGCCTCGTGCACGGAAGTATCGGAGGAAGGTGGGGGCTGCGGTGGCCCATCCCCTCCCCCGTGTCTAGCGCCGCGTCCGTCGAGTGGTCCCCTCCCCCGTGTCTAGCGCTGCGGTGGCCCAACCCCAGGGTGAGGTGCTCGGGGCGGTGGGTGGAGCTCCTCTCGTACAATGTCTCGTATCAGCCGGCCGAGGTCCTGGGCCTGGATGCCCGGGAGTAGTGGCTGGTCCACTGGGGTGTCCGCAACAGCATGCCCACGTCGTCGACCTCGTCCTCGACCGCGCCCGCGGCCCGCCTCACTGGTCCCACGACGAGGCATCTCCTGCAAGGAGACGTGAAACAAAACGGAACACGTCACTACGGAACGATACCGAACGGAAATGTCTAAGAACTCATGTCAAGAGATATGTTGTGGTGGCTACTCTAGTTATAGACATGTGAATTGGTTATTTTCCAGTCAGTTGATTCACTTCTCGGGACGACCTTGCTCTGATACCATCTTGTAATGACCCGGTTCCCGAGTCCCTACGAGACACGAGAACCGGACCGACTCAACTAATCCCAAGACCTAGTCGTCTAACGAGGAAGTAACCAAAAGAGCAGTAAAATAAACCACATTCAGCATGAATATAACTAACAGTAAGAAAGTACAGCAGTAAGGAAAGAAACTACCACAGTATATACCACCACAACAGTAGAACAACATTCATCATATAATATGAACTGCAGGTAAAGAAAGTACAGCGGAAACAAGAACTACTCACTACAACGTAACAAAAAGAGGTACAAGAGAGTGGTAACTCTACTGGACCCTACTCGGCCCAGCGTCCTCTGCAGCCGCTGACCTTGGCTGCTCAACACCTGGTCCTGAAAAAGGTAACGAGTGTAACACGTCAGCAAAACGTTGAGTAGAGTGGCAACTAAACTAAAGACAACAGTAGAGTGTATAGTAGCTGTTATGTTCGATTACTTTCTTTATTCACATCTTTCAATTGTCTCACTATTTCATTTATTCCTCAGATCTTTTTCTTGATCTCGAATGTTCCTCGTGGGAACGATCTTGATTGCAGTCTTTTCCAAAAAGTAGAAGTAGCACGTGGCGCTCTCCTGGTCGGGAGAGTCCCCCGTGGTGATCCTACCCTCAGTCAACCGCCCCAAGGTCACTGACAGACGTAACGGTGACTACGGCACCTGCGATAAACACACAGGTAGCTAACCCGTACTAGCACGCGGTCAGTCATTTCCGTTAACGGGTGCGCCCAAAGCACAGCACGGAACCAGTCCAGGGCAGAGCCCTCTCAGTAACAGGGGTCCAACCCCTCCACAGTAACCAAACCGGGGCCTTACCCCTCCACAGTCCGCGCACCCTCGCCTGACTACCCTGGTTTGCCCAGGTGGGCCTAAACAAGTCGGTGTAGGAGGTTAGCAGAACCCCGGGGCCCGTGGGGTAGCTAGTACCTCCCTACACTAGTAGCTCTCCTCGGTACTACGTACGCGAGGGCCAGCAAGTCGGTACAGAGTGGCCAGTCCTAACCCCGGGTCCCTGGGGCGGCTGGCTCCGCTCTGCACTAAACCGGTACAGGTACTTCCCTTGGTACTACGTACCCAAGAGACAGTACACAACTACATCTCAGTTCCATTCCTTTCTCTTTCCAGGAGTTCCACTCCTAATTCCCCCATAGGGTTCCATCCTTTTTACTCAAACATCCAGGTTTCACTTTCCAGTTTCACATTCTTACAATCCATGTTCTCAACCACGTTATTTATTCACAACAGGCAGCTGTTAATTCAAATTACAGGTAGCTTTATATCTCTTTCCATTTTCCAAGACTGCAGTATTATACATTCCACTAGTTTTCCCATCCTAGGATTCAAGCCATATCCTAGGATCTATCATACAATCTAGTTTTCTAGCCCTAGGATTCATGCAACACCTAGGAGTTATCATTGCATCTATTTCTCATTCCTAGGATTCATGCAATGTCCTAGGTTCTATTTATGGTTCCATAATTTAATAGATTTTATTAATAACTTAAAGCCACTCTACCAGGTACAACGGGAGTAATGGGGGCGTGGTTGGCAATCCCGCGTGCCTCCGCGACCCCAGAGACTGCAACGGAACGGGGTCCTATCACAAGGATCAAACACAAGGAGTATCTCAAAACAGTGTATAGCTACTGTAGACGGGTAGAGGAATTAATTTCGAAAAGAACACAACTCGAATCGCGGAAAACAGAACCCGAACGGGCCCTAAACGGGCCGAAAATGGCGACACTGTGCAAAATCAGACGTTTGGAACTTCTTCCAGACGTCTTAAAAAGTGGATCATAGAATTACCTTGTTCTGCGTGGTTTCTCAGACATCCAGACGCCTGCGGGGACGTCTGGCCTAGTTCCCAGACGTCTGATTTGCGTTGGATGGCGAATCACCGAGCCTGCGCACACCCATCTCTCTCCCTCAGTACGGTCAGTCGATAGGAAGGAAGAAGAAGACGGAAAACTCACCTTTCAGACGTCTGGACAGTCTTCCAGACGTCGACCCCACCGTCTGGATATCAGCACAGACATCTGATTCTGGAAATTTTTCCAGAACCAGGGCGCAACTCGCCCTCCGCTCGCGACGCCGTCAGCGTCGCACCTCGTGCGCCTGTTGGTCGAGCCGCAGCAGGCCTCCCGCGTCGTTCCGCGCCCGCTGCGCTTCCCACCGGCCGGCCCTGGCAGCCCCGACGAGCTCGCCCTCATGGCTTAGCGCCGCTCTCGCAAGCAGCACCCCCTCCGCGCTCACTGCGGTCGTCACCACTGCAGCAACCTCGCGCCCGCTCTCGCGCTCGCCCTCGCGCACTGGAAGGAGAAGAGGAAAGGGGTGGAGGCGACAGGAGGGAGAGCGTGGCCTTTTAAGGCCGCGCGAGGAGGAGAGAGAATCACGGCAGGAGAACCTTTCTTAGCAATGAGATGTTTCACTGCTGCATGATCAGTAAAAATAACCACCTTAGACCCAAGCAGATAAGGCCTAAACTTTTCCAGAGCAAAAACTACAGCAACTAATTCTTTTTCAATGATGGTGTAGTTTTGCTGAGGTTCGGTTAAAGTCTTGCTTGCATAATGCAGCACATGAGGTCTTCCCTCAACCCTTTGTCCAAGGACTGCTCCCACTGCATAATCCGAAGCATCACACATAAGCTCAAATGGGAGTGTCCAATCAGGAGTTTGTAGAATAGGCGCAGAGATCAAGGCCTCCTTTAGAGTTTGAAAGGCCTCGGCACACTTTGAATCAAAACTGAAGGAAGATTCCTTCGCCAACAAGTCACAAAGTGGCCTAGAAATTTTACTAAAATTTTTAATAAAGTGCCTATAAAAGCTAGCATGGCCCAGAAAGGATCTAATCTATTTGACATTCGTAGGTGACCGGTCGATCTTTCACTTTTAAGTCGTTTGTAGTTTAATGTGGTGGAAAAATCGACTAATCAATTTTTAATAAGAAATAACCACTCGCAGAGGAGCGGGTCGTATCCACAGGGAGGCAATAACGTATTAAAATTCGCGCCACTTAAAAATGTTTGTTCGTAGTCAATTTGGACAAGAACCAAGCCAAGATTGCCTTTAGATTAAGGTTTAAGCAAGAAACAATGCTGAAATGGCAATTATGAGAAACTACAGGATATTTTCCGCAATGCAGAGTGAATAGAATATGATTAAAATGTGGCAATGGCAGAAAATGTAAATTTTAATTAACGTTTTACTGTAGCAAAACAGGGGAATTTTTCCCCGTTGTCTTGCACGACGAGGAGCTGATGGCCGGGCGCGGGAAGCTCGGAGGAGGTCCCTTGGATCAAGGGCTTCGAATCGGTGGTGGCGGCGAGTCGCGCGGCGGTCGGAGGTGGCCGGACGAGCTCCGGCGGAGGTGCTGCAGCCGGCAGCTTGCGCAGCCTGTTGGCGTGAAGTCCGCCGCCTGCTGCTGCTGCGGGGGTGGCTGCTGCGGCTGGCGTGTGCGGTGGTCGGTTGGGCGGTCTGCAGGCGGTTGTGCGTGGGTGCGCGGAGGGTCTGCAGGAGGGCGCGCGGTTGTGCGTGGGCGGTGGTCTGCAGGAGGGCTCTTGCGCGGTGGTCTGCAGGCAGTTGGCGTGTGTGGTGGAAGCTGGCGTGGGCGGAGGGTCTGCAGGAGGGCGCTGGCGCGGTTGTGCGTGGGCGGTGGTCTGTAGGAGGGCGCTTGCGCGGTGGTCTGCAGGCGTGCGCAGGTCTGCAGCCGGTGAGCGGTGGAGGGCGCAGGCGTGGGTGCGCTGAAGGTTCTGCAGGCTGTTGAGCGGAGGCGTGGCTGTTGGAGAGTTGAGGCGCGTTTGAGCTAAAGGTTGACGGACGTGGGTGCGCTGAAGGTTCTGCAGGTGCGGGAAGGGGTCTGCAGGCGACTTCAGGCGTGTGCGGTGAAGTGAGCGGGTAACTTCAGACGTCTGGGAAATTCCCCAGACGTCTGGGAAATTCCCCAGACGTCTGGGAAATTCCCCAGACGTCTTAAGTTACTGAGAGGGTGGCTGAATCAGTAGGTTGGTGACGGTGGTCGGCGATGACGGCGAGGGAGTTGCACGCTAATGTGCTCACGGTAATGCGGGCGAGCTCCGGATGGCGGTGTGGCCTGTCACACCACACGCCCACGGTGGTGGAGACTCGCCGCCACGGTAGAGGCCGGCAGTGTGGAGTGGAAGAGAGAGGTTCTCTTTGCACAGTGGTGGGTCGATGGCGAAGGCCTGTCACACCACACGCCCACGGTGGTGGAGACTCGCCGCCACGGTAGAGGCCGGCAGTGTGGAGTGGAAGAGAGAGGTTCTCTCTGCACAGTGGTGGGTCGGTGGCGGAGGCCTCCTGAGCTCGGCTGCCTCCCTGCTCCTTTTGTAGTGTCTTGAACAAATTTGAAATCAGCGGCCGACCAGATCCACCACATCCGCTCCCCCTTGAATGGCTTCTTCACTGCATCAGCCAGGCGTTGGAGCGGCAGCCAGCCGTTCTGAAAGAAGACGAATAAAGAAAATATTATTAAAATATTAGGGTTATTTATGTATAGACCCTCAACTTCTATGTTAATAAAAACAATATACCTAATTGGTTATCTAATTAGATGAATGCTATTCTAAGCTAATTCTAAATGCACTTGAATGCAATGTATGGATTATGTAATTAGATTAAAACTATGAATTGATCTATTTACATCCTAATTTATACTAAATAAATGTTAGAATTAATCTAATGTATAGGCACTTAAATACTTAAATAGCCCACAACTATGGGCTAATCAGTAGGCAATGGAAGTTTGGAAATAGAATCATTCTTGGCTTTATCTACTTCCAAACCTTGCTCAGATACAACATGACCAAGTACAATTCCTTTATGCACCATGAAGTGACTTTTCTCCCAGCTGAGGACTAAACCAGTCTCCTTACATCGCATTTCAATCTGGTTCGGTGGCTCCGCGGTGCTCGCATTCGGTTCCGTAGTTCGTGATAGTAGGTAACTTAGATCTTTTGGTCTAAGGGCACACTGTAGAGGTTAGGAACTTGATTATATCGATTTGTAATCAAGTGTACCTTTGCGGCATCATTTCTCTCGTCTCTTTTCCCTTCTCATCTCCCCAAATCTTCCTGCGGTAGTGCATGTTTGGGAGGAGGTCACAAAACCCTGAACTGTTTGAATTGACTGATAAATCTATAAAAGAAGCCTAATCGTCCTCCTCCTCCACAAACATGACTGCACGCCCACCCCCAAATCTCGAGGGAGGAAACCGCCCTCATAACCCACCAGGTGGTGGAGCCTTAGATCCCATAACCTGCCTCCAAGCCCAAATGGAGATGTATAATGAGCAAATCGAAGCCATTCGGGAAACAATGGAGGAAATGCAGAACCCTCCCGAACGGGAGGAGCCTAGGTCTCTTAGCTCCTATCAGAATCCCGCTGCTACAGAGACCATAGGACAAATTCAGGTCCTCATGGGTGGGGATGACTTTGAACTAAAACCAAAAAAATTGGCCTAATAAATTTTCACTTTCATGGTCTTGCAAATGAAGATCCTTTTCTCCACTTGGAAGACCTAACCCGACTGGCTGAAACTGTTAAACCAAGAAATGTCGAGTTACCTATAGTCCTCATGAAAATGTTCCCATTTTCATTGCGGGATAAAGCGTCGCAATGGTTACGCACTCTTGAGAGAACCATCCACTCTTAGGAAGAGATGCGAACAGCATTTCTCAAGAAGTTCTTCCCAATCGGGCGAACCAATGTGCTTCGCCGTGCTATCACCTCTTTTACGCAACAAAATGGCGAACAATTTCATGAGGCATGGAAGAGGTATAATGACCTCCTTAGGAAGTGTCCGCACCACGGTCTGCCCAAGTGGCATATAGCCCAGATTTTCTACTATGGGCTAAATGAGACTTTGAAGCAGATTGCAGACTCTTCCTATGGAGGGAACTTTATGAATAAAGACGAGAATGGAGCATTTGAATTGTTTGAAAATATGAGTGAAAACTCGATGAACAATGCTTCCATTGTCACCTTTAATCGTACCAGCCAGCCTCGAAATGTCCATGAAGTTGACACGGGACCCTCCCATTCATCCACTGATCTAAGCCTTATTGCACAAAAACTGAATGAAGTCTCCGTCGTGCATAAGAAGTTGGACATGCTTTTAGCCAACCCCACCCGATCTCTGGCAAACACCACCTCTTCACCACTTCGTCACAATCCAAATTCTTCCAACACCAGGCTTATCCCGAGAAACCCCGTAAGACCTTCCTTACCAAGTGTCGCACCAAGCGACTCAGTAAGTCATGTGGAACTGGCTTCTGCGAGCCAGTATTTTGACATGGAGGACCAAGCCTCCATCTGCTCGGATGCATACTTACATGCGGACGCGTCTTCTGGCATAGAAGACGCTTACGCCTTGGGGAACAACCCATTCTCTGCCACTTATAACCCAAGGTGGTGTAATCATCCGAATTTTGCATGGTCCAACAACTCGCAGCGCCAAAACCCCGCAAGTGGACCAATGCGACCGTCCGCACTCGTCATCCCAAGGGCCTAGTCTAATCCTATGGCGAATCCGTCATCAGGCCCTTGCGTACCACAAACTGAACATGCATCAAGTCCTCTTGACAAATTGATATGAATGATGATGGATATTTCAAAGCGCCATGAGGAGAACATGACCTCTCTTCAGTACCAATTGTCGCAGCAGAATGCTGAGATCAGTCAACTATGCATGGCGACTCGATCTCAGGGCACTCTTCCCGCCCAACCTGTTCCCAACCCGCGAAACTCCATACCCCGTGGTCCGCAACCACAGGTACAACCTTCTCAGGGGCAGGTTCATCAAATTCTGCAAGCTCCGAGCATCCCACCAGGATTTCAGGCTAATCCCGCTTCAGCACAGCACTCTTATGTCCCCATTGCGAACCCTCCTCCACCGTATGATCCCACTGGACCCGCATCATCCAATGCTATCACTACGAGGAGCGGTAAGCAGACCATCGATCCGCCTCGACTTGATCCTGGCCCGTCTTCTTCTTCATTGCCCTCTCATTTGGGATGCGCACCTCATTCGCGAGAGGACGATACACCTAAATTGTTGCCAAAATCAGTCCCATTCCCTGAGGCTCTACTGAGGGAGCCAAAAGGCAAAAAGAAAGATATGCAGGCCTTTGATAACCTGCGTAATTTGTTCAGGGATGTAGAAATCAAGGTACCCCTGCTCGAGGCTATCGACCACATACCTACTGTCGCCTGATTTTTCAAAGACTACACAACACCCAGGCGATAGTTAAAGAAAATTAAAAATCTGGTGGTTCTCTCGCCTCATGTGAGTTGTGGTATACTGTCAAACCTACCACCGAAGCAGAAAGATCCTAGCACACCGCTAATTTCCTGTAGCATCCAAGGATGCAATTTTAACCGTGCCCTGCTTGATCTAGGATCTTTAATAAATCTCATACCGACCATCAGGCTCAAAAAATTTTCCTTAGGAAATCTGAAACCCACCCCTATCACGTTACAGTTGGCAGATCATTCTATCAAAATCCCGAAGGGTGTGGTGGAAGACGTAGTGGTTAGGGTCAACAGTCTCTATTTTCCTATTGCTTTCTTGTTTTAGATATGGAAGTTCCTAGTTCACTTTCTAATTGTCCGATCATCCTCCATCGACCTTTCTTGGCCACAGCCCGCGCCCTTATCGACTGCGAGTCGAGCTGTATTGAGATTGCCGTTGGATCTGAAAAGATCAAGCCGAACATCTTCAAGGCAGCCAAGAACTTTGATTGCAATTGCATCGAGGATAACACGTCTGACGAGGACATGACCGTCAGTGCATGTATCGAACTATTTGGGACCTATTCGGACTACTGCGGATTACCTATAAACACTGATGACTGCCTGACCAACACAAACTGTGACATTCCCCCATCCCTCCCTTGTCTTGTACCTTCTTCTGACCAGACTTCTGACGAGGTTTTCTCTGCTTCCCATACCTCATGGTTTGAGTCATATCCGAGCTGCTCACCGCCGGTCCACACTCTGGAGGATCGAATTGCCCTTTCTTTCCCGCCAAATCAGGCGGGTTTGCAATTCCACACTGGGACCTTGAGCCCACATCTTACTCACTGGGGCTGTTCCTTTTTGGATCCATCTATCCAAAAAGCCCCTCTTCTTGGCCAATCTAAGGGCCAACTTCTTCTTCTCGACTTGTTCTCTGATCTGCCTGGGACACTCTCGTCCCATGAAATTCCAGACCTTTCACCATCCACCATCACTTTTCACGCCACTATCACACTCTTCACTTCACCACCCACCATCCACCCACCCTACCACCCTGCTGTATACCCTAAACCTCAGCTCTCGTTACCCAATCGTTCATCCTTTCTCTACCTTTCCCTGCATGCATATGAGGACATAGCATTGTTTGGCATGGAGGGGTGGATAGGCATCCATAGGATCTGGGTATTTTATGGTATCATACAATTCCCACCTATTTATAAATATGCAAGAAAAAGAAAAAGAAAAAGAAAAGAAAAAAAAAATATAATAATAAATGGTGTTTAGTAATGATCTGAAAGCTGAAGCAAAAAATACAATAAGTGTTTATGGATATTCAACCTCTGTTTTGAAGACTTTCCAGGCCACTGAAGCTTGATTCGCTCAGGCTCGGCTTAATTCACTTAAAGCATTGACAAAATAGATCAGAATCTCTCCTAACTAAGGACGTATTCTTGTACCTGAGACACCAGTACAGGATCCGTTGGTTTGCTTTTACTTGAGAGCTTAAGTAAACTTGGTTCACACTACACATATCAGGAAAGACCAGGTGAACATAAGATCCAACCCTAGTGTTCATTAGGGAAGGTGGAGTCCTTACCTGTGCACGCAGGTAGACTTTTTATCCCAGGCTTTAGTCTTGTGTTTAGGAGCGACTCCTCCCACCAAAAAGAAAAAAAGTGTGCTCCTTCAAAAGAATGTTGTAAGAGATATACTGACATGTGTTTCAAAAAAAAAAATGTTGCAAATAAGTCAGTATATCTCACAAATGTCTGTAAAGTCTTCGCCCTATAAGTTCTTCAGGGCAGGTTACAAATACCTTGTTTTCCTTTGAGCCACAAAAAAATCAGAAAATGGGAGTTGAGTTTTTCGTCATCTTCTTAAGGGTCAATCCGAGAACACGAGCTGAAACTGGGACCAACCTTTACTTAAAAATTCATGAAACCCTGGGCTTGAGTCTTAATGTTCATCTGGTCAGTCTTGATCCTTCACTATGCACAAACCATAACCTCTTGAGCTCTCGAGTACGGCAAAAACCTCCTGGGTGCTGGAAATTGTACTTAAGGTTTAAATATCAAGAGTCCTAGTTAGTCGAGAGATGATCTTTATCATGTGAGACTTAAAGTACTGGTAGTCTTCTCTACAATGGGTTCTCACAATATCCAACAATAAACACACCTATATCACCTCAGAAGAAAATCTTCAGCTTAAGATCATTTCTAAATATTACAAAAAAAAATATTTTGCTAGGGACTAGCAAAAGATAGGCATGGGGGTATGATTGCACCGCAAAATACACCTGCAATAATGCCTTCTTATGCTATTTCCTAGCATTACCTGTGCATATTAGGATTTCATAGTTGCATTTGTAAAAATACATGCATGCATGCATCTAATTGAGAAGAAGGCATGGCCTTGCATTTTACCTTTTTCCTCAAGTGCCTCTTTGCACAAATCCATCACCTCTATTTTTTATTCCACTTGATTTTTAATTTTCCCTACGGCTGCATGCAACTTCTCCTCTCACCATTCCCTGCCGTAGCTGCCCTTTCCCTGCACCAGCCACTCCCTGCAACTGTATGCAAGGCCATGCCTTCTTCTCCTATAAAAAGCCACAGCTCCATCTCTTCAAAAGGCCTGGTCGCTGCAACAAGAAAAAAAACCCACCAGCAGGCCACCACTGTCCTCTCCTCCATTCCCCTCCATACGCCAGTCCTCCTCCGAGGAGAAACCTGGCGGGTAGGAGCTCTCACTGTGGTGCACACCACCACAGTGAGACCACCACCACCCAGCTCTTCAAAGAGCCGGTGGGCGTGGTGGCTCTTCTTTCATTTTTTACGTTCCCGCACCTTCCGGCCATTGGAGCCGCTTCAAGGTCTGAAGCCTGAAGCAGCAGCGGCAAGGAAGCTGCAACAGCAGCAGCAGCAGCAGCAGCTCCTTCCGCGCTTCCCTACAGGCACCCAGCCCCTCCGCACACACCTGCAGGACTTCCCCGCCTCCGCTTTCTCCGCTCTGTCGCACTCACTGTCGCCCGCAACCGGCCGCTACGCGCCTCTACAGCAGCCGACCAAGCGCCTCCCCGCCCCCTTGACAGCCTCTGCAAGCTTCCGCGCGCACCTGCAGACGCCTCGCCTCCCTCTCCACGCGCGTTGTCACTAGCTCTCCGCACTCGCAACCGGCCGGCGCAGGCGCTCTCCTCTGCGCGAATACACGCCCGCGTGCGTAGAAGCTCTAGACGACGCTCTTCATGCCCAGACACCTTAACTCTCTCCAGCAGTGCGGCTGTGCTCTCTTCTCTCTCTCTCTCACCACACTCACAGCACTCTCTCTACACTGACGCATACACTCACCTACACTCACTTTCACACACACACACACACCTATACTCTAATATAAACATATATATATACGTATACTTATATATAGTGATATATATATACATATATTGATATACATATATATATATATATATATATATATATACATATATACATATACTACTATGCATATACATATATATATATATAGTAGTATTAGTATACTTATATACATATATATATATATATATATACACACATATCTAGATACATAGACCTATATACCTATATATATACATGTATATAGTATTATATACAAACATACATACATACATATATATATATATATATATACATCTATACATATATATATCTATAACTATATATACATAAATATATATATGTATATATATATACTTAGCTACATATATCTATATATACATATTTTACTATATACTTATAGATACATATATATATACCTCTATATAGTTATATATACATGCACACACATATATATATATACATATACACTTATATATATACATATATATATATCTACATATATATATACCTATAAATTTATAACCATATATATATATATACATATAGACATATTTACATATATACATATATACATATTTTCACATTATTACCATACGTAGTATCGCGGGAATATCTGTACCAGTTGCTGATATTCCCTGATACATGGGTACAAAAAGCGTGGTTACATACATCATCCACCATCCATCCCACATTCCACGTGGCACCTAGTCCCATTGGTTGTGCCTCTCTAGACGACGACTGACTCGACATAGTGCTACACTCTATCTCCGCCTCCACCCCCACCCCTTTATATACATAATATATACATATATATACATATATACTGTATTTACTTCATTTATGTTTCGCTTACCTGATAGTAAAAAGACAAAAAAAATATATAAAAGAGAAAAGATAATCTTTGACTTGCAGGTACTCCATCTTGGGAATAGCAAGACCCGTCTTGGAACTCTATTTTGGGTTAAAGCCAAGAACCCAATTATGAGGGTGTGCCTGAAGGACAAAGATTACCAGAAAAAATCTAAATAAGAAAAACACCAAAAACACAATAAACGAACGGAAGAGACTCGTTGTAGGAAAAGCGTAGAAACTCTACTTGTAACCCCACTTCCCTGAGTTCGACCTTGGGCCTAAAAGTGACAAGATAAAATCAAGTAGGCCAGGTTAAAAATTTTGTAAAGAGATGGTTAGGTCCGATTTAGGTTAACCACCATACACATTTCAACGATAAAATCACCATATTAACAACCTATCCGGTTCCGACCATACAGTAGGAATGGCCTCTATCCATTTAGAGACATAATCAACTGCCACCAAGATATATTCATAACCATGGGATGACGGGAAGGCGCCCATAAAGTCAATTCCCCATACATCAAAAATTTCAACAGATTGAATAGGATGTTGAGGCATTTCATTCCTCTTCCCAATCGTTCCAATCCGTTGGCATCTAATGTAAGCCTTAACAAAATTATGAGAATCCTTAAATAAGGAAGGCCACCAAAAACCAGACTGGAGAACCTTAAAAGCAGTTTTCTTAGCACCAAAGTTTCCTCCACAATGAAGTTCATGGCAAAATCTCAGCACACTTTGCTGTTCCTCTTCAGGTACACAACATCTCAATACTTGGTCTTGTCCAATTCTAAATAATTCTGGCTCTTCCCAATGAAAATATCTTGCTTGAGAAATAAATCTCTTTCTTTTCTGCTCATCCCAAGAGCCTGGAGTTTGTCCAGTGACCAAATAATTTGCAGTGTCTGCATACCAAGGTAAAGTTGGTGTTACCACCATCAGAGTTTCATCGGGAAATGTCTCACGAATGTCTCCAGAAAGAGAGTCATTAAAAGGAAGGCGAGACAGGTAGTCAGCCACAACATTTTCTACTCCTTTCTTTTCACGTATTTCCAAGTCAAATTCTTGAAGGAGTAGGATCCACCTAATCAGACGTGGCTTAGAATCTTTCTTAGCAATGAGATGTTTCACTACTGCATGATCAGTAAAAATAACCACCTTAGACCCAAGTAGATAAAACCTAAACTTTTCCAGAGCAAAAACTACAGCAAGTAATTCTTCTTCAGTGACGGTGTAGTATTGCTGAGGTTCGGTTAAAGTCTTGCTTGCATAATGCAGCACATGAGGTCTTCCCTCAACCCTTTGTCCAAGGACTGCTCCCACTGCATAATCCAAAGCATCACACATAAGCTCAAATGGCAGTGTCCAATCAGGAGCGTGGAGAATAGGCACAGAGATCAAGGCCACCCTTACAGTTTGAAAGGCCTTGGCACACTTTGAATCAAAACTGAAGGAAGATTCCTTCGTCAACAAGTCACAAAGTGGCGTAGAAATTTTACTAAAATTTTCAATAAAGCACCTATAAAAGCCAGCATGGCCCAGAAAGGATCTAATCTGTTTGACATTCTAGGCAATGGAAGTTTGAAAATAGAATCAATCTTGGCTTTATCTACTTCCAAACCTTGCTCAGATACAACATGCCCAAGTACAATTCCTTTCTGTACCATGAAGTGACTTTTCTCCCAGCTGAGGACTAAACCAGTCTCCTTACATCGCTTCAACACATTCTCCAGGTGCAGGAGACGCTGGTCGAAAGACGAGCCATAAATGGAGAAGTCATCCATAAACACTTCAACACACTCGTCAATCATGTCTGAAAAGATAGACATCATACACAGCTGGAAAGTTGCAGGGGCATTACATAATCCAAACGGCATACGCCTGAATGCAAAAGTACCCTAAGGACTCGTGAATGCCATCTTTTCCTAGTCATCAGGAAAGGCTGCCACCTGATTGTACCTAGAATATCCATCAAGAAAGCAATAGTAGTTATTCCCTGCCAATTTCTCGAGAATTTGATCAATAAAAGGCAAAGGAAAGTGATCCTTCTGGGTAGCAGTGTTCAGCTTGCGGAAATCAATACAGGCTCTCCATCCAGTTGAGGGTCTAGTGACAACTTGTTCACCTTGGTCGTTGAGTTCCACAGTAAAGCCTGCCTTCGTTGGCACCACATGAATGGGACTGACCCATTTACTATCAGCAATGGGATATATGATCCCGGCATCCAACCACTTCAGGATTTCCTTTTTTACCACCTCCCTCATATTAGGGTTCAGACGTCTCTGCATGTCCCTAAATGGCTTGATGGAATCATCAATATAAATATGGTGCATGCAGAGTGTAGAGTCTATACCCTTAATGTCAGCAATGCTCGAAGGAATAGCTTCCTTGTGCCAAGACAGGCATTCAATCAAGGCTCCCTCCTGTGCCTTAGATAGCACAGTCGAAATGATAACGGGGAGCGTATCATTGGCACCTAGGAAAACATACTTGAGAGTGTCAGGGAGGGGTTTCAACTCAAGGTCGGGGGCTTGCATGGTTGAGGGTTTCATAATAGATGTCCCCATCTCAGGTAGCAGATCTACCTTCGGTGGAAATGATGGGGGAAGAGACTCAGCAGAAACACCTAGTAATTCCTCAAGTTCTAGTAAATCCCCTTCACATTCCTCCAAGAGATGGGAATGCTCAATTAGCATGACATGCTGAAGGAGGTCATCACATAACATTGCAGGAGTTGCCTCTTCAATCAGGTCATCTATCACCTCACCTTGAGAACAATCCTCAAGTCCGGCTTGTTTGTAAGCATCAAACACATTAAACCGGATTTTCCTGTTCCCAAAGCCCATTTTCAATGCCCCAGTATTGCAATTGATTGAAGCATGCGAAGTTGAAAGGAAGGGGCGATCCAAAATGATGGAGGGTTTGGTTGGCTTGTTGGTAGGGTCAGTGTCCAAAACTAAGAAGTCAACGGGAAAGAAGAAATCCTCCACTCTTATGAGGACATCTTCCAAAATTCCCTGTGATGTCTTAAGTGATCGATCAGCAACTTGAAGGATTACAGGGCTAGGCTTCAGATTGCCTTCCCCAAGTTGTTCATACACGTAGCTCGGAAGGATGTTCACCCCCGCACCCAGATCAAGTAGAGCCTCGTCAATTTGTAAGTCACCAATAACTATAGAGATGTATGGGGCTCCTTGGTCCTTAAGTTTCGGGGGTGTGCCATGTTGAACAATTGAGCTAACAGAATCAGGCAGGACAATTTTTGATTGGACCTATTTTCTAGATTGCCGCTTTTTTGTGCACAGGTCCTTTAAGAAGCAGGCATAAGACGGAATCTGCCTGATAGCTTAAAGCAAAGGCAGGTTAATTTGCACTTGCCTGAAAGTGTCCATAATCTCATCCATCTTATCTTTGGCTCTAGATGAGCCAGCAGAAGTCTGCCCAGAGGTGGGTAAGTGCTTTGGAAAAGGCATTCTCGATCTCTGGGTGGAAGGGTTGTCATGTCGAGTAAGGGGTGGAACAGGGGCAACTTCTTCCGGTGAGGTGATTTCAAGCGGAGAAGATTTGGGCAAGTCTTCTCCGGTGGGGGCGAAAGTCGGGGTGGATGGTTTTTTAGGGGGTGATACTATAGGAGCACCGGGTTTGGAAATTTCTTTCCCACTCCTCAGAATAGTCACCGCCTGAGCATGCTCCCTAAAGACAATCCCTTTTACTTTAGGATTTTCCTCAGCAGCACTGGGGAGCTTCCCAGTCTCCCTCTGTTTAACGGCCTCAACAAGGTGTCCTATTTGTGATTTCATCTCATGTATAGCCTTGTCATGAGATTGGATGATGGCACTTTGACTTTCTTGCATAGTTTTCAACATTGCCTTCAATTCATCCATCTCAGAGATTTTAGGTTGGGCAAAGATCTGAGGTTGGTTCATTTGATGATTTAGAAAGGATTTTGGTTTGTAATTCCCTGAATTTGAGACATTTTCTTGTCTCCATGAAAAGTTTAGGTGGTTCCTCCATCCCACATTATAAGTGTTGGAGAAAGGGTCATTACGAGGTCTAGGACGGAACCCTTGAGCGGCATTCAAATCTGCTTGTACAAGCTCAGGGAATTGGGAGGCCAAGTGACAATCCACAGTGGCGTGTGTATTGCCTTGGCAAATTAAGCTTTCGGAAGCTTGGGATGTGGAGGTGTTAGGTACGAATGAACTCGGGTTCGACATAAGCCTTTCCATGTTTTCGTCAATAATTGAATCTGATAGGCTAAATTCTGGGTATCCCTTGCCTCATTCGCCTCCAACTTTCTTTGCATGAGAGTGGGCTTTCTATCCATGTAAGCAGAATTCAAGTGAATAGAATTCTCACTCAAAGTATCAAATAAGTTCCAAGCTTCATCCTCAGTCTTAGATAGAAAGGTTCCTGCACAGGCACCATCCACAGTTTGCCTATGTGAATCATTAAGTCTGATGTAGAACCTTTCAACCAGTTGCCATTTAGGCACCTGGTGATGTGGGCAAAGTCTCAGCAAGTCATTAAAGCTCTCCCACGCATCATGGAATGCTTCCCCATCCTTTTGAACAAAACTCATAATTTCCCTCCTAAAGTGATTTGTTTTGCTCATGGGGAAGTACTTCTTCAAAAACTCCTTCTTCAGGGCATCCCAAGTGTTAACATTATCAAGGGTGTGATACCAATACTTGGCTTTGTCCTTAAGGGAGAAGGGAAAGAGGGTCCGCATTTGAGCATCATCAGTAACGCCCTGCAGCTTCACCGTGGAACAGACCTCGGTGAATTCCTCTATATGCCTGTAAGGGTCTTCCCTAGTAGTACCATAAAAGGAGGGCAGCAAGGATATGGTACTACTTTTGATCTCATACGGATTGTCCCCTCCAGGTCTACGTAGTGCAGGGCCAGCTTGATTGGTTGGGATGAAATATTCCTTAAGGCTCCTTTGACCGGCCATTTCTACCCTTGGAAGGTCTCTTCTTAGGATTCTTTCTACTTCCGGATCAAACACAAGTTGTCTCCTAAGAGAATGCCTACCAAGCATGCACTACAAACACAATTCACAAGGACTTGTTCGGTCTTTACAAATTTAGGATTTTGACTTTAGTTCAAATTGTAGGTGACAAAGCAAGTTGCCCAATCAATTACGCACCTATTGTCAACCTTCGAAATGCCTAAAAAGACCTAGTTGGAGCTTAGGTATTCTTCCCTAAATCTCAAATGGTCAAGTAAATCCACAGACGGAGGATCGAGGGATGCAAGTAGGCTTAAGCCTTCCTTTGAAGCTGTGCTTTCGCGGTGCTTCTCAACTACCCCCAAAAATCCGTGCCAGGGTATCCCCCTCTTTGGATTTACAAAACCTTTAATCTCAAGTTCCGAACACTTCAGAATCCAACGGTAGGAGGGCTCTTGTCCTAGCCGTTTGAAGATTTAGGAGTCTCTAAATGAGTGCTGTGGTGCAAAAGATATAAGTGTACATTCACCGCAAAAGGATTTTGAATTTTGAATCGCACACCACGTTTGAAAATCAAATCCTTGGTTTTTTAGATGTTCCTCCTTTAATTAGTCCTTTTTCTAGAAAATATGTGACCACTTGTTGGATCGCTTCAAGACAAATTTTGTGGTCTTCAAATTAAATCCAAATGCAATGCATGATCAACAATAGGATGCAAAGTAAGAAAATGCATACCTTGTTTCCAGCAATCAACGATGCAAGAATGCACGTAATGCAGAGAAGTAAATCTAGAGGCTGCTCATACAGACCTAAATGGTTCATCCTAAGGGCAGGCAGCTTCTAGCAGGCAGCTCATTTTTTTTTATATATTTTTTAAACTACTTATGCACAAGAAAATAAAAGTAAACACTCCACAAAATAAACTAAAAACCTAAATCTAAAGAAAAAGGAACAGGCTCCCAAAAATTACCCAACACGGGCCTAAAACAAAATCGGGGAACAAACCCCTCAAAATATACCCCAAAACAAGGGTTTCAAATCGAATGCAATGAAAATTAAATCTAAAGTCTTAATTCTACTCTAATCAGATTAGTGACTAAATGTACAATGATGACCGTCGCGTCCTCGTCCTTCTCCTCCTTTTCAAGGTAGCTCGACCAATTCTCCTCTGGCGACGTCAAGGGTCGCCTCTCACGATGGCTGGTTCCTGGCACAAAATTTCTCGCACAGAAAAAATAATAAATGGTCAAATCACTGTGCAATTGAGAAATAATCAAAATAAAATCAGGTGAAATTATTACGTCTGTTGCCTCCCTGGCAACGATGCCATTTTGACGAGTCGATTGTTCGCTTTTCAAGTCGTTTGTAGTTTTATGTGTTGGAAAAATCGACAAATCAATAATTAAAATAACCACTCGCAGAAGAGCGAGTCGTATCCACAGGGAGGCAATGACGTATTTAAATTCACACCGGTTCAAAACGTATGTTCGTAGTTAATCTCGACGAGAATCGAGCTACATTTGCCTTCAGATTAAGGTAGAATCAAGAAAAGATGTTGAAATGGTAATTTTTAACAACTAGAGGATATTTTCTGCAATGCAGATTCAAAAAAATATCATTAAAAGTTGGAAATGGCAGAAAATGTAATTATTAATGGGCATGTACTGTAGCAAAACAGGGATTTCTTCCCCTTGGCCGTGCACGAAGAGGAATGAACGGCCGGAGGTGTGAAGCTTGGAGGAAGTTCTTTGGACCGAGGGCTTCGCAACGATGGTGGCGGCGAGTCACGAGGTGGCCGGAGCCAGCCGGACGGAGCTTCGGTGAAGGTGGCTTTCGACGGTGGCTACACCTGCTGGAGGAGGGACGGCTGTGCATGGGCGAAGGTTACTGCAGGCAGTGCGCGTGGGCATTGCTGTTGCGGGCGCACAGGAGTTGAGCGCGCTGAAGGGGATGCAGGCGCACGCACTGGTGGTGGCGGGGAGCGCTGTAGACTGTAAGTGCAGGCGTGCTGGAGCAGGTGCAAGGGAGCTGAGCACGCTGAAGGTTGCTGACGGGCACGCTGCAAGGAGCGGGTGTGGGCTTGGCGCTGCAGGTGAGCGCGCTGAAGCACTGGTGAACGCACACCTGCTGGAGGCGGTGTATACGAACGCAGGAGAGGACTTTATGGCCGGTGCTGCTGGGTGCGCACGTGGAGGTGGATGCTGCTGTAGGCGGTTTGCGGTCTGCAGGCACGTTGGAAGTGAAGCGTAGCAAGGGTGGTTGCTGCTGCAGACTGGAGAGGCGTGCGTGGGCTGGTGGTTGGCGCTAAAAAGGTGATGGGGGCGAGGGCTGGCGGTTGGCGCTGGAGGTGAAGTGCAGCAAGGGTGGTTGCTGTTGGAGTGGGGGGGAGGGTTGAAGCTTCAAACGTCCAGGAAACTTCTCGGACGTCTTAACTGACTGAGGGGTGAAATTGCAGTAGTCGTTGTGGAGGTTGTTGGTGATGACGGTGTGGGTGGTGCACTGCGAGGTGCTCACAGTAATGTGGACAATCTCCGGATGGCGGTGTGGCCTATCACACCACAGTCCCACAGTGGTGGAGGCTCGTCGCCGCGGTTGAGGCCGACGGTGGTGAAATGGACGAGATGGACTCTCTACACAGTGTGGATTGTTGGGGTGGAGGCCTCCCCCGCTCGACAGCCTCTCTCCTCTTTTTGTAGTTGCCTGCATGAATTTGAATGGAGAGGCGGGAGCAGATCCACCTTCTCCGCTAATCCATGAATGTAGCCTTTAGTGCGGCAGGTGGCATTGCAGCGGCAGCCGAGCCGTTGCTGAAAAGAAGAATAAAAGATATTGTTAAAATATTATGGTTATTTATATACAAACCCTCAACTTTTATGTTGACTTAAATTAATGCATGCAATGCACCTAATTGGTTAAGTAATTAAATGAATGCAATTCTAAGTTAATTCTAAATGCGTTTAAAATATGAATGCAATGCATGAATTGTGTAATTAAATTAGAAATATGAATTAATCTATTCACATCACAATTTATGCTAAATAAATGTTAGAATTACCTAATGTCTAGGCACTTAAATACTTAAATAGCCCACAAATATTGGTTAATCAAATACCCCCATGCCTAGTTTTTGCTAGTCCCTAGCAAAATTAAGCGAAACCTAGCACTCCAAGTAGACTAGTCAGCCCAATTGGTCTTCCTTCAGAAACATATTAAGTTTAGACTCTAGACCCAAGGTTCCCAAGTAGTTGCTAAGTTACAGACTAGGTCGGCTAAAGACGAGTTGCAGGCACAAGTTTCTCTGATTTCTGACTCTACGCTAAGGTTTATTGATCCCAGAGATTAAAGCATCTGTGCATGTACATTGGTCTGAGTTATTTGAGTTAAAGGAAAAATGACTTTTTTTTTAATAATATATATATTTTTTGTTTGATTCTTCTAAGTCTAACCTCAGATCAGCTATCAACATGATCTGTGTCGGATTCATTGTCCCCATTACCATACCTCAAAGGGTGCCTGGCTTTCGATGCTTCGAGATAGCACCGCCCATAACGACCCCAAGAACTCCTGGCAATCGACACTTCTAGATAGTATCGCCCATGGATTTCTTAAGCGAATTCAGGCCTATGGCAATCGGCACTTCGAGATAGGGTCGCCCATGGTACCTGAATCGCACAATGCGTTTACATGCCCCCAGAAGGATGGATATCCTAAGAGACAAGTGCCGAGGAGGTAATATGTTATCATCGCATCCTCAAGGTGAGTATATACTCCACCTCTCCTGTGGCGGGAACTCTTCCAATCAAAATGTGTTTTTAAGCCTCTCCTAAGTCAAAACTAAGAGAACCAAATCTCTTTTAAGAAAGAAAGAAATTAAGTTAATTACTAGACCAAGTGTGTGAAATTTGGATGCTTGGGTTACAAGGACCCGTAAACCAAAAGGTAAAACAAGACTCCAGGTACTACCCCACCTTTTAACTTAAACCCTAGCTTCCCTTCCTCAACCTCTTGAGGAATGGTCTGCAACTTAACTCCTACTTAAGTTTTTAAGTCCGCAAAGGACCCTAAAGGTCTAAAGCTAGTAGCTCATTTAGCTTCTAAAGTTTGACCTTAGAATTAATTTAGTCTACCCTAGAGTTCTGATTTGCTTAAGAATGTAGGACCTAGCCAGTTAAGCTCAAAATATATATATATATTTTTTAATGCATGCTATAAACAAAATGCCTCAGGTCCTCTCCCCCATGCCTGGTTCAAACAATGTCCTCATTGAAAACAAAAATAGCTAAAGGAAGATATTACCTGTGGCAGAGAATGGTAGGAGCTAAGGCTCCTCAAGAGTGACTTCGTCAACCAGATGGCCATCTAAAGTTATGTAAGGTTTTAACCGTTGACTGTTGACGATAAAGGGAGTTGCTGAAGAGGAAGGATTTTTAATCTCCACAGCTCCATGCGGAAATACTTTGGTGATTATGTAAGCCCCATCCCAACGAGATTTTAACTTCCCAGGAAAAAGCTTAAGTCTGGAATTGAAAAGCTAGACTTGTTGGTTGGGCTCAAAGGTCTTTCGAAGTATAAACTTATCATGCAAGACCTTACTTCTTTCTTTATAAGCTTGAGAGGTGTCATAAGCATCATTCCTCAGCTCTTCAAGCTCACTTAATTCTAGAAGTCGTGCCTTACCTGCCTTCTCTAAATCCATGTTAACACTTCGAATAGCCCAAAGTGCCTTATGTTTCAACTCAACAGGTAAATGGCATGTTTTTTCATACACAATCCGAAAGGGAGAAGTACCCAAAGGGGTCTTATAGGCCGTTCGATAAGCCCACAAAGCATCATCGAGCTTTTGGGACCAGTCTTTCCTATCAGGTCTAACGGTCTTTTCCAAAATATTTTTTATTTCCCTATTTGACACTTCAACCTGGCCACTTGTCTGAGGATGGTAAGGGGTAGCGACCTTGTGAGTCACTCCCAAACTCCTGATTAGCCGATTGAAGTGGTGGATTTGGAAATGAGGTCCCCCATCACTTATAATAGTCTTGGGGTAGCCGAAACGGGATATGATATTGGCCTTCACAAATTTCAAAACCACGGAGTGGTCATTTGTGTGCGTAGGTGATTGCACCTCAAAATACGCCTGCAATAATGCCTTCTTATGCTATTTCCTAGCATTACCTGTGCATATTAGGATTCCGTAGTTGCATTTGTAAAAATACATGCATGCATTCATCTAATTGAGAAGAAGGCATGGCCTTGCATTTTACCTTTTTCCTCAAGTGCCTCTTTGCAAAAATCCACCACCTCTATTTTTTATTCCACTTGATTTTTAATTTTCCCTACGGCTGCATGCAACTTCTCCTCACACCATTCCCTGTCACAGCTACCCTTTCCCTGCACCAGCCACTCCCTGTAGCCGTATGCAAGGCCATGCCTTCTTCTCCTATAAAAAGCCATGGCTCCATCTCTTCAAAAGGCCTGGTCGCTGCAGCAAGAAAAAAAACCCACCAGCAAGCCACCACCGTCCTCTCCTCCATTCCCCTCCATACGTTGGTCCTCCGTCGACGAGAAACCCGGCGAGCAGGAGCTCTCACTATGGTGCACACCACCACAGTGAGACCGCCACCGCCCAGCTCTTCAAAGAGCCGGTGGGTGTGGTGGCTCTTCTTTCATTTTTTATGTTCCCGCACCTTCCTGCCATTGGAGCTGCTTCATGGTTTGAAGCTTGAAGCAGCAGCGACAAGGAAGCTGCAGCAGCAACAGCTCCTTCGTGCTTCACTGCAGGTGCCTAGCCCCTCCGCATGCGCCTGCAAGCCTTCCCCGCCTCTGCTTTCTCCGCTCTGTCGCATGCACTGTCTCCTGCAACCGGCCGCTGCGCGCCTTTGCAGCGGCTAGCCAAGCACCTCCCTGCCCCCCTGACAGCCTCTGCAAGCTTCCGCGAGCGCCTGCAAACACCTCGCCTCCCTCTCCGCGCTCGCACCCGGCCGACGCAGGCACTCTCCTCTGTGAGAATATGCGCCCGCGCGCATAGAAGCTCCAGACGACGCCCTTCGCACCCAGAAGCCTTAACTATCTCCAGCAGTGCGGCTGCGCTCTCTTCTCTCACTCTCTCTCTATCACCACACTCATAGCACTCTCTCTACACCGACGCATACACACACCTACACTCACACTTTCACACACACACACACCTATACTCTAATATAAACATATATATATATACATATACTTATATATAGTGATATATATATACATATATTGATATACATATATATATCTAATTATATATATATATATAGACTTATACATATAGTAGTACCTATATACTTATGTATTAGTATACATACATACATACATATATATTTACATATATATATATATATATATATATATATATATATATATACCTATATATATACATACATATATATATATACATATATACATATACTAGTATGCATATACATATATATATATACCTACATCTATATATATAGTAGTATTAGTATACTTATATACATACATACATATATATATATATATGTATGTATGTATGTATATAGGTATATAGGTATAAGTATCTAGATATGTATATATATATATATATATATATATATACATCTATACATATATATATCTATAACTATATATACATACATATATATATGTATGTATATATACCTAGCTACATATATCTATATATACATATATTACTATAAACTTATACATGCATATATATATACCTCTATATAGTTATATATACATACACACACACATATATATATACATATACACTTATATATATACATATATATATATATATCTACATATATATATATACCTATATATTTATAACCATATATATATATACATATAGACATATTTACATATATACATATATATATTTTCACATTATTACCATACGTAGTATCATGGGAATATCTGCTCCAGTTGCTGATATTCCCCGGTACACGCGTACAAAAAGCGTGGTTACCTACATCATCCACCATCCATCCCACACTCCACGCGGCACCTAGTCCCGTTGGTTGCGTCCCTCTAGACGACGACTGACTCGACACAGTGCTACACTTCATCTCCGCCTCCATCCCCACCCCTTTATATACATAATATATACATATATATACATATATACTGTATTTACTTCATTTATGTTTCGCTTACCTGATAGTAAAAAGACAAAAAAAAATATATAAAAGAGAAAAGATAATCTTTGACTTGCAGGTACTCCATCTTACGAATAGCAAGACCTGTCTTGGAACTCTGTTTTGGCTTAAAGCCAAGAACCCAATTTTGAGGGTGTGCCTCAACGACAAAGATTACCAAAAAAAAATCTAAATAAGAAAAACACCAGAAACACAATAAATTAATGGAAGAGACTCGTTGCAAGAAAAGCGTAGAAACTCGACTTGTAACCCCACTTCCCTGAGTTCGACCTTGGGCCTAAAAGTGACAAGATAAAATCAAGTAGGCCAGGTTAAAAATTTTGTAAAGAGATGGTTAGGTCCGATTTAGGTTAACCACCATACACATTTCAACGATAAAATCACCATATTAACAACCTATCCGGGTCCGACCATACAGTAGGAATGGCCTCTATCCATTTGGAGACATAATCAACTGCCACCAAGATATATTCATAACCATGGGATGACGGGAAGGGGCCCATAAAGTCAATTCCCCACACATCAAAAATTTTAATAGATTGAATAGGATGTTGAGGCATTTCATTCCTCTTCCCAATCGTTCCAATCCATTGACATCTAATATAATCCTTAACAAAATTATAAGAATCCTTAAATAAGGAAGGCCACCAAAAACCAAACTGGAGAACCTTAAAAGCAGTTTTCTTAGCACCAAAGTGTCCTCCACAATGAAGTTCATGGCAAAAACTTAGCACACTTTGTTGTTCCTCTTCAGGTACACAACATCTCAATACTTGGTCTTGTCCAATTCTAAATAATTCTGGCTCTTCCCAATGAAAATATCGTGCTTGAGAAATGAATCTCTTTCTTTTGTGCTCATCCCAAGAGCCCGGAGTTTGTCCAGTGACCAAGTAATTTACAGTGTCTGCATACCAAGGTAAAGTTGGTGTTACCGCCATCAGAGTTTCATCGGGAAATGTCTCGCGAATGTCTCCAGAAAGAGAGTCATTAAAAGGAAGGCGAGACAGGTGGTCAGCCATAACATTTTCTACTCCTTTCTTTTCACGTATTTCCAAGTCAAATTCTTGAAGGAGTAGGATCCACCTAATCAGACGTGGCTTAGAATCTTTCTTAGTAATGAGATGTTTCACTGCTGCATGATCAGTAAAAATAACCACCTTAGACCCAAGCAGATAAGACCTAAACTTTTCCAGAGCAAAAACTACAGCAAGTAATTCTTTTTTAGTGACGGTGTAGTTTTGCTGAGGTTCGGTTAAAGTCTTACTTGCATAATGTAGCACATGAGGTCTTCCCTCAACCCTTTGTCCAAGGACTGCTCCCACTGCATAATCCGAAGCATCACACATAAGCTCAAATGGGAGTGTCCAATCAGGACCTTGGAGAATAGGTGCAGAGATCAAGGCCTCCTTTTGAGTTTGAAAGGCCTCGGCACACTTTGAATCAAAAGTGAAGGAAGATTCCTTCGCCAACAAGTCACAAAGTGGCCTAGAAATTTTACTAAAATTTTTAATAAAGCACCTATAAAAGCCAGCATGGCCCAGAAAGGATCTAATCAGTTTGACATTCGTAGGCAATGGAAGTTTGGAAATAGAATCAATCTTGGCTTTATCTACTTCCAAACCTTGCTCAGATACAACATGCCCAAGTACAATTCCTTTCTGTACCATGAAGTGACTTTTCTCCCAGCTGAGGACTAAACCAGTCTCCTTACATCGCTTCAACACATTCTCCAGGTGCAGGAGACACTGGTCGAAAGACGAGCCATAAATGGAGAAGTCATCCATATAAACACTTCAACACACTCGTCAATCATGTCCTAAAAGATAGACATCATACACAGCTAGAAAGTTGCAGGGGCATTACATAATACAAACGGCATACGCCTGAATGCAAAAGTACCGTAAGGACTCGTGAATGCCGTCTTTTCCTGGTCATCAGGAAAGGCTGCCACCTGATTGTACCTAGAATATCCATCAAGAAAGCAATAATACTTATTCCCTACGAATTTCTCGAGAATTTGATCAATAAAAGGCAAAGGAAAGTGATCCTTCTGGGTAGCAGTGTTCAGCTTGTGGTAATCAATACAGACACTCCATCCAGATGAGGGTCTAGTGACAACTTATTCACCTTGGTAGTTGAGTTCCACAGTAAAGCATGCCTTCTTTGGCACCACATGAATGAGACTGACCCATTTACTATTAGCAATGGGATATATGATCCCGGCGTCCAACCACTTCAGGATTTCCTTTTTTACCACCTCCATCATATTAGGGTTCAGACGTCTCTGCATGTCCCTAAATGGCTTGATGGAATCATCAATATAAATGTGGTGCATGCAGAGTGTAGAGTCTATACCCTTAATGTCAGCAATGCTCAAAGCAATAGCTTCCTTGTGCCTAGACAGGCATTCAATCAAGGCTCCCTCCTGTGCCTTAGATAGCACAGCCGAAATGATAACGGGGAGCGTATCATTGGCACCTAGGAAAACATACTTGAGAGTGTCAAGGAGGGGTTTCAACTCAAGGTCGGGGGCTTGCATGGTTGAGGGTTTCATAATAGATGTCCCCATCTCAGGTAGCAGATCTACCTTCGGCGAAAATGATGGGGGAAGAGACTCAGCAGAAACACCTAGCAATTCCTCAAGTTCTAGTATATCCCCTTCACATTCCTCCAAGAGATGGGAATGCTCATTTAGCATGACATGCTGAAGGGGGTCATCACATAACATTGCAGGAGTTGCCTCTTCAATCAGGTCATCTATCACCTCAACTTGAGAACAATCCTCAAGTCCGGATTGTTTGTAACCATCAAACACATTAAACCGGATTTTCCTGTTCCCAAAGCCCATTTTCAATGCCCCAATATTGCAATTGATTAAAGCATGCGAAGTTGCAAGGAAGGGGCGGTCTAAAATGATGGAGGGTTTGGTTGGCTTGTTGGTAGGGTCAGTGTCCAAAACTAAGAAGTCAACGGGAAAGAAGAAATCCTCCACTCTTATGAGGACATCTTCCAAAATTCCCCGTGGTGTCTTAAGTGATCGATCAGCAACCTAAAGGATTACAGGGCTAGGCTTCAGATTGCCTTCCCCAAGTTGTTCATACACGTAGCTCAGAAGGATGTTCACCCTCGCACCCAGATCAAGTAGAGCCTCATCAATTTGTAAGTCACCAATAACTATGAGATGTATGGGGCTCCTGGGTCCTTAAGTTTCCGGGGTGTGCCATGTTGAACAATTGAGCTAACAGAATCAGGCAGGATAACTTTTGATTGGACCTATTTTCTAGATTGCCGCGTTTTTGTGCACAGGTCCTTTAAGAAGCAAGCATAAGACGGCATCTGCCTGATAGCTTCAAGCAAAGGCAGGTTAATTTGCACTTGCTTGAAAGTTTCCATAATCTCATCCATCTTATCGTTAGCACTACATGAGCCAGCAGAAGTCTGCCCAGAGGTGGGTAAGTGCTCTGGAAAAGGAATTCTCGATCTCTGGGTGGAAGGGTTGTCATGTCGAGTAAGGGGTGGAATGGGGGCAACTTCTTCCGGTGAGCTGATTTCAAGAGGAGAAGATTTGGGCAAGTCTTCTCCGGTGGGGGTGAAAGTCGGGGTGGATGGTTTTTTAGGGGGTGATATTATAGGAGCATCGGGTTTGGAAATTTCTTTCCCACTCCTCAGAATAGTCACCGCCTGAGCATGCTCCCTAAAGACAATCCCTTTTCCTTTAGGATTTTCCTCAGCAGCACTGGGGAGCTTCCCAGTCTCCCTCTGTCTAACGGCTTCAACAAGGTGTCCAATTTGTGATTTCATCTCATGTATAGCCTTGTCATGAGATTGGATGATGGCACTTTGACTTTCTTGCATAGTTTTCAACATTGCCTTCAATTCATCCATCTCAGAGGTTTTAGGTTGGGCAAAGGTCTGAGGTTGGTTCATTTGATGGTTTTGAAAGGATTTTGGTTTGTAATTCCCTGAATTTGAGACATTTTCTTGTCTCCATGAAAAGTTTAGGTGGTTCCTCCATCCCTCATTATAAGTGTTGGAGAAAGGGTCATTACGAGGTCTAGGATGGAACCCTTGAGCGGCATTGAAATCCGCTTGTACAAGCTCAAGGAATTGGGAGGTCAAGTGACAATCCACAGTGGCGTGTGTATTGCCTTGGCAAATTAAGCATTCGGAAGCTTAGGATGTGGAGGTGTTAGGTACGAATGAACTCAGGTTCGACATAAGCCTTTCCATGTTTTAGTTCAATAATTGAATCTGATAGGCTAAATTCTGGGTGTCCCTTGCCTCATTCGCCTCCAACTTTCTTTGCATGAGAGTGGGCTTTCTATCCATGTAAGCAGAATTCAAGTGAATAGAATTCTCACTCAAAGTATCAAATAAGTTCCAAGCTTCATCCTCAGTCTTAGATAGAAAGGTTCCTGCACAGGCACCATCCACAGTTTGCCTATGTGAATCATTAAGTCTGGTGTAGAACCTTTCAACCAGTTGCCATTTAGGCACCTGGTGATGTGGGCAAAGTCTCAGCAAGTCGTTAAAGCGCTCCCACGCATCATGGGATGCTTCCCCATCCTTTTGAACAAAACTCATAATTTCCCTCCTAAAGTGATTTGTTTTGCTCATGGGGAAGTACTTCTTCAAAAACTCCTTCTTCAGGGAATCCCAAGTGTTAAGATTATCAAGGGTGTGATACCAATACTTGGCTTTGTCCTTAAGGGAGAAGGGGAAGTGGGTCCGCATTTGAGCATCATCAGTAACGCCCTGCAGCTTCACCGTGGAACAGACCTCGGTGAATTCCTCTATATGCCTGTAAGGGTCTTCCCTAGTAGTACCATAAAAGGAGGGCAGCAAGGATATGGTACTACTTTTGATCTCATACGGATTGTCCCCTCCAGGTCTACGTAGTGCAGGGCCAGCTTGATTGGTTGGGATGAAATATTCCTTAAGGCTCCTTTGACCGGCCATTTCTACCCTTGGAAGGTCTCTTCTTAGGATTCTTTCTGCTTCCGGATCAAACACAAGTTGTCTCCTAAGAGAATGCCTACCAAGCATGCACTACAAACACAATTCACAAGGACTTGTTCGGTCTTTACAAATTTAGGCTTTTGACTTTAGTTCAAATTGTAGGTGACAAAGCAAGTTGCCCAATCAATTACGCACCTATTGTCAACCTTCGAAATGCCTAAAAAGACCTAGTTGGAGCTTAGGTATTCTTCCCTAAATCTCAAATGGTCAAGTAAATCCACAGACGGAGGATCGAGGGATGCAAGTAGGCCTAAGCCTTCCTTTGAAGCTGTGCTTTCGCGGTGCTTCTCAACTACCCCCAAAAATCCGTGCCAGGGTATCCCCCTCTTTGGATTTACAAAACCTTTAATCTCAAGTTTTGAACACTTCAGAATCCAACGGTAGGAGGGCTCTTGTCCTAGTCGTTTCAAGACTTAGGAGTCTCTAAATGAGTGCTGTGGTGCAAAAGATATAAGTGTGCATTCACCACAAAAGGATTTTGAATTTTGAATCGCACACCACGTTTGAAAATCAAATCCTTGGTTTTTTAGATGTTCCTCCTTTAATTAGTCCTTTTTCTAGAAAATATGTGACCACTTGTTGGATCGCTTCAAGACAAATTTTGTGGTCTTCAAATTAAATCCAAATGCAATGCATGATCAACAATAGGATGCAAAGTAAGAAAATGCATACCTTGCTTCCAGCAATCAACGATGCAAGAATGCACGTAATGCAGAGAAGTAAATCTAGAGGCTGCTCATACAGACCTAAATGGTTCATCCTAAGGGCAGGCAGCTCTTTTTTTTTTTATATATTTTTCAAACTACTTATGCACAAGCAAATAAAAGTAAACACTCCACAAAATAAACGAAAAACCTAAATCTAAAGAAAAGAGAACAGGCTCCCAAAAATTACCCAACACGGGCCTAAAACAAAATCAGGGAACAAACCCCTCAAAATATACCCCAAAACAAGGGTTTCAAACCGAATGTAATGAAAATTAAATCTAAAGTCTTAATTCTACTCTAATCAGATTAGTGACTAAATGTACAATGATGACCATCGCGTCCTCGTCCTTCTCCTCCTTTTCAAGGTAGCTCGACCAATTCTCCTCTGGCGACGTCAAGGGTCGCCTCTCACGATGGCTGGTTCCTGGCACAAAATTTCTCGCACAGAAAAAAATAATAAATGGTCAAATCACTGTGCAATTGAGAAATAATCGAAATAAAATCAGGTGAAATTATTACGTCTGTTGCCTCCCCGGCAACGACGCCATTTTGACGAGTCGATTGTTCGCTTTTCAAGTCGTTTGTAGTTTTATGTGTTGGAAAAATCGTCAAATCAATAATTAAAATAACCACTCGCAGAAGAGCGAGTCGTATCCACAGGGAGGCAATGACGTATTTAAATTCACACCGGTTCAAAATGTATGTTCGTAGTTAATCTCAACGAGAATCGAGCTAAATTTGCCTTCAGATTAAGGTAGAATCAAGAAAACATGCTGAAATGGTAATTTTCAACAACTAGAGGATATTTTTTGCAATGCAGATTCAAAAAAATATCATTAAAAGTTGGCAATGGCAGAAAATGTAATTATTAATGGGGCATGTACTGTAGCAAAACAGGGATTTCTTCCCCTTGGCTGTGCACGAAGAGGAATGAACGGCCGGAGGTGTGAAGCTTGGAGGAAGTTCTTTGGACTGAGGGCTTCGCAACGATGGTGGCGGCGAGCCGCGAGGTGGCTGGAGCCGGTCGGACGGAGCTTCGGTGAAGGTGGCTTTCGACTGTGGCTACACCTGCTGGAGGAGGGGCGGCTGTGCGTGCGCGAAGGTTGCTGTAGGAAGTGCGTGTGGGCACTACTGTTGCGGGTGCACAGGAGTTGAGCGCGCTGAAGGGGATGCAGGCGGACGCACTGGTGGCGGCGGGGAGCGCTGTAGACGGTAAGCGCAGGCGTGTTGGAGTGGGTGCAAGGGAGTTGAGCACACTGAAGGTTGCTGACGGGTGCGCTGCAAGGAACGGGTGAGGGCTTGGCGCTGCAGGTGAGCGCGCTGAAGCACTGGTGAACGCACACCTGCTGGAGGCGGTGTGTACGAACGCAGGAGAGGAGTTTATGGCCGGTGCTGCTGGGTGCGCACGTGGAGGCGGATGCTGCTGCAGGCGGTGCGCGGTCTGCAGGCACGTTGGAAGTGAAGCGCAGCAAGGGTGGTTGCTGCTGTAGACTGGAGAGGCGTGCGTGGGCTGGTGGTTGGCGCTAAAAAGGTGATGGGGGCGAGGGCTGGCGGTTGGCGTTGGAGGTGAAGTGCAGCAAGGGTGGTTGCTGTTGGAGTGGGGGGGAGGGTTGAAGCTTCAAACGTCCAGGAAACTTCTCCGACGAAGGTGGCTTTCAACGATGGCTGCACCTTCTGGAGGAGGGGTGGCTGTACGCGCACGAAGGTTGCTGCAGGCGGTGCACACGGGCACTGCTGTTGCGGGGGCGCGGGAGTTGAGCACGCTGAAGGGGATGCGGGTGCACGCACTGGTGGTGGCAGGGGGCGTTGCAGACGGTAGGCGTAGGCGCGCTAGAGTGGGCGTGCGGGAGTTGAGCGTGCTAAAGGTTGCTGACAGGCACGCTGCAAGGAGCGGAGGTGGGCTTGGCGCTGTAGGTGAGGCGCTGAAGCGCCGACGAACGCGCGCCTGCTGGAGGCGGTGTATATGCATGCAGGAGAGGAGTTGGTGGTCGGTGCTGCAGGGTGCGCGCGTGGAGGCAGATGCTGCTGCAGGCGGTGCGCGGTCTGTAGGCGCGTTGGAAGTGAAGCGCAGCAAGGGTGGTTGCTGCTGCAGACTGGAGAGGTGTGTGTGGGCTGGTGGTTGGTCCTGGAGGTGATGCGGGCAAGGGCTGACGGTTGGCGCTGGAGGTGAAGTGCAGCAAGGGTGGTTGCTGCTGGAGTGGGGGAGAGGGTCGAAGCTTCAGACATATGGGAAACTTCCCGGACGTCTTAACTAACTGAGGAGTGAAATTGTAGTAGTGGTTGTGGAGGTTGTTGGTGATGACGGTGAGGGTGGTGCACTGTGAGGTGCTCACGGTAATGCGGACAATCTTCGGATGGGGATGTGGCCTGTCACACCACACGCCCACAGTGGTGGAGGCTCGTCACCGCGGTTGAGGTCGATGGTGGTGAAATGGACGAGATGGACTCTCTGCACAGTGTGGATTGTTGGGGTGGAGGCCTCCCCCGCTCGGCAGCCTCTCTCCTCTTTTTGTAGCTGCCTGCATGAATTTGAATGGAGAGGTGGGAGCAGATCCACCTTCTCCGCTAATCCATGAATGTAGGCTTTAGTGCGGCAGGTGGCGTTGCAGCGACAGCCGAGCCGTTGCTGAAAAGAAGAAGAATAAAAGATATTGTTAAAATATTATGGTTATTTATATACAAGCCCTCAACTTTTATGTTAACTTAAATTAATGCATGCAATGCACCTAATTGGTTAACTAATTCAATGAATGCAATTCTAAGTTAATTCTAAATGCATTTAAAATATGAATGCAATGCATGAATTATGTAATTAAATTAGAAATACGAATTAATCTATTTACATCCTAATTTATGCTAAATAAATGTTAGAATTAACCTAATGTCTAGGCACTTAAATACTTAAATAGCCCACAAATATGGGCTAATCAGTACCAATAATACAACCCTTGTGGTTGTTCCCGAATGTGACTGTACCACCTTCCTGAAGGTTGAGTTATAGGAATAGGTCTTCCTCACCGGTCATGTTCTTGGAACAACCACTGTCCATAATCCATCTTCTTTCTTCTCTTTCCTGTCATTGATTTGCGATTGTGAGGCTTCGTTTGGTATAGTGAATTCAATGTTCCATTGATTTGTTGGAAAGTCCACTTCTTATAATCTACTGAGCCTACAAAACAAGATTGCAAAATGCTTTTTGGTACCCATTTTTGCTTGGGTCCACGATGGTTAGTTTTCATTGCCTATTTTGGCATGCTACCTTTCTCTTTGTTTTGACTAGAACTAGATGCTTCATGGCTATTCCTTGGTATATAGCCTAACCCAATCTTGGTATATAGCATTGGATTTGTGTTCCTAACAATTTGTGCAAATTTCTACTTCCGTTTGTGAATTTAGTCAGGTCATTTAGTAGAACAACAGAGTTTTCTTTCAATTTATTTATGTCTATTTTTACGTGGTTTATTTGAGATTTTAGTGTTGTAATTTCAACATATAGTTCTTTGTTTTGATTGTCAAGTGCTTCCTTTTGTGCTTTCTCTTTATCTAGTATCTTTACTAGGTTTTTGTTTTCAAATTTTAATGATGTAGCTATATCATGAAATTCAAAGAATGCTTCTAATAGTTCATCTTGAGTAAAGGAGGTTACCTCATCTTCTAGTGCCATCAAACCGAGAAGAGCTTCTTCTCCTGATGTTTCTTCTTCTTCTGAACTTAAGTCTGACTCATCCCAAGTTGCAGTAAAGGCTTTCTTCTTTCCATCTTTACTAAAGTGCTTCTTCTTCTTTTCAAATTCCTTCCTGAGAAGTGGACAATCCTTCTTGATGTGTCCTTTCTCTTGCAGTTGTAATAGATGACTGCGTCGTTGTTTCTTCCTTCTTTCTTCTTCCTCCAGTTCTTCTTGTCCTTAAGAAACTTTTTGAATTTTCTGGATAGGAGTGCTATGTCTTCCTCTTCTTCTCCACTTGAAGTTTCTTCAGATTCTTGAGTGGTTTCAAGGGCTATGGCTTTCTTCTTTACTCCGCTTTCATGCTCCTTCATGTGTTGAAGTTGAACTTCATAGGCCATCAAGCTTCCGATAAGATCATCTAATTTGAGGGTAGACAGATCTTTCGACTCCTGTATGTCTATGGTCTTAGTTTCCCAATCACTGGTGAGAGATCAAAGTATCTTTCTCACCAATGCTTCATTCTTGATCTCCTGATCTAGGTTTGTTAGAGAGTTTATGATGTCCACAAACCTCGTGAATATTTCCTTGATCGACTCACCTTTCTTCATCCTAAAAAGCTCGTAATTTTGCATCACTAAATTTCCTCTAGTTTCCTTTACCTTCGTCATGCCTTCGTGGGTCACTTCGAGGATGTTCCAGATCTCATAGGTTGTTTTGCAAGAAGAAACACGGTTGAATTCTACTCTTGAAAGCCCACAAAAGATTGCATTCATGGCTTTTGCATTATGGGTTGCCATCTTCTTTTGATCTAGTGTCACAGCCACTCCTTCCTTGATCTCAATACGAGTATAGTTGAAGGCAATGACGTCCCACACCTTGAAATCCATGGACTCCAGGAAGATTTGCATCCTTCTCTTCCAATATCCGTAGTTCATCCCATCAAAGAGAGGAGGACGAACAGCAGATTGCCCCTTAGTATATGTGTCAACAGACGATTTTGACATCTTCTGGACAACTAGGCTCTAATACCAAATGAGGGTTGGAGAATATCCTGTGGATCGCAACTAAATACTAGAGGGGAGGGGTGAATAGTATTGCTTTAAAAAAATATGAGTCAGATTAAAAAAATAAAACAACAGAGATTCATGCATAGAGTACACCTGATTTATAGTGGAAACCTAATCCGAGTAAAAACCACTACCTAAGTCTCCCAGCTTAGGATTTTTCTGACTAGTACAAGCTAGTCAATCCACTAGTCTCACCACTTGAACAAAGGTGGCACAACCTCTTACAAACCCTTCTCTTTTATCCTGAAGAGAACCAAAAACAACAACCACGGATCTTCCAAATAGGCTTGGGATCCGTAAATCAAAATAAGAAAATAGTATAATAAGAAACTGAATTCTTTGGAACCTCAATAAATGATCAAACTGATTTTTCACAGAGGTTCGAGGCGTCAAGCTTTCGAAGAGCATGAAGAATGGGATGTGAAAGCATTTTGCAATAAGCATCAGAAGCTCTATTTTTGACTGGTGCTTCTATTTAAAAGTTGTAAAGAAATGGGTTGCGTGCGACATCTATTTATTCAAAAAGTTTTGCTTGAATAGGAAACAAAATTGGTCAATCAGTTAAGAATGTTGGTCGATCAATTAGCTTGGTTGGTCGATCAAGAGGATCTTTCTCAACTTCCTAAAATGGACTGATTTGGTCGGTCAATTAAGTAGGTTGGTCGATCAAAGTGCTTTGGTCGATCAATTAATAAGTTTGGTCAGTCAATAACCCTCAAATTTGGTTTTGAAAAGATACATGAAAAAAATCATTTTTAAGTTTTGTTTGAGGTTCCTTACAATAAAGTCCTAGACTCAAATAAATGTAAAAGACGCACATCAACAACTATCTGAACTTGTGTCTTGAATAGAGGCTTCAATCCAAGATAGTCCTGAAATGTCAATCTTAGCAATAAACATAATTTTGGTGCATCAAAATAGAGGTGCTTACAACCACTATCCAAGGTTTTAGGAAAAGAAGCAATGCTTCTTCTAGACAAACTAAAGATGTTTATTGGTTTTCATAATGGATCATTGCAAAATCTATGTGCAAGTGTAAACATTGTACTGGATTTTAGATTCAGAATCAACTCAAGAATAAAATCCCTAATAAAACTTGATAAAAATTAATGCATGAATACAATATATATAAATGCTATGTATAACCTTTCAAAGTTGCACTTCAAAGTTTTTCCCTAATTTGGGTTTCATTCAACTCGGCCCTAAATTTAGAACAAAAAGGTGAGTAGATGAGTCGGAAGTGGTTGTTGCGAACGATTTTTAGCTCCAATGCAAAAATTGGAGGTGGAGTTGGTTATTCTTAATTTAAGGACCCTAAAGTGCAACTAGCATGATGTACGAAAGGTTTTTCCTAGATGTTGGCAAAAAAATTTTCAGTTTACATATACTACCCCCCCCCCCCCCATGCTTACTTTCTTGCATGTCGTCATGAATGAATATAATGAAAAATAACTTTAGACAGGGAGTACAGGGGTGGAATTCACCTGGAATAGCTCTTAAATTTTTTGTTCCGCTTATTCCAACACCTAAGAAGTAAAATAAATATGTAGGAAAATTTGCTAAATAAAATATACTATATATAAGTGCTAAGATTAATGCCTCCAACTGGGCGTAAACTCAAAAATGATATGTCAATATAGTATTGAGAATGGTGAGTAAAATGATAAGAATTTTAATCTCATTCGCCAACAACGGGCTGCAAATGCAAACCAGCTGTCCATGAATTCCGAGCCCAAATACTAAGAAAAATATGTAGATGGGGCTTGGGATTATCTGCAGCTAGGTGCTACCACAGAAAGATAGATAAATACAGGTGCCTAGAAGAAATGAAGATGAAGGGAAGAGGTAATGGAGAATGTAGGTGGTTAGGGTATGAGTGGAGTCATGTGGGGTAAAATCATATGGGTCCTGATAATAGTGATAAATGGAAGGCATGACCCAAGTGGTGTGATCAGATGTAGGAATCAAGGTCCAGTGATCAACCTTCGTGTCTCCCAAAGATGTTTCTTCTTGAGCATAACCATCTTCTTTTTCCAAATAATTCAATTCTAATTCCCAATTATCACATGATTCAGTAAAATTTTTAGCTTCCTCAGATAACTCATCATATGTAAACCCTAATAAATTTTCAATCTTTTGAATATCTTTTTCATAGGGGGATATTTCCTCCTCACTTAGATGGAATTGGGCATTAGATTCAGTAGTAAGTTCCTCCATGAGAGTGGAATGGGTTGAATCATTGATTGAGGAGTTGTTAAAGTCTTTGATTTTTTTGCTTCGTGTATGTGATCATTTGAATCAATTCATCAACGCCTACATGGGCATTCTCAAATACAACAAAATCTTATTCGAGCCTATTAATGCTTGATTCCTCAAAATGAAATGATTGATATTCAAGCCCAATCAAGATCAAGATCCTCAAATGAATATCCCTCCTCAACTTCAATAGGAACATCAATATCATCCACCTTGGGTGTCTAATCTACAGAGTCCTCAATGACCACCTCAGAATCATAAATCTGTTGTGGCACACTTGGCCTAAATTTTGTTTCTAATTTTTGTTGCTCATCCTGAATTTTATGAAGCTCTTTTTTTTATATAATCACATTCTCTCTCACTAGCTTCTTTTATTTCATGAACCATTTTGATCAGTTGAGTAATCTGGGATTCATTGCAAGGGGTAGGGGTTTGAATTAGGCTAGGTTGGTCAAGATAGTCAACCATGCTATCAAAGATTTGATCCTGTATTGAGGGTGACTCTTGTGATTTACTAGATTCTTGATTCAGGTCATATGGTCTTACCCAGGTGTCAATTGCCATGGTTTCTTCCGAATTACCCACCGAATCACTTTTGTATCATCCAAAAAATACCCTAACTTTGTTTTCTTAGCAACTGCATAAATATCAAAGTGAATCTTCTCATTGTAGCTACTCATTTCCATACATCCTGAGTAATAGTCAATCCATGCATTGGCCATAGCCAAGAAAGTGTGACCGAGAATGATGGGTGAATCACTTAGCTTCTCCGGTATATCCATGTCCAAAATAATAAAATCAACCGAAAAGCTAAGACCTTGCACCTTAATGATCACATCCTGAACTACCCCCTTAGGTGTGTTGATGGAGCCATCTTCCATTTTAATGGTGACAGGTGTGTGGTGTAGATCTCCAAGTCTAGTGCGGTCAACAAGGGCAGTAGGGATCAAGCTGATGGAAGACCTTAGATCCATAAGGGCTTTATTGAAGGTGAATCCCTTGATGGCATAAGATATGAAAGGTTTTCCAGGGTCGATCTTTTTGGGTGGTAGAGTGCTAAACATGAATGCACTTATGTTAGTAGATAAAACCACCTCTTTAGGCGTGCAAGTCCTTTTCTTTTCTTGTGATTCTTTCTTTAAGGCCCCTGGAAAGGGTAAATAGGTCAAATCAACCTCAGGAGCCTTTTTCTTCCTTTTGTCCTTAGAGTCTGAGTCAGAGCTGGATGCAGGTTTGGTCTTAAGATTTTGGTTGAGCCTGAATCAGATCATTTGGGTGGGTGATGATAACATCATCATGAGCCATAATTAGCTTTAATTAATCAGAATCAAGTGATAAATGCTCCTACATAGTTGCCTGAGTGTCATGATTCCTTGCACATCCATTCTGAGAGAAGAACACTAAATCAGGGTTAATTTTACAGTTTAACATTATATCATGAGTGAAAAATAATCACAAGATTTCCCAGGGGTTAATCTAAGGTCTAATGAGAACTAAAGTCTAATAAGAGGGTCCATGCAAACATAAATGGGGTTTCGCACATTTCGGGAACCAATACTACACCCAAAACCCTAATTTCAGACCCGCTTGAATTACTGAGGTTCTAGTCAGGATAAAATTCATCTAAATCTCCTAAAATTCATATAAAAATATTTCTTGAGGTTTGGTATCATTGATTTGACCATCTGAACTTATTTTGACCTTGAACAGAGTCTTAGAAGGATTTCTACCCTAATTTGGGTTTCTAAGCAATTTGCCCCGTCAAACTTGGTCAAAACTAAAATCCAACTTCACCATCAGATTCCTCTGGTCTAAATTAGGTTTGTACCAAAATTTGGGCCTAATTAGTGCCCATCTTAACCAAGTTTGCATTTTTGTCCAGTCAGACTCTTTCTTTCTCACTTAGCCCCTCAACTTTCGAAATCCTTGCAGATTGGTCCCTAAGTATGCTGTCGTCTTCACAAAAAGGCCCCTACCGCCATTGGAGGTCAACCAACCTCCAGGTAACCTTTGACCAATCCTAAACCCATTCAAATCATCATCAAATCCCACCAAATTTTGTGGGATTGATGTTCACACCATGACAAATCTATTAGGACAGATCTTGGCTCCTGATTTGCCCCAAGAAGGACATGTGAATGCATGGATTCCTTGGGTTCTTCTTGATTCCTAAGCAAGCCAATTAGGCTTGTTTCCTGTTTAGAACTTGCTCAGAAGCTCTATAAAAGCTTCCTCATTGCAGTGCAAACTCCTTAGCTTGGTTTGGCCGCATTTCCTCACTAAAATCTCTCCCTCAAACCTCCTATGACCAGCTCTAGCAAGCTTCCTCCCCCATCTTCCTACGACCTCCCAATAGCCAAATTGGGAGTGCCACGACCTTCCTCGCATTCCTCCGCTCCTCGCTAACCACTGTAGGAGCTACCTTCCTCATCCTCATCGCCGTCCTGACCCTTAGGAGTATTCATCATCTCTGCTGTCATAGCCGGTGCCAATTCCTACACCCTTCATCCTTTATTTAGGTCTATCTTCTCCCTCTTCTTCTACTAAATCTCCCTATCCCTTTTTTCCCCTATTTCAATCGCTAACTCACCCTCTCCCTCACTGTCTTCCTCTGCTCCAGCTGAGCTTTGGCGAGGCTTCCCCAACACAACATGTCGCCAAACGCCATGCTACCACCTCCATAAGCTCAGTCGTCCCTCACCCACCAAAACCCCTCAAGAAATTGAGGGGATTGGTTTCTCGAACCGCCCATCGAACTTGAGCTCCACTGCACGTCTTCCTCGACTTTGACAGACCTCCAGATGCACCGACTTGCCAAATTAACACCACCAACGCACTCCATGACCACCGACGATGCTTGTGAGCTTTCTGATTGGGGCTTTTAGCCCATGGTGATGCTTTCAGGTCCTCAATGCAGCTCCGCCGGTCGCCGCTATCTTCTCCATCAATGTAGTTCCATGACCACCACACATCCTCCAATTGCCACCAGGTCCTGCGGATGAACACCACGCAACTTTCCAGGGCCTCAATTGGATAGCAACACCAGCACCAGTAGCTCTAATCAACCAACACCCTTGTAGCTATAGTAAGTGAAGGAGGCAAAAGAAAAGGCTCAACTATTGTCCCACATTGTGGGATTTTGAACTCATCGCGGCACGTATAAGGAAAGCGTGCCTTAAGCCCCTTGCCCAGTACAAGAGGGGTTAGGTCCCTCACATGCGCACTTACCCTCACACCTCACCTGCGACTCTTGCCTACAGGTCTGGCCAAATCTCAGGATCAGTTAACTCAATTACCTGAACCTATACAGGGGTTTGAGAGAGAAGAAAAGAGAGGATTTGTGAGAGGAGGGGGTGGGTTTTTCTCTCTGAGGAAAATTCCTTGACACTTAACCTCTGAGAAGCTGCCTCTGTGCGCTGAAGAAGGGAAAGCTTTGAAGAAGAAAGAAGGCTCTTGTGAGAGGCATTCACTTAGCCTCTAAAGTGTTAGTCGTGCCCTGTGCTTAAGGAAGGAAAGGCTTGAGAAGAAAAAGAAGAGAGAAGGCTATCTCAAGAGCCTTGTGCCCTACGTGTGCCTTCTGTGAGACACTCTGCTAATGTGAAGGTTAAGTCATCTATTCTGTGAAGGCGATGCCTGATCTGGTTCTGAGCACTGTTGAATTTTTTAAGAACCTAAGTTAAGTTTATTGAGATACTCTTTGATTATTTGAATAACTTAAAAATGAGATGCATGCTTAATTAGATGACCTAATTGGTGATCTAAATCACAACTTTTTATATTCTCTTTATTCCTTTTGTCTCTTTATCTTTTGAGAATACACTGGATTACATTTGAATATCAACTTGATCAGTTCCATTCATTGAATATCTATTATTGCGATCAATTGATTGTGCTCATTTATTTTAAATGATTAATGCGTGAGTTCCATATTTGCTCCCTACGAATGACCTCAAACTCCCATTAGATTCTGAGTTTATAAATTTAAATGTTTGTTGTGTGATTTTGTCGATTATACTACGATGCATATATTTCTTAACACTTGACGAAATTGTAACAACAATAGGCTCCTAGCTTTTCTTTTTCTTTTAGAGGCCAAAGAATTGGCACCTACATAATGGCACATAAGATAAATTGGAGGAGGGGTTGGAAGAATAGGTGGGGAATAGGATTGAAGAGGAGTGTGCATACGGGGATAGAATGATTCTTGAAGTCTCTTGATTTGATCCTCTTGAGAGTTCACTTGATTTTCTAAATAAGTCAGCCTTTCTTCATTTTTCTTATCAAAGTCCAACAAAAGGTTCATGATATCCTCAAGGGTGGTTGTGCATTGGGTTGGACTAGATGGTTGCCCTAAAGTGGTTTGAGTGGAGTACTAGGCTGGCCTAGATTGATCTTGAGTTTGATTTTTTCGCTGTGGAGGCCATGAAAGATTAGAATTGTCTCTCCACTCTAGGTTATACGAATTAGGATATGAATCAAAGTGTGTATCACCCTGAGTGGGGCTGACTATAGAGGGAGTTGATTGAGAACCTGATGTGTGTCTTGTACTTATGATCCATTGCTCCAATTCTTAAGTGATATATCATCAAGTACAGGTGTATCAGAAATGGTACATTCCCCAAGTGATCTACCCAAATCATGAAGTTGGTCCAAAGGTGCCTTCTGGGTTGGTTGAGTCTAGGATACCTCCCCCAAGTAGCAAGTGTCAGTAGAGTAGTTAGTGGATCTAAAATATGGGTCACCTGATCTACTAAGCTGGATATTCGAGGTCTCTTGTTCTTGCGAGGAGTGATAAGATTGAGATTGTGCCTGGCATTGCCTAATTTGCTCCAGGAGCTTGGCACATTGATCCTTATAATCCTTGCTATACTCCCGGAATTCAGTAACTATGACCTTCAAATTGGTTCTGATCTAGATAAGAGTCGGATCCATGAGGTTCAGGTTCTAAATAAGCTGGGGGATAAGGAGTATGAGAATAATCATATCCCAGCTGCTGAGGATGAGTCTCCCAACCAGGAGTCAAAATCATGGTTGGGTTGGGAGATGGAGGACCCTGAGAGTCAAAAGGCTGATATGGGTTCATGGATATTCAAGACAAGAAGAGGATAGAGATAAGAGAAGGTCTTCCTTAGGAAGACACAACTAGGCAAAGGACTAGAATGAGAGAAAGCCCCAAATTGTATACCGTAAATGGACCTAAACTTGGCACCCTAAAATGGACTTGGGTTAAGCAAACCCTTGAATTACTTGACTGGCCAGAAGGGTGGGACCCTGTAGGACACCCAGCATGGTGGGACACCACTAGGGGTTAATGCAGTTACCACACCAATCTTTCTTGTCATTAGTTGGTCCAAATAGACAAGCCCTTAATTTTCACCCAATTAAACTTTGATTACTAAGTAAGTTAATCCTTAGGGCACGTCTACTTAGTTTTAGGCTTGGGCTTGACGTGCTCTTGGAATGTGATTGGGCGTTATGGGGGTGTTGCCCATAAAATTAGATTTAGCAGTGTGAAATGCATAGACAAAGGATTTGCAATACAAGCTTTAATTGGTGTAGTGGCTTTTATGGTTCAACTGCTTGTATTAATTTCTCTTAGGGTTTCCTTGTTTAAGTCAATACAAAAAAGGTTGTAGTGAAACATACAGCAGGTTTTACAAGTCCCAATTTGTTTTATGAATTTTCTTTAAGTATGGAATGCAAATGTGCTCTACCCTAATATAAGATAGGTCTAGATGATGATTTTAAGGCCAACAAGGTAGAAGTGGTGCAACCCAATCAGAGAAAACAATGGTCCTAATGCACCACTACTAAGTGAAATAGACCTAAGTGGTTGCCTAAGTTGAAATGGACTCAGTTTCAATTCAAATAGGTGAGGGGATAGACAACCAATCAGAGCAAATCCCCACCTATTATGCAATTACACCCAAAGCAGGCTTAAACAAGTTTGTTTTGGGTCTCTAAAATTAAACCCTAATGTGAAACACCTAGGGTTTATACTTCTTCAAGTTTTGAGAATTCAACCAATGTCAACATGGTTCAGTTTGAAATGTGTGCAAATAGTATCAAAATGATCCCAATTTTGGGGTGCCGTACACACACCATGTCAGGTTCACCAAAATATTTTTTGATTTTTAATGATTTCCCTGATTTTATATAGATTTAATAGTGCCTGGTGACCAATCAGGGTAGATTGAGAATATCTCAAGCAAGTAGACAAAGAGTTGATCAAACAGTATCCAAAATTTCTGAAATCTTACTAAAGATAGTAGATTTGATAAGCTTTCAAATGCCACTGATTTCATATTAATCTGAGTTGCGTAGAGGCAGGAAGAATTCTCCAAAGTTGGCTGATCAGTCACTCTGGACAGTTCTGACCCACCTTTACTAAATGAATTAATTCAAAAAATATGCCGAGAATTAGGGCATGAGACAGATACCAAATGAAAGCCAATTGGAAAGGCTATCCACAGTAAAAATTTCATGATTTTATGATGTTTAGAAAATGCTGTAAAAATTTTTGAAAATCGGATTTTTGATCTGACCAAACACCACAATTAGGGTTTGATGTTTTATTTATATGAAATTAACACTTGCAAGCCCATATCAGATTGTAAATCACTCCACAGGTAAGATCAGCATTAGAATGATTTGAAATTTGACACATTGATTTATTTTTCAGTTGGGATTCCAAGGAGTATTTTTTTAAAAAATTTTACTATTTCAAACAATTTATTATGAATTTTTAGGTGTCAGAGGGTCAAATAGGCCAAATGGACCCCCTACAAGTAATTTAGTTTGAAATAATATTAAAAGAAATCTAAAAATTCTTGAAAACTCATAGAAAAAACTAGGTTTCGGTGGTTTTCCAACCCGCAAATTTCAAATTAATCTGATTTATATAGAGATCAGAATTAATGTTTAAAGTTATGTAAAATAAATGTGCGAATTATTTTGACCCCTGTCCACTATATGAATTTTCAAAATTCGTATAGTGCAAATTTTCCTCATTGAAGGTGGCATTGGAAAGTTGGTTTAAAACCCTAATATCAGACCAAATCCCAAGATTTTTGTTTTCCTAATTCGATGACAAATAATTTTTGAAAATTGCAATCAATCTCAAGCTGAGTTTCTAAATATAGAGTTGGTGTATTTTAGGTAGTTTCCAAGTCAAATATACACCAAGAAAAGATTTTTTTTTTGTAAATTCAAATCAGAAAATTTGAATTTGATTTTTTTTTTCAAACCTAGGTAATCAACCAAATAGAGGATCAAGAATAATACCTATGATCTTCACCATGGGTTGATGCGTGCCTGGATCCTCATCTTGAGCTACAATCAAAGCAAATGCAAATCCAAATCTAAAAACTCACTCGTTGCCTCCCCGGCAATGGCACCATTTGACAAAGCAGTTTTCGTGCATGTTTTGAAATACAACGGATTTGTAGTATAATTACACTAAACCCTCGATCAAAAATACTTGTTTTAACAAAACTGGCGTAGAGATTTTTTTCTTTTATAACTTGAGTCCCAGTCATTCGTCTCTGGGAGGAGTAAGAAATGAGTTTTAGATTTAGATCCACTTTTCTAACCAAATCTACCCTAACCTAATCTTTTTGGCCTTTTTTGTATGTTGCGATATTTTCATGTTTTTTATTTTTGTTTTGGAAAGAGAAATGAAATCTAGATCTAAATATGCTAGCGAAAACCTATACTTAACCTAACTAATGGGAGTGTATTCATAATGATAATAGAAGCATACCACTACTTATTCAAAGAGAAACTAATCATGCATTAACTAATTATCTGAAGTTACGAAGAATACAGAAAAAGAACTAAACTAAGAGAATGCTAGGATCAACCAAGAGAGGCTATGAAGAAGCCTTCTTGGCCATCCAAGAAGAGAAAGAGAGGGAGGGCGTGGGCTCATCTTCCAAGGAAGGAGAAGAGGGCATTCCCATGAAGAAGAAGAGGAGAAGAGGGTGGTGGATCCTTTCTCTTCTAGACATCTTGGAAGACTTGGAGGAGAGCACCTTGGAGCTTCACTTGGTCTTCCATGGAGGAGCACCTTGGAGGACCTTCTTTAGGCATCCATGGAGGACGTGTTGAAGAGGAGGAGGAAGAAGACCGCCTTGGAGGGTAGAAGGGAGGGTGTTGGTGGTCTCAAGTTGAGGTGGAGGAGAAGAGAATTGAATGGCCTTCACTTCTTTTTGCTTAAATGGGAAGTGGCTTCCTAAAATAGGTAGTCACCACCTATTTAGGATCTAGGTTTGACGCATAGGTTTTAGGGTTTGGTTTCGGTAGGAATAGAAAAGGAAGGTGTGTGTGTTTAAATTTTGTAGAGTGATGTTGTGTGGGTTTTGGTAAATCTAGGTTAGGTCAACCTAGATTAGGTGGGTATGGACCTAATTGGGCTTAGGAGACTCTAATTGGATAGGAGTGAACCTAATTGGATGTGTGTGTGTGTGATTAGGCTAAGGTAATCCTAATAGGTATGAGTCAATTAGATCCTGGGTGGGTCTAATTGGGTTCACGTGCACCCAATCAACTGTAGATGCACCCAATTAGGTATGGGCTAGTTTAATTTGCTTAGGGATAGGATAACTAAGGATATGGTTAGTGAGATAAGATTAAGAGGTCTCTAATTAGGTTTCCTAAGGTGTTGGTGGGGTTTCTAGGTCAATAGAGGCAAGCTCTAGCTTCTAGCACCCAAAACAGGGACCAGAGAAGACCTCCAGACATCCAGACAAGTGATAAGACATCTTATACTCCAAAATTGGATGTTTGGAAGTTAGGTTGGAGGTCTAATTCTGTGTCAGTGTGAGTTTTGGCATCCTGGATTGAGTTTCTGCAGAAATCTGACGTCCAGCCTAATATCTCGATGTCCAGAAAGGTGTCGGAGAGTGGGTTTTGGGTTTTCTAAGGTAGGTTTTTGTTCCTAAGTGTTTGGGAGAGGGATAAGGTGGATAAGAACATGGATAGTGCTATCCATGTTTTGGGTTCTAAGGCTAAGATGTCCTAATGGAAGTGGTTTTTGGTTTAGGAAGGCTGTCCTAGGGTTTCTAAGGGCAGGGATAAGACTATCCTCCTCACTCCTCATGTCTGGATCAATCTTCTTCTCTCTTTCTTGCCTTATTCCACTCTATCTCGCATCTTGGATCACGTTATTACCTGCAAATAGCAACAAAAACATTAAATGGCAAGATGATCTTATCTTATTCTATAAAAAATGATGCAATGCATGGTATGCATGATATGAATGCAATATTTACAAATTAAGCTAGATTCAAACATTATTTAGGTTGATTAAGACCTATGATTGCTGTGCAATTAGTCGAGAAGCAAGAAGAGATTCTTTAAAGCCTATTAGAAGGGTTTGCTAGATTTAACAAACTTCAATTTTCTTCATCTAACAAACCCACCCTAAAGCTTCGACGAAGAGCTCAAAGTTTACTTTAAAGCCATTAAAAGTTGATTTTAAGGAATGGAACTTATTCCTCATGTTGAAGTTAGGCCATTGAGGTCTTTAATTTGATCTGAGAAGCCAGGGAATTCAAAGTCAAACTTTACACTTCATAGGTCAAACTTAAGTCCAATTGGAGGTTTAAATGCTTGGATCTCAGATTTATGGGATTGTTTGAGTTCCTATGATGATTTAAAATCTATAGGAACTGATTTGATGAAGTGTCATTGTGATTTGTTATGGATTCATGTATCTATGTAGTTTGGGTTCAAACTAGAACCATAGTTGTTTAAAGCATTTATGTCAAGATTTCAACTCAAATATTGCCTAGATTGATCATGATACACTTTTTGAATAAGCCCAGATCTCTTCTAAACACTTAAATCTCTCTTTGGAACTAATTCATGTTCAATCTCATGTTCTGTACAATGAGTTTCAAGCTTAGTAACTTAAAGAGATTCTGAAGCACTTCTAACTTCTCTCTAGTTCCATTACCTGCAAAATGCATTGCTGAGCATTCCAAGACTCTCATTTGACAGTATAACTTGAGTTTCAAGTTATCTGACCTGAATGTCTACTCTGAGGCATGTTTCTAGCGTATGAACAGTGTAATGTTCATGAGATCAATTCTTGGATCAATTTTGATCCAAAGCTCAAATTGATGATGCAATCAGTTAGAGGAGTCTTAGAGCTCTCGATTGATCTTTGAATCACATCAAACGGTGGTCTGAGTTGATCGAAATCATCATTCAAAGATTCGGCCAATGAGCATTACATTGAAGGAGAAGCGATTGCCTTTGTCCCACCTCGTGAGTTGATGGACGTCTGCTACAGAATAAGACCAAAAACGCACTAAAGCATTTCGATCATCAGCACAGGGTGCATCCAATGAGCTTATGATCTGACTTCTAAGTGCGTGCTGTGCATGTGCATATGTGTGCGTGCATGAGCACAGGTGGGTGTGCATATGTGCTCGGGTGGGTATGAGCGTGATTGTGCGCTAGATATGGTCCAATACTGTGCACTATAAAATGCTAAAATCCACACTAATTGAACTAGAATTGGGTTGGTCTGGTCTCACCCTATCGGTGTTGTATATCCCATGAACAGACCCGATTCGCCCACTAAACCAACTTTTTGGTTATGTGTGAGAGGTTTAAGGGCTTAAATTGTTTGTTAAGTGTGAAGAGAAAAGTGAAGAGGAATGGGTGAAATGCAACTAAACATTGAGAGCTTAAGAAGAGAAGAGATTGAGAATTAAGTCGTTTGATGAGAGAGAAGAGAAGGCTAAGTTAAGATTAAAAGAGAGAGAGATTAAGTGATTTGAATCTTACTTATAATAAAGGCATTTGTTCTTTATTGCAATTTTCTTTTTATGCCTTTACCTTTTGTAAACACTAGATGTATCATGTACTTTTACTCTCATTAATGGAATGATTGCCATGCTTTCAAGTTTAATTTTGTATGCATTTGTTCATGAGCTTAACATGTCTTGTAATTATTGATCTAATTAATAAAAATATTAGTTGACTATTCACTTAAAACAAAAATGGTGAATTGATTAAGTTTAAATGCCTCTTAGTGAATGACTTGGACTCAACTAGTTAAAAGAATTAAATCCAAAATGTAGGTTAGATTGACCTTATATTATAATTAATGACAACAATTTAAACAAATCAAGTTAACCTAAGCCTATTCTTTACAAGATTAATTAAGCTTAATAACCTTAATTAACTGTGTTGATCAATGCTCTCAGAATAGGTGAAGTTATGAGAGCCTCCTTCAAGACTTGGAAGGCCTCAATACACTTTACATCAAAAACGAAGGCAATTTCCTTCTTTAGTGAGTCATAAAGAGGCCTAGAAATCTTGCTAAAATCCTTAATGAAGTGCCTGTAAAAGCCTGCATGGCCCATAAATGATTAGATTTGCTTGACATTGGTGGGTGGTGAATGCTTGGAAATGGACTCAACCTTGGCTTTGTCCACTTCTAAACCCTGCTTAGGCAGTACATGCCTAAGAACAATGCCCTGCTAGACCATGAAATGGCTTTTCTCCCAACTGACCACCAATCCTGTCTCTTCGCAGTGGGTGACAACCTTTTCTAAATGCAAGAGACAATGGTCAAAAGACGTGCCATAGATGGAAAAGTCATTCATGAAAACCTCTACGAATTCGTCAATCATGTTCGAAAAGATGGACATCATACACCACTGAAATGTTCCTGGGGCATTACATAGTCTAAATGGCATCTGGCGGAAAGCAAATATGCCATCAAGACTCATGAAAGTAGTACGCTCTTGGTCATCTAGAAAGACGGCAATCTGATTGTACCTAGAATATCAATCGAGAAAACAAAAGTATTTATTCCCTACCAATTTCTCCAGTATCTGATCAATAAATGGCAAAGGGAAGTGGTCTTTCTGGGTTGCTATGTTTAGGCGGCGGTAATCTATGCAAACCCTTCCGCTAGTTGAGGGTCTGGTGGTGACTTTCTCCCTTTTCTTATTTTTCTAAACAGTGAATCCTGCCTTCTTAGGCACCACATGTATAAGACTGACCCATTTACTATAAAAAATGGGATAAATTATCCCAGTGTCTAACCATTTCAAAATCTCCTTCACCACTTCCCACATGTTGGGGTTTAATCGTCTCTTCATATCTTGGAAGGATTTCACAAAGTCATCCATGTAAATGTGGTGCATGCAGGTCAACCCCTTTGATATCAGCTATAGTCCAAGCAATGGCTTTCTTGTGCAATTTTAGGCATTCAATCAAGGCTCCCTCTTGCATCTCAAATAGATCAATTGAGATGATGACAGGGAGAGCATCATTAGGTCGAAGAAAAATGTACTTGAGGGACTTTGGGAGTGGCTTAAGCTCCAAGTTGGGAGCTTTCTAAATCGAGGGAATTAGGTTTGATGTCCCGACCTCTGGTAGTGGATCTACCTAGATTGTCCATGGCAGGGAGAAGGACTCGGCTTTAACACCCAATAGCTCTTCTAATTCTGGCATATCACCCTCACATTCTTCAAGAGCCTGGGTATGGTCTTTAGAGATGACCATTTGTAGGGAATCATCACAAAAAAGAGCTAGTGTCGTCTCCTCTACAATCTCATCGATCACCTTGATTTGCGAACAATCTTATGATCTAGGTTGTTTATAGTCATCAAGCACATTTAGTTAGATTTTTCAGTTCCTGAAGCCCATCTTTAGTGCCCCTGATTTGCAATTGATGGAGGCATTGGCAGTAGCCAAAAAGGGACACCCTAAGATAATCGAAGGTCTGGTGGGCATGTTGGATGGGTCAGTGTCTAATATTAGAAAATCAACGAGAAAGAATAAGTCCTCCACTCTCACCAGGACATCTTCTAAAAGCCCATGTGGTGTCTTGAGTGATCTATCAGCTACCTGGAGGATAGTAGAACTAGGCTTCAACTTGCCTCCGCCTAATAACCAAGCTTAGCAATATATTAACCCCCACACCCAGATCAAGCAGAGCCTCATCAATGCATTGCTCTCCAATGACCATCGAATATATGGGGCTCCTAGATTTTTCAGTTTGTGGGGTGTACCATGTTGTATGACTGAGCAGACTAGGCTTGGCAGGACGACCTTAGCTTGGATATGTTTCCATGATTTTCTCTTCTGTGTGCACAGGTCCTTCAAAGATCTAGCATAGGATGGAATCTGCTTGAGAGCATCCAACAGAGGCAAGTTGATGTGAACTTGCTTGAATGTCTCCATAATCTCTTCCATCCTATCTTTGGCTCCAGATGAGCCAGCAAAAGATGCTTCAAAGGTGGATAAGAACTCAGGGAAGGGTACTCTCAACCTCTGGGTGGAAGGGTATTCATGGCAGGCAAAGGTGGAATGGGGACAACATCCTTCTAATGGGTGATTTTAGGTGAGGAGGGGTTGAGTGGCTCTTCCTCGGTGGATGTGTAAGTCAGTGTTGGGTGGGTAGGAGGGGTGACTGTAGGAGTGATTTCAAGTTTGGAAATTTCTTTGTCGCTCCTCAGAATGATCACAGCCTTAGCATGCTCCCTTATAAAGGGCCCTTTACTCCTAGGATTCTCCTCAGATGAGCTGGGTAATTTCCCATAATCATGCTGCCTAACAGCCTCAATAAGGTGGCCAATTTGAGATTGCATTTCTTGGATTGCCTTATTCTGAGATTGGATGATCATACTCTGATTTTCTTGCATGGTCTTCATCATTTCTCTAAGGCCATCCAACTTAGAATTGTTGGGCTGAGGACGAGGTTGGAATTGTTGTGCTTGAAAGGGCTGGGTGGGTTGGCTCTAGCATTCCCCGAGTTGGAAACATCACCTTGCTTCCACAACAAATTGGGACAGTTCCTCTATCCAGGATTGTATGTGTTGGAAAAAGGGTTGTTCCTGGGAGGTGGATGAAACCCTTGGGCAGCATTCAGGTCTATCTGAACTAACTCGGGGAATTGATTAGCCGAGTGACACTCAACAGTGACATGAAGAGTGCTTTGGAAAATGGAGCATTCAGAAATCTCCTGGACTTGGGAAGTTGACTACGGGAATGTGCCAGAGTTCAATATTAAAATTCTGGTTCAAAAATATATTGGATTTGGAAAGCTAAATTTTGAGTAGCCCCAACTTCACTAGCTTTCACTTTCTTTTGAAGGATGAATGGTTTTCTATCCTAATAGGATGAGATCAAGTGGATAGGATTATCACTCAGTGACTCAAATAATGTCTAGGCCTTATCCTCTGTTTTGGTGAGAAAGGTTCTAGCACAAGCAGCATCCACTATTTGCCTATACCTATCAGAGAGCCTAGTATAGAACCTTTCTACCAATTGCTATTTAGGCACTTGATGATGGGGGCATAACTGAATCAGGTCATTGAAACATTCCTAAGTCTCATGGAATTGCTCCCCATCTAACTGAGTAAAACCTATGATTTCCCTCATGAAGTGGTTGATTTTGCTCATCAGGAAATATTTCTTCAAGAATTCTACCTTGAGGGCATTCCAATCATTCATCCTAGCATCTAAGGTGTGGTACCAGTGTTTTTCCTTGTCATTAAGGGAGAATGGAAAGAGTGTTCTCATCAGAGCTTCATCAATGAAGTTTTGAAGTTTCACTATGGAATAGACCTCGATGAACTCCTTTAAATGTCGGTTGGGGTCCTCCCTAGTAGTACCATAAAAGGAGGGAAACAAGGATATGGTATTACTCTTGATCTCATATGGCTTGTCCCCTACCGGTCTTCTCAATGCTTAAGTAGGTTGGTCGGTCGAAATGAAATAGTCTCTAAAAGTTCTTTGTTGATTTGCTCCTTGATCAGCCATCCCTTCTCTCCTTTCTCTTTGGCGGGCTCTCCTAAGGATTCTCTCAGGCTCAGGATCAAATACTAAACTACCCTCAAGAGAGTGTCTACCAAGAATACAACACCCACCAAACACAATTCAAGTTCTTACCAATTTGAGTTGGTGCAACCACCAAACCAACTTCACAGATCAAGGCCGTGTTCCCCCATTCCCACTTAAGTGGTATAAGAGGAATGGGGCTACTTGAGATCCTGACCAATTTTCTTTTAAAGAAGGTTGAGGTCAAGTTAGTTGACATAGATGTCCAAACAAGTTATTCAATCTAGTTACGCGACCTAAAACAACCTTTGAGTACCCTAAGACCTACACCTTGCTTAAATGATATTATCAGGTGATCTAGTGAGAAGTTACTCTAAGGACGAAACTAAGGGATGCATGTAGGGCAAACCCTTCCTCTGAGGCGATGTGTATGCAGTGCCTCTTAACTACCCTTTTGTTCCTTTAAGGGGTGTTCCCCTCCTTAAAGTATCAAAACACTTGATCACAAGATAATACTACCACCACAAAGTGAAGTAGGTGGGTCTGCGCTGATAAAGAGGTCAGTGCCTCTAGCCTTAAGGGATTGAGACCTAGTGCAATGCCTAAAGTGTCTGCTTAGTGCGAGAAGTGTGCATCACACCGCAAAAATAAATTTTGCTTTGTAAAGAATCGCACGCAAGTCCTTTTGTCAAATCAAGTATGAAATGCTTTTAGGCCCCAATCTGATTAGCAGTCCCAATTTTTAGAAGGTGAGCACTTAATTAGCTAGATTCAATCACAATCAGGTGGTCTTTGAATTTAGCCCAAAATGCAATGCGTGATCAGGCACTAGATGCAAAGATAAGAGAATATACTTGACTCCAGCAATCTTTCTACAGATAATGTATGCAATGTAGGTAAGTAGATCTAACGTGCTGCTCAACCACCCCTAAAATGCATGCACCTAAGGGTATGCAACTTCTAAGCAGGCAGCTTGATAGTTTTTTCTTCTTTTTTAGCAAGCAATCAAATGACTAAACTAGATAATCCTAAGTCTACCACAAAATAATCCACACCACAGAGGAATAATCCTAATAGCTAAAGAAAGTAGGGATTGACCCCCAAAAGCCAGCCCCGATGCTACAAGGGTGAGAAAATCGAGACATAAAGCTAGTAAACTCAAATCTCAGATCTCCTAATCTGATCAATGCTGAAGGAGAATCCCTTTGCTGTGGGATACAGGTCTACTTCCATCTCCTTGCGTCTTCTCGTGGGCAAGGCTTAAAATGCATAAAATATGTAATCAAATTAAACATGTGTCTCATTCATCACGTAAAAATCAAATCACGAATAAACCATGGAAATATAATGTCATCTCTGCAGGGAGGTAATAATACATAAACAAGGTCAATGGTTAAATATAATGGTAACATGTGGTAATGTCAATAACAATAAAAATAAAACTATAGAGGTAAGGAAAACTCAGTAGATTACAGTGGTTGTGGGATCACAGTAAGAACATGCGGTCGTGGATACAATGCAGTGATGGGAATGAATGTGTTGTCACCACGCTTTCCCACGCAATGACACGGTTGTCATCGTCATGATCAGTGGAGAGAACCGTTGCAGATGTCATGGAGGCTGCACTAGCGAGGATGGGGGCCATGGTCGAGGATGCTTGCAGTTGAGGGAAGGTGAAGTCGAGGATCTACCCCTGCTACCCTCAAGGAGGAGGAGGCAGTGATGGGATGGTGGACACGGTGGTCGTGCAGGGTTGCTGCTACCATAGGGAGGTGCGGTCGAGGATCTACCCTCCACTACTATCGAGGCAAAGAAGGCAGTGAGATAGTGGTGGACACGGTGGTCACACGTGATGCTGCTATGGTCAAAGATGGAGCATGGTGGTGGTCGTGGAAGTTGCTGTTGAGGAAGAGATGCCAGCAAGGGTGGCGCATGCGGTGATCGCAGGTGAAGGTCCACGCCGACACTCAAATGTGCCTGTCATCTCAACCCATCGATTCCTTGCACAGAAAAACTAGAGATGAGTCAAGACAAATTGTACCTCAGAATAGATCAGAAATATAATCAAATGAATCTATTGTGTTCATTGCCACCCCAGCAACAGCGTCATTTGATCCAGGGAAATTTTTGCTTTTGCAATAACTACTAATGCTAATAATGATGTGTCATCACAATATAACTCGTGGTGGAAAAATCCCAGATCAACAAATATGCTTAAAACGCATCAAATATGTAATCAAATTAAACATGCATCTCATTCATCACATAAAAATCAAATCATGAATAAACCACATAAATATAATGCCATCTCTACAGGGAGGAAACAATATGCAAACATGCTCAATGGTCAAATATAATGGTAAATCGTGATGTCATTAACAAGAAAAGTAAAGAACTATAGAGGTGAGGAAAACTTAGTAGATTGTAGTGGATGCAAGATCAGCGTAAGAACATGCGGTCATGGATGCGGTGTGGGGATGGGGACGAATGTGCTGTTACCACACTCACATAAACGGAGGCGATAACGATGGAATCAGTGTTGTCACCAATGACTACAGTGGTGTAAGGTCACAGAAGTGGGTGGTTGCATTAACGCTAGTTTATCGTCATTCTTATACCCTAAAATAGATCTAGCTCTTAAGATTTTAACTCCACAAATAGGTCTCTGGGTTACATTTAGTTATCACTTAGGTTTGGCTTGCATTGCATAATTTTTTTTGTTTTAGACAAGTTATTTGAGTGTTAGGGATGAACAGATAGGCAAATCCTTAAAACTCTAACATTCAAGTAGGCAATAGGTGAAGAGGAAGCTTAATTCAGCTAGGACTCAGCTAGATCCAGCTCATTACAACTGGATACCAGCTCACCTGGGTTAGGTTTAACTCTCTCAAGCTCTATTCAGCTCATTTTAGCTCGATGGTAACTCAGGGTAGCTCAACATAGCTCAAGTCAGCTTAGATCCAACTCAACTTAGTTGAGGCTAGCTCATCTTAGCTCCAATCAGTTCATTGGGAGCTTAAGCTAGCTCAACTTAGTTGACAGAAGTTCACTTCAGCTCAAGTCCAGCTCTCCCCAGCCCCACTCAACTCTTGACAGCTAAACTCCCTCCAGCTTAGCTACCACTTGTCAACTTAGTATCTAAGCTAACTCGAGAGTTCTCACCAAAAGCAGGTCCAACACAACATAGCTCTAAACAAGTTGAGTCCAGCTCAACCTAGCTCTTCTACTCAAGCTTAGCTCCTAGAAAAAGAATTAGCTAGCTAAGATGAGTAGTTGAGCCCCTATGAAGGCCTCTTCAGTCAGATCAGCTCTGGGAAAATTCCTTTAGCTTCAGATCTGCTCCAAAGCAGCTCCTTCCAGGTTATCACCTAATAAGCCCTAGCTCCCTCTTCTCTGCTACTAACTAAGCTAAGCTAGCTTAGCTAACCTCAACCCTACTCCTCACTCCATGGCCGTCCACCCTCCTCACTTAACCCCACCATAACTCAACCTAACCCTAACCCTAACTCACCATAGGTTGCGCCAAAATACACCTTAAGCACCCCTTCATCTTGGTGCCAACCATGGCACCCCTTCCTTCCATAACTACCACCCCTAACCTCCCTTGAGTTGGCACTAAAAACCCCCTTACACCTCTCCAAAAGTGGCCCCAACTTGAACCCTCATCACTTCCATACACCTCAGCCTACAACCCATCCTAACCATCCACCTAACCCTATTCTAGAAACCCCCTTTGGCACCAACTTTGACCCATCCTTTCACCACCTTAGCCACCCTATAACCACCACCATAGGTGGCACCAAAAATGCCCATGCACCTCCTCACCCTTGCCTCCAACCTATAACCCTATCTCCACCCTACACCTACCCATAAAACCTATCTCTACCCTTCATCAATTGGTGCGAAAGAGACTACCCCTTAACTCTACCACACACCCATGCCAACCATCCTTAACTAAGCCTCTCCACACCCCCTCAATTGGTGCCAAGTCTCCTTTAATCTCATCCCTCCATGCCACCACTAATCACATCCAAACCCTCCACATTTAACCCTTTCTAGAAGCACCAAAGTTGGCTCCAACATGGAAATCTCCAACCACCATGGAAGACCACCTAAAGGGTGCTTTCAACCCTTAAGTATCTTCCTTCATAACCCTTGAGTTGGCACCAAATTACCTTAGCCCTAGGATCATCTAACTACCCCCATAACAACATCTTAGCCATCCACTTATGCACACCTGCCCACCCCCCTACTCATTCTATAAAAAGGCCATTAAGTACCCACTTCAAACTACCTTTGGCTTCATCATTCAAGCATTCTTCTACCTACACTCCACCATACCCCATGGATAAGAGAAGGAGAAGAAGAAGATTAAGGGGACACTCTATCCCCTTGGTGCCTTCCCTTCTTCCCTTCTCTCTTGTAACCACGCCAGCTAGAGGTCAAGCCAGGCAGGAAGATGTCAAAGGAGGTTCCTTAGGGTCATTCACGTGTACCCTAGGAGGAGGTTTTAGAGTGGAATCCTTCCACTCTTGGAGGAGCTAGAGCATGCCCACCAAGGGCTTGCCAAGGAGGACAACATCATCTTTGAAGGAGCACTTTAAGAAGAGATTAGGAGAAATCCTTTTCAAGCCAGGGGCAACTGAGGTTGGAGCAAGGATTCTCTCCTCTTCACCATCACTACCAAGAGGATTTTTGTTTCATCACTTTGTATTTTTATTTCTATAGTAGAAGCATTCCTCTACTAGTAGTTTTTGTAAAATAATTTTCTCCATCTATAAAAATTGCCTTTCTACATTTTTGTCGCATCCAATTAATTGCTTTTTACTTTAGTGCACTCACATCCTCTCTCTAATTGCACTAGGTCTTCACGTACCTAGAGTGAGCTTAAAGAGAGGCTTTTCCTATCAATTAGGTTTTAGCAATTAGGTGTAGTTCCTCTTTACAATTCCTTAGTCATTTGCCTCATTAAATCAAAAATTGAAAAAAAAATCTTATATTCAAAAATTACAAAAAGAAAGTTGATTTCCCAATTTCAAGCGAGAGTTTTCAAAATTGCAAACTTGCTTCATTAGACAACCCTAGATACCGCCACTATCTAGGATTACAAATTTAAAAGGGATTGCAGATTTGTGTGTTGCAACGACTTAAAACCCTAATTTTAACAAACCACGCATTTTTGCTATCACTTTTTGGTGCCATTGACAAGGAAGCATGACTTTGCATTCACTTCTCTCTTGCTCGATACGCGGATCTCATCCCCTTCTCTTTATTTCTTCTCGTGGGTATAGGCACTATAGGAAGAAAGTGGGATTTTTGGAAGCAAAAGCTTAAAATTCTTGTCTTCCTATGGATTTAAGGTTAGTGCCACCCTTCTTATCACATAATTCTTCCTAAAAACTATCAAAAAATACTAAATCAGACTTTTAGGATCAAAAACATCTAAATTTGGTAGAGTGGTGACTCTTAAAATTCATTGTTTGATTGTTTGAACTATTTAACACCACTTCACCCTAATTATTAGTGTTCTAATTTTCAGGTCCAAACTTCTGTCCGAATTTCAAAAATCAATTCCCAACACCACATGCCTTCTAAAATCTTGAAATTTCATCCAGAGATTTCAAATAAAGTCAAAAACATATGGTCCCAATTTCAAATCATTTGGAGTTGTAGAGAATGTTTAAAAATTTGTAGACCATAGGGGGGTCATCTTCTCTAATTTCATTATTTTGTTACTATTCATGAATTTAAAAATTTTTCTATTTGTCCAATTTCTGTAAAATTTAGTTTTTTGGAATCCTTGTGAAAATCTACACAACATATAAAATCACAAAAAATTTTGGTCACTGTTGGTATTACTGAAAAGTGCAAAATACCCATAGGTATCATTTCTAGATTTTGACACCAGCACAAAAAAATCTCAAAAAATATCAAACGAATTCCTAAAATCATCAAAAAAATATTTTTTGGAATCTTTGTTTGATTTGACTTCCAGTAGTGGTGTTGTTTGCTTTGTTTGGACTAGCCTTAATAAGAAAAGCCTAAAAACATTCAATGATAATAACATTTCTGCTTAAGGATTCAAATCAATTAGAGTTTCTTTTCATTTTATAGACCCACATTCTAAAGGAAATCCACCTTTACCAATACAACTTGATTTCTCTTTGATTGTGGAACTCAAACTTGTTTGAATTCATTAAAAGAAAACCCTAAAAGACATTAAATAAAATCAAACCCTAAAAGCAGAACAACAACAAAATTTTTGTGTGGCAAACTCTTGTTTTGTCATTGGACCCACTCCATCTAATTCACACACACTAAAAAAAATGAAATAACAGGGCATTACCCCAATCAATGCCCTCCACATTCCTGTGCACATTTAGATAGCCAAACATAATTTAAAACAAGTAGTCATTTGATCACTTAAGGACTTCACCAAAATTAGGCTTGATATCTGGTATCTAAGAATCATTAAGTGTTCCTAATTCCTTTTGAAAATGCAGCAATAGACTTGGAGGGAAGTTGAACGACAAGTACAAGTTTACACAAGCCCCTGGTGATTTTCCCAGGACATGCTTGGGCCCAATCCACCTCTTCAGTCTAGCTGGGTGATCTTAAGGAAGTGGGTTCACTTGTTGATTATTTATTTATCGGGTGCCTAAGTCTTAGGTTTCTCTAAGGAGTCAACCTTAAGATAGATTTAGGCTTGGTTGTTTATTTTGCACACTTCTCATCTCATCTCTTCTCTCTGCTCCCCATCTTCCAAGTGCATGGATGGGCGAAGGTCCCAAAAACCACATTGAAATGTTGTGCTCGAGAGATAACCGGGTTTTATTGTTATAGCGTTGTAGTATAGCCAGTTATTACCAACATTTCAAATATATAAATTTTTTACTCGGAAAATAAAAGAGTTCCCGAGGTCGAACTCAGGGAGCAAGTTGTATTCTAGGGGTACAAGTTTCTTTTACAAAAATAAAGAAAGAGAGAGAAAGAATTTGTTGTCTTTTCTTCTTTTCTCTTGGCTTCTCCTCGTCTCAGATCCTCTGTTATCTTCTTCTTCTTTATCTGCAGTGGTGATGTTCTTCTTCTTTCAGCTGTTCCTGCTCTTCCTTTTTCTTCTGCAGAGCGGTCTTGTTCTTCTTCTTTTCCTTTCTTCAGATCTTCTTCTCGTGCTCTTCTTCTTTCAGTTCTTCCCTTGTTCTTTTGTGTTCTCTTCTGCCTCGCCTTCTTCTGTTGTTCTTCAGATCTCCTTCTTTCTTCTTTTCTTTTTCCTGTCAGGACGTCGTCTGATTTTCCAATTAGACGACTTAAACTGCTTGTTGCTACAGTGTCTCCCTCAGCTTCCTTCTTCTTCCGCGGTCCTTCTTCTTCACCTGTGCCTGCACACTTCAGAGTTTACGTCAGAGGACAAAACCTACTCTACCCTCCCCCCCCCCCGCGTCTCTCTCTCTCAGAAACCGCTCATAGGATAGCTCTCCCAGAGCTGCCGGGTAGTCGGGTACGGGTCGCGCCCGGGTCCAGGCCCACCGGCGTGCGTGGTGGGCGAGGAGTGCAGGTCAGTCTAAGTCGGGTCGGGTCAGGTCCGCGGGGCGTGAGCGCGGACGAGACCGGGTAACCGGGCGGGTGAAGGGGACCTCACCCCGTGTGCTGAGGCAGTAAGGCTTATTCACAAAAACAATTTAAACGGTGAAAGAGTTGTGAGGCTTACCGATGTGGGACTAAACGGAGGCCTCTCCTCGCGTGCGCCTGCTGGAAGACCGCGGCCTTGCTTCTGCAGCTGCAGCTTCGATTTGCGTCGGTTGCTGGCTGGCTGCCTTCGCAGGAGTCTCCGTAATCCGCAGCAGCTGGAGACCTGGAGTCCTCAAGCCTGGAGCGCGGGAGAAGCTGCTTCAATGTGGCGTTAATGGCGGTCGAGCCTCAGAACCTGTCGGACACGAATATGGCCTCTCGGCCTGATCAAACTACTGGGGAACCTTCGCCGTGGCACGGCGAAGGTGTGGAGCTGTGCGGCAAGCCGCAAGGTGGTGTCTGGCGGCAGCCCTAGGTTGGACTGCAACCGGAGAAATGGGTTTGTTTGGGGGAGCGTTACGGAGGTGTGGAGTGGCAGTGGAGGGGTGGGGGGTGCTCAGTGTGATGAGGCGGAGGTTCGGTGAGGGTCGGCGAGGCGTGTGAGGCTATGGATCGATGGGAGCATCTCGCCGGAGGGTGGCCGGAGACGAAGGGGGTGACGATGGTCAGGGTCGGTCGAGGGCTTAATTGAACAAATTGAAACCGGGGAAAGAAAGAGGAGAGGAAGGGAAGTAGTTCTAACTTACTTGCAGGGACGAAGGGGGAGCAGTAGGGCGAAAGTCGTATCGACTGTCGCCGGAGAAGAAGATGCCCAGGGGAAGGGGCGGCGGCGAGGAGAGGGCTGGAGAGGCGTCAGCTGGGTACGGCGTGGCGCGGGAAGAGCAGGGGAGGAAGTCTCTGCTGCTGGTATTGCGGCAGAGCGAAGAGGAGGAGGAGGAAGAACCGCCGGAGCTGGTGGGCGTCTGCCGGAGTGAGGAGAGAGGAAAGTTGGGGGTTTTCTCCGTCAGATCCGAGCTCGGAAGAACGGTGGAGCGACGGGGGTATTTATAGGGACCGAATCAGGGAGGAAGGCGGAGGGAGACGACGTGTCTCCCTCGCCGGAAGACGCCGGAGATGGAAACCCATACCGTCCGTGCGTTCGCACGGCCGGTATGGTGGGTTACAGCGACCAGGGGGGTGTCCCTGCGACGGCTGACGACGCAGGGCACCCCCGGTTTACTTGCCAGGCTCTCCCCCTCACCCTGCGCGGCGCCATGCTCCGCGCAAGGTCGCCGGAGCATGGTGCTGGCAGGTTTTGCAGGGGGACCTGAACGCAAAGAACGAAGGAGAGTTAGGGGCCAAAATGCAAGGGTTCAAAAGTTGAGGGCCAAAAAGTAAATATATGAGGACCAAAGTGTAAAGTTGGTCAAGGAGGTTTCTTCTTAGGCTCAAGTTTTTATACATGATTAATTAGGACCTAAGGAATCTGATGGTGAATTTCATTTTTATATTAAACCTTGTTTGACCGGTCAATTTATGCGAAAACCCAAATTAAGTTATTAATTGGGCATGGTTCTCAATGTAGGTCAAAATGGGTTCTGAAGGCCAAATTGAAGGTTCTAAACCCTAGAGATTATTTTTCTATGAATTTTAGAGGGTTTATTCTATTTTTACTTTGCCTTGAACCTAGTGAATTGAAGTAGGTTATTTTAGGGTTACAGATTATCATTTAGTTCCTTGGAATTGCTGTAGCCCTTGCTAGATCATCTCATCCCACTTTTATTCCTATTAAGTTGCTTTGACCTATGTTTGGGCCCTGAATTACCCTGTATGCAGATTATACTGGTAAAATTGCATTTTTACCCCTTATGACTTGTTTTCTCCTTAAACTCAGAATTCTCTGAGTTAAGCCTTTCCTTGAGTTATGTAGGAGCTTTTATCCTTTGTATTAGGTCAAAATGAGCTAGTTATGGCTCATGATGAGGTTCTCATCATACCCCCATGCCTAGCTTTTGCTAGTCCCTTAGCAAAAACTTAAGGTTTCAACCCTTGTTCTAGACCATGAAGTTTTTAATAGTTTTAGATAAGTGCCTTTTTTATTTGAGCATAGATTAGGTTAGAATGCTGACCATAGGCCTAAAAGGTACTCTAGTACCAATCAAGATCCAAATCTGTCTAGCCTTAGCCTCAGTCTTTAGCAAAGGTTTTTAAGGTCCACAAGAACTAACCTAAGGTTTATTGGACTTTGTGGTTAAAGCACCCGTGCTTGAAATGATTTTAGCCCTGGCTCAGTTCGCAGTGCGTTTTGTAAGAGAGATAGAAAGTTTTTCTGTTTGGAGAGTTTTCTCTCTCTTTTTCTTTTTAGTTCTAGCCTAGGATTGGCTTTTCAACACGGTCTGTATCAGATTCCTTGCTCCCATCATCAATCCTCAAGGGTTCCTGGCGATCGATGCTTCGAGATAGCACCGCCCATGGCAACCCCCGGAACCCTGGCTATTGAGATATCGAGATAATCCCATCCATGGTGTTCCGTGGCCGAATCCAGACCCTGGCAATTGACAGTTCGAGATAATGCCATCCATGGAATCTGAACCAGCAGAGTGCTTACATGCCCCCAGTAGGATATGTAAATATCCTAAGAGACAAGCACCGAGGAGATGATATTTTGTTACGCATCTTCGAGGGGATTTCCCGCCTCTCCGCGCTGGGAACTCGTCCAAATCAACTTGTGTTGATCGGCCGCTCCTATTCTAGGTGTTCTTTTCAGAATTTTACGACGCTTCTGCATGATTCTGAATTTTACGCTTACTGAACCAGGCTGTGTGTGAGGTTAGGGTGCTTAGGTTACTGAGTCCCGTAAACCAAAAATTAGTTAACGAGGGCAAATACTCCCTAAGCCTTAGACCTAATACTTCAGCTTTTCATTTTCCTCAACCTCTTGAGGAGTGTCCAGATCTTAATGGGTACTAAGAGTCTATTCAAGAATGCCTAAGGTTTGCATTCTTACTAATCTCATTGTGCACTTTTCAGTTATTTTCTTGAATGAGGTCTAGAACTTAGGTTAATTCCTTAGTTCCTTACTAATGACTATCACCTTTTCTTATAATTTTGTGCTCCTTTTTCATTTTGTTTCTCTTCTCCTTTTATTCTTTTTCGAAATTTTTTTTTTTTTTAATTTTTATGGTGTTTTTGGCATATGTGAATTTTTTTTTTTTTAAACCTTTTCTTACAAGTTTTGCACTTTCATACCCCCCCCATGCCTAAGATTTGCAATGTCCTCATTGTAACCTAGGGGGTTTTTATTAACTTTGTTCATTCCTTAAGACAGAAATTTGGATGAGTGGATGGGTCGGGTTGAATTTTTGCGGACGATTTCTAATCCCAGATGCAAGCATCTGAGGTGGAGTCGGCTGTCTTAAAGTGTGAACTTCAAGTGCAAAAAGGTGTCAGAACAAGTTTCAGGTTTTCAAAGAGAATGACGGGCTGCCTCCCGTTAAGCGCTGAGTTTTACGCCATCGGCTGGGCGCAATAAGCTCAAGGGGAAAGGAGGATATAAGATGCTTCAGCCAAATCAGTAGAAGTTACATCAATGAACGGCTTGAGTCTCTGACCGTTCACGATGAAAGGTTCAGAATCGTGGCTGAGTGGACTGATTTCGATTGCTCCATTTCCAAAAACCTGTCGGACCAAATATGGTCCGACCCACTTGGATCTCAGTTTTCCTGGGAAGAGTTTTAGTCGGGCATCAAAGAGTAGGACCTTTTGACCAGGATGAAAGATCTTTCTCGAGATGTGTTTGTCGTGGAAGGCTTTAACCCGCTCCTTGTAGATTTGCGAGTTCTCGTACGCGTCTAGGCGTAATTCATCGATCTCGCTGATTTGGAGTTTTCTGTGGGTCCCAGCCTTGGAAAGATCTAGATTACAGTTCCGTACTGCCCAATAGGCTTTATGCTCCAATTCTACGAGAAGGTGGCATGCCTTTCCGTACACCAGTCTAAAGGGAGACATGCCCAATTGGGTCTTGTGGGCGGTCCTATAGGCCCACAATGCTTCCGGAAGTCGGGACGACCAGTCCTTCCTGTCAGGTCGAACAGTGACTTGCAGGATTTTCTTGATCTCCCGATTAGACAGCTCAGCTAGACCATTAGTTTGGGGGTGGTAAGGAGTAGAGATTCGGTGAGACACCCCGTATTTGGTCGTCAGTGACCTAAACTGAGCATTTGTGAAATGGGTCCCCCCATCAGAGATTATTGCACGAGGAATCCTGAACCTTGAGAAAATGTGTTGATGAATGAATTTGAGAACGATTTTGTGATCACAGGTTCGGGTCGGTATGGCTTCGATCCATTTGGACACGTAGTCCACAGCCAACAGAATGTATTCGAAACCATCCGAAACAGGAAAGGGGCCCATAAAATCAATCCCCCAAACATCAAAGATTTCGCATACTAGAATCGGTTGCATAGGCATCATGTCGCGATGGCTCATGTTGCCCAAAGTCTGGCAACGACTGCATGCCTTGCAGTGATTGTATGCGTCTTTGAACAGTGTGGGCCAGTAAAAGCCACACTGGAGGACTTTTGATGCGGTTTTATGCCCGGCGAAATGGCCACCGCATGCCTGGTCATGGCAGAAAGAGAGGATATTGTTGAATTCCCCTTCCGGGACACATCTCCGGATGATCTGATCGGCACCTATGCGGAAGAGGTACGGGTCTTCCCAAATGTAATACTTGGCATCGGAGCGTAATTTGTCTTTCTTGGCCTTCGGCCAATCGGACGGGATCTGATGAGATGCCAAGTAATTTACTATATTAGCAAACCATGGAAGGCTAGTACCAATAGTCAGCAGGTGCTCATCGGGAAAATGCTCAGTGATGGGTCCGGAAGGGTCAATTATTTCAGAAGGAAGACGGGACAAGTGATCAGCTACCACATTTTGCTTTCCCGCTTTGTCGCGAATCTCAAGGTCAAATTCTTGCAACAGCAAGATCCATCGGATTAATCGAGGTTTCGCGTCCTTCTTTGCAAGGAGATGCCTCACAACTGTGTGATCCGAGTATATGATGACACGGGAACCCAGAAGGTACGATCTGAACTTTTCTAGGGCAAATACTACAGCTAGCAGCTCTTTCTCAGTAACCGTATAGTTACGCTGAGCCTCATCGAGTGTTTTGCTGGCGTAGTAAATGGCCACAGGTTTCCTGTCAATTTTCTGCCCCAAAATCGCTCCTACAGCGAAGTCGGATGCATCGCACATGATCTCAAAGGGTTGAGACCAATCAGGGGACTGTAGGATCGGGGCTTGGGTGACTCGGTCACGCAGGATTTCAAATGCTTGAGTGCATTCCTTGGAAATTTCGAAAGGAACATCCTTGGAGAGAAGAGTGGTCAGGGGGCGCGCGATTTTTGAAAAATCAGGGATAAATCGTCGATAAAAATCGACATGCCCTAAAAAGGAACGGATGTCCCTGATCGAGCTAGGCATAGGAAGGTGAGAAATCATATTAACCTTAGCTCGATCCACTTGGATACCTTTCTCCGAAATTGAGTGTCCCAGGACAATTCCCTCAGGCACCATGAAATGGCTCTTTTCCCAGGAAAGAACCAAATTCACATCGATGCACCGCCTGAGTATCTGGACCAAGCGTTGGGGGCAATCGTCGAATGATGCTCCGAAAACTGAAAAGTCATCCATGAAGACTTCCAGATAATCACCTACCATATCTGAGAATATGGCAAGCATGCATCGCTGAAAAGTAGCGGGTGCATTGCAAAGACTGAAAGGCATCCTTCGGAAAGCGTATGTTCCGAAGGGGCAGGTGAACGTGGTCTTTTCTTGGTCCTCAGGATGGATTTCCACCTGGTTATAATCGGAGTACCCGTCAAGAAAGCAGAAGAACCTATTTCCCGCAAGTTTTTCGAGAATTTGATCAATGAAGGGTAGTGGGAAATGATCCTTCTTCGTGGAGGAATTTAGTCGGCGATAATCTATACAGACTCTCCACGAGTTGGCTAATCGGGTAGGAATGATTTCTCCGTTCTCAGTTGTTATAGTGGTGAGTCCTGCCTTCTTGGGCACGACCTGAATTGGGCTCACCCAACGACTATCGGAGATTGGGTAGATGATCCCGGCATCTAACCACTTGATGATCTCCTTTTTCACGACCTCCTGCAGATTGGGGTTTAAGCGTCTCTGCATTTCACGAGAAGGTCGTGTGCCCTCTTCTGAATAGATATGATGAGTACAATAAGAGGGACTTATTCCAGTCAAATCATCGACAGTCCATCCGATGGCTCTGCGATGTTGCTGGAGGACAACAATCAGACGGGATTCCTGTTCAGGACTGAGGTTGGAATTGATAATCACAGGAAGGGTCTGATTAGAACCCAAAAAGATGTATTTCAAGTGAGCAGGAAGGGGTTTCAGTTCGAGGATGGGGTTTTCAGCAGCAGCGGGTGGTTCAGTATAGATGTGAGGTTCAAGGGTGGGAGTTACTGGGTTGTTCATATCTGGATTCGACTCCTCTGTTTGCGGGTCAAGATCCTTCTGTGGTTGATGAGGCATAATCGAGTCATTCTGGAGGTGTGATTCATCAACCAAAGTCTTGATGTCACAAATTTGTTCGATGACGCCGCAATTAATTCCTTGTTGGGCCTTAAATATATCAATTTTCAGTGTTTGATCTCCAAACTTAAGCTCTATTTGGCCCTCCTCACAGCTGATGTTGGCTCTAGCAGTAGCCAAGAAAGGTCTCCCTAGAATGATTGGTGTATCCCTAGGGTTCTCAGGTGCATCCATATCTAAGACAATAAAGTCCACTGGAAAATAGAAATCCCGCACTCTTACGATAACATCCTCGAGAATCCCTTTTGGTGACTTTATAGATCGATCTGCTAATTGTAATGTCACCTCGGTTGGTTTTAGCTCAGATTCTTCTAGATGGTCAAGTAAGGATGTGGGTATCAGGTTTATGGATGCACCCAAGTCTAACAATGCTCTATCAAATTGGGTACCACCTATCTTACAGGAAATCAGGGGAGTCCTAGGATCTTTTGCCTTGGGTGGGAGTCTACTAAGGATTACAGAGCTGGCTTGCTCTGACAGAACAATTGGGCTCCCTCCCTTGGTTCGCGGCTTACGCTGGGGTGTACATATATTCTTTAGAAATCGTGCGTAAGCTGGTACGTGGCGGATTGCATCCATCAAGGGGATGTTTATGTGGACCTGCTCAAAGAGCTTGACCAGGTCCTCCTCAGGGGCCACGGGTTTGGTGGTCTTCTTTCCCTTGGTCAAGGCCTCGGGAAACGGGATCTTGGTTGGTTCTTCTAGGATAGGTCCAGGTTGTGGATCCGGAGCAGCGGTATCTTGGATAACTATCCTAGGGTCATGGTTATCAGGCTTGGAGTGGTTTGGATAATGCGGGTCTTGAGTTGTTTTACCACTACGTGTTGTTACAGAATTTAATCCGGCCTGATTTTGGTTTGGGTTTTGTAAGAGGGGCGGCTGCTGCTGAAATCCCGCATAAGAAGTTGAAGCCTCCATCTCGTCTGGAGATGGAGCAGTAGGGGCCTGATAAATCCATTGTGCGTGGCCTAAATTTGGATTCATAACGCGCTTCTGGGTTGGCACGTTATTTGGGTTAGGAAGGGGTTGGGAAGGGAGTGTTCCTGGCTGGCGAGAATTCGCCAACTGGGCCAGTTGAGTTTTAACTTCTGTAAGTTCGTCCTTGTGCTGTTTTTGAATAGCCGCATTCGTTTTTTGAATGTCACCCAGAGTCTGAAGGATTAAGGACATTTGATCCTGATTTGGCCCTGATGGATAAGTAGGGTTGGGCCGAGGCTGAGGCGGCTGGTAATGACGAGAGGGCTGTGGGCGGGACTGAAAAGGTGGTCTTTGGGTTTGGGAATTTCCCGCCCACTGAAAATTGGGATGGTTTCGCCATCCAGGGTTGTAAGTGTTGGAGAATGGGTCGTTCTGGATGGCATTGAGGTCCTCGCAGGTCTGAGGAACCTCCTGAGAATCAGGGAAAGGGGGAATGGAGTTCCCCCGGCTGGTGTAGAAAGGATCGGATGATCCTCCGATCCAAGAATCAGATGGGGATGGATATGGCTCCATCCCAGGGGAAGATCGGTGGAGGATGTTTTGCACAGTCTCCTGTGTGGAAGGAGGTTGTGCAAAGGAGTTACGCGCGGAGGTGGCTCGCTGCAAGTGCTGAGTCAGCTCATCCACCTTCTTTTCAATGATTGAGACCTTGTCCAATCGACTAGCCATTAATTCCAGGTCGACTGATGCGGACAGGCCCTGCGTCTCATGTGCTCCTTTAAGATTCGTCGCTGCGCGGGTATTCGTCCTGTCGAATAATCCCATGGAGTCATTGTTGATGGAGTTCTCGCACATGTTTTCGAGAATCTCCCATACGGTGTCTTCATGTTGACCCATGATGTTTCCTCCGCAAGTTGCATTGACGAAAAGGCGGATGTCCTCACGGAGTCCCTGGTAAAAAGATTGGACTTGTTCCCATTTAGGAACTCCGTGATGGGGGCACTTTCTCATGAGATCCTGAAAACGATCCCATGCCTCATGGAGAGGTTCTCCTGATTGTTGAGTGAAGTGTGTAATCTGATGGCACAAGGCGTTGGTCCAACCAACGGGAAAAAACTTTTTCAAAAACTCGGATTGAAGTTCTTCCCAAGTGTTGATCGGCCGGGTCTGAGTTTGATACCAATGGGCGGCCTTGTCCATAAGAGAAAAGGAGAACATCTTCATGAGAAGAATATCCTGATTTTGCGCATCTGATCCAAAAGTGTGGGCCAGATGCTTTAGCTGTTTGATGTGCTGGAAGGGATCTTCAGAATTAAGCCCATAGAATTTAGGTATAGCATGAATCATGTTGGGCTTTAATTCGGAATCAGGTCCTCCAGTCGGGATTCTGACTCGAGGCTCAATGGCCACCGCAGCAGGATTGTAGTGGTCCCGCATCATAGGACGCTGTGGTGGGTGCACGAAGTTTTGGAAGAGGTCATTGAGTCGCTAGAGTTGGTGTTCCAGATTATTTTCTTCCTCAACTGGCTGAGCCATGATGGGGGAAGAAGAAGAACTTGGTTCTGAATCAGAAGAGAGAATAATGTGAGGGTGTTGCTGCACAAACACGGGCGTCGAGGCTTGGCCTTGACGAGAGCGAATTTCTAAAGGAGGTCTTAAGGGTGGTCTTAGGGACCTCCTTCCGTACATGCACTGTTGGAAGAGGTAAGTTTAGAAGGTGCTGGACCCAATCAAGACACCCAAAAATGTGTTGGGTGACTATAGAGGTGCGGGGCAGATGGACCCCTTGATCAGAAAGATCGTCCACCTGAGAATTACCTGGGCAGCCAGAGAGGGAGAGTCCCGCGAAGACCCCTACACGGTAGAGCATCCCCACGGGTTACAGGGTTTCCCCCACCCGACCACTCTTGTCACTGCAGTTCCAGGTAGACCAGAATGGGGATCTTGACCTCTTAAGTCTACCAATTTAAAGATCAGGGTGCTTAAGGTTTCACTTGAACTTTAGTCTTTTAAGTGCAGAGAGTGACCTAATTTAAGGTTGGTTGACCCAAGGGGTCAACTTTACCTCTTGTTTTCTTTGAGAGCTTTTAGGTCTTGTCTTTTAGGGTTCAAGTGTTTAGAGAGCCAATTGTTTTAGGTTTTCTTTTGAATAGGTATTTTCAATCAATGGTTTAGGCACACTTCTTTTGGATTTTCTCCATTCTTGATTTAAGTAGTGTGTCTCTAAAACCCTAATGTTGAATCTTATGTTGGCTCTACTTGGTCCAGTTAGTTCTTTGTTGGGTAATTAGGGCTCAAGCAAGAATGTGTTAGCCCTTAAATACCCTTAATAGTGTGCAGGACTAATGAGTTGAAAACATGCAACTTTTATGGTTACTAAGTATGGAAGACAGGTTAGCCCTATATTGCTTGTTCTTTTCTTTTCTTCCTCTTTAGAGTTTAGGGGTTAATAGCGAGAGGAAAAATTTACCTGTCCTCGGACGTGGTTGTCGTGCGGTTGCTTGTCTTCTTGATTTCCTGTAGTTTTCTGCACAAAAGAGAGGAGATTATCAGAAATTAAAAAGAAACAGGAATGTTTACCTCTAGAATAGCCGTTGCTCCCCGGCAACGGCGCCAAAATGAAACGCTGTGCTCGAGAGATAACCGGGTTTTATTGTTATAGCGTTGTAGTATAGCCAGTTATTACCAACATTTCAAATATATAAATTTTTTACTCGGAAAATAAAAGAGTTCCCGAGGTCGAACTCAGGGAGCAAGTTGTATTCTAGGGGTACAAGTTTCTTTTACAAAAATAAAGAAAGAGAGAAAAAGAATTTGTTGTCTTTTCTTCTTTTCTCTTGGCTTCTCCTCGTCTCAGATCTTCTGTTATCTTCTTCTTCTTTATCTGCAGTGGTGATGTTCTTCTTCTTCTTTCAGCTGTTCCTGCTCTTCCTTTTTCTTCTGCAGAGCGGTCCTGTTCTTCTTCTTTTCCTTTCTTCAGATCTTCTTCTCGTGCTCTTCTTCTTTCAGTTCTTCCCTTGTTCTTTTGTGTTCTCTTCTGCCTCGCCTTCTTCTGTTGTTCTTCAGATCTCCTTCTTTCTTCTTTTCTTTTTCCTGTCAGGACGTCGTCTGATTTTCCAATCAGATGACTTAAACTGCTTGTTGCTACAGTGTCTCCCTCAGCTTCCTTCTTCTTCCGCGGTCCTTCTTCTTCACCTGTGCCTGCACACTTCAGAGTTTACGTCAGAGGACAAAACCTACTCTACCCTCCCCCCCCGCGTCTCTCTCTCTCAGAAATCGCTCATAGGATAGCTCTCCCAGAGCTGCCGGGTAGTCGGGTACGGGTCGTGCCCGGGTCCAGGACCACCGGCGTGCGTGGTGGGCGAGGAGTGCAGGTCAGTCTAAGTCGGGTCGGGTCAGGTCCGCGGGGCGTGAGCGCGGACGAGACCGGGTAACCGGGCGGGTGAAGGGGACCTCACCCCGTGTGCTGAGGCAGTAAGGCTTATTCACAAAAACAATTTAAACGGTGAAAGAGTTGTGAGGCTTACCGATGTGGGACTAAACGGAGGCCTCTCCTCGCGTGCGCCTGCTGGAAGACCGCGGCCTTGCTTCTGCAGCTACAGCTTCGATTTGCGTCGGTTGCTGGCTGGCTGCCTTCGCAGGAGTCTCCGTAATCCGCAGCAGCTGGAGACCTGGAGTCCTCAAGCCTGGAGCGCGGGAGAAGCTGCTTCAATGTGGCGTTAATGGCGGTCGAGCCTCAGAACCTGTCGGACACGAATATGGCCTCTCGGCCTGATCAAACTACTGGGGAACCTTCGCCGTGGCACGGCGAAGGTGTGGAGCTGTGCGGCAAGCCGCAAGGTGGTGTCTGGCGGCAGCCCTAGGTTGGACTGCAACCGGAGAAATGGGTTTGTTTGGGGGAGCGTTACGGAGGTGTGGAGTGGCAGTGGAGGGGTGGGGGGTGCTCAGTGTGATGAGGCGGAGGTTCGGTGAGGGTCGGCGAGGCGTGTGAGGCTGTGGATCGATGGGAGCATCTCGCCGGAGGGTGGCCGGAGACGAAGGGGGTGACGATGGTCAGGGTCGGTCGAGGGCTTAATTGAACAAATTGAAACCGGGGAAAGAAAGAGGAGAGGAAGGGAAGTAGTTCTAACTTACTTGCAGGGACGAAGGGGGAGCAGCAGGGCGACAGTCGTATCGACTGTCGCCGGAGAAGAAGATGCCCAGGGGAAGGGGCGGCGGCGAGGAGAGGGCTGGAGAGGCGCCAGCTGGGTACGGCGTGGCGCGGGAAGAGCAGGGGAGGAAGTCTCTGCTGCTGGTATTGCGGCAGAGCGAAGAGGAGGAGGAGGAAGAACCGCCGGAGCTGGTGGGCGTCTGCCGGAGTGAGGAGAGAGGAAAGTTGGGGGTTTTCTCCGTCAGATCCGAGCTCGGAAGAACGGTGGAGCGACGGGGGTATTTATAGGGACCGAATCAGGGAGGAAGGTGGAGGGAGACGACGTGTCTCCCTCACCGGAAGACGCCGGAGATGGAAACCCATACCGTCCGTGCGTTCGCACGGCCGGTATGGTGCGTTACAGCGACCAGGGGGGTGTCCCTACGACGGCTGACGACGCAGGGCACCCCCGGTTTACTTGCCAGGCTCTCCCCCTCACCCTGTGCGGCGCCATGCTCCGCGCAAGGTCGCCGGAGCATGGTGCTGGCAGGTTTTGCAGGGGGGACTTGAACGCAAAGAACGAAGGAGAGTTAGGGGCCAAAATGCGAGGGTTCAAAAGTTGAGGGCCAAAAAGTAAATATATGAGGACCAAAGTGTAAAGTTGGTCAAGGAGGTTTCTTCTTAGGCTCAAGTTTTTATACATGACTAATTAGGACCTAAGGAATATGATGGTGAATTTCATTTTTATATTAAACCTTGTTTGACCGGTCAATTTATGTGAAAACCCAAATTAAGTTATTAATTGGGCATGGTTCTCAATGTAGGTCAAAATGGGTTCTGAAGGCCAAATTGAAGGTTCTAAACCCTAGAGATTATTTTTATATGAATTTTAGAGGGTTTATTCTATTTTTACTTTGCCTTGAACCTCGTGAATTGAAGTGGGTTGTTTTAGGGTTACAGATTATCATTTAGTTCCTTGGAATTGCTGTAGCCCTTGCTAGATCATCTCATCCCACTTTTATTCTTATTAAGTTGCTTTGACCTATGTTTGGGCCCTGAATTACCCTGTATGCAGATTATACTGGTAAAATTGCATTTTTACCCCTTATGACTTGTTTTCTCCTTAAACTCAGAATTCTCTGAGTTAAGCCTTTCCTTGAGTTATGTAGGAGCTTTTATCCTTTGTATTAGGTCAAAATGAGCTAGTTATGGCTCATGATGAGGTTCTCATCACACATCTCGAGGGACCATTTGATTTTGCCCCATGCACCAAAAGATCTCTATTTTCTTCTTCACCCTCTCATCAGTCCTCTGACTTGTATATGGAAAACATGGAAAACAAGTCCAAGAATTCTACTTCCATCTCCCAACCCTAACTTAACTGGCGAAACCCGTCAATTGACCCACAAACTGACTTTCCCATTCCTAACCTCCCACATTTGGAGCTACCACAAAACCAAAAATGACCAAGTGGCTCTCAAAGCCAAAATGCAAACCCATTTTCCCTTATGGTCGACCAATTGGTTTGACTGCAACAAAATCAATAACAGTTGGCTAGGACAGTCACAAACCTAGCCAACCAAGGATTGGGTCAGCCACTCGGGGAACCTCTTGTACCACATAAGGATTTCTATGATCCTTCCAATTACATAGAGAGACTTGGAGTGGTTATACCTCAAGGAGATTTTGAAATTAAACTCACCATTTTGAACCTAATTAAACATTTTTATGGACTTCTGAGAGAGGACCCCTTTTGCCACCTCGAGGAGCTGACTATCCTCGCTCAAACCACCCGTTCTCACAATGTGTAGGAAGAAGTGTGGCTTATGAGACTCTTTCCTCTCCCATTAAAAGATAAATCATCTCATTAGTTCGGAATGGTAGGGTGTCCTATCACCACCTGACCCCAATTAAAAAGGACTTTTCAAAAAAAAATTTCTATGATAGGTTGTTAGCGAAAATTGTCATTTCAAATATAGTGTCATGGTATAGTGACAAAAATTGCAACACCATTTAAATTTATAAACTCGGGAAAGAAAAGTGAGTCTGAGGTCATTCGCAGGGAGAAATTAGAACAATTCAATCCACTAATCACAATATCAAGAATAATATGCAATTTGAATCAAAACAATGCTCAATGTATATCAGAATAATATCTCAAGAATAATTAGGAATTAGAATGCAAAAAGATTTGGTTAAAATGATGGTTTGAACCACCAATTTAACCCTAAGTTCTAAGCTCTCAATTAACTCAAGTATTTCAATAGTAAATGCAATCAAGTATCCATAGTAACTAGAAAATCAGAACCAACTCAAGGCCTCAGACAACAAGACCAAGGCTCAGACTCCTTAACCTCAAGGGAACCAAAGCACTAGTAGAACAGAAGCACAAGGCTCAAGGGCCTCGTAATGGCTAAGTGCTGAGTGTAGGAGAGGGGGCACAAATCCTGAGGTGCAAAACCCTACCCCTCCTTAGATTTCCTTTTTTAAGACCCAAGCTTGACCCGGCTAACTGAGAAATTGGATCCAGCCCAAACTCGTGGGCAGAATTGCAAGCGAGGGTGTATAAGCGGGCGCATTCATAAGTGCATGTGTTCGGGTGTGGAAGGGGACCTCACCGACGAGCATGTTGAGGCAATAAGCCACGGTTACCTCTGCATATTATACGCCTTCGAGAACCCCTATGTCCCCAATGTTGGACTATCCCCACCTCTCTTCTCTACATACGCAGCTATAGAATTTCCCTCATCGAATCACGCTGCTACCTCGCTTCTTTCTTCGACTGGAGCTGCAGGCATCTTCATGGTAGTCTTCTACAGCGCCTGGAGTTGGAAGTACTATCGATTGATGGTCGTATGATAGTGGTCGTCACTAGAGAAGAAGATGGTAGCTGTAGAGCTCTGTCGAAACCTAAAAAACATGAATAAGGCCTTGCAAACCTGTTAGAGAAGCTCAAAAATGTCGCCATGAAGATTCGAGTGCAACGATGGTGGTTTTAAGGCTTGATGTGCTCGGACGTGGCTGTCGATGACGGGGAAGGTGATTGAAGGGGGTAGTGTTTAGTGGAGCGGTGGAAGGTGTAAAACCCTAAATAAGTTTAGAGTTTTTGAAGAGGAAGGTGAGGTGGAGCTTGTGGATGTGACTGTGTGGTGTTTGGAGCAGTGTAGCGACCGTGCGAACTGGTCGGAGTCTCGCCAACCGTGGGGAAGATGAGGTACATGCAGGAGTTGTCATGCTCGAACCTAAGATCTAAAGAGGTAGAGAGAATTACGGGAGTGAGAGGAACAGAGGAGAGTGACTTAGAGAGAGAAAGAAGACAAGATGCAGTCTGCTTTGGTTGGCCGGTGTCGGAGGAAATGAAATTGACGGTGATACAACAATGAGGAAAGAGAGGCAGAGAGCTCCCATTCTTTGGTTGGACTTGGTTGCGACGAAGAGGGAAGAAGCTTAGTGCCTCCAATTTGGCTATTTGAGGTATGGAAAGGCAGAGAATAGGAGGCCGTTGGAGCTACGGTTGGGGTTGGCCAATGAAGAAGAGGAAGAGGGTTTTAGGCCTTACAACAGAGTTGAGGAGAACGGTCAGGAGTTGGGGCTTCTTTATAGAGCTCTAGAATGATCTCTAAAGCTCGAGAAGGGCTTCATTTGGCCACAAAATTAGGGAAGAAGATCCCTGATTTTCTCTAGCTCATCCGAGCTCTAGAGATCTTCTCGGGGTCTTTGATTTGGCTCGATCAATTGGGAATTGCTTAAGGATTAATCTCTCCTTTTTTGGAGAGATTTAGCTTTGATTTGAAGCAGAAAACCTCCCTCAAATCTCACTACTGAGCTCGATTTCACACCAATGGTGATAGGGATCAAAATGAAGAAAACGACGAGAAGTTAGGGACCCATGTACAATAAATTCGAAACCTGAAGGGCTAAATGTAAGAAATAGAGTTTTAAGGGCTAAATTGCAAACTAGGTTAAGATGGACTCAAGTTGGCCCCAAATTTTTATGTTAACCTAATTTAGAGCCAAAGAATTTGATGGTGAACTTGGATTTGAGTTTTGACTATGTTTGATAGGGTAATTTGCATCGAAGCCCAAATTAAGGTAAAATCCCATCTAAAACTCTATCCTAGGTCAAAATAGGTTCAGATGGTCAAACCAAAGGTACCAAACCTCTTAAAATATTTTTCTATGAATTTTAGGAGGTTTATATGAATTTTATATTGACTATAACCTCTTCAATTCACGTGGGTCGATAATTAGGGTTTTATGTACTGATTTGGTTCTCGAAACGCGTGAAACCCCATTTCTTTTTAGTGTTGACCCACTTTTTATACTTTTTAGCTTATTTAACCTTATTTAACCCCTAAGTGACCCCATGGTTAATCTGTGTCAATGATGTGCTATTAAAATTACATAATTAACCCTGATTCTTAGTTCTTTTCTCATTTCAGACTAATGCTGAATTATGACCCTCAAATAATTAGTTAGGAGCTTTTATCAACCAAACCTGAATAATTGTGCCTAGTTAGGGCCCATGATGGTGTTCCCATCATAGGTCGTACGAATGCTTTAATATGATCAATTACGACCTTTCAATAAAAATCTGATGAACCTCTCCACGAGTCCTAGGAGAGATTTCAAGAATTGCTGAGTTGCCCCCATCATGAAATTCCATAATGGTAGCTAGTGCAGATCTTCTATCATGGATTAGAAGATCAATTGAAATGATTCTTGGATGCTTCATGTGGGGGAAATTTTCTTAATAAAGATGCTAAAAGTGCCTACCTCTTTTCGTAGAAATGAGGGAGAACTCATTTAATATGTCCTCAATGGATACTTTTGGTAGGACAAATAACCCAAGACTCAGAGTAAATGAAATTGACTCAAAATCCACATCTGTTCCAGTCACACAGGATTATCAACACATGATAGCTCAACAGCTGGATCAGATGCAAATTAACTAGAACAAAATGGAAGAAAAGCTCACTTGATGTAACACCATCATAAGCCATAACTAGCTTTATTTATTCATAATCAAGTGACAAATGCTCCTACATAGTCGCCTGAGAGCCATAATTCCATTAAGATCCATTTTGAGAGAACATTAAATCAAGGTTAATTCTGCAGTTTTAACATCATATCATGAAAGCAGAGTAACCACGGGATTTGCTACGGGTTAATCTAAGGTCAAATAAGCATTAAAGTCTAATAAGTGGGTCCATATAGATAGAAACGGGGTTTCATGCATTTCGAGAATCAAATTAGCACCAAAAACCCTAATTGCAGATCTGCTTGAATTATAGAGGTTTTGATCATGATAAAATCCATCAAAACCTCCTAAAATTCATATAAAAATATTTCTTAAGGTTTGGTATCATTAATTTGATCATTTGAACCTATTTTGACCTTAAATAGAGTCACAAACAGATTTCTGCCCCAATTTAAATTTTTACACAAATTTTCCAATCAAACTTTGTCGAAACTCAAATCCAACTTCACCATCAGATTTCTTCAGTCCAAATTAGGTTTTTACCAAAATTTGGGCCCAATCAGAGTCCATCTTGACCTAGTTTGCATTTTAGTCCATTTAAAACTATATTCCTCTCATTTAGCCCCTCAACTTTCAAAATGTTTGCAATCAAGTCCCTAGCTTTGTATCATTTTTGCAAAGAGGTCCTTACCTCCATTAGTGTGAAGAGAGCTCCTCCATCGACATTCGAGCGAGGTTTTCTCGCTTGATTCTCAATAAATCCTCCTAAAATTGGAAGGGAGAATCCTTGAGAGATCCTCTATCGATTGGACTAGGTCATGGACTTTGATTTGCACTAGATTTCTCATGCGAATGCTCGCAATCTTAGGTATCCTATTCCCTAAGCTTTTTAGCTCGTCGAGCTTCCTACCTTGTTTGAAAGCCACCTTAAGGACTTTAAATAGGTTCCTCTCTTCATACCGTGCTCCTTAGCTCAGTTTGGCCTCAACTCTTCACAAAACTCTCTCTCTCTGGCCACCTCCACTGTAGCTCCGATGACTCCTCTCCCTTCGACTTCTTCTCCTACTGCCACATACCATAGGCAACGGGACCGTCTTCAACTCCTTCCACTTCTCGCGATACCGGTAGAAGCTCCCCAGACCCCCTCGTCGTCGCCACTTCTTCCATCAGAGGTTTCACCTTCTTCGATGCCGGCCAATCACAGCTAGTGACTCTCCTCATCCCCTTCATCCTTTAGCTAGGTAACTTCCTTCCTCTCTCTCCCCTAAGCCTTCCTAGCTCTTTCCTATCCCAATTCGACTTCCAACACGCCCTCAACACCACCGTCTTCCCCACATTTGGCATACGTTCGACGTGACCTTCCGTGCTCCACAGTGCACTAAACCCCATGCAACCACCTCCAAAATCTCCTCCAGCACACCACCATCAAAACCCCTCCTCCTTTTTCACATTCCACCCACTCAAAACTCCCATCGGACAACCCATCATCCGTTTGCCTTCCCCAACTTCGACAAACCTCCACACACACCTACACGCTACAAGGATATCGCCACCACACTCCACGAACACCGTCAATGCTTATGGACTTACTAATCAGGGCTTAAGGCCTGTATTATTGGATTTTAGGTTTCATCGTCTCTGCCTGTCTCTACCATCACCTCCAACTTCGACCGCTGTACTCCGAGTAGGTCTGACTTAGTTGTGACTCCCAGGTGTTGCGGTTCCCAACTAAGAGGAGTCCCAGGCTCTCAATTGACGCAGCAGGCTATGTCCACTACCTTAATTCGATGAGGCTTTCATCCACACTGTAGAAGAAGAATGAGGCACTTTAGTGCCACATCGTATAGCCACAAGCAGCCACAGTGATATATCATGGTTTTGTGCTCTTAGCTTACTGCCCAAGAACACGAGGGGTCGGACCCTCCACACGCACACCCTCGAGCACACCTCGCCTGTGATCCACGCATGCGGGTCTGGCCATTGTTCATGACCTGATAACTTGAATACCCTATTAGCCCCCGATTCTGAGAGAAAGAAGAGGAATTTGTGAGAGGAGGGGGGAGGGTTTTGCTATGCAGTTGAATGCCTTGGGATGAGTGCTGAAGAGGAGGCTAACACTTAGCCTCTGAGAAGGTTGGCCTTGTGCTTGTGAAGGCTTAAAGAAGAAAATCCCTTAAGGATTGTTGTGTTGTGCCGTAGAACCTCTGAGGCTCTTGTGAGAGCCTTGTGCTCTATTGGTGTTGTGCCTCTTCTTATAAGGCGTCTGATGCCTTGTTCTATCGTCTAAAGCATTCTAGTTACTGTGACATCATTTAAGTACCTAAGTTGATGTGGATTAATTAATTAAGGCATACTGTTAATTTATTTGAATGCTTGGGATATATGCTTAATTAAGAAGAATAATTGGTTATTTAAATCACCATTGTTTCATCTTTCCAATTCTTTTCATCCCACGATCTTTTGAGATACATTGAATATCAATCTGACAAGTTCTATTCATTGCATATCTCTTTATTGTGCTTAATTTACTGTGCTCATTAATTCTAAATAGAGATTAGTGCGTGGATTTCATGTTTGCTCCCTGCGAACAATCTCGAACTCCAATTAGATTTTGAGTTTATAAATTTAAGTGTTTTGCATTTTTGTTGACTATACTACGACGTATATCTGAAACATCAACGATTTCACTCAAACATCACTCAAAAACAAGCTCCTTACCCTAACTCCCCTCACCTTCTCAAAAGAGAAAATCTGCACAATATCGATGCTACTCCCGCTGGGTAGCAATATTCATCTGAATTTTCACAAGATCTAACTGGGACTTTTGATTTCATGATTCAAAATCTTGTTGACCCCTCGACTGGAAACATTTCATCTCTCCAAGACCAATTTAAAAATTCCTCCAATTCTTACAATCAAAATTGGAGGAACAACCCGAATCCCTCCTGGAAAGCCCTAAATTCGATTACGTTTCCTAAGCAAAATCGATTTGGGACTTATGGATAAAACATATATCAACCTGGGCCATCCCAAGAAGATATCAACACCTAAGTCATGAAAATTCTGCAAGGAATGTAGACTTAAATGACTAAAGTAACCTGCATGATAACCAATTTACAACATCAAGTAAAGGTTACTCTTAATCACAGACCTACTGGCAAACTACCATCCCGATCCATGCCCAACCCAAATAATCAACGGAACCAATATCAAGGTGGATATCCCAATCAACCTATTTACCCAACACCCCAGTACCCATTGGGTTTCAATCAAAACCAAGCTTCCATTTTCCTCCTAGAAACAACCACACTGCAAATGCAGTGACTCTGAGGAATGGGAAAACTACTCATGATCCCTTGCCTGCTCAAGAAACCCATTTTAGAGAAAAGCAGATGGACTCTTCTCCTTCTTCCTCTAACCCCATTTAGGAACCGACAACTACAAAACAAGAAAATCCTAAACCTTTCAGAGATGGAGATGGTGGCCAACGGTCGCGGTGCTAACTATCAGAGAGGCCAGAGGCGATGGTTGCAGTCATGGAGGAAGGAAGCAGTAGAGGAGGTGCAGTGGTGGCTCATAGCGGAGGACGATTGTTGGTGGTCGTGTGGGGTTGCTACTACCATCGAGGATGAAGCACAGTGGTGGTTGCAGCACTTCTTTCGAGGGAGAGATGCCAGTAAGGGTGGTGCACGCGGTGGTCACAAGCAGAGGTCACGGTGGGTCAGAGGTTGATGCAGTGCTGTTGGTCATGAGGAAGAGAGGTAAACGAGAGTAGGAGGATCTTTGGCTCTGTTGGGTCGTGTGTACGGAGGAGGGAGCAGGCATGTGGTTGTGGTGTCTCAATTGGGTGAGTAGTCAGAGGGGAGGAGATGAAGATGGCGAGAGGGAAAGAAAGAAAAATCATATGGGTGGTGATCTTCTAGTGAGATCAAGAGGGTCCCTCCTTGGTCTACGTGTGTGGACTTCTAAGAAAGGGAAGAGAGAGGGAAAAAAAAGGTAGGCAATGGGTTTTGCCTGATTTAAGAACATGTGAAGGCAATCAAAAATCTTCTCAATGATTTCTTCCTCCAAATGAAATCTCTCTTTCCTAAAATATTCTTGTGCCCATTAAATTTTCAAGATAGTTTATTGAGTTTGTACCCTTAATTAATCCTGCAAAAACATGTGTACATAATTAATAAAATAAAATACAAATGCTCATCAAGTGAAGCAACGAAATACATTAATTACATACAAATGTAGGAATGACAATTAACGAATTTTAACTAATTTTTCAATAGATGCGTACTTGAAATCCATTCCCAACTAGAAATTAAATACTCTTCGGTGCAAATAAAGTCCACTAAAGTGGACTTATTAGTCGGCCATGATAGGTTGTTTTGGGTAGGGATTCAATGCTAGGTGCTTGGCTAGCCATGTAGATTATTGTAGGTTTAACTTTAGTGGCAATAGGTTAAGGTGGTGTGTGGAATTATTGAAGGAGTAGAATTAGGTTGGGTTACCTTAACTAAAGAAGGTTGAACCTAATTGAATTGCTTCTAAAGTAGGCTCTATCTGGGTCCTGGATTTTGTACTTACAGGAAGAGGCAAATGTACATCAATACACCATATAAATTTAAGCTACAAAATAACCCTAAAATGTATTATTTAGAAAATGATGCATTAATGACTATAATGCACTTACCTAATGCAATTATGCCTAAAATACCATCAAACGAACATAAGTTAAATAGGGATTATCTAATTAAATATGAGTTTATCACATACACAACCTTTCCACACTTCTCTCTCTCTTGTTCTCGTCTCTCTCACTCAAGGTGCGTTCAAGAAACAGATTGGTCGATCAAACATAATCTGGTCGATCAACTTGCACATGGAGTTGAGAGTTGATCAACTAATCAACTAAATTGGTTGAACAATTGAGAGGTGTCTAACATAGATTGATTGATCAACAAATCAAATTGGTTGATCAATCTAGAATGTAATCAATCAATCTACTAAATTGATCAATCAAATTGCCACAACTAAGTTCTCTTGAGTTGGTTTTAAAGGACATCTAAGCTCTAAGTGTACAAAATCTTGGAGGTGGTTCATTGTATCTTTAGAGAAGCTCACCAGACCTTGATTCATTAAAATTGTGGGGGGCGATAACTTCTCTAAAGGAAGTCCTTCATGAGCGCTTGAATCACAATAACATCAAACGTTATTTTATTTTATTTATTGTGTGCTACTGCATGTTATTTATTCTATATTTTATTCTAGATCTTTCCATATCATGTGTAACTTGTTTAATCTAATATGTTTTATTTGAATGACATCGTTGACTATGCATATGTTAATATTTGCTTATTTTGTTTATGTGCATCTTTCAAAATAACCAATAGCTAATAGCTAAATACCATCATAGCTGTTGTCATCAACATACGCCATTCTAGTAGTGTCCCTCCCACTACAATAAACTATAGAGTACATATATAAAAATGGGTGTTGTTGTCTAATAATATACATCATCAATCAACAAAAACATTTAAGGTAAAAGTCAACTACTAACATAATTGTCCAAGTGTTGTTTCTTCATCCTGGTGAGGGATGGTGGCTAGGGTTAGGAAAGAAGACAACGGCTAGAGGGTGTGGAGGTCTAGAAGGTGGCGTCAAGGAGAGAGGATGGAGGCTAGTAGGGCTAACACTCGTGTGGCCTACGGGATCGGTGACTTCTAAAGGAGACGGAGAGGTGGGAAAGTAGATATAGTGTGCTACCGATATAGAAGAATGGGTCACATGGCGTTGGTTTGCAGATATCCTACACTATGTTTGGCATGTGGAGGTTGGGGTCATAAGAAGGATTTGTGCAGGAGGGCAGGGAAGAAGGACCAGAATGAAGGCAAACAACAGAGGGGTATAGAAGTGAAGGGGGAGGTGCTACCACCACCGTCGGTGAGTAAAGGGCAAGCATATGATGTTGAAGTCCCTCATACAAAGGAGGTTAGGCCGACAGAGATGGCAATAAGGGGTGCCTTGATTGGAGAGATCATGGCTGGCTCCTTCTCCCTCGAGCGAATTCAAAACCTAGTAAGATCCCTATCCTTGTCATCTTAGGGCTGGAAGGTGGTGCTCGTTTTGTGCTTTTCGACCTAGGTATGATTGATGTGGAAGGTCTTCGTTTTCACACAACAATCTTCGAGGTGACGTCTATTTTGTGGAGGCTAGTGTCCCCCTTCAATGGGGCCTTGCAAGATCGACCTCTGCAGAGGGTAGAGAATAGGAGGGGCACCATGGAGATTTAGGGGCTCCCTTTGCATCTCCAAACCAGAGGGGTGGTGGCGGGGGTGATGGTGGGTTTTGCTGCCTTGGCAGAGAATGCAAGGGTGGGCCTCTACGATGGGGATGGGAGATCAATCAAGGTGGAGGTGTTTGTGCTAAGGAGGGGGGGGGGGGAATTCCAGACAAAATTATACTCAGGTGTGGGGGAAGCTCATGGCTCCTTAGGCTGAAGATGGCTATCCTTCGTGATGAAGAACTGCAACAGGAGCAGCAAAGGGCACACGAGGTGGAGATTGGAGTGCACATTGCTGACAACATCTGTAGGCCCTTCGAGACAAATCGACCAAAACCTAAGAAGAGAAAGGAGCTACATTTCTCAGAGATGCAGGAGGAGGAGATGCAGGGGGTGGAATAACCATCAACAGCAAGCGCCATGATGCAAGAGGTAGATTTCAGTAGGGATCTTGTGGTGGTGAATCCAGACTGGCAGGGGCAGCAGGTTACACGATTCACCTCAAAACACAGTCAGATCCCTTCTCTTTTATGACCCTAAAGGGCCCAAGTTATGATATGGGGTTGTCCTCAGAGAGTAAGGCTGTGTGCTCACCCTATAAGCTTCGGGGAAGAACAATTGGTGGAGGTCAGCAATTTAGGGAAGAGAATATTGTGTCCATTCTATGCATAGAGGGAAGGGATGGGGAGCAACAGGGGGTTAAAGAGCCCAAGGGATGAGGATTATGAATTGGCATGTGCGTGGGTTGTGCGACGGTGTGCGGTGAGCTTCGCTGGCTCACTACCTTCAGGAATGGGAGGTGGATTGTGCTTTGCTGCTGGAAACTCACATTGAAGAAGGAGGAGCTTCTTTGTGGCAATCACTCCTACAAGGGGTCAAGCTGATGTCCGGGTAGTGGATTCACAGGGAAGATCTAGAGGTCCAGCCGTGTGGTGGAAGAAAAGAAGTTTGGAAGGGTTAGTTCTAGGTGTCTTGTAAATTTCAATCAGTTGGGGACGGTCAGGACTTGGTCATCTCTTCTATCTATGGTCCATGTGCAGATCATTTGAGTAATTTATGGACTGAATTGCATTAGATGTCAGGCAGTACTGAGGGTATACCATGGCTCATGGGAGGAGATTTCAATTGTGTGCTATCAGAGAATGATAGAGGGAACGGAAGAGTTGACCAAACTTCCCTTGGTTTCCAATTAGTGTCTCTGAGCTTGGCTTGAATGAGTACCCTCGGCTGGGGTTGAGTTTACATGGAGGAATGGGAACGAGATGGTATCAAAATAGGATAGGATCTTTGGGAATGTAGACTTATTGGTGAGATTCTAACTCTCTGCTATGACAGGAATGCCTAGACCCTTCTCGGATCATACTCCCTTATTGTGGGATAGCGAGGAGGAATCTATCGTAGGTACTTATTTAAATTCAAAAGGTCTTGGCTTAAGGAAGAGGGATTTAAAGAGATGGTGAGTCGGTGGTGGGAGCAAAAGCAGGTGGATGGTTCAGCAACCTATCGGCTGGAGAGGAAACCAAAAGATCTGTGGCTAATGTTGAAAGAATATAGGCAGACTATCGAGGTGGTGAGAAATCAGCGGAAGATCGAAGCTTTGGCAGCATTGCATGACCTGGATGAAAAAGAGAATAGAGGGATCTTGGCTAAAGAGGAGTTGGCACAGAGGAGGATATGGCAAGGTGTGGTTCATGCTGAAGACCTGATGAGAGAGGGGGATTGAAGGGAGAAGTCACTACAGATGTGGCTGAAGGAGGGTGACGCGAATATGAAGTTCTTCCACATGGCAGCCAGCTCTAGGAGGAGGGTGAACCTCATCTCTTCCTTGAAGAGGGACGGCCAGACTCTAACCTCTTCTGAAGACATTTGTGGGGAGGTTGTTAGATACTTTAAGGAAACCACCAAGGCAATGGGGAGGGGAGAATGGAGGATGCCAGCATCACACATGCCACGGATATATGACTCTGCAGCAAAAAATTTGATTGAACCCATTACCGAACAAGAGGTGATTGATGCTATGGTTGGTTTGAATGTTGAAGGTTCTCCAGGCCTGGATGGGTTTCAAGTGTTTTTTTACAAAGAATTTTGGCTGGTTTTCAAAGGGGATGTCATGGAGGTCATCTAAGAGTTTCAGTGTGGAAATTCAGGCTTGGAGCGACTGAATAAGTCTTATCTTTTTCTCTTGCCAAAGATATGTGGGGCAGAGAAGTCGTCGGATTTTAGACCCATATCACTTTCGAATTCAATAATCTAATAATTAACAAATTGCTTGCAAACTGGCTGAGAGGGGTACTATCTGATTTGATCAGTCTTGTGCAGTCGGCGTTCCTCCCAAATAGGTCGCTTCAAGAGTCTTTCATTATGGCATAGGAGATGGTGGCTGGATGGCACAGAAGAGTAAAGTGTATATGTGGAAGGTTGATTTTAGTAGAGTATATGACTCTATTGCATGGTTCTATTTGTGGGAGATTTTCAAGCGACAAGGCTTCCCTCTGCTCTAGATCCAATGGATGAAAAGATGCATAGTCACTTCATCCTTTTCACCATTGGTTAATGGGAGACCTTGCAAGGTTTAGCTGCAGCCACGGTGCAGAGTACGACAAGGGTGCCCTTTAGCCTCTCTTATCTTTAACTTAGCTGTGGATACATTGGCTCAATTTACTTATATGCTAGCCAATGAGGGTTTGGTGAGGGGATATTCTATTTCCAGCTCCAGGTCTCTGGCACCAATTCTGCCATACGCCGATGACACGATTTCTTTTGTTGAAGGAGGAAGGGAAGAAGCGGAGACCCTCTTCACTTTAGTGTGCATTTTTGGAGAGATTTCAAGCCTTAGACTTAATGGAGCGAAGTCTTTATTAGTTTACTTCGATATTGCAACTCAAGAGAAGGAAGTAATCTCAACCATGCTACAAACTCCCATGGCTACGCTACCAATTAGATACTTAGGGCTGCCTCTAAGAGAAGGTAAATTAAAGAAGAGTAATTGGACCATATTGTTTGAGAAAGTCTCGGCTAAACTAGAGGCCTGGAGCAGTAGGTTTTTGTCCAGGGGAGGGAGACTGATTCTCCTTAATTCGGTTATCACATCTATCCCCATTTTTTTCTTCTATATGTTCAGATCTCTGAAGGCAGTTTGGAAGAGGTTAGATGTCATGAGGAAACGTTTCTTTTGGAAAGGTACGAAGGCAGAGGGCAAATTCTTGCACCTGGTGAAATGGCAACATCTTTCCAGACCTCGTTTCAAGGGAGGGATGGGGATCCGCTCTCTCAAGGAATTCAATGATTCCCTTCTACTGAAATGGGCAGTTCAACTGGCAAATGCTGAAGAGAAGATTTGACCTCAGCTGATCTTGGAGGCATATGGCAATTCGCAGGTTCAACTGTGGGTGACCCCTCCTCATCGCTCGTCACCATTTTGGCTTTCTGTCTGGAAAGCAATGCAGGCCAACATGGCAGAATTTGACCCAGCTGTGGGAGATGGAAGACATTTCAAGTTTTGGACAGATCAGTGGTCGAATTTGGGTAGACTGAACGAGGAGTTTCCATGGGCGTATGCTACAGCTCCAGTCAGTAACATCCCTGTTACTAATTGTTGGGATTCTACAGGTGGAAGGTGGAATATTGCAGGGGCTGGTTTTTAGGAGGGTGAACGCACATAGGCCAAACAAGAGAGGCTATTGGCAGACCTAATGGCATTTCAGTTGGTGGACAAGGCAGATGGGTTTAGGTGGAAACATGGGGTGTTCACCTTGACCAAGGCATACAAAAAGTTGATGGCCTCATTGACTGATGATCATTCAAGGGAGGAGGTGGATTGTGTCAAGATTTGGTCGTTGAAGATACCCTTAAAAATCAAAGCATTCCTTTGGCTTTGTCATCGAGATGGTCTTATCACCGATGAAATGAGTTCAAAAAGGATGGGTGTTGGATTGGAAAATGAATGCAAACGGGATTTAGTATTGAAAACTCGTTGATGTAGTATGTTTTGTGAAGAAATCCATCAACAGATAAATTTACTGAAACTTGAAAGCATTCCAGGTTGAACACAGGGAGGCTACGACAATTTGAAATCTGTGGTTATATATTTTTTTTGTTTTTTTGTTTTTGCTTAGAAAGCGGGATAATTACAAGGGACTCGATATAAACACACAAAGATTGAGAGAACAATCACTTTAATAAGCTTGGAAAATGTCTTTACAACTAGAAAGTGGGAAATTCTACAGCTAGAAAGTGGGAAAATATTACAGCTATAAAGCAGGAAAATCTACTCTAGAAAGCGATAAAAATAAGGTAGAGAGAAGTTATCCTCCTCGAAGGTTGCTTGGAGGATGAGCTAGATAGGGCGACGCCTAGACGACGGAGGACAAAGATGGAAGAAGAATGGAGTAGGAAGAACCAGTGGCGAGGCAGGGCGTCATCGTTGTCACAGGATCCACTTCTGGAATGGGGATGAGAAAACTTTGATTTTGACTCTAGAGGAGCATCTTGGGTTTGGGACAAGATTCTTTAGAGCTTTGGAGAGGGAGAGAAGTGAAGGAAGGGATGAAGAAATGGAGGGCGTAGGCCCATTTATAGATGAGGTTTGAGGGGGAAAATGGGTCATTTTAACATCAAAACATTAATGTCAGGTCTTTAGTGACGGATAAAGCCCTCACTAAAGCCAGATCGTAAGCGTAGGTCACGCTCATGTGCCGTCCTCTCCTCTCTCAGCACCTCAATGTACATGCACGTACATGCATTCCTAACCGTCCGATAGTGAGATCGAAGCTTAAAGTCCATCTCACATGCGCACCTTCGTCCCGTGCCCACACGTGAGATCGAGCATCAACGGTACATTGGATCGCGCATGAAGGCACCATGCGCTCTGGTTGCGCCACATCTCTACTCTATCCACCATCTGCACCACATCCAATGGCCGAAATTGACCACACTCACGCTGCGTCGAATTGAGGCACGTGGTGAGCTTCAAACCCGCACCCTCAGCTCACATATGGAGTGCTCAACTGATGTAAACACAATTACACTACTTAAAATGTCCATTTTTGCATGTTCTTAAGCATAGGATTGCATTTCATGATATAAATATTGCATAACATGCATCATCCTTGCATTTAGAGTATTTTGAATAAAATGGAGGTTAATTGTCTCCTTCTATGTGCTTGTACAGGGTAAACATTTAATCGGGGCCTCGGATCAAAGATCCAACCGTATGGATGTGATCAGGGCGACGATTGGAGTTCAACGACTCCAAGATCGCCCTAATCAGGCATCCGTAGCATCAGATAGTGACCCGGGAACCCTTGAAGATCAAGGGCCAGGATGGTGTAAATCCGCACTTCAGATGACAAATCCGACCACACGGATGAATTCGGATCGATGATCGTAGCTCAACGACACAAAAATCGAGTCAATCTGACATCCGTGGCACCATCTACAACTTCCAGAAGATGGAAGGCCAAGATGGCGCCACGTGGCGCCATCTCGGCCGCCCAAACGGCCATACGCAATCTCAACAGTCTCCGCATCCGCCTTTCCCCGCCGTTGGATTAAGATCCAACGGCTGCGACACGCCTGCGCTGAAGTCAGGCGCTCGACATAAACGCGACCCCAGCGCGTTGGTCGAGCGCTCTAAAGCGAAGCGAGGACGCGCGTTCGAGCCTCGCCACGCTGAAATTGGAGCAGTGGCGCGCCTCCGATCGACCGCACGTTCGCGATCCAACGGCCGCGCGCGCTCAATTAGGACGACGTGCGATTGGACGCCCACGCGTAACGCGCGATCGCACGCGGGCGGGCGCGTAGCGCAGCGGGCGAAGATGCGTCTTAAGCCGTCCGATCGCGAGATCGGATGGCTTAGACTTCGCGGATGTGCGTAGGTGTTACGCGCGCGGGCAGCCGAGCAGGCGCGCGTGGGCACGCAAGCTACGCCCACGTTGGGGGCTTTAGCGACGGTTTTATCCGTCACTAAAGACCCCTCATTTATTGTTTTGAAGTTGTAATGTCCATTTTGCCCCCACTCCTTGCAACTATAAAAGGAGAGCCCCTCCATACGAAATTTTCATCCCTTCTTTCTCCTCTCTACTCCTCCAAAGCTCAAGAGAAGCTTGTCCCACACCTGGGATGCTTCTCGCGAGATAAAGTCCAATTTTCTTTCCCCTTCGGAAGTGGATCCCACGACGACGACGGCATGCTGCTCCGTTCCTGTTCTTCTGCTTCGTCCTCCTTCGTCATGCTTCGTTCTCCTTCATCCAGGCGTCGTCCCGTCCGGCTCGTCCTCCAAGCAACCGTCGAGGAGGATTTCTCTCTCCCTATTCTTTTTACCGCTTTCTAGTATAGATTTACTACTTTCTAGATTAATCTACTCGTCCTCCAAGCGACCGTCGAGGAGGACATCTCTCCCTCCGTTCTTTTAATGCTTTCTAGAGTAAATTTATCGCTTTCTAGAGTAATTATTTTATGCTTTCTAGTTGTAATGAACAATCTCTTCAATGCAAAAATTCCTTGTTTATTCTACATCTCATTTTGATTTCTCTGTGTAATATTCTCTTTCTCTCTTACTCTCTCTCTCTTCTATTTATTGTAAATAATTAGATAGTTCTAAATTGAATTATTCTGTAACAAATAAAAAGAAACGCGTAGTTTTTAAATCAAACGTCCACCTCCCTGTGTTTGACCCGGAATTTTAATTTCGGTATAAATTTTATTTGTTGAACACGAATTCTTCGCTTTCGAACTACAACGACAGGTTTTCCAAAATCGAACATGTAAGCGTAGCGATTTGCAAAACACGTTCAACATTTTGGCGCCGTTGCCGGGGAGGCAACGATCTTTGATTTCTCTTCGCGTTTTGTAACTTACAAATCATTTACCTCACTTTTCTCCTTTCTTATTGTAATTGCAGGTACTCTTTTGAGACGAGAAAAAGCAGTAGATTGGAGTAAAGTGCTGTGGAAGGTTTTGTAAGTTATCCCCCATTCTTTCCCCCTCCATAGATTTCATTCACCACATTAAATCCAAATTCCAATTCACCTAGGTGTTTGTATAAATCCTAGGAATAGTTTGGTTGTTTGGATTCTCACTCACATTCATTCCACCTTCATTTATATAAAAAAAAAATAAAAAGATAATTTTATGGGGCAATTTTCAACAAATACACAATGTACACCCACATTTAAAGGCACTTAACCGAATTGATTTGTTTCTACTCAACCGGGTTCTGATCTGTGGAACCGGTACACACAAAGCAACATATAACAGAGTAGAAATTATTCTAGGTTAACCATATTTGGGTGCCTAACTAAGTGGTGCATCAGGCCAATTGTTTGAGTTGTTTGGGCCGTGCCACTTCAAATAAAATAAACTCATCAAGTAGCTGCCTATTAGGTTCAACTCTTAGGGATTTACCAGACACTCCACATTCTTTTTAAACTTTAAAGGAAAACATCTTCACCTATGCTTGCAAAACCTGGTGTGCCAACGAAACCTGTTTGAAAACACCTAAAGTTGAATCCTAAAAGCTACTAAGCAAGATTTGAACCTTAAAATTCACCACATCAAAAATAATCTTGCTTGAAAACCACTGGTTGTGCACGCACACACAAATCAATCAATCATTAAGGGCACAACCCATTTAAAGGGCCCATCACATTCCAAAGCACATTCAAACCTAGCCCTAAATAAAACAGAGTAGACGTTGGCCTTAAGGATTGAACTTGCTCTTCAGAACTCAGAACGAGATTATTTTTGATTAGTCTGTTTCTACTGTTCAATCTGATGTCTAGCTAGGGTAGCAGAGTCAAACGATCGCGGTTGGGGGGTACACTAGGAACCGGAGGCGTAAGCCAAAGGAAGAACCTTCTCCCCAGTCCCTCCTTCTAACTGGTTGGATTGAACAGACAGAAGTAGATTAAATCATTCCTTTATCTCAAGACAGGTTTTGAGAGTCTGTAGGTCTTTAGGCTAACCTATTTAAGGATAGGTTTGATTGTTTGTATTGCAGGGCACCTTTCTTCCTCCCGTGTATCATGAATCCTTCCACATATTTCACGCATTCCTGCTCTTTCCCTCCTGTTGTAAATTATCCTCAACATGACGATTATCCCAACTCGTATTGTAATCGACCATCAGTTAGTTGGGATAATTCGGATTGGGGATACAATTCCGAACCCCCGTGTTTAGGGTCTAACCCAGAACACTTTGATTCTGATTTCTATCCTTCTCAGAGCTACATCGATTATGGATCGTCTTCCTTTCATGAACAGCATAATACGATCTACAATCAAGAAGGATACACCGATCCTTACCCATCCTCTGATTTCACCGCCTTTAGGTCATCACCATCTTTTCAACAATCTGAAATGACCTATTATCAGGAAGGGTATAACGAATCTTAATTCGTTAATTCCCCTGCATTGAGCCCAAACCCGCCCAACCCTGAACCAACTCATTTGGTTCAGGTTAACCAGGTTCAAGATAAGGTTTTGGCTAACTTGAGGAATATCATTCAATCTTTAGAAGTTCAGCCAATACCTTGCATTGAGAGATTGGAGCCCCTGATTGAAATGATTGATGATTTAAATAAGTCTTTGTTGGATTGGCTCCAGGATGTTAAGGATAAGAACCCGGGTGAGTTTCTACTTGGGAAATTAGCAAAATTGAGGATGAGATTCGTGGTTGCTTTGATTCAATCTTGGAATAATTCCCAGGATGAACCCTCTTCAGGAAAGCCAATGACAATACCCGCTCAAGCACCTGTTGGGGGGGACACGTGTTACGAGGCTGACCAGATTGAATTAAAACAACCAATGAAGGATGATCTGATTTCCTCACCTGAGATCCCTAAGCCGGGTTACGAGGAAACGTATGTCTCCTTAGAACACAAAGTGACAACTGATTATGGGACATACATTGATACGGATCCTGATGGTGAAGATTTAAGTTGCGAAGTCTCACGCGAGTTTTCTGAACACGATTTCTGTGAGACGATTGGGCCTGAGGAATCTGATAGATCATTTGATAGCCCAATAACTGAGAAACTGATCTTATTAGGGCACACATTACGGATCCAGAATCGCATTTTCTGGAGGAATCAATTCAATGCCCTGATTATCAGTTACACCCTGTTGAGCTTATTGATGATTCTAATTCTGAGATAATTAGACCCAAGTCAGTTTTGATTCTGAAACATCATTTAGACTTGGAGATTTCAGACGGGGTGATGAATATACAAGTGGTCCTGGAATTTGATAAGCTGAATGAGGAGAATAGGAGCTGGGAAGTTCTGATTTGGGAAGTCAATTTTGAAGGAAATAGAAGATTGAGTCAAAGGGTTCCTTTTAAGCTGAAACCATCAAATCAGAACCCTTACGACATTTGTTTCGAGGATGTCAAACCCAAGCACACATTCAACGATTATCCTTTTGAGCTTCAATTCTCTGTAACCCGACTTTTTGGTCTTGGGTTGCATCCTCATAAATCGCAGGCCCGACCCCGCTTGCATTCTGATTTTAGGTTTTGGGTAATTTTTATCCAGAACCTAAGATATTCTCGATTATGGGGTGTGGGTCTGCACCACAATCTGGTCCACATCTGTGGACCTCTGCTGACAGGTCAGAGGATTCTTCTGTTCATTCTAATTCTGACCTACACATGTGAATTCTTCATTTCTTTTCTTTGTATAGTGTGCCTAGCTGAAGGCACTAAACTCAGCACTTATACAGTTCTTTTTAATTTTTCATCTCAGAGCGGACCTGACATTCACGTAATTCAGGTGCTTTCTTCATTTTTCCACTCTATTTTATGTCTTTTTAATATAATGAGGACATTGCATTAGATAGACATGGGGGGGTGGATATTTATCTCTGAATTCATTCGTCAGCTCCGTAGATTTGTTTTATTTTGATTAAAAAAAAAATCAAAATTAGGAAAGAGAATTTGGGTTTAAGAAAATTTTCAATCTTAGGAAAAACTACATTAAGATCTGAACACAAAAATCCTTCAGGTCGTTGAACTTAATCAGCCTGTGTATCCACTAAAATGTGGATTTGTTTTTCGAGTTCTCGCCATCTTAATTATTTCGTAATTGGAATAAATAAGTTTGGGTGATAAGTACATGACTTATCAACCCGCCCTCTGATTTGAGGGAATTTCGAGTCTTAAGCATCTACACACTTTCTTTACACTGACTCGTTGTTCGACGATTTTTACGGAAATTGGATAGCTAATGAACCTTCTAGGGTGATATGGCTGGCAAGTTATGTGATTCCCTACTTGGAGGGGGTGAGATCAGTGTGACGTAAAAAATGCGTAATTGAAATATAAACAATCTCACAAAATAAGCAATCACAAAATGCACAAGTAATTTTTAGGTGGAAACCCAAACCGGGTGAAAACCACCACCTAACCCTCTCGAGTTAGGATTTTTCGATCAACCTAGTTGATCAAATCCACTAAACGAATCACTTTAAAACGAGGGTGATTCAACCTCAATACAACCACGCTACAAGTACGAGGGTAGCGTTCCTCAACCCCTTCTCTCCACGAGAAGGATTTTGTCCCACGAAGGAGACGGGAATTCGCAAAGCGAATACCCAACCAAAATAACAAAGGTAAAATAAAACAACAGGTCCTATAGAGCCAACAAAGTAATTAAGAACCTAGCTTCTATAGGAATAAGGAAACTCCCCTTTGCAAGGAGTGCATCGAGGATGACGCGGGTGCGTGAGCCACGCAATGGCGCAATGTCGCTCTCGTGAACAACGGCGGGAGAGCGGGTGCGCGAAGACTTGATGCTCTCAAGAGAATGAAACTAGAGCTTGGAGAGCAAGGACTTCAATTGGACACAAAAGAGTGGAACTAAGTTGCTTAGGTGTGTCTCTTATTTCTCTTAGTGTATATGTTGTGTGTAAATGCTCCCCTCTATTTATAGAGGCCTTAGGAAGGCTTTGGAAGGCTTAGGAAAGGTTCTATAGCCGTTGGGTGCAAAGCCCAAGAGAATCAGGCCGAAATCAGGACAATGATTACATTTGACAGGGTCATCAGACGTCTAATGCTGTCATCAGACGTCTGGAAGGCCACTTTAAGACGTCTGATTTCAAGGTCAGACGTCTGATTCTATGCGAGTTTCTCCCTGACTTGAATCAGATCTAAACAGGGTTTTTGTACAAGTCCATCAGACGACATACAGGACGTCTGGCACTATGTATGGACGTCTGGAAACTTACTTTTACTGTGGGAATTGATTTCCAAATGTTGCAACGGCTAGAAAATCTCTGAGAAGAGATTTTGGGTCAGCCGAGGCAAAACGGTCAATTATCAGACATCTGGAAAGGCCTAAGGACGTCTGATAAGGGTCTAACGGTCATATTCTTGAGTGTCTGCTAAGCCAGCCAACGGTCCACTAATTGGACGTCTGGCAAATCCATCAGACGTCTTCTAAGACGTCTGGTATAAGGTATGGACGTCTGATTTCATCAGACAGAACTACTATGTCCAGCCTAACAGTTATCAGACGTCTGAAACAACAGTCAGACGTCTTAAAATACTTTATCAGACGTCTGATTTGTGAATTAGACGTCTGGAAAGTCTGTTTTAACCCTATATTGGTTTTCTAAGTGTTCTACAGAAAACCTAAGTATCCTAGGGTTGTGCTGGTGTTCCTAGGACTACTGTTAGGGTTCTTTGAGGCTCTTTAACATAATTTTCTAAGGAAAATAAAGAGTAAGAAAGATAAAGATAAAAGTACATGAAAGGATTAAAAAGAATCTATCCTATTCTTCATTTCCTTCCATCTTTAATCTTTCGCTCCACGCGAACCTCCTCTGTTTTCCGTCAAGCTCCTCCAATCCGTCCTGGATGCGAGCTCGAACTCCATCTAAACACGTCCACATTTGCAATTGACCTGAAATCTAGGACTCAAATTGCAAATGTTAAATAACACGTGTTTTGTTATCATCAAAACAAATGATCATGGTGCTCTAGCACCAACAATCTCCCCCTTTTTGATGATGACAAAACCGTAAATAATAATGCAGAAAATCCTCCCCCTTTTTGACATTATCAAAAAGGTTTAATTGGTTTTATATTTCCTATAACTCCCCCTTAAAACATGCTCTTCTATGAGTTTATTTTAACAAAGGTGATATTCTCCCCCTTTTTGTAACAATAAGATAGCTATTATTTTTCTCCCCCTTACTAAAGGAAATTTAGCTACCTTATATCTCCCCCTTAAAAATTGACAATTAGCTCATCATTTTTCATTTTTTTTTTTTTAACTCCCCCTATCTAAATGCTTATAAAAAGATAGGGTTAAGAATTTTACCTCACCTACCATGGCCAATAAAATGGCCCGAATGGTGGTGGTCGATGCCACATCGGATGGGGCTCCCATCCGTAGCTTGGAGGCCCGGGCATCGGCGCCGGTCTCCAGTCTGGTGGTCGACGTGCGGCGGGTCCGTTGTTTGTTCGCCGTCTCGTCGGTCTTCTTGTTCTCCTCCTTGGTCTACTCCTTGGTTCTCCCAACTCGAGTTGACTAGACTTGAGTTTGTAGGTCCAGTCCTTTATGTTGTAATTATCCTTGAACCCTACAAAACAAGATTCTAATTTTTTCTTCGGTATCCAAGTGAGCTTGGATCCGGATCTGTTAGCGGGTCTCCTTGATGGAGATCCTTTCTCAATCTTAGGGCTATATAAATCATCTACTTTGTTGATTAGTTTGTTAGAGCTTTCCCTAAGACATGCAATTTCTCTTTCTATAGTATTCATCTTAGTCTTTAAATCAGAAATTTCTATTTTTAGACTATCATTTTCCTCAATCAATTTATTATTTTCATTGATGAGGTCTTGATTTTCTAATAATATGTTATTATCCTTAGGACTAGTTTCTATGTCCTTGAGTTGTTTTTCTAACCTATCATTTTCATTTCTAAGAAAACTAAGGTTCTTTTTAATGCCTTTATTTTCTACCCTAAGTGATTTACTAATCTCAAAAAGTTCATTAAATGCTTCTTGAAGATCGAGATTTACCTCGTTGTCTGAGTCGCTTTCGCTTTCGCTGTCGCTTCCTCTGGCCATGAAACCGAAGCAAGTGGTTTCTTCTTCTATGGTCTTTTCTTCTTCTTCTTCCTCCGAGCTAGAATCGTCCCAAGTGGCTTGGAACGCCTTCTTCTTAGATTTCTTCTCCTTTTCCTTCTTCTTCTCCTTTTTGAGAAGAGGGCATTCTGGTCGCAGATGCCCTTTCCCGTTGCAGTGGTAGCAACGTCTCGGGCTTTCCTTCTTCTCCTTTTTCTCTTTCTTTAATTCCCTACAAAACTTGGAAAAATTTTTAAGTAAAATTCTAAAGTCTTCGTCGTCGGAACTTACCTCGCTATCCGACGCGGCTCTAAAGGCGAGAGTCTTCTTTAGTTTAGGCTCCGGTGTATCCTTCTTCTTCTGCTTCAACTTAGTCTCGTAGGCCATCAGATTGCCTAGGAGATCTTCCATGTTGAGCTCCTCTATTTCGTTCGCCTCTTCGATGGCGGTGACTTTCTGTTCCCATTCCGGTCCAAGGGAACGAAGAAGCTTCCCTTGAAGCTCCCCGTTGATGAAAGTCTTCCCTAAAGCTTTCAAGTTATTTACTATGAGAGTGAACCTAGTGTTCATCTCACTTAAAGTTTCGTTAGATTTCATAGAAAAAGCCTAAAATACTTGTGAAAGTAAATTGAGTTTAGAAGTTTTTACCTTAGAGGTACCTTCATGAGTTACCTCGAGTGTGTGCCAGATCTCGTATGCGGTGGCGCATTGCGAGATTCTGTTGAACTCCTCCGGGCTGAGCGCGCAATACAACGCGTTCATTGTTTTCACGTTGAGAGAGAGCTCCCGGATCTGCTGCTGCGAGTATCCTCCGGCGGGTTTCTCTGGGATGTCGAAGGGGGTCTCGTACCTGGCCCAGACTGTGAAGTCGGTGGCTTGAAGCCACGTCTTCATCCGCAACTTCCAGTAGGGGTAGTTGCTCCCGTCGAAGAACGGCGGACGGGTTGTAGACTGCCCCTCGGAAATCCTGCTTGTGGAACAGCTTCCCTCCATGTGATCTTTCCGCAGATGTTACTCCTGTAGGCGGAAAACCTGCTCTGATACCAATTGTGATTCCCTACTTGGAGGGGGTGAGATCAGTGTGACGTAAAAAATGCGTAATTGAAATATAAACAATCTCACAAAATAAGCAATCACAAAATGCACAAGTAATTTTTAGGTGGAAACCCAAACCGGGTGAAAACCACCACCTAACCCTCTCGAGTTAGGATTTTCCGATCAACCTAGTTGATCAAATCCACTAAACGAATCACTTTAAAACGAGGGTGATTCAACCTCAATACAACCACGCTACAAGTACGAGGGTAGCGTTCCTCAACCCCTTCTCTCCACGAGAAGGATTTTGTCCCACGAAGGAGATGGGAATTCGCAAAGCGAATACCCAACCAAAATAACAAAGGTAAAATAAAACAACAGGTCCTATAGAGCCAACAAAGTAATTAAGAACCTAGCTTCTATAGGAATAAGGAAACTCCCCTTTGCAAGGAGTGAGTCGAGGATGACGCGGGTGCGTGAGCCACGCAATGGCGCAATGTCGCTCTCGTGAACAACGGCGGGAGAGCGGGTGCGCGAAGACTTGATGCTCTCAAGAGAATGAAACTAGAGCTTGGAGAGCAAGGACTTCAATTGGACACAAAAGAGTGGAACTAAGTTGCTTAGGTGTGTCTCTTATTTCTCTTAGTGTATATGTTGTGTGTAAATGCTCCCCTCTATTTATAGAGGCCTTAGGAAGGCTTTGGAAGGCTTAGGAAAGGTTCTATAGCCGTTGGGTGCAAAGCCCAAGAGAATCAGGCCGAAATCAGGACAATGATTACATTTGACAGGGTCATCAGACGTCTAATTCTGGCATCAGACGTCTGGAAGGCCACTTTAAGACGTCTGATTTCAAGGTCAGACGTCTGATTCTATGCGGGTTTCTCCCTGACTTGAATCAGATCTAAACAGGGTTTTTGTACAAGTCCATCAGACGACATACAGGACGTCTGGCACTATGTATGGACGTCTGGAAACTTACTTTTACTGTGGGAATTGATTTCCAAACGTTGCAACGGCTAGAAAATCTCTGAGAAGAGATTTTGGGTCAGCTGAGGCAAAACGGTCAATTATCAGACGTCTAGAAAGGCCTAAGGACGTCTGATAAGGGTCTAACAGTCATATTCTTGAGTGTCTGCTAAGCCAGCCAACGGTCCACTAATTGGACGTCTGGCAAATCCATCAGACGTCTTCTAAGACGTCTGGTATAAGTTATGGACGTCTGATTTCATCAGACAGAACTACTATGTCCAGCCTAACAGTTATCAGACGTCTGAAACAACAGTCAGACGTCTTAAAATACTTTATCTGACGTCTGATTTGTGAATTAGACGTCTGGAAAGTCTGTTTTAACCCTATATTGGTTTTCTAAGTGTTCTACAGAAAACCTAAGTATCCTAGGGTTGTGCCGGTGTTCCTAGGACTACTGTTAGGGTTCTTTGAGGCTCTTTAACATAATTTTCTAAGGAAAATAAAGAGTAAGAAAGATAAAGATAAAAGTACATGAAAGGATTAAAAAGAATCTATCCTATTCTTCATTTCCTTCCATCTTCAATCTTTCGCTCCACGCGAACCTCCTCTGTTTTCCGTCAAGCTCCTCCAATCCGTCCTGGATGCGAGCTCGAACTCCGTCTAAACACGTCCACATTTGCAATTGACCTGAAATCTAGGACTCAAATTGCAAATGTTAAATAACACGTGTTTTGTTATCATCAAAACAAATGATCGTGGTGCTCTAGCACCAACAAGTTATCGTGGGTAACAGCCCATAGGTAGGTTGTCTAGAGCCCAGTCACTGGACCTTTCTCTTTTTCCTGCCCTTAGGTAAATCTTAGACCAGGGAAGCCACCTATTTAAAAAAAAAAAATCAAAAAGAAAAGGAGAAAAGAATAAAAAGAAATAAGCCACACTTCCCCGCACGAGTATGGCTGGCAAGTTGTCGGTGGTAACAGCTCATCGACCGGTTGTCCAGAACCCAGCTCAGAAAACGCACTAAAAATTCCCAAAACACTTAGGAAGAAGCGGAGAAGTAGAATAAACCAGGGAGATATACACTGGATTCACCCTTGTGTTGACCCCGTAAAAAAAATAATAGTAGGGAGAAAGCTACCGGTTGTAAAGATACACCTTTAGGCAGAATTCTTTTTGAGGTCACCTAGAGGCGTAGAAATCCGAAGTCTATCTTAATTGCTGGTCAACGAGTCTATCACAAATCACAATAAGATGCTTAAAGCTTAGGGTTCTCATCAAATCTTGGGTGAGTTGAATGGCCGTAGAAAGCCACTCTTAATCCCTAAAATTTGAAAATCCAAAAAAATTAGAAAAGAGTAAAAAGAGAAAAAGAAATTTTTCTTTGAATAAGGCGAGGGCTTGAGGCGGTCTACATTTTGGCTGATACCCGAGCGCTGTTGTGTCTTTGAAAGTTCAATTCCTAAGTAGACAATTTCTTAATAATTGAAAGTGACTCAGGTCCAAATAATCCAAGCTAATTCTTTTATAAATAGCATATAGTTTTTGCTAGGGACTAGCAAAAGATAGGCATGGGGGTATGATGTAAACACAATTACACTACTTAAAATGTCTATTTTTGCATGTTCTTAAGCATAGGATTGCATTTCATGATATAAATATTGCATAACATGCATCATCCTTGCATTTAGAGTAGTTTGAATAAAATGGAGGTTAATTGTCTCCTTTTATGTGCTTGGACAGGGCGGGGCCTCGGATCAAAGATCCAACCGTATGGATGTGATCAGGGCGACGATTGGAGTTCAACGACTCCAAGATCGCCCTAATCAAGCATCCGTAGCATCAGATAGTGATCCGGGAACCCTAGAAGATCAAGGGCCAGGATGGTGTAAATCCGCACTTCAGATGACAAATCCGACCGCACGGATGAATTCGGATCGACGATCGCAGCCCAACGACACAAAAATCGAGTCAATCCGACATCCGTGGCACCATCTACAACTTCCAGAAGATGGGCGGCCAAGATATCACCACGTGGTTCCATCTCAGCCGCACGCAATCTCAGCAGTCTCCGCATCCACCTTTCCCCGCTGTTGGATTAAGATCCAACAGCTACGACACGCCCGCGCTGAAGTCAGGTGCTCAACATAAATGCGACCCCAGCGCGTTGGTCGAGCGCTCTAACACGAAGCGGGGACGCGCGTTCGAGCCTCGCCACGCTGAAATTGGAGCAGTGGCGCGCCTCCGATCGACCACACGATCGCAATCCAACGGCCGTGCACGCTCATTCAGGACGACGCGCGATTGGACGCCCGCGCGTAACGTGCGATCGCACGTGGGCGGGCGCGTAGCGCAGCGGGCGAAGATGCGTCTTAAGCCGTCCGATCTCATGATCGGACGGCTTAAACTTCGCGGACGTGCGTAGGCGTTACGCGTGCGGGCAGCTGAGCAGGCGCGCGTGGGCGCGGAGGCTACACCCACGTTGGGGGCTTTAGCGACGATTTTATCCGTCACTAAGACCCCTCATTTATTGTTTTGAAGTTGTAATGTGCATTTTGCCCCCACTCCTTGCAACTATAAAAGGAGACCCCCTCCATACGAAATTTTCATCCCTTCTTTCTCCTCTCTACCCCTCCAAAGCTCAAGAGAAGCTTGTCCCACACCCGGGATGCTTCTCGCGAGATAAAGTCCAATTTTCGTTCCCCTTCGGAAGTGGATCCCACGACGACGACGGCATGCTGCTCTGTTCCTGTTCTTCTACTTCATCCTCCTTCGTCCCGCTTCATTCTCCTTCGTCCAGGCGTCGTCCCATCCAGCTCGTCCTCCAAGCAACCGTCGAGGAGGATTTCTCTCTCCCTATTCTTTTTACCGCTTTCTAGTATAGATTTACTGCTTTCTAGATTAATCTACTCGTCCTCCAAGCGACCGTCGAGGAGGACATTTCTCCCTCCATTCTTTTAATGCTTTCTAGAGTAAATTTATCGCTTTCTAGAGTAATTATTTTATGCTTTCTAGTTGTAATGAACAATCTCTTCAATGCAAAAATTCCTTATTTATTCTACATCTCATTTTGATTTCTCTGTGTAATATTCTCTTTCTCTCTTACTCTCTCTCTCTCTCTTCTATTTATTGTAAATAATTACATAGTTCTAAATTGAATTATTCTGTAACAAATAAAAAGAAACGCGTAGTTTTTAAATCAAACGTCTGCCTCCTTGTGTTCGACTCGGAATTTTAATTTCGGTATAAATTTTATTTGTTGAACATGAATTCTTCGCTTTCGAACTACAACGACAGGTTTTCAAAAATCGAACACGTTAGCGTAGCGTTCGTAGCGTTCAACATCAACCAATGCGCCAAGGTCGAGAGTTTGTTGCGTTTCCGATTGAGATGCGCACGCTCATGACCGTTGGATCAAGATCCAACGGCCCAGATCTGATCGTGTGTGCAAGGAAAGAAAGGGGACGGTGAGTCCATGGGCTGGTTGGGTGGCTGGGATGGCACCACATGGCATCATCTTGGCCGTCCATCTTCTATGTCTTGTAGATGGTGTCATGGATGTCGGATTGGACTGATTTTCGCATTGTTGGGCTGCGATCGTTGATCCGAATCCATCTGTACAGTCATATTTGTCATCTGAAGTGTGGATTGACACCATCTTGGCCCCTGATCTCTAACGTTCCTCAGATTATATCTGATGCTATGGAAGTCCGATCAGGGCGATCTTAAAGTCGTTGAACTCCGATCGTCGCCCTGATCAAATCTGCACGGTTGGATCTTTGATTTGAGGCCCTGATTGAATATCCCCCTATTACCTGATGATGAGAACACCATCATGAGCCATAACTAGCTCATTTTGATCCAATTAAGTCAGTAAATGCTCCTACATAACTGCGATAGAGTCATAAGTCATTGCATAATCATTCTGAGGGGAAAAAAAGAAACTAGGGTTAAAACTGCAATTTTACCAGCATATCATGAATGTAGTACAACCACGAGTTTTCTTAGAGGTTGAACGAAGGTTAAATGGTTTTAAAAAGATAACAAGTGGGTTAGAACAATCATAAAAGGGTTTGCACGTGTTTTAATAATTTAATGACTTTTCAAACTGTAAAAATAGATCCACATAATTAACTGAGGTTCTGGTCAAGATAAAATTCACCTAAACCCTCTAACATTCATAGAAAAATAGTCTCTAGAGTTTGGAATCTTCAATTTGACCATCAAAACCAGTTTTGACCCAGAATAGTCTCAGACAAACATTTACCTTAATTTGGGTTTTTACATAAATTATCTAGTCAAACATGGTCAAAACCAAAATCCAACTTCACCATTGGATTTATTAGGTCAAAATTAGGTTTATACCAAAATTTGGACCCAAGATAAGTTTGTCTTGACCTAGCTTACAACTTGGTCCTGTCTGATTACATTTCTATCCTTAACTTTTAAAATCTTTTCAGATAGACCCCTAACTTTGTCATCATTCTCACAAAAAGGTCCCTACTGTCGGCGACCTTTATTTGGAAAGAACTCCCTGATTTCTTGATGAATCCCTTTCAAATTTGAAAGGGAAGTTCGTCAAGAAATTCCCTTTTTTTTGAACCCGATCCAACACCCTAAAACTTACCCAATCTCTCATGCGAACGCATGAGTTCGCATGAGAGATTTGGGTATCAAGGAATTCCCAAACTTCGGTGAGCTTTCCAAGCTTGGGAAGCTTGCTTCTCAGGCCCAAAACCTCCTCCTAAGGCCTATAAAAGAACCTCCTACTCATACCGTCCTCCCCATGCTCGAAATTAGCCAAGATTCCCCCTCAATTCCTCTCTCTCTCTCTCTCTCTCAGCTGAAAGCTCCTCGACATTCGGCGAGCCCCTCGATCCATATTCGTCCTCTGTTTGCAATACCAGCAGCGAAGACATCCTCCTCGATTCTTCCTGTGTCGAGCTGTACCAGCCGACACCCTAACCTCCCTCTTCCTCGTTGTCTCTCTCTCCAGAGCTATTCTCTTCTCCAATGGCAGCAACACCATAACCGATGCTGCCTCTACCCTACTTCATCCGCTAGCAACCCAGATCGATGCCTCATCTCCCACTCTTCGTTTCCAGACATTCGCAACTCCGTTTCGACCGCTGACTCACCCTACCACCCTCCATCTTCCACCTCACTGGTGTACCTCCAGTGAGTTCACACAACCACTATGCTCCACCAACCTGGCCACCATTCATCCCTACACCTTTGCCATTACCCAGAGAGCAAAAGCCCTCTAGTAATCGAGGCTATTAGCCTCTCCTTAGCACCACCGAACACACCCACTCTCACGCACACAATTCGACTCTGCCACGCCACACAACCTCCACCATTGCACTTGCCATGGTCCGACGAAGGTCCTGAGCAAGTTTAATTGAGCCGCAAGGTCGTTTGCTTTATTTCAGGTGTGCCACCTCCTCCACCATTGATGAAAAGCTTCAAGAGGCCTCAAGCTCACTCCAGGCCTTGTCTGCCCTAGGTAGAAGTCCCAGGTTGCATGGAAACAACACGCAAACTCATCCAGGTGGTCAATTGGTCGCAGTGACCATGATAGCTGAGGAAATTGGAGGAAGACGTGCTGCTACAGACGCACGAGCGAAGCAGGAGCAGATAGTCCCACATCAGAAATAGACGAAGCAGCAGAGGCGCATAAGTTGAATTCCTGTTATAGCCTTAACACCTCTAAACACTGGGTGAGGTCCCTTTCACCCATGCACACCCGTGCCTCATCTGGGACACATTGCCCACGAACTTGGTGCGCCCAACCTGCCTAAGCCTTCACTCCTCTGCTGTGACCATGCCTGCAGCCCTAGACCTAGGTACGTGCCTACTTGATTACCCGACTACCCACTGAGAGGGCTTAGGAGGGTGGAGCCTAAGAGTAGAGAAAGAGAGAGAGTGCACGAGTATAGGGGGCATTTTGCTCTTGGCGAGAACTGGCTAACACTTAGCCAAATTGAAGAAGCCTTCCCCCCTTTGTGTGAAGTAGCTAAATAGAGAAAGAAAGAAAGAAGAAAAGAAGAATTGAAGAAGCAAGAAAGACAGAGAAGGAAAGGAAGAAGAAGGCTTCAGCAAAAGAAGAAGACGAGAAGGTGTCGCACAGGAAGAAGAAGAACAAGGAGAAGAAGAAGAAGAAGAATAGAGAAGAGAAAGAAGTTGAGAGACCCTTGAGTCTCTAGCACTATAGCATAGGCCTATTTAAGATCTCTGATACTTTGACTACATATACTTGAGGGTTGATTTAAGTGTTATTTGTGAGGAGTAATTGGTGATTTAAATCACCATTTTTACTCCATTCTTTTTGCATATTGATCCTGACATTATTTTTATTGCAATCTTTATTCTTGATTTAAATTGTCATTTTAAGTTCTGAATTGCATATTGCTCCCTGTGTTCGACCTCGAAACTTCTTTGAGTAATAAAATTATTTGTTTGAGTACTATTTTGGCTATACTACAATGCGACAAATTTAAAACACCGATTTAGTGATCCGAACATTTTGGCATCGTTGCCAGGGAGCAATGGGCAATTTAGAACTCTTGATTGCAATTCCTGATTTGGATTCTAACTTGCTATATCTCTTTTGCTGTGGTTTGTTTCAGGTGGGATACATTCCAGGAAAATCAGCTGCACTTTAAATACGCCAGGGGCAGGTAAGTTCTAATTACTCTCTCTTAGCCCCTGATTCTGAAAAGGTAAAAAGGAAAAAATCAATTAGGGCTACTTGCATTCTATCCTTAGATAATTCATCAAGTTTCCTGATTTTATACATTTTATTTAAACAACAAATCATGATTTGTGCACCTACTTAAAGCTTAAGGTATCTAGGGCTATCACATTCTTGCTTGAGCCCTAGGTACCACATTTTGACAAATTAAATTGGACCAAATTAGAGCTAATTAAGGATTTCAATTAAGGGTTCTTAGAGACACACTTGCTTAATCAAGAAATTATCTCTCCCAAACAAATGTGTGCCTAAGCCTTGATTGAACTAATTTATTCAAGTAAAACCCTAAAAAACAGTCTCTTAAAATCATTTGAACACAAAAAGAGGGACCTAAATTTTCAAGGACAATACAAGTGAAGTTGACCCACCTTGTTGGGTCAACCAATCTTGAAATTAGGTCACTTTTTGCACTCAACACAACTTAAAGTTCAAGTAAAATCTTAAGCACCCTTGCTCTTAATTAAAACTGGTAGACTTAAGAGGTCAAGTCCCTATTCTGGTTTACCTGGAACATCAGTGACAAGAGAGGTCGGGTGGGGGAAACCCTGTAACCCGTGGGGGCGCTCTACCATGTAGGGGTCTTTGCGAAACTCGCCCTCTCTGGCTGCCCAGGTAATTCTCAGGTGGACGGTTTTCTGACTAAGGGGTATCATCCGTCCCAAAGCTCTATAGTCATCCAAAATTTTTGGGTGTCTTGATTGGGTCCATCACATTCTACCTCTCATCTACTCCATCGGTGCATGTTCGGGAGGTGGTCTTTAAGACCATCCTTGAGGCATCCTTTAGTTACTCATTCACGTCGAGGCCAAGCCTCAACCTCCTTGTTTGTGCGACAACCCAATCCTATTGATATTTCTTCTGATTCATCTGAACCTGATTCTCCATCCATTATCATGGCACAACTTGCAAAAGAAAATAATCTTGAAAATCAACTTCAATGCTTCAATGATCTATTCCAAGCCTTTGTGAACCCACCGTAGCATCCAATGATGCGAGATCACTACAATCCTACTGCAGTGGCGATCGAACCTTGAGTACAAATCCCCGCTGGAGGTCCTAGCACTGAACTCAAGCCCAACATGATTCATGCCATTCCCAAATTCCATGGGCGTAATTCCGAAGATCCTTTCCAGCATATCAAACAACTCAAGCATCTATCCCAGACCTTCGGGTCAGAAGCTCAAAATCGGGATACTCTACTCATGAAAATGTTCTTCTCTCTCATGGATAAAGCTACTCACTGGCACCAAACCCAAACGTGTCCAATCCACACCTGGGGGGAACTTCAATCTGAGTTTCTGAGAAAGTTCTTCCCTGTTGGTTGGACAAATGCTTTACGACACCAAATCACACATTTCACACAACAAGTAGGAGAACCACTTCACTAAGCATGGGATCATTTTCTGGATCTCATGCAAAAGTGCCCCCACCACAGAGTTCCTAAATGGGAACAAGTCTAGTCTTTTTACCAGGGACTCCATGAGGATATTCGATTATTTCACAATGCGACCTGCGGAGGAAACATCATGGGTCAACGTGAAGACACCGTGTGGGAGATTCTCGAGAATATGTTCGAGAACTCCATCAATAATGAATCCACGGGCATGTTCAACCGGACGAATGCCCGTGCATTAACGAATCCAAAGGGAGCACATGAGACGCAAGGCCTGTCCTCTCCCGTCGACTTGGAACTGATGGCCAGTCATCCGGACAAGGTCTCTATTATTGAGAAGAAGGTAGATGAACTAACTCGACATTTGCAGCGAGCCACTTCTGCGGAAAACCCGTTCACGCCACCACCCTCTGGCAGGGAGGCTGTACACAACATCTATCACTGACTTTCTCAGGGGATGGACCCATATCCACCCCTGTCTGATTCTGGTTTTGGAGGAAACTCTGGACCCACCTACTCTAGTTGGGGGAACTTTGGACCCTCGTATTCTGATTTTCCCGAGGTTCATCAGACTTGCGAGGACCTCAACGCCATTCAGAATTATCCATTCTCCAATACTTACAACCCTAGATGGCGTAATCATCCCAATTTCACATGGTCAGGCAATAATCAAAATCAGAGACCTCAATATCCCCCCCGACCACAAGCTCCTCGTCCATATCAGCCGCCTCAGCCTCGGCCTAACCCAAATTATCAATCTAGGCCAACTCAGACTGATCAAATGACTCTTATCCTTCAAACTCCGGTTGACATTCAGAAGATGAATGCAGTTATGCAAAAACAGCATAGAGATGAGATCATAGAGGTTCGCAATCAACTTGCCTAGATGACAAATCCTGGCCAACCTGGTGCACTTCCTTCACAACCTCTACCTAATCCAAATAACGTGCCAAACCAGAGGCGCGTTATGAATCCAAATCTGGGCCAAGCTCACTTTGCTTATCAGGCCCCTTCTACTCCATTACCTGATGGAATGGAGGCTTCAACATCGTATATGGGTTACCAGCAGCAAGCACCTTTTCTACCCATACTAAACCAAAACCAGGTAGGATTGAATTCTACTACTACCCACACTAGAAAAACAACACAAGACCCACCTAATCCAAGCCACTCCCAGCCTGGCAATACAAACCCTAACCCTAGGATAGTCATCCAGGAAACCTCTATCCCAAATCAAGAACCTTGACCCATTCTATAGGAACCATCTAAGGTTCCATTTCCTGAGGCCTTTACTAAAGGAAGAAGGACAACCAAAATCATGGCACCTGAGGAGGACCTAGTTAAGCTCTGTGAGCAGGTCCATATTAACATCCCCTTGATGGATGTGATACACCACGTACCGGCTTACGCACGATTTCTGAAAGACGTATGTACACCTAAGCGTAAGTCACGAACCAAAGATGGGAATCCAATCATACTATCAGAGCAAGCCAGCTTTGTCATTTTTAGCAAACTCCCGCCTAAGGCAAAAGACCTAGGCACCCCTTTGATCTCCTGTGAAATTGGTGAAATATGTTTTGACCGAGCTTTATTAGACTTAGGAGCCTCCATAAATTTGATACCTATATCCCTACTAGACTACTTTGAGGAATCTGAACTTAAACCGACAGAAATGACTTTACAATTTGCCGACCGATCAATTAAGTCACCAAAAGGAATTCTCGAGGATGTCATAGATAGGGTGCATGATTTCTATTTTCCAGTGGATTTCATTGTCTTAGACATGGATGCTCCTGAGAATGTGAAGAATACACCGATCATACTAGGAAGACCCTTTCTGGCCACTGCTAGGGCCAATATCAATTATGAGGAGGGCCAAATTGAATTAGAATTTGGGAGCAAGACACTAAAGATCGACATCTTTAAGGACCAATAAGGAATTAATTGTGGAGTCATGAAAAAATTTGCGATATTGAAGCTATGGTTGACGACTTTATCAAGGAAAAATTGACTATTTCTGATCAACCGCAAGAAGATCAAAACCCTCAATTAGAGAGCCCGAACTCAACCTAGACACACCCATAGCTCCTTCCTTTGCTCCCAACACCCATCCTGCACCATCCGCTACTACTGACAACCTGGTTATGGAATTAAAGCCTCTTCCCGATATCTCAAATACATCTTTTTGGGTTCCAATCAGACATTTCCTGTGATTATCAACTCTTGACTCACACCTGATCAAGAAACATGCCTGATTTCTTTTCTCCAGCAACATCGAAGAGCCATTGGATGGACTCTCGATGATCTCACTGGTATCAGCCCCTCATACTGTACACATCACATCTACATTGAAGAGGGCTCACGACCATCCCGTGAAATGCAGAGACTCCTAAATCCAAATCTACAGGATGTCATGAAAAAGGAGATTATCAAGTGGTTAGATGCAGGGATCATCTACCCAATCTCCGACAGTCAGTGGGTGAGCCCAATCCAAGTTGTGCCTAAAAAGGTAGGTCTCATCGTCATCACGACTGAAACTGGAGAAACCATACCGACCCATATAGCAAACTCATGGGGAGTCTGCATTGACTATAGAAGACTCAATTCCTCCATGAAGAAGATCATTTCCTACTACTATTCATTGATCAGATTCTCGAGAAACTAGTGGGAAATCGATTCTTCTGCTTTTTGGATGGGTACTCTGATTACAATCAGGTCGCAATCCATCCCGAGGACCAAGAAAAGACCTCCTTCATCTGCCCCTTAGAAACTTACGCATTCCAAAGGATGCCATTCGATCTCTGCAATGCACCTGCTACTTTTCAGCGGTGCATGCTTGCCATATTCTCAGGTATGGTAGGTGAATACCTTAAGTCTTCATGGATGACTTCTCGATATTTGGTGAATCATTTGACGATTGCCTCCTACACTTTGTCCAGATCCTCAAGCGATGCATCCATATGAACTTGGTTCTCTCTTGGGAAAGGAGCCACTTCATGGTACCTGAGGGAATTGTCCTGGGACATCTCGTCTCTGAAAATAGCATCCAGGTTGATCGAGGCAAGGTGAATTTGATTTTCAAACTCCCTATGCCTAGCTCGATCAAGGACATCTGATCCTTCCTGGGGCACGTCAATTTTTACCGTTGATTCATTCTTGATTTCTCAAAAACCATGCACCCCCTGACTAATCTTCTATCTAAGGATGTCCCTTTCAAAATCACCAAGGAGTGCACTCAGGCATTTGAAGTCTTGCGTAATTGAGTCACCCAAGCACCTATCCTGCAGCCCCTTGATTGGTCCCAACCCTTTGAGATCATGTGCGATGCATCTGATTACACTATAGGGGTGCTACTTGGGTAGAAAATAGATGGGAAACTCGTGGTCATTTACTACACTAGCAAGACACTTGACGAAGCTCAGTGTAACTATACAGTTACGGAGAAAGAGCTGCTAGCCGCAGTATTTGCCCTAGAAAAGTTCAGATCATATATTTTGGGTTCCTGTATTATCATTTACTCAGATCACACTACTGTGAGGCACCTCCTTGCAAAGAAGGATGCGAAACCTCGCCTAATTCACTGGATCTTGCTATTGCAAGAGTTTAACCTTGAGATTCACGACAAGGTGGGAAAACAGAATGTGGTAGCTGATCACTTATCCCGCCTTCCTTCTGACATTATCAACCCTTCCGGACCCATTACTGAACATTTTCCCGATGAGCACCTCCTAACTATCAGTGTGGGACTTCTATGATTTGCTGATCTAGTAAACTACTTGGCATCACATCAGATCTCGTCCGATTAGCCAAAAGCCAAGAAGGACAAATTACTTTCCAATGCCAAGTACTACTTTTGGGAAGACTCATATCTCTTCTGCATTGGTGTTGATCAGATCATCCGATTATGTGTTCCGAAAGTAGAAATTCAGGACATTTTATCCTTCTGCCATGACCTGGTCTGCGGTGAACACTTCTCTGGTCATAAAACCGTAGCAAAAGTCCTCCAATGTGGCTTCTATTGGCCCACGATTTTCAAAGACACATACAATCACTGTAAGGCATGAACTCGTTGCCAGACCTTAGGCAACATGAGCCACCGCGATATGATGCCCTTATAGCCGATTCTCATATGCAAAATCTTCGATATCTGGAGGCTTGATTTTATGGGACCCTTCCCTATTTCGGACGGCTTCGAATACATTCTTCTCGCTGTTGACTACGTGTCCAAATGGATCGAAGCCATTCCAACCCGAATCAATGATCATAAAGTGGTTATCAAATTCATTCATCAGAACATCTTTTCTCGGTTCGGGATTCCATGTGCCATAATCTCCGATGGAGGGACCCATTTCACGAATGCTCAGTTCAGATCATAGATGATCATGTATGGGGTGTCGCATAGAATCTCAACTCCTTATCACCCCAAACTAACGGTCTAGCTGAGTTATCAAACCGGGAGATCAAGAAAATCCTCCAGGTCACTGTTCAACCTAACAAAAAAGATTGGTCATCTCGACTTCCGGAAGCTTTGTGGGCTTATAGGACCGCCCACAAAACCCAATTAGGCATGTCTCCCTTCAGATTGGTGTATGGGAAGGCATGTCACCTCCCTGTCAAATTGGAGCACAAAGCCTATTGGGCAGTATGAAACTGCAATCTCGATCTTTCTAAGGTAGGAACCCATAGAAAGCTTTAAATGTGCGAGATCGATGAATTACGCCATGACATGTATGAGAACTCATGAATTTACAAAGAGCGGGTTATGGCTTTTCACGACAAGCAAATATCCAGAAAGATCTTTTTCCTTGGTTAGAAAGTCCTACTCTTTGATGCCAAACTCAAATTATTCCCAGGAAAACTCAGATCAAAATGGATTGCGCCATACCTTATCCAACGAATCTTTGGAAATGGAGCTGACGAAATCAATCAACTTAACCATGACGCAGAACCTTTTGTCATGAATGGTCAAAGACTCAAACCATTCATTGAACTCAGTGATACAAACTTGGCTGAGGTATCTTTTACCCTCCATTCTCCTTGAGCTCATTACGCCCGGCTGATGGCATTAAACTCAACACCTAACGAGAGGCAACCCATCATGTTGAAAAACTCGAAACCCTTCTTGACACATCTTATGCTGAACTCATATTACACTTTAGGGTTCATCCATTAGAACAACCGACTCCACCTCTGGTACTCGTACCTGAGCTTGAAATCATCCGCAACAGTCACCTCGACCCATTCACCCACCCAACACCTATTCTAATGAATGATCTAAGCTGAACTCAAACCCACCTAATTTACAATGAGGACATTGCAAATCGTAGGCATGGGGGGTATTAAAGTGCAAAATGCTATGAAAATCACTTCACAAGAAAGGGTTTCATAAAAAAAATCACATATTCCAAAAAATGCCAAAAAAATAAAAAAAATTGAAAAAGAACAAAAATATGAGAAGGGAGGAAATTTTGAATGGATTTCATATTAGTTTTGAGGAGAAAGAGGGGAGGAGATAAAAATGGCAGAAAGGAGTACAATTTGAAAAGAAAAGAAAAAGAGATAGTCACTAGTAAAAGATTAAGGAATTGACTTAGTTCTAGACCAAATCAAAAGAAAGAAAATGAAAGGCAAAAGGTACTAAAGAAACAAAGAAGAGAATGTTGATTTTAGGCCTCTTGGGCTACGATCTTAGGCTTGAAGATTCAAGTATCTGCTAAGATCTGGATAGTCCTCAAGAAATTGGGGAAAATGCGAAGCTTAGGTATTAGGTCTAAGGCTTAGGGATTATTCGACCTCGTTAACTGGCCTCTAGTTTACGAGACTCGATAACCTAAGCACCCCAATCCACACACAGTCTAGTTCAGTGTGCCTAAATATCAAAATCACGTAAATGCATTAAATCTGTTCTGAAAAAAGTTACCATGATTAGGAACGGCTGATCAACAGAAGTTGATTTAGACAAGTTCCCAGTGTGGAGAGGTGGGAAATTTCCCTCGAAGATGTGCAATAACATATCGTCTCCTCGGTGCTTGCCTCCTAGAATATCTAAATATCCTACTGGGGGCATGTAAGCACCTTGTGTTGGTTCAAATTCCATGGGTGGCATTATCTCAAAATGTCGATTGCCAGGGTCTGGATTTAGCTACAGAACACCATGGGTAGGATTATCCCGAAATCTCGAAATCCAGGGTTCTGGGGATTGCCATGGGTGGTGCTATCTCAAAGCAATGATTGCCAAGGACCCTACAAGGATTCATGGTGGGGACTAGGAATTTGATACAGATCGTGTTGTAAAGCTAATCCGAAGCTAGAAATAAAAAGAAAAGAGAGAGAAAACTCTCCAAAAATAAAGCAAAGTTCTTCTATCTCTCTCTGACAAAAACGCACTGCAAATTGAACCTGGGCTAAAACATGTTACAAGCACAGGTGCTTTAACTACGGAGTTCAATGAACCTTAGGTTAGTTCCTGTGGGCCTTAGAAACCTTCGCGGTAGACTGAGGCTAGAGCTGGTCAGGTACAGATCTTGGTTGGTACTTGAGTACCTCTACTCCTACTATCAGCATTCTAACCTAATCTACAAAAAAAAACACACATCAGAGTTTTTAAGCATCAGAAGTCATATGGCCTAGAATCAAAGTTAATACCTTGAAATTTTGCTAAGGGACTATCAAAAGCAAGGCATGGGGGTATGATGGGAACACCATCATGAGCCATAACTGGCTCATTTGGATACAATTAAGTTAGTAAATGCTCCTACATAACTACCACAGAGTCATAAGTCACTACATAATCATTCTGAGGGAAAAATAAGAAACTAAGATTAAAACTGCAATTTTACCAACATATCATGAATGCAGTACAACCACAGGTTTTCTCAAGGGTTGAATGAAAATCAAATGGTCTTAAAAAGATAACAAGTGGGTTAGAACAATCAGAAAAGGGTTTGCACGTGTTTTGAGAATTAAATGACTTTTGAAATCATAAAATAGATCTTCTTAATTAACTAAGGTTCTGGTCAAGATAAAATTCACCTAAACCCTCTAAAATTCATAGAAAAATATTATCTAGGGTTTGGAACCTTCAATTTGACCATCAGAACCGGTTTTGACCCAGAACAGAGTCTGAGACAAACATTTACCCTAATTTGGGTTTTCACATAAATTACCTAGTCAAACGTGGTCAAAACCAAAATCCAACTTCCCCATTGGATTCCTTAGGTCCAAATTAGGTTTATACAAAAATTTGGACCCAAGATAAGTTTGTCTTGACCTAGTTTGCAACTTGGTCCTGTCTGATTACATTTTTATCCTTAACTTTCAAAATCTTTTCAAATAGACCCCTAACTTTGTTGTCATTCTCACAAAAAGGTCCCTATCGCCATTAAATCTATTCCTACTTGCTCCGACAACCTTAATTTGGAAAGAACTCCCTGATTTCTTGACGAATCCCTTTTAAATTTGAAAGGGAAGTTCATTAAGAAATTCCCTTCCTTTTGAACCCGATGCCATGCCCTAAAACTTACCCAATCTCTCATGCGAACACATGAGAGATTTGGGTATCAAGGAATTCCCAAACTCTGGTGAGCTTTCCAAGCTTGGGAAGCTTGCTTCCCAAGCCCAAAACCTCCTCCTGTGGTCTATAAAAGAACCTCTTGCTCATACCGTCCTCCCCACACTCGAAATCAGCCAAGATTTCCCCTCAATTCCTCTCTCTCTCTCTCGATCGAAAGCTCCTCGACATCCGATGAGCCTGATAAACTCCAGTTTATCATCATTCTTATGCATTAAAACAAACCTAGCTCTTAGGATTTTGCTCCGCAAATGGGTTTTGGGCTGCATTTAGGCATCAATTAGGGAAGGCATGCATTGTACCTTTTATTGTCTTTTTAATGTGCTTTTGTGAGTGTTAGGGATATACAAATTGCCAGATCCCTAGAACTCTAGCACTCAAGAAGGCAACTGGTGAAGGAGAAGCCCAAACCAGCTAGAACTCAGCCAGATCCAGCTCACCATAACTGGATTTCAACTCACTTGAACTAGGGTTAGCTCATCCTAGCTCCATTCAGCTCATCTTAGCTGAATGGCAACTCAAGAGAGCTCATCTTAGCTCTCTCTAGCTCAGGTCAGATCAGATCTAGCTCAACTTAGCTGAATCTAGCTCATCTCAGCTCCCATTAGTTCACAGGGAGCTCTAACTAGCTCAGCTGAGTTGATTGGAGTTCACTTCAACTCAGGACCAGCTTGATCCAGCTCCACTCAACTCCAGCCAGCTGAATATGACTTCATTTCAGCTCAGGAAGCTCAAGTCCAGCTCCCGAGGACTTAACTTCTCATTTGAGCTAAGCTACCTTAGCTGCCTCAACTAGCTTGATCCTCCCTGGGAGCACTAGACCCAGCTCACCTCAGCTCCTCATGGTAGAATCCAGCTTACTTTAGCTTGGCCTAACAGCTAGCAAAGAACTAGCAAGCTAAGCCAGCTAGAGTAGCTCCATGCCACCCTCTTCAGCAGCTGCTAGCTCCATTTCAGCTCTAGACTTCTTCTGTCCAGCTCCTCTCTTCAAACCCAAGCTCCCATTGCCTCCTCCTCTACTCCATTACTAGCTAAGTTAGCTTAGCTTAGCTTAGCTTAGCTAGGCTCCAACTCCCTTGGCATTTACCACCCTAAAACCTTACCTAACTAGCCCCACCAACTAAGCCCCACCTAGGATCACCTAAGCTAGCTCCATCTACTTCAACTTTGCGCCAACAAGACACACCTCTTCAACCCACACCATCACCAAAAGACACAACGAAAATGGTGCCAAAAACCACCTCCAACCACCTTAGTTTTTGGCACCAACTCTCCCTTCATCCCAACCATCCATCTAACACCTAAACCCATTCTAACCCTTCCTAACTTGGCACCAAAAATGACATTCTAGAAGACACCCAAGTTAGCGCCAATTTGTGGTGTCTCTCCACCACCAAAGCCACCAACATCACCATAACTACCCCCTCCTGAAAGAGGATGTGTTCGGGCCCGGACAAGTTGTGTTAATATGGTGATTTTATTGTTGAAAAGTGTATAGTGGTTAACCTAAATCGAGCCTAACCATCTCTTTACAATTTTTTTTTTACCTGGCCTACTTGATTTTATCTTGGTCACTTTTAGGCCCAGGGTCGAACTTAGGGAAGTGGGTTTAGAAGTGAAGTAGTTTCTACACCTTTCCTATAATGAATCTCTTCTGTTCATTTATTGTGTTTTTGGTGTTTTTCTAGTTAAGATTTTTTTCTGATAATTTTTGTCCTTGAGGTACACCCTCAAAATCAGGTTCTTGCCTTTGAGCCAAATCAGGGTTTCAAAACTAGTCTTGCTATTCGCAAGACTGAGTACCTGCAAGTCAAGGATTATCTTTTCTCTTTTATATATTTTTTTATCCTTTTACTGGTAGGAAAGAGAAATAGAAATAAAGGAAATATAGTATATATATAGGTATATATTATATATGTATAAAGGGGTGGGGGTGGAGGTGGAGATGGCGTGTAGCACGGTGTCAAGTCGGTCGTCGTCTAGGAAGACGCAACCAAAGGATGAAGTGCCACGTGGAGTGTAAGGTGGATTGGTGGAAGATGAGTGCGAACACGCTTTCTGTACGTGTGTATCGGGGAATATCAGCAACTGGTGCGGATATTCCCTCAATACCACGTATGGTAAGTGATATGAAAATATATATATATATGTATATATGTAAATATATATCTCTATACGTATATATATATGGTTATAACTATATAGGTATATGTGTGCTTATATATATATATATATGTATATGGATGTATATATATATATATATATATATGTATAAATATATGTATATATATGTGTATATATGTATATATATATATGTATATGGATGTATATATATTTATGTATAAATATATGTATATATATGTGTATATATATATATGTATGTATCTATACTTATACTTAGTTATATAGGTAATAATATATATATATATATATAGATATATATATTTATACATATATAAGTATATATATATATGTAAATATATATGTGTATATATATATATATATGTATGTATATATGTATAATAATACCTAGTTATATAGGTACTACTATATGTATAGATATAAGTATATATATATGTATATAAATATATATATATAAATATATATATGTATGCATATATATATATAAGTATATATTAGTGTATAGCTGTGTGCAGAGAGTGTGAGAGAGTGCTGTGAGAGAGAGAGAGTGCCTGCTGTATGAAGAGGCTAGAGAGTTAAGTCGTCCGCGCGCTCAGGGCATCGTCTGATGGCCACAGCGCATCGCACTACGCGTAAGTGCGCGAAGACGTGCGCTAGAGGGAGTGAGCGTGCTGGAGAAGGACCCGCAGCGCACCGCGTTGCTTGAAGAGCGGGTGCTGAAGTGGGCAGGTGCGGGCGAAGGGAGACGCGGATGCAAACGCTGAAGCGGGTGGGCATTGGCAGACACGGGCGCACGCAGATGCGCGGGTGGGCGCTGGAGCGGGCGTAGGGTAGGACATAGGCGCAGGCTGGGGCCGGTTGCGGTGCTCCAGGTGAGTGCGGGCGCGAAGAAGCGGGAGGCGAGGGTGCCTGCAGTCGCGCGCTAGAGGCGTGGGCGGCCTGCTGGCGTGCACTGGAGGGCCTTGCTGCTGCTGCTGCTGAGCTTCAGACCTTGAAGTCTGCGGCAATGGCAGAAGTGGCTCAACGTCGAAACAAAGAGAGAAGACCACCACGCCCACCGGATCTTGATGAGCTAGGTGGTAGTGGGACTCAGAATGGTGGTTGTGCACCACTGTGAGGTACTCCTGCCCGCAGAGTGGATCCTCAGAGGAGGAGAGGCTGCGTATGGAGGGAGAGGGGAGGAGACGGCCTGGAGAAGAAGAAAAGCTGCTGTGTGTTTTTGGTGTGGACCAGGCTCCCTTTGCAAGAAGAAGCCGTGCCTTTTTTATAGAGGAAGAAGGCATGCACAGCCATGCCCTGGCTGTGCATGCGTGTTTGCATGTCTTGGCAGGGCATGCGGCTGCAGGGCAAGCTTGCTACAGAGCATGGCGCGAAGAGGAAGAAGAGGCCATGCCTTGCAGCCGTGGGAAGAATTCAAAGTCAAATAGAAAATAAAAAATAAAGATGGAGATTTTGCAGGGCAGCACTTGAGGAATTTGTTAACTGCAAGGCCATTTTATTCACTCTCCTCCCCTCTTAATTAAATGCATGCATGCGTGTATTTTTACAAATGCGACTATGGATACCTAATATGTACTGGTAATGCAAGGAAATAGCACAAGACGGTACAATTGCAGGTGTATTTTTGCGGTGTAATCACCTCCCAACCCTTCATTTGGTGCCAACTAACCTTAGCCCTAGGATCAACCTAACTACCCATAACCACCACCTAAACACATCCTAGCCATCCATCTAACCCACACCTACTACCCCCCTCTCCACCTCTATAAATACCCATCATATTCCACCAAAAAAATCCACCCTTGGCTACAATTTTCTACCCTACATAGAAGGTCAAGAGAAGAAGAAGAAGAAGAAGATTAAGGGGATACTCTGTCCCCTTGGTGCCTTCCCCTCTTCTCTTCTCTCTTATGCCTACGCCAACCAAGGAAGGAAGCTAGGCATTGGAGGACAACCTAGGGTACATGCCTACCCTAGGAAGTGGAGGATTTGAGGGTGGTACACTACCACCCTTGGAGGAGGAATCAAAGGTGGTCCACGCCACCTTAGGAGAAGCCCTTGAAGGTGGAACTTCATCCACCTTGGAGGAGTCAAGCACACCCCCCTTGGGCTTGCCAGGAGTTCATCAACTTGGAGAAGCCTTGCGAGAAGAAGGAGCTCTTTTTGATTGCGGGAGCAGCTGCAATTGGAGCAAGAGCCTTGCCATCTTCGCCATCATTTTAGAGGATAACTATTTTTATTTATTTTTGCACTTTTAATTCTAGTAGTTGAAGCATTCCTCTACTAGCTTTTTGTGTAAAACAATTCCTCATTTTATAAAGTTGCCTTCTTTGCAATTTTGCCGCATTTGCTTGCTTTTGTTCTAGCACTTTTCACTCCCTCTCACTGATTACTCTAGGCCTCCACGTGCCTTAGGGAGAGGCTCTACTTGTCACCTTAGTAGTAGTATAGTGGATTAGGTGTTGTTTCCAAATCTCTTCAAAAATTCATATTGTCGTTATTTCAAAAATCCATAAAAATTATATATTTTAAAAGAACAAAAAGAAAGTTGAGTTTCATTCCCGAGCAAGAGACTTGAATTTTGCAAAATATTGCCTCCTTGGATGACCCTAGATACTCCCTTATCTAGGCTACAAATTTTAAAAGCAAACGAATTTACATGTTCCAGTGACTTAAAACCCTAATCTTAAAAACCACGTAATTTTTCATATCAGAGCCCCTTCATCCATCTTCGTCCTCCATTTGCAATACCAGCAGCAGAGACATCCTCCTTGATTCTTCCCATGTCGAGCCATACCAGCTGGCACCCTAACCTCTTTCTTCCTCGCCATCTCTCTCTCCAGAGCTATTCTCTTCTCCGATGCCGGCAACACCATAACCAGTGCTGCCTCTGCCCTACTTCATCCGCTAGCTACCCAGATCGACTTCTCATCTTCCACTCCTTATTTCCAGACATTCGCAACTCTGTTTCGACCGCCGACTTGCCCTACCACCCTCTGTCTTCCACCTCGCTAGTGTACCTCCGGCAAGTTCGCACGACCACTACGCTCCACCAACCTGGCCACCGTTCATCCCTACACTTCCACCGTAGCCCAGAGAGCAAAAGCCCTCTGGTAATCGAGGCTATTAGCCTCTCAGTGCCACTGAACACAGCCACTCTCACACACACAGTCCGACTCCACCATGCACGCACGGACCTCGCCACACCACACAACCTCCACTGTTGCACTCACCGTGGTCTGGCAAAGGTCCTGAGCAAGTTTAATTGGGCTACAAGGCTGTTTCCTTGATTTCAGTGTGCCACCTCCTCGGTCATTGACGAAAAGCTTCAAGAAGCCTTGAGCTTGCTCCAGGCCTTGTCTACCCTAGATAGAAGTCCCAGGTTGCACAGAAACAACATGTGAACTCATCCAGGTGGTCAATTGGTCGCATTGACCACACTAGCTGAGGAAATTGGAGGAAGACGTGCTACTGCAGATGCACATGCAAAGCGGGAGGAGATAGTCCCACATCTGAAACAGACGAAGCGGTAGAGGTGCATAAGTTGAATTCCTACTATAGCTTTAACGCCTCTAAACACAGGGTGAGGTCCCTCTCACCCACGCACACCTGCGCCTCGTCCGTGACACATTGCCCGTGGACCTAGTGCGCCTGACCTGCCTAAGCCTTCACTCGACTGCGACCACACCCATAGCCCTGGACTCGGGTACGTGCCTACCCAATTACCCGACTACCCACTGAGAGGCCCTAGGAGGGCGAAGCCTAAAAGGAGAGAAAAAGAGACAGTCTGCATGGGTAGAGGGGGGGTTTTCTCTTGGTGAGAACTGGTTGACACTTAGCCAAATTCAAGAAGCCTTCCCCCTCTGTATGAAGTAGCTGAATAGAGAAAGAAAGAAAGAAGAAAAGAAGAAGAATTGAAGAAGCAAGAAAGACAGAGAAGGAAAGGAAGAAGAAGGCTTGAGCAAAAGAAGAAGAAGAGAAGGTGCCACACAGGAAGAAGAAGAAGAACAAGGAGAAGAAGAAGAAGAATAGAGAAGAGAAAGAAGCTGAGAGACCCTTGAGTCTCTAGCACTGTAGCACAAGCCTATTTAAGACGTTTAATACTTTGATTGCATATACTTGAGGCTTGATTTAAGTGTTATTTGTGAGGAGTAATTGGTGATTTAAATCACCATTTTTACTCCATTCTTTTTGCATATTGAGCCTGAAATTATTTTTAATGCAATCTTTATTCTTGATTTAAATTGTCATCTTGAGTTTTGAATTTCATATTGCTCCCTGTGTTCGACCTCAGAACTTCTTCGAGTAATAAAATTATTTGTTTGAGCGCTATTTTGGCTATACTACAATGGGACAATTATAAAACACTGATTTAGTGATCCGAACACCTTACCACTAAAAGAGAAAATTAACCTAAACTTTATACAATCTAACCTAAATGCAAGATGATGCATGTTATGCAATATTTACAATGCATGATTCTAATATGATACTAAGAACATGCATTAATAGGCATTTTTGGCTATTTAGATGTATGCACATCACACCCCCATGCCTATCTTTTGCTAGTTCCTAGCAAAAACTATATGCTACTTATAAAAGAATTAGGTCAGATTTCTTGGGCACAAGTTATTTTTCAATAAAGGAGATTTTTACTAAGAACCTGAACTACAAAGACACAACAACGCCCGAGTGTCTGCCAAAATGTAGACTGCCTCAAGCCCTCACCTTATTCAAAGAAGGATCTTTTTCTTCTTTTCTTCTTTTCTTTTTTTTGTTGGATTTTTGAGTTTAGGGTTTCGGAGTAGCTTTCTACAACCACTCAACCCACCAAAGACTCGAAGAGAACCCTAAGATCTAAGTATCATTGTGTGAAATGTGATAGACTCATTGATTAGCAATTAGAATGGACTTCGAGTTTCTACGCCTTTTAGTGACCTTGAAAAGAAATTCTGCTTAAAGGTGTATCTAGCCGACCGGTATCTTTCTCCCTACTTTTATTTTTATCGGGTCAACACAAGGGCTAACCCAGTGTATATCTCCTCGGCTTATTCTACTTCTCTGCTTCTTCCTAAGTGTTTTGGAATTATACATGCATTTCTTGAGCTGGGTCCTGGACAACCTACCAATGGGCTGTTACCCATGATAACTTACCAGCCATACTCGTGCGGTGAAGTGTAGCTTATTTCTTTTTCCTTCTTTTCTTTTCTCCCTTTGTTTTCTTTTTTTTTCTTCTTTTTTCTCTTTTCTTTCTTTAAGTAGGTGGCTTCCCTAATCTAAGATTTACCTAAAGGCAGCAAGAAAAGAATGGTCGTTTGACTGGGCTCTGGACATCCTACCAATGGGTTGTTACCCACGATAACTTGCCAGCCATACCACCCTAGAAGGTTCATTAGCTACCCAATTTCCATCAAAATCGTCAAAAAGTAAGTCAATGAAAATAGTGTGTAGATGCTTAGACTTAAAATCCCCTCAAATCAGAGGGCGGGTTGATAAGTCGTGTACTTATCACCCCAACTTATTGAACAAAATTGAAGTAAATTCAGAATGGCGAGGACTCCATAAACAAATCCACATTTTAGTGGACAGCCGGGCTGATTAAGCCTAAACACCTGAAGGGTTTAAGTGTTCAGATCCTACTGTATTATTCCCTAAGGTTGAAAACTCCTAATGCCCAATTATTCTTTCCTAATTCAATTTTTTTTTCATTTTTTGAATAAAGAAAAAAAAGTTGAATTTACAAAAATTTCACAGAGTTGACAAAATGATTCAGAAATGAATCCACCCCCTCATGCCTAGCTGATGCAATGTCCTCATTCAAAATAAAATGCATGAGAAGCAGGTTAGAATGAAGAAGATTTCACCTGTATATGATGCTCAGGTCGGCTCTAAGTCAAACTGTACAAATGCTGAGTTTAATGCCATCAGCTAGGTGAAGTCTAACCAAAGAAATCACGATATGATTAGAGCAACTGTGTCTGAGACGAGTTCTAAAACAATACGGTCAACAAAAGGCTTCAGACATTGACTGTTGACTTTAAAAGAATTACTCGTCCTTAGGTCAGAGATCTGAATAGCGCCATTTGAAAATATCCGATCAACGATGAATGGGCTGTTCCATTTTGACCTAAGTTTTCTAGGAAAGAGTTTAAGTCGAGAATCAGAGAGTCAGACCTTCTGGTTCAGCTCAAAGCTCTTACGGAATATCAATTGGTCATGAAGAGCTTTGGTCTGAGTTTTATAGATCCTGGCATTCTCGTACACGTCGTTTCTAAGCTCCTCCAACTCAGATAGTTAGAGTTTCCTGGTCTTTCCAACTAAACTCAAATCCAAATTACATTGCTTGATCACCCAGAATGGCCGATGTTCAATCTCTACGGGTGAATGGCATGCCTTTCCATACACCAGACGAAACGATGACATGCCAATAGGCATTTTGTACATCATACGATAGGCCCAAAGAGCATCCTCAAGCTTTTGAGTCCAATCCTTACGATTAGGTCTAACCATTTTCTGCATAATATTCTTGATCTCCTGATTGGAGATCTCGGCTTGTCCATTCGTCTAAGGGTGGTAAGGTGTGGAGATTCTGTGATTTACCTCATATTTTTCCAGTAAACTACAGAACTAGGCATTAGTGAAATGAGTACCACCATCGCTGATGATGGCTCTCAGAATCCTGAACCGACTGAAGATGTTCTACTTTACAAAATCTATGACCACCTTATTGTCATTGGTCCGGGTGGGAATAGCCTCAATCCACCTGGACACGTAATCAACAGCGACGAGAATGTACTGGTGTCCAAATGAAGGGAGGAAGGGTCCCATGAAGTCGATGCCCCAAATGTCAAAAATTTCGATGGGAAGAATTGGGTTTAGAGGCATATATCTCTGTTGATTATGCTCCCAAGTGGCTGGCATCGAGAACACGACCTCGAGAATTCCTGGGCATCCTTCAATAAAGACAGCCAATAGAATCCAAATTACAAAATTTTTGTAGCCATCTTTTTCCTGGAGAAATGTCCATCACACACAGATGCATGGCAGAACTCAAGTATACTTTGAAATTCATTCTTCGGAACACATTGGCAAATAATCTGATCAGGGCCTATGCGGTATAGTTTAGGGTCCTCCCAAAAGTAATATTTGACCTCAGATTTGAGTCTATCTTGTTGTTGCTTGGTCCAATCCTGAGGGATTTGACCAACGGCCAAATAGTTTACTAAGTCTGCAAACCATGGAGTTTGGACACCTAATACTGTAAGAATAGTTTCGTCTGGAAAAGTATTAGCAATAGGAATATCCAGATGAGAAGAATCACTTAGAAGTCTCAAAAGATGATCCTCCACCACATTCTGTGCCCTGGATTTATCTTTGATTTCAAGATCAAATTCTTGAAGCAGAAGAATTCTTCGGATAAGCTGGGGTTTGGCATCCTTTTTGGCCAAGAGATGTCTCAAGGACGAGAAATCAGTGTAAATTATGACATAAGACCCTAAGAGATAAGCCTTGAATTTCTCCAATGCAAATACTACAGCTAGCAATTCCTTCTCAGTAACAGTGTAATTCTTCTGGGCCTTGTCCAGAGTTTTGCTAGCGTAGTATATGACAGAGAGCTTCCTGTCAATCTTTTGACCCAAAACAACCCCGACCGCATAATCAGAAGCGTCGGTCATGATCTCAAATGGGGTTGTCCAGACCAGTGGTTGCAACACTGGAGCACAAGTGACTGCCATTTTAAGAAAATCAAATGCCTTACGGCATGATTCGTTGAAATCAAATGGCATATCTTTGGCGAGAAGGTTGCTCAGAGGGCGAGCAACCTCAGAGAAGTCCTTGATGAACCTCCTATAAAATCCCACATGACCAAGAAATGATCAAATTTGTTTGACAGATGTGGGAGGAGGAAGTTTGGAGATAGCATCAACCTTAGCTTTGTCAACTTCAATTCCCCATTCAGAGATTACATGACCCAAGATGATGCCTTCTTATGTCATGAAATGACTCTTTTCCTAGCTAAGGACCAATCTTGTTTTGATGCATCTTTTAAGGATCATTTCAAGATTAGCCAGTCAAGAATCAAACGATTCTCCGAAAATAGAGAAATCGTCCATGAAGACTTCCATAAACTCTCCCACCATGTCAGAGAATATAGCTAGCATACACCTTTAAAAAGTCTCAAGTGCATTGCATAAGCTAAATGGCATTCTACGGAAAGCAAAGGTTCCATAGGGACAAGTGAAAGTCATTTTTTCCTGATCCTCGAGATGGATAGGGACTTGATTGTTTCCCAAGTAACCATCTAGAAAACAAAAGTACTTTTGCCTGACTAGTCTTTCAAGGATTTGATCGATGAAGGGCAAATGGAAATGATCTTTTTTTGTGGCTATGTTCAGCTTCCTATAATCGATAAAGACCCTCCAAGAGGAAGCTGAATGAGTTGTGACAGACTCTCCTTTCTCATTAGTCACAACGGTAATCCCAGCTTTCTTGGGAACAATTTACATAGGACTTACCCAAGGACTATCTGAGATTGGATAAATGATTCCTGCGTTGAGCCACTTAATTATTTCCTTCTTGACCACTTCTCGCATATTAGGGTTTAATCTCCTCCGCATCTAGAGAGAAGGGAGGGATCCATCTTCCATGAATATTCTATGATTGCAGTAAGATGGATCGATCCCCCTAAGGTCATGGATGGTCCAACCTATTGCCTCATTGTGTTCTTTTAGGACCTTGATCAATTTAATCTCCTATGCCTTAGTTAATCTAGCACTGATAATCATAGGGAGCATCTTTTGAGGTCCCAAAAACTAATATTTCAAACTCTCAGGCAATGGTTTCAGTTCGAGCTCGGGTGGGTTTAGGATGGAAGGTAAAGATGATGCTGATGAAGATTCATCAAGAGGAAGAGGTTGAAAGCGAACAAAATCAATAAACTCTTCAGAATGTGGTGGGTTTTCCACATAGGGTTGCAGGTCGAATTCATCAAGATAGGAGGAACTCTCAATTGCAGAAACAACCATACATGTCTCAATATTCACATTATCTACCTCAAGTTCCTCTATAAATCCACAATCCTCAAATTTATTAATCACCTTAAAAATATCTAATTTCAATTTTTTATCCCCAAAGGTGATTTCCATGCTACCGCTCTCACAGTTTAAATTGGCCTTAGTGGTAGCCAAGAATGGATGCCCCAGAATGATGGGCATGTTCCTTAAATTCTCAGGTACATCCACGTCAAGGACAAGTAAATCTACAGGAAAATAGAAGTCCTTAACCTTGATAATAACATCCTCAATAATGCCTCTCGAATTTGTGATCGAACAATCCGCTAACTACAACATTACTGAGGTCGGCCGAAGTTCACCTAATCCAAACTTCTCGTAAAAAGAAGTCGGAATTAGGTTAATGGATGCACCTAGATCCAGAGCACCCTATCAAAGGTGTAATCTCCAATGACACAAAAAATAAAAGGGGCTCCTAGATCTCTCCTTTTTGAAGGAAGGTGATGCAGGATAACAGAACTAGCCTTCTCGGAGAGTACCACCTTCCTCAGAACAAATTCCCCTGACTTACGTTCTGTATGCATAAATCCTTTAAAAATTTAGCATATGCCGGTATGTGTTTGATAGCATAGAGGAACAAGATATTGATTTCGACATTCTTGAATATATTCAAGAGCTCCTTGTTACTATCAGCAGGCTTCTTCTTCCTAGGTTTAATCAAGGCCTCAGGAAAAGGAACATGAGTCAGATCTTCAGAATTAGGTTCCTGAGCCTTGATTTCTTCTTTAGAGTTCTCTTTCCTCTCCTCAGGCTCTCCAGGATTTGGTAGAACAGAACAAGGCAGTTGTGGGTCCTGGGTTTGCCTTCCACTCCTTAAGGTAACAGAGTTAGCAGATGCATATGGGTTTGGGTCTTGGGGAGGCTTAGGAAAGATTGGAGGGGCTTCATTAGTCAGAAACCTTGGATTTGATGAAGAAGCAGAAGAGGAAGGACCTTGCTCAACCACCTGAGCATGTGCTTATGGGTCCATCTGATTTCCGTACCCTTGGGCTTGATTGCTCGGATTCTATATATTACACGGGTTGGGTACAGGTTGAGATGGCAGAGATCCGGGTTGATGGGAATTAGCATTGAACCCAGTTTGCAAGTTGTCCAGAAAGGTTTTCATTTGTTGCATGAGCTGGAGCATAGATCCTTGCATCTCTACCATCTAACGGTTCAAATCAGCCTGCCCTACAATTTGACGGGCATTCCAAGCTGGCTGATTGACCTGATTTGGGGGCAGCTGAGTATAAACATGACCCTGACCTATTGGCCTTTGCGGAACATAGTTGCTGGGTAGAAATTGGGTCTGCTGTCCTGGGTTTTTCTAGGAGATGTATGGTGGTTTCCCCAACCAGGATTATAAGCATTAGAATAAGGGTTGGACCTAACATTCTCCTGTACAGCATAGACAATCTCATAGGGCGAGGATGGAGAGAAAGAAAAGGAGGGATCAGAGGAACTAAGATCAAAGGCCACAGTTTGGAACTCGTGGGGTTCCAAGCAATGTTGGATCACAGGTTGAGCCGCATTCAGTTGATTCATGAACTCCCATCCAGAAGGAGCTTGCAAAGAATGGAATCCTAAATTCTGGGATTGAGTGGATCAAGAATTATTTGCAAAGTTTTCCGCCATCCACTCCTCCATCCTTTTGGTAACTAGGTCCACCTTATCCAGTTTATTACAAATCAGCTCCATGTCAAATGAATGAGAGTCGTGGACCTCATTAACATTCGATCTAGGTTGTTGGGACCTGTTAAATGTATCAATGGAGGAATGATTGATTGAATTTTCACTCATTTCCTCAAACAAATCATGCGCACTATCTGCATCTTTGTTAAGGAAATTACCTCTGCAAGAAGTGTCCACATGATTTCTGAGTTGCTCAGTCAACCCATGGTGAAACATTTGCATGAGTTTCCATTTCGGCACCTCGTGGTGTAGACACTTCCGCAATAAGTCGTAGAATCGCTTTCAGGAAACATGAAACTGCTCCCCCGGCCACTAGGTGAAAGTAGTAATCGCCCACCTCAGTGCATTGGTATGCCCGATTGGGAAGAATTTCTTTAAGAAAGCCAATTTCAGATCATTCCATGTTGCTATCGGCCTTCCTATAGTTCTATACCAATGAGCGGCCTTATCCCTAAGAGAGTGGGGAAAAAGCCTCATGATCATTTGCTCTTCATTCACGTTTTGCTCTTTGGTGGTCTGGACCAAAGTAGTCAAGTCCACCAAATGTTGAAATGGGTCTTCGAAGCCAAGCCCATGGAAATGTTTGATCAGGCTTAACACCTGAGGCTTGATTTCAATGTCTCCAGCTGGAATCTGGATGCTGGGACGTTTCCCGTAATTTGAAGGATCATAAAAATCCTTCAAGGGTTGAGCGCCCTGCATTCTTTGGAACCATTCTTGCATTCTCTACATTTATTCCAACTGCCTTTGACACATCTCTTCTTGATTCTAAGGCAAAGGAGGTTGTTGATTGGCCATGGGATCAATTTGGCCAAAATTCAATTTACACCTCCTAGAATGATCTAATGATCCTTACAATCGGGGATTCAATGACCTTCCAAGCATAAACTAGGAAGAGGTTGGAAGGACTGGGGATAAGAACCCTACAGCACAACAAAACAAGCCTATTCTTATGTCGAATAGCCTAAGGATCTACTGACTCTTAGAATCCATCTTAAGATTATAGATGATTTACTCTACTTGTATCCAGTCAATCAAACCAGTTAGGAGGGACTGGGGAGAAGGTTCCTCCTTCAGCTTGCGCCCCTGGTTCCTAGTGTACCCCCCAGCCACGATCATTTGATTCTATTCCCCTAGCTAGACATCAGATTGACTAGTACAAGAAGGTTAATCGTAAACAATCTTAATCTGGACCCCAAAGAGTGAATCAGTCCTTAAGGCCAATGTCTAATCAATTTTAACTTAGGCTTAGGATTGTAATGCTTATGGAATGTGGTGAGCCCTTAAAATGGGTTGTGCCCTTAATGATTGATTGAATATGTGTGAGTGCATGCACAACCAGGGTTTTCAAGCAAGATTATTTGGATGAGTGGATTTAAGGTTCAAATCTTGCTTAAGTAGCTTTTAGGGTTTAGAATTAGGTAAATTCAATCAAGTTTCAGAGGCAAACCAAATGTTCAAACATTGGTGAAGATCTTTTCCTTTTGAAATCAAAAAGTAAAGTGGAGTGCCTGGTATTGACCTAAATTGTAAACCCTAAGGGAAAGCTACTTGATGAGTTGATTTTAAAATGAAGTGGTGCGGACCAAACAGCTCAAACAATTGGCCAAAATGCACCACTGAGTCAAGCAAACAAGATGATTAACCTAGAGTGATTTCTACTCTCTTATGTGTTGATTTACGCATACTGGTTCCACAGGTCGAAATCCTGGTTGAGTAGATAAAAATCAAGTTAGGTTATGTGCCTTGAATGTGGGTGTATGTAGTGTGTATGTTGATTTATCTAACAAGTATCTTTTTGTTTTTTTTTTTTACAAAGGTGAGATGAGTGGGGTTGGAAATCAAGGCATCCAAACTAATCCTAGGGTTTATGCGAACACTTAGCTTAATTGGGGTTTGAATTAAGGTTGTGGAATGAGAAATATTGAGGGGAAGAATGGGGAGCACTTACAGTTGTCTTCAACTGCACTTTACTCCTTTCTACCGCTTGAAGATTCCCTGTTGAGGTACCTGCAAAACAATAGAAGAGAAATAAAAGCAAGTTAGAAAACAATAAAGTCCGCGAAATGCAAAAAGAAAATCGAGAATCGTTGCCTCCCCGGCAATAGCACTAAAATGTTGGATCGGAAAATGTATGCAAATGGGATTGAGTTTTTAAAACTTGTCGATATAGTATGATTTGTAAAGAAATTCATCAATAGATAAATTTACCAAAACTCGAAAGAATTCAAGGTTGAATACAGGGAGGCTACATCAATTTGAAATCTGCGGTTATATATATTTTTGTCATTTTTTTGTTTTTGTTTAGAAAGTGGGATATTACAAAGAAGTCGTTATAAACACTAAGAAAGAGAGAGAGAGAATAATCACTTTAATAAGCTTGGAAAATGTCTTTACAACTAGAAAGAGGAAAATTCTACAGCTAGAAAGTGGGAAAATATTATAGCTAGAAAGCGGGAAAATCTACTCTAGAAAGCGATAAAAAGAAGGTAGAGAGAAATTATCCTCCTCGACGGCTGCTTGTAGGACGAGGCAGATGGGGCGATGCCTGGAAGGCGGAGGAAGAATAGAGCGGCAAGAACCTGAGGTGAGGCAGGACATCGTCGTCGTCACGGGATCCACTTCCAGAATGGGGACAAGAAAACTTTGATTTTGACTCTAGAGGAGCATCCCAGGTTTAGGACAAGCTTCTTTAGAGCTTTGGAGAGGGAGAGAAGTGAAGGAAGGGATGAAGAAGAAGTGAAGGGCGTAGGTCCTTTTATAGATGAGGTTTAAGGAGGTAAATGGGTCATTTTAATAACAAAACATTAATGTCAGGTCTTAAGTGACGGATAAAACCATCATTAAAGCCCAGATCATGGGTGTAGGTCGCATGCACGCACCGCCCTCTCCTCTCCTCATGCCTCAACGTACGTGCACGTACGTGCATTCTCAGTCATCCGATCGAGAGATCAAATAGCTTAAAATCCATCTCGTGTGTGCCTTCGTCCCGCACCTGCTCGTGAGATCGAGCATCAACGGCGCATTGGATTGCACGTGAAGGCACCATGCACTCTGGTTGCGCCACGTCTCTCCTCTATGCACCATCCACACTACATCGAATGGCTGAAATCGATCATGCTTGCGCTGCGTCGAATTGAGGCTCATGGTGAGCTTCGAACCTGCGCCCTTAGCTCTCATATGGAGAGCTCAACCAATATGCCAAGGCCGAGACTTTGTCGCTTTTTAAATCGAGGTGCGCACGCTCATGGCCATTGGATCAAGATCCAACAGCCAAGATCTGATCATGCATGCGAGGAGAGAGAGGGGTTGATATAGACACATCTATTTAGGTTAAAATGCTTATTCATGCATGTTCCTAGGCTTAGATTTGCATTTCATGTTATAAATAGTGCATAACATGCATCATTTTGCATTTAGAGTAGTTGTATATATTTTAGGTTAATTAGCTCTTTTTTATGGTCAGGAGAGAAGAAGACTTATTTTAGGGCCTTGGATGGATGATCGGACCGTACGGATCTGATTAAGACGATGATCGGAGTCTAACGCCTTTGAAATCATCTAGATCAGAGAACCGTAGCATCATACGAAGTCCGAGGAAGATCAACGGCCAGGGGGCAATGTGACATCCATACGGATTTCGGTTGGAAGATCTGACCGTACAGATGGATCTGGAGCGACAATCGCAGTCCAGCAACAAGGGAATCATCTCGATCTGAGAATCGTGGCACCCTCTACAAAAGAAAGAAGAATGGACAACCTAGGTGGCACCATGTGGCGCCATCTAGGCTGCCCAATGCCAGCCAGCAGCAGCACACTGTACACAGCTGTAGCCACACGCAACAGCAGCACACCACGCATAGTGTAGTCGCACGCAGCAGCAACGTAGTGCATGCCAGCGCAGGCACGCGTGCGAGGCACAGTGAGGGGAGCACGGGCGTGTGAAGCGCATAGGGCGCGATGTGCGCACCAGTGGAGCGGGTGCCAGCAAAGGATGGGCGCGGATCTATAGCGACTTGGGACTTTAATGACACTTGCAGCTGTCACTAATGGTCTGCACGCGCCAGAAAGAGGAATTGAAGGGTGGATCTTCAGAGACAGCTGCAGTGACATTTATGGATGTCAGTAATGACCTAGATGCGAATTTGTTCTTCCTCTTCCACTATAAAAGGACCTAAACCATCTCTTCCTTTCTTCCTCTCACCACCTCCAAGGCTCTAGAGAGAGCTTGTCCCAAGCCTAGGATGCTCCTCTAGAGTAGAAAATCAAATAGTTTTCCCTCCCCTCATCCCAATTCATAGAGCATCCCGTGGCCGTCCTCTCACCGCCCTTCGGGAAGAAGATCCTCGTTGCGATGTCGTCCTGCCCCATCCTCCATCCTCCTTCGTCCTGCTCCTCACCACCTTCCTCCAGGTGACATCAGAGCGAGTCGTCCTCTGAGAAATCATCGAGGGGGATTTCTTTCACCTCATTCTATCTTTCTATGCTTTCGTAGTGTAGATTTTCTGCTTTCATTGTGTAACAAACAATTCTTCATGAATAGATGATTGTTTCTCTCTCTCTTTGTCCCTCTTTCTTATTTTTGCAAGTAGATAAAGTTTTCATCGACTGAATCTCTTGCTTGCTAAAAATACCAAAAAAATTAGAAAAGATTAAAACAACCAAAAACAAATAAAAGCAAAGCATGGATTTCCAAAACCAAACGTTCGCCTCCCTGTGTTCGACCCATGACTCACTTTTCAAGTTTCGGCTATAAATTTTATTTTATCACGAGTTTTACAACTACGACGATGGTTTACTTGTAACCCTGATTTCTAACTCGCGAAACCCATGCCATCATTTTGGCGCTGTTGCAGGGAGGCAATGCTCTTTGGTTTTTTTTCCCGTGTTTTTTTGCACCTTACCTAACTTTTATCTCACTTTTTCTCTGATCTTACTATGATTGCAGGTACTCTTCTGAGGTGGGCCAAAGTGGTTAGATCAGAGAAAAGTGCAGATGAAGGTTCTCTAAGTGTCCCCTACATCGCCCCCACCTTAGTTTTCATTCCATAACCTAATAACTCAAACCCAAATCAACTTAGGTGCTTTTTATAGACCCTAGGATAGATTTGGTTATTTGTTTGCCACCTCCACTCACCTTGTCATCCACATAAATAAAAAATTAATAATAAAATATAAAAAAGTGTTATCTGATTGTTGGATTTTTTGAAAAAGACACCTAACATCCACAACTCTCGACTTAAGGCGCACCACTCCACTTTGATTCTACCACTTAACTGGGATCTAACCTGTGGACCCAGTACACTTCAACTCAAAACAAATAAGTGAGTAGAAATGTGATTAGGCTAATACATTGTGTGCCTTAATTTGTGGTGCGAATAAGCCAATTGATTGACTTGTTTGGGCCACACCACTCAAAATAAAAGCAATTCATCAAGTAGCTTCCCACTTAGGGTTGATTCTTAAGGTTGAACCAAGCACTCCACATTTTTTCTCTTATTTCTAAAGGAATATATCATCACTAGTACTTGCAAAACTTGGAGTGTTCTCCTAAACTTGATTGAATATACCTAAGATTAAACCCTAAAAGCTACTAAACAAGGTTAAACCCTAAAAGAAACATTATCAAATAACCTTGTTTGCAAACCGTAGTTGTGCACGCACACACATTTTAACTAATCATTAAGGGCACAACCCATCTAAAAGGCCCATCACATTCCAAGAGCACAATCATCCCAAGCCTAATTAAAACTGAGTAGATATTGGCCTTAAGGATTGATTCACTCTTCGGGGCTCAGACTGAGATTTTTGTCAATTAATCTGCTTCTACTGGTCCATCTGATGTCTAGCTAGGGGAGTAGCATCAAACGACCGCAATTGGGGGGTACACAAGGAACTGGAGGTGCAAGCTAAAGAAAGAACCTTCTCCCCAGTCCCTCCTTCTAACTGGTTGGATTGACCGGATAAAAGTAGACCGAATCATTTATAATCTCAAGATGAGTCCTGGGAGCCTGTAGGTCTTTAGGCTAACCCACCTAAGGACAGGGTTGATTTCTTGTACTGCAGGGCACCTTTCTCTCTTCTATTTTCCCTCCGATTCTACCATATATCCTTCCACTTATTACATGCATTTCCCATCCTATCCTCCTACCACCACTTATCCCCAAGATGATTACTAGTCCAACTTGACTTGTAATTACCCATCCACTAGTCAGGATGACTTTGATTGGGGATATGAATCCGAACCTCAATGTCCAGGGCCTAACCCTAGACAACAAGACTATGATTGATATCCTTCTCAAACCTACAATGATTATGGATCTCAATCCTTTGATGACAAAACCAACCCGATCTATAATCAGGAAGGATATGCTGATTATAACACTTACCCTCCCCAGTATTCCACTGAATATAGCTCACCACCATCCTTTAAACAACCTAAAATGACCTACTATCAGGGAGGGACCCAAGAACCTCAATATCTTAACTCCCCTAGATTTAACCCAAACCCACCCAATCCTGAACTGAACCAGTTGGTTCAGGTGAACCAAATCCAGGATATGGTGTTGGCTAATTTGAGGAACACTATACAATCTATAGAAGCTCAGCCAACACCATGCACTGAAGCATTGGAGCCCATGATCAAAATGATTGATGAACTTAAGAGTTCTCCATTGGATTTGCTCCAAAATGTTAGGGATAGGGACCTAGGTGAGTTTCTTCTTAGGAAATTATCGAGGATGAGGATGAAATTTGTGGTTGCCTTAGTCAAATCTTGGGATGATTCTCAAGATGAACCCCCTTCAGGAGAGCCAATGTCTGAACCTACTCAGGCACCTGTCGAAGGGGATACATTTTCTGAGCCAGGGGATGACCAGGTTGGGCTAGAGCAACCCATGAGGATGAACCAATTGATTCACTTGAGATCCCTGAGCCAAGGAGCGATGAAAAATATGTCTCTTTGAACCAGGAAATGACAATTGATTTTGAGACATATATAAATGAAGATCATGGATTCTTTGATTCTGAGGGTGAAGAATCTCTTAGTGAAGTCTCACTTAAGCATAAGGAAGTTGATTTTAGTAAGAAAAATGGGCTTGAGGAATCTGACGAACCATTTGATAGCTCAATTATTGAAGATTTGGATTCGGTTAGGACTAACTTGGAGGATTCGAATCCTCATTTACTAGAAGATTCAATCAATAGCCCCATTCCTCAACCACACCCTAAAGGGATTGATTTTGATTTGGAAATCATTGTACCCAAGTCAATCCTGAGTCAGCCACGATTTCTAGACTTGGGTAAATCTTATGGGGTGAACAACAGGCTAGAGGTCCCGGAACCTGAGCAATTGATGTTGGAGGATAGGAATGTTGAAATGCAAATTTGGGAGGTTAATTTTGAGGGAAAACCAAGTTTGGATCTAAGGGTTCCTATTGACCTAAAACCACCAACTTTTTACCAGGACCCTTACGATATTTTCCACGTGCAACCAAAGCTCGAAATAATTGTTTATTTTTATGAGTAGAACATCAAGTGGACATCCGAACCAATTGGACCTGGTTGAGCGTGTCTCGCGTGTTAGAAATTAGGATTACAAGTAACCCATTGTCATAGTTGCAAAACATGTTGATTAGATAAAATTTATACCGAAACTCCAAGGGAGTCCCGGGTTGAACACAGGGAGGCGATGTTTACTTTAGTTGGAAACCGCACTTCGATTCATTTCTTTTTGGTATTTTAGGGTTTTGTTATTTTTTTGTGTTTTTGAAATAAAAGACAAGTAGAATGAATCAAAAGATAGAAATGGAACAAATATGATATATATATATATCAATTCAATGTCGATTACAACGAACTATAAAAGCATAAAAAGAGAGGGAGGTGAGAGGAAATCTCTTTAATCGGCTGTTTGGCAAGACGACGATGCCTAGAAGAAGCTCGGATGAAGGAGGTGAGGAGTAGGACGACGGAGGTGAGATGCAGGAGGACGTCCGGTTGAGGAAAGCTTCGGCGTGGCTCCGGAATGGAGGTGAGAAGATGTAGGTGACCTGCTACCGGAATGGAGGTGGGAGGATGGCTCAAAGGCAACCTATGAAGGGAGATAGGAAGATGGAGGAGTATTTGGTGGGGCAGAGGTTCGCTACATAATAGGCACCTTGGGAGATTGAGAATAAGCTCTAATGGAGTGTTGGTAGGCTTGCTAGAGCTTGGGAGTAGGTGGGAGTAGAGTAGGTAGAGATGGCTTAGAAGGGAGGGGGTGTAGGTCCTTTTATAGTCGAGGAGAAGAGACAAAAATAGGTATGGGACCATTAGTGACATCCAGGCCGTCACTAGAAACATTGCTGTAGGTAGCTCATGCCCACTGGCACCCACAGCTGGCTTTGCTAGCATGTGATGAATTACCGATGTCTATAAACGTCGTTGTAAGTCTAGCTCATGCGTCGTTGTAGGTCCAGCTCACGCATAGCTGGTGCTGCGCTCTTGCCTTGCTGCGTGCGTGTGCACGCCCACGCGCTGGCATTGCACTGTGCGCATGCACGCACACGCGCACCCACGCTGCTACGCGCATGCGCTCGGCCTGGGCTGCTCACGTGGCGCAGTCTTAGCTGTCCATCTTGTTGTTGAAGGGGCTACTACATAGGTCAGATTGAGTCAATTTTCATGCCATTAGGCTATATCGTCGACCCAAATCCATCCGCGCGGACGGATTTGTCATTTAAATCTCCTAATTATGTTTCCTAGTCCCTTGGCCGTTGATCTTCTTCAGACTGCATATGGTGCTATGGGACTCCGATCGAGGCATTTCAGAGGTGTTGGGCTCCAATCGTCATCTTGATCAAATTCGTATAGTTGAATCGTCAATCCGAGGCTCCGAAATAAATATCCTTCTCTCCTAACCACAAAAAAAATGTAATTAACCTAAATTATATGCAACTACTTTAAATGCAGAATGATGCATGCTATGCAATATTTATAACATGAAATGCAAATCTAAGCCTAGGAACATGCATGAATAGGCATTTTACCCTCAAAAAATGTGTTTACATCATACCCCCATGCCTATCTTTTGCTAGTCCCTAGCAAAATTAAACTATATGTTATGTATAAAAGCAAAATTAGGATTAGATCGCTTAAGCCTAAGTCGTTTATTAATAATAGAAAATTTCAACTAAGGTCCTAAACTACGAAAACTCAACAGTACTCGGGTGCCTGCCAGAATGTAGACTGCCCAAGTCCTCACCTTATTTGAAAAGGGAAGATACATTGTTTTTATTATTTTTCTTCTTTTCTAATTTTTTTGTACTTTTGTAGTTTGAGAGTTCTGGGATAACTTTTTACGGTTACCCGACCCACCCAAGACTCGAAAAGGATTCTAAGTACTAAGCATATTGTGAAAATAGTGAAAGACTTACTAGACAGTCGTTAAAATGGACTTCAGGTTTCTACAACCCTAGGTGACCTTGCCCAAAGGTTTATCTTTACGATCGATAGCTTTCTCCCTACTTTTTTTTATATGGGGACAACACAAGGGCGAACCTAGTGTAAGTCTCCTCGATTTATTCTACTTCCTCGTTTCTTCCCTAGGTGTTTTGGGAATTATTGTGCATTTTTTTTTTGTGAGCTAGGTTCTGGACAACCGACCGATGAGTTGTTACCACCGACAACTTGCCTGCCAAACTCGTGCGGTGAAGTGTGGCTTTATTTATCTTTTTATTTTCTCTTTTTTCTATATTTTTTTATTTTTTTACTTTTTTATTTTATTTTATTTTATTTTTAAGTAGGTAACTTTCCTAATCGAAGATTTACCTAAAAGCAGTACAATGAAAATGATCTTGTGACTAGGCTCTAGACAATCGGCCGATGAGCTGTTACCACCGACAACTTGCTAGCCATACCACTCAAGTCAGTTCATTACCTACCCAATTTCCGTAAAAATAGGTAGAAAGTGAGTTAGTGCAAAAAAAATGTGCGTAGATGCTTAGGCTTAAAGTCCCCCCAAATCAAAGGACGGGTTGATAAGTCGTATACTTATCATCCCAAATTATTTACCAAATTAAAATAAATTTTAATTGGCGAGAAGTCGAGACTAAATCCATATTCGAGTGGACACCCAGGCTAATTAATCTTGATGACCTGAAGAGTCTAAGTGTTTAGGTCCTCTCGTATCATTTCCTAAAGTTAATAACTTCCAAATGCCTAAGTTCTCTTTTCCTAATTTCTTTCTTCCTTTTATCTTTTTTCAAATTTTCAATTTTTTTTTAAATTTTATAAGAAACTAAAAGGAATTGATTATCCACCCCCCCATGCCTAAATGATGCAATGTCTTCATTGTAAAAATAAAGACATGAAAAGGGCAGAGTAAACAGAACATCACTTGAGTGTCGTGAAAATCCGGTCAGCTCCACGGAGAGAGGAGTATATACACACATGCTAAGTTTAATGCCTTTAGCTAGGCATAACAACATACAAAGAAGAAATTGAGAATTCACAAGTGCGGGTCAGGATCAAAATCAAAAGGTTGATCTTGAAACCCGTCCGCAGAAGATGTCCACAGATGTGGACGAGATTATGGTGCAGACCCATGCCCCAGGGTCTAGTGGTTCTCAGGTTCTGGATGAAAATCACCTAGAATCGAAGGTTGTTGTGTTTGCGGTGTCAGGCCTGCAGTTTAGTGGTGTGCAACCCAAGACCAAAGTGTCAGACAACGGATAAAGATGGTTCAATAGGTGCGGTTGTCCACTTAGCATCTAGATCAGAAAAATAATCAGTTATTCCAGGCTTGGGTCGCACGTGAAAGATATCATAAGGGTCCGTAAAGGACATAGGTGGTTTCAGGTCAATAGGTATCCTTATATCCAAAATCAAACTTCCCTCATAATTAGCCTCCCAAATTTTTATTTCAACAATTCTATCCTCCAACATCAAGGGCTCAGGCTTCAGGACCTTTAGCATATTATTCACCCCATATGATTCTCCCAGGTCCAGAAATTGTGGCTAAATCAAGATTGAATTGGGCACAAATATCTCAGAAGTCAGCTCTTCGGGGTGCATATGAGGACTGGGGTCACTGATTGAATCATCAAGATTCGGATCCTCCAAGTTAACCCCAACCGAATCCAAATCTTCAATGAACGGGCTATCAAATGGTTCATCAGATTCCTCATGTCTGTTTGTCTCACTAAATTCATTTTGCTTATGTTCAAGTGAGACTTCACCTAAAGATTCTTCACCCTCAAAGTCAAAGAATTGACGATCCTCATTTATATATGTCTCAAAATCATAAATCATTTCATGATCCAAGGAGACATAATTTTCTTCATTTCCTAAATTGGGGACCTCGGGTGAATCAATCGATTCATCCTCAAATGGTTGCTCTAGCCCAACCTGGTCATCCCCGATCTCAGAAAATGTACCCCCCTAATAGGTGCCTGAGCGGGTTCAGACATTGGCTGTCCTGAAGGGGGTTCATCTTGAGAATCATCCCAATATTTGACTAGGGTAACCACAAATTTCATCCTTAACCTTGACAACTTCCCAAGTAGAAACTCACCCAAGTCCCTATCCCTAACACTTTGGAGCAAATCCAATAAAGAGCTATTCAGCTCATCAATCATTTTTATCATAGGCTCCAATGCTTCAGTGCATGGTGTTGGCTGGGCTTTTAAAGATTGTATGGTGTTCCTCAAATTAGCCAACACTCTATCTTGGATTTGGTTCACCTGAACCGACTGGTTCGATTCAGGTTTGGGTGGGTTTTGGTTGAATCTAGGGGAGTCAAGATGTCGAGGTTCTCGGGTCCCTCCCTGAAAGTTGGTCATTCTAGCTTGTTCAAAGGATGGTGGCGACCTATATTCTATGGAATACTGGGAAGGGTAGGTGTTATAATCATGATATCCTTCCTGATTGTAGATCGGGTTGGTTTGGTCATCAAAGGATGGAGATCCATAATCATTATAGCTCTGGGAAGGATAACAATCACAGTCTTGTTGTCCAGGGTTAGGCCCTGGACACTGAGGTCCGGATTCATATCCCCAATCAAAGTCATCTCGGCTAGTGGATGGGTAATTACAAGTCAAGTAGAGATAGTAATCATCTTGGAGATAAGTGGTGGTAGGATGATAGGATGTGAAATGTGTGTAGGATGTGGAAGGGAACATGGTGAAGTAAGGAGGAAAATCCAAAGAGAAAGGAGCCCTGCAATACAAAAATATAAGCCTGCCCTTAGTTTGGGTAGCCTAAAGGTCTATAGACTCTCAGAATCTATCCTAAGATTATAGACGATTTACTCTACTTATGTCCAGGCAATCCAACTAGTTAGAAGAAGGGACTGGGGAGAAGGTTCTTCCATTGGCTTGCGCCTCCGGTTCCCAGTGTACCCCCCAGCTGCGGTCGTTTGACGCTACTCCCCTAGCTAGACATCAGATTGACTAGTATAAGCAGGTTAATTGTGAACAATCTCAATCTGGATCCCGACAAGCGAACCAGTCCTTAGGGCCAACGTCTAATCAATTTTAGTTAGGCTTGGGACAATGGTGCTTTAAGAATGTGATGGGCCCTTTAGATGGGTTGTGCCCTTAATGATCAGTTAAAATGTGTGTGCGTGCACAACCAGGGTTCTCAAACAAGGTTATTTGATGATGTGTCTTCTAGGATATAACCTTGTTTAGTAGCTTTTAGGGTTTAATTCTTAGGTTGGTTCAATCAAGGTTTAGTAGAACACTCCAAGTTTTGAAAGCACAGGTGATGATATGTTCCTTTAAAAATAACAAATAATGTGGAGTTCCTGGTTCAGCCCTAGGAATCAACCCTAAGTGGCAAGCTACTTGATGGATTAGTTTTAGATTGAGTGGTGCAGCTCAAACAGCTCAATCAATTGGCCTATTGCACCACTTAGTTAAGGCACACAAGAATGCTTAACCTATTCAAATTTCTACTCACTTATGTGTATTTAGTTGAAGTGTACCGGGTCCACAAGTCAGATTCCTGTTAAGTGGTAGAATCAAAGTGATTGTGCACCTTAGGATAAGAAGTTGTGGGTGTTAAGTGTGTAGCTTTCAGAAAATCCCATAATCAAATAACATTTTTTTTATTTTTTACTTTTATTTATGTGGATGGCGAGGTGAGTGGAGGTGGCAAACAAACAGCCACATCTATCCTAGGGTTTATAAAAAGCACCTAAGTTGATTTGGGTTTGAGTTATTCGATTATGGAATGAAAACTAAGGTGGGGGTGGTCTGGGAGACACTTACAAAACACTCTACCCGCACTTTACTCCGGTCTACCGCACTTGGATCTCCATGCTAGGGGTACCTGCAAGACAGTAGATCTAAGACAAGTAGGGTTAGTGCTATGTAAATGCAAAGCAACATAATAAACAATAAAGTAAATTCCATTGCCTCTCCAGCAATGGCACCAAAATGGTCGGGCATGCTTCGGGTGTTAGAAATCAGGGTTACAAGTAACCCATCGTCGTAGTTGCAAAACACTTCAATCAGATAAAATTTATACCAAAACGCCAAGGGAGTCCCGGGTCGAACACAGGGAGGCAATGTTTACTTTAGTTGAAAACCACGCTTTGATTCATTTCTTTTTGGTATTTTAGGGTTTTGTTATTTTTTTGTGTTTTTGAAATAAAAGACAAGAAGAATGAATCACAAGATAGAAATGGAACAAATATGATATATATATCAATTCAATGTTGATTACAATGAACTATAAAAGCATTAAAAGAGAGGGAGGTGAGAGGAAATCTCCCAAATCGGCTGTTCGACAAGACGATGATGCCTGACAGAAGCTTGGATGAAGGAGGTGAGGAGCGAGACAACGGAGGTGAGATGCAAGAGAACATTGGGTTGAGGAAAGCTTCGGCGTCGCTCCAAAATGGAGGTGAGAAGATGGAGGTGATCTGCTACCAAAATGGAGGTGGGAGGACAGCTCCAAGGTGACCTATAAAGGGAGATGGGAAGATGGAGGAGTATTTGGTGGGGCAGAGGTTCGCTACACTAATAGGTACCTGGGAGCTTGAGAACAAGCTCTAATGGAGAGTTGGTAGGCTTGCTAGAGCTTGGGAGTAGGTGGGAGTAGAGTAGGTAGAGATGGCTTGGAAGGGAGGGGGTGCAGGTCCTTTTATAGTGGAGGAGAAGAGGCAAAAATAGGTATGGGACCATTAGTGACATCCAAGCCATCGCTGGAAACGTCGCTGTAAGTCTAGCTCATGTGTCGCCGTAGGTCAAGCTCATGCATAGCTGGCGCTATGTTCCTGCCTTGCCGCGCACGCGCACGTGCCCATGCGCTGGCACTGCACTGTGTGCATGCACGCTTGCACGTGCGCGCACCCATGCAGCTGCTCGTGTGTGGTGTCGCGTGCGTCGCTGGGTGGCCTGGGTTGCGCCACGTGGCACAGTTTAGGCCGTCCATCTTCTTGTTGGAGGGGATGCTATAGAGGTCGGATTGAGTCGATTTTCACGTCATTAGGTTGTGTTCGTCGACCCGAATCCATCCGGGCGGTTGGATTTGTCATTTGAAGCTCCAAATTATGTCTCCTAGTCCCTTGGCCGTTGATCTTCCTCGGATTGCATATGGTGCTACGGGACTCCAATCGAGGCAATTTCAGAGGCGTTGGACTCCGATCGTCGTCTTGATCAAATCCATATGGTCTAATCATCAATCCAAGGCTCCAAAATAAATATCATTCTCTCTTAACCACAAAAAGGATGTAATTAACCTAAATTATATACTACTTTAAGTGCAGAATGATGCATGCTATGTAATATTTATAACATGAAATGCAAATCTAAGCCTAGGAACATGCATGAATAGGCATTTTACCCTCAATATATGTGTTTACATTAGAACCATCTTTACCCGTTGTCCGACACTTTGGTCTTGGGTTGCACACCACAAAACCGCAGTCCCAGCCCTGCAAGCTTAACAACATTCGATTTTAGGTGATTTTCATCCAGAACCTAAGAACCACTCGACCTTGGGGCATGGTTCTGCATCATAATCTGGTCCACATCTATGGACATCTTCTGTTGGCAGGTCTGAGAATCAATATTTTTATTTTGATTCTGACCCGCACTTGTGAATTTTCAATTTCTTCCTTGTATGTATTTTATGCCTAGCTGAAGGCATTAAATTTAGCACGTGTTTATATTTTGCATTCTGTGCAGAGCTGACTAGATTCCTCACGATGTTCAGGTGATATTATGTTTACTTCGCCTTTTTCATGCCTTTGTCTTTACAATGGGGATATTGCATCATTTAGGCATGGGGGGCTGAATAATCAATTCCCGAGATCATTTTGTTAACTCCATAGAATTTCTTTTAGTTTCTTATAAAAAAAAGTGAAAATTCAAAAAAATTAAAAAAAAGAAAGAAATTAGGAAAAGAGAACTTAGGCATTGTGAAGTTATTAACTTTAGGAAATGATACGAAAGGACCTAAACACTTAGACTTGTCAGGTCTTCAAGCTTAAATGGCCCAGGTGTCCACTCGAATGTGGACTTAGTCTCGAGTCCTCGCCCATTAAAATTCATTTTAAGTTGGTAAATAAATTGGGATGACAAGTATATGACTTATCAACCCATCCTCTGATTTGGGGGGACTTTAAGCCTAAGCATTTACCCACTTTTTTTTTGCACTGACTCACTTTTTGGTAGTTTCTTCGGAAATTGGGTAGCTAATGAACTATCTAGGGTGGTATGGCTGGCAAGTTATTGGTGGTAACAACTCATCGACCAGTTATTTAGAGCCCAATCACAAGACCATTTTCATTGTACTACCTTTAGGTAAATCTTAGATCAGGGAAGCCACCTACTTAAAAAAAATAGACAAACAAAAAAAAAAGAACAAGGAGAAAAAAATAAAAAATAAAACCATACTTCACCGCACGAGTATGGCTGGCAAGTTGCCGTGGGTAACAACCCATTAGCCGATTGTCCAGAACCCAGCTCACAAAAAATGCACAATAATTCCCAAAACACTGAGGGAAGAAGCGGGGAAGTAGAATAAATCGAGGAGATATACACTAGGTTCACCCTTGTGCTGACCCCATAAATAAAAGTAGGGAGAAAGCTACCGTTCGAAAGGATAAACCTCTAGGCAAGGTCACTTAGGGTCGTAGAAACCTGAAGTCTGTTTTAACGGCCACCTAGTGAGTCTTTCACTATTTTCACAAGATGCTTAGTACTTAGAGTCCCTTTCGAGTTTTAGGCAGGTTAGGTTGCCATAAAAAGTAATCTTGGAACTCTCAAACCCCAAAAGTACAAAAAAATTAAAAAAGAAGAAAAGCAAAAACAAAAAAATGTATCTTCCCTTTTCAGATAAGGCTAGGACTTGGGCAGTTTGCATTCTGGTAGACACCTAGGTACTGTTGAGTCTTCGTAGTTTAGAACCTTAGTTGAAATTTTCTATTATTAATAAATGACTTAGGCCTAAGCGATTTAATCCTAATTTTCATTTTATACATAGCATGTAATTTAATTTTGATATAGACACATTTGTTTAGGTTAGAATGCCTATTCCTGCATGTTCCTAGGCTTAGATTTATATTTCATGTTATAAATATTGCATAACATGCATCATTTTGCATTTAGAGTATTTGTATATATTTTAGGTTAATTTGGTCTTTTTTATGGTCAGGAGAGAAGAAGACTTATTTCAAGGCCTCAGATGGATGATCGAACCGTACGGATCTGATTAAGACGACAATCAGAGTCTAACACCTCTAAAATCGTCCAGATCGGAAAACCGTAGCATCATACGAAGTCTAAGGAAAATCAATGACCAGGGGAGCAATGCGACATCCATACGGGTTTCGGATGGAAAATTCGACCATACGGATGGATTCGGAGTGACGATCACAATCCAACAGCGTGAGAATCATCTCGATCTGAGCACCATGGCACCCTCTACAAAAGAAAGAAGAATGGACAGCCGAGGTGGCACTACGTGGCACCATCCAGGCCACCCAACGCTGGCCAGCAGTAGCGCACCATGCACAGCCGCAGCTGCACGCAACAGCAGTGCAACTCATGCCAACGTGTGCACGCGTAGCACGGTGTAAGGAGCACAAGCACTTGAAGTATGCAGCGCATGATGCACGCACTAGCAGAGTGGGTGCTAGCGGAGGATGGGTGCAGATCTTCAGCAACACGGGCCTTTAGTGATGCTTGCAGCTGTCACTAATGGTTTACACGTGCCAGAAAGAGGAATTGAAGGGCAAATCTTTAGCGACAGCTGCAGCGACATTTATGGATGTCAATAATGATTCAGATGCAAATTTGTTCTTCCTCCACTATAAAAGGACCTACCAACCACCATTCCAAACCATCTCTTCCTTTCTTCATCTCACCACCTCCAAGGCTTTAGAGAGAGCTTGTCCCAAGCCCGGGATGCTCCTCTAAAGTAGAAAATCAGATAGTTTTCCCTCCCCTCATCCCCATTCGTGGAGCATCCCGTGGTCATCCTCTCACCATCCTTCGGGAAGAAGATCCTTGCCGCGACGCCGCCCTGCCCATCCTCCGTCCTTCAGCTCCGTCCTCCTTTGTCCTGCTCCTCACCACCTTCCTCCAGGCGACGTCAGAGCAAGTCATCCTCCAAGCAACCGTCGAAGGGGATTTCTCTCACCTCATTCTATCTTTTTATGCTTTCATAATGTAGATTTTCCGCTTTCATAGTGCAACAAACAATTTTTCATGAATAGATGATTGTTTTCCTCTCTCTTTCTTTCTCCCTCTCTCTTATTTTTGCCAGTAGATAAAGTTTTCAACTGAATCTCTTGCTTGGTAAAAATACCAAAAAAATTAGAAAAGATAAAAGCAACTAAAAACAAATAAAAGCAAAGTGTGGATTTCCAAAACCAAACATTTGCCTCCCCGTGTTCGACCCAGGACTCACTTTTCAAGCTTCGGTTATAAATTTTATTTGATCATGAGTTTTGCAACTAAGACGATGGGTCACTTGTACCTTGATTTCTAACTCACAAAACCATTGCCATTAGGGGCGGCAGGTCCTTGGGCCAGTTGGGCGGCTGGGATGGCGCCACGTGGTGCCATCTTGGCCGTCTATCTTCTATGTCTTGTAGATGGTGCCATGGATGTCAGATTGGACCAATTTTCGTGCTGTTGGGCTATGATCGTCGATCCGAACCCATCCATGCGGTCGAATTTGCCATCTGAAGTGTGGATTGACACCATCTTGGCCCTTGATCTCTGACCTTCCCTAGATTATATCTGATGCTACGGAAGTCTGATCAGGGCGATCTTGGAGTCGTTGAACTCCGATCGTCGCCCTAATCAAATCCGTACGGTTGGATCTTCAATCTGAGGCCTCGATTAAATATCGCCTTGTTACCTGACCACAAAGAGAGAAAATTAACCTAAACTTTATACAATCTAACCTAAATGCAAGATGATGCATGTTATGCAATATTTACAATGCATGATGCTAATATAATACTGAGAACATTTATTAATAAACATTTCTTGCTATTCAGATGTATGCACATCAATGGGTACTTCTCCCCAAAATTGCCCCCTGTGTACTTTTCCTTTAGATGACAGGATGCACCTTTTCTCTTCATGTTTGGTGACGGACCGTGTATGGAGGGACATCTATAGGGTTGCTCTACCCACATGGGACAATTTATGGCGGTCCATCCTGATGAAGGGAAGGGAGCAAGTGAAGATGGTGGGCGTAATGTGGTGTGTGTGGCGAGCTCGCAATAGCATTATATTTAATGGGGGTGTGTTGAATGTTGGGGGTATCATAAGGGAGTGTAGGAGAATTGTTAGAGAGTGGTGTGACTCCCTGTAACTTTCATGCTTTTTCTTGAATAAAATGTTTCCAATTTGCTATCGTCATCGATAGCATTCCTCATCTTTTAAAAAACATAATTGTCAAAGTGTTAGCTAACAACTTCCAAAAGGAATGAACCACAAAGCCCTCAGCAGCTCGTGCACATCATCCCATAGAGTAAAACAAGCCTTGCAAATAGTGTGATGAAGTGGGCATGAACAATTGATAAAGTCCTATACAATCTCCAATAAAGGCTCAAGAGGAGGGCCTGCTTATAACGTGGGATGATGAAGCTGATCCATCTTTAGCCATAAGTGCAAAGAGCTCGATAGAATCTATGCCTCACTTGTTCTAAACATTGCAATTGGTCCCAACTCTTGTGAAATACCTAGAACTATAGTTTCTTCACCTAAAATTGGATTACAAATAAGGGTGAGCCACATGACCCAATAGGGACATAAGCCATGTGCTGCCAAAAATAATAAGTGGTGTGTATATGCAATATAGAAATACTATAAGTTATTCGCAAGCTCTTCCCATTCCCTCAATCTCAATGTACTAGTTGCTTAAAGAATTTGATCTCTAGTTCCTTGACTCTCCACACAAGGTAAACCATTTTGAAATCACCCCTCCCTAAGGGAGGTAATGGAAATATATCCTCCTCATGACACCTCATAGTAAACAGAGTCGCTCCTTGATCAGGAAAGGGACAATGGGTATGCATGATCCTCAAGTGAGGAGTACCTATCTCCTATATTAGGAGACCTTGCTAATAGTTAGTCTAATAAGTTCGATCCTTGTGAACTAGAGGAGTCCTCTCAACTCAGGCTCAATTTGAGAATGGTTAATGATCTATTCCAAATCTTTGGCAATAAGAGTGGATGGACAAACCTGGGCCACCAATGCTCCCGCTAGGAGTAAGATAAAATTAGGTGTAGCATGCTCCAATCCTATCTAAGATGAGCTCTTATCATGACTTCCAAGGTACCCCAACATTATCTGATTTGTAGGTGTTGGGTAAGGCTCTTGCCATAAGTACTTGCAACAATAAGTTTAATGATCGACTTACAACTTATCACCTTGATCAAGAACCACTTTTTCTTGTTGTAGCTTGGGTAGATTCCACTACTTAACATGGACTATTGGATTTGGTGAACTCCTGCTTAACATAAGTCTATGGCCAACTAATCTACCTTGTTTCCCTTAGCAAAAGCTTTGGTTATATAAGGATGCTAAGTGTTGCAACTAATGGGCTTTTATTACTGCATAATAACCATCCATGAGGTTCGTTCTTCTAGGCTTAAATAAATCATCCAATGATAGTCTTCAATTTACAAAAACAAGGATGATTTCATGGCCATAAAATGGTAAAAACATTAGGTGTTTTACTGTTAACTTCTAGTCCAAAATTCTATCCATGGAACCTAAGTTTTTTGTCAAGATTTAACATTTAGAATACCCTTCAAAAGTGGTCCAAATACTGATTACAGAGCAACCATACGACTTTATTAGCCTAAATTGTGTTAGAAACCTAGCTTAGCTTGTAAATAATGCATTCATAATCAGCATATCATGCATTGCATCCTTTCATTTAGTTGTACATAGAATAATGCTATTTTACTATGCTAGTTGATGTCTTATTCTCTCTTGTAGGCAGTAACGAGCTCAGGAGATGATCCTGACCTAAAGAAGGAATAAAGCTAGATAGGAAGCAGGACAAAAGCTGAAGCAATATGCTGGAGTTGAAAATAAAGATAGAATAAAGAAGACTAAAGAGAGAGAAAGAGAGATGCTTTCATAAATTGATAAAAGAAGAAGAAGACGAAACCCTAGGATATCCTTCCTAAACCCAAAGCCAAACCTATAATTAGGTTAACCTAAACCTAGGATATCCTTATCCCTATCCCTAGAACCCTAGGATAGCCCTATCCCATTTCCAGAACCCTGAACCACCTCTACACTAGGATATCCTAACCTTAGATCCTAAAACATGGATAACACTATTCATGTTCCTATCCCACTATGCATACTCCTAACCCACCTATCCCTAACCCAATTCCCACATTATAATCCTAATTAGGCTCAACCCAACCTAATTAGTCTAGAACCCACAACCTATTAGGCTAACCAAACCTAATTAGGTCGACATACATGTAATTAGACTCAACCCAAACCCTACTAGGCTAACCCAAGCTAATTAACACCTAAGCCTACAGCTTATCTCTACAAAACACACACCCCCCCTCCACCAAGTCCATGCAACCCAACCCACTGTCCTACTGAAGTGGCGACAACACCCACCCAAGACCCCTCCTTGTTGCATCAACTTAGTTCCCCTTGCCCCCCCTCCACCATAAAAACCCAATGCAAAAACCCTAACACTCATTCATCTTCTTCTTCCTCCCTTCCACCTCTTAAAGTTGCCACCTACCTCCACCTCTAAGGGTCGTCCACACTCCTCTAGATGGATGACCACCTCCATCCCCCTTCAATCAATCCAAGTCCACCATTGCCTTCCCCATGGAAGCAACAAGGGTGCCCTCCTCCCTATTATCCTCTAGTCATCTCTAGTTCTTCTTTTAATTTTTTGTGTGCAAGCAATTTTTTTTCTCTTCTCCTTGGGCATACCTAGGCCTCCCCCTGCTTGGGTGTGCCTTCTTCTTTGGTGGCGTGTAGATGGTCATTGCGACCAGGTCTAGCCACCCCCATCCTCTAATTGCCGATGACCCTCACAAGCATTATCAGCCGAATGCTTTTCTCATAGAATAGCTTTTATTGTTTATATGTTTTGCAAACTTTCTTCTATGTGTGGATGCAGGTGAAAAAATGATTTTCACTTTCAATTTAGTTTTGCACATAAAATGTCGCGTTGTAGTATGCAAGTGGTGGAAATCCGCTAACCAAAACATTTAAAATTAACCACTCAAAAGAGCAAGTCGTGTCCACAAGGCGACAATGGTCTATTAAAACTTGTTACTATTGAAATCCAATGTTCACTATTTATTTTCCTCAAAAATCAAGTTAAAATCCCCTTTAGACTAGCTAATCAATGTTATGATATGCTGGAATGGTATTTATGAGGAATATGAGGGATGCACTCATAAATGTGCCATAATAATTAATTAATAAAATTAAAAATCTCACTCTTGCAATGACAATGAAATGTAATTACTAATGCCACAAGAAACAAAGCATTTCCTTTGTGGGCTCTCACGCACGGAGGAGGAGATGACCGGCGGTGAGGTCATCACCGAAGGTGGGCGAGGTCGGTGCGCACCCGGCGGTGGTGGCACTAAGGTGTGGCGTGGCTGAAGTCGACTAGACAAAGTGGAGAGAGGTGGCAGCGATGGTCATGCTGCTACTGTTGTTGAGCAGGTCAGCGTGTGGGCTGGTGGCGAAGGGTGTCATAGGGGCACACGTGTGACCGAGGAGATAGCTACCGCTGTGCACTCAAGAAGAGGCACGTGTGCAAGCTGATGGAGGAGCATGTGGTTGCGCACAGGGAGTGGTCCGGTAGGCGGTGAATGCGGTGCTGTGTGCTAGGTTGCGGGCAGCCTCTGCTGCATGCGACCAAAGGCACGATAGGGGGAAGGAGGGGCAGTCAGTGAGTGCGTAAGTGTGTGGTCGAGGGTGGTGGTGCGCGAGGGCTACTGCTGTTGGTAGCTTGGTGTGATGTTGGTGATTTTACAGGCGGTGGAGGTGGTGATGATGTTGGGTTTGTTTCACCATAGCAGGAGTGGAAGAAGAAGAAAATGAAGATGGCGGTGGAGGTGAGGTTGTAGTGGATGGGGGAAGTGGTTGCGATGGTCATAGTGGTGTTGTTGGGTTGTTGGGGAAGGAGACGAAAGTGGAAGCACAGTGATGTGAGGCTCTGCAGACGACGGTGTGGGATGTCACCCTGCACGTCTAGGATGGCAAAGCTCTCGCTGCGGTAGAGGCCTACAGTGTGGAATGAATGAGCTCCAAGCTCTGCACGATGGTGGAGTGGGATGATGGCCAACCGAGCATGGTTGCCTCCTCTCTCTTATAATCGTGGCTGCCTCGACTAGATCCTTATTTCACGTCCATCAAAGCAGTGAGTAAAGGGTGTTGTCACTGAAGCCATTGAGAGGAAATAAAAGTGGATTAATAAAATAAGAAAAGAAATGATGGCTTATTTATCTACAAACCCTCACATAAAATGTTAATTCTAATACATGTATGTAATGCAACCTAAAGACTGATTATTTCAATGCATGTTATTCTAAATGAATTCTAAATGTATTTAGATATGAATGCAATGCATGAAATATGCAAATAAGTGAATAATTAGATTAATCTATTTACATCTTATTATATGTTATTTATATGTCAATATTAATCTAATGTCTAGGCATTTAAATAGCTAGTTAGCCAACAAATATGGGCTCATCAACTTCCCCCATGCTTAGTTTTTGCTAGTCCCTTGCAAATGCAAGCAATAGCTCAACTCTTCAAATTGATTAGCCAACCCAATCGGTCTTCCCTTAGAAATATGTTTAGTTACAGACTTTAGACTTAAGGTTCCCAAGTAGTTGCTAAGTTACAAACTAGGTCAGCTAAGGATGAGTTGTCAGCATAGGTTTCCTTGATTTCTAACTCTACCCTATGGTTTATTGGTCCCAGAGATTAAAGCATCCGTGCATGTGCATTGGTCTGAGTTATTTGATGTTGGTATGATTGCCAACCTAGAAAGAGAGTAAGAACAATTTTTTTTTTGTAATATATTTATATATATTTTTTGTTTGATTCCTCTAAGTCTAACCTTGGATCAGCTATCAACACGGTCTGTGTCAGATTCATTGTCCCCATCACCGAACCTCAAAGGGTGCCTGCTTTTGATGCTTCGAGATAGCACCGCCTATAGCGACCCCAAGAACTCTTGGCAATCGACACTTCGAGATAGTATCGCCCATGGATTTCTTAAGCGAATTCAGGTCTGTGGCAATCGACACTTCGAGATAGGGCTGCCCATAGTACTTGAACCACACAATGTGCTTACATGTCCCCAGCAGGATAGATATCCTAAGAGACAAGCATCGAAGAGGTGGCATGTTATCATCGCGTCATCAAGGTGAGTATATACTCCACCTCTCATGCGATAGGAAGTCGTCCAATCAAATTGTGATTTCAAGCTTCTCCTAAATCAAAACTAGGAGAACCAAATTTTCTTCAAGAAAGGAATTAAGGTGATCATTATTTATACAAAACTAGGTGTGTGTGAAATGTGGATGCTTAGGTTACGAGGACCCATAAATCAAAAGGTAGAAAAAGACACTAGGTACTACCCAACCCTTAACTCAATCCCTAGCTTTCCTTCCTCAATCTATTGAGGAATGGTCCGCAACTTAACTCCTACTTAGGTTTCTAGGTCCACAAAGGACCCTAAGGGTCTAAAGGTAGTAGTTCAACTTAGCTTCTAAAGTTAGACACCTAGAGTCAACTTAGTCTAACCTAAAGTTTTGGTCTTATGCTTAAGAATGCAAGGCTCAGCCAGTTAAGCTCAATTCTACTGTAGGCCTAAATGCGGTTTTTTTTTTACTAAATGCAAATGTATGCAATGCAGAATGTTTAACTAAATGCATGAATGCACTATTTATAAATGCTATGTATATCCCCAAGTACACCCCCCTATGCCTAAAATCTGCAATGTCCCCATTGTATAGAAGGGTATTACTTGAGTCAGAGTTGGGCTGCCATTATTTTGTTGGCAGCCAAGTAGCCAAAGAATCTGTAAGTCAGGTTCAAGGATCGCAGAAATAGGCCCTAAAAATGAGCATAACAATATAGGCCTAGAAAAGAGGTAACATAGGATGTTGGCGAGTTGATGATGAATCTCGATCGCAAATGCTCGCCCAACCATGATGGGAATGAAATCTTCCCAGGTAACTGGAGGAGGTTCTAAATGATAGGAGGGAATAACAACCTCCATATGGGTAGGGGGAGGATGACAAGGATCCTCCAAAAGGAATGGGGAGGGGATAGTGTAAAGATATACCCCCAGGGTGATAGATTGACCAAAGAAAGCATCAATCCATACCTGATACCCCAATATAGGAAATATTGGTCTATTAAGCCCCCTAGTCAAAACAGTAGTGAGCATGTCTTTAAGCCAAGGATCGTCTAGGGTGTCCAAGTTTCGAGGTTGTGGAATGGCCATAAGATCTAGGTTGGGTTTAGTTGGCTCAGTGTCCATCCTTAACAATCTTTCTAATCCCTCAATTGCATCCCCATGGGGTAGGTTGGGTGGCTAATTTCTTCTTTTTCTTGGCTTGCTCTTGAAGATTCTCCTAATAATTCAAGCTCAGGCTTATAGTTCCTAGGAGTTTTGATCCAACTGTTAAAATCATTCAGGGAGGGTGGGTTGAGTATTTCTATGGTGTATGGGATATTGGGTACGGTAAATCCTGCTCCTAGGTTATGCTCACTGATTTGGGGCTTAATCAGGCCAATACTCCTATAGTAGGAGTAAAAAGGATCCCAATGACTATCATTATGTCCATCAAAGGATGGACCATCTTGGTGTATGGGATCAAAGATCATAGATTGGGGGTAAGCGTGTAGGCAAGAGGTGAAAGAGAGATGATCAAATTGGTCCATTCTAACTCACACCCAAGTTAGATTCTTCCCAATACAAACACAAATCAAAGGACTTTTTAGGTCTTTACCAATTTAGGCATTTGGTTTTAAGTCAGATTGTAGGTGACAATACAATTTGTTCAATTAATTTGCACACCTATTGTCAACCTACGGAATGCCTAAAAAGACCTAGTTGGAACTTAGGTGCTCTTCCCGAAAGTTCAAATGGTAAAGTACTTCAAGGACGGAAGATCGAGGGATGCAAGTAGGCCTAAGCCTTCCTTTGAAGCTTTGCTTTCACGGTGCCTCTTAAATACCCTCAAAAATCCGTGATAGGGTATCCCTCTCCTTGGAGGTACGAAACCCTTGATCTCAAGTTCTAAACACTTTAGAATCCAACGGTAGGAGGGTTCTTGTCCTAATGGTTCCATGACCTAAAAGTGTTTATATGTTGTTGTGCGCAATCTATCAGGGATTTAAATCAAACTATTGTCGTCGTAGTTTGAAATCCATAATAAATCGAACAAAAATTTATAAGCTCAAAATCAAGAAATGAACTTCAAGGTCGTTCGCTGGATGCAAATATGGAATTCACGCGCTGATCTTAATAGATAATATAAATGAGCATAATTAATTACTCAAAAACTAATATGCAATGTATAACATGAGTATATGAGGAGATAAAAAGAACTCTAGACAAAATAATGGTGATTTGGATAACCAATTATTAGTCTAACACATATATATCAATTACTCAAATAGAATCAAATGAATAAACAGTGAATCAGACTTCTGATTATGAAATCAGATGACTTAAAGTGCTTTGCTACAGTGCTTCTTCTTTGATTTTCTTTTGTTGTTCTTCTTCTTCGGCTTTCTTCTATATGGTTCCTTCTTTCTCTGGCTTTTTCTTCCCTTCTTTGGCTCTGTCTCTTTTCCTCTTCTTGTGACTAAGTGTCCCACAGTTGTCTACAAGAGCAAAACACCCCTAACCCCGAGCTCTCTTTCTCTCTTTCCCTCCTCTTCTCTTCCGCAAGGGTAGCCGAGTATTTGGGTAAACTGGTATGAGCGCATCCGGGACCAGGGTTGTGTGTGTGAGTTTCACAACCAAGGTGTGAGTTGCTTAAGTGGGTAATCTTGCTCAGACCAGGCCCGTGTACAGGTGTCATAGGCGAGGCATGAGAGAGCGCGAGGGACCTCAACCCCCAAGTGACGAGGTGATAAGCCCGTATCACAAGAATAATTTATTTAGCTCCCACAGGTGATTTCCAAGGTGGGACTAAAGTTTTAGTCCCACCTTCTTCTTCGCGTACTGCTGGAGGATGGAATCTCCTTCAATCAGAGCAGCTACTAAGGAGAAGGTCTCCAATTGAAGCCTTTTCTTGAAACCTGGAGCCCTTCCGCATGACCTGGGGCTGGAGCCTGGGATGGGCGTAGCAAGAACGAGCTTCCAGCTTCGCTCGATGCTACCGTCAATGGAAGTGAAGGAGCAAGCACTTGAAAAAATAAAAACGGCCTAAAGGCCACGTCAGAATAGCTCATGAGGGTCACCGGTGGATGCGGAATGCAGTGGTGGTGGTTTTGTGGTGTGGGAGTCAATGTAGTGGCCGGACGGAGGCGGAGATGGATGGAGGAAGTTGATTTGTTCAGTGGGTGTTTTGGGTGGATGGGAAGGCGAATAGATAGAGGGCTTTTGATGACTGGGGTACGGCGGAGGTTATGGGCATGGTGGTGAGGTGTGTGGATGTGTGTAGTGATGGAAGCATCTCGCCAGAGGTGTGGCCAGACGCAGAGAAGACAGGGGTGAATGGTGGTGTCAAGGACTTGTTTTCGGGTTTTTGATAAGGGAAGTTAATCTAAAGAACTAGAGAGACCAAACTACTTACTCTAAGGGTTGAAGAGGATAAGGAAGATGCTGGGTATGGTGTGGTTGACGCCGTGGAAGAGAACTACTCTGATGAGGTAGAAGCGGCGACGACGATGGGAAGGAGGCTCCTGCTGGTACGACCAAGAGCGGAAGGAGAGGAAAAGGAATTCGCTGCTGGTATTGCAAGCAAATGACGAGGGAGATCGGAATTGGTTTCTGGATGTCAAGGAGCTTTTGGGTCAAAAAAGGAGAGAGGAAAGAGGGTGATTCCAGTCGAATTCGAGCATGGGACGATTGGTGTGCATTGGGGATCCATTTGTAGGCCTTTAGAGGGCAGTTGAAGCTTGGAAACCAAGCTCTTGAACTTGGAAGGTTCACCGAAGTTGGAAACCCAAGAGATAACCAAATCTCTCATGCATTCGCATGAAATATTGGGAAGGTTATAGGATTCAAGGTCGGGTGTGTTGGAAAGAGAACTACATAAGGAATCTCCCTTCCAATTTTAGAAGGGATTCGTTGATCAAAGAAGGAGTTCTCGTCAATCAAAGGTCGACAAAGAAGGATTCCTTCATGATAATGGTGGAGGGACCTATCTGCAAAGAGTGACAACAAAGATAGGGGCCTAATTGTAAGGATTTTGAAAGTTAGGGGCATGTGTGTGAGAGAAAAGGGTCAGACAGGATCAAAATATAAACTTAGTCAAGATAATCTCAGATTGAGCCCAAATTTTGGTAAAAACCTAATTTTGACCTAAAGAATCTAATGGTGAAGTTGGACTTTGGTTTTGAGCTAATTTGACTGGTTAATTTATGAAAAAACCTAAATCAAGGCAATTGTCTGTCTGAGACTGTATTTTAGGTCAAAATGGATTCTGATGGTCAAATTAAGCATATCAAACCCTAGAAAATATTTTTCTATGATTTTTAGAGGGTTTATCTGAATTTATCCATATCAGAACCTCAGTTAATTAAGTGGGTCCATTTTTAGGGTTTCAAATGTCATTTAATTCTCGAAACGTGCAAAAACATGTTTCTGTCTTGTACTAACCCGCTTTTTAAACTCTTACGACCATTGAACCTTTGATTAACCCCTAAGAAACCCCATGATTGTTCTACAATTGAGAAGTGTTGTTAAAACTGCATTTTTACCCTTAGTTTATTATATTTCTCTCAGAATAATTATGCAATGAATTATGGTCCTCTGGCGGTTATGTAGGAGCATTTATTCCTTCATTATGACTAATTAAAGCTAGATATGGCTAATGATGACATTATCATCATACCCCCATGCTTAACTTTTGCTAGTCCATTAGGAAAATCTCACGGAATTAACTCAAATTCTAGATTGTGCCTTTAATGCTCAGATCTCTGATGTGTGCTTTCTTCTATAGATTAGGTTAGAATGCTAATAATAGGCCTAGAGGTACTCAAGTACCAACCAAGATCCAGACCTAACCAGCTTTAGCCTTAGTCTTCCGCAAAGGTTTCTAAGTCCCTCAAGAAGTAACCTAAGGTTTGTTGAACTCTGCAGTTAATGCACCTGTGATTAAAACATGTTTAGTCGAGGTTCAATTTGCAGTGCATTTTTGTAAGAGAGAGATGACAGGAGGTGGTTCTCGCATGTGTTTTGAAAACAAAGATCTCATCGTAGTATAGTGCGCAAAAATGCTCGTCAAAAATAATTTATAAAACAACGAGACTTGAGTCTCGGTCATTCGTCTCTGGGAGGCATTTAGAAAATACAGATTTGAATTCGATCTAGCTTGCTCTACTTATTCAGAAATGCATGCCCATTTACAATAATTCATATTGATGCAGAACATGCTTAGTTGCAAGAGAATACAAATTTTGCAAATGCAACTTTAATCACAAGGAAATATGGCAATCAACTCATGGTGATTTTCACACATAGACATAGAGATATATAAAAGATGATTTCATTGATTGCATCATGGTGGCTATAGAGTAAAGCTCGTAGAAAGCTTGTACAGGAAACTAGACAGCAATAACTTAGCTAACAGAAAATGACTACATACATGAATCTATGGGGAGGGGGGGATTATGCATGCATCATTGGGAGAGAATATGGAGCTACACTACTAAACAATAGTAAAGTGGTAAATCTATGAAGAACTATTCTACTTAGCTAACAGAAATAAAGGCATTCGGAGGTGGCTCCGTTGGCCTTTGACTTGGTTGAGAGGAGGGGTGGCCAATGTTGCTTAGGCCGGCCCTTGGAGAGAGGTTGGAGGTGATCTAGGCCTGGCGTGGAGGTGATGGGGATGCCATGGTGTGCTCGTGGAGTTGGAGGTGGAGTAATGGAGTTAGAATGAAGCTAAAACTAGATGGAAGGCTAGATGGGTGCAAATGGCCACCCAAAGGTCCTTTAAGTAGACCAAAGGGAGCCTCTCTAGAGAAGTGTGGAACTCTCTAGAGAGGCCTATGGTGGGAGCTCATGGGAGAGTGAGAGAGATGATGGATGGGTGGTTTTTAGATCCACATTTGGTGGATCTAAAAATTGAATGCATCTTGGTTGCTATTTTTAGCAACCAAGGCAACAACACATGGTAGAGAGTTCTAGAGAACTCTAGGCTAGGTATTTTCGTGTGAATGGTGTGTGTGGGTGTGTGTGGGTCGAAACCTAGGAGGCTAGTTGATCAGGTTAGGTTCTAGTGAGTTTAGGTCAAGGTAGATCTCAAAATAGGGTTGTAAACCCTAATTCATTAAGGTAAAATGCAATTAAACTTGGTACAAGTTTACTTGGATGTGTGAAAACCTAATTGAGATTAAAACAACTCAATTAAGTTAGGTCTAGGTCAATTGGACTCTCACTAAATCCAATTGGATTGTGTATGCTGAGATCAAGGCTCAATTGGACTCAATGAGTATAATTGAATAGGTTGATGGAATTGGCTAAGATCCAAGTCAATTAGGTTTAGTGAGGACCCAATTAGGTCCTTAGGGAGGTCTAGAGGTGATGTACTATGGTTAGGGCACCTTTATTTAGGATCCTATGGGGTTGGAATTGGATCTTGAATTCAAAAATAAGAACTAGAAAGCAGTTCCAGACGTTTGACAATAGTGTCAAACATCTTAAAATGAAAAGTTAGATGTCCAGACTTGTTGTCTAGACGTCTAAATAGAGGCAGGGAAGAGTTAAGGTTCTGTATGCAGAAATGAGATGTCCAAACCAAGTGTCTGGATGTCTTAAAATACTGCAGAAGTGAGTTTTAGGTGCATGGGTTGTGGCTAAGGGTTTTGGACGTCTTGTAACTCATCTGGACGTCCAGATAGAGGCTAGAAATAAGGTTTTAGGGCTTCCTAGGGTACAGTGACCTAATCTAAGGGTGGCTAAGGCTTGGGAAAGCTTCTAGCCTATTGTAGGGCTAGGATGGACCTATGTTCTTTATAATTTACTGCTTTATTCCTGCTTAATAGAATAGCATACCTCAACCCCTTACATTATTGTCTACTACATCTTATTCTAGGTCTTTTGCTCCAGCTCTGTTGCAACTCTGGGTTCAGTTCCAATTTCAGATCCAGTCTCAGTTCCAGCTCCTAAGTTTCTTATTTCCTGTAATTTTTATAATGCACCTAATTAGTATATTGTAGCATTATTCCATGCATAGCTATAGGAAGAACAGTAAAGATGCAAATAATGCTCATGCATGCATGAACTACCCTAACTTATGTTAAGTCCTAGCCTAATTCTGGACAATTAAGACCTATGATTGCTGTACAATCAAGAGATATAGGAATTTTTTTACATTTATAGAGAGTTTTCCCTCTCTTTTTCTTTTCTTTAGCTCTAGCTTTAGATTGGCCTAAAAACACGTCCTGTATTGGATTCCTAGCTCCCACCATCAATCCTCGTAGGGTTCCTGGATTTCGATGCTTCAAGATAGCACTACCCATGGCAACCCCCAAAACCCTAGCTTTCGACACTTCGAGATAGTGCCGCCCATGGCATTCTATAGCTAAATTCAAGCCTTGGCAATCGACATTTCAGAATAATCCCGCTCATGGCATTTAAACTAGCACAAGGTGCTTACATGCCCCCGATAGGATATTTAGATATCCTAGGAGACAAGCACCTAGGAGATGGTATGTTATTGTGCATCTTCAAGGGGAATTTCCCACCTCTTCACACCAGGAACTCATCCAAATCAACTTGTGTTGATAAGCCACTCTTAATCTAAGTAGCTTTTTCATAACAGAATTAATGCATTTGTGTGATTTTGATTATTAAGCGCACTAGGCCAGACTGTGTGTGGATTAGGGTGCTTAGGTTACCGAGTCCCGCAAATTAGAGGTTAGTTAACGAGGTCGAATAATCCCTAAGCCTTAGACCTAGTACTTAGGCTTCGCATTTTCCTCAACCTCTTGAGGACTATCCAGATCTTAACGGATACTCAAATTTTTAAGCCCAAGAAGCCTAAGAGGCCTAATCTCTGTATCTCTTAGCACTTTTTGACTTTTATTTCTTTCTTTTGATTTGATCTATAACTTAAATAGATTCCATAATCTTTTACTACTGACTATCTCTTTTTATTTCAAATTATTTCTCCTTTTTGACATTTAAATCATCTCCTCTTTTCCTCTCAAGAATGATTTGCATTTAATTATCAAAATTTCCTCCCTTTCTCCATTTTTTTGTTCTTTTCAAAATTTTCTATTTCTATTTTTTTATTTTTTGGAATATGTATTTTTTGTGAGAATCCTTCAGAACTTTGAATTTTGTATGTTTGCACTTTAACACCCCCCCATGCCTAAGTTTTGCAATGTCCTCATTGTAAAGTAGAGGGTATGAAATTAGTTTGGGTTCAGGGATTAGAACAGGATAATCGAGTGGGCGAACAAGTTGGGATGACCATTGCGGATGATTTCAAGCTTTGGTACGAGTACCAAAGGTGGATTCTACTGTTTTAAAACTAAACTCGAAGTGCAATAGACGTGAAATACCAAAGGATAATCAGAAGGATCTCAAGTTTTCGGAGTGACGGGTTGCCTCTCATTAAGCGTTAAATTCAATGCCTTCAGCTGAGCAGAAAATGATATGAAGAAGTGATGGGAATACCATCATGAGCCATAACTAGCTCAATTTAGTCATTATCAAGGAATAAATGCTCCTACATAACTGTCAGAGAGCCATAGTTCATTGCATAATCATTATGAGAGAAAAATAAGAAAATAAGGTTAAAATTATAATTTTACCATCATATCTTGAATGTAGCATAACCACGAGTCTTCTCAGGGGCTAGTTAAGAATCAAATGGCCTTAAAAGTCTAACAAATAGGTTAGAACAAACAGAAAAGGGTTTTTGCATGTTTTGGGAATTAAATGAGTTCTGAAACCCTAAAAACAGATCCGCTTAATTAACTAAGGTTTTGATCAGAATAAAATTTACCTAAACCCACTAAAATTCATATAAAAATATTCTCTAGGGTTTGATACCTTCAATTTGACCATCAGAACCCATCTTGACCCAAAATAGAGTCCTAGACAGATATTTGCCCTAATTTGGGTTTTTGCATAAATTACCCAGTCACACTTAGTCAAAACCTAGATTTAACTTCACCATTGGATTTTTTGTGTCCAAATTAGGTTTGTACCAAAATTTGGTCCCAATCTAAGATCATTTTGATCAAGCTTACATTTTGGTCCAATGAAACTCTTTTTATCTCATTCAGATCCTTAATTTTTTGAATTCCTTGCAAATGGCCCCCTAACTTTGTCATCATTTTCACAAAAAGGTTCATGCTGCCATGAATCCTATTCCTACAAACTCTGGCGACCTAAAATTGGCAAGTTCTCCTTGATTCCTTGACGAATCCCTCTCAAATTTGAAAGGAAAGTTCATCATGGAATTCCCTTCCTTTTGTGTCAATTCCTAAGCTCCAGATTTCACCCAATCTCTCATGCGAATCCTTCAAAGAGATGGGTCTCCTACTCCGACGAACATTCCTAGCTTAGAAGCTTGGCTTCCAAGCATAAATCGACCTCCTAAGCCCTATGTAAGCATGCCCAGGGCTCAACCAAACTCTCAGACTTGATTCCGACTGTGAAATCCCCATATTCCTCCTTCCTCTTCTGGCCGTGAAGCTCCACAAGCTCTAGAGACTCCTCCTGACCTCCTTCGTCGTCCGTCCACAATACCAGTTGCTAGATTCCCTTCCTCTCTGTCGTCTGCTCTGGCAGTACCAGCAAGAGACCCTCTATCTCCGTCGTCGTCGCCTTCCCCATCATCGAAGTACCTTCTTCCCCAGCGTCGGCCTACCAACGTTGGTGCTATGCTTCCCCCTTCATCCATTAGTTTAGGGTTATCTTAGTATCTTTTAGCTCTAAGGGTTAGTTTCCTACCCAAAAACCCCAAAAATAGCCCCTGCACGCACCCCTCATGCGCCTCACTTGCGATGCCTAACCCGCAGGTCTGGCCAATCCGATAACCTACCTAACCTAAGCATTCCTCACTTACCACCCACGCCAGTGAGCCTAGTCCCAAGTACGCTTTGCTCGCTTACCCAACTTCCCTGACTTGTGGCCCTGGGAGGGTGGATCTTAAAGAGAGAAGGAGAAAGGGAGCACGGGGCAGGGGAGGGTTTTGTCCTATGTGACACTTAGCCAAATCTGAAGGGATGGCTACCCTATGTGTGTGAAGGAAGAAGAGAAGGAAGCCTTCATAGTAAAGGAGGAAAGAAAGAAGGCCTACTTAGAAGAAGGGAGAAGAGGCTAAAGACAGAAGGAAAAGAAGGCCTATAGTAGGAGGAAGAAAGAAGAAGAGAAGAGAGAAGGCATAGCTGAAGAAGAAGAAGGGCTGAGAAGAAGAGGAAGCACTTAAGCCATCTAATTATGAAATCAGACGTCCGAGGCATTGTTCATTTATTTAATTACTTAAGTGGTCCTACATATTATTGGCATTCCTGCTTAACTATTATATGTTTATCTAGATTAAATAATTGGTGATCTAAATCGCCACTATTTTTATTCTAGATTTCTTTTTGATATGCCAAGCTCTTGTTAGACTTATATTCTACATTGATGATCAATTTTCAGTAATTAATATTCATTGCTTAGCATTATTTGGCTCAATTTCTTATGCTCATTTACATTATCGAGATTAATGTGTGAATTCATATTTGCTCCCTATGTTCAACCTCAGACTTTCATTCAAGTAATAAATTCTATTTAGTTTTTGTACTGATTCGACCTATACTACACGCATTGATTTTATAACACGATTCAGGGATGTAAACAAGGAGTGGTTAAATCAGACGAATTTTGTAGAACAAATACCTTGATAATTAGCCTGGTTGGTCCAACCAGGTGCTTGTTCAAGTCAACATGATAATGATGTAGCCCAAACCCAATCAATCTGGTGGGTTGATAGATGTGAATCAGTAAATGCGGAACCCACCATGTGCTGTGGAGCTCAAGTAGATGTGGAAGTGTGAAACTAGGGTTTGGTTGAGTCCAATCAACCTTGTCAAAGTAGGGATACTCGAAAGAGAATGGATCTGTGGAGGATGTGAGGTCCCTACGAGGGTGATCAGAGAAAGATCACATGTAATTTGCAACCTGTTCGATATCTGATACCTGATTAAAAGATGGAGGACCATCTGCAACCGACTCATCGAGAGGAGAATCAGAGTAAAAATTGAGTCCGGTTGCAGGTCGGGGTTGAGAACAGGTTTTGGAAGGCTCTATATGTGTAGAAGAGGTAGCATCAATAAAAATTGTATGTGAGGGCTCCTCTAGGAAGAATTCCAAGGTAGGTTCATCTAGAGAGTCCTCATAATGGCCATCAAAATCAAATGTAAATGCCTAAAGAGTGTTTAAAGGGTTATGGAAATCTAAGTCAAGGAAAGATTCGAACTCTGGATTGCAAACACCCTCGGCAATTACTGTTTCTGATTCCTGAGGATAAAAAAGGAATGATTCCATCTTAGTGGAACTTGATTTTGAATTAATGATCTTGGGATCAAGGACCTCAGAGTCAAAGTCGAAGAATGGATCATGTATGCTGAGGTCGTAGATTGGCTTAGAGTTGTAGGAAACAACAATTCTCCGAAATCAGGGTAAGATTCGAAATCGTCAGAGAACTTGCGAGAATCATGTTCTGAATCTAATTCAGGATTAGGGGTTCCACCACAGAATAAATCAAGAGATGTACAATCAGTAACCTAACTTGGATCTAGCCTATTCTTAGAATCTGAACTAAAAAAGATGTTCTTATAAGGCATGGGTTCAGGTTCTTGGCTCCTAGGATAGACCCAATCGAGTCCCAACTGTTTCAACTCCTTTGTTTCTGTATCATAAATTGGCGTAACTTCCTAAAAATTGATCTGTCTCTGAGGAGCATGAAGAGGTGCAATCATCAAATATAGGCCCGGAATTGTAATCCAGATTCAAAATCTGATTTCCATCACATGGGGCCTTGTAATCATCTCGTAAGGCTTAGATCCAGATTCTAGGTTAAGGGTGTGGGTTGGATCACTAGAATCTAGGTTGGGCTCTACAGGGATGTCAGAATTTCTCTCGAGAGTCACTTTATCAAAATAAGGGATAGAATTTACGCCCTCGAGAGGTTCTGATTTAATCTTAGTATCACTGATGTCTGGGAAATCTAAGCTCGGTGAACCAGGCTTTCGATTTTCTAGGTTTGGTACTAGATCGGTAACAGCTGCAATTGGATCCTCCCAACCCTCATCAAGATCAGGAATGTCAATTGCTATAACATTTGAATCTGAATTCATCTGGGTTGGGGGTCCATAACAACTATGATCATCAAACCTGGGATTTAGGAAATTGTGTTGATCGTTAGACTCACTCCAAGATGTTTTATTAACTTCTGACGGGTATTTTTTATGAATGGTTCTATATAACTTATTAAACAATTCTCCCCATATTTCTAAAAATTCCTGGAGTTTTTCGGAAATGAAGGGCTTTACCAACATTACAATCATTGTTGTGTAATTTCACTAATTCACTGTGTTCTGCTAGTAGATTATCCCAGGTTGAACCGTGGTTCATTTGTGTCCATATTATCCCTGCACGGTTTGCGATGATGTCTATTGTTTTCTAAAATTTTTCTTGAATGTCCCTTTTATAATATTCTTCATGGTTTCTATAAGCATTCTCAATTATCTTTTCTTTCATGCTCATATAAGACTCAGGTTTCCTAAACAGACTACCTATATAGCTAGGCTGCATTTTTGAATCAAGTGGTGGAATCAAGATGTAGAATCAAACTGAAGATTAGATTGTAGTTGATTTGACTAGATAAAAATCCCTAAGATGATCTGTGTATGTGCACTAGAGAAAAGATGAGGGATTGGATGTTGTTGGACTCAATCAAGGCACCTAAAGATTTTTGGATGACTATAGAAGTTCGGGGTAGATGATAACCCTGGATCATAAAGTCATCCACCTGAGAATTATCTGGGCAGCCAAGAAGGGAGAGTCCCGCAAAGACCCCTACACTGTAGAGTGTCCACACGGGTTACAGGGTTTCCCCCACCCGACCTTCTTTGTCACTGAGGATCCAAGTAGACCAGAATGGATAACTTGACCTCTTAAGTCTACCAAGTTTAAGTCCTAATTTGTGCCTTTAATTCCACTTAATTAGAAGTTAATTTGACTTGTGACCTAATTTGGAAGTTGGTTGGCTTACTAGGTAGACCAACTTCACCTAACCTATCCTAAAAGATGGAGAATGAAATCTAAGTCAAGACCCAAAAATCACCTTGATCGACTCTCAGGTTATTAGGTCTAAGATTTTAGGATTCAAGTGAAACTAGAGCCTGATTTTAGGGTTTTTCTTGATTCGATCTTTTCAACCAAGGTCTTGGGTAGCACACAAATGCAGAAGGGTTATTTCCTTTTATGCAGGAAAATGTGAACTATCACTCCAAAACCCTAATGTAGAAACCCTAATTGGCTCTATTTTGCATCCAATTTGATCTTAAAATGTTCTCCTTGGACTTCAAACAAGAAGTGCGTAGTCAAAGAAGATTAGAAATTACACGTAGTCCCTAATAGGTACAGGAAATTTGGGTAAGGAATTCTAAACAGAATGGTCTCAAGCTCCAATCAGATATGGAATTTGTTCACAAATCAGGAAGCTTTCCTTTTTAAATAATGATTACTATAAAAATAAGGCAGGTGATTCCTAATTGATTGTTTCCTTTTTTTGTCTTCCCAAGATTAAGAGGTTGATTAGGGAAGAATAGAAAAGTTATCTACCCTGGAGTGGTTGAATTGCACGGAAGATCTCCTCATGAAGTACCTTGCAAAATCGCAAGAAATCAAACAGGGCAAGTTAGTGCTCAAATATAATTAGATAAAGTTGAGAATAGCGATGAATTATGCGTTGCTCCCAGGCAACAATGCCAAAATGTTGTGCACGATCTACCAGGGATTTAAATCAAAGTATTGTCATCATAGTTTGAAATCCACAATAAATCAAACAAAAATTTATAAGCTCAGAATCAAGAAATTGAGTTCGAGGTCGTTCGCTAGGAGAAAATATGGAATTCACAGGCTAATCTCAATAGATAATATAAATGAGCACAATTAATTACTCAAAAACTAATATGCAATGTATAACATGAGTATATGAGGAGATAAAAAGAACTCTAGACAAAATAATGGTGATTTGGATCACCAATTATTAGCCTAACACATATATTGCCATTACTCAAATATAATCAAATGAACAAACAGTGAATCAGACATCTGATTGTGAAATCAGACGACTTAAAAGTATGTTGCTACAGTGCTTCTCCTTTGATTTTCTTCTACTGTTCTTCTTCTTTGGCTTTCTTCTGTATGGTTCCTTCTTTCTCCGACTTTTCCTTCCTTTCTTTGGCTCTGCCTCTTTTCCTCTTCTCGTGACTAAGTGTCGCACAGTTACCTGTAAGAGCAAAACCCCCTAACCCTGCGCTCTCTTTCTCTCTTTCCCTTCTCTTCTCTTCTCTTCCGTAAGGGTAACTGGGTATTTGGGAAATCGGGTATGAGTGCACCCGAGACCAGGGCTGTGTGTGTGAGTGTGACAACCGAGGTGTGAGTTGCTTAGGTGGGTAATCGGGTTCGAACAAGGCCCGTGTGCAGGTGTCATAGGTGAGGTGTGAGGAGGCACGAGGCACCTCACCCCCAAGTGTTGAGGCAATAAGCCCGTATCACAAGAATAATTTATTTGGCCCCTATGCTTCAGTGATTTCGGAGGTGGGACTAAAGTCCCATTTTCTTCTTCACGTACTGCTGGAGGATGGAATATCTTTCAATCGGGGCAATTACTGAGGAGAAGGCTTCCAATTGAAGCCTTGTCTCGCAACCCGAAGCCCTTCCGCACAACCTGGGGCTGGATCTTGGGACGGACATAGCAAAAACGAGCTTCAAGCTTCACTCGAAGCTACCATCAATGGTGGCGAAGGAGCAAACACCTGAAACAATAAAAATGGCCTAAAGGCCATGTCAGAATAACTCATGAGGGTCGCTGGTGGACAAGGAATACAGTGGTGGTGGTTTTGTGGTGTGGGAGTCGATGTAGTGGTCGGACAGAGGCGGAGATGGCCGGAGGAAGTGGGTTTGTTCAGTGGGTGTTTTGGGTGGATGGGAAGGCGAATAGATAGAGGGCTTTTGATGAGTGGAGTACGGCAGAGGTTATGGGCGTGGTGGCGAGGCATGTGGATGCGTGTAGCAATGGAAGCACTAACAGAAAGATTTTCGCTTAAGAAAATAAGTTGTCGAAGCAGAAATTGAGCGATAAAAAAAAAATAACTGTCAATAATTAAAATAAATTACTCACTGGAGAGTGAGTCATATCTACATGGAGGTACAGACTAATAAATTCACCAATATTTACCATGCATGAGTATGTTGTACGAAGCTTAATATGATGCAAAAATCAATTTGCCAATGTGTTGTGCATCAAAGGAAAGAAAAAGAGACTTGGATGATCATTCATGAGAAATAAAGAGAAAGCGAGGGTTTCATTAGCAATTTCCCAATCAATATATTAAATATTCAAATTCAATCTCTAACAATGGCAGTGGAATGTAATTACTAATCCCACCTCAACTGTAGCAAAACAGGGGAGAGACCCCCCATGACTTGAGCGAGGAGATGGAGGCTCGGCCGACGGTGCGGCCGCAAGTGGCGATCGCTGATGAAGAGCCCTACGCGTTGGCGGTGGTATCACGAGAGATGGTGGTCGGAGGTCGCCGGTCGGAGAGGAGGAAGGGGTCGGTGGTGAGTCTTCCTACCGGTGTGCATGGACTGCGGGAGGTTCGGCAATGAGTGTTGTCGGGCGCGTGATGTCGAGGCGAGGTTGATGGCATCGACAGAGTGGAGAATCGTGGGCGATGGTGGCTTTTGCGCAGAGGAGTGGTCGGCCGGTGATGGGTTCCTTCCCTCTGTTGTTGGAGGAAAAGAAGGAGAGGAGGGAGGCTGGCTGCTGAGGATGCTGTGGGTGGCGCACGTATATGCGTACGTGAGGAGGGCGCGTGCAAGGGAACGTGGGCTGCTGCTATGTGGCCGTGGCTGCTGCAGACAAGAGTGCGCTAGATGCGCGAGGTGGAGGTGTGCTCGATGGGAGTGCCACTGAGTTGCCGTTTGTGCGCACGCTTACGCAAGGAGGGCACAAGGGCTAGGCTACGTGGTCGTGGTGCGATACTGGTGCCGTGGTTAGGCCGGTGCTGTCACCACACGACCTTCGCCATAGAGTTTGCGGTGGAGAGAGCAATGTATGCCATATCCACAGTGTAAGTTTATACGGAACAAGGTCGATGTGGAAGATCACTCCAGGGGAAAAGATGATCCTCCCTATGGTTGCTGCACTTCTTTTTTAAAAACACCTGCCGGTGGTTTCTTCCCCGAGATCGCCTCCAACAATTCGCAGATATAGCGAACAGTTGTGGATGGCTATCGGTGGAGATTGGGGCGGTGCTACTGTTTCGGTCGGGGGTAGATCGTGTAGGGAAAGGAAAGAAAAAGAAATAAAGATTGGGTTATTTTAAAAAAATCTCAAATCATATATGAAATGCATGCATGTCCCTGTATGCAAATATTAATTTATTTATATATCAAAGTATGTTTTATATACGCTGATGCTACCATAATAATTAGGCATTTATGTATTAATTAACTCATAAATGTGATCTCATCAAATACTCTTATGCCTAAATTTTACTAGTTTCTAGCAAAAGTGAAAGATGATGGGGCGATGAAGGACTTCTACTTTTCTCATTCCAAAGATTTAGATATCCAAATAAAAGTGAAGTGATAGTAGCTCAGGTAATGGATCTAGATGGAAAGCAAACTTGCATCTAAAGTTCGTACTTTACCTTTGATAAAATTCTAACTGGATAGGCAACTACTTCCCTCGAGGATAAAATAGAAAATAATTTTTAATTTGACCCCAGCTTTTGGCTTGGGTAGGAGATACTGAGTTGAATTGATTAATATTTGGTGGCTCACACTCATCTGATGCTACATGTAGTCTAGTCGTGCAGACTCTAAATCTCTAGACTATTAAACAAGTCAACCCAAAGATAGAGGTTAAAAATTGTGCTCTCTTCTTGATCCTTTGTGCTCACTCACTTTCTCTTTTCTTCTTCTTCTTTCTTTTCTGAGATCACATATCTCACCAGATTCTGCAGATGTACTCAATGTTTAGCGGTCTCACATGGCACTCACACTTTAATTAAATTCCTAATAACCTTACAACTAAGTTAGAACTCCTCAGCCAGTATTTGGGCGATCAGAAATATTGAAAAGTAGTTATAGGTCATATTTGGTGGATCGTGATGGATGTTTTTGTTGCCTCAGAAACATTGACAAAAATTGAAGATAAAACTATAAACTTGAATTATTTTCTTTTTCTTTTTATTTTTTATTTTCTTATTTTTTGTATTTTTTTAAATTTTCTAAATATAAATGCTTCTTTTCTTTTCTTCTTTTTTTTGTTGCTTTTTCTTTTCTCTATTTTTTTATTACTAACACAAAACGACGCATACCTTTATTTATGAGGCATTATTAAGAATGATGATAGTAAAAGAATATTGTGTGACTTATTTGATGGAAATGCCTACTCTTGCCATCAGGAATGAATGGATAGGACAATCATATTTCTGACCTTTGATAATACTACCCTCCTTCAATCAAGGACTCTATGAAGGACGGTCGTAACCATCCACCATAGTCAGTTTTATTCGAATTCAATCTCTATGTGCCTACCTTATTAGGTGATTCTCATAAATTCATACAATATTTGCATGTAGGAATAAAGAGTGAAAACTATGCCTCACTCTAAGGTATCCTCATCTAATTATTCAGAACTTAAGAGTCATTGCACTATACTTAGTGCACCAGTAGTCTCTCTACTTCTACTCACAAATATTAGGTGGATCTAATAGAAAATAGTATGTCTGACTCCCTATTAACTGTCCAAGGGTTTGGCAGACTAAAAATGCTTATTGATTTTCTACAAAGATCCATTACCTAGTCTACGTGCAAGTGAAGTAACTGTACTGGATTCTAAATTTAAGAAGAAAATCTTTAATGAAACTTCCTTGATAAAATTTTCTGCAAGAGACTAACCAATTCAACTCAAGAAAATAAAAGAGATTTTTTTTCTGGCTAATGCACTATCCTAAATACATGCAAATATTTATAAATGTTATAAACATCCTCAGGTTATACCCCCCATGCCTAAGACTGACAATGTTCTCATTGGAAAAATAAGGACATAGAAGAATATCACCGTAGGAGAAGAGTGTGAGGAACTAAGGCTCCTCAAGCTGAAGTGCGTCCAAAACCTAGCCATCTGAAAAAGTAACATAAGGTTTAAGTCGTTGGCCATTCACCTTAAAGCTCACACCAGAAGTAGGGTTCCGAATCTCTACAGCTCCATGAGGGAAGGCATTGATAACAACGTATGGCCCAACCTAGTGGGACTTGAGCTTTTTTGGAAATAATTTAAGTATAGAATTGAAAAGCCAAACCCACTGGTTGGGCTCAAAAGTCTTTCTAATGATGTGCTTATCATGGAAGACCTTTGTACGTTGCCTGTAAGCTTGAGAAGTTTCATAGGCTTCATTAGAAAGCTCCTCAATCTCACTTAACTCCAACATACGTGCTTTTTCCACTTTATCCAAATTTAAGTTAACGTTTTAAATAGCCCAATAGGCTTTGTGTTGGATTTCAACAGGAAGATGGCATGCCTTTCCATAAACAATACGGAAAGGAGACATGACCAAGGGAGTCTTATACACTATTATGTAGGCCCAAAGAGCATCATTTAGTTTTTTAGACCAATCCTTATGGTCAGGCCTAACAGTCTTTTCTAAAATTCACTTAATCACCCTATTAGACACTTCAACTTGTCCACTTGTTTGGGGATGGTAAGGTGTGGCTATCATGTGGTTGACACCCAAATTTTGGAGTAGTCTTGTGAAGTGCATGTTCCTGAAGTGAGGTCCTCCATCACTTATGATCGTCCTTGGGCACCTGTACCGGGAAATGATATTGCCTTAACCAAATCCAAGACCATGGAATGGTCATTGGTTAGCATGGGCATGGATTCTATCCATTTCGATACATAGTCCACAGCTACAAGGATGTACTCATATCCAAAGGACACAGGAAACAGACCCATGAAGTCGATGCCCCAAATGTCAAAGATCTCAACGGGGACAATTGGTTGCTGGGGCATCTCATCCCTTTTTCCGATGGTTCCTATCTGCTGGCAACGTAGACATGCGCCCACATATGTATGTGCATCCTGGAGTAATGTGGGCCACCAAAAGCCAGACTGAAGAACCTTATGGGCAATCCTTTTTCCACTAAAATGCCCTCCACATTAGAGGTCATGTAGAAACTCAGAACACTCCTTTGTTCTTCGTCAGGGATGCAACGATGGAAAAGTTGGTCAGGGCCTATTCTAAATAGCTTAGGTTCTTCCCAGTGATAAAATTTAGTGCCATCAAGAAACCTGTCTCACTTCTGCTTGTCCCAAGTACTAGTTGTAATGCTTGTGACCAAATAGTTCACTATGTCAGCGAACCAAGGAGTTTTGGCCTCCACGGCCGTCAGAGACTCATCAAGAAAAGTCTCTTGAATAATGCTAATAGGGGTTGATGCCTCAAAAGAGATCCTAGATAGATGATCTGCTACCACATTCTCAACTCCTTTCTTCTCTTTAATTTCCAGGTCAAACTCCTAGGGTAGCAGAATCCAACGAATTAAGCGAGGTTTGGTGTCCTTTTTAGCAAGAAGATGCTTTAAAGTAGAATGATTAGTGAACACCACAACCTTGGATCCCAAAAGATAAGGCCGAAACTTTTCCAAAACAAATACTACAGCAAGAAGTTTCTTTTCAATGACCATGTAGTTTTGCTGAGGATTCGTAAGGGTCTTGCTGGCATAATGCAACACATGAGGTTTGCCATCAACCCTTTGACCTAAGACCTCTCCCACCACGAAATCAGAAGCATCGCACATTAGCTCAAACGGGAGGATCCAATCTGGTGCTTGGAGAATCGACGCAGTAATAAGGGCTTTCTTCAATACTTGGAAAGCCTCGCCACATCTATCATCAAAATTGAAGGAAACATCCTTCGCTAACAAGTCACAGCGTGGCTTAGAGATTTTACTGAAATCTCTAATGAAGTGCCTATAGAACCCACATGGCCAAGGAAAGATCTAACCTGACAAACATTGGTGGGTGATGAAAGCTTAGAGATGGAATCAATTTTTGTGGTATCCACCTCTAATCCTCTCTTGGAAACTACATGCCCCAACACAATGCCCTGCTGGACCATAAAGGGGCTTTTCTCCCAACTAAGCACTAGCTTTGCCTCTTCGCAATGGGTTAAGACTTTATCAAAGTGTGAAAGGCATAGGTCAAACAACGAGTTGGAAATGGAGAAAGCATCCATGAAAATCTCTACAAACTCGTCGATCATATCAGAAAAGATAGCCATCAGACAACGTTGGAATGTGATAGGAGCATTACATAACCTGAATGGCATTCAACGGAATGCAAATGTGCCATACGGACTTGTTAAAGTGGTATGCTCCTGATCGTTAGTAAAGATGGCTATCTGATTATACCCAGAATACCCGTCAAGGAAACAGAAGTACTTGTTCCCCACCAATCGTTCCAAAATTTGATCAATAAATGGTAAGGGGAAATGGTCTTTCTGGGTAGCCATGTTCAAATAGCAGTAATCATTGCAGACCCTCCAACCAGTTGAGGGTCTAGTGGTTACCAACTCTCCTTGGTCGTTCTCTTCCATAGTGATTCCTACCTTTTTGGGCACCACATGTATAGGACTGGCCCATTTACTATCTGAAATGGGATAGATAATTCCTGCATCCAGCCATTTCAGAATCTCCTTTTTAACCACCTCCCACATATTGGGGTTGAGCTTTCTCTGCATGTCTCAGAAGGGTTTCACGGACTCATCCGTGTATATATGATGCATGCAAAGGGAGGGATCAACACTCTTAATATCAGCTATCAACCAAGCAATTTCTTCCTTGTGCCTTTGTAAACACTCAAGCAGAGCTCCCTCCTACGATTTAGATAACACAAATGTGATGATAATAGGGAGAGTGTTGTTAGGGCTAAGGAAAGCATACTTCGATGTGCTCGGGAGGGGTTTCAGCTCCAACTCAAGAGCCTTTTGGATTGAGGGTTTAAGTTGAGATGTCCCCGCATCAGGTGGCAGATCTACCTTCACAGTCTAGGGAGGGGATAGAGACTCTGTGTGTACTCCCAGCAACTCTTCTAATTCGGGTATATCCCCTTCAGTTTCTTCAATAGTTGGAGGATGGTCCTTAGATATGACCTTTAGAAGGGGATCACTACATAAGAGTACTGGAGTAGTCTCTTCAATGATTTTATCAACTACCTCAATTTGGAAACAATCTTCCAATCCGAATTGCTTGTAGGTATCAAAAACATTCAATCGGGTCTTCTTGTTCCCAAAGCCCATTTTAAGTGCCCCTGATTTACAATTGATAGAGGCATTGGCTGTAACCAGGAAGGGGCATCCTAGAATAATGAACGGCTTAGTGGGCCTATTAGATGGGTCAGTATCTAGCACAAGAAAGTCAACAAGGAAGAAGTCCTCCACTCTCACTAGGACATCTTCCAGTAATCCCTATGGTGTCTTAAGAGAACTGTCTACGACCTAGAGGATGACTAGAGTAGGCTTTAAATCACCTCCTCCCAAAAGGTCGTAGACAAACCTCGGTAAAATGTTCACCGCCTCACCCAGATCGAGCAGAGCCTCGTTAATGTGTTGGTTTCCTATAACCACTGAAATATACGGGGCCCCTGGGTCTTTCATTTTAGGGGGTGTTCTATGTTGGAGAACCGAGCTAACATGGTCAGACAAGATGACCTTGGCTTGGACCTGTCTCCTAGATCGGCGTTTCTAGGTGCACTGGTCCTTCAGAAACTTGGCATAGGACGGGATCTATTTGATAGCTTCAAACGGAGGAAAGTTGATATGGACTTGCCTAAAAGTTTCCATAATCTCATATGTCCTATCCTTGGCTCTACAAGAGCCAACAGAAGATTCCCCAAGAGCAGATATGCACCTGGATAGGGCACCCATGGCTTCTGGGTAGAGGGGTCATCATGGCGGGAAAGGGGTGGTGGAATGATGACATCCTCAGGGTGGGTGATTTCAAGTGATGGAGAGCAGTGTGGCTCTTCCTCAGTGGAGATGGAAGTTGGGTCTAGTGTAGGAGGGGAATCCTGAGAGGTGACCGTAGGATTTCTATCAAGCTTATCGATTTTCTTTCCACTCCTCAGCACGGTCACAGCTTGGGCATGCTCCCTAAATATGACCCCCTTGCCCTTAGGGTTCTCCTCAGAAGAGCTAGGCAACTTCCCTGGATCCTGCTGCCTAACTGCCTCAATATGATGACCAATTTGGGATTGCATATCAGTAATCATCTTATTTTGAGATTAGGTGACCATATTCTAATGCTCTTGCATTGCTTTCATCATGGATTTAAGTTCATCCATCTCAGAAGGCTATTCTGAGGAGGGTTTGAATAGGATGGTCGGTATATGGGTTGGGGAGGTAGGGGTCTTGCCTTCCTTGAGTTAGAAGCATCACCTTGCTTCCATGAGGAGTTTGGATGGTTCCGCCACCCTGGATTATAGGTATTGGAATAAGGGTTATTGCGAGGAGGTGGGCGGAAACCTTGGGCTGCATTTAGGTTGGCTTGAATCAACTCAGGAAATTGATTTGCCTGGTGGTACTCCGCAGTAGCATGCATCGTCCTTTGGCAAATGGAGAATTCACTTGAAGCCTGAAAGATAGAGGCCGCTTGCGGGTTCATGCCAGGGTTTGCTAAAAGCCTATCAAAGTTTTTGTTTAATAATTGAATCTGATAAGCCAAATCCTGAGTAGCCCCGACTTCGTGGGCCTCTATCTACCTCTGCAAGATTGATGGTTTTCTTTCTTGATAGGCAGGGGAAATAAGTATGGAATTGTCACTTAATGTTTCAAATAATGCCCAGGCTTCATCCTCAGTTTTGGTCATGAAGGTTCCTACATAGGCTGCATCGATGGTTTGCCTGTGCCTTTCAGATAATCCGTTATAGAACCTTTCGATCAACTACCATCTTGGCACCTGATGGTGGGGGCATAACCTAAAAAGGTCATTAAAGCGCTCCTAAGTCTTGTGAAATTGCTCCCCTTCTTGTTGAGTAAAACCCATAATCTCTCTTCTATAATGGTTGGTCTCACTCATAGGAAAATGCTTTTTCAAGAATTCTCCCTTAAGGGTGGCCCAATCATTTACCCTTGCATCGAGGGCATGATACCAATGCTTGGCCTTATCCTTAAGGGAGAATGGAAATAGAGTTCTCATTAGGGCTTCATCAGTAAAGCCCTAGAGCTTCACCGTGGAATAGACCTCGATGTATTCCTCAAGATGCTTGTATGGATCCTCCCTAGCAGTACCATAAAAAGAGAGGAGCAAAGATATGGTGTTGCTCTTGATTTCATATGGATTATCCACTCCAAGTCTTTAGATAGGTAGGGCTTGGTGGGTTGTATAGAGGAAATAGTCTCTCAAGGTTCTCTGATTTTCACCAACCCTAATCTCTTCTTCAAGTCTTTCTTCAGCCATTTTTCTTCTTTCTTGGTTGGCTTTCCTGATAATTCTCTCAGGCTCAGGGTTGAAAAGAAGACTATTTCTAAGAGAGCGCCTACCAAGCATACACCAAGCAAACACAAGGCAAGAGGTCTTTTGTTGAGTTAAAGTGCTTTAAGCCCTCTTTCAACCTTTCTAGTTTGGCCAAATGGAGTCAAGGTAGTATTTCTCTATTCCCATGTAAGTGGTATAAGAGAAGTGAGGCACTTGAGATTCCTGGTCAAAGGCTATTAAGGAGGTTGAGGTTACTTTTAATTCTTTTGGGTGACTAATCAAGTTGTCAATCAATTATGCACCCTAAATAGACCTTCGAGTGCCCTAGAGACGTACACTTTGTTGCAATGATATTCTCAAATGCACAAGTAGAAAGATACTCTAAGGATGGAACCAAGGGATGCAAGTAAGGCAAACCCTTCCTTTGAGGCGGTGCATTAGCGGTGCCTCTTAACTACCCTTGAATTCCTTTAATGGGTGTCCCCCTCCTTAGAGTATCAAATCACTCAGGCAAATGTTAATACCACTATTTCAAAGAGAGATAGGAGGGTTTGCACCGATAAAGAGATCAATGCTTATAGCCTTAAGGGTCCAAGTTCTAGTGTAGTGCCTATAGTGCATGCTCAGTGCAGGAAGCGTGCATCACACCACGAAAAGTGATTTTTCTTTTGAAAACCACAATCAAGTTATTCAAACACTTCTTGTATATTTTACTTTCTTTTCGAGAAGCAATGTGACCACTTGATTAATATTTTCAAGACAACTTAAGTGGTCTTCTTTAATTATATCCAAATGTAATGCATGTGCAGATAATTGATGCAAAAGATAGGAAGTACGTACCTTGCTCTAGCACTCTTCGATGCAGAAATGCATGCAACGCAATAAGAAAATCTAGATGCTGCTCAAGCAATCCTAGATGGCTGTCCTAAAGATTTACAGCTTCTAGCAGGCAGTTCAGATTTTTACTTTTTTTATTTTTTAATAATAAATGCACAATCAAAAGAACTAACTAAAAATAAACCTACAGTCTAAAGGATCGGGGACACTCCCCCAAAAACTAGCCCTATAGTACAAGGGAGAGAAAACAAATAACTAGACTAAACCTAAAAAGTCTATTCTAAAATGCTAAATCAGAAGTCTAAGAGGAAGAATCCTCCTAAATGGTCCTCCACTTGTCTCCACACGTGTAGGATTAAGGCCCACAAACTCCTGTGATTATCTCCGCATGTGGACGTCGCTTACGGTCAACGTCATCTCTCAGCTGTGCCTATCGCCTCGTAAGATTCCTCACACAGAAAATATAAAGAATGATCAAATAAATGCGCAATTCAGAATAATTAGAAATAAAGTTAGGTGAATTTATTACGTCAATTGCTTCCACGGCAATGGCACCATTTAACGGAAAGATTTTTGCTTAAGAAAATAAGTTGTCGAAGAAAAAATTAAGCGGCAAAAAAAAAAAAAACCGTCAATAATTAAAACAAACCACTCACAGGAGAGCGGGTTGAATCCACAGGGAGGCACAGACCAATAAATTCACCAATATTTGCAGTGCATGAGTCTGTTGTACGAGGCTTAATATGATGCAAAAATCAATTTGTCAATGTGTTGTGCATCAAAGGAAAGAAAAAGAGACTTGGATGATCATTCATGAGAAATAAAGAGAAAGCGAGGGTTTCATCAGCAATTTCCCAATCAATATATTAATTATTCAAATTTAATCTCTAACAATGGTAGTGGAATGTAATTACTAATCCCACCTAAACTGTAGCAAAATAGGGGAGAGACCCCCCAATGACTTGAGCGAGGAGATGGAGGCTCGGCCGGCGGTGCGGCCACAAGTGCCAATCGCCAATGAAGAGCCCTACACATAAGCGGTGGTAGCACGAGAGATGGTGGTCGGAGGTCTCCGGTCGAAGAAGAGGAAGGGGCCGATGGTGAGGCTTCCTACCGGCGTGCATGGATTGCGGGAGGTTTGGTGATGAGTGTTGTCGCGTGCGTGATGTCGAGGCGAGGTCGATGGCATCGACGAAGTGGAGAATCGTGGGTGATGGTGGCTTTTGCGCGGAGGAGTGATCAACCGGTGATGGGTTCCTTCCCTCCATTGTCGAAGAAGAAGAAGAAGAAGGAAACAAGGGAGGCTAACTGTTGAGGTTACTGTAGGTGGTGGGCGTATATGCCCACGCGAGCAGGGCACACGCAAGGGAACGCTGGCTGCTACATGCAAGAGTGAGCTAGATGCATGAGGAGGAGGTGCGCTCGATGGTAGTGCCAGTGAGTTGTCGTTTGTGCACTTGCTCACGCAAGGAGGACCCGAGGGCGAAGCTACACGGTGGTGGTACGTTACTGGTGCCGTGGTCAAGCCGGTGCTGTCACCACATGGCCTTCGCCGTAGAGCTTGTGGTGGAGATCGCAGTGTACGCCATATCCACGGTGTAAGCTTGTAGGGAACATGGTCGAGGTGGAAGATTGCTCCAAGGGAAAAGATGATCCTCCCTATGGTTGCTGCACTTCTTTTTTAAAAAAACCTACTGGTGGTTTCTTCCCCGAGATCGCCTCCAACAATTCGCAGATATAGCAAACGATTGTGGATGGCTATCGGTGGAGATTGGGGCAATGCTACTATTGTTTTCGGGGGTAGATCTTATAGGGAAAGAAAAGAAAAAGAAATAAAGATTGAGTTATTTATAAAAAAATCTAAAACCATATATGAAATGCATGCATGCCCCTATATGCAAACATTAATTTATTTACATATCAAAGTATGCTTTGTATACGTAGACACTACCATAATAATTAGGCATTTATGTATTAATTAGCCCACAAATGTTGTCTCATCAAGAGTCTCATCAGAAGTGTGGTCAGACGTGGAGAAGACAGGGGTGAACGATGGTATCGAGGACTTGTTTTTGGGTTTTTGATAAGAGAAGTTAATCTAAAGAACTAGAGAGACCTAACTACCTACTCTAAGGGTCGAAAATGATAAGGAGGATGCCGGGTATGGTGTGGCCAGCACTGTGGAAGAGAATTGCTCTAATGAGGTAGAAGCAATGATGACAATGGGAAGGAGGCTCCTGCTGCTACGACCAAGAGCGGAAGGAGAGGAAAAGGAATTCGCTACTAGTATTGCGAGCGAACGATGAGGGAGATCGGAATTGGTCGTTGGACATCGAGAAGCTTTTCAGTCGGAAGAGGAGAGAGGAAAGAGGGTGATTCTGATCGAATTCGAGCATAGAAGGATCAGTATACATTGGGGATCCTTTTATAGGCCTTTAGAGGGCAGTTGAAGCTTGGAAACCAAGCTCTTGAACTTGGAAGGTTTGCTGGAGTTGGAAACCCAAGAGATACCTGAATCTCTCATGCATTCGCATGAGTGATTGGGAAGGTTATAGGATTCAAGGTCAGATGTGTTGGAAAGAGAACTACATAAGGAATCTCCCTTCTAATTTTGGAAGGGATTCGTTGATCAGAGGAGTTCTTTTCAATCAAAGGTCACCGGAGAAGGATTCCTTCGCGATAATGGTGGAGGGACCTGTTTGCAAAGAGTGAAGAAAAATATAGGGGCCTAATTGTAAGAATTTTAAAAGTTAGGGGCATGTGTGTGAGAGAAAAGAGTCAGACATGACCAAAATGTAAACTTGGTTAAGATGATCTCAAATTGGGCCTAAATTTTGGTACAAACCTAATTTTGACCTAAGGAATCTAATGGTGATGTTGGATTTTGGTTTTTATTTAGTTTGTTAGGATAATTTATGCAAAAACCCAAATTAGGGCAATTATCTGTCTGAGACTATTTTAGGTCAAAATGGATTCTGATGGTCAAATTAAGTATACCAAACTCTAGAGAATGTTTTTCTATGATTTGTACAGGGTTTATGTGAATTTTATCCTGACCAGAACCTTAGTTAATTAAGCAGGTTTGTTTTTAGGATTTTAGATGTCATTTAATTCTCGAAACACGTGAAAACCTATTTCTGTATTGTACTAACTTGCTTGTTAGACTCTTAAGGCCATTTGACCTTTGATTAACCTCTAAGAAACCTCATGATTATTCTGTAGTTGAGATGTGCTGTTAAAACTGCATTTTTACCCCTATTTTACTATATTTCTCTTAGAATGATTATGCAATGAATTATGGTCCTCTGGTGGTTATGTAGGAGCATTTATTCCTTGATTATGACTAATTAAAGCTAGATTTGGCTGATGATGACGTTATCATCATATGCATGCTTTGGTGCAACAAAATAGAAAAGTGTGAATGCATCGAAAAATGTTTTTTTGAATTTTTGAAACACACGCGAGATTATCAATTCAAGTCCTTGGTTTTAATGTCCCTCCTTTAGTTGAGTCCTTTTCCGAATTTAAAGGTGACCACTTGTTAAATAAATTCAAATCAAACTTGGTGGTCTTTGAAATTAAGGTTTGCATGCAATGCATAAACAAATATGGATGCAAAGTCAAGAAAATGTACTTTGCCTCTAGCGATCAGCAATGATATGCACGCATATGCAGGAAATGAAATCTAGAGGCTGTTCAAGTAATCTTAAATGATAGTCCTAATGGCATATATCTTCTAGATACAGGCAGTTCATATTTTTTTTATATCTATCTACACTACTTATGCACAAACAAAGGAAAGGATAAACAACCACAAAATGAAATGAAATCCTAGGTCTAAAGAAAAGGGAACATGCTCCCAAAAAATTACGCAACACGAGCCTAAAAGAAGGTCGGGGAACAAACCCCAAAAATGAACCCTAGAACAAGGGTCTAAAACCAAATGAATGTGCCAAAAAATAAATAAAGAAAAATAAAGTTCTAAAACCTAAATTCTATCAACTAAAATTCAGCAGAGATGAAGATGATCACTCTAGATGTCCTCTTCGCAGTTGGTGGCAATAAGGTTCACCAATGTTCAAGCTCCTCCTCGTAGACGCGAAGCTCAGTCTCTCCTCCAAGTAGTGGACACAAAGTCCACCATGGTGTTGCTGAGGCCGGTGCAACAACTCATATGTAATATGCATACCTCGCACCAAATCAGATAGAACAGATTAAATATGTCTCAAAAATTTAAATCAGCATGAACAAAAGAATGAATGCGAGTTTACCATGCCTGTTGCCTCCCAGGCAACGGTGCCATTTGTAAAGACAATTTTTTGCTTTCAATTTAGTTTTGCACATAAAATGTCACATTGTAGTATGCAAGTGGTAACTGTTAATCAAAACATTTAAAATTAACCACTCAAAAGAGCAGGTCGTGTCCACAACGAGGCAATGGCCTATTAAAATCATTACTATTGAAATTCAATGTTCACTATTTATTTTCCTCAAAAATCAAGTTACAGACCCCTTCAGACTAGCTAATCAATGGCATGATATGCCGGAATGGTATTTATGAGGAATGAGAGGGATGTGCTCATAAATATGCCACAATAATTAATTAATAAAATCAAAAATCTCACTCTTGCCATGGTAATGAAATGTAATTACTAATGCCACAAAAATATAGCATTTCCTTTGTGGGCTCTCACGCACGGAGGAGGAGATGACCGGCGACAAGGTCTTCATCAGAGGTGGGCGAGGCTGGCACACACCCAGTGGTGGCATGGTCGAAGTCGCTTGGATGAAGCGGAGAGGGGCAGCGGTGGTGGTCGTGCTGCTGCTGTTGTTGAGCAGGTCGGCGTGCAGGGTGGAGGCGAGGGGGGCGCAGGGACACGCACGTGCACAAGGAGATGGCTGCTGCTGTGCATGCATGGAGAGGCACGCATGCAAGATGTTATAGGACCGCATGGTTGCGCACGGGGAGTGGTTGGGCAGGAAGTGAGTGCGGAGCTGCGAGCTAGGTTGCGGGTAGCCTCTGCTGCACCTGGGCAAAGGCACGGCAGGGGGAAGGAGGGGCAGTCAGTGCATGCGTAAGCACGTGATCGAGGGTGGTGGTACGTGAAGGCTACGGCTGTTGGAAGCTTGGCATGATGTTGGTGATGCTACAAGCGGTGGAGGTGGTGATGATGTTGGGTTTGTTTCACCGTAGCAGGAAAGGAAGAAGAAGAAAATGAAGATGACGATGGAGGTGAGGTTGTAGTGGATGGGGGAGATGGTTGCGGTGGTCACAATGGTGTTGTTGGGTTGTTGGGGAAGGAGACGAAGGTGGAAGAACGGTGATGTGGGGCTCTGTAGACGACGGTGCAGGCTGTCGCCCCGCACGTCCACGGTGGCGGAGCTCTCACCGCGGTAGAGGCCTACAGTGTGGAATGGATGAGCTCCAAGCTCTGCATGGTGGTGGAGTGGGATGATGGCCTGTCGAGCATGGTTGCCTCCGCCTCTCTCTTGTAACTGCGGCTGCCTCGACTAGATCCTTATTTCATGACCATCAAAGCAGCAAGTAAAGAGCATCGTCACTGCAGCCGTTGAGGAGAGGAAACAAAAATGGATTAATAAAATAAGAAAAGAAATGATGGATTATTTATCTACAAACCCTCACATAAAATGTTAATTCTAATACATGCATGTAATGTAACCTAAAGACTAATTATTTCAATGCATGTTATTCTAAATGAATTCTAAATGTATTTAGATATGAATGCAATGCATGAAATATGCAAATAAGTGAATAATCAGACTAATCTATTTACATCTTATTGTATGCTATTTATATGTCAATTTTAATCTAGTGTCTAGGCATTTAAATAACTAATTAGCCCACAAATATGGACTCATCAGCAGGCTACTTTTTATTTTGAATGCAATCTTGGTTGAACTGATCGTCATCTTGTGCCTAATTATTTTTTATCTCAAAATCATATTCGCATGATTTTTCGGCATTGCCACCATCACCACAACCACATGCACCATCATCACCACCATCGAGCAGTCGTCCCCTTACACCTTCACCCACACGCCTACCATCATTACCTTTAGATTAAGGTTTAATTAATTGGTTAGTCGATTAGCTGATTTGTGTATATTAGGTTAGTTGATTTGGGAGTCCCATAAGCCTTTCAAAGATTAAAAAAAAATCATAAAAGAAAGAAAATACCAAAAAGAATGATATCCCTCATTTTCTTCATAACGATAATAATCACCACGACTACGTGCTTCACACCCACTCCCTTCCCACATCTCATGCATCTTATGTGTGACAACCCGAGTCTCGCCAAGCGACGAAACCCAGGTCGCCATGTGTTAACAACCAACATAGCTCACCCACAAGATCGCAGTCGCTCAACGCATAATCATAAAATATAAATATAGCCAACAAAGAATTCATATTGCATAAATTAAATGAACATAAATTGGATACTAACTAGAGGATTTACCGTAGAACATAAGTACATAGAAGTCCAAGGAGATGCACAACCGAATTCACCTTACAAATTTCCAAGTATACCTGAGTACGGAACCCAAAACACGTCAGTAAAAACTGAGTAGAGTAAAAACAACAATAGCAGAGTGTACCAATAACCGACAATAAGAGAAAATGGGTACTATAGTTTGAATTAATCCATTTATTAGACATCTCGTTATCTGGTTCTATTTCGTATATTGGAAGCCCAATTTACTATAGTCAACAATCTGTCAATCGATGTCTTAGGGCATGAGATGATTATGTGTAACTTCCAGTGGCACAAGACCTATATAAGCCACCCTCCTGGCCAAGAAGGCAGCTTATACCCATCAAGTCATCACTTTCTGTTTGATTGTGCAGCAATCATAGGTCATAATTGACCTAAATTAGGTTAGGACTAAGCAAAAGTTAGGGTAATTCATGCATGCATAAGCAATATCTGCATCTTTACTACTTTATTTTATCTATGCATAAAATAATGCTATAATGTGCTAAGTAGGTGCATTATGTCAATTACAGGTAATAAGTTGGATCTGAAACTGGATCTGAAGCTGGATCTGAGGCTGGATCAGGAATAATGGGTGTTGCAGTAGAGATGGAGCAGAAGACTTAGATTAGATATAATAAATAATAATGTAAGGGAGTTAAGGTATGTTATTCTATTAAATAGGAATAAAGCAGTAAAATATGAAGAGCTTAGGTCCATCCTAGCCCTAGGATTTCCTGGAGACTTCCCCAAGCCTTAGCCACAATTAGATTAGGTCACCGCATCCTAGGAAACCTTAAAACCCTAATTCCAACCTTTACCTGGACGTCCAGATGAATTATAGGACATCCAAAACCTTTAGCCAACTCCCGCACACCTTAAACCCACTTCTGCAGTGTTATTTGATGTCCAGACACTTGGTCAGACGTCCAATTTCTGCAGAATACCCAAGACAGAACCTTGAATCCTTCCTGACTCTGATTGGACATCCAAACAACAAGTCTGGACTTCTGATTTTTTAGTATAAGATGTTTGATTCCATTTTTGGATGTCTAGAACTGTTCTCCAGTTCCTGTTTTGAGATTCAAGCCTTGATCTTGGATCTCTAGCTCCCTAAACCCAATTCCAACCCCATAGGTAATTGCGCAGCAATCATAGGTCTTAATTGACCTAGATTAAGCTAGGACTTAGCATAAGTTAGGGCTATTCATGCATACATACGCATTATCTGCATCTTTATTGCCCTTCTTTAGTTATGCATGAAATAATGTTATAATGTGCTGATTAAGTTCATTATGTTGATTGCAGGCAATAAGCAGATCTGGAGCTGGATCTGGAGCAGGATCTGAAGCTAGATCTGAAATAACGGGAGTTGTAGCAGAGCTGGAGCAGAAGGCCTAGTTTAGATGCAGGAATAATAATGTAAGGGGGTTAAAGGTTTTCTATTCTATTAAGTAGAAATAAAGCAGTAAAATGTGAAGAGCTTAGGTCCATCCTAGCCCTAGGATAGCCTAGAGACCTCCCCAAGCCTTAGCTACCCTTAGATTAGGTCACAACGTCCTAGGAAGCCGGAAAACCCTAGTTCCAACCCTTATCTGGATGTCCAAATAAGTTATAGGACATCCAGGACCCTTAGCCATCTCCCGCACATTTCAAACACACTTCTACAGTGTTATTGGACGTCCAGACACTTTGTCAGACGTCCAATTTCTGCAGAATACCTAAAATAGAACCCGAAATCCTTCCTGACTTTGATTGGACGTCCATACAACAAGTCTGAACTTCTAATTTTTGAGTATAAGACGTCTGATTCTATTATTAGACGTCTGATACTGCTCTCCAATTCCTGTTTTGAGATTTAAGCCTTGATCTTGGATCTCTAAGTCCCAGAACCCTATTCCAACCCCATAGGAACCTAAATTAAGGTGCCCTAACCCTAGTACATCACCTCTAGACCTCCCTAAGGACCTAATTAGGTCCTCACTAAACCTAGTTGACTTTGATCTTAGTCAATTCCATCAGCCTATTCAATTGGACTCATTAAGTCCAATTGAGCCCCGTCTTAGCACACACTGTCCAATTGGACACAGTGAGAGTCCAATTGACCTAGACCTAAATTAATTGAGTTATTTTACTCTCAATTAAGTTTCCACACACCCAATTAAACTTTTATTAAGTTTAATTGCACTTTACCTTAGTGAATTAGGGTTTATAACCCTAATTTGAGACATGCCTCGACCTAAACCCACTAGAACCTAACCTAATCAACCTAGCCTCCTAAGTTTTGATGCACACACACCCACACACACCATCCACACGAAAATATCTAGCCTAGAGTTCTCTAGAACTCTCTACCATGTGTGGTTGCCTTGGGTGCCAAAAATAGCAACTAAGAGCCATTCAATTTTTAGATCCACATTTGGTGGATCTAAAAACCACCATCCACCCTCTCTCCCTCACTCTCCCACGAGCTCCCACCATAGGCCTCTCTAGAGAATTCCATAATTCTCTAGAGAGCTTCCCTTAGGTCTATAAAAAGACACAATGGGTGGCCATTTGCACCCATTCACTTGGCATTCATTCCACTTAGGCTAGCCACTTCCATCTCCACTCCACCTCCACGAGTTGAGCACCACCATGGAGGCCACCATCTCCATGCCAGGAAGCTGGATCAGCTCCTCAACCTCTCTCCAAGGGCTAGCCTAAGCTCCATTGGCCATCCCTCCTTCTCTCAACCACTGAAAGGCCATCGGAGACCACCTCTAAATGCCCTTCCTTATGCTAGATTAGTAGGCTTAGCTTTTCGTATATTTACTGCTTTTATTTACTGCTTAGTAGTATAGTCTTACTTCTCCTCCAGTGATGCATGTGAAATCCCCCCATCGATTCTTGTATGCAATCATTTTCTGGTAGTTAGGTTTGATTTTCAAGCATTTATGTATAAGCTTTCACCTATAGTTCTGTTGCAAACAACTCTCTCACTTAATGAATTAAAAAAAAATTATGTTATATATATACATATATATATATATATATCTGTCTCCATGTTATGAAATCATAATGAGCTTATTGATTGCTATCATATTTGTGTGATTCAAGTTGCCTGTCTTAATTGTCTATCCATTCTGCAATTAAGCATGTCGTACTTAAATACGTAATAATCACAAATCTATATGCGATTCTAAATAAAGTAGAGCTGGATAAGATTGATTTTAAAAGTAAAAGCAATGGTTCACAGAGACGAACGACCGGGACTCAAAGTCTCATTATTTTTACAAAATAATATCTTTGTTTAATCGTATTTCGTAACTATACTACGACGCTTTTATCAAAAATGTGAGCTACGATTTTTCACCAACAAAATGGCAACGTAGCCGGGGAGGCAACATCATTTTTCTTGATTTCGATCTTTTAATTTATCATTGACAAATCATCCTCTACTTCGTTTTTGATGTGCAGGACAACACGGAATGAAAACGGGATCTGCGCACACACTAAGTGCTACGAAGAAAAATCAGGTGCTCATCATCTATCTTAGATTAAGTTTCTCTTTCTGAACCCTAGGAGTAGATTTACTTGCTACAACTTCCTTTGAAAAATTCTTTGTGAGAAAAAAAAAGATTTTTCTCATTTTCGTGAAAAAGAAAGCAAAAAGAGAAATTTTGAAAAAAAAAATCTAGATTAGGTTTCCTTTCGAATCTATGTTATTTTGAAAAAAAAAAGAAAAAAAAAAGATATTTTCTATGAATATTTTGAAAAATTCTTTTTGAAAAAAGAAAATGTGCAAAAGTTTTGAAAAAGAAAAAAAAATGTTTTTGGTGGAAGGCTTGAATTTCAAGCTCAAACATCTTTAAAAGCTTTTCCACCATCTTCTGATTTTCGGCCAGATTTCAAATCTAACTTAAAAATTCGATTTCCAAAAAATTCGTTAGCAAAAAATTATGAAATTTGGGATGAACCTTCATTTTCAAACCATCTTTCAAATGCCATCGTCACTTTAAAAAATTCCAAGCATAAAATTTTTAAAAATTCATGAAGTGCATAGGGGTCAAATTGACCCAAATTCAAAATTTTTCAAATTTTAAAAAGTGATTTCGAGCAATCTACGAATCTGTTTTGACTAAAAATGGTGGGGCTTGAAAGCTGATCTCATTAGCTTTATTTTCCATATTTTTTCTGAATTTTTGAAGGTCATTTGATACCGTTTCAAAGCGAAAAGCCGTTCAGGGGTTAAAGTTCCAAATCTAGCCCCTTGACATTCAAAATTCCATAAAAATTCGGTTGAAATAGTAAAAATTCCAAAAAATATTCTCTGAAAAACTAATTAGAAAAGGAATCTGCTCACAAAATTTTAAATTAATTTGATTCCAATTATTATCAAAAAATCAACATTATTTTTGTGCTCTGCTGAAATAAAGAAAAACCCTAGAAGTGCATGCAACCTAGGTCAAACCCTTAGGGCTACAACTAGAGACCACACATTAGGTTAACTTAGACTTAATCAAGTCTAGTTAGCTGGTGAGCTTGGTCACCTTATGGGCCACTCACCTCAAACCCCACTGAAGAAAACGGGTTAAAATTAACTTTAAAATACGAAATCAACCCGAGTTCGTTATCGTACTACTGGGTTAGTTTAATCTCTCTTACCAAACCTGGTAACTAAGTCTACGGGCAGTGTCAAACGACCGCAGCTCGGGGGTCAACGGAACTGGAGGCGTAAGCCAAAGGAAGAACCTTCCCCTTAGTCCCCTCGTAACCAGACTGGCTGGGTTAGCTTGAGAGGTGGGATTCACTTTCAGTTGGTTGTACGACGAACTTATCTTCAGGAATTTAAATCCATAACGAAAAATCAGGTCACCTGATCTATAAGGACCATTTGATTGACAGGGCCTTAGCCTTGTCCTACGTGGCTACACCAACCCAGGGGTTGGGCGGTGTATGCACGGAAGGAGGTCACTTCGACCTCACTTGGTTGGACCTTGGGTGCCACTCCCAAGGAGGCGAGTCATCTTGCCCGGACCATCTTCTCCCCCCATTTCTTCTACTCCAAGAGCCACCATGGCAAATCCTTGACCTGGACCTAGACCGGGTCAGGACATTGAGAATCTGGACCCGATGGCTCATCTGGAAGCCCGGGTCGCCGAATCTAAGGAGCGGCATCAGCAGAGCATGGATCGTATTCTGATGGTGCTTGACAGGATGCAACACCCGCCACGAGGAGAACAACTGCGGGATTTTTACGACTTAGCCGCACCTATCATCGCACCGCTAGTCAGAATTCCCGCAGGCGAAGACGCGTTTGAGCTCAAGCCCAATGTAATTGGGTTGATCAGCACTCATTTCACAGGAACTCAAGTGAAGATATGTTCTAGCACCTTGAGGACCTGAGTCAACTTGCTAAAACAATTCGACCCAGGAATATTGATCTTGGGATCCTTATGATGAAGCTTGTCCCGTTCTCGTTGAGGGACAAAGCTTCATATTGGTTCAAGACTATTGGGAAGCCAATTGGAACCTAGTCGGAATTACGACGTGAATTCCTGCAAAAGTTCTTCCCAATCAGTTGAAAAAATGCAATGCTGTGCGCAATCACGACTTTCTCCCAGGGAGCTGGGGAGAAATTACATGAAGCATGGGATAGATTTCTCGACCTCCGGAAATGCCCACATCATGGTATACCCAGATGGCACTTAGCCCAGATTTTTTACCATGGGCTGGATGACACACATCGGTATTTGGCCGATGCATCTGGCGGCGGGAATTTTCTCGCTAAAGGCGAGAACAATGCATTTGAGCTGTTCGAATCATTAGCGGAGAACTCGATGAATGCCGCATCTATGAACCAGTTCCAGCAGCCTGGTCAGCAGCAAGTTGGTGTCCACGAGGCTCACACTGATTCTATTCGAGCCGACATGGATATCATCATCAAGCAGCTGGATAGAATAAACCTAATCGAGAAGAAGATTGACCAGATCAGTCAAGGTCAATCCGACTTAAGCTCTACCACCGCAAGATCCTCTTATATACCCTGAGCCCCACCTGCTCGAGTTAATATACTCACTTGGGATGCATCTTCTCCGTATTTACGAGATCCCGCATATCAGGATCCCGTGAATAATCCAGATCTGGCACCTTACGACCAGGGTTACGCACCACCCGCAGATTATAATGCGTATCCCCTTGACGGATATACGTCTCAGATATCTTCATCCTATGAGGACATCAGCGCTATCGAAGGATACAAGCGTAATAACCCGTACTCGAAGACGTATAACCCTGGTTGGCGCCAGCATCCGAACTTCTCTTGGCCTGGTAATTCACAGAGACCACATCAAGATCCACACTACCAGACCAGGCAATACGAGAATGCGCAAAACACGTATCCTAGGCGGCAGCCATTCTTGCCTCAGCAACAGCAACCCTGCTCGTTATACTAGCCATTGCACCAAGCTACCAACCACCCTCCAAAGCGGGCCGACCCTTTGGAGGCGCTGAAAGAGGAGCTGCAAGAATCGATGAGGAAGTCTACACAAGATAGCTTACAGATAATGAAGGTGATGGCTGATCAGATTCAGACCATACAAAATACGTAGAACCAGCTGTTGCAGAATCAGGGAGCCTTTCCCTCCCAACACATCCCGAATCCTCGATATGTGCAGAATCAGGGCACCTCGCCTAGGTTTCAGGCACCGCAGGGATAGGCACACAGCATACTACAGGTGCCTCCTGCACCACCCGATTACGCGCAAGGCCAGCCGCCTTTGCAGAATCCCGCGTATTCTGCCCCATCTGTTCCCCCACCACCTCATGGACAGCAAGCCGACGCACACGCTGTCTCATTGCGGAGCGGAAGGAAGACATTCGACCCACCACCTAGGCAGGCAGGTTTTGATTTTTCCCACCCGTCTCTGCAGGTGGATTCGACTCCTTCATCATCTCAGGAGCCACCTGCGGTAGATAAGGGTAAGAGACCACTCAGCCCTGAGATTCCCGTCCCTTATCCTAATGCTCTGACACGAAATGCAGTACGGAAAAAGGACACGCGAAATTTCGAGGACCTGAAATCGATGTTTAAGGAAGTACATATTCAGGTCCCCCTCCTCGAAGCTATCGATCACATTCCCACTGTCGCTAGGTTCTTCAAGGAATATTGTACCTCAAAGCAACAGCCTAGAATTGGACGACAGGCGATACTGTTGAAAGAGGCTAGTGTCGTGATTCTAGCTAACCTACCGCCGAAGAAGAAAGACCCTGGCACCCCACTCATATCCTGCTTCTTGTAGGATTCTCCATTTGATCGGGCCCTTTTAGACTTGGGTTCGTCCATCAACTTAACACCCACCGCCGTATTTGATCGATTTCAATTTGGGGAGTTGAAACCCACCTCGGTTACGATTCAGCTAGCTGACAGAGCAGTCAAAACACCGAGGGGGGTGGTTGAGAATGTGATCGTGAAAGTCCGCGGGTTTTGCTTTCTCGCAGATTTTTTCGTTCTCGATATGGAAGTTCCTCCTAATCTCCGAGATGCACCAATTATTTTGGGTCGTCCATTTTTGGCGACAGCCCGAGCGAACATCGATTGTGCATCCAGGTGTATGGAGATTGCCCTAGGCAATGAGCGACTTCGACTGGACATATTCAGGGCAGCAAAGAATTTCGACTGTGATCGAATAGAGGAGGATGGTGAAGACGAAGATTCGGCTTACTGTGGTAACATTGGGCTCCTTTGTGACGACCCAATGTCTCATTCATCTACACTATCAGGGTTCTCGGACCTCGATCCACACGGGATTGAAACCACTGCATTACACATATCTCCCTGAGGATCTGATTGTTTGGGGTGTGCTTTTGACCACAGCACCCCTGAATCCAGCTATGTTGATCCATATATTACTGAATCGCCCCTGTTATTGCAGGAAGACGTGACTATAGCTAATGGGTTTCCCGTTAATGCAGTCACAACCGATTTCACAGGGAGCGACTCAGCGGGAATTCACGTGCACACGGATCAGCAGATTCCCACCTTCGAGTTTGCTCCTCCCACTCCCATTTTTGACTCAGACCCACCCATGATCAAATTGAAGCCCGTACCCACTCCACACTTTCTTATAACTAGACTTTTTGGAGTAGGGGTGCACAATCAGCTAGTTCACATCTTCGGACCACTGATCTTAGGAGCATATGAGCACATCTTTTTCTTAATCTTAGCCGTCTCATATGCTAGAAATGACATATCTGATTGAGTGCTTGCCTAGCTGGAGGCGTTAAACTCAGCACGTATAGATACCATTCACTCCACATTCCACCATCATTTATATATAACCATTTTTATACATAGCATATTTTTCTTGTAGCATATTTCCTTTTTGTATATTGCATGCTAACAGGTTGGTCGATGCTGAATGTATAGTTTCAGGAGCAATTCCAGGTGACTTCTACCCACTCATCCTCTGTCGAATTTATTTTCTTTTACATTCATGCATGAGGGCATGCAAGAACTTAGGCATGGGGGGGTAGATATAGAAAAACTAAAAAATCTTTTGCCAATACTTAGGAAAACCTCAGAGCTGCATGTAAAACATACTTTAGGACCTTAAATAAAAGAACAACCGACTTCACCTCCAATGCACGCATTGGAGCTAGAAATCATTCGCAACACCCACTTCCGACTCACCCGCTCACCTTTTGTTCTAAATTTAGGGTTAAGCTAATTGTAACCAGATACGGGAAATTCACGAAGTACAAATTATATGAGGTTACATGTTTATAGCATATATAGATATTGCATTCATGAATAATATTATTTTATTAAGAGAATGCATTAGGGATTTTATCCTTTAGTTGATTCCTGTAATATGGAATCCAGTACAACTTTTCACACACACGTAGAATTTGCAATGGATTCATGGTGAAGGCTGATAAACGCCTTCAATTTGTCGAGAAGAAGCAGTGCTTCTTGTCCTGAACCCTTGGACAGTGTTTTGGGAGTCACGCAGATTTTCCTCTAAAAATCCACCAAATATGTGAGATGAGAGTAGAGTGTACTGGTGCTCTAAGATTAGCGCGAGGAATCTGGAATCCTAGATAATTAGGTGATGATACTCTGAGATTAGGCATAGTTTCCACTCTCAGTTCCTACGTATACATTTTGACTGAATTTTGAGAGCCACCAAATAAGGCAAATATGTGGAGAGCGAGTTTTCATAAAACTAGGGCTAAGGTGGATGGTTACGACCATTCTTTACAGAATCCTCGGCTGAAGGAGGGTGTTGATGTCAAGGTTAGAAATACACCGTCCTATCCGTCTTTCCCGGTGCCGTGAGTAGGCACTTACACCAAATAAGTCACCCAATGTCTCTTGAGTACCACCAATCCCTAATAATGCCTCATCAATAAAGTTCATGGATGTATGCTAGTTGTGTGATGTTGAAAAAAAAAAAGAGAAAAAGAAAAAGAATGATGAAAAGAAAGAAAAATTAAAAAAAAAAATTAGAAAAAGAAAAAAAAAGAAAGAAAAGAATGAATATTTAGTGTTTATCGAGGCAATATCATCAAATAAAATTGAGCTCCACCAAATATGACCTTAACCTATTTTTCTTGTGTTTCTGACCGCCTGAATACTGGCTGAGGAATCCTGACTTAGTGTTAGGGTTATGAGAACTCAATTAAAGTGTTAATGCCTAGTGAGACCACCAAATACAGATCCTATGTGTGAATCTGGTGAGATTGTGAGCTCTAAGAAAAAGAAAGAAAAAGAGTAAGAGAGAATGAATACAAAGGAATCAAAGAGAGAATAGTTTTTCTCGTCTTTCTCTAAGTTGAGTTACTTAGTAATTCAGGAATCTGGATTCTGTAGTACTAGTCTCTATGTAGCACCAGTGAGAATGAGCCACCAAATATATAATCCTTTCTCTCAGAGATTCTCTACCTAAGCCCAAAGCTGGGGTGAAATTCATAGAATATTTTGAATACCCCGAGGGAAGAAGACCACCTATCCTGCTAGAATTTTACTAGGGGTCGAGTACAGGCTTTAGAGGTGAATCGGTTTTTCACTCGAATCCATTGCAAAAGCTACGTAGCTGCACTTTCACATTTGTCTGGATTTCTAGAATATAGGATGAAAAGAAAAAGGAGAAAAATCTAGAGGCATACACTTGATAAAATAATCAGTCCCCTAGGGACCCTTGCTGTAAATAATTTAGTCTTGCATTTGCTAGGGACTAGAAAGATTTAGGTATGGGGGTATGATTGTGCAGCAATCATAGGTCTTAATTGACATAGATTAAGCTAGGACTTAGCATAAGTTAGGGCTATTCATGCATACATATGTATTATCTGCATCTTTATTTCCCTTCTTTATTTATGCATGAAATAATGTTATAATGTGCTAATTAAGTGCATTATGTTGATTGCAGGCAATAAGCAGATCTAGAGGTGGATCTGGAGCAGGATCTGAAGCTGAATCTGAAATAACGGGAGTTGTAGCAGAGCTGGAGCAGAAGGCCTAGTTTAGATGCAGGAATAATAATGTAAGGGGGTTAAAGGTTTTCTATTCTATTAAGTAGAAATAAAGCAGTAAAATGTGAAGAGCTTAGGTCCATCCTAGCCCTAGGATAGCCTAGAGACCTCCTCAAGCCTTAGCCACCCTTAGATTAGGTCACAACACCCTAGGAAGCCGTAAAACCCTAGTTCCAACCCTTATCTGGATGTCCAGATAAGTTATAGGACGTCTAGGACCCTTACCCATCTCCCGCACACTTCAAACCCACTTCTGCAATGTTATTGGACGTCCAGACACTTTGTCAGACGTCCAATTTCTACAGAATACCCAAAACAGAACTCGAAATCCTTCCTGACTCTGATTGGCCATCCATACAATAAGTCCGGACTTCTGATTTTTGAGTATAAGATGTCTAATTCAATTATTAGACGCCTAATACTGCTCTCCAATTCCTATTTTGAGATTTAAGCCTTGATCTTGGATCTCTAGGTCCCTGAACCCAATTCCAACCCCATAGGAACCTAAATTAAGGAGCCTTAACCCTAGTACATCACCTCTAGACCTCCCTATGGACCTAATTAGGTCCTCACTAAACCTAATTGACTTTGATCTTAGTCAATTCCATCAGCATATTCAATTGGACTCATTAAGTCCAATTGAGCCCTGTCTCAGCACACACTGTCCAATTGGACTCACTGAGAGTCCAATTGACCTAGACCTAAATTAATTGAGTTATTTTACTCTCAATTAAGTTTCCACACACCCAATTAAACTTGTATAAAGTTTAATTGCACTTTACCTTAGTGAATTAGGGTTTATAACCCTAATTTGAGACATACCTTGACTTAAACCCACTAGAACCTAACCTAATCAACCTAGCCACCTAAGTTTTGACCCACACACGCCATCCACAAGAAAATATCTAGCCTAGAGTTCTCTAGAACTCTTTACCATGTGTGGTTGCCTTGGGTGCCAAAAATAGCAACCAAGAGCCATTCAATTTTTAGATCCACGTTTGGTGGATCTAAAAACCACCATCCACCCTCTCTCCCTCACTCTCCCACGAGATCCCACCATAGGCCACTCTAGAGAATTTCATAATTCTCTAGAGAGCTTCCCTTAGGTCTATAAAAAGACCAAATGGGTGGCCATTTGCACCCATTCACTTCCTTGGCATTCATTCCACTTAGGCTAGCCACTTCCATCTCCACTTCACCTCCATGAGTTGAGCACCACCATGGAGGCCACCATCTCCACGCCAGGAAGCTGGATCAGCTCCTCAACATCTCTCCAAGGGCCGGCCTAAGCTCCATTGGCCGCCCCTCGTCTCAGCCATTGAAAGGCCATCAGAGACCACCTCCGAATGCCCTTCCTTCTACTAGATTAGTAGCTTAGCTTTTCGTATATTTACTGCTTTTATTTACTGCTTAGTAGTATAGTCTTACTTCTCCCCCAATGATGCATGCGAAATCCCCCCATCGATTCTTGTATGCAATCATTTTCTGGTAGTTAGGTTTGATTTTCAAGCATTTATGTATAAGCTTTCATCTATAGTTCTGTTGCAAACAACTCTCTCACTGAATGAATTAAAAAAAAAAATGTTTTATATATATATATATATCTATCTCCATGTTATGAAATCATAATGAGCTTATTGATTGCTATCATATTTGTGTGATTCAAGTTGCCTGCCTTAATTGTCTATCCATTCTGCAATTAAGCATGTCGTACTTAAATACGTAATAATCACGAACCGATATGCGATTCTAAATAAAGTAGAGCTGGATAAGATCGATTTCAAAAGTAAAAGCAACGCCTCCGAGAGACGAACGACTGGGACTCAAAGTCTCGTTATTTTTACAAAACAATATCTTTGTTTAATCGTATTTCGCAACTATACTACGACGCTTTTATCAAAAACGCAAGCTACGATTTTTCACCAATAATAGGAACCTAAATTAAGGTACCCTAACCCTAGTACACCACCTCTAGACCACCCTAAGGACCTAATTAGGTCCTCACTAAACTTAATTGACTTGGATCATAGTCAATTTCATCATCCTATTCAATTAGACTCATTGAGTCCAATTGAGCTCAGATCTCAACCCACACAAGTCCAATTGGCATCAGTGAGAGTCCAATTGACCTAAGCCCAACCTAATTGAGTTATTTCACTCTCAATTAGGTTCACACTCATTCAATTAAACTTGTGTTAAGTTTAATTGCAATTCCTCCATAGCAATTAGGGTTTGTAACCTTAATTTAAGGCCTACACCTACCTAAACCCCTTAAGACCTAACCTAGACCACTTAGCCACCTAGGGCATGGCCACACACTCCCATTCATGCACACACATCTATCTAGAGTTCTCTAGAACTCTCTTCAAAGTGGCGCCACTCTTGGTTGCCAATTTTAGCAACCAAGAGTCATTCAATTCTTAGATCCACTTTTTATGGATCTAAGAACTACTCTCTCTCTCACCATGGCCGGCCACTCATGGGACTCTCTCTAGAGAGTTCCACACTTCTCTAGAGAGACTCCCTTAGGTCTATAAAAAGACCTAAGTGGTGGCCATTTGCTCCCATCCCATTCTTGGCATTTATTCATTCATCCATCTAGGTTAGCTACCCTCACATCCATTCCACCTCCATGAGGAGCACCATGGAAGCCACCATCTCCATGCCAGGACGCTGGATCATCTCTCCAACCTCTCTCCAAGGGCCGGCCTAAGCACCATTGGCCGCCCCTCCTCCTCTCAGCCACTCAAAGGCCATCGGAACCCACCTCCGAATGCCCTTCTTTTTTGCTAGATTAGTAGCTTAGCTCTTCATAGTTTTACTACTTTCATTTACTGCCTAGTAGTGTAGCTCTTATTCTCTCCCAATGATACATGCAAAATCCCCTCATAGATTCCTGTATGCGATCATTTTCTGTTAGCTAGATTTGTGTTTTTCAAGCTTTCCTTTACAAGCTTTCCTCTAAATTCCATGTTGCAAACATCCTCTGAATGAATGAATAAAAGATATATTTTTTTACACATATCTCTATGTTTGAAATCACCATGAGCTTATTGGTTACCATCTATTTCGTGTGATTCAAGTTGCCTGCTTTTCATTTATATATATATTTCAACAAGCATGTCAGTTCTAGAAAATATAGAAGATTTAACTATAAATGCATTTTCCGTAAACAGCCACCGCATCACTAGAATTGTGTGCACCAAAACTCATACTTTCACCTTCGTTATCTATCTAACATATGCGCACGTAATCAAAATTCACAATAGAAGTGGCAAAACTCTAATTCGAAGATTGGAAACCAGTGTGCGATTCTAAACATGTAGAGTGGTAAAAGATCGATTTCAGATTTGAATAAACACCTCCCAGAGACGAATGACCGGGACTCAAGTCTCGTTATTTTTACAAAATTATTTTTTAATGAACATTTTTGCACGACTATACTACGATTTTCGAAGACTTTAAAATGTGTGAAAATAGCTTTTGTCACTGTCACCCTAGGGTCATTGTGGAAAGGGGCAGCGGCTACTTCGTGTCACGTGAACACATACAAGCACTACGTACACTGAACCACAGACAACCAATGACCCACCCTCTGACCGAGAAGGAACCAAACCTCTAGCCACGCATCTCACTATCCCAGTTGGCCGCTAAGTCTAACCAAAGAGTCGTAGGGAGGCCAGCAACTCCCTAAACCAGCCCTTGAAACTAGTCTGAAAGACCAAAGCTACAGCCAAAATCTGGCGAGTACGATGCTAAAACTAGTTATTTAATCCTTTTAATTCCCGACAAATCCATCATACTGATTATTTAATCATTCCCAGATAACTGTATCATTTATTGGTATCCATTCAAACCATACCAACAATTGCACTTTTAAATTTCAGAATTACCAGATATTCACATTGTTCTCCAACTTATCCTTTTACAAGTAGTTTCCAACTTCTGATAGTTGTCCAAATTAATTTATTAATTAACAGCCACAATGACGTCAGTTTTATGAACAATGGAGTCTGTTTCACATATGTTACGATAAGGCCATATCCAATATACTGAGTACTTAACAATTCATTTTTTTCATGAGAATTGTCTAATAAATTGCAATTAATACCTTTTAATCTATCAATTAACTATATCAATCCAATTATTCACATTCCGAATCATCAACCTTATTATAGTATTGACATTTAATACTTAAGTACCCAAACAGTAAGAAACATGAGACGGGTTCGATCCCAGCAAGAGGCAAGAACGCATGCTAAACAATGTGACATGCATAGAAAACCATAATGTAGATAAAACACATAGGAAAAATGAGACTACTCTACCTAGTGTCTTCGAGGGGTCACGACGATTTCGTGAAAACTGGTCGGAGACTCCCAACACCACACATGTCTCTCAAAATTGTGCCTCGAAAATCAAAGCGGAATCCACCTAATCCAGCCATATGGATGTGTCTGGCATGCTCGAGAGCCCCAAGATCGACTCCTAGATCTCCTAATTCCGATCTTAGAGACCCTCGATCTAAGAAAAACAGATCTGATCATTAGATGTTAAATAATGAACAATTCGTTCACATGGACCAAAAGGAAATATTAGAAAGTTGTTATTTTAAAAATGCAATTTATCTAACCCATCAATCCTTCGTCCTCCCCTTTGTTATTTCTTCTCGTGCACTGTTCACGTGGAAGCCATGCATGCTTGAAGAAGCTTCTCCTCGCCAACGACTCTGTTGCCACTGATCACCTCCTACCTTAACGACCCTTCGTCGACCTCTGAAGACAATTGTTTAGCCTCTCCATCCTTACTCCTCTGGTCCACTCTCTTCCTCACTTTCCATCGTTCCTCTCTCTTGCATGTTGGGTGCACAACCCAACACGTCCGTGTTCCGTCTCCTCTCGCCGCCATTTGTCTCTACTCTGACACCAGCCACATTCATTGGCCTAGCCGGTGGCCTACCGATTGCCATAGGCCCTCCTTTGGCCTCCTCCTCCCTCTCTTTCTCTACGTGATGGGTGCATGACCTATGCACATTGGCTCTTTGCTACCATCGCCGGCTACTCTCCCCTCACCAAACTGCCTTGTCATTCTCGCCACCACCGTTCTCTTCTCCTTCCCCATTGTCATCATCCTTCCCTTGACCGCAACTCCCTCTCTCCCTCGTTTCTTCTTCCCTACTCTTTTTCTTCCTTGTGTGGACTCCTCACACGTGCACTATTCACCTAAGGAACCCATGCACACATGCGCATCGGCCTCCTTCCCCATTGATGCTCCACCACCTCACCGATGGTTGCCGAGACATTTCCATCTTCCATCCCTTCGTCGCTTCCTCTGTTTTCTCTCTCTTTCTTACAATTTCCCTCTCTCTTTCATTGTGCGTGTGGGAAACTAGGGGGGAGGGCTTTTATAAAGAAACGGAGAGGAGGGAGAGATGATGGGGGTCTAGGATTTGGAAAAGTTTATATATATTAAATTCCTTAACCATGAATATTCTTAAAACTACGTCAAACGAACCTCGATTATTGTGAAACTATCATCGGAATTGTTATGAGATGAGGAATTCAACAAAATTCATGAATTTCCAAAAGGAGGTCGTTTAAACAATACGATTTCCACAACGGTCGCACGTGGGCTTGCTTATGGTTCGTACGTCCGAGGTCCGATTGCCACACAGAACATACCGTAGAAATCCTCACAACACCAGAAATCTAACAGTACTTTTGGATCATCAATCCAAGATCCAGATCACAAAAATAAAAAATAAGCGAGTTTCTAGTCTAGTTATGCGTTTGTAATTTGTGCGACCTCCAATTGACATGCGAAAAGCATCGGTGGGTTTGTCTTAACCTAATTAAGTCTAAAATGACTCGGAAATCCGAGTTCAAGCCTTTACATTATGCACCAACATTCTTACCGAGTCATATATCAAATCACGATCATCATTTTCTACTTCTCTTAGGTTTTAGTTAGTCATGATTTAATTTGAATATCAAACAAGAAAAAAAAATCACAAAACAAAAAATCCAAAGTGTTTTTGAATTCGCTAGGTAGTGTGCATACAATCGAAGTAGTGCAAACCAAAACACACACATTCACTTTCTATCTTTTCCTCACACACTCTTTTGTCATGCATGAAAGCAACGCAACCGGCGAGATCTACATGAGGAAGTTGGAGACAGGGATTTAAGGCTAGGTTAGAGTTAGTCATTAAGTTAGGTTAAGCTAGTTAGAATTAATCACAAACATGTACTTTCAATTGAGTCAATTAATCCAGAATGAGTTGCCTCCCTAAGTTCAATCGGGACTCCCACAAGAGCTTTCATTAAAATTAATTTTGATTAGGTCATTTTAGTGCACTATACTATGATGCTATCACAATTGTAATTGTTATTCGTGAGTAAACACCCTAACAAATACCCCCTTCAAATTCAAAGCAAAAGAGCATCAAACTATAGCCAAAATGGCCACAGTTGGGGCCTTGTACAAGAGCTATTTTAAGGATAGGAGTTCTTGCCTCTCAAGATAAATGAAAGATGTTCCTTGAACCCTTAATCAAAAGCCCAAAATGTTGGTTGTTGTAGAGATACCCCTTTTCCTCTCTTTTTCCACTTGATTCCTTCTCCTCCAAGCCTTGGATGGCCTCTTCTCTATGGCAAAAATTAGAAGTTGAAGTAGGGAGGTCGTCCTTTCCTTCTTTCTCCTCTAAAGGTCCTCCAAAAGGCCTCCTTCTTATAGCCAAAGTACAAGTTATGGTAGCCCATTGGTTAGGATTTTGAGGCCCTAATATGGAACCTGGTGGCTAGAAAGGGAAGAAAAGGGGGCAAGAGGAGTGGTGGTTAAGTGAAGAAGAAGTTGGGTTGAAGGAAAGGAATAGGTGTTGGGTGAGGGGGGGATATTGGCATTGAGGAGAGGACCCCCTCATGGGCTTCTCATCCTCTTTTTATTTGGGCTAGGAATTTTACCTATATTCTCCTTTACCACAAGCCTCCAATTAACTAATTAAGGATTCCATAGGTAAATCTTCATCTCATTTTAGGTCCTTAGATGGACAAAAATGTTGGATTAAAGGTCCAATTTCCCCCAATTGAAATACATAGAAATTTTATGGTGCATTGATTAACCCCAAACCTAAATTGATAAAGAAATGATTTGGTTTAAAACTTGGTAAAATGCATTAATAATCTTGAACTCTTGTAATAGAGTAACATTCTGGCTAGTAAAGGATCTCATTGATCCCCATAGGGTGCAAGGTTAATAGATTATGCTTGGCTAAGAAGAGAATATGCATCCTCATACATGATTTACATTTTGATTCACATTCTAAGATACCTAGCATATCATAACATGACCTCTACTTAGGTCTAATCATAATCTAGGGTTCCCAACTGTCTATTAGTGACCCTTGCATTCCAATTCTATACTCAATAACAAAGACACATGCCTAAGTAGCAGTTTATAAGGCCATTTACAAGATTTAGGCTTAGAGACATTCACACCTACCGTAGGTGACCAAACCGTGGTCTAGGTACTTAAGGTAAAATCAGGCTTGGGTCTCATCCCACCTGATGGGAACACCATCATGAGCCATATACTAGCTCAATTTGATCTAATTAAGTCTTTAAATGCTCCTACATAACCTTCAGAAGGTCATAATTCATTACATAGTCATTCTGAGAGAAAGATAAGAAACTAGGCTTAAAACTACAATTTTACCATCATATCATTAATGCAGTACAACCACGGGTTTTCTCAGGGGTTAATTAAGGGTCAAATGATCCTAAAAGGCTAACAAGTGGATTAGAACAGACAGAAAAGGATTTTCGTGTGTTTTGAGAATTAAATGACTTTTGAAACCCTAAAAATAGACCTGCTTAATTAACTAAGGTTCTGGTCAGGATAAAATTCCCCTAAACCCTCTAAAATTCATAGAAAAATATTCTCTAGGGTTTGCTACCTTCAAATTGACCATCAGAACCTGTCTTGACCTAAAAATAGAGTCTCAGACAGACATTTGCCCTAATTTGAGTTTTTGCATAAATTACTCATCAAACATGGTCAAAATCAAAATCCAACTTCAGAATTGAATTCCATAGGTCCTAATTAGATTTGTACCAAAATTTGGGCCCAATCTGAGATTGTCTTAACCTAGTTTGCAACTTGGTCCTGTCTGATCACACATATGCCCTTAACTTTCAAAATCCTTACAAAAAGGCCCCCAATGTTGTCATCATTTTCACAAATAGGTCCCTACCGCCACGAATCCTATTCCTACAAACTTTGGTGACCTAAAATTGGAAAGTTCCCCTTGATTCCTTGATGAATCCCTCTCAGATTTGAAAAGGAAGTTCGTCAAGGAATTCTCTTTCTTTTGAGCCAATTCCCACACCCCAAAACCTTCGTAATCTCTCATGCGAATGCATGAGAGATTTCAGTGTCCTAGAAAACTCTTATTCTGATGAGCATTCCTAGCTTGGAAGCTTGGCTTCCAAGCACAAATCGACCTCCTAAGCCCTATATAAGAACGCCTAGATCAAGCCAAACTTCCGAAGCTCGATTTCGACCAGATCTACCCTAAATTCTTCCCTCCTAATCTGGTCGAAAGGCTCCTCGACCTCCCTTGTCGTCCGTCCGCAATACCAATGGCAAATTCATCTTCCTTGTCTTCCTCCGCATCACACCATACCAGCGGGCGTCTCTCCCTCCGTCTTCCTTGTCGTTTCCTTCTCACCAGAGTCACCTTCATCTCAGGCGTCGGCCATATCGCAACCAACGTCGTTTCTACCCCTCTTCATCTGCCAATCACCTAGATAAGTTCCCTAGCTCCTCTACTTCTTTTACACACCAACCGCACATCATTTCGACTGCCGTATCACATTAACCACCTTCACCTTCCTCCACTCCAACCAGACCTCCGACGAGGAACCCTGCTCATCCCACTACTCCAAATGCCTCACCAACCACCTCACGGCCTTCGCCACACCACCCTCTTCAAAACCCCCATCCTATTTCACTCTATTACGCTTCCAAACCATCTTTCGAATAACCCACCTCTAGACCTTCATTTTCACCTTCGCCAGCCACCTACGACCACCTTTGCAGCTTGCCACTTCAACCCACACCCTCGCCACATCCCTGCAAAGCTTTTGAACCTATTTAACTTGGTTGCAAGGCTGTATTCTTGCTTTCAAGTCCTCACTGCCTTGACCGCCATTAGCGAAGCTTCGAAAGAAGCTCGAAGCTCACTCCAGCACCTACATGCCCTAGACGAAGCCCCAAGCACAGCAAAACCTATCCAGGAGTGCAACCAAGGAGCCAATTTGGCTCTTTGACTGAGCCTTTAACCGCAATCACGCGAAGCAGCAGTGCAGCGTACGCAGAAGGAAGGTGGGATTAGTCCCGCCTCGGAAGTTGACAAGCGCCCGCGCCTGCATAAATTGATTTTTTTGTGTAGCTATTCGCCTCCTAACCACGAGGTGAGGTCCCATACACCCCATGCACCTCACCCGTGACACTACTCACACGGGTCTGGTGCATCCAATTACCCGCCTAGCCATGCACTCCTCGACTGCTACCCACTGCAGGCAGCCTTGGTCCCGAGTGCACTATTTGCGAATCGTAGAGCGCATTTTGATAGGAAAAGCATCGTAGTATAGTGCGCAATACGATCAAACAAAAATATTCATAAAAAGATAATGAGACTTTGAGTTCCGGTCGTTCGTCTCTAGGAGGCGTTTGTTCAAATCTGAAATCGATCCTTTATCGCTCTAATTTATTTAAAATCGCACGCTGGTTTCCAATCTTCAGATTAAACTTTCACTACTTCTATTATGAATTCTGATTACATGCACGTGTGTCAGGTAGATAACGAAAGTGAAAGTATGAGTTTCAATGCACACAATTCTAATGATGTGGTGGCTGTTTACAGAAAATGCATTTATAGTTATATCTTCTATATTTTCCGGAACCAACATGCTTATTGCAAAGTATATATATAAATGAAAAATAGGCAACTTGAATCACACAAATTAGATTGCAACCAATAAGCTCATGGTGATTTCCAACATAGAGACATATATATAAAAATATAGCTTTTATTCATTCATTAGAGGATGTTTGCAACATGGAATGTAGAGAAAAGCTTGTAGAGGAAGGCTTGAAAACATAAAGCTAGCTAACAGAAAATGATCGCATACAGGAATCTATGGGGGGATTTTGCATGCATCATTGGGGGAGAATAAGAGCTACACTACTAAGCAGTAAATGAAAGCAGTAAAACTACGAGAGCTAAGTTACTAATCTAGCAGAAAAGAAGGGCATTCGGAGGGGGGCTCCGATGACCTTTGAATGGTTGAGAGGAGAAGGAGGGGCAGCCAATGGTGCTTAGGCCAGCCCTTTGAGAGAGGTTGGAGAGATCCAGCATCCTAGCATGGAGATGGTGGCTGGTGTCGGACCCGAATAGGTTGTTAATATGATGATTTTATCATTGAAGTGTGTATAGTGGTTAACCTAAATCGGACCTAACCATCTCTTTACAAAATTTTTAACCTGGCCTACTTGATTTTATCTTGGTCACTTTTAGGCCCAGGGTCGAACTCAGGGAAGTGGGGTTACAAGTCAAGTTTCTATGCCTTTCCTACAACGAATCTCTTCTATTCGTTTATTGTGTTTTTGGTGTTTTTTCTATTTAGATTTTTTTCTGGTAATTCTTGTCCTTGAGGCACACCCTCAAAATTGGGTTCTTGGCTTTGAGCCAAATCAGGGTTCCAAAACGGGTCTTGCTATTCGTAAGATGGGGTACCTGCAAGTCAAGGATTATCTTTTCTCTTTTATATATATTTTTTTATCTTTTTATTGGCATGCAAGAGAAATAAGAATAAAGTAAATATAGTATAGATATATATGTATATACTATAAATGTATAAAGGGGTGGGGTTGGAGGCGGAGATGGAGTGTAGCACGGTGTCGAGTCGGTCGTCGTCTAGAAAGACACAACCAACAGGACGAGGTGACACGTGGAGTGTAGGATGGATGGTGGAAGATGATCGGGGAATATCAACAACTAGTGCAGATATTCCCGCGATACCACGTATGGTAAGTAATGTGAAAATATATATATGTATATATGTAAATATATCTATATGTATATATATATATATGGTTATAAATATATAGGTATATATGTAGTAATTTGTATATATATGTATATACATATATATGTATGTATGTAACTATATGTATAGATATATATATATATATCTATCTATCTATCTATCTATATATATATATATATATATATATATATATATATATATATATGTATGTATGTATATATAGTTATAGATATATATATGTATATATATGTATGTATATTTGTATATATATGTATATATATAAGTATATGTGTATATATATGTATATATATATAAGTATATAGATGTGTGTATATATATATATATATGTATGTATGTATATGGACTAATACATAGTTATATAAGTACTAATATATGCATAGATATATGTGTATATATATATATATATGTATATGTATATAAGTATATGTATATAGGTACTACTATATGTATAAATATAAGTATATACATATATATATGTATATAAATATATGTATATATATATCAATATATATGTATACGTATATATATATATATGTATATAATAGTGTATAGGTGTGTGTGTGTGTATGAAAGTGTGAGTGTAGGTGTGTAAGTGTCGGTAAAGAGAGTGCTGTGAGAGAGAGTGAGAGAGAGAGAGCGCGAGAGAGGCTGCTTGAGGTTAAGGTGTCTGAAGGACCAAGGGTCGTCTGGAGGCTCCACGCGTGCGCGCAGGCGCGTATGCACGCAGAGAGGGGCACGCTGGAGGGAGTGGCGTGGCGAGGGCCGCAGCGCACAGTGATGCGCGGAAGGGCTGGAGTGGGCGCTCGCAGGCGCGTGTGGGCAAATGGAGCGGGAGACGCAGGCGGGTGCGGGCGGGCGCTGGCAGAACATGGGGCGAGACGCGCACGCGAGCGAACGGTGGTAGCGGCGTGCCGGATGACCGGTTAAGTAAGAAACTCACCGGTCACCCCACTGTAGCCACAGTGTTCCGCAGACTGGCGTGAACGGTGACTACAGTGTAATGCCAAGCCGCGTGACCGGGAGCGGGCGGTGCTGTAAGTGCGGACGGCTCGACGCACGCGAAAGAGTGGCTCTGGCTGGTGGCTTGCGGGAAGAAGGTCGCGACAAAGCATGTGGAGAGGGCTGCTGGCTTGTGCGATGGAGGGTGAGGGTGACCTACTACTTGCACGGAGGCTTGCGGGTGCTTGCTGAGGTGCACGATGAGACTTGGCCGGCCGCTGCAGAGGCGCACGGTGGCCGGTTGAGGGAGAAGGAGTGTGAGTGTAGTGAGAAGAAGTAGGAGGCAAGGGTGCCTGTAGGCGCGCGCGGAAGGGGCTGGGGCTGCTGCTGCCTTGCTGCGTGCTGCCGCCTTGCTGCTGCTGCTGTGGGGCTCGGCCGGCTGCTGCAGGGAGTGCGGTGGTCGGTTGAGCTTCACAGCTGAAGCTTGGCGGTAATGGTTGAAGTGCTGGAAAGTGAAGAACTCAGGGAAGAGCCACCACGCCCCCGGCTTTATGATGAGCTGGGCGGTGGTGGACTCACGGTGGTGGTTGTGCACCACCGTGAGGTGCTCCAATCCGCCGGATGTCTCCTCAGAGGAGGAGGGTCGGCGTATGGAGGGAGAGGGGAGGAGACGGTGGCCTGGAGAAGAAGCTGCTGGGTTTTTTTGGAGTTGGACCAGGCAGCTTTGCAAGAAGGCAGCCGAGCTCTTTTTAAAGAAGAGGAGAGCATGCACAGCCATTTCCTGGCTGCGCATGCTTGCGCATGGCTTGGCAGGGAGAGGCAGCCGTAGGGAAGGGCTTGAGTAGGGAATGGAGCGAGGAGAAGAAGTTGCCATGCAGTCGCGGGAAGAAAATCAAAAAGAAAATAAAAATTGAAGATGGAATTTTTGCAAGGCAGCACTTAAGGAAAATGTGAATTGCGAGGCCAATTTATTCACTCTCCTCCCCTCTCAATTAAATGCATGCATGCATGTATGTTTACAAATGAGACTATGGAACCCTAATATGCATTGGTAATGCTTGGAAATAGCACAAGACGGCACAATTGTAGGTGTATTTTTGCGGTGCAATCATACGCCCATGCCTATCTTTTGCTAGTCCCTAGCAAAATAGTATTTAGAAATGATCTTAAGCTAAAGATTTTCTTCTGAGGCGATATAGGTGTGTTTATTATTGGATATTGTGAGAACCAATTGTAGAGAAGACTACCAGTACTTTAAGTCTCACATGACATAGATCATCTCTCGACTAACCAGGACTCTTGCTATTTAAACCTTAAGTACGATTTCCAGGATCCAGGAGGTTTTTGTCATACTCGAGAGCTCAAGAGATTATGGCTTGTGCTTAGTGAAGGATTAAGACTGACCAGATGAACATTAAGACTCAAGCCCAGGGTTTCATGAATTTTTAAGTAAAGGTTGGTCCCAGTTTCAGCTCGTTTCTTTGGATTGACCCTTAAAAAGATGACGGAAAACTCAACTCCCATTTTCTAACATTTGTGGCTCACAGGAAAAAATAGGGTATTTGCTACTTGCCCTGAAGAACTTTTTTTTAGGGTAGAGACTTTACAAACATTTGTGAGATATACTGACTTATTTGCATCTTTTTTTTTTGAAACACATGTCAGTATATCTCTTACAACATTATTTGGAGGAGCACACTTTTCTTTTTGGTGGGAGAGTTTCTTTTTGGTGGAAAGAGTCGCTCCTAAACATAAGACTAAAGCCTGGGATAAAAAGTCTACCTGCGCGCATAGGTAGGGACTCCACCTTCCCTAATGAACACTAGGGTTGGATCTTATGTTCACCTGGTCTTTCTTGATATGTGTAGTGTGAACCAAGATTACTTAGGCTCTCAAGTAGAAGCAAACCAACGAATCCTGTACTGGTGTCTTAGGTACAAGAATACATCCTTAGTTAGGAGAGATTCCGATCTATCTTGTCAATGCTCAAGTGAATTAAGTCGAGCCTGAGCGAATCAAGCTTCTGTGGCCTGGAAAGTCTTCAAAACAGAGGTTGAACATCCATAAACACTTATTGTATTTTTGTTTCAGCCATCATATCATTACTAAATACTATATATATATATATATTCTTTTTCTTTTTCTTGCATATTTATAAATAGGTGGAAACTGCATGATACCATAAAATACCCAGATCCTATGGATGCCTATCCACACCCCCATGCCAAAGAATGCTATGTCCTCATATGCATGCAGGGAAAGGTAGAGAAAGGACGAAAGATCGGGTAACGAGAGCTGAGGTGCAGGGTATACAGCAGGGTGGTAGGGTGGGTGGATGGTGGGTGGTGAAGTGAAAACTGAAGTGATCATGATGGTGAAAGGTCTAGCATTTCTTGGGACAAGAGTGTCCCAGGCATAACAGAAAACAAGTCAGGAGGAAGAAGTTGGCCCTCAGATTGGCCAAGAAGAGGGGCTTCTTGGATAGATGGATCAAAAAAGGAACAGCCCCAGTGAGTAAGATGTGGGCTCAAGGTCCCAGTGTGGAATTGCAAATCCGCCTGATTTGGCGGGAAAGAAAGGGCAATCCGGTCTTCAAGAGTGTGGACCGGCGGTAAGTAGCTCGGATATGACTCAAACCACGAGGTATGGGAAGCAGAGAAAACCTCGTCAGAAGTCTGATCAGGAGAAGGTACGGGACAGGGGAGGGATGGGGGAACGTCACAATATGTGCTGATCAGGTAGTCGTCAGTGTTACAGGTAATCCGCAGCAGTCTGAATAGGTCCCAATTAGTCGATACACGCATTGACGGCCATGTCCTCGTCAGACGTGTCATCCTCAATGCAATCGCAATCAAAGTTCTTGGCTGCCTTGAAGATGTTAAGCTTGATCTTTTCAGATCCAACGGCAATCTCAATACAGCCCGACTCGTAGTCGATAAGGGCACGGGTTGTGGCCAAGAAAGGTCGACCAAGGATGATCGGACAATCAGAAAGTGAGCTAGGAACTTCCATATCTAAAACAAGAAAGTCAACAGGAAAATAGAGACTGTTGACCCTAACCACCATGTCTTCCACCACACCCTTTGGAATTTTGACAGAACGATCTGCCAACTGTAACATGACAGGGGTGGGTTTCAGATTTCCCAAGGAAAATTTTTTGAGCATGATGGTCGGTATAAGATTTATGGAAGATCCTAGATCAAGCAGGGCACGGTTAAAATTGCAGTCTTGGATGCTACAGGAAATAAGCGGTGTGCTCTGATCTTTCTGCTTCGGTGGTAAGTTTGACAGTATAGCACAACTCGCAAGAGGAGAGAGAACCACCGGACTCTTGGTTTTCTTTGACTGTCACCTGGGTGTTGTGTAGTCTTTGAAAAATAGGGCGACAATAGGTATGTGATCGATAGCCTCGAGTAAGGGTACCTTGATTTCTACATCCCTGAATAAATTACGCAAGTTATCAAAGGCCTACGTGTCTTTCTTCTTGCCTTTTGGCTCCCTCAGTAGAGCCTCAGGGAATGGGACTGATTCTGCCACCAATTTGGGTGTATCGTCCTCTTGCGAATGCGATGCGCATCTCAAATGAGAGGGCGATGAAGAAGACGGGCCAGGATCAGGTTGAGGCGAATCGACGATCTGCTTACCACTCCTCGTAGTGATAGCATTGGACGATGCAGGTCCAGTGGGATCATACGGCGGATGAGGGTTCGCAATAGGGACATAAGAGTGCGGTGCTGTAGCAGGATTAGCCTAAAATCCCGGTGGAATGCTCAGAGCTTGCAGAATTTGATGAACCTGTCCCTGAGAAGGTTGTACCCATGGTTGAGGACCACGAGGTACGAAATTTTGTGGGTTTGGGATAGGTTGGGCGGGAAGAGTTCCCTGAGATCGAGTCATCATGCATAGTTGACTGATCTCAGCATTCTGCTGCGCCAATTGGTGCTGAAGAGAGGTCATGTTCACTTCATGGCGCTTTGACATTTCCGTCATCATTCGCATCAATTTGTCAAGAGGACTTGATGCGTGTTCAGTTTGCGGTACGCAAGGGCCTGATGGAAAATTCACCATAGGATTAGACTGGGCCTTGGGATGACGGGTGCGGACGGTCGCATTGGTCCACCAGTGGGGTTTTGGCATTGCGGGTTGTTGGACCATGTGAAGTTTGGATGATTTCGCCACCCTGGGTTATAAGTGGCAGAGAACGGGTTGTTCCCCAGGGCGTAAGCGTCTTCTATGCCAAAAGACGTGTCCGCATGTAAATATGCGTCCGAGCACACAGAGGCTTGGTCCTCCGTGTCAAAATACTGGCTCGCAAAAGCCAGTTCCACATGACTTACCGAGTCGCTCGGCGCGACACTCGGTAAGGAAGGTCTTACGGGGTTTCTTGGGATAAGCCTGGTGTTGGAAGAATTAGGATCGTGACGAAGTGGTGAAGAGGTGGTGTTTGCCATGGAACGGGCGGGGTTGGCCAGAAGCTCGACCAGCTTCTTGTGCACGACAGAGACTTCATCCAATTTTTGTGTGATAAGGCTTAGATCTGTGGATGAATGGGAGGGTCCCGTGTCAACTTCATGGACATTTAGGGGCTGGCTAGTACAATTAAAGGCGACAATGGAAGCATTGTTCATCGAGTTTTCACTCATAGTTTCAAACAATTCGAATGCTCAATTCTCATCTTTATTCATAAAATTCCCTTCGCAGGAAGCGTCTGCAATATGCTTCAAAGTCTCATTTAGCCCATAATAGAAAATCTGGGCTATATGTCACTTAGGTAGACCGTGGTGTGGACACTTCCTAAGGAGGTCATTATACCTCTCCCATGCCTCATGAAATTGCTCGCCGTTTTGTTGCATAAATGAAGTGATAGCACGGTGAAGCGCATTAGTTCGCCCAATTGGGAAGAACTTCTTGAGAAATGCTGTTCGCATCTCTTCCCAAGAGTGGATGGTTCTCCCAAGGGTGCATAACCACTACGACGCTTTATCCCGCAATGAAAACGGGAACATTTCCATGAGGACTATAGGTAACCCGATATTTCTTGGTTTAACAGTTTCAGCCAATCAGGTTAAGTCTTCCAAGTGGAGAAAAGGATCTTCACTTGCATGACCATGGAAGTGGAAAGTTATTAGGCCAATTATGTTCGGTTTCAATTCAAAGTCGTCCCCACCCATGGGGACCCGAATTTGTCCTATGGCCTCTGTAGCAGCGGCATTCTGATAGGAGCTAAGAGACCTAGGCTCCTCCCGTGCGGGAGGGTTCTGCATTTCCTACAATGTTTCCCGAATGGTTTCAATTTGTTCATTATACATTTCCATTTGGGCTTGGAAGCGGGTTATGGGATCTAAGCCTCCACCACCTGGTGGGTTCTGAGGGCGGTTCCCTCTCTCGGGATTTAGGGGTGGACGTGCAGCCATGTTTGTGGAGGAGGAGGAGGATTCGGCTTCTCTTCTAGATTTATCAGGCAATTCAAACAGTTCAGGGTTTTGTGACCTCCTCCCAAACATGCACTACCGCAGGAAGATTTGGGGAGATGAGAAGGGAAAAGAGATGAGAGAAATGACGCCACAAAGGTACACTTGATGACAAATCAATTCAATCAAATTCCTAACCTCTACAGTGTGCCCTTAGACCTAAAGATCTAAGTTACCTACTATCACGAACTACGGAACCGAATGTGAGCACCGCGGAACCATCGGGCCAGATTGAAAGGCTGTTTGCCCCAGTCTTAGACACCTGATAGCACGCGGGAACCCTCACCAGTATGTAGGCGCCACACGCAGGTAGTTAGACCTCCAATCCTTAAGAAGGGTCAAGTTACTACCAGTTTTAGTTAGAGACTTAGGATCAAGTGCTTCTGGAATGTGAAGGGCATTGTTTACGGGTAATGCCCAAGTGATTGATTTTTCAAGTGTGTAAAACAAGCATGCAACGGGGAAATCTCCCTGAATTGAAGTTTTTAATTGGTGAATGGTTTTTAGAGTTCAGCCTTAAGTAGTATGAATTTTAGGATTTCCCTGAAATACCAATTCAACCAATCTCCGGGTTTTGAGAGAATACAGGTTTTCTTCTAAGCCCAACAAACCCTTCTTCAATGTCAGTTGGTTAATGCATGCTAAAATGCAATGGGCTACCCTAAATGGAGATTTATGTGTGGATGCACGAATCAGTTTTAGAGTTTATGTGAAAGGGAGCCAAAGCACTTCAATTCAAGTGCTCCCAATCACCAAAAATGATTTCCACACACAAGGCTTCAACCAAAAGATAAAGAAAATCAAATTGTTGGGGTTGAAGTATTCGGGATCGAATCTTAGGCAAGTTGAAAAGTCATGGTGGGGTTCAAATTAACTCAATTCCAAGTCTCCCAACCAAAAAGGTGATCCCGAATTGTAGATAAGTGAGACAAAAGAGGGGTGCAATCAATTTTTTTATGTTTTCCTCAAAGAATACTTCACATGGTGAAAAATTCAAGAATCAAGATTCTTGGATTTTCGCTATGAGAAGTAAGGTGGGAAATCTCGGGGCGGTGGGAGTAAAGGCAATCAATCAAACAAGTGAATTTTAATCCACTTGCCCCAAGAGATCCCAAGAAGTTTTTCTAGTTTTTAGTTTTTTCTTTTTAGTTTTATTAATGTGACAATTAGCCTAAGTTGCTAAGAAAAGAAGACCTACTTGTTCAGCAACGTGTGCGAAGCTCCAATGCGGTGTCGGTGTCTTCACGCTCTCATTCCCGCCTTGGATCTTCTTATGTCTTCGACTTCGTCTGACTGCCTTCTCCTTGCAACAGGTTCACCTACACAGCAAGAAACAAAAACACCCATGAAGAGAGAAGAGAAAAATGAAAGGAATGGAATAGAAGCTTACTTGAAGGCGCACTTCCCCGACAACGGTGCCAGAAAAGGTATGGTGTCGGACCCGAATAGGTTGTTAATATGATGATTTTAACGTTGAAGTTTGTATAGTGGTTAACCTAAATCGGACCTAACCATCTCTTTACAAAATTTTTAACCTGGCCTACTTGATTTTATCTTGGTCACTTTTAGGCCCAGGGTCAAACTTAGGAAAGTGGGGTTACAAGTCAAGTTTCTATGCCTTTCCTACAACGAATCTCTTCTGTTCGTTTATTGTGTTTTTGGTGTTTTTTCTATTTAGATTTTTTCTGGTAATTCTTGTCCTTAAGGCACACCCTCAAAATTGGGTTCTTGGCTTTGAGCCAAATCAGGGTTCCAAAACGGGTCTTGCTATTCGCAAGATGGGGTACCTACAAGTCAAGGATTATCTTTTCTCTTTTATATATATATTTTTTATCTTTTTATTGGCATGCAAGAGAAATAAAAATAAAGTAAATATAGTATAGATATATATGTATATTCTATATATGTATAAAGGGGTGGGGGTGGAGGCGGAGATGGAGTGTAGCACGGTGTCGAGTCGGTCGTCGTCTAGAAAGATGCAACCAACAGGACGAGGTGCCACGTGGAATGTAGGATGGATGGTGGAAGATGAGTGTAACCACGCTTTTTGTATGCAGGTATCGGGGAATATCAGCAACTGGTGCAGATATTCCCGCGATACCACGTATGGTAAATAATGTGAAAAAATATATATATGCATATATGTAAATATATATATATATATGGTTATAAATATATAGGCATATATGCAGTAATATGTATATATATGTGTATATATATATGTATGTATGTTACTATATGTGTATATATATATATATGTATGTATGTATATATATGTATATATGTATATGTATGTATAAGATACTATATAGATGTATATATATATCTATGTGTATGTATATAGTAATATATGTATATATAGAAACATGTAGATAAGTATATATATATATATATGTGTGTGTGTATGTATATATAGTTATAGATACATATATATGTATATATATAAGTATATGTGTATATATATGTATATATATATATAAGTACATAGATGTATATATATATATATATATGTATGTATGTATGTATGTATATGGACTAATACAAAGTTATATAAGTACTAATATATGAATAGATATATGTATATATATATATATGTATGTATGTATGTATACTTAATACATAAGTATATAGGTACTACTATATGTATAAATATAAGTATATATATGTATATATGTATGTATGTATGTATATATATATATGTATATAAATATATGTATAAATATCAATATATATATGTATATAATAGTGTATAGGTGTGTGTGTGTATGAAAGTGTGAGTGTAGGTATGTAAGTGTTAGTAAAGAGAGTGCTGTGAGAGAGAGAGAGAGAGAGAGAGAGACCGCTGGAGGTTAAGGCGTCTGAAGGACCAAGCGTCGTCTGGAGGCTCCACGCGTGCGCGCAGGCGCGTATGCATGCAGAGAGGGGCGCGCTGGAGGGAGTGGCGCGGCGAGGATTGCAGTGCACAACGTTGCACGGAAGGGCTGGAGCGGGCGCTCACAGGCGCACGTGGGCGAAGAGAGCGGGCAACGCAGGCGGGTGCGGGCGCTGGCAGACATGCAGGCGGGTGCTGGCAGAACGCGTGGCGAGACACGCGTGCTGGCGAACGGCGGTAGCGGTGCGCCGGGTGACCGGTTAAGTGAGAAACTCACCGGTCACCCCACTGTAGCCACAGTGTTCCGCAGACTGGCGTGAACAGTGGCTACAGTGTAATGCCAAGCCACGCGACCGGGAGCGGGCGGTGCTGTGAGTGCAGACGGCTCGGTACGCGCGGAAGAGTGGCTCCGGTTGGTGGCTTGCGGGTGGAAGGTCGCGACAGAGCATGCGGAGAGGGCTGCTGGCTTGCGCGGTGGAGGGTGAGGGTGACCTGCTGCTTGTGCGAAGGCTTGCGGGTGCTTGCTAGGGTATGCGGTGAGTCTTGGCCGACCGCTGCAGAGGCGCACGGTGGCCGGTTGAGGGCGAAGGAGCGTGAGTGCAGTGCGAAGAATCAGGAGGCGAGGGCGCCTGCAGGCATGCGCGGAAGGGGCTGGGGCTGCTGCTGCTGCCTTGCTACGTGCTGCCGCCTTGCTGCTGCTGCTATGGGGCTCGGCCGGCTGCTGCAGGGCGTGCGGTGGCCGGTTGAGCTTCACAGCTGAACCTTGGTGGTAATGGCTGAAGTGCTGGAAAGTGAAGAACTCAGGGAAGAGCCACCACGCCCACTGGCTCTATGGTGAGCTGGGCGATGGACTCACGGTGGTGGTTGTGCACCACTGTGAGGTGCTCCTGTCCGTCGGGTGTCTCCTCAGAGGAGGAGGGCTTACGTATGGAGGGAGAGGGGAGGGGACGGTGGCCTAGAGAAGAAGAAGCTACTGGGTTTTTTGGCGTTAGAGCAGGCTGCTTTGCAAGAAGGCAGCCGAGCTCTTTTTAAAGAAGAGGAGAGCATGCACAGCCATGCCCTGGCTGCGCATGCTTGCGCATGGCTTGGCAGGGAGAGGCAACCGCAGGGAAGGGCTTGAGCAGGGAATGGCTCAAGGAGAAGTTGCCATGCAGCTGTGGGAAGAAAATAAAAAAGAAAATAAAAAATGAAGGTGGAATTTTTGCAAGGCAGCACTTAAGGAAAACATAAATTGCGAGGCCAATTTATTCACTCTCCTCCCCTCTCAATTAAATGCATGCATGCATGTATTTTTACAAATGCGACTATGGAACCCTAATATGCACTGGTAATGCTAGGAAATAGCACAAGACGGCACAATTGCAGGTGTATTTTTACGGTGCAATCAGTGGCCTTCATGGTAGTGCTCCTCGTTGAGGTGGACTAGAGGTGGAGATGTAGCTAACCTAAGTGGATGAGTGCCAAGAATGGGATCGGTGCAAATGGCCACCCCTTAGGTCTTTTCATAGACTTAAGGGAGTCTCTCTAGAGAAGTGTGGAACCCTCTAGAGAGAGTTCCATGAGTGGCTGGCCAAGTGAGAAAGAGAGTAGTTCTTAGATCCAAAAGAAGTGGATCTAAGAATTGAATTACTCTTGGTTACTAAATTTGGCAACCAAGAGTGGTGCCACTTGAAGAGAGTTCTAGAGAACTCTAGGTGGGTGTGTGTGCATGAATGGGTGTGTGTGTGTGAGTGTTTGGTCGTGCCCTAGGTGGCTAAGTGGTCTAGGTTAGGTCCTAAGGGGTTTGGGTAGCTGTAGGCCTCAAATTATGGTTGCAAACCCTAATTGCTAAGGGGGAATTGCAATTAAAATTAACCCAAGTTTAATTGAATGAGTGTGAACCTAATTGAGAGTGAAATAACTCAATTAGGTTGGGCTTAGGTCAATTGGACTCTCACTAAGTCCAATTACACTTGTGTGGGTTGAAATCTGAGCTCAACTGGACTCAATGAGTCCAATTGACTTAGGTAATGGTAATTGACTATGATCTAAGTCAATTGGGTTTGGTAAGGACCTAATTAGGTCCTTAGGAAGGTCTAGAGGTGATGTACTAGGGTTAGGGTACCTTAATTTAGGCTCCTATGGGGTTGGAATTAGGTTTAGGGAGCTAGAGATCCAAGATCAAGGCTTGAATCTCAAAGCAGGAACTGGAGAGCAATTCCAGATGTCCAAAAATGGAATCAAACATCTTATACTCAAAAATCAGAAGTCCAGACTTGTTTTCTGGACATTCAATCAGAGTCAGGAAGAATTCAAGGTTCTGTCTTGGGTATTCTGTAGAAATTGGACGTCTGACCAAGTGTCTGGACATCCAATAACACTGCAGAAGTGGGTTTAAGTTGTGCGGGAGTTGGCTAAGGGTTCTGGACATCCTATAACTTATCTGGACATCCAGATAATGGTTGGAATTAGGGTTTTAAGGTTTCCTAGGGTGCGATGACCTAATCTAAGAGTGGTTAAGGCTTGGGGAAGTCTTTACGCTATCCTAGGGCTAGGATGGACCTAAGCTCTTCATATTTTACTGCTTTATTCTTACTTAATAGAGTAGCATACCTTAACTCCCTTACATCATTATTCGCTATGTCTAATCTAAGTCTTCTGCTCCAGCTCTGCTGCAACACCCATTATTCTTGATCCAGCTCAGATCCAGCTTCAGATCCAGCATATTACCTGTAATTGACATAATGTATTTAATCAGCACATTATAACATTATTTTATGCATAGCTAAAGGAAAGAAACAAAGATGCAGAAAATGCTTATGCATGCATTTATTACCCTATCTTATGCTAAGTCCTAGCCTAATTTAGGTCAATTAAGACCTATGATTGCTACGCAATCATACCCCCATGCTTAAATCTTGCTAGTCTGTAGCAAATGCAAGACTAAATTATTTACAGTAAGGGTCCCTAAGGGACTGATTATTTTATCAAGTGTATGCCTAGAGATTTTCCTCTTTTTTGTTTTCATCCTATGCTCTAGAAATCCAGACAATCGTGAAAGTGTAGCTATGTAGCTTTTGCAATGGATTCGAGTGAAAAATTGATTCACCTCTAAAGCCTATACTTGACCCCTAGTAAAATTCTAGCAGGATAGGCGGACTTCTTCCCTCGGGGTATTCAAAATATTCTATGAATTCCACCCCGGCTTTAGGCTTAGGTAGAGAATCTCTGAGGGGTATGGATGTTTATTTGGTGGCTCACTCTCACTTGGTGCTACATAAAGATTAGTACTGCAGAATCTTGATTCCCAGGCTACTAAGTGACTCAACTTAGAGAAAGACGAGAACTATGCTCCCTTTTGATTCCTTTGTATTCATTCTCTCTTACTCTTTCTCTTTTTCTTTTCTTTCTTTTTCTTAGTGCTCACAATCTCACCAGATTCACACATATGATCTGTATTTGGTGGTCTCACTTGGCACTAACACTTTAATTGAGTTTCCATAACCCTAACACTAAGTCAGAATTCCTTAGCCAGTATTCAGGCGATCAGAAACACAGAAAAATAGGTTAAGGCCATATTTGGTGGATCTCAAATTTATTTGGTGGTATTGCCTCAATGCAACTAAAATAAACACTAAGTATTCACTCTCTTTTTTCCTTTGCTTTTTCTTCTTTTTCTAATTTTTTTTCTGTTTTTCAGTTCTCTTTTTTTTTTCAACATATACACAACTAGCACACATTCATGAACTTTATTGAGGAGGCATTATTAAGGATTGGTGGTACTCAAAAGACATTGGGTGGCTTATTTGGTGGAAGTGCCTACTCATGGCACCAGGAGAGACAGATAGGATGGTGTATTTCTGACCTTGACATCAATACCCTCCTTCAGCCGAGGATTCTGTAAAGAATGGTCGTAACCATCCACCTTAGCCCTAGTCTTATGAAAACTCGCTCTCCGTGTATTTGCCTTATTTGGTGGCTCTCAAAATTTCACACAAAATGTATACGCAGGAACCGAGAGCGAAAACTATGTCTACTCTCTAAGTATCATCACCTAATTATCTAGGACTCCAGATTCCTTGTACTAATCTTAGAGCACCAGTACACTCTACTCTCATCTCACACTATTTGGTGGATTTTTGGAGGAAACTCTGCCTAACTCCCAAAACACTGTCCAAGGGTTCAGGAAAAGAAGCACTACTTCTCGACAGACTAAAGATGCTTATCAGTCTTCACCGTGAATCCATTGCAAATTCTACGTGTGTGAAGAGTTGTACTGGATTCTAGATTACAGGAATGAACTAGAGGATAAAATCCCTAATGCATTCTCTTAATAAAATAATCTTATTCATGAGTGCAATATGTATATATGCTATAAACAAGTAACCTCGTATAATTTGTACTTCGTGAAATCCCTGTATCGGGTTACATTCAGCTTGACCCTAAATTTAGAACAAGAGGGGTGAGTGGGTGAGTCGAAAATGGCTGTTGCGGATGATTTCTAGCTCCAATGCGAGCATTGGAGGTGGAGTCAGTTATTCTTTTATTTAGGGTCCTAAAGTATGTTTGTCATGCAGCTCTGAGGTTTTCCTAAATGTTGGCATAAAAATTTTTAGTTTTGTTGTATCTACCCCCCCATGCCTAAGTTCTTGCATGTCCTCATGCGTGAATATAAAAGAAAATAATTATAGCAGGGAGAGAATGGGTAGAAATCACCTGTGATTGCTCCTAAAAGTATACATTCAGCACCGGCCAACCTGTCAGTATGCAATATGTAGAAAGAAAATATGCTATATATAAAAATGGTTATGTATAGATGGTGGAATGTGGGATATGCTATCTATATGTGTTGAGTTTAACGCCTCCAGCTGGGCAAGAATTCAATCACACGTCCTCAATAAGTTGAACGATCTCATCAGGTGGAGGAGGTTCCTGGGCCAAAAATGCCTTGAGGCGCTGGCCGTTTACCGTAAATATATGCCCAGATTTTGGGTCCCTGATCTAGACTGCTCCATTAGGATATGGATGAATCACAATATACGGGCCAGTCCACTTGGACTTGAGCTTCCCAGCGAACAGTTTTAATCGTGAATCAAACAACCAAACTTGCTGGTTGGACGTGAATGCTTTCCTATGGATGTGGCGGTCATGAAAGGCCTTGGTCTTGTCCTTGTATATCAATGCATTCTCATAGGTCTCCCGCCAAATCTCTTCTAATTCCCTAATAAGCTGGAGTTTCCGTTCTTGGCCTCCTGCATCAAGATCAAGGTTACATTTTTGCACCGCTCAAAAGGTGCGGTGTTCCAGCTCTACAGGAAGGTGACAGACCTTGCCATATACCATGTGATATGGTGACATTCCAAGTGAGGCCTTGTATGCGGTCTGATATGCCCAGAGTGCGTCAATTAATTTATCGGACCAGTCCTTTTTGTCTAGCCTAACCATCTTCTAGAGAATCAGCTTGATCTGACGAGTAGACACTTCAGCCTACCCATTGGTCTGCGGGTGATACAGGGTGGCTATACGGTGATGTACCACGTATTTCTTTAATAATGACCTGAAGTGGGCGTGGATGAAGTGGCTTCCCCCATCGCTAATCAAAGCGTGGGGTATTCCACATCTCATGAAGATATACTACCATATGAAAGAAATGACGGTCTTATGATCAGCCCATCTTGCCGGGATGGCCTCGACCCACTTCAAGACATAGTCAACGGCTAATAATATGTCCTTGAAGCTATGCGAGTTCGGAAAAGGGCCCATACAATCGATGCTCCAGATGTTGAACACTTCCACAACCATGATGGGCTGGAGTGGCATCATGTCTCTCCTGGTCATAGAACTGATCGACTACATCGTTTGCAGTGTTGGACGTATTTGTGTGTATCTCTGAAAAAAGTTGGCCAAAAAAATCCCGACTGCAAAATTTTTGCAATGGTTTTCTGTCCCGAGAAATGACCACCACAAGCATCATTGTGGCAAAAAGATAACACACTGGGGATCTCTGAATTTGGGATGCATCTTTGAATAATCTGATCTGCTCCAATGCGGAAGAGCAGTGGGCCATTCCAAAGGTAGAATTTGGCCTCCGCAATGAATTTGAGTTTCTGGTCCTTGGATAGGTTCGCAGGAATCTTGCCTGCGGTAAGGTAGTTCGCAATATCCGCGTACCAGGGGAACTCAACAGAATGAACTGCCAAAAGAGATTCATCCGGAAATTGCTCGTGGATAGGCAAGGAATAAGGAATGTGGTTTGGGTCCAGTCTGGATAGGTGATCCGCCACAACATTCTACTTTCTGGCTTTGTCGTGGATTTCAATATCAAATTCCTGCAATAGAAGGATCCATCTGATGAGCCGTGGTTTAGCATCCTTCTTTGACAACAAATGCTGGAGGGCGAAGTGGTCAATGAAAATGATGACTTTGGACCCTAATAAATATGATCTGAATTTCTCCAACCCGAATACTACTACTAGCAGTTCTTTTTCGGTGATGGTGTAATTGCGCTGAGCCTCATTCAGCGTCTTGCTAGCATAGTATATGACAAAAGGTTGTTTTTCCCGATGCTGGCCTAAAACAGCACCGACAACAAAGTCAGAAGCATCACACATCATCTCAAAATCAAGCGACCAGTCGGGTGGTTGGAGAATCAGGGAATCAGAGACAACGCTTCATAAAGTCTCGAAGGCACTGAGACACAAGATGTCCAATTCAAATGGGGCATCGACAACAAGGAGATTTGTCAAAGGCCGTGCAATTTTTGAGAAATCGCATATAAATCTCCAATAGAAGCTGACGTGACCTAAGAATGATCTGATCTACTTGACTGAGCTAGGTGGCGGTAAGTGGGAAATAATCTCTGATTTAGCTAGATTGACCTCGAGTCCATTTTTAGAGATCCTATGTCCTAGTACTATGCCATCCCTCACCATGAAATGGCTTTTCTCCCAGGATAGTACTAGGTTTACCTCAATACACCGTTTTAGGATCTTGATGAGGTTATCAAGACAAGATGCAAAATCATCTCTGAAGATGGAGAAGTCATCCATGAACACCTCCACATAATCCCCAATCATGTCAGAGAAGATGGCCATCATACAACGTTGAAATGTCACTGGTGCATTGCAGAGGCCAAAGGGCATCCGCTTGAAAGAGAATTTTCGAAAGGGGCATGTGAATGTGGTCATGTCTTGATCTTCTGGGCTAATCGCTACTTGATTATACTCGGAGTATCCATCCAGAAAGCAAAAGAAACTGCGACCGACTAACCGTTCCAAGATCTGATCAATGAAAGGCAAAGGAAAGTGATCCTTCTGGGTAGCCATGTTCAGTCTCCTATAGTCGATGCAAACCCGCCAAGATGTCACAGTGCGGGTCAGGATGGATTCGCCCTTATCATTTTTCACAACGGTGAGTCCTGCTTTCTTGGGTACCATCTGGATTGGACTCACCCATTGGCTGTCTAAGATTGGGTATACAATACCTGCATCCAGCCATTTGATGATCTCCTTCTTAACAACCTCTAGCATATTCGGGTTAAGCCGTCTTTGAGGTTGCCTCGAAGGTTTCACCCCCTCATCCGTGTAAATGTGATGAGTGCAATATGAGGGGCGAATACCATGGAGATCAGCAATACTCCACCCTATAGCAGCCCTATGGTCTTGTAACGTAGAAATCAATTGATGCTCCTATTCTTGGGTTAAGTGGGCATTAATAATGACTGGGTATGTCTCACTTTCACCCAAGAACACATACTTAAGTGAGTTAGGTAAGGGCTTCAATTCGATCACGGGTGGGTCAAAGTCAGAAATAGGAGTGGGAGGAGCAAACTCGAGGGTGGGAATTTGCTGATCCGTATGCACGTGAATTCCCGCTGATTCGCTTCCGGTGAAATAATCATTTGTGACTGTGTTAACGAGAACCCGTTAGCTGTGGTCACGTCTCTCTGCAATAACAGGGGCAATTCAGTAGTGTGCAAATCAGGATAGCTGGATTCAGGGGTGCTGTGGTTAGAAGCACACCCTAAACGGTCAGATCCTCGGGGAGATATGTGTAGTACAGTGGTTTCAGTACCGTGTGGATCAAGGTCCAAGAACCCTGATAGTGCAGACGAATGAGACATTTAGTCGTCACAAAGGAGCCCAATGTTACCACAGTGTGCCGAATCTTCGTCTTCACCATCCTCCTCTATTCGATCACAGCCAAAATTCTTTGCTGCCTTGAATATGTCAAGTCGAAGTCACTCATTACCTAGGGCTATCTCCATACACTCGGATGCACAATCAATGTTCGCTCGGGCTGTCGCTAGAAATGGGCGACCCAAAATAATTGGTGCATCTCAGAGATTAGGAGGAACTTCCATATCGATAACGAAAAAGTCTACGAGAAAGCAGAACCCATGGACTTTCATGATCACGTTCTCAACCACCCCCCTCGGTGTTTTGACTGATCTATCAGCTAGCTAAATCATGACCGAAGTAGGCTTTAACTCCCCAAATTGAAATCGATCAAATATAGCAATGGGAGTTAAGTTGATGGACGAACCCAAATCTAGAAGGGCCCAATCAAATGGAGAATCCTGCAAGAAGCAGGATATAAGTGGGGTACCAGGTCTTTCCTTTTGTGCGGCAAGTCGGCTAAAATCACGGTGCTAGCCTCTTTTGACAGTATCGCTTGTCATCCAATTCTGGGTTGTCTCTTCAGGGTACAATAGTCCTTGAAAAACCTAGCGACAACGGGAATGTGATCGATTACCTTGAGGAGGGGGACCTGAATATGTACTTCCTTGAACATTGATTTCAGATCCCCAAAATTCTGCATGTTCTTTCTCCGTACTACATTTTGAGTCAGAGCCATAGGAAAAGGGATAGGAATCTCAAGGTTGAGTGGCCTCTTACCCTTATCTACCATAGGTGGCTCCTGAGATGAAGAAGGAGCTGAACCCACCTGCGGCAAAGGGTGGGAAAAATCAGGACCCGCCTGTCTATGTGGTGGGTCAAATGTCTTCCTTCCACTCCGCAAAGAGATAGCATGTGCATCGACTTGCTGTCCATGAGGTGGTGGGGGAGCTGAAGGGGTAGAGTATGCAGGGTTCTGCAAAGGTGGCTGGCCTTGAGCATAACCAGGTTGTGCAGGAGGCGCCTGTAATATGGCATGTGCCTATCCCTACTGTGCCTGAAGCCTAGGCGAGGCGCCTTGGTTCTACACATATTGTGGGTTCGGGACAGGTTGGGAGGGCAAGGCTCCCTGAGTCTTATGCTCCTGCAACAGCTGGTTTTGTGTGTTCTGTATGGTTTGTATCTGGACAGCCATCGCCTTCATTATCTAAAAGCTATCCTGTGTAGATTTCCTCATTGATTCTTGCATCTCCTCTTTCAATGCCTCCAGAGGGTTAGCTCGCTTTAGAGGGTGACTGGCAGCTTGGTGCAGTGGCTGGTATAAAGAACAGGGTTGTTGCTGATGCGGGAATGGCTACTGCCTAGGGTACATGTTTTGTGCATTCCCGTATTGCCTGGTCTGGTAGTGTGGATCTCGATGTGGTCTCTGTGAATTACCAGACCAAGAGAAGTTCGAATGCTAGCACCAACTAGGGTTATATGCCTCTGAATGCAGGTTATTACGCATGTATCCTCGGATAGCACTGATGTCCTCATAGGCCGAAGATGTCTGAGATGTATATCCGTCAAGGGGATACGTGTTATAATCCACGAGTGGTGCGTAACCCTGGTCGTAAGGTGCTAGATCTGGATTGTTTACAGGATCCTGATATGTAGGATCTCGTAAATAAGGAGAAGATGTATCCCGAGTAAGTAGATTAACTCGAGCAGGAGGGGCTTGGGGTGCATAGGAGGGTCTTGACGTGGTAGAGTTCATGTCAGATTGACCCTAACTAATCTGGTCAATCTTTTTCTCAATTAGGTTTATTCTATCCAGCTGCTTGACGATGATATCCATGTCGGCGAAAATAGACTCGGTGTGAGCCTCATGGACACCAACCCGCTGCTGACCAAGTCGCTGGAACTGGTTCATGGACGCGGCGTTCATCGAGTTCTCCACTAAAGATTCGAACAATTCAAATGCGTTGTTCTCGTCTTTTGCGAGGAAATTCCCACCACTAGATGCATCGGCCAGATAACGATGTGTGTCATCCAGCCCATGGTAAAATATTTGAGCTAGGTGCCATCTGGGTATACCATGGTGCAGGCATTTCCAGAGAATGTCGTGAAATAGATCCTAGGCTTCATGCAACTTCTCCCGAGCACCTTGGGAGAAAGTCGTGATCGCGTGCCTCATCACGTTTGTTGGATCTATTGGGAAGAACTTTTGCAGGAATTCACGTCATAATTCCGGCCATGTTCCAATTGGCTTCCCAATGGTCTTGAACCAGTATGAAGCTTTGTCCCTCAGAGAAAATGGGAAAAGCTTCATCAGAACAATCCCAAGTTCAACATTCCTGGGTTGAATCATTCCTGCGAGTCAACTTAGGTCCTCTAGGTGCTGGAACGGATCTTTGCTTGAGTTTCCATAGAAGTGAGTGCTGATCAACCCGATCACATTAGGCTTGAGCTCAAACACGTCTCCACCTGCGGGAATTCTGACTAAAGGTGCGACAATTGGTGCGGCTGGATCGTAGAAATCTTGCAGTTGTTCTCCTCGCGGTGGATGCTGCATCCTGTCAAGTGCCATCAAAAAGCGGTCCATGCTCTGCCAATGCCGCTCTTCAGATTCCACTACCCGAGCTTCCAGGCAAGCCATCGGGTCCAGATTATCAATATCCTAACCCGGTCTAGGTCTAGGTCCAGGATTAGCCATTGTGGCTACGGGAGTAGAAGTGTGGGGAGAAGTAGGTCCTGGCGAGGTGACTCACCTCCTTGGGAGTGGCTCCCAAGGTCCAACCAATTGAGGTCTAAGTGACCTCCTTCCTTACATACACCACCCAACCCCTGGGTTGGTGTAGCCAAGCCAGACAAGGCTAAGGCCTTGTCAATCAGATGGTTCTTATAAATCAAATGACCAGATTTTTCATTTTAAGTTATAATTCCTAAAGAAAATTTGTCGTACAACCGACTGAAAGCGATTCCTGCCTCTTAGCTAACCCAGCCAAGAGGTTGAAAGCACCCAGTAGTACGACAACGAATTCAGGTTTATTTTGTATTTTAGACTTGATTTTTAGCCAATTTTCTTCGGTTGGGGTTTTCTTTTGGTGAGTGGCCCATAAGGTGACCAACTCACTAGCTAAGTACTAGACTTGACTAAGTCTAGGTTATCTTAAATGTGGTCTCTAAATTGTAATCCTAAAGGTGTAACCTAAGGTTCATGCAATTCTAGGATTTTGTTCTTTTTTTTTTTTTCTTCTTCAGCAGACCACAAAAATTACAGTCAGTTTTCTGACAAAAATCAAAATTCAATTAACGTGAAATTTGGCTACTAGATTCCTTTTCAATTATCTTTTTAGAGAATATTTTTTTGTAATTCTTACTATTTCAACCTAATTTTTAGAGATTTTTGACTGTCAAGGGATCAGATCTAGAATTTTGACCACTGGTCGATTTTTCACTTTGAAACAGAATCAAATGACTTTTAAAAATTAGGGAAAAATATGGAAAATAAATTCAATGAGATCATCTTTTAAACCCCACCATTTTTAGTCAAAAAAAAATCGCGGATTACTCGAAATTACTTTTCACAATTTGAAAAATATCGAATCTAGGTCAGTCTGACCCCCTTGCACTTCGCAAATTTTTAAAAGTTTTATACTTGGAATTTTTCCAAAAAAATGGTGCCATTTGAAAGATGGTTTGAAAATGAAGGTCTAGCCTAAATTTCAGAACTTTTTTTGTTCACTAATTTTTCAGCAATCGAATTTTTAAAACAGATTTTGAACCTTGGCTAAAAATCAAAGAATGGTGGAGAAGCTTTTAAAGAGTGTTTGAGTGTTGAAATCCAAACTTTCCACCAAAAATGTTTTTTTTTTCAAGAAGTTTTTTGAAATTTTTTTTTCAAAGGATTTTCAAAAATATATATTTTTTTGCTTTTTCAAACTAGCCTAGGATTCAAAAAGAAACATAATCTAGATTTTTTTTTGAAATTTTCTTTTGATTTTTTTTTCTTTTTCATGAAAATGAATAAATTTTTTTTCTTTCTTTTTCTTTGGTTTTTTTTCAAAAGAAATTGCTGGAAGCAAATCTAATCCTAGGGTTCAAAAGAAAACCTAGCCTAAGAATGGATGGGCACCTGATTTCTTTTTCTGCGCTCAACGTGTGCGCAGATCCCATTGTTTTCCTATGTTGTCCTGCACATCCAAAAACAAAGTAGAGGAAGATTTGTTAGTGGTAGTTTAAAAGATCAAAATCAAGAAAAATGGCGTTGCCTCCCCGGCAACGGCGCCATTTGTTTGCGAACCGTAGAGCACGTTTTGATAGGAAAAGCGTCATAGTATAGTGCGCAATACGATCAAACAAAAATATTCATAAAAAGAAAACGAGACTTTGAGTCCCGATTGTTCGTCTCTGGGAGGCGTTTGTTCAAATCTGAAATCGATCCTTTCTCGCTCTACTTTATTTAAAATCGCACACTGGTTTCAAATCTTCAAATTAAAGTTTTGCCACTTCTATTATGAATTTTGATTACATGCGCGTGTGTCAGATAGATAACGAAAGTGAAAGTATGAGTTTCAGTGTGCACAATTCTAGTGATGTGGTGGCTATTTACAGAAAATGCATTTATAGTTAGATCTTCTATACTTTCCGGAACCAACATGCTTGTTGCAAAGCATATATATAAATGAAAAATAGGCAACTTGAATCACACAAATTAGATTGCAACCAATAAGCTCATGGTGATTTCCAACATAGAGACATATATATAAAAATATAGCTTTTATTCATTCATTCAGAGGATGTTTGCAACATGGAATGTAGAGAAAAGCTTGTAGAGGAAGGCTTGAAAACATAAAGCTAGCTAACAGAAAATGATCGCATACAGGAATCTATGGGGGGATTTTGCATGCATCATTGGGGGAGAATAAGAGATACACTACTAAGCAGTAAATGAAAGTAGTAAAATGACGAGAGCTAAGTTACTAATCTAGTAGAAAAGAAGGGCATTCGGAGGTGCACTCCGATGGCCTTTGAATGGTTGAGAGGAGGAGGGGCGGCCGATGGTGCTTAGGTCGGCCATTTGAGAGAGGTTGGAGAGATGATCCAGCATCCTGGCGTGGAGATGGTGGCCTTCATGGTGGTGCTCCTCGTGGAGGTGGAGTGGAGGTGAAGATGTAGCTAACCTAAGTGGATGAGTGCCAAGAATGGGATCGATGCAAATGGCCACCGCTTAGGTCTTTTTATAGACCATAAGGAAGTCTCTCTAGAGAAGTGTGGAACTCTCTAGAGAGAGTCCCATGAGTGGCTGGCCAAGTGAGAGAGAGAGTAGTTCTTAGATCCAAAAAAAAGTGGATCTAAGAATTGAATGACTCTTGGTTGCTAAATTTGGCAACCAAGAGTGGCGCCACTTCAAGAGAGTTCTAGAGAACTCTAGGTGGGTGTGTGTGCATGAATGGGTGTTAGTGTGTGGTCGTGCCCTAGGTGGCTAAGTGGTCTAGGTTAGGTCCTAAGGGGTTTAGGTAGGTTTAGGCCTCAAATTATGGTTGCAAACCCTAATTGCTAAGGGGGAATTGCAATTAAAATTAACCCAAGTTTAATTGAATGAGTGTGAACCTAATTGAGAGTGAAATAACTCAATTAGGTTGGGCTTAGGTCAAATGGAATCTCACTAAGTCCAATTAGACTTGTGTGGGTTGAAATCTGAGCTCAATTGGACTCAATGAGTTCAATTGACTTAGGTAATGGTAATTGACTATGATCTAAGTCAATTGGGTTTGGTGAGGACCTAATTAGGTCTTTAGGGAGGTCTAGAGGTGATGTAGTAGGGTTAGGGTACCTTAATTTAGGTTCTTATGAGGTTGGAATTGGATTTAGATCAAGGCTTGAATCTCAAAACAGGAACTGGAGAGCAGTTCCAGACATCCAAAAATGGAATCGGACGTCTTATACTCAAAAATTAGAAGTTAAAACTTGTTGTCTGGATGTCCAATCAGAGTCAGGAAGAATTCAAGGCTTTGTCTTGGGTATTCTACAGAAATTGGACGTCTGATCAAGTGTCTGGACGTCCAACAACACTACAGAAGTAGGTTTAAGGTGTGCGGGAGTTGGCTAAGGGTTCTGGACATCCTATAACTTATCTGGACGTCCAGATTAAGGTTGGAATTAGGGTTTTAAGGTTTCTTAGGGTGCGATGACCTAATCTAAGGGTGGCTAAGGCTTGGGGAAGTCTCTATGCTATCCTAAGGCTAGGATGGATCTAAGCTCTTCATATTTTACTGCTTTATTCCTACTTAATAGAGTAGCATACCTTAACTCCCTTACATCATTATTCACTATATCTAATCTAAGTCTTCTGCTCCAGCTCTGCTGCAACACCCATTATTCCTGATCCAGCTCAGATCCAGCTTATTACCTGTAATTGACATAATGCACTTAATCAGCACATTATAACATTATTTTATGCATAGCTAAAGGAAAGCAGTAAAGATGCAGATAATGCTTATACATGCATGAGTTACCCTAACTTATGCTAAGTTCTAGCCTAATTTAGGTCAATTAAGACCTATGATTGCTAGGCAATCATGTATGTGTACCCGATAACCCGACTATCCTGACATTCGCCCTAGGAGGGTGGATCCTAAAGAGAGAAGGAAGAGACCCTTGAGTCCCTTGGAAGCACTGTAGCAATTGGATGTTTAAGCCGTCTGATACAAGCCTCTGTCGTCTGATTGCATACATTTGAGGCTTTATTTCCTTGATTGATACTGTTGATTTAGTTGCTATTATTGTGAGGAGTAATTGGTGATTCAAATCACCATTTTACTCGATTCTTTTTGCACATTGATACTTGACATTATTATTATTTCAATCTTTTATATCTTTGATTCAAATTGTGATCTTGAGTTTTAAATTGCCATATTACTCCCTCTGTTCAACCTCGGACTTTTATTCGAGTAATAACTATTATATGTTTTCGCACTGATTCAATCTATACTACAACGTAATGATTTTAAAACCCATCTCAGAGCGACTAACATTTTGGCACCGTTGTCGGGGAGCAACGTGCAATTCAGACCTCTTGATTGAAATATCAAATTGGGTACTAACTTGCTACATCTCTTTTGATCGTGATCTATTTCAGGAACTCATTAAAGGAAGATCAGCTGCACATCAGCCACTCCAAGGGCACGTAAAGCACAAATCCAAATTCCTTCTAAGCCCCTGATTCTAAAAAGCTAAAAAAGGAAATCAATTAGGGCTACTTGCATTATATTCTTAGCTTAATCATCAAGTTGCCTGATTTGATACATTCTATTTAGACCACATTCAAATCCTGATTTGTGCACGTACTTGAAATTTAAGGTATTTAGGGCTATCACCTTCTTGTTTGAGCTTGGGCACCACATTTGGACAAATTAAATTGGACCAAATCAGAGCCAATTAAGGATTCCAGTTTAGGCTTTTATAGACACACTTGCTTAATCAAGAATTGATCTTTCCAAACAATGTGTGCCTAAGCCTTGATTGAATTGATCCATTCAAGCAAAACCTTAAAATCAGGCTCTTAAATTCATTTGAACACTAAAAGAGGGACCTAAATTTCCCAAAAGGATAATACAGGTGAAGTTGACCCACCTTGTTAGGTTAACCAATCTTTAAATTAGGTCACTTTGCACAAAAACATCTTAAAAGTTCAAGTGAAATCATAAGCACCCTTTCTCTTAATTAAAACTGGTAGACTTAAGAGGTCAAGTCCCCATTCTGGTCTACCTAGATCATCAGTGACAAGAGAGGTCGGGTGGGAGAAACCCTGTAACTTGTGGGGACACTCTACCATGTAGGGGTCTTTGCGGGACTCTCCCTCTCTGGCTACCCAGGTAATTCTCAGGTGGAAGGCTTTCTGACTAAGGGGTATCATCCGCCTCGAACCTCTATAGTCATCCAAAATTTTTGAGTGTCTTAATTGGGTCCATCACATTCTTTCTTTCATCTAATCCATTGGTGCATGTTTGGGAGGAGGTCCTCAAGACCATCCTTGAGGCCTCCATTAGATATTTACTCTCGTCGAGGTCGAGCGTCAACTTTCGTGTTTATGCAACAATCTGATCACATTGACATATCCTTTGATTCAGAACCTACTTCCCCTTCATCAGCTATGGATCACCAAGAAGAACAACCTAATCTTGAGCAACAATTCCATGATTTCCAAAATTGAATTAATGCCATCATCAACCCACTGCTGCGTCCTCAAATGTGAGATCACTATAATCCCACAGCAGTGGAGATTGAACCACGAATCAACATTCTCGTGGGAGGACCCGAGGTAGATCTCAAGCCTACCATGCTTCATATGACCCCAAAATTTCATGACTTGAACTCTGAGGATTGTTTCCAACACATCAAGAACCTAAAACATCTGGCCCACACCTTTGGGGCAAATGCACAAAATTGGGATGGATTACTCTTAAAGCTCTTCTCATTCTCCTTGGCTAACAAAGTCACTCATTGGTTTCAAACTCAACCATACACGATCAACACATGGGGAGAACTTCAAACCTCCTTCCTAGAAAAATTCTACCCCATTGGGCGTACCAACACAATGCGACATGAAATCATTCACTTCTCCCAAGGAGCAGGAGAATCTCTACACGAAGCATTGGATCGCTTTCTGGATCTCATGCGTAAGTGCCCCCATCACTGAGTTTCAAAGTGGGAACAAGTCCAATCCTTTTACCATGGACTCCGTGAGGATATCAAGCTCTTTGTCAATGCAACCTGTGATGGTAGCATCATGGGTCAACATGAAGACACGATCTAGGAAATTCTCGAAAACATGTGCAAGAACTCCCTTAACAATGAGTCATTGGGTGCATACAACCGGACGTCCACCCGTGCATTGGCAAATAATCTGAGGGTACATGAATCTCGAGGCCTTTCCGCATCCGTTGATCTGGAGTTGGTATCCAATCAATTGGACAAGGTCTCCATTATCGAGAAAAAGGTGGACGACATCACTCATCATCTACACAAATCCTCCTCTGCACCTCAAAGCACATACGCACACCCACCCATGGGAAGGGAGGCTGCGCACAACATCTACCACTCCCCGGGGATGGATGCATATCCACCTCCGTCTGATTATGGCTTTGGAGGCAACTCCGGGTCAGCCCACCTTAGTTGGGGGAACTCTAAACCCCCATACCCTGATTATCTCAGAGCTCCTCAGACCTGCAAGGATCCTCATGTCACCCAGAATAATTCTTTCCCCAACACTTACAACTCTGTATGTGATAGCGATTTTACGCGTTTTGTTAATTACATCGTTGTAACATGCAAAACCGATCAACCCTTAAATTTATATTCCTAGATAGGGGAGTATCTAGGGTCGTCCAAGGAGGCCAAATGTTTGCAAAATTGATTCTCTTGCTTGGAATGCAAATCTCAACTTTCTTTTTGGTATTTTTTCAATATATCATTTCTTTGTTTTTGAATTAAGACAACATGCGAAATGGTGGCGGGAAGGTGATTTACACTTCAAATTTAAATTACTACTTCTAAGTGGCAAGTAGAACCTTCCCTAAGCTCACTCTAGGCAAGTGGAGGCCTAGAATAATTACGGAGAGGGAGTGAAGAATGCTAAAAACAAAGCAAGTAGAAATGCAAATAAGAAATCGCAAAGAAGGCAACTAGATAAATGAAAAAGTGTTTTACAAAAAGGCCTAGTAGAGGAATACTTCTACTACTATAAAATTGCAAATAAGAAAAGCAAGCACAAATCCTCTAAATAGATGGTGAAGAAGAGGGCTTCTTGCTCCAAGGTTGGTAGCTCCCAATCTTGAAAAGAGCCCTCCAACTCCTTCCTTGTTGTGCTCTGCCAAGGTGATGTCCTCCAAGGCAAGCCCTAAGGGGGCGTGCCCTAAGCTTCTCTCCAAGGGTGGACGTCCACCCTAGGTCCTTCTCCTTTGCCTGGCCGTCCTCCTTGAAGTGGAAGAGTCCTCCTCCTTGGCGTGGCCCAAGTTGAAGAGAGTGGGGAGAAGAAGGCACCAAAAGGGCTGGTGATGTGCCCCTTTAATCTTCTTCTCTACTCCTTCTTCTTGGCCGTAGGTATAGGTGGTGTAGGTAGGAAAATACACTAATGGAGGATGCCCCAAAATGGTGGTAGGTGGTGGGTTTTTATAGAATAGGAAGGGGGCTAAGGTGACCCTTGAAATGGAGGGCTAGGATGGAGAGATGGAGGTGGTTAAGGATCCAATGGCCAAGGGTGTTTGGCGCCACCTTAAGGGGCACCTAAGGGGTGGTTATGGGTGTTGACACCCCTTGATGTTGGCGCCAAAAGGGATTCTAGAAGGTGGTCTAAGTTGGCGCCAAGAAGGGTTCTAGAAGGAGGGGTAGGTGGATGGCTAGGATGGATTATGTGGGTAGGTGTAGGGTGGATTAAGGGCTGAAAGTTGGTGCCAATATAGAGGTGGTTAGGGGTAGTTTTTGCCACCAACTTATGGTGTCTTTTGGTGGTGATAATAGGGTGAAGGGATGGCTAGGTGGTGGCGCCAACTTGAGTAGGGTAGCTAGCTTAAGTAGGCTTAAGTTGGTGGAGCTAGCTAGGGTTGAATTTGAAGGTGGTGGATGGCCAAGGAGGTGGTTGCTAGCTAAGCTAAGCTAAGCTAAGTTAAGCTAGCTTAGCTAAAGGTGGAGTAGAGGAGAAGGAGTTGGAGCTAGGGTTTGGAGGGCGGAGCTGACCAACTATGCTCTGCAACGACCAATGGGTCAGGGTCAAGTATATACTCAGTTGCCTCCGAATCAGGTCAATTAGCCAGCTTGGAATGCCCATCAACCCACAGGGCAAGCTGATTTGAACCATCAAATGGTAGAGATGCAAGGATCTATGCTCCAGCTCATGCAGCAAATAAAAAACTCGTTGGACAACTTGCAATCCGGGCTCATTACTAACTCTCGTCAACTCGGATCTCTACCATCCCAACCCGTACCCAACCCGCGAAACATTATGAATTCGGGCAATCAAGCCCAAGGGTACGAAAATCAGAGGGACCCGCATGCACATGCTCAGGTGGTTGAGCAGGGTTCCTCGTCTTCTTCTTCTGCAAATCAACCATTCATGGTCAATCAAGCCCCTCCAACCTTTCCTAATCCTCCCCATGACCCAAATTCTTACACTTCTGCAAATTCTATAACTTTAAGGAGTGGTAAGAAGACTCAGGATCCACAACCACACTATTCTGATCTTTTGAATCCTGAAGAATCTGAGGAGAGAGGAGAATTCTAGAGGTGAAATCAAGGCTCAGGAACCTGATTCCAAAGATCTGACTCGTGTTCCTTTTCCTGCAGCCTTATCCAAAGCAAAGAAGAAGAAGTCTGTTGATAGCAATGAGGAGCTTCTGAATTTATTTAAGAATGTTGAGATCAATATACCGCTCCTTGATGCTATCAAGCACATACCAGCTTACGCAAAATTTTTAAAGGAATTATGTACACAAAAGCGTAAGTTGAGAGAATCTGTTCCGAGGAAGGTGGTACTCTCCGAGCAGGCTAGTTTTGTTATCCTGCACTACCTCCCTCAGAAAAAGAGAGATCCTGGTGCTCCTTTGATTTCTTGCATTATTGGAGATTACACATTTGATAGAGCACTTTTGGATCTCGGTGCATCCATCAACCTAATTCCGACTTCTCTTTATGAGAAGTTTGGGTTAGGTGAACTTCGACCAACTTCAGTAACGTTACAGTTAGCAGACCGTTCGGTCACAAACCCGTGAGGCGTTATTAAAGATGTTATAGTTAAGGTCAAGGATTTCTATTTTCCTGTAGATTTCCTTGTCCTTGACATGGATGTACCAGATAATCTGAGGAACACACCCATCATTTTGGGGCGTCCGTTCCTGGCTACCGCAAAGGCCAACATTAATTGTGAAAGCGGTAGCATGGAAATCGCCTTTGGGGACCAATGAATGAAATTGGATATTTTTAAGGCGATCAACAAATTTGAGGATTGTGGATTTATTGAGGAACTTGATGAGGATAATGTTAATATTGAAACTTGTTTGACAGTTTCTTCAATTGAAAGTTCCTCTTTGGTTGATGAATTTGACCCGCAACCCTCTAACCTGACATTTTCGGAAGAGGTTACTAATTTTGTTCACTCACAATCTCTTCCTCTTGTTGAATCTTCAGCATCTACCCTACGATCAATCATCACCCCACCCCAGCTTGAATTGAAACCATTGCCCGAGAATTTAAAATATCAATTTTTAGGACCTCAGAATACGCTCCCCGTGATTATTAGTGCTAAATTGACAAAGGAGCAAGAGATTAAATTGATTAAGGTCCTAAAGGAACATAAGGAGGCAATTGGTTGGACCATTCATGACCTCAGGGGGATCGAGCCATCTTACTGTAATCATAGAATATTTTTGGAAGATGGATCCCGCCCTTCTCGCTAGATGCAAAGGAGATTCAATCCAAATATGCGAGAAGTGGTCAAAAAGGAAATCATCAAGTGGCTTGATGCAGGAATTATTTATCCAATCTCTGACCGTCCCTGGGTAAGTCCTATTCATATTGTTCCAAAGAAAGCCAGGATTACTGTTGTGACTAATGAGAGAGGAGAATCTGTCACAACTCGTTCAGCTTTCTCTTGGAGAGTTTGTATTATTATAGGAAGATGAACACAGCCACTAAAAAGGATCATTTTCCCTTGCCCTTCATTGATCAAATCTTGGAAAAATTAGCTGGGTAGAAGTACTTCTATTTTCTTGATGGCTACTCGGGATACAACCAAGTTCCTATCCATCCCGAGGATCAGCAAAAAACTACTTTCACCTGTCCCTACGGAACCTTTGCTTTTCGTAGGATGCCTTTCGGGCTATGCAATGCACCTGCGACTTTTCAAAGGTGTATGCTAGCCATATTTTCCAACATGGTGGGAGAGCTTATGGAAGTCTTCATGGATGATTTCTCTATTTTCGGAGAATCATTTAACTCTTGTTTGGCTAATTTGGAAATGATTCTTAAGCGATGTATCAAGACACAACTGGTCCTTAGCTGGGAAAAGAGTAATTTCATGACCCAAGAGGGCATCGTTTTGGGTCATGTAATCTCTGAACGGGGAATTGAAGTAGACAAAACTAAGGTTGATGCTATCGCTAAACTTCCTCCTCCCACATCTGTTAAACAGATCAGATCATTTCTTGGCCATGTGGGATTTTATCGAAGATTCATAAAGGATTTCTCGAAGGTTGCTCGTCCTTTGAGCAATCTTCTTGCCAAAGAAATGCCATTTGTTTTTGATGAATCATGCCGAAAGGCATTTGATTTCCTGAAAATGGAAATCACCTGTGCTCTAATTTTGCAACCACCATTTTGGACAGCCCCTTTTGAGATCATGACCGACGCTTCTGATTACGCGGTCGGGGCTGTCTTGGGTCAGAAAATTGACCGAAAGCCCTCTGTCATTTATTACGCTAGTAAAACTCTGGATGAAGCCCAAAGGAATTACACTGTTACTGAAAAGGAATTACTAGCTGTAGCATTTGCTTTGGAAAAATTCAGGGCTTATCTCTTAGGGTCTCATGTTATCGTTTATACCGACCACTCGGCCTTGAGACATCTCTTGGCTAAAACGAATGCTAAACCCCAGCTTATTCGTTGGATTCTTCTTCTTCAAGAATTTGATCTTGAAATCAAGGATAAAACTGGGGTACAAAATGTGGTGGCAGATCATTTGTCGAGACTCCTAGGTGATTCTTCTTGTCTGGACATTCCAATTGCTAACACTTTTTCGGACGAAACCATTCTTACAGTTTTAGGTGTCCACACCCCATGGTTTGCTGACATTGTTAACTATTTGGCCGTTGGTCAAATCCCCCAGGATTGGACCAAGCAACAATGGGATAGACTCAAATCTAAGGCCAAATACTACTTTTGGGAGGACCCTGAACTGTATCGCATCAGCTCTGATCAGATTATTCGCCGATGCATACCGGAGAATGAATTCAACAGTATACTCGAGTTCTGCCATGCATCTAGGTGTGGTGGACATTTCTCTGGGAGAAAGACGGCTGCAAAAATCTTGCAATCTATCTTCTATTGGCCGTCTTTATTTAAGGATGCCCAGGACTTCTCAAGGTCATGTTCTCGATGTCAGTCACTTGGGAACATAACTAAGAGAGATATGATGCCTCTAAACCCTATTCTTCCTGTAGAAATTTTCGATGTTTGGGGCATCGATTTCATGGGACCCTTTATCCCTTCATTTGGACATCAGTACATTCTTGTTGCTGTTGATTATGTGTCCAAATGGATTGAGGCGATTCCCACCCGAACCAATGACCACAAGGTGGTCATTAATTTTGTCAAGAACAATATCTTCAGTAGGTTCGGGATTCCGAGGGCTATCATCAGTGATGGTGGCACTCATTTTACTAATGCCCAATTCCAGAATTTATTGGCCAAATATGGGTTAATCATCGAATTTCCACACCTTACCATCCCCAGACGAATGTACAAGCCGAGATCTCCAATCGAGAGATCAAGAACATTCTGCAAAAAATGGTTAGGCCTGATCGCAAGGATTGGACTCAAAAGTTTGAGGACACTCTTTGGGCCTACCGTACGGCATATAAAACGCCCATCGGCATGTCTCCATTCCGTTTGGTGTATGGAAAGGCATGCCATCTACCCGTAGAGATTGAACACAGGGCATTCTGGGCAATCAAACAATGCAATTTAGATCTGAATCTAGCTGGGAAGACCAGGAAGCTCCAACTATCTGAGTTGGAGGAGCTTAGAAATGATGCTTATGAGAATGCCAAGATCTACAAGGTTCGGACCAAAGCTCTACATGATCAATTGATTTCCCGCAAGAGCTTTGAGCCAAACAAAAAGGTCTGGTTATTCGATTCTAAACTTAAGCTCTTTCCTGGCAAACTTAGATCTAAATGGAATGGCCCATTCATAATTGATCAGATTTTTTCAAATGGTGCCGTTCAAATTTCTGACCCAAAGACAGGTAACACCTTTAAAGTCAACGGTCAACATTTGAAGCCTGTTGTTGACCGTAATCTCCCAGAACCCGTCTCAGACTCTGTTGCTCTAGCCATTCTGTGACTTCTTTGGCTGGACTTCGCCTAGCTGACGGCATTAAACTCAGCAATTGTACATATGACACAAGGATGATATGAGCTTCATTTCCAGGTGACATCTTTCATATTCTACCCTTTCTTTCATGTCTCTTTTTCAATGAGGACATTGCATCAGCTAGGCATGGGGGAGTGGATTCATTTTTGAATTATTTGGTCACCTTTGTGAAATCTATACAAATTATTTTTCTCTTCTTATTTATATAAAAAAATTTAGGAATGATTAGTTGGACATTAGGACTTTTCAATCCTAAGAAATTTTACATTAGGATCTGAACACAAAGACCCTTCAGGTCTTTGAACTTAATTAGTCTGTGTATCCACTAAAATGTGGATTTGTCTTTGAGTCCTCGCCATCTCAATTCTATTATAATTGGAATAAATAAGTTTGGGTGATAAGTACACGACTTATCAAACCACCCTCTGATTTAAGGGAATTTCTGAGTTTTAAGCATCTACACACTTTATTTGCACTGACTTGTTGTTCGGCGATTCTAACGAAATTTGGGTAGCTAATGAACCTTCTAGGGTGATATGGCTGGCAAGTTATCATGGGTAACAGCCCATAGGTAGGTTGTTCAGAGCCTAGTCACTGACCTTTCTCTTTTTCCTGCCCTTAGGTAAATCTTAGACCAGGGAAGCCACCTACTTAAAAAAAAGAAAAGAAAAAAAAATCAAAAAGAAAAGGAGAAAAGAACAAAAAGAAATAAGCCACACTTCGCCGCATGAGTATGGCTGGCAAGTTATCGATGGTAACAGCTCATCGACCGGTTGTCCAGAACCCAGCTCAGTAAATGCACTAAAAATTTCCAAAACACTTAGGAAGAAGCGGAGAAGTAGAATAAACCGGGGAGATATACACTGGATTCACCCTTGTGTTGACCCCGTAAAAAATAAAAGTAGGGAGAAAGCTACCGGTTGTAAAGATACACCTTTAGGCAGAAGTCTTTTTGAGGTCACCTAGAGGCGTAGAAATCCGAAGTCCATTTTAATTACCGGTCAACGAGTCTATCAATATCACAATAAGATGCTTAAATCTTAGGGTTCTCATCAAATCTTGGGTGAGTTGAATGGCTGTAGAAAGCCACTCTTAAACCCTAAAATTTGAAAATCCAAAAAATTAGAAAAAAAGAAAAAGAGAAAAAGAAAATTTTATTTTAATAAGCCGAGGGCTTGAGGCGGTCTGCATTTTGGCTGATACCCAGGTACTGTTGTGTCTTTGAAAGTTTAGTTCCTAAGTAGACAATTTCTTAATGATTGAAAATAACTTAGGTCCAAATAATCCAACCTAATTCTTTTATAAATAACATATAATTTTTTCTAGGGACTAGCAAAAGATAGGCATGTGGGTATGATGTAAACACATTTACACTACTTAAAATGTCTATTTATGCATGTTCTTAAGCATAGGATTGCATTTCATGATATAAATATTGCATAACATGCATCATCTTGCATTTAGAGTAGTTTGAATAAAATGGAGGTTAATTATCTCCTTTTATGTGCTTGGACAAGGCAAGCATTTTATCGGGGTCTCGGATCAAAGATCCAATCGTATGGATGTGATCAGGGCGATGATTGGAGTTCAACGACTCTAAGATCGCCCTAATCGGGCATCCGTAGCATCAGATAGTGACCAAGGAACCCTAGAAGATCAAGGGCCAGGATGGTGTAAATCCGCACTTCAGATGACAAATCTGACCGCACGGATGAATTCGGATCGACGATCGCAGCCCAACGACACAAAAATCGAGTCAATCCAACATCTGTGGCACCATCTACAACTTCCAGAAGATGGACGGCCATGATGGCGCCATGTGGCGCCATCTCGGCAGACCAAAAGGCCGCATGCAACCTCTAAAGACCCTGCAACCGCTCGCTCTCCGCCGTTGGATCTTGATCCAACGGCTGTGGTCAGCTGCGCCTAAAAGCGTCCGCTCGACCATCCGCGCCTCATAGTGCAGCGGTCAAGCGCGCTTACTAGAGCGGCGGGCGCGGGTTCGAGCTGTGGCGAAGGGCTGGAAGGCGCGGGCGATTGGGCGCGGGCAGGCGTTGGATCTTGATCGGATGGCCGTGCAGGCCCGATAGTGTTCACGCGCGATTGAACACGCGGCATGGACGCGCGATCGCACGCGCCAGGCGAGCGCACAGCGAGGGGGCGGAGATGCGTCTTAAGCCGTCCGATCTCGCAATCAGACGGCTGAGAATCAAAGAACATGCATATGCGTTGAGGAAGTGGGCAGCTGAGGCGGTGTGCGTGGGTGCGGGAGCTACACCCACGTTGGGGGCTTTAGTGACGGATTTATCCGTCACTAAAGACCCCTCATTTATTATTTTGAAGTTGTAATGACTATTTTGCCCCCACTCCTTGCAACTATAAAAGGAGACCCCCTCCATACGAAATTATGATCCCTTCCTTCTCTTCTCTACCCCTCCAAAGCTTAAGAGAAACTTATCCCACACTCGGGATGCTTCTCGCGAGATAAAGTCCAAATTTTCGTCCTCCTTCGGAAGTGGATCCCGCGACGACGACGGCATGCTGCTCCGTTCCCATTCTTCTGCTTCATCCTCCTTCATCCTACTTCATTCTCATTCGTCCAGGCGTCGTCTCGTCCGGCTCGTCCTCCAAGCAACCGTCGAGGAGGATTTCTCTCTCCCTATTCTTTTTACTGCTTTCTAGTATAGATTTACTACTTTCTAGTGTAGTTCTGCTCGTCCTCCAAGCAATCGTCGAGGAGGACATTTCTCCCTCCATTCTTTTAATGCTTTCTAGAGTAAATTTATCGCTTTCTAGTGTAATTGTTTTATGCCTTCTAGTTGTAATGAACAATATCCTCAATGATAAATTCTTTGTTTATTCTACATCTCATTTTAATTTCTATGTGTAATATTCTCTCTCTCTTACCCTCTCTCTGTCTTCTATTTATTGTAAATAATTAGATAGTTTTAAATTGAATTACTTCGTGACAAATAAAAAGAAACGTGTAGTTTTTAAATCAAATGTCCGCCTCCCTGTGTTCGACCCGGAATTTCAATTTTAGTATAAATTTTATTTGTTGAACACGAATTCTTCGCTTTCAAACTACAACGACAGGTTTTCCAAAATCGAACACGTTAGTGTAGCAATTCGTTGCGTTCAACAAGGGCGTCCAAGGATTATTGGGGAGTCCAGTAATGATTCAGGTGCCTCAATGTCAAGAACCAGAAAGTCTGCGGGGAAGACACAAGTCTGGACCTTGACCAAAACATCCTCGACAATCCCACGAGGTTTGATTGTAGATCGGTCGGCTAATTGCAGGGCAACCTCGACGAGTTTTAATTCACCGATCTGAAATTCTTCAAATAAACTTGTGGTAATAATATTAACTGAGGCACCAAGATCAAGGAGGGCGCGATTAAATGTAGTGCCATCAATAATTACAAAAATTAAAGGTGCCCCCGGATCTTTCATCTTAGGAGGCAGCTTACTCTGTATGACAGAGCTTACTGTCTCCGAAAGATGCACCTGTCCTAGATTTTTGGCCTGCCTTTTAGGAGTACAAATCTCCTTCAAAAATTTAGCATAGGCAGGTATATATTTGATGGCATCTAGGAGAGGAATATTGATATGAACTTGCCCAAATAGCTCCATGAGTTCTTCTGCAGTGGGCTCAGATTTCTTTTTTTTGTTGGTGGTGGGGTAGAGAGCTTATGGGAAAGGGACAAGAATCTTGTCTTGAGATTTTTGTATTTCTTTTCCTTCTTGATGGGGAGGTGGGGAGTCAATTTGCACAGGTAGTTCACCAGGTTTGTGTGAAGGCTTGGGGTTAGTGGTGGTTTGCCCACTCCTCAAAGTAACTGCATGTGCAGTCGGATTATTATTTGGAGGAGGTGGGGGGGCCTGTGATTGTAGAAACCTGGGCAGCTGCTGAGGTGGTGGATTAGGAGGAGGCTGATTCAGATAATGTGGAGTTCTGCCCGTATAATGGTTCCCTTGGTGATTAGGGTTGGGCATGGGTTGGGACGGAAGATGTCCTGCAGGTCTTTGCGTGGGAGTAACCCCAATCTGATTATTCAGATTTGTGATGGTGCGGGTTACTTCCGTCATTTTTGTTTGCATTTCCTGCAGGGTTCGCATCATCTGGGCATTGATGTCTTGTTGAGATGGCCCAGGATGGAAGTTTGGATTTGGACCATACCCATGATATGTTTGGGAGGAAACTTGATTATTCCAGGAGTAGTTCAGGTAATTTTTCCAATTGGAAGAATTTTTAAATGGCTCTTGGATGGCAGAAAATTGTTGAGTGGGGTTAAGATCTGGATAGTCATAATTCCCCAGTGAATCATGGGCAACCTCAGAATAATCAACAGGAGTAGTGTTGAGATTGTGCAAATTTTCTCTTTGTGGAAAGTTAGGTTGGGTTAGATGTGGGTGTGGAGCTTGAGTTGATGTGCCCAGTCTTTCCTCAATTTTCTTTTGATTAATATGCATCTGGTCAAGTTTTTGAGCGATCAATTGAAGATCGTCTTGGGTGACAGGGATAGATTGAGTGCCTATTTCATGAACACCAAACTGCGGGTTTTGGGTTCTGCAAAATGTGTTCATGGAAGCTTGATTAAATGAGTTTTCACTCATTTCTTCAAACAGGTCGTAGGCACTTTCAGCATCTTTATTTAAGAAGTTGTCGCCACATGAGGCGTCGACAAAATGTCGGATTTGATCTTCTAATCCATGATAGAAGATTTGCTCGAGCTACCATAAAGGAATCTCGTGGTGCGGGCAACTTCTTAAAAGATCTTGAAATCTTTCCCAAGAATCATGGAAAGTTTCACCAGATTTTTGGTGAAAGGTCGTAATAGATCTTCGCAAGGAATTGGTTTGACCTATGGGAAAGAATTTCTTGAGGAAGGTGCTCTTGAGCTGAGGCCACGTGTGATGGGTCAGCCAATGGTCTTGAACCAATAAGCGGCATTATCTTTAAGAGATAATGGAAAAAGCCGCATCAGCCATAGGTCTTCTTGCACATTTCGGGAACGGGTTGTTTGTGCAAGAAGAGTTAGCTCTTCAAGGTGGCTGAAAGGGTCTTCCCTAGGAAGGCCATGAAAGTGTTTAATTAGGTTCAGGACAACAGGCTTGATCTCAAAGTCCCCCTCTGGTATGACCACCCTTGGTCGTTCCTCATAATAAGACGGATCATAGAAATCTTTTAGAAGAACAATAGGCTGCTGACGGGGTGGTGGGTTTGGCCTTGGATTGGCTAGGTTTTGGATGTTCCTAGTCAATGTTTGTTGATTGGAATTTAATTTATTAATCTGATCAGCCATCAATTTTAAAAGATCAGGTAGGGGGTCTTGATGTTGTGTGTGGGGCAACTCAAGATTAGGGAGCTCCAAGTGTGGGAAGTTAATGGTGGATGGGTTTTGGGTGGAAGGGTTAGTGGTGGGGTTAGAGGTGGAAGTGGAAGGGTCAGTGGACCTATTTTGTTATGTTTCCATTTTTTCAGGAGAAGACAGAAAAAGTGATCTTTTTGGGTGGGAGGCGAAATCAAATGGTCCTTCCAAGTGTGGATTTTGAGACCGTCGCCCGTGCATAAAAATGGAAGAACGGGAGGGGAGGAGAAGAGAAAGAGGTGAGAGAAAGTATGCAATTCAAACAAACAGAACTAGACCTAACTTAAATGCGACTCCCTAGTAATAACCTAAGACTTGGTCTATATAGGAAATAAGTAGTCAATAGTGAATACCCATTTAATCAATAAATCTAGCCAAGTTGCTTAAGGGGAGGTTTGGGCCCAAACGTTTCCCAGGGAAAACCCCAGGTGCTTGTACAAACCCATGCCTGGTCGTTTGACACGGCCCCTCAGCCTGAACACCAGATATAGATGACAGAATTAGTACTAACTAAAGAAAACTTAAGACCTAAATAGCAAGCCTAAGTTGATAAAGCCTTAGGGGTCAAGTTGCTACAAATTTTAATTAGGTCTACGATGCTATAGTGCACACAGAATGTGGAGGGCGTTTATTAGGTTGTTGCCTTGTTATTTTAATATTTTTTTTGTGTGTGCAGGAATTGGAGAGTGGCTCTAATGAAAACCAAGTTGTCACACAATTTTTTTGTATTTTTGTCTTTTAGGATTTGATTTAATTAAATGTGTTTTAGGATTTTTCTCTTTAAACATTCAAACAAGTTTGAAAGTTCACAATCAAAGGATAGACAAGTTGTATTGGTGATGGTTAATTTCCTTTAATGTGAGTCTTTAGAAAGAGAGAAAGAAACCTTAAGTCAATTATCCCTAAGACAGAAATTTACTACCAATGAAATAATTTTAGGCTTTCTGTATTAAGTAGTGGTCCAAACAAGTCAAACAACACCACTACTTTGAAGAAAATCAAACAAAGATTCCAAGAAAGATTTTTGTAAGATTTTAGAAATTTGTTTGATAATTATTTTGAATTTTTAATTGTACTGGTGTTAAAGTCCAGAAATGATACCTGTGGGTATTTTGGACTTTTCAGTATTACCATCGACCTTAGAAAAATTTTGTGATTTTATATGATGTGTAAAATTTCACAAGAATTCTAGCAAGCTAAATTTCACAAAAATTGGATGAGTATAAAAATTCTAAAAATTCACAGACAGTAGCAAAATAGGAAGATGAGAGGGTGTGACCCCTTTTCAGTCCACGAATTTTAAAAAATTAAATAGAAATCCAATTGAACTGAAATTTGGAACAGATGTTCCTAACTTAATTGGAAATCACTGTATGAAATTTTATGATTTTAGGACTCCTGTGGTGTTAGGAATAGATTTTTCAAGTCCAGATAGAAATCTAGACCCAAAAAATAGAACACCAATACTTGTAATGGAGTGGTGTTAAAGAAGCATTCAAGCAAACAATGGATTTTATATGGGCACCACTCCACTTAATTAAATTGTTTATGGTCCTGAAAGCCAAGTTTAATATTTTTTTGGTAGTCTTTTAGCCTAAATGTGACAAGAAAGGGGAACCAACATGAATTTTACGGGAAGAAAAGAATCTTTGAGCTCTCGCTTCCAGATTCCCGCCTTCCCGCTGTAATTCCTGCACACACAAAAGAAAGAAAGATAAGGGGATGAGATCCACTTCAAGTAGGAGAAAATTAACTAATGCAAAGCCGTGCCTGTTCGGCAACGGCGCCAAAAAGTGATAGCGATTTTACGTGATTTGTTAATTACGTCGTTGTAACGCGCAAAATCGATCAACTCTTAAATTTATATTCCTAGATAGGGGAGTATCTAGGGTCGTCCAAGGAGGCCAAATGTTTGTAAAATTGATTCTCTTGCTTGGAATGCAAATCTCAACTTTCTTTTTGGTATTTTTTCAATATATCATTTCTTTGTTTTTGAATTAAGACAACATGCGAAATGGTGGCGGGAAGGTGATTTACACTTCAAATTTAAAATACTACTTATAAGTGGCAAGTAGAACCTCTCCCTAAGCTCACTCTAGGCAAGTGGAGACCTAGAATAATTACGGAGAGGGAGTGAAGAATGCTAAAAACAAAGCAAGTAGAAATGCAAATAAGAAATTGCAAAGAAGGCAACTAGATAAATGAAAAAGTGTTTTACAAAAAGGCCTAGTAGAGGAATACTTCTACTACTAGAAAATTGAAAATAAGAAAAGAAAGCACAAATCCTCTAAATAGATGGTGAAGAAGAGGGCTTCTTGCTCCAAGGTTGGTAGCTCCCAATCTTGAAAAGAGCCCTCCAACTCCTTCCTTGTGCTCTGCCAAGGTGATGTCCTCCAAGGCAAGCCCTAAGGGGGCGTGCCGTAAGCTTCTCTCCAAGGGTGGACGTCCACCATAGGTCCTTCTCCTTTGCCTGGCCATCCTCCTTGAAGTGGAAGAGTCCTCCTCCTTGGCATGGCCCAAGTTGAAGAGAGTGGGGAGAAGAAGGCACCAAAAGGGCTGGTGATGTGCCCCTTTAATCTTCTTCTGTACTCCTTCTTCTTGGCAGTAGGTATAGGTGGTGTAGGTAGCAAAATACACTAATGGAGGATGCCCCAAAATGGTGGTAGGTGGTGGGTTTTTATAGAATAGGAAGGGGGCTAAGGTGACCCTTGAAATGGAGGGCTAGGATGGAGAGATGGAGGTGGTTAAGGATCCAATGGCCAAGGGTGTTTGGCGCCACCTTAAGGGGCACCTAAGGGGTGGTTATGGGTGTTGACACCCCTTGATGTTGGCGCCAAAAAGGATTCTAGAAGGTGGTCTAAGTTGGCGCCAAGAAGGGTTCTAGAAGGAGGGGTAGGTGGATGGCTAGGATGGATTATGTGGGTAGGTGTAGGGTGGATTAAGGGCTGAAAGTTGGTGCCAATATAGAGGTGGTTAGGGGTAGTTTTTGCCACCAACTTATGGTGTCTTTTGGTGGTGATAATAGGGTGAAGGGATGGCTAGGTGGTGGCGCCAACTTGAGTAGGGTAGCTAGCTTAAGTAGGCTTAAGTTGGTGGAGCTAGCTAGGGTTGAATTTGAAGGTGGTGGATGGCCAAGGAGCTGGTTGCTAGCTAAGCTAAGCTAAGCTAAGATAATCTAAGCTAAGCTAATCTAAGCTAAGATACCTTAGCTAAAGGTGGAGTAGAGGAGAAGGAGTTGGAGCTAGGGTTTGGAGGGAGGAGCCGAGGAGGAGAAGTCTGGAGCTGGAGCTGGAGCTAGCTGCTGCTGAAGAGGCTGGCATGGGACTACTCTAGCTGGCTTAGCTTGCTAGTTCCTTACTAGTTGCTAAGCCAAGCTAATGTGAGCTAGCTTCTACCATAATGAGCTGAGGTGAGCTAGGTTTGGTGCTCCTGGGGAGAATCAAGCTGGTTGAGGCAGCTAAGATAGCTTAGCTCAACTGAGTTGAGCTAAGCTAAGTCCCCGGGAGCTGGACTTAAGCTTCCTGAGCTGGGATGAGTTCTTCTTCAGCTGGCTAGAGTTGAGTGGAGCTGGATGTAGCTGGATCTGAGCTGGGGTGAACTCCTGTCAACTCAGCTGAACTAGCTAGAGCTCCCTGTGGACTAGTGGGAGCTGAGATGAGCTAGACTCAGCTGACTTGAGCTAGGGTGAGCTAAGATGAACTCTCTTGAGCTGCCATTCAGCTGAGATTAGCTGAATGGAGCTGGGATGAGCTAACCCTAGTTCAAGTGAGCTAGGTTCCAGCTGTGGTGAGCTGGATTAAGCTGAGTTCCAACTAGTCTGAGCTTCTCCTTCACCATTTGCCTTCTTGAGTGCTAGGGTTTTAGGGATCTGTATATCTGTTCATCCCTAACACTCATAAAAACATATCAAAAAGATAATAAAAAATGCAATGCATGCCTAACCTAATTTATGCCTAAATGCAGCCCAAAAACCCGTTCCTTGTTTTAGTGCATAAGAATGATGATAAACTGGCGTTTATCAGTATGGTGTAATCATCCTAACTTTTCATGGTAGAGTAATAACCCTAATCTAAGACCTCAATTCCAACCCTGACCACAGGCTCTGCGACCTTATCAGCCCACCCAACTAAGGCCCACTCAAAACTTCCAAACTGGACCACCTAAAGAAGATCATACATCTCTAATTCTCCAAACCTTGGTTGACATGCAGAAACAACACAAAGAAGAGATCTCAGAGTTACGAAATCAACTGGCGTAGCTGGCAAGTGCTCGCCAGCCTGGTGCACTTCCCTCTCAACCTCTTCCTAATCCGAATAACGTGCCAAACCAGAGGCATGTTATGAACCCAAATCAAGGCCAAGATCACTTTGTTTATCAGGCCGCTTCTGCCCCATCACTTGATGGGATGGATGCTTCAACTTCATACTCGGGATTTCAGCAGCAAACGCCTATTTTTCCCAACCCAAACCAGAACCAGGCAAGATTGAATTCTGTTACTGCCCGAAGTGGCAAAGCAACATGGGACCCACCTTATCCAAGCCACTCCCAGCTTGGTAATACAAACCCTAACCCTAGATTGGTCATCCAAGACACACCCATCCCAGATCAAGAGCTTGAGCCAATTCTAGAGGAACCGCCTAAGATTCCATTTCCCGAGGACTTGACCAAGGGAAAAAGGATAGCCAAACTCGTGGCACCTGAGGAGGAGCTAGTTAAGCTCTTTGAGCAGATCCATATAAACATCCCTTTGATGGATGCGATACGCCACGTACCAGCTTACACATGATTTCTAAAAGACGTGTGTACACCTAAGTGTAAGCCGCAAACCAAATGTGGGAACCCGATCGTACTATCAGAGCAAGCCAGCTTCGTCATTTTGAGCAAACTCCCGCCTAAGGCAAAAGACCCAGGCACCCCTCTAATCTCCTATGCAATTGGTGATATACAATTTGAACGAGCTTTATTGGACTTAAGAGCCTCCATAAATTTGATACCTACATCCCTACTAGACTACTTCGAGGAATCTGAGCTTAAACCAATAGAAATGACTTTACAGCTAGCCAACCAATCTATTAAGTCACCAAAAGGAATTCTTGAGGATGTCAAATTTAGGGTACATGATTTTTATTTTCCAGTGGATTTTATTGTCTTAGACATGGATGCTCCTGAAAATGTGAAGAATACACCTATCATACTAGGGAGACCCTTTCTGGCCACTACTAGGGCCAATATCAATTGTGAGGAGGGCCAAATTGAATTAAAATTTGGGAGTAAGACAATAATGATCAACATCTTTAAGGCCCGACAAGGAATTAATTGTGGAGTTATAGAACAAATTTGCGATATCGAGGCTGTGGTTGACAACCTATGTATTGAGGAAAATCTGACTATTTCAGGTCGACCACAAGAAGAGCAAAACCCGCAATTAGAGGAGTCTAAACCCAATCTAGACACACCCATAGCTCCTTCCTTTGCTCCCGACATCCACCATGAACCACCTGCTGCTGCTGACAACCCAGTAATGGAATTAAAGCCTTTTCCCGATCATCTCAAATACGTCTTTTTGGGTTCCAATCAGACGTTTCCTATGATTATCAACTCCCAACTCACACCTGATCAAGAAACACGCCTGATTTCTATTCTCCAGCAGCATCGGAGAGCCATTGGATGGACTCTCGATGATTTGACTGGTATCAGCCCTTCATACTACACACATCACATCTACACTGAAGAGGGCTCACGACCATCCCGTGAAATGCAGAGATGCCTAAATCCAAATCTGCAGGATGTCGTGAAAAAGGATATCATCAAGTGGTTAGATGCAGGGATCATCTACCCGATCTCCAACAGTCAGTGGGTGATCCAACCCAAGTTGTGCCTAAAATGGCAGGGCTCACCGTCATCACGACTAAAATCGAAGAAACCATACCAACCCGTATAGCAAACTCATGGAGAGTCTGCATTGCATACAGAAGACTCAACTCTTCCACGAAGAAGGATCATTTCCCACTACCGTTCATTGATCAGATCCTTGAGAAACTAGCGGGAAATCAATTCTTCTGCTTTTTGGATAGGTACTCCGGTTATAACCAGGTCGTAATCCATCCCGAGGACCCAGAGAAGACCACCTTCACCTTCCCATTCAAAACATACGCATTTCGAAGGATGTCGTTCGGTCTCTACAATGCACCTGCTACTTTTCAGTGGTGCATGCTTGCCATGTTCTCAGATATGGTAGGTGAATACCTTGAAGTCTTCATGGATGACTTCTCAATATTTGGTGAATCATTTGATGATTGCCTCCTACGCTTGGTCCAAATCTTTAGGCGATGCATCAACGTGAACTTGGTTCTTTCCTAGTCAAAGAGCCACTTCATGGTACTTGAGGGAATTGTCCTGAGACAACTCATCTCTGAAAAAGACATTCAAGTTAATCGAGCCAAGGTGAATCTGATTTCCAAACTCCCTATGCCTAGTTCGATCAAAGACATCCGATCCTTTTTGGGGCACGTCGATTTTTACAGTCGATTCATTCATGATTTTTCAAAAATTGCGCACCCCCTAACTAATCTTATATCTAAGGATGTCCCTTTTGAAATCTCCAAGGAGTGCACTCAGGCATTTGAGATCCTGCGTGATCGAGTTACCTAAGCACCTATCCTACATTCCCCCTGATTGGTCTCAACCCTTTGAGATCATGTGTGATGCATCTAATTATGCTATAGGAGCGATACTTGGGTAGAAAATAGATGGGAAACCCGTGGTCATCTACTACGCTAGCAAGACACTTGACGAGGGTCAAAGTAACTACACAGTTACTAAGAAAGGCTATTAGCTATAGTATTTGCCCCGGAAAAATTCAGATCATATCTTTTGGGTTCCTATGTCATCATATACTCAGATCACACTATAGTGAGGCACCTCCTTGCGAAGAATGACACGAAACCTCGACTAATCCGCTGGATCTTGCTGTTGCAAGAATTTGATCTTGAGATTAGTGATAAAGCGGGAAAGAAGAGTGTGGTAGCTGACCACTTATCCTGCCTTCTTTCTGACAGTATCGACCCTTCCAGACCCATCACAAAACATTTTCCCAATGAGTACCTCCTGAGTATTAGTACGGGACATCGTTTGTTTGCTAATTTAGTGAACTACTTGGCATCACATCAGATCTCATCCGATTGGCTGAAGGCCAAGAAAGACAAATTGCTTTCCGATGCCAAGTACTACATTTGGGAAGAACCGTACCTCTTCCACATTGGTGTTGATCAAATCATCAGACGGTGCATCCTGGAAGCGGAAATTCAGGATATTCTGTCCTTCTACCATGACCAGGCCTACGGCTGACATTTTTCTGGACATAAAACTACAGCAAAAGTCCTCTAGTGCGGATTTTATTGGCCTACGATTTTCAAAGATGCATACGATCACTGTAAGGCATGCACTCATTAGCAAACCTTGGGCAACATGAGCCACCGCGATATGATGCCTTTACAGTCGATTCTCGTATGTGAAATCATCAACATCTGGGGGATTGATTTCATGGGACCCTTCCCTATTTTGAACAACTTAGAATACATTCTTCTTGCTATTGACTACGTGTCCCAATGGATCGAAGCCATTTCCAACTGGAACCAACGATCATAAGGTGGTAATCAAATTCATTCATTAGATCTTTTCTTAGTTCAGGATTCCACATGCCATTATCTCTGAAGGAGGGACCCATTTCACAAATGCTCAGTTCAGATCACTGATGACCAAATACGGGGTGTCGCACCGAATCTCTACTCCTTATCACACCCAAACTAACGGTCTAGCGAAGCTATCGAATCGGGGGATCAAGAAAATCCTTCAGGTCACTATCCGACCTGATAGGAAAGATTGATCATCCCGACTTCCAGAAGCCTTGTGGGCCTATAGGACCGCCTACAAAACCCAATTGGGCAAGTCTCCTTTCAGATTGGTGTACGGGAATGCATGTTACCTCCCTGTCGAGTTGGAGCACAAAGCCTATTGGGCTGTTGATGGGAACACCATCATGAGCCATAACTAGATCATTTTGATCCAATTAGGTCAGTAAATGCTCCTACACAACTGCCAGAGAGCCATATTTCACTACAAAGTCATTCTGAGGGAAAGATAAGAAAATAAGGTTAAAATTGCAGTTTTACCATCATATCATGGATGCAGTACAATCACGGGTCTTCTCAAGGGATAATTAAGGGTCAAATGGTCCTAAAAGGCCAACAAGTGGGTTAGAACATACAGAAAAGGGTTTGCACGTGTTTTGAGAATTAAATAACTTTTTAAAACCCTAAAAATAGACCTGCTTAATTAACTGAGGTTCTGGTTAGGATAAAATTCACCTAAACCCTCTAAAATTCATATAAAAATATTCTCTAGGGTTTGGAACCTTCAATTTGATCATTATAACCCGTCTTGACCCAAAATAGAGTCTCAAACAAACATTTGCCCTAATTTAGGTTTTTGCATAAATTACCCAGTCAAACTTGGTCAAAACCTAAATCTAACTTCACCATTGGATTCCTTGGATTCAAATTAGGTTCGTACCAAAATTTAGGCCCAATCTAAGATTATCTTGACCAAGTTTGCATTTTGGTCTAGTCAGACTCTTTCTATCTCATTCTGACCCTTAACTTTTGAATTATCTTAAAAATAGCCCCTCAACTTCTTTGTCTTATTCACAAGCAGGTCCCTACGGAATTTTTGGAATATTAAACCTTCACCGTCGAGTTTCAAGCGAGGATTTCTCACTCGATTCTCAATCCATCAATCCTAGATTTGAAACACAGATTCCTTGGGAAATTCCCTTCCAAATGAGCCCATTCAAGGATCCCAACTCCTTCCCAAAAGCTCATGCGAACCTTTAGAAGGAATGGGTATCATTCGTTTACATAAGCTTCAAGGTTTCCAAGCTTGTTTCCAAGTTTGGAACCTCCCCTTAAGCCCTATAAAAGCACCTCTGCAGCTTTTCGCAATTTTTCAACAAGTCTTGGCACGTCAAACGGCCTAAAAACCTATCTCCGACAACCGTAGACCCTTGCTTTAGTGACCCCCCAGGATCCCCCTCCTCCGGCCATCCAACCGTCAAATTGGATGGCCTAAACTCTTCCTCTTTTCGTCGCGACCCTCCCCAGCCAAAGGGAGGGCGTTCCTCCATCTGCATCGCCATCGTCGCCTTGCCGCTTTGTCCTCCTTCTCCAGCTCCGGTCGACCAACATCGGAGCCCTCCGCCTCTCCACCACCACGCTAAGTCCCTCCCTTGCTCTCTCTCTCTCTTTTCATTTTTCCACCCTCGCAAACACACACAACCACCTCCCGCACTTCATCTTCTCTGCCTCCGGTGAAGCTCCGATGACACCTACACACTGCCACACTGCTTGAAACTTGCCGCTGTCACCTCCATCAACTCCGTCGTGCTCCACTGACCAAAACCCCTCAAGAAATTAAGGGATTTGGTCCCTCACTCGCTCCGCCGAACACCGCACCTACGCACTTCATCTTCCGACGTCACCCGACCACTTCACACACGTTCACCCCTCACGGATACTGCCGTTGCATTCTCCTCATCAAGGTGAAACTCTTGAGCATACTGATTGGGGCATTTAGCCCGTATTCATCTCTTTCAGCTCTTAAGCCACAGCACCATTGGTGGAGCTTCTTCGAAGACTACTAGGTGCTGTTCTTGCATCTTCAACTCCAAGCACTACACCCAGGTTGAGCGGAACACTTCCAGGAGGGATTTCAGGGTGACAATTGAAGTCACCAGCACCTGCCACTGCCTAAATTCGAGCCTTCAACCCTACTGCTGCACTGTACAAAGGAAAGGTAGGACTTTAGTCCCACCTAGGAAGCTGAAGATCACTTGCGGCCACAAATGAGGAAAAAGTGCTAAGGGCTTATCGCCTCAAACACTTGGGGGCTGAGGTCCCCCTCACCCTCACTCGGCCTCATCTACAACTCTAACCCCGTGGATCTGGCTATAACCCAATAACTCGCCTAAGCCTTACACTCCTCGGCTGCGACCCATGCCCACAGCTCTGGACCGGGTATGCTCTAGGTCCGAAAACCTAATAACTCGGTACTGTTGGAGGCTTTGGGAGACTGTGACCCAAGGAGAGAAAGAGAGGATCGTGAGCTGGGGCAGGGGGTTTTTCTCTGAGAACGTTTGGCTGACACTTAGCCAAAATTGAGGATCCTTCCCCCTCTGCGTGAAGAAGGATAGAAAGGTAGAAGAAGCAGAGAAAGAAAGAAGAAGAAGAAGAAGAAAAGAAAAGGAGCCACATAGGAAGAAAGGTAGAAGAAGTAGAAGACGTAAGAAGAAATAGAAAAGCAAAGAAGAAGAGCAGAGAGAAGAAGAAGGAAAGCAAGAAGCAAAAGATATTCAGATGGCTAAGATCATTTCATATATATATCTATTGAGTTCTATTTGCCATTATTGTAGGGAGTAATTAGTGATTCAACTCACCATTTTACTCCATTCTTTTTGCAGTCTGATACTTGATTTTATTGCTACATTACTCTGAATCAATTTCTAATAACAATTTCATATCTCTATTATCTAAAATTGCAATTTTGAGAATTAAATTCCTATTTGCTCCTAGCAAATGACCTCGGACTTTTTCGAGTATAAAGTTTATCTGTTTCTCGCTAGATTTCAACTATACTACAACGCGATGATTTAAAACCTGATTTCGAGCGAGCAACATTTTGGCACCGTTGCCAGGGAGTAACATGCAATTCAGATCTCTTGATTGCAATATTAGATTGGATTCTAACTTGCTACATCTCTTTTGATTGTAATCTATTTCAGGGGCTCATTAAAGGAGGATCAGCCGCACATCAACCACTCCAGGGGCAGGTAAATTCCATCTACCTTCTTCTAAGCCCCTGAATCTGAAAAAGCTAAAAAAAGGAAAAAATCAATTAGGGCTACTTGCATTCTATTCTTAGACAAATCATCAAGTTGCCTGATTTGATACATTCTAGAGAACATCCAAACCCTAATTTGTGCACCTACTTAAGATCTTAAGGTATCTAGGGTTATCACATTCTTGTTTGAGCCCTAGGTGCCACATTTTGACAAATTAAATTGGACCAAATAAGAGGCAATTAAAGATTCCAGTTTAGGGTTTTAGAGACACACTTGCTTAATCAAGAATTGATCTTTCCAAATAATGTATGCCTAAACCTTGATTGAATTGATCTATTCAAGCAAAACCATAAAATCATGCTCTTAAATTCATTTGAACACTAAAAGAGGGACCTAAATTTCTCAAAAGGACAATACAAGGGAAGTTGACCCACCTTGTTTGGGTTAACCAATCTTCAAATTAGGTCACTTTTTCAAAAAAACATCTTAAAAGTTCAAGTGAAATCATAAGCACCCTTGCTCTTAATTAAAACTGGTAGACTTAAGAGGTCAAGTCCCCATTCTAGTCTACCTGGATCATCAGTGACAAGAGGTCGGGTAGGGGAAACCCTGTAACTCATGGGGGTGCTCTACCATGTAGGGGTCTTTGCAGGACTCTCCCTCTCTGGCTGCTCAGGTAATTCTCAAGTGGACGGCTTTCTAACTAAGGGGTATCATCCGCCCCGAACCTCTATAGTTATCAAAAAAAATTTTTGGGTGTCTTGATTGGGTCCATCACATTCTGTCTCTCATTTACTCCATCAGTGCATGTTCGAGAGGAGGTCTCCAAGACCATCCTTGAGGCCTCCATTAGCTACTCATTCCCGTTGAGGCCAAGCCTCGACCTCCTTATTTGTGCAACAACCTAATCCAATTGATATCTCTTATGATTCATCTGCACTTAATTCTCCTTCATCCATCATCATGGCACAACTAGAAGAAAAAAATAATCTTGAAAATTAGCTTTAGAGCCTCAATGATCTATTCCAAGCCTTTATGAACCCACCGCAGCATCCAGTGATGCAAGATCACTACAATCTCGCTGCGGTGGCAATCGAACCTCGAGTACAAATCCCCGCTAAAGGTCCTGATACTAAACTCAAGCCCAACATGATTCATGGCATTCCCAAATTCCATGGGCATAATTTCGAAGATCCTTTCCAGCATATCAAGAAACTCAAGCATCTGGCCCAGACCTTCGGGTCAAAAGCTCAAAATCGGGATGTCCTACTCATGAAAATGTTCTCCTTCTCTCTCATGGATAAGGCTGCTCACTGGTACCAAACTCAAATGCATCCAATCGACACTTGGGCAAAACTTCAATCCAAGTTTCTAAGAAAGTTCTTCCCTATTGATCGAACAAATGCTTTACGACACCTGATCACACATTTCACGCAGCAAGCAAGAGAACCACTTCATGAGGCATGGGATCATTTTCTGAATCTCATGCGAAAGTGCCCCCACCACGGAATTCCTAAATGAGAACAAGTCTAGTCCTTTTACCAGGAACTCTGTGAGGATATTTGATTATTCATCAATGCTACCTGCCGAGGAAACATCATAGGTCAACACGAAGACACCATGTGGGAGATTCTCGAGAATATGTGCGAGAACTCCATCAATAATGAATCCATGGGCATGTTCGACTGGACGAATGCCTGTGCATTGATGAATCCAAAGGGAACACATGAGATGTAAGGCTTGTCCTCTTCCGTCGACTTGGAACTGATGGCCAGTCATCCGAACAAGGTCTCTATTATTAAGAAGTGTTGATGGTGGAAAACTACGCGTTCGGAGTTGGATTTGAAAACCCGTCGTTGTAGTTTGAGTCGCAAAGAAATCCGTTCAACAGATAAAATTTATACCGAAAAATCCATAAAGAAGTTCCAGATCGAACACAGGGAGGCGGACGTTTGATTAAAAATACACGTTTGTTTTGTTTGTCACGAAACAAAATAGCTGGTCGAAAACTAGCTATCTATTTAACAAATAATAAATAGAAGAGAGAGAGAATATTACAAATAAAACCAAAAGAGAGGTAAAATAAACATGGATTTCATCATAAGAAGTTGTTCATTACACTACTCATTACGACTAGAAAGCGGGAAATCTACACTAGAAAGCAATAAATCTACTCTAGAAAGCAGTAAAGAGAATGGAGAGAGAAATATCCTCCTCGACGATCACTTGGAGGACAAGCCGGATGGGACGACGCCTGGAAGGCGAGGAACGAAGCGGGAAGGAGGATGAAGCAAGAGGAACGGGAACGAAGCAGGACGTCATCGTCGTCGTAGGATCTACTTCCCAAATGCAGAGAGAGGACAATCACGGAATGCTCCACGAAGGGGGACGAAGGTGGAAAACTTATAATTTCTACTCTAGAGGAGCATCCCGGGTGTGAGACAAGCTCCTAGAGCTTTGGAAGGGGTGAGAGAAGAGAAGAAGGGAGGAGAAATTCGTAGGGTAGGGGTCTTTTTTGATAGTTGCAAGGAGTGGGGGCATTTTGGACATTTTAATTTCAAAAACATTAATTCAAGGCCTTTAGTGATGGATTATCCATTACTAAAGGCTTGAACGTGGCCAACATGCGCGCGCCGCACTCGCCTTCCACGCTCTAAAATGCTTGTGCACGTTTGGATTGATCTCAATCGTCTGATCATGTGATCGGACGGTCGAGATCGATCCTCACCTGCGCCTTCAAAACTCCTCTGCCGCGCACCCACGTGCGATGAGGCGTGCAAATGCATGTCATCAAGCGTGTACACGATAGAAGGATCCTCTGTGCACCACTCCTCCTCCCCTCGACCGCACAATCTTCATCTGACGGCCTAATCGTGCCCACGCCCGTCTGAATTGAGGCGCTTGGCATGGCTCAAGCACCTGCCCTTCACTCGCAAAGGGGTGCTCGACCGCTGCGCTATGCCTTTGTTTGTGTCGTGCGAAGGATTTGTGCGCCTAGATCTGTGGCTGTTGGATGGCCATTCGACGGTGGAGATTCGTCGAGCGGGTGAAGAAGAAGAGCAAAGGCAGGTCCTTAGGACTGGTTGGGTGGCTGAGATGTCACCACATGGTGCCATCTTGGTCATCCATCTTCTGTGTGTTGTAAACCATGCCACGGGTGTCGGATTGGACCACTTTTCGCGCCGTTAGGCTGTGATCATCGATCCGAACCCATCCGTGTGATCGGATTTGTCTTCTGAGGTGTGGATTAACACCGTATTGGCCCTTGATCTCTAGGGTTCCTTAATCTCTATATGATGTTACGGATGTCCGATCAGGGCGATCTTGGAGTCATTGAACTCCAATCGTTGCCCTAATTAGATTTGTATGGTTGGATCTTTGATCCGAGGCCCCGATTAACAAGTTGCCCTGTCCCTTGCCATAAAAGGAGACAATTAGCCTACATTTTATATAGACTAACCTAAATGCAAGATGATGCATGTTATGCAATATTTATAATATGTGATGCAATTCTATGCCTAAGAACACCCATAAATAGACAGTTTATGTGATATAAACATGTTTACATCACACCCCCATGCCTATATTTTGCTAGTCCCTAGCAAAACTACTTGTTATTTATAAGAGAATTAAGTCGAATTTCTTGGGCAATAGTTATTTTCAACACTTAGGGATTTCAACTAGGGCCTGAACTATAGAGACACAACTGCACCAGGGTATCTGCCAAAATGCAGACCGCCTCAAGTTCTCATATTATTCAAAGAGGGGTCTCTTTTTCTCTTATTCTTCTTTTCTAATTATTTTTTGTTTTTGGATTTTTGAGTTCAGGGTTACAGAGCGGCTTTCTACGGCCACTCAACCCACCCAAGACTCGATAAGAACCCTAAGTTCTAAGCATCTTTTTGTGAAAGTGATAGACTCGTTGATCGGTAATCAGAATGGACTTCGGGTTTCTACATCCCTAAGTGACCTTAAAAAAAGTTCTGCCTAAAGGTGTATCTATAAGATCAGTAGCTTTCTCCCTACTTTTTTATTTTTTATGGGGTCAGCACAAGGGTGAATCCAGTGTAAATCTCCCCAGCATATTCTACTTCTCTACTTCTTCCTAAGTGTTTTAGGATTTTTAGTGCATTTCTCGAGCTGAGTTCTGGACAACCGGTTGATGAGCTGTTACCACCGACAACTTGTCAACCATACTCATGCGGCGAAGTGTGGCTTATTTCTTTTATTTCTTTTTCTTTTTTTCCTCCTTTTTCTTTTTTTTTTTTCTTTTTAAGTAGGTGGCTTCCCTAGTCTAAGATTTACTTAAAGGTAGCGGGAAGAGAGTGGTCCTATGACTAGGCTCTGGACAACCTACCTATGTGCTATTACCCACGATAACTTGCCAGCCATATCACCCTAGAAGGTTCATTAGCTACACAATTTTCGTTAAAACCGCTGAACAACGAGTCAGTGACGAATAGTATGTAGATGCTTAGACTTAAAGTTCCCTCAAATCAGAGGGTAGGTTGATAAGTCGTGTACTTATCACCCCAACTTATTTAATCAAATTGAAATCAAATTCAAGATGGCGAGGACTTAATAAACAAATCCACATTTTAGTGGATACCCAGGCTGATTAATTCCAAAGACCTAAAGGGTCTTCATGTTCAAATCATACAATTTTATTTCCTAAGATTGAAAGTTTTCTAAAAACCAAGTTCTCTTTCCTAATTCCATAATTTTTTTATATAAATAAAAAGAAAACAAAACGAATCTACGAAGCTAACAAAATAATTCAAAAATGAATATTCACCCCCCCATACCTATCTAATGCAATGTCCTCATTGTATTAAAAAGACATGAAATAGAGTGGAGTAGAAAGCATCTGAATTTCGTCAATAATGTGTCTGCTCCGAGATGAGCAAAGACTGTATACATGCTGAATTTAGTGCCTTCAGCTAGGCACACTATACAAAGAAGAAGAAATAACGAATTCACATGTGCAGGTCAGAATCAGAATAAAAAGATGCAACCTAAGACCTGCCAGCAGATGTCCATAGATGTGGACCAGATTGTGATGCTGACCCATACCCCATGGTCGAGAATATCTAAGGTTCTGGATAAAAATTACCCAGAACCTAAGATCAATATGCAAGCAAGATCGGGCTTGCAATTTATGAGGATGCAACCCAAGACCAAAAAGTCAGGTTACAAAGAAATCAAGCTCAAAAGGATAATCAATGAATGTGTGCTTGGGTTTGACATCCTCAGAACAAATGTCATAAGGTTCCTGGTTTGATGGTTTCAGATTAATTGGAACCCTTAGACTCAGTCTTCTACTTCCTCCGGAGCTTGCTTCCCAAATCAAAATTTCCCAGCTCCTATCCTCCTCATTTAGAATGTCAAATTCTAGGACCTCCTGTATATTAATCATCGCGTCTGAAATTTTCAAGTCTAAAAGATGTGACAGAGTCAGAATTGACTTGGGTCTAGTTATCGCAAAAACAGAATCGTCAATAAGCTCAATGGCGTGTATCTAACAATCAAGGCATTGAATTGAATCCTTCAGAAAATGCGATTCTGAATCCGTCATATGAGCCCCAATAAGATCAATTTCCTCAGTTATTGGGCTATCAAATGATCCAACCAATTCTACAGGTCCAATCGTCTCACAGAAATTATGTTCTGTAAACTCACATGAGACTTCGCAAATTGAATCTTCACCCTCAGAATCAAAGAAATCTAAATCCGTATTAATGTACGTCCCAAAATCATCCATCACTTTCTAATCCATGGAGACATACGTTTCCTCGTACCTCGACTCAGGGATCTTAGGTGAAGAAATCAGATCATCCTTAATTGGTTGCTTTAAATCAATCTGGTTAACCTCGTAACATGCCTCCCCCCCAATAGGTACCTGAGCGGGTTCTAACATTGGCTCTCCTAAAGGGGATTCATCCTGGGAATCATCCCATGATTGAACTAAAGCAATCACAAATCTCATTCTAAATTTCTCTAACTTCCCAAGTAAAAACTCACCCGAGTCCTTATCCTTAACATCCTAGAGCCAATCCAACAAATACTTATTCAGATCATCAATCATTTTAATCAGGGGCTCCAATTCTTCAGTGCAAGTTATTGGCTGAGCTTCTAACGATTGTATAGTATTTCTCAAGTTAGCCAAAACCTTATCTTGGACCTGGTTAACTTAAACCAAATAGTTTGGTTCAGGATTGGGCAGGTTTGGGATCAATGTAGAGGAGTTAACGAATTAAGATTCGTGATACCCTTTCTGATAATAGGTCATTTTAGATTGTTCAAAAGGTGGTGATGACCTAAAGGCAGTGTATTCAGAGGATGGGTAAGGGCCAATGTATCCTTCTTGATTGTAGATCGTATTAGGTTGTCCGTGAAAAGGTGGCGATCTATAATCGATGTGGCTCAAAGAAGGATAGAAATCACAATTATGGTGTTCAAGGTTTGACCCCGAACACGGAGGTTTGGAACTGTATACCCAATCTGAGTTATCCCAACTAAGAGATGGTTGATTACAGTACGAGTCGACATAATCATCATGTTGAGGATAAGACATAACAAGAGGGTAAGAGCAAGAATGCGTGTAGAATGTGGAAGGATTCATGTCAAATGGGAGGAAGAAAGGTGCCCTGCAATACAAACAATCAAGCCTATCCTTAAATGGGCTAGCCTAAAGACCTACAGACTCCTAGAACCCAACTTGAGATAAAGAAACGATTTAATCTAATTCTTTCCGTTCAAGCTAACTAGTTAGAGGGAGGGACTGGGAAGAAGGTTCTTCCTTCAGCTTGCGCCTCCAGTTCCTAGTGTGCCCCCCAACCATGATCGTTTGATTCTGCTTCCTTAGCTAGACATCAGATTGAACAGTAGAAATAGACTAATCGAAAATAATCTCGTTCTAGGATCCGAAGAGCAAGTCCAATCCTTAAGGCCAATGTCTACTCTGTTTTATTTAGGGTTAGGTTTGAATGTGCTTTAGAATGTGATGGGCCCTTTATCTAGGTTGTTCCCTTAATGATTGATTGATGTGTGTGTGCATGCACATCCAGTGGTTTTCAAGTAAGATTATTTTTGATGTGGTGAATTTTAGGGTTCAAATCTTGCTTAGTAGCTTTTAGGATTCAACTTTAGGTATTTTCAAACAAGTTTTGTTGGCACACCAGGTTTTGAAAGCACAAGTGAAGTTGTTTTCCTTTGAAGCTTAAAAGAATGTGAAGTGCCTAGTAAATCCCTAAGAGTTGAACCTATGTGGCAGCTACTTAATGAGTTGATTTTAGTTGAAGTGGTGTGATGAGAACCTCATCATGAGCCATAACTAGCTCATTTTGACCCAATACAAAGGATAAAAGCTCCTACATATCTCAAGGAAAAGCTTAACTCAGAGAATTCTGAGTTTGAGAAGAAAACAAGTCATAAGGGGTAAAAGTGCAATTTTACCAGTATAATCTGCATACAGGGTAATTCAGGGCCCAAACATAGGTCAAAACAGCTTAATAAGAATAAAAGTGGGATGAGATGATCTAGCAAGGGCTACAGCACTTCCAAGGAACCAAATGATAATCTGTAACCCTAAAACAACCCACTTCAATTCACAAGGTTCGAGGCAAAGTAAAAATAGAATAAACCCTCTAAAATTCATAGAAAAATAATCTCTAGGGTTTAGAACCTTCAATTTGGCCTTTAGAACCCATTTTGACCTACATTGAGAACCATGCCCAATTAATAACTTAATTTGGGTTTTTGCGCAAATTGACCGGTCAAACAAGGTTTAATATGAAAATAAAATTCACCATCAGATTCCTTAGGTCCTAATTAGTCATGTATAAAAACTTGAGCCTAAGAAGAAACCTCCTTGACCGACTTCACACTTTGGTCCTCATATATTTACTCTTTGGCCCTCAACTTTTGAACCCTCGCATTTTGGCCCCTAACTCTCCTTCGTTCTTTGCAAACAGGTCCCTCCTGCAAAACCCTGCCAGCACCATGCTCCGGCGACCTTGCGCGGAGCATGGCACCGCGCAGGGTGAGGTGGAGGACCTGGCAAGTGTACCGGGGGTGCCCTGCGTCGTCAGCCGTCGCAGGAGCACCCCCATGGTCATTGTAGCCCCCCATACCGGCCGTGCGAACGCACGGACGGTATGGGTTCGTATTCCGACCATTCTCCGGCGAGGGAGACACGTCGTCTCCCTCCGCCTTCCTCCCTGCTTCAACCCTATAAATACCCCCCGCCGCTCCACCGACGAAGGCAGCCTGGATCTGACGGAGAAAACCCCCAGCTTTCTTCTCTTCTTTCTCCGGCAGACGCTCACCAGCTCCGGCGACTTCCTCCCCCTCCACCTCTTCGCTCTGCCGCACTACCAGCAGCAGAGACTTCCTCCCCTGCTCTTCCCGCGCCACGCCGCACCCAGCTGGCGCCTCTCCAGCCCTCTGCTCGTCGCCGCCCCTCTCCCTGAGCATCGTCTTCTCCGGCGACAGTCGATACGACTGTCGCCCTATTCCTCCCCCTTCGTCCCTGCAGTTAAGTTAGACCTACTCCCCTTCTCCTCCTCTTTCTTTCCCCGCTTTCGATTTAGTCAATTAAGCCCTCTACCGACCCTGTTCACCCTCATCCTCTCCGCCTCCGACCACCCTCCGGCGAGCCGCTCCCATCACCTCAGCGACCCACACGGCTCGCCGACCACCGCAGAACCTCCGCCTCCTCACCCTGATCCTCTTCCGCCCCTCCACTTCCCACCAAACACCCTCTGCAGACCCACCGAACACACCCACTCCCTCGCTCACAGTTTGACCTAGGACGACCTGATAGCTCCATCTCGCCCCCTGCAGACCCCCTGACCACCTTCGCCGTGCCACGGCGAAGGTCCCCCGCCTGTCTGATTTGGCCGAGAGGCCGTTCTATTGATTTCAGGTTCCAGGCCTTGACCGCCATTGGCGAGGAAGCTCGAAGCTTGCTTGAGGTTGCTCCAAGCCGAGATATCCCAGGTTGAAGAGCCACGGCCAGCGCGAAAGAGTCTTGCGCACACACCCTGGCCCTCAATTGGAGTTGCGCGCCTCAACAGCTGTTGCAATTGGAAGCACCCTCCCTGCTGCAGGCGTGAGAGAAAAGGGGTGCGCGGATAGTCCCACCTCGGGAATTTCTGAAGCCACACACCCACATAAATTGCAAAAGTGCCACCATCTGTTTGCCTCAGTTACCACGGGGTGAGGTCCCTCTCACCCGACCCGACCCGACTCGGCCTCGTCCGTGACCACGCTCCGCGGACCTGGCCCGACCCGATTAGACTGACCTGCACTCCTCGCCCACCACGCACGCCGGTGGGCCTGGACCCGGGCCTGACCCGAACCCGATTACCCGGTAGCGCTCTGGGAGAGCTTCCGAAGAGTGATTTCAGAGAGAGAGATACGCGGGGGAGGGGGGTAGAGTAGGTTTTTGCCTCTTGACGAAAAAAAACTCTGAAGTGTGCAGGCCAAAGAAGAAGAAGCAGACCCGCTGAAGAAGAAGGAGCTGCTGCACTGTAGCGAAGGCATCATTAAGTCGTCTCAGCACCGGGGCAGACGACGGAAGGTCAGCAGCCAGAGCAGGAAAGAAGACAGGCTGAAGAAGAAGGAAGAGCAACGGCCATCGCGAAAGAAGAAAAAGAGAGGTCAAGGCAGGTGAAGACAAAGAAGAAGAAGGAATGAAGAGAAGCAAGAAGCAAGAAAAGAAGAAGAAGATCTGAAGAAAAAGAAAGAAAGAAAACAAGGAAGAACAGCAGGAAGAAGAAGAAGAGCACCACCATTGCAAGAGAAGAATATTACCTGAACAGAGAGAAAGAAGGAGATCTAAAGAAAGAGAGAAAGAAGAGCACCCCCCTCTGCAGAACAAAGAGAACAACAAATTCTCTCTCTCTCTCTCTCTTTATTTTTGTAATAGAACTTGTATATCTCTAGAATACAACTTGCTCCCTGAGTTCGACCTCGGGAACTCTTTTATTTTTCCGAGTAAAAAAATTTTATATGAAACGTTGGTAACAACCAGCTTTACTACAACGTTATAACAGAAGAACCGACGTTATCATTTTGGCGCCGTTGCCGGGGAGCAACGGCTATTCTAGAGGTAAACATTCCTGTTTCTTTTAAGTTCTGACAATCTCCTCTCTTTTGTGCAGCTACAGGAACTCAAGAAGACAAGCAACCACACAACCACTCCGAAGACAGGTAAAATCTTTTCTCTCACTATTAACCCCTACACTCTAAAGAGGAAGAAAAGAAAAGAACAAGCAATATAGGGCTAACCTGTCTTCCATACTTAGTAACCATAAAAAGTTGCATGTTTTCAACTCATCATTCCTGCACACTAGTAAGGGTATTTAAGGGCTAACACATTCTTGCTTGAGCCCTAATTACCCAACAAAGAATTAACTGGACCAAGTAGAGCCAACCTAGGATCCAACACTAGGGATTTAGAGACACACTCCTTAAGCAAGAATTGAGAAAACCAAATGAAGTGTGCCCAAGCCCTTGTCTGAAAATACCTATTCAAAGAAAAACCTAAAACAATTGGCTCTCTAAACACTTGAACCCTAAAAGACAGGACCTAAAAGCTCTCAAAGAAAACAAGAGGTAAAGTTGACCCCTTTTGGGTTAACCAACCTTAAATTAGGTCACTCTTTGCACTTAAAAAGACTAAAGTTCAAGTGAAACCTTAAGCACCCTGATCTTAAAATTGGTAGACTTAAGAGGTCAAGATCCCCATTCTGGTCTACCTGGAACCGCAGTGACAAGAGAGGTCGGGTGGGGGAAACCCTGTAACCCATGGGGACGCTCTACCGTGTAGGGGTCTTCGCGGGACTCTCCCTCTCTGGCTGCCCAGGTAATTCTCAGGTGGACGATCTTTCTGATCAAGGGGTCCATCTGCCCCGAACCTCTATAGTCACCCAACAATTTTTGGGTGTCTTGATTGGGTCCAGCACCTGCTTATCTCATCCAGCCCTTCAGTACTTTTCAGGAGGTCCTTGAAACCTCCTATAGAAATTCACGCTTCCCGAGGCTAAGCCTCGGCTCCTTTGTTTTTGCAGAAATCATTCACATAGCCCCTCTTTCCTCTGATTCTGAACAAAATCCCCTTCTTCCATCTTGATTCAAACTTTGATTCTATTCCACCACCAGATCCAATTATGCAGCCTAATTACCTAGCAAGACTACCATTCAAGAAACCTGAATATCGGAGATCTATGAAAGATAAAATGATCGAGGATGCCATAAGATTCTATGAAAAAGAAGAAAAAACCTCAACACCAATAGGAGATATTCAGGTTGATGTCCCAACAACCACATCCTTCATCATAAACTGTGCCCAAATTCTATTAACTGGAATTTCAAAAGGATCAACCCGAGATATGCTCATGACAGGATACATTGAGATGGAAAAATTACACCAATCTGAATACCTTCAATGCTTGACAAATCCTGTACTTTGGGAACAACACCAAGATGCCCTTATAAAACGGGTAGAAATGATGAAATCAGTAGAACAAATTATCAACCAGAAATACCCGTATATACCAGAAACAAAGGATGAGTCATCTTGGAACAGTACTAAGAATCAATCCAGTTTCCCAGATCCCGGGATTGAGGCACAAAGTGGTTGTAAAATCCCAACCCAGATAGAAGACAATGTTGAATTAGGTTGGGATATTGCAGGAGAACACAATGCTGAGCCAACCCTAGGCCATGAATCACCAAGCTTAGAACTCCAAGACTCCTGCAATGACAAGATTAGAATTGAACCTCTGGAGGGTATAAATTCCGCCCCTTGTTTTGATAAGGTAACCCTCGAAGGTTATTCGGACTTAGGTTCTAATAATTCTACCCACATCCTAAGCCTAGAACCTAGATCTGAAACTTATTGGGAAGATTATGAGGCCCCTTATGAGAAAGATCAAATTTTTACAGAATATGATTCCGGGCCTTTATTTGATGAATGTCCTTTTCCAACATCCTCAGGAAATCTGATTGATTTTTCAGAAAACATGCCAATTTATGATACAGAAACTGAGGAGTTGGATGAGCAAGGTTTTAATAGGGTCTATCCTACCAGCTTAGAGCTTGAACAGAACATCTTTTTGAGCCCAGAATTGACATATAGGCTAGAACCCAGTCAGGCTGCTGATTCCACATCTGATGATTTCTGCTGTGGTGGAATTCATGAATCTCATTTTCGCCAACTCTCCGACAATTTCAGATCTGACTATAATTGCGGAGAGATTCCCCTTCCTGAACACGCCAGGCCTATCTACGACCTCAGTTCACATGACTCTGACTCTGACTCTGACTCTGAGGTCCTGATTCCCGAGATCACTGATAACACAGAATCATTCCTTTTCGATCCTCAGGAACCAAAAACAGAAAATGCCAAGAGTGATTGCAACCAAGAATCCAAATTTTTTCTCGAATCCGATTTCTTTCATCCTACAAACACTCTTCCGGCATTTGATAGTTACCCAGAGGACTCTCTACAGAAAATCACCTATCATCTGTTTCTAGAAGAGCCCTCGTACACAATGGCCACCTCATCCGCACACACAGAACGGATCAAAACCTCTCCCAAACCCCGACCCGCAACCGGACTCAATTTCTATGCTGATTCACCTCTCACCGAGCCGATTGCATTTCCACATCAGGTTTCGAACATTGATCAGACTACATACCATGCTCTATCATTCTCTGATCACCCCTGTAGGGTTCCTGCATCAACCACTGATTATCCTACGGGTCCCTACTCTGACCAGGCTGATTCGGCACAGCCAAACCCTGCGTTTACACTTCCACATCCATCTGAGCCTCATAGTTTATGGTGGGTTCCACACTTTTTTATCCACATCTATCAACCCACCAGATTGATTGGGTTTGGGCTGCATCATCAGCCTGTTGATCTGAACAAGCACCTGGTTGGACCAACCAGGCTCTTAATCAAGGTGCTTGTCTTACAAAACTCTGCTGATTTGACCATCCCCTCTCCATCGCATTTCCCGCTTGGCTGAAGGCATCAAATTTAGCGCTCAACGGGAGGCAGCCCGTCATTCTCTTTGAAAACCTGAAACGTGTTCTGACAGCTTTTTGCACTTGAAGTTCACACTTTAGGACAGCCGACTCCACCTCAGGTGCTTGCATCTGAGATTAGAAATCGTCCGCAACAGTCACCCCGACCCATTCACTCATCAAAACAGCTATCCTAATGTATGAACTTAGTTGAATAAAAACCCCTAGGTTACAATGAGGACATTGCAAATCTTAGGCATGGGGGGGTATGAAAGTGCAAAAACTCGTAAGAAAAGGTTTCAAACAAAAAAATTCACATATGCCAAAAATTCCATAAAAAAAAAAAAAAAAAATTCACATATGCCAAAAATACCATAAAAAAAAAAAAAAATTCACATATGCCAAAAATACCATAAAAAAAAAAATTCACATATGCCAAAAATACCATAAAAATTAAAAAAAAAAAAAAAAAAAAATTTCGAAAAAGAATAAAAGGAAAAGAGGAGAAGGAGAATTTTGTGAAGGAGAGAAGAAACAAAATGAAAAAGGAGCACAAAATTATAAGAAAAGTTGATAGTCATTAGTAAGGAACTAAGGAATTAACCTAAGTTCTAGACCTCATTCAAGAAAATAACTGAAAAGTGCACAATGAGATTAGTAAGAATGCAAACCTTAGGCATTCTTGAATAGACTCTTAGTACCCATTAAGATCTAGACACTCCTCAAGAGGTTGAGGAAAATGAAAAGCTGAAGTATTAGGTCTAAGGCTTAGGGAGTATTCGGCCTCGTTAACTAATTTTTGGTTTACGGGACTCAGTAACCTAAGCACCCTAATCTCACACACAGCCTGGTTCAGTAAGCGTAAAAATCAGAATCACGCAAAAGCGTCGCAAAAATCTGAAAAGAACACCTAGAATAGGAATGGCCGATCAACACAAGTTGATTTGGACGAGTTCCCAGCGCGGAGAGGCGGGAAATCCCCTCGAAGATGCGTAACAAAATATCATCTCCTCGGTGCTTGTCTCTTAGGATATTTACATATCCTACGGGGGGCATGTAAGCACTCTGCTGGTTCAGATTCCATGGATGGCATTATCTCGAAGTGTCAATTGCCAGGGTCTGGATTCGGCCACGGAATACCATGGATGGGATTATCTCGAAATCTCAATAGCCAGGGTTCCGGGGGTTGCCATGGGCGGTGCTATCTCGAAGCATCGATCGCCAGGAACCCTTGAGGATTGATGATGGGAGCAAGGAATCTGATACAGACCGTGTTGAAAAGCTAATCCTAGGCTAGAACTAAAAAGAAAAAGAGAGAGAAAACTCTCCAAACAGAAAAAACTTTCTATCTCTCTCTTACAAAACGCACTGCGAACTGGGCCAGGGCTAAAATCATTTCAAGCACGGGTGCTTTAACCACGAAGTCCAATAAACCTTAGGTTAGTTCTTGCGGGCCTTAAAAACCTTTGCTAAAAGACTGAGGCTAAGGCTAGACAGATTTGGATCTTGATTGGTACTAGAGTATCTTTTAGGCCTATGGTCAGCATTCTAACCTAATCTATGCTCAAATAAAAAGGCACTTATCTAAAACCATTGAAAACTTCATGGTCTAGCACAAGGGTTGAAACCTTAAGTTTTTTTGCTAAGGGACTAGCAAAAGCTAGGCATGGGGGTATGATGAGAACCTCATCATGAGCCATAACTAGCTCATTTTGACCCAATACAAAGGATAAAAGCTCCTACATATCTCAAGGAAAAGCTTAACTCAGAGAATTCTGAGTTTGAGAAGAAAACAAGTCATAAGGGGTAAAAGTGCAATTTTACCAGTATAATCTGCATACAGGGTAATTCAGGGCCCAAACATAGGTCAAAACAGCTTAATAAGAATAAAAGTGGGATGAGATGATCTAGCAAGGGCTACAGCACTTCCAAGGAACCAAATGATAATCTGTAACCCTAAAACAACCCACTTCAATTCACAAGGTTCGAGGCAAAGTAAAAATAGAATAAACCCTCTAAAATTCATAGAAAAATAATCTCTAGGGTTTAGAACCTTCAATTTGGCCTTTAGAACCCATTTTGACCTACATTGAGAACCATGCCCAATTAATAACTTAATTTGGGTTTTTGCGCAAATTGACCGGTCAAACAAGGTTTAATATGAAAATAAAATTCACCATCAGATTCCTTAGGTCCTAATTAGTCATGTATAAAAACTTGAGCCTAAGAAGAAACCTCCTTGACCGACTTCACACTTTGGTCCTCATATATTTACTCTTTGGCCCTCAACTTTTGAACCCTCGCATTTTGGCCCCTAACTCTCCTTCGTTCTTTGCAAACAGGTCCCTCCTGCAAAACCCTGCCAGCACCATGCTCCGGCGACCTTGCGCGAAGCATGGCGCCGCGCAGGGTGAGGTGGAGGACCTGGCAAGTGTACCGGGGGTGCCCTGCGTCGTCAGCCGTCGCAGGAGCACCCCCATGGTCATTGTAGCCCCCCATACCGGCCGTGCGAACGCACGGACGGTATGGGTTCGTATTCCGACCATTCTCCGGCGAGGGAGACACGTCGTCTCCCTCCGCCTTCCTCCCTGCTTCAACCCTATAAATACCCCCCGCCGCTCCACCGACGAAGGCAGCCTGGATCTGACGGAGAAAACCCCCAGCTTTCTTCTCTTCTTTCTCCGGCAGACGCTCACCAGCTCCGGCGACTTCCTCCCCCTCCACCTCTTCGCTCTGCCGCACTACCAGCAGCAGAGACTTCCTCCCCTGCTCTTCCCGCGCCACGCCGCACCCAGCTGGCGCCTCTCCAGCCCTCTGCTCGTCGCCGCCCCTCTCCCTGAGCATCGTCTTCTCCGGCGACAGTCGATACGACTGTCGCCCTATTCCTCCCCCTTCGTCCCTGCAGTTAAGTTAGACCTACTCCCCTTCTCCTCCTCTTTCTTTCCCCGCTTTCGATTTAGTCAATTAAGCCCTCTACCGACCCTGTTCACCCTCATCCTCTCCGCCTCCGACCACCCTCCGGCGAATCGCTCCCATCACCTCAGCGACCCACACGGCTCGCCGACCACCGCAGAACCTCCGCCTCCTCACCCTGATCCTCTTCCGCCCCTCCACTTCCCACCAAACACCCTCTGCAGACCCACCGAACACACCCACTCCCTCGCTCACAGTTTGACCTAGGACGACCTGATAGCTCCATCTCGCCCCCTGCAGACCCCCTGACCACCTTCGCCGTGCCACGGCGAAGGTCCCCCGCCTGTCTGATTTGGCCGAGAGGCCGTTCTATTGATTTCAGGTTCCAGGCCTTGACCGCCATTGGCGAGGAAGCTCGAAGCTTGCTTGAGGTTGCTCCAAGCCGAGATATCCCAGGTTGAAGAGCCACGGCCAGCGCGAAAGAGTCTTGCGCACACACCCTGGCCCTCAATTGGAGTTGCGCGCCTCAACAGCTGTTGCAATTGGAAGCACCCTCCCTGCTGCAGGCGTGAGAGAAAAGGGGTGCGCGGATAGTCCCACCTCAGGAATTTCTGAAGCCACACACCCACATAAATTGCAAAAGTGCCACCATCTGTTTGCCTCAGTTACCACGGGGTAAGGTCCCTCTCACCCGACCCGACCCGACTCGGCCTCGTCCGTGACCACGCTCCGCGGACCTGGCCCGACCCGATTAGACTGACCTGCACTCCTCGCCCACCACGCACGCCGGTGGGCCTGGACCCGGGCCTGACCCGAACCCGATTACCCGGTAGCGCTCTGGGAGAGCTTCCGAAGAGTGATTTCAGAGAGAGAGATACGCGGGGGAGGGGGGTAGAGTAGGTTTTTGCCTCTTGACGAAAAAAAACTCTGAAGTGTGCAGGCCAAAGAAGAAGAAGCAGACCCGCTGAAGAAGAAGGAGCTGCTGCACTGTAGCGAAGGCATCATTAAGTCGCCTCAGCACCGGGGCAGACGACGGAAGGTCAGCAGCCAGAGCAGGAAAGAAGACAGGCTGAAGAAGAAGGAAGAGCAACGGCCATCGCGAAAGAAGAAAAAGAGAGGTCAAGGCAGGTGAAGACAAAGAAGAAGAAGGAATGAAGAGAAGCAAGAAGCAAGAAAAGAAGAAGAAGATCTGAAGAAAAAGAAAGAAAGAAAACAAGGAAGAACAGCAGGAAGAAGAAGAAGAGCACCACCATTGCAAGAGAAGAATATTACCTGAACAGAGAGAAAGAAGGAGATCTAAAGAAAGAGAGAAAGAAGAGCACCCCCCTCTGCAGAACAAAGAGAACAACAAATTCTCTCTCTCTCTCTCTCTTTATTTTTGTAATAGAACTTGTATATCTCTAGAATACAACTTGCTCCCTGAGTTCGACCTCGGGAACTCTTTTATTTTTCCGAGTAAAAAAATTTTATATGAAACGTTGGTAACAACCAGCTTTACTACAACGTTATAACAGAAGAACCGACGTTATCATGGTGCGACCCAATCAACTCAAACAATCGGCCTGTTGCACCACTTAATTAAGCACAGAAGTGATTACCTAATCTGATTCCTACTCGATTATGTGTTTAGGTGTGTGTACCAGTTCCAAAGATAGTTTACCGGTTGAGTTTGAAAATCAGATGAGGTTGTGTATCTTTGTGAGATTTTTTTATTTTTCTTTTTAAATGAGGAGGGTAAGGCAAGTGTAGGTGTCAAACAAATAATGAAAACTAACCTTAGGGTTTATAAGAACACCTAGGTTGATTTATGTTTGTGTTATTATGTGGTGGAATGAAAACTAATGGGTGGGAGGTGGTGGTAAACTTACATAACATTCAACAACACTTTGCTCCAATCTACCGCTTTTGCTCATCGCAAAAGAGTACCTACAATCACAATAAGAAAGGAGAGAAGTGAGGTAAACGATTCGTAAGTCAGAAAATGCGAAGAATCAAAGAGCGTCGCCTCCCCGACAACGGTGCCAAAATGTTGAATGCGGAAAACTACATGTTCGAAGTTGGATTTGAAAACCCATCATTGTAGTTCGAGTCACGAAGAAATCCATTCAAAAGATAAAATTTATACCAAAATATCCGTAAAGAAGTTCTAGGTCGAACACAGGGAGGCAGACATTTGATTAAAAATATGCATTTGTTTTGTTTGTCACGAAACAAAATAGTTGACCGAAAACTAGCTATCTATTTAACAAATAATAAATAGAAAAGAGAGAATATTACAAATAAAGCCAAAAGAGAGGTAGAATAAACATGGATTTCATTATAAGAAGTTGTTCATTACACTACTCATTACGACTAAAAAGCGGGAAACCTATACTAGAAAGTAGCAAATCTACTCTAGAATGAAGTAAAGAGAATGGAGAGAGAAATATCCTCCTCGACGATTGCTTGGAGGACGAGCCTGATGGGACAACTCTTGGAAGACGGGGAAAGGAGCAGGAAGGAGGACGAAGTAGGAGGAACGGGAACAAAGTAGCACATCGTCGTCATCGCTGGATCCGCTTCCCGAATGCAGAGAGAGGACAACCACGGAATGCTCCACGAAGGGGGATGAAGGTGGGAAAATTATAATTTCTACTCTAGAGGAGCATCCCAGGTGTGGGACAAGCTCTTAGAGCTTTGGAAGGGGTGAGAGAAGAGAAGGGATGAGAAAATCCTAGGGTAGGGGTCTCCTTTTATAGTTGCAAGGAGCAGGGGCATTTTGGACATTTTAATTTCAAAAGCATTAATTCAGGGCCTTTAGTGACGGGTTTATCCATCACTAAAGGACTGAACATGGCCGATGTGCGCATGCCGCGTGCACCTTCACGCCTTCTGTGCTCTCAAATGCTTGCGCACGTTTGGATTGATCTTACGATCGGATGGTCATGATCGATCCTCGCCCGCACCTTCAAAACTCCTCTGCCTTGCACCCCCATGCGATGAGGCGTGCAAATGCGTGTCATCGCGCGCGTACACGATCGAAGGATCCTTCGCATGCCACGCCTCCTCCCCTCGGCCACCCGATCTTCATCTGATAGCCTAATCATGCTTGCGCCCGTCTGAATTGAGGCGCTTGGCGTAGCTCAAACACGTGCCCTTTGCTCGTGAAGGGGTGCTCAACCGCTGTGCTACGACTTCATTAGTGTTGCTCGGAGGATTTCTGCACATGGATTTGTGGCCGTTGGATGGGCATCCAATGGTGGAGATTCGTCGGGCGGGTGAAGAAGAAGAGCAGAGGCAGGTCCTTGGGGATGTTTGGGCGGCTGAGATGGTGCCACTTGGCGCCATCTTGGCTATCCATCTTCTGTGTGTTGTAGACTGTAACACGGGTGTCGGATTGGCCCGATTTTCACATCGTTAGGCTGTGATCGTCGATCCGAACCCATTCGTGTGGTCGGATTTATCGTCTGAGGTACGGATTAACACCATCTTGGCCCTTGATCTCTAGGGTTCCTCAGTCTCTATCTGATGTTATGGATGTCTGATCAGGGAAATCTTGGAGTTGTTGAACTTCAATCGTCGCTCTGATCAGATTTGTACAGTTGGATCTTCAATCCGAGGCCCCGATTAACAAGTTGCCCTGTCTCTGGCCATAAAAGGAGACAATTAACCTACATTTTATACAGACTAACCTAAATGCAAGATGATGCATGTTATGCAATATTTATAATATGTGATGCAATTCTATGCCTATGAACACGTGTACATAGACAGTTTATGTGATATAAACATGTTTACATCAAGAAGAAGGTGGATGAGCTAACTCGACACTTGCAGCGAGCCACCTCTGTGGAAAACCCGTTCGCACAACCACCCTTTGGCAGGGAGGTTGTGCATAACATCTATCATCGATCTTCTCAGGGGATGGACTCGTATCCACCCCCGTCTGAATATGGTTTCGTAGGAAACTCTGGACCCACCTACTCTAGTTGGGGGAACTCTGAACCCTCATATTCTGTCTTCTCCGAGGTTCCTCAGACCTGCAAGGACCTCAACGCCATTCAAAATGATCCATTCTCAAACACCTACAACCCTAGATGGCATAATCATCCTAATTTCATGTGGTCAAGAAATAATCAAAATCAGAGACCTCAATATCAGCTTCGACCACAAGCTCCTCATCCATATCAGCCACCTCAACCTCGACCTAACCCAACTTATCAATCTAGGCCGACTCATACAGATCAAATGACTCATATCCTTCAGACCTTGGCTGACATTCAAACGACTAATGTGGCTATGCAAAAACAGCACAAAGATGAGATCATAGAGGTTCGCAATCAAGTTGCCCAGATGGCAAATCCCTGCCAACCTGGTGCACTACCTTCACAACCTCTGCCTAATCCGAATAACGTGTTGAACCAGAGGCATGTTATGAACCCAAATCAGGGCCAAGCTCACTTCGTTTATCAAGCCCCTTCTACTCCATCACCCAACTGGATTGAGGCTTCAACATCATATGCAAGTTACCAGCAGCAAGCACCTCTTTTGCCCACACCAAACCAGAACCAGGCAGGATTAAATTCTATTACTACCCGTAGTGGCAAAACAACACAGTACCCACCTTATCTAAGCCACTCCCAGCCTGGTAATATAAACACTAACCCTAGATTGGTCATCTAGGACACACTCGTCCCAGATCAAGAGCCTGATCTAATTCTAGAGGAACCATCTAAGGTTCCATTTCCTGAGACCTTGACCAAGGGAAAAAGGATAGCCAAACCCGTGGCACCTGAGGAGGACCTGGTTAAGCTCTTTAAGCAGGTCCATATAAACATCCCCTTGATGGATGCAATATGTCATGTACCGGATTATGCATGATTTTTGAAAGATGTGTGTACTCCTAAGCATAAGCCACAAACCAAAAGCAGGAACCCGATCGTACTGTTAGAACAAGCCAGCTCCATCATTTTGAGCAAACTCCTACCTAAAGCAAAAGACCTAGGCACCCCTCTGATCTCCTATGCAATCGGTGATATACAATTCAACCGAGCTTTATTAGACTTAGGAGCCTCCATAAATTTGATACCTACATCCCTAATAGACTACTTCGAGGAATCTGAGCTTAAACTAACAAAAATGACTTTACAGCTAGCCGATCGGTCAATTAAGTCACCAAAAGGAATTCTCGAGGACATTATAGTTAGGGTACATGATTTCTATTTTCCAGAGGATTTTATTGTCTTAGACATGGATGCTCCTGAGAATGTGAAGAATACACCGATCATACTAGGAAGACCCTTTCTACCCACTGTTAGGGCCAATATCAATTGTGAGGAGGCCAAATTGAATTAAAATTTGGGAGCAAGACAATAAAGATCGACATCTTCAAGGCCCAACAAGGAATTAATTGAGGAGTTATAGAGCAGATTTGCGATATTGAGGCTGTGGTTGACGACTTATGTATCGAGGAAAACCTGACTATTTCTGATCAACCACAAGAAGATCAAAACCCACAATTAAAGGAGTCTGAACTCAACCTAGACACACCCATAGCTCCTTCCTTTGCTCCCGACACCCACCCTGAACCACCCACTGCTACTGACAACCCAGTAATGGAATTAAAGCCTCTTCCCGATCATCTCAAATATGTCTTTTTGGGTTCCAATCAGATGTTTCCTATGATTATCAACTCCCGACTCACACATGATCAGGAAACACGCTTGATTTCTATTCTCTAGCAGCATCGGAGAGCCATTGGATGGACTCTCGATGATCTAACTGGTATTAGCCCTTCATACTGCACACATCACATATACACTGAAGAGTGCTCACGACCATCCCGTGAAATGTAGAGACACCTAAATCCAAATCTACAGGATGTCGTGAAAAAGGAGATCATCAAGTGGTTAAATGCAGGGATCATCTACCCGATCTCCGACAGTCGGTGGGTGAGTCCAATCCAAGTTGTGCCTAAGAAGGTAGGGCTCACTGTCATCATGACTGAAATCAGAGAAACCATACCGACTCATATAGCAAACTCGTGGAGAGTCTGCATTGATTACAGAAGACTCAATTCCTCCACGAAGAAGGATCATTTCCCACTACCATTCATTGATCAAATTCTCGAGAAACTAGCGGGAAATCGATTCTTCTACTTTTTGGATGGGTACTCCAGTTATAATCAGGTTGCAATCCATCCCGAGGACCAAGAAAAGACCACCTTCACCTGCCTCTTCGGAACATAAGCATTTCGAAGGATGTCGTTCGATCTTTGCAATGCAGCCACCACTTTCATCGGTGCATGCTTGCTATATTCTCATATATGGTAGGTGAATACCTTGAAGTATTCATGGATGACTTCTCGGTATTTGGTGAATTGATGTGCATACATCTAAATAGCCAAAAATGGCTATTAATGCATGTTCTTAGTACCATATTAGCATCATGCATTGTAAATATTGTATAACACGCATAATCATGCATTTAGGTCAAATTGTATAAATTGTACAGTAATTGTCTCCTTTTATGGCCAGGGACAAAGTGACTTTTAATTAGGGCTTCGAACGGAAGATCCAACTGTACGAATCTGATCAGGGCAACGACGAGAGTTCAATGACTCCAAGATCTCCCTGATCGGACATCCGTAGCACCAGATATAGTCTGAGGAAGTCTAGAGATCAAGGGCCAAGATGGTGTCAATCTGCACTTCAGACGACAAATCCGATCACACGGATGGGTTCAAATCGACGATCGCAGCCTAACGGCATGAAAATCGATCCAATCAGACATCCGTGGCACCATCTACAACACATAGAAGATTAACGGCCAAGATGGCACCACGTGGTGCCACCTCAGCTGCACAATCAGCCCAAAGACCCATTGCTGCATTTCCAAGGACTCTTCATCGCGAGATCCTAGCCATTGGATCTTGATCCAACGGCCAGGAATTACTCAGACGCGTCCGCTCTCATCTTCATAAGGCAAAAGGTGCGGATGATCTGGGCCCTTAGATCTTGATCCAACAGCCACAGGCGCATGCCTAATTCGTAAACGAGACTAAGTTGCGCCTGTAGCGTAGCGGTCATGCAGCCTTAGGCGAGACAGAGGTCGCACGTTCAAGCCTCTTCGAGCACCTCAATTCAGCCGAGGAGTGGGGTGTGTTGATTTCGACCGTCAGATGCAGATTGTGCGGGCGAGGAGTAGGCGACGTGTTGCAACGGATGCGTGCGGTTCAAACACGCATAATCCAACGTAAATGCAAATGCCCGATCAGACATAGGGGGCGTGATGCATTCTGAGACGTTGGATATCGAGCTCTGACGTTGTCAACTCTGACGACGATGTGCTGCTTCATTCCCACTTCTTCCTTTTTCATCCTCCTTCCCACTCCGTCCTCCGTCTTCCAGGCGTCGCTCCATCCGGCTTGTCCTCCAAGCAGTCGTCGATGAGGATAACAACTCTCTCCCTTCTTTTTATCGCTTTCTAGAATAGAATTTCCTGCTTTCTAGTTGTAAAAATAATATTATTATATCAAGTGATTGTTCTCTCTCTCTCTTAGTGTTTATATCAATTCCATTGTAATTATCTCGCTTTCAAAACAAAATTACAAAAAAAATATAATCACGGATTTAAGATCGACGTTGCCTCCCTATGTTCGACCCGGAATCTCTTTACAAATTTCGGTAAAATTTTATCTGTTGACAGATTACTTCGCAAATCGAACTATAACGATGGGTTTTTCAAATCCAACTTCGATCACGTAGTTTTCCGCAATCAACATTTTGGCACGTTGCCAGGGAGGCAACGATTCTCGATTTTCTTTCCGCATTTCGTGCACTTTATTATTTTCTAACTTGCTTTATTTCTCATCTATTGCTTTGCAGGTACCTTAATAAGGAATCTTAAAGTGGTAGATAGGAGTAAAGTGTAGTCGAAGACAACTGTAAGGGCTTCCCATTCTTCCCCCTCCATAGATTCCATTTCACAACAATAATTCAAACCCCAATTAACCTAGGTGTTTGCATAAATCCTAGGGTTAGTTTGGTTGCTTAGATTTCCACTCACATTCCTCACCCTCATATATAAAAAAAAATTAACAAAAAAAGATATTTCTTGTGGGGTAAATTAACATACATACTACATACACCCACATTCAAGGCACTTAACCTAATTGATTTTTATCTACTCAACCAGATTCTGATCTGTGGAACTGGTACATGCAAATCAACATATAAAAGAGTAGAAATCAGTCTAGGTCAATTATTTTATGTGCCTAACTTAGCGGTGCAATTTTGGCCAATTGTTTGAGTTGTTTGGGCCACACCACTTAATTTAAAATCAACTCACCAAGTAGCTTCCCCTTAGGGTTTTCAATTTAGGTTAATACCAAACACTCCACTTTACTTTTTGATTTCAAAAGGAAAAAAGATCTTCACCCGTGCTTGAAAATCAGGTTTGCCTCGAAACTTGATTGAATTAACCTAATTCCAAACCCTAAAGGCTACTTAAGCAAGATTTGAACCTTAAAAGCCACTCATCAAAAATAATCTTGCTTGAAAACCCTGGTTGTGAATGCACTCACACATATTCAATTGATTATTAAGGGCACAACCCATCTTAATGGCCCACCACATTCCATAGGCACTACAATCTCAGGCCTAAATAAAATCAAGTAAACGTTGGCCTTAAGGACTGATTCACTCTTTAGGGCCATGTCTGAGATTGTTTACAATTAACCTGCTTATACCAATCAATCTGATGTCTAGCTAGGGGAGTAGCATCAAACGACTGTGGCTGGGGGGTACACTAGGAACTGGAGGCGTAAGCTGAAGGAAGAACCTTCTCCCCAATCCCTCCTTCTGATTGGTTGGATTGATTGGACGTAAGTAGAGTAAATTGTCTATAATCTTAAGGTGGATTCTGACAGTCTGTAGATCCTTAGGCTACCCCACTTAAGGATAGGCTTGTTTTGTTATGCTGCAAGGTTCTTATCCCCAATCCTTTCGACCTCTTCCTAGTTTATGCTGGGAAGGAGGTCATTGAATCCTCGATTGGAAAGACCACTAGAGTATTCTAAGAGGTATAGATTGGATTTTGGCCAAATTGATCCCATGGCCGATCAACAACCTCTTTTGCCTCAGAATCCACAGAAGATGTTTCAAAGGCAGCTGGAACAAATGTAGAGAATGCAAGAATGGTTCCAGAGAATGCAAGGCACTCAGCCCTTGAAGGATTTTTATGATCCTTCAAATTACGAGGAACATCTCAGCATCTAGATTCCTACTGGAGACATAGAAATCAAGCCCCAGGTATTAAGCCTGATCAAACACTTTCATGGGCTTGTCTCTGAAGACCTATTTCAGCATTTAGAGGACTTGACCACTTTGGTCTAGACCACCAAGGCACGAAACATGAATAAAGAGCAGATGATCATGAGGCTCTTTCCACACTCTCTTAGGGATAAGCTGCTCATCGGTACAGGACCATAGGCAGTCCAATTGCAACATGGAATGATCTGAAATCGACTTTTCTGAAGAAATTATTCCCTATCGGACATACCAATGCTTTGAGATGGGCGATTACTACCTTCACCCAGCAGCTGGAGAAGTTTCATGTTGCCTGGGAGTGATTCCAAAACTTATTGCAGAGGTGTTCAAACCACGAGGTGCCGAAATGGTAGCTCATGCAGATCTTCTACCACAGGTTGACGAGCAACTTAGAAATCACGTGAATGCTTCTTATGGAGGCAATTTCCTCAACAATGACGGAGATAGCACGCATGATTTGTTTGAGGAGATGAATGAAAATTCAATCAATCATGCCTCCATGGATACTTTTAACCAGTCCCAACAACCTATATCGAATGTTAATGAAGTCCACGACTCTCATTCATTCGATATGGAATTGATTTGCAATAAACTAGATAAGGTGGACCGGGTTACTAAAAGGTTGGAGGAGTGGATGGCTGGAAACATAATGACCAATTCTTGATCCACTCAATCCTAGAATTCGGGATTCCATTCATCATGAGCTCCTTCTAGACAGGAGTTTGTGAATCAACTGGATGAGGCTCAACCTGTGAGCTTGCATTGTTCGGAACCCCATGGGTTCCAAATTGGGGCCTTTGATCCCATTTTCTCTGATCCCTCCTTTTCTTTCTCTCCATCCTCACCCTATGAGGATGTCTATGCTATATAGGAAAATGTTAGATCCAACCCTTACTCCAATGCTTATAATCCAGGTTGGAGGAACCACCCTAACTTCTCCTGAAAAAACCTGGGGCAACAAACCCAATTTTGACCCAGCAACTATGCTCCTCAAAGACCAATGGGTCAGGGTCATGTTTACACTCAGCTGCCCCCAAATCAGGTCAATCAGCCAGCTTGGAATGCCCGTCAACCCGTAAGGCAGGATGATTTGAATTATCAAATGATAGAAATGCAAGGATCTATGCTCCAGCTCATATAGCAAATGAAAACCTCGCTGAACAACTTGCAAATCAAGTTCATTGCTAATTCTCGTCAACCTAAATCTCTGCCATCTCAACCCATACCCAACCCGCGTAATATCCAAAATCCGGGTAATCAAGCCCAAGGGTACAAGAATCAGAGGGACCCGCACGCACATGCTCAGGTGGTTGAGCAAGGTTCTTCCTCTTCTGCTTCTTCTTCAAATCAATGGTTTCTGGCTAATGAAGCCCCTCCAATCTTTCCTAACCCTCCCCATGACCCAAACTTGTATGCATCTGCTAATTCTGTTACCTTGAGGAGTGGAAAACAAACTCAAGATCCACAACCACACTGTTCTGATCTATCAAATTTTGGAGAGCCTGAGGAGAGAAAGGAGAACTCTGAAGAAGAAATCAAGGCTCAAGAACCTGATTCCAATGATCTAACTCATGTTCCTTTTCCTGAGGCCTTGATTAAGCCTAGGAAGAAGAAGCTTGTTGATAGTAACGAGGAGCTCATGAATATATTCAAGAATGTCAAGATCAATATCCCGCTCCTCGACGCTATCAAACACATACCGACTTATGCTAAATTTTTAAAGGATTTATGCACACAGAAGTGTAAGTCGAGGTAATCTATTTCGAGGAAGGTGGTACTCTCCAAGTAGGCTAGTTCTGTTATCCTGCATCACCTTCCTTAGAAAAAGAGAGATCCATGTGCCTTTTTGATTTCTTGTGTCATTGGAGATTACACCTTTGATAGAGCACTTCTAGATCTTGGTGCATCTATTAACCTAATTCCAATTTCTCTTTATGAGAAGTTTGGATTAGGTGAACTTCGGCCAACTTCAGTAATGCTGTAGTTAGCGGACCACTCGGTTACAAATCTGCGAGGCGTTATTGAAGATGTTATTGTTAAGGTTAAGGATTTCTATTTTCCAGTAGATTTCCTTGTCCTTGACATGGATGTACATGAAAATTTAAGGAACATGCCCATCATTCTAAGGCGTCCATTCCTGGCTACTACTAAGGCCAATATTAACTGTGAGAATAGTAGCATGGAAATAGCCTTTGGGGATCAGAACTTGAAATTGGATATTTTTAAGATGATTAGCAAATTCAAGGATTGTGGATTTATAGAGGAACTTAAGGATGACAACTTGAATATTGAAACTTGTATGGCGATTTCTGCAATTAAAAGTTCCTCCTATTGTGATGGATCTGACCCGCAACCCTCTGTGGCAAACCTACCACATTCTAAAGAGGTTATTGATTTTATTCACTTTCAACCTCTTCCTCTTGATGAATCCTCTTCAGCATCATCTTTACCATCAATCCAAAACTCGCCCCAGCTCAAATTGAAACAATTGCCTGAGAATTTGAAATATCAATTTTTGGGACCTCAAAAGACGCTCCCTGTGATTATCAGTGCCAGATTAACTAAGGAGCAGGAGATTAAACTGATCAAGGTCTTAAAGGAACATGAGGCAATTGGTTGGACCATTCATGACCTTAGGGGAATTAAGCCATCTTACTGTAATCATAGAATATTCTTGGAAGATGGATTTCGCCCTTCTTGCCAAATGCAGAGTAGATTAAATCCTAATATGTGAGAAGTGGTCAAGAAGGAAATTATCATGTGGCTCGACGCAGGAATCATTTATCGGATCTCTGATAGTCCTTGGGTAAGTCCCGTACAAATTATTCCCAAGAAAGCTAGGATTACCGTTGTGACTAATGAGAAAGGAGAATCTGTCACAACTCATTCAACTTCCTCTTAGTGGGTTTATATTGATTATAGGAAGCTGAACACAGCCACTGAAAAGGATCGTTTCCCTTTTCCCTTTATCGATCAAATCCTGGAAAGGATAGCCGGGTAGAAGTACTTCCGTTTCCTAGACGGTTACTTGGGATACAATCAAGTCCCTATCTATCTCGAGGATCAAGAAAAAATGACTTTCACTTGTCCCTACGGAACCTTTGCTTTCCGTAGGATGCCATTCAGCTTATGCAATGCACCCACGACTTTTCAAAGGTGTATGCTAGCCATATTCTCTGACATGGTGGGAGAGTTTATGGAAGACTTCATGGACAATTTCTCTATTTTTGGAGAACCGTTTGATTCTTGCCTGGCTAATCCTGAAATGATTCTTAAAAGATGCATCCAAATAAGACTGGTCCTTAGCTGGGAAAAGAGTCATTTCATGACACAAGAAGGCATCATCTTGGTTCTTGTAATCTCTGAATGGGGAATCGAAGTTGACAAAGCCAAGGTTGATGCTATCTATAAACTTCCTCCTCGCACATCTGTCAAACAAATTCGATCATTTCTTGGTCATGTGAGATTCTATAGGAGGTTCATCAAGGACTTCTCTAAGGTTTCTCGCCCTCTGAGCAACCTTCTTGCCAAAGATATGCCCTTTGATTTCAACAAATCATGCCATAGGGCATTTGATTTTCTTAAAATGGTAGTCACTTGTGCTCCGATGTTGCAACCACCAATTTGGACAGCCCCATTTGAGATCATGACCGATGCTTCTGATTATGCGGTCAGGGCTATTTTGGGTCAGAGGATCGACAGGAAGCCCTCTATCATCTACTACACTAGTAAAACTCTGGATGAGGCCTAGAGGAATTACACTGTTACTGAGAAGGAATTGCTAGCTGTAGTATTTGCTTTAGAGAAATTCAGGGCTTATCTCTTAGGGTCTCATGTCATAATATATACCGACCACTCGACCTTAAGACATCTCTTGGCCAAAAAGGATGCCAAACCCCAGCTTATTTGATGGATTCTTCTTCTTCAAGAATTCGATCTTGAAATTAAAGATAAATCTGGGGCACAGAATGTGGTGACGGATCATCTTTCGAGACTTCTGAGTAATTCTTCTCATTCAGATATTCTGATTGCTGATACTTTTCTGGACGAGACTATCCTTGCAATTTCAGGTGTCCAACCTCGTGGTTTGCTGACATTGTAAATTATTTGGCCATTGGTCAAATCCCCTAGGATTGGACCAAGCAACAATGAGATAGACTCAAATCTGAGGCCAAATATTACTTCTGGAAGGACCCTGAACTGTACCGCATCAACTTTGATCATATTATTCGCCGATGTATTCCGGAGAATGAATTCAAAAGTATACTCGAGTTCTGCCATGCATCTATGTGTGGTGGGCATTTCTCTGGGAAAAAGATGGCTGCAAAGATTTTGCAATCTGGATTTTATTGGCCATCTTTATTCAAGGATGCCCAGGAATTCTCGAGGTCCTGTTCCCGATGCCAGGCACTTGGGAGCATAACCAAGAGAGACATGATGCCTCTAAACCTGATTCTTCCCGTCGAAATCTTCGACGTTTGGGGCATCGATTTCATGGGACCCTTCCTCCCTTCATTTGGACACCAGTACATTCTCGTTGTTGTTGATTACATGTCCAAGTGGATTGAGGCTATCCCCACCGAAACCAATGACCACAAGGTGGTCATCGATTTTGTCAAGAAGAACATCTTCAGTCGATTCGAGATTACGAGGGCCACCATCAGCAATGGTTGATGGGAACACCATCATGAGTCATAACTAGCTCATTTTGATCCAATTATGTCAATAAATGCTCCTACATAACTGCTAGAGAGCCATAAGTCACTGAATAACCATTCTGAGGAAAAGATAAGAAACCAGGGTTAAAACTGTAATTTTACCATCATAACTTGAATATAGTACAACCACAGGTTTTCTCAAGGGTTAATTGAGGGTCAAATGGTCTTAAAAGGATAACAAGTGGGTGAGAACAAACAGAAAAGGGTTTGCACGTGTTTTTAGAATTAAATGAATGCTGGTCCCTCATACACAGCTGGGGATCTTTCTTGTAATGTTTTGTTTGATATGAAATATACTGCCCTCCGGATTGCTATCGATTCACGATAGCAGTCCTCAGTATTTCAAAAAAAACAAACCCTAAAAACAGACCTACTTAATTAACTGAGGTTCTGGTCAAGATAAAATTCACCTAAACCCTTTAAAATTCATAAAAAAATATTCTTTAGGGTTTGGAACCTTTAATTTGACCATCAGAACCCATTTTGGCCCAAAATAGTCTCAAATAGACATTTACCCTAATTTAGGTTTTTATGTAAATTACCCAGTCAAGCACGATCAAAATCAAAATCCGACTTCACCATTGGATTCCTTTGGTTTAAATTAGGTTTGTACCAAAATTTGGACCCAAGCTGAATTATCTTAACCTAGTTTGCAAATTGGTCTTGTTTGGTTACTTTTATGTCCTTAACTTTCAAAATCTTTACAAATAGACCCCTAACTTTGTCATCATCTTCACAAATAAATCCCACGCCCCATAACCTTCCCAATCTCTCATGCGAAAGCATGAGAGATTTGGGTTTCCTACTCCGATGACAATTCCTAACTTGGAAGCTTGGCTTCCAAGCTTAGGATCCCCTCCTGAGCCCTATAAAAGAAAGCCCAGATCAGGCTGAACTCCCGAAGCTCAATTTCGATTGGGATCTCCCCTAAATTCTTCTCTCTTAACCCAGCTGAAAGGCTCCTTGAGCTTCAGCGACCCTCCTTGCCTCTCCTCGTCGTCTGCTCGCAATACCTGCGACAGATCCTCCTTCCTCGCCTTCTTCTGCGTCGCGCCATACCAGCGGGTGCTTCTATCTCCATCATCGCCGACCTTCCCTCACCGGAGCACATTCGTCCTCGGCGCCGACCACACCATAACCGACGCCGCCTCTGCCCTACTTCATCCACTAGCTAGCCCTATCGACGCCTCATCTTCAACTTATCATTCCCAAACATTCGCAACTCCATTTCGACCATCTACTTGCCCTAATGCCCTCCATCTCCCACCTCGTCAGCGTACCTCCGATGAGTTCATACGGCCACTACGCTCCACCAACTTGGCCACCGTTCATCCCTACACCTCCGCCGTGTCCCAAAGAGCAAAAGCCCTTTGGTTGTTACGACCCGATTCCCGAATCCCGACAAGACACGAGGCCGGACGGACTCGACTGATCCCAAGACCCAGTCGCCCAAAAAGAAAGTAACCAAAAAGAAGTAAAATAAACCACATTCACCATGCAAGCAACTAACAGTAACAAAAGTACAGCAATAAAGAAGAAAACTACTACAGTACACACCACAACAGTAGAAAATCTAAACAGGTACAGGAATATAAAGCTTACAATAAAACAGTACAGAAGTGTAACAAAAATACTCACTACAATGGAAATGGGGTACAACAAAAAGGTACAACTACTGGACTCTACTGGGCCCAGCACCCTCTGCAGCCGTAGGCTTTGGCTGTTCAACACCTGGACCTCAAAAAGGTTATGATTACAAAAACATTAACGAACGTTGAGTAGAGTGCCAAACAGTTAACTAAATAGTAAAGGTGGACAGGTAGCTGTTGTTTTCAATTTCTTTCTTTATTTAACTAATTATTCGTTCTTTCATCACTTGGTTTATTTATCAGGTCTCTTTCTTGATCTCGAATGTTCCTCGTGGGAACGATCTTGATTGCAGTCTTTTCTGAAGAGTAGAAGTAGCACGTGGTGCTCTCTTGGCCGAGAGAGTCCCCCGTGGTGATCCTACACTCAGTCAACCACCCAAGGTCACTGATAGACGTAACAGTGACTCCGGCACGCGCGATAAATGCACAGGTAGCTACCCCGCACTGGCACGCTGTCAGTTATTTCCATTAACGGGTGCACCCAAAGCACAGCACAGAACCAGTATAGGGCATAGCCCTCTCAGTAACATGGGGTCTCACCCCTCCACAGTCCGCACACCCTCGCCTGACTACCTTGGTTTTCCCAGTGGGCCTAACAAGTCGGTGTAGGCCGGCTATTTGAACCCCGGGCCCCGTGGGGTGGCTAGCTCTCTCCCTACACTAGTAGCTCTCCCTGGTACAGTGTACACGAGGGCCAGAAAGTCGGTACAGAGTGGCCAATCCTAACCCTAGGTCCCAACCCTAGGGCGGCTAGCTCTGCTCTGCACTAAACAGGGGGACAGTCGCTCTCCTTGGTACTCCGTACCCAAGGGCCAGCTCACTTCCCCATTCTCATTTCCAGTTCCATTCCATTTATTTCCAGGAGCTCTACTCCTAATTCCTCGTAAGGTTCATGCTCATGTTTCTCAGGCCAAGCCATACTAGGTTTCATCATTTCGGGTTTATTCGTAGGTAGCTCGTGTTTCCAACATTCAATCTTTCATTCCCAATTCATATACAGGCAGCTCATATTTACTTGCAAACAACAGGAATTTACATGCAATAGTTGTTAACAATAGTACTTTACATTTCACAGGCAGCTGTTATCCAATTACAGGCAATTATTATTATTCTATTTACTCATCCAAGATTGCAATTCATGCATTCCATACAACTATTTCAGTGTTTCTAGTCCTAGGATTCATGCCATACCCTAGGATCTAACATTCAATCCAGTGTTTCTAGTCCTAGGATTCATGCCATACCCTAGGATCTATCATTCATTCCAGTTATAAATTCATGTTTATAATTAACTAGGGGAAGCCACTCTACCAGTAAACCCAGGAGTAATGGGGGCTTGTTCGGCAGGTCCACGTGCCTCAGCAACCCCCAAATCTGCAACGGAACGAGGTCCTAACACAAGAATCAACCACAAAAAATCACTCAGAACATGATAAAAGTATTCCAACAAGTAGAGGAACTTATACGAAGAAGAATGGAATCTTAATTGTGGAAATCGGACCTCAAACGGACCTTAAACGGGTCAAAAATAGCAATTCTGACTCAAATAAAACGTCTGGAATGCCTTCCAGACGTCTTAAAAGAAGTCCAGAACCATACCTTACTCTACGCTATTCCTCTGACGTCCAGGGACTCTTCTAAATCATCTAGACCTAGTTCCAAATGTCCAACTACCTCTCCAGATGTTTGGAGACGCTTCCCGCAGTCTGGTGCTTCGCCCAGATGTCTGAATTGCGTGGGAGGGCGTGTCCCGCACCTTCCCAAAATGAATCCTGCACACGCGATGAAAAATCTTCTCAAAAGGGAACGGAGCAGTGCCTCGACGGAATGACCTGTATGGTCGTATCCATAAAGGGAGGTGTAGAACATGAAACGTACCTCTCAGTCGTCTGGAGCTTCTTCAAGACATTGTCAACGTTGTCTAGACGTCGGTCCAGACGTCTGATTCTGGGGAAATCCCAGAACCAGAGACTGCCCTCGCCTCCTCGCGCCGTGCCCGCTCGACCGCTACTTTGGCTGCAGCATCGTCGGGGAGAACCTCCCCGGAGCACCTCTCCGCCTTGCGCACGCTCGACCAGCCGTGAGCTTCTCCGGCGAGCTCTCTCGTGAGCTCACGCGCTCTCCTCTCTTTCCCCCTTGCTGCTCCTCTCTGCCGCTTCGCTCATTGCACTCACTCTCGCTGGAGGAAGGAGAAGGTGGCTGGAAGTGGGGTGGTGAACGAGGGAGAGGAGAAGGGCTTAAGTAGGCGCAGGGTAGGGTTTCGTCGATGAGAGGGGAGAGAAGAAGGCAGCTGTGCACAGTCAGCGCACAGCACGCACGCAAACTCGAGGATGTACACACAAAAAATTTGATTTCCAGATGTTTGGGAAGATGTCCAGACGTCTGATCCAACTCCCAGACGTCTTAAAGGGCTTTGATAGCATGGGTCTTAACAACATAACAAACTCAAAGGAAGTTTCGTCCCCGAAACTTGCGCTAGCTAGGGTGCGGAAAAAGAACAACATACACATAACAAACTCAAAGAGGACCAAAGCCAGTCCGAAAAGACATACCCTCAAAGAGCTCCGGGTACCACTCTCGCATCGCCGCCTCCGGCTCCCAGGTAGCCTCCTCGTACCGCTGGCTCCTCCACAAGACCTTCACCAGGGGTACCTGCTTTTGTCTCAGACTCCAGATGGCTCTATCGAGTATCTGCACTGGCCGCTTGGGGTAGGTCAGGTCCTCACCCACCTTGACGCTCTCGTGGCTCAGAACATGACTGGGATCAGCAACGTACTTCCTGAGGTTGGACACATGGAACATGTCGTGCACACCAAAAAGCTGGGGAGGAAGGGCAAGCCTGTAAGCAATGGGTCCAACCCACTCCAGGACCTCAAAGGGTCCCACAAACCTTGGCATGAGCTTCCCTCTCACCCCAAACCGCTGCAGGCCCTTCATGGGCGAAACGCGAAGGAAGACGTGATCCCTAACCTCAAACTTCACCTCTCAGCATTTTCGATCTGCATAGCTCTTCTGCCTGCTCCTGACAGTGTGGAGTCGCCTGTGAATCTACCCGACCACCTCCTGACTCTGGTGAATCAGCCTGGGGCCAACCTCCCACTTGGTCCCCACCTCAACCCAACTCAAGGGTGCGGTACACCTCCTTCGTATAGAGCCTCGTAGGGTTCCATGCCAATGCTCGAGTGATAGCTGATATTATATGCAAACTCTACCAGGGGCAAGTGCTCCTCCCAAGAGCCCCTCCAGTCCAGTACACAGGCACGTAAAAGGTCCTCAAGCGTCTGTATTGTGCGTTCTGACTGTCCGTCCATCTAGGGGTGGTATGCGATACTGAACCTCAACTGAGTCCCCAAGACCTGCTGAATCTCAGCGCAAAACTAGGACATAAAGCAGGTATCTCGATCGGATACAATCTCTCACGGAACTCCGTGCAGACGTACCACGTCGCGGATATACCTCTCTGCCAACTGTGCTGGTCTGAAAGTGACTCGGATCGGCAAGAAACGTGCTATCTTCGTCAATCTATCTATGATCACCCAGACTGCGTTGTGTCCTCGCTAGGTAACGGGCTAGCCCACCACCAAGTCCATGGTGATGCTCTCCCACTTCCACTTTGGCACTGGAAGTGGCTGCAACGGCCCTGCAGGCCTCTGATGCTCGGCCTTCACCTCCTATCACACTAAACATTGTTGCACGAATTCACCTACATCCCGCTTCATTCCCTTCCACCAAAAGTCGCATCTCAAATCATGATACATCTTTGTGTTTTCGGGATGTATGGTGAACCTGGAACCATGTGCCTCAGTCAGGAGCTCTCTCAATAGCTCCTCGTCCTTGGGAACGCACAAACATCCCCTCATGCGCAGTACCTCGTCTGTAAAGGAGAAGTCCCCAGGGTCTCTTGACAGCACTCTATCATGTAACGACTGCAGGTATGGATCGACCATCTATCCTGTGATGATGCGGTCTATCAGCTCTAGCCTCGCCTGTCATGTCACAGTCACTACCCCACAGTGCCCCAGTAACTCTAAGGGTCGCCAACTACCCATCTCCTCCATGAGTCTCCAACTCTGTGCCTGTAAACTGGCCAAGTGGGCGGGCACCTTCCAACTCAAGGCGTCAGCCACCACGTTGGCCTTCCCCGGATGGTAGGAAATGCTGCAGTCATAATCCTTCAGGAGCTCTAACCAACGTCTCTGTCTCATGTTGAGCTCCTTCTGATCAAACAAGTATCTGAGGCTCTTATGATCTGTGAAAATCTCAAAAGTCTCACCGTACAAGTAGTCCCTCCAAGTCTTCAGTGCGAAGACAACAGCTGCCAGCTCCAGGTCGTGGGTTGGGTAGTTATGCTCATGGGGCTTGAGTTGCTGTGAAGCGTAAGCGACAATGTGACCCCTCTACATGAGCACATCTCCTAACGCCTGCAAAGAGGCATCCGTGTACACAACGAACCCGCCACTGCTGTCTGGGATGGTAAACACCGGAGCCGAAGTTAGCCTCTCCTTCAGCTCTTGAAAACACACCTCACAAGTATCTGTCCAAGAAAAGGGCACGTCCTTCCAAGTCAACTATGTCATAGGACGTGCAATCTGTAAGAAACCCCTAATAAACCGCCTGTATTAGCCTGCCAGTCCCAAGAAACTGCGAATCTCTATAATTGTACGCGGTATCTCCCACCTGAGCACTGCCCCAACCTTGGCTAGGTCCACAGCCAAGCCATCCCCAGAGATCACATGACCCAAGAAGGTCACCTCCCTCAACCAGAACTCGCATTTGCTATATTTAGCATACAACCTACGTCGTCTTAGTGTGTCCAAAACCATCCGCAAATGCTGTCCGTGCTGCGCCTGATCTCGAGAGTAGATGAGCACATCATCAATAAATACCACCACGAACTGATCCAGATATAGTCTGAACACCCGGTTCATCAAATCCATGAAGGCAACAGGGGCGTTGGTCAGCCCAAATGACATGACCAAAAACTCGTAGTGTCCGTACCAGGTGCGGAAAGCTGTCTTGGAGAGGTCTGTCTCCTTGATCCTCAACTGGTGGTAACCAGACCTCAAGTCTATCTTGGAGAATACCGTGGCACCTCGCAATGGGTCAAACAACTCGTCAATCCTCAGCAGCGGATACCTGTTCTTGATGGTGACCCTATTCAGCTGTCTGTAGTCCACACAAAGGCGTAGGGTACCATCCTTCTTCTTCACAAACAATACCGGGGCTCCCCATGGAGACACACTGGGCCTCACAAAGCCCTTCTCCAGAAGGTCCTGCAACTAGGTCTTGAGCTCTCACAGCTCAAGGGGTGCCATCCTGTAAGGTGCTGTGGAAATGGGGCTGGTCCCCAGTACCAGTGAGATCTCAAACTCGATCTCACGCTCAGGCGATAGTCCTGGCAACTCGTCTAGGAACACGTCGGGGTACTCTCTAACCACCGGGATACTCTAAAAGTCTGCCACAGGGCTGGGCTCCGCCACCACATAAGCCAGGAAGCCCTCACACCCCTAGCCCAAAAGTCTCACCGCCCGAAGTGCAGAAATGCACCTGAAGCCTCCGTCCACTAGCTGTCCGTGAAACTCAAAAGAAGGCAACTCCGGTATGGAGAAGACGATCTTCCTCTCAAAACAGTCCACTAAGGCGTGGTAAGAGGACAACCAGTCCATCCCCAGAATCACGCCAAAGTCCTCCATCTGTATCAAAATCAGATCTGTGGGGAGGCTGTGACCCCCAACACTGACCTCACAACCGGTGTAAACCTCCTCAGCTACAAACAGCTGACCACCCGGACCTCTGATCACAAATGGATCCTCTAACAACACACAATCCTGCCCCAAACTAACAGCAAAACTGGCAGCGACAAATAAGTGCGTGGCGTCGGAATAAAAAAGTGTGTAAACTAGTCTGCCGGAAACTATAACCTTACCTACCACCACTGATCCTGAAGCTCTGGCGTCTCTGTGTGTCAGGGCATTGATACGCCCCTCAACCCTAGGTGCAAACGAAGCAGCCACACTCTACGTCAGACGGGTAGCCACTGGCCGGTACCCTCCCCGCGACTGCTGTCCTCCCCCACATGCCTGGGAACCTCGGCCTCCAGCTCATCCTCCAGTGCTTGGCGCGGGGAGCATCTGCTGACCTCCAGCCTTAGATGGGCAGTCCCTCCTGATGTGGCCCGGCTGGCCACACTGGTAGAAAAGGGGAACTCAACTCCCGCCCTCAGTAGGTCCCTGCTGACGGCTGGGCGGGGGTCCGGTGCTGGTAGCTGGCCCTGTCGGGGGCCCCCAAAGGTCACTGATGGGCCCGCAAAGTGTGATGGCTCTCCTGTGGGTGCCACATGCCTCCTCTCTTGTCGACCCTGTGAGTAGTCTGGCTGGTAGGGCCTCTTCCGCCCACTGTCTGTGTCACGTTCGGACGGGTTGATTTCCTCATGTGTCATAGTTGCCTCCACCACCCTTGAGAACGTAGGCAGCTTCAAGGGTTTGACATACCCCCAAATAGCAGATCGGAGCCCCTCGGTGAACCTCCAAAGGCACTCCTCCTCGGTGGCCACAACTGTTGCGACGAAACAAGACAGCTCTAAAAAGCGCGTGCGGTATGCGCTCACGGTCATCGTCCCCTAGCGGAGAGTGTGGAACTCTCACCTCCTCTGGTCCTGCCATGTCTGGGGAAAGTACTGCTCGCAGAAGAGGGTGACAAACTGGTCCCAAGTCAACTCGGCCCTCTCCTGACCTCTTACCACCCTCCACCACCTGTGTGCCGTGCTCTCCAGCTGGTATGTGGCAAAGGCCACGCGACACTCCACAGGGGGCCCAAGGGTGTCAAACACCTTCTCGATCTGCTCGAGCCAGTCCTCCACCTCGGTCGGGTCCTCATCCCCCTTGAAGGAGGGGGGCTTCAACTTCCAGAACTGTCCGAAAAGCTTGTAATGGCGCTGAAGGGGAGAAACTGGTAAGCCTCCAGGTAAGGAGGGCTCATGCCCGGAAGTGTCAGAGGAAGGTGGGGGTGGTGGAGGTCCACCCCCTCCCCCATGTCCAGTGCTGGGTCTGTGTCGTGGTCCCATAGAGGACTCCCCCTCCGCAGCCTCAGGGAGAGGCGCTCGTGGAGGTGGGTGAAGCTCCTCTCGTACGATCTCCCATATCAGCTCGGCGAGGTCCTGGGCCTGAATGCCCGAAAGTAGTGGCTGGTCCACTGAGGCGTCGGGCTCAATGCGCCCGCCCATCCAACCTCGTCCTCGACCGCGTTTGCGGCCCGCCTCGCTGACCCCACGTCGAGGCATCTCCTGCAAGGAGACACGAACACAGAACAGAAAAGATGTCAATTCTAACCCACATTCAATGAAAGAACCTCAGAATAGATGTCAAAAGGTACGTTGTGGTGGTTACTCTAGTTACAAGCACGTGAATTGGTCATTTTCCAGCTAGTTGGTTCACTTCTCGGGGCGACCTTCCTCTGATACCATCTTGTTATGACCCTGTTCCCGAATCCCGACAGGACACGAGACTGGACGAACTCGACTAATCCCAAGACCCAGTCGCCCAACGTGAAAGTAACCAAAAAGTAGTAAAATAAACCACATTCACCACGCAAGCAACTAACAGTAACAAAAGTACAGCAGAAAAGAAGAAAACTACTACAGTACACACCACCACAATAGTAGAAAATCTAAACAGGTACAGGAATATAAAGTTTACAATAAAAAAGTACAGAAATGTAACAAAAATACTCACTACAACGGAAACAGGGTACAACAAAAAGGTACAACTACTGGGCTCTACTGGGCCCAGCACCCTCTGCAGCCGTAGGCTCTGGCTGCTCAACACCTGTACCTGAAAAAGGTTATGAGTACAAAAATGCCAGCGAACGTTGAGTAGAGTGCCAAACAGTTAACTAAACAGTAAAGGTGGACAGGTAGCTGTTGTTTTCAATTCCTTTCTTTATTTAACTAATTATTCCTTCTTTCATCACTTGGTTTATTTATCAGGTCTCTTTCTTGATCTCGAATGTTCCTCATGGGAACGATCTTGATTGCAGTCTTTTCCGAAGAGTAGAAGTAGCACGTGGTGCTCTCCTGGCCGGGAGAGTCCCCCGTGGTGATCCTACACTCAGTCAGCCACCCCAAGGTCACTGACAGACGTAACGGTGATTACAGCATGCACTATAAACGCACAGGTAGCTACCTCGCACTGGCACGCAGTCAGTCGTTTCCGTTAATGGGTACGCCCAAAGCACATCACGGAACTAGTATAGGGCATAGCCCTCTCAATAACATGGGGTCTAGCCCCTAAGAACCAAACAGGGGTCTCGCCCCTCCACAGTCCGCGCACCCTCCAGTGTAAGGCAGCTAGCTGAACCCTGGGCCACATGGGGTGGCTAGCTCTCTCCCTACACTAGTAGCTCTCCCCGGTATAGTGTACACGAGGGCCAGAAAGTCGGTACAGAGTGGCCAATCCTAACCCCAGGTCCCAACCCTAGGGCGACTAGCTCCGCTCTACACTAAACAGGGGGACAGTCACTCTCCTTGGTACACCATACTCAAGGGCCAGCTCACTTCCCCATTCTCATTTCCAGTTCCATTCCATTTATTTCTAGGAGCTCTACTCCTAATTCCTCATAGGGTTCATGCTCATGTTTCTTAGGCCAAGCCATAATAGGTTTCATCATTTCAGGTTTATTCGCAGGTAGCTCGTGTTTCCAACACTCAATCTTTCATTCCCAATTCATATATAGGCAGCTCGTATTTACTTGCAAACAACAGGAATTTATATGCAACAGTTGCTAACAACAGTACTTTAAATTTCACAGGCAGCTGTTATCCAATTACAGGCAATTATTATTATTCTATTTACTCATCCAAGACTGCAATTCATGCATTCCATACAACTATTTCAGTGTTTCTAGTCCTAGGATTCATACCATACCCTAGGATCTAACATTCAATCCAGTGTTTCTAGTCCTAGGATTCATGCCATACCCTAGGATCTATCATTCATTCCAGTTATGCATTCATGTTTATAATTAGCTAGGCGAAGCCACTATACCAGTAAACCCAGGAGTAATGGGGGCTTGTTCGGCAGGTTCACGTGCCTCCGCAACCCCCAAATTCGCAACAAAACGAGGTCCTAACACAAGGATCAACCACAAGAAACCACTCAAAACATGATAAAAGTATTCCAATAAGTAGAGGAACTTATATGATGAAGAACGGAATCTTAATTGCGGAAATCAGACCTCAAATGGACCCTAAACGGGTAAAAAATAGCAATTCTGACTCAAATCAGACGTCTGGAATACCTTCCAGGCATCTTAAAAGAAGTCCAGAACCATACCTCACTCTGCGCTATTCCTTAGACATCCAAGGACTCTGCTGAACCATCTAAACCTAGTTCTAGACGTCCAACCACCTCTCCGAACGTCTGGAGATGCTTCCCGCCGTGTGGTGCTTCGCCCAGACGTCTAAACTGCGTGGGAGGGTGTGTCTCCCGCCTTCCTGAAATGAATCCTGCACACGTGATGGAAAATCTTCTCAAAAGGGCACGGAGCAGTGCCTCGGCGAAACGGCCTGCATGGCCATATCTGCAAAGGGAGGTGTAGAATGCAGAACATACCTCTCAGTCGTCTGGAGCTTCTTCCAGACGTCGTCAACATCGTCTGGACATCTGTCCAGATGTATGATTCTGAAGAAATCGCAGAACCACAGACTGCCCTCTCCTCCTCGCGCTGCGGGCGACCGCACCGCGCCCGCTGCTCTGGCTGCAGCAGCATCAGGGAGAACCTCCCCGGTGCACCTCTCCGCCTTGCGCATGCCCGACCGGCCGTGAGCTTCTCCTGTGAGCTCTCTTGCAAGCTCGCGCACTCTCCTCTCTTTCCCCCTCGCTGCTCCTCCTCTCCGCCGCTTCGCTCGCTGCACTCGCTCTCGCTGGAGGAAGGAGAAGGTGGCTGGAAATGGGGTGCTGAACGAAGGAGAGAAGGGTTTAAGTAGGAGCGGGGTAGGGTTTCGTCGGTGAGAGGGGAGAGAAGAAGGCGGCTACGCATAGTCTGGCACAGCACGCGCGCAGACTCGAGGGCGTACGCACAAAAAATTTGATTTCCAGACGTCTGGGAAGATGTCCGGATGTCTGGCCAGACGTCTGACCCAACTCCTAGACATCTTAAAGGGCTTTGATAGCACGGCTCTTAACATTGGTAATTGAGGCTCTTGGCCTCTCCTCAGTACCCTCAAGCAACCCACCTTTCCGTTGTCGTCCCCGACCTCGTTCAAGCACTACACCTACTCCCACGCTACAAAACCACCACCACCGTGCTCCTCATTCACCAACGACCCTCCAGAACATTTTAACTAGGTCTTAGTGCCTGTATTCATGGATTTCAAATTCCAACCATCACCACCATTACAGCCAACCTTCAAGCTTGCTTGAAGCTCACTCCAGGCTTGACAGTCTTAGGTGGAAGCTCTAGGTCGCGTGAAAACATCTCACGCACACGCCCAGGTGGTCAATTGGACGCATTGACCTCACTAGTTGAGGCAATTGAAGAGTGATGTGCTACTGCAGATGCGTGAAGAAGAGGGACACAGATAGTCCCACATAGGAAACTCACAAGCGGCCGACCATGCATGAATTGAATTTGTGTCTAAGGTTGTTTGCCTCAGACACTAGGGGTGAGGTCCCCGCTCACCCGCTCAGCTACACCTCTCCCATGACCCCATCCCCCGTGGGCCTGGCGTAGACCCGACCCTCCTAAACCGTTCCACTCCTCGGCTGCGATCACGCCCGCAGCCCTGGACCTAGGTGTGCTATAGGTCTGAAACCCGATTACCCGATACTATGGAAGGCTTTGGAAGAGCGTGACCTAGAGAGAGAAAGATAGATAGCACGTGGGGCAGGGGGTTTTGCTATAGGGAGAAACGGCTAACGCTTAGCCATTTGAGGAATCTTCCTCCTCTGTGTGAAGACGGAGAACAAAGAAAGAAAGAATAAGAGGAGAAGGCCTGAGCAGAAGAAGAAGAAGAAGAAGAAGAAGAAGAAGAAGAAAAGAAGACTAGAGCAAGAAGAGGAAAAGGAGAAGAAGGAAGCCGCATGGGAAGAGAAAGGGAAGAAGAAGAGGAGAAGCACAGAGAAAGAAAGAAGGAGAGACCCTTGAGTCTCTAAATAGTACTATAGCATAGGCTGTTTAAGCTGTTTGATATATTTGATCACATCTATTTGAGGCTTTGATTTAATTATTATTTGTCAGGAGTAATTGGTGATTTAAATCACCATTTTACTCCATTCTTTTTGTGCATTGATATCTAACATTATTCTTGTTACATTCTCTTATATTTTTCTGATTCAAATTGCTATCTTGAGTTTTGAATTCCATATTGCTCCCTGTGTTCGACCTCGGAGTTAAAATTCGAGTAATAAATATATTTGTTTTCAAAGCGATTTCAACTATACTATAACGTAGTTTTTAAAACCTCAATTTCGCCTCAAAAACAATGGTGGTACTCACTTCGTTAATGCCCAATTCCGTAATTTACTGGCAAAATACGAGGTAAATCACAAAATCTCCACACCTTACCATCCCCAGACGAATGGACATGCCGAGATCTCCAATTGGGAGATCAAGAATATTCTTCAGAAAATGGTTAGGCCTGTTCGTAAAGACTGGACTCAAAAGCTTGAGGACGCTCTTTAGGCCTACTATATGATGTACAAAATGCCTATCGACATGTCACCTTTTCGTCTGGTGTATGGAAAGGCATGTCATTTACCCGTAGAAATTAAACATAGGATGCTCTGGGCAATCAAGCAGTGTAATCTAGATTTGAGTTTAGCCGAAAAGATCAGGAAACTCCAACTATCTGAGTTGGAGGAGCTTAGAAATGACACATACGAGAATGCCAAGATCTACAAGGCTCGAACCAAAGCTCTTCATGAACAATTGATATCCCGTAGGAGATTTAAGCTGAACCAGAAGGTCTAGCTCTTTGATTCTCGACTTAAGCTCTTTCTTGGCAAACTTAGGTCAAAATGGAATGACCCGTTTATCATCAATCAGATATTTTCAAATGGGGCCATTCAGATCTCTGACCCAAAGATGGGTAGTTTATTTAAAGTCAACGGTTAACGTTTGAAGCCTTTTATTGACCGTATTGTTCTAGAACCCATCTCAGACATAGTTACTCTAATCACATTGTGATTTCTTTGGCTGGACTTCGCCTAGCTGATGGCATTAAACTTAGCAGTTGTACAATATGACTTAGAGCTGACTCGAGCATCATATTCAAGTAATATCTTCTACATTCTACCCTTCCTTTCATGTCATTTATTCTCAATGCGGACATTGCATCAGCTAGGCATGGGGGGTGGATTCATTTTTGAATCATTTTGTCGGCTCTGTGGAATTCTTATAAATTCTACTTGTTTTCTGATATATATATATATATAAATGAATTAGGAAAGAATACTTGAGCATTAGGACTTTTCAATCTTAGGAAATATTACAGTAGGATCTGAATACTAAGACCCTTCAGGTCTTTGGGATTAATCAGCCTGGGTATCCACTAAAATGTGGATTTGTTTATGAAGTCCTCGCCATCCTGAATTCCATTTCAATTTGATTAAATAAGTTGGGGTGATAAGTACACGACTTATCAACCCGCCCTTTGATTTGAGGGAACTTTAACTCTAATCATCTACACATTATTCGTCACTCGTTGTTCGACGATTTTAACAGAAATTGGGTAGCTAATGAACCTTCTATGGTGGTATGGCTAGCAAGTTATTGTGGGTAACAATCCATAGGTAGGTTGTCCAGAGCCCAACCACTGGACCATTATTTTCCTGCTGCCTTTAGGTAAATCTTAGACCAGAGAAGGCACCTACTTAAAAAAAAAGAAAAAGTCCAAAAAGAAAAGAAAAAGAAAAAAATAAAAGAAATAAGCCACACTTCACCGCACGAGTATGGCTGGCAAGTTATCGTGGGTAATTGCCCATTGGTAGGTTATCCAAATCCCAGCTCAAGAAATGCACATTTAATTCCTAAAAGACTTAGGAAGAAGCGGAGAAGTAGAATAAGCAGGGGAGATATACACTGGATTCGCCCTTGTGTTGACCCCATAAAAATAAAAGTAGGGAGAAAGCTACTGGTTGTATAGATACACCTTTAGGTAGAATTCTTTTTAAGGTCACCTAAGGGCGTAGAAACTAGAAGTCCGTTCTGATTGCAAATCAATGAGTCTATCACATTCACATAACTTAGGGTTTTCATCAAGTCTTGGGTGGGTTGAGTGGCCGTAGAAAATCGCTCTGTAACCTTGAACTCAAAAATCCAAAAAAATTAGAAAAGAAGAAAAAGAAAAAAAGGGAGATCTTTCTTTGAATAAGGCGAGGGCTTGAGGCGGTCTGCATTTTGGCAGATACCCGAGCACTATTGTGTCTTTAAAAGTTCAGGTCCTAAGTAAAAATTGCTTATTGTTGAAAATGACTTTTGCCTGAGTAATCCAATCCTAATTCTTTGATAAATAGCATGTGATTTTTGCTAGGGACTAGCAAAAGGTAGGCATGGGGGTGTGATGTGCATACATTTAAATAGCCAAAAATGTCTATTAATGCATGTTCTTAGTATCATATTAGCATCATGCATTGTAAATATTGCATAACACGCATAATCACGCATTTAGGTCAAATTATATAAATTGTATAGTAATTGTCTCCTTTTATGGCCAGGGATAGGGTGACTTTTAATTGAGGCTTCGGATGGAAGATCCAACCATACGAATATGATCAAGGAGATGACGGGAGTTCAACGACTCCAAGATCGCCCCAATTAGACATCCGTAGCACCAGATATAGTTCGAGGAAGCCCAAAGATCAAGGGCCAAGATGGTGCCAATCCGCACTTCATACGACAAATCCAACCGCACAGATTGATTCGAATCAACAATTGCAGCCTAACGACGCGAAAATCGATCCAATTCAACATCTGTGGCACCATCTACAACACACAGAAAATGGACAGCCAAGATGGTGCCACGTGGTGCCATCTCAGCTGCCCAATAAGCCAAAGACCCACCTCTGCAATTCCAAGGACTCTTCATCTCATGATCCTAGCCATTGGATCTTGATCCAACGGCCAAGAATTACTCAGATGCGCTCGCTCTCATCTTCATAAGGCAAAAGGTACAGATGATCTAGGCCATTAGATCTTGATCCAACGGCCACAGGCACGCGTGCCTAATTCCTAAAAAAGACTAAGTTGCTCCTTTAGTGCAGCGGTCATGCAGCTGCAGGAGAGACAGAGGTCACGTGTTCGAGCCTCTTCGAGCGCCTCAATTCAGCTGGGGAGTGGGGCGTGTTGATTTCGACCGTCAGATGCAGATCGTGCAGGCGAGGAGAGGGCGATGTGGCTCAACAGATGCTCGCAGTTCATGCACTCGTAATCCAATGTAGATGTAAACACCCAATCAAACGTGGGGGGGGGGGGGGGGGCGATGCATTCTGAGCCATTGGATGCAAGATGAATCATTTGATGATTGCCTCCTGCACTGTGTCCAAATCCTCAAGCGATGCATCGACGTGAACTTGGTTCTTTCCTGGGAAAAGAGCCACTTCATGGTACTTGAGGGAATTGTCCTGGGACATCTCATCTCTGAAAAAGGCATCCAGGTTGATCGAGCCAAGGTGAATCTGATTTCCAAACTCCCTATGCCTAGCTCATTCAAAGACATCAGATCCTTTCTTGGGCACGTCAATTTCTACTGTCGATTCATTCCCGATTTTTCAAAAATCGTGTGCCCCCTAACTAATCTTCTATCTAAGGATGTCCCCTTTGAAATCTCCAAGGAGTGCGCTTAGGCATTTGAGATCCTGCATGATCGAGTTACCCAAGCACCTATCCTACAGTCCCCTGATTGGTCTTAACCCTTTGAGATCATGTGCGATACATCTGATTATGCTGTAGGGGCGGTACTTGGGCAGAAAATAGATGGGAAACTTGTGGTTATCTACTACGTTAACAAGACACTTGACGAGGCTCAGCGTAACTATACAGTTACTGAGAAAGAGCTGCTAGCCGTAGTGTTTGCCTTGGAAAAATTTAGATTATATCTTTTGGGTTCCCGTGTTGTCATATACCCAGATCACACTGTAGTGAGGCATCTCCTTGCGAAGAATGACGCGAAACCTCGACTAATCCGCTGGATCTTACTATTGCAAGAATTCGATCTTAAGATTTACGATAAAGCGAGAAAATAGAACGTGGTAGCTGACCACTTGTCTCATCTTCCTTCTTCCGTCATCGACCCATCTGGTCCAATCACCGAGCATTTTCTAGACGAGCACCTACTAGCCATTCACAATCTCCCATGGTTTGCTGATATTGTTAACTACTTGGTTACGGGGAAAGTTGTGCTAGATTGGGCTACTTCCAAGCGGGATAAATTGATTGTCGAGGCCAAGTATTATATTTGGGAGGAACCATACCTTTTCCACATCGACAATGATCAGGTGATCCGGAGATGCATTCCTGATGACGAGGTCAATGACGTAATGTCATTCTGTCACGACCAGGCCTGCGGTGACCATTTCTCTAGGCGTAAAACTGCAGCGAAAATTCTCCAATGTGGGTTCTTTTGGCCCACTTTGTTCGAAGACGCACAGACATATTGTAGGGCATGCGCTCGTTGTCTGACCATCGGCAACATGGGCCTGCAGGATATGGTGCCCTTAAACCCGATTATTGTGTGCGAAATCTTTGACATATGAGGAATTGATTTCATGGGACCCTTTCCTGAACCTAACGGCTTCAAATACATTCTACTCGTTGTTAATTATGTCTCTAAATGGATCGAAGTTGTCCCCACAAGAACTAGTGATCATAAAGTTGTCCTCTAATTTATCCAGGAGAATATCTTTACCAGATTTGGGGTTCCTAAGGCCATCATCAGCGATGGCAGGTCTCATTTTACCAATGTGCACTTCCAGTCCCTAATGAAAAGGTATGGGGTGTCGCATCGTATCTCGACTCCTTACCACCCCCATACTAATGGACTGGTAGAGCTATCAAATCGAGAGATCAAAAAGATCCCTGAGGTCACTGTTCGGTCTGATAGAAAATATTGGTCTTCTCACCTTCTGGAAGCCTTGTTGACCTATAGGACCGCCCACAAGACAAAATTAGGCATGTCTCCCTTCAAACTAGTGTACGGTAGGGCATGTCACCTTCCCATTGAGATGGAGCACAAGGCTTATTGGGCAGTACGGAAGTGTAATCTAGATCTAGTGAAGGCTGGAACACACCGCCAATTGTAATTGAGCGAGATTGAGGAACTACGCAATGATGCGTATGAGAACTCACGTATCTACAAAGAGTGTGTTAAAGCCTTCCATGACAGGCACATTGTACGAAAATCTTTCCACCCTAGTTAGAAAGTTCTACTCTTTGATGCCAAACTCAAACTTTTTCCAGGAAAACTCAGATAAAAATGGATTGGACCATTCTTGGTAAGATAAATCTTTGGAAATGGAGCCATTAAAATTAGCAAACTCACCCCTAATTCTGCACCTTTTATCGTGAATGGTCAGAGACTCAAACCGTTCATCGAACTCACTGACTCAAACTTGGTTGAGGTATCTTTTGATCTCCACTCTCCCTGAGCTCATTGCGCCCAGCTGATGGCGTTAAACTCAGCGCTTAACAGGAGGCAATTCGTCATCTTTTTGAAAAACCTGAAACCCTTCTCGACACATCTTATGCTGAACTCATATTGCACTTTAGGGTTCATCCATTAGAACAACTGACTCCACCTCTGGTACCCGTACCCGAGCTTGAAATCGTTTGCAACAGCCACCCCGACCCAGCCACCCACCTAAAACCTATTATAATGAATGATCTAAGCTGAACTTGAACCCACCTAATTTACAATGAGGACATTGCAAATCGTAGGCATGGGGGGTATTAAAGTGCAAAATGCTGTGAGAATCACTTTACAAGAAAGGGTTTCATAAAAAAAAATAACATATTCAAAAACCAAAATACAAAATGAAAAAAAAATGAAGAACAAAAATAGAAGGGAGGAAATTTTGAGTGAATGGATTGCATATCATTTTTTAGGAGAAAAGGGGAGGAGATAAAAATGTCAAAAAGGAGCACAATTTGAAAGGAAAAGAAAAAGAGATAGTCATTAGTAAAAGATTAAGAAATTGACTTAAGTTCTAGACCAAATCACAAACAAAGAAAATGAAAGACAAAAAGTGCTAAGAGACAAAAGATATTAGTATGAACGCTAATCTTATGACTTTTTGGCTGCGATTCTAGGCTTAAAAATTCAAGTATCCGCTAAGATCTGGATAGTTCTCAAGAGGTTGGGGAAAATGCAGAGCTTAAGTATTAGGTCTAAGGCTTAGGGATTATTCAGCCTCATTAACTGACCTCTGATTTGCGGGACTCGGTAACCTAAGCACCTCAATCTACACACAATCTGGTTCAGTGCGCTTAATTATCAAAATCACGCAAATGCGTTAAATCTGTTCTGAAAAAATTACTTAGAGTAGGAACGGCTGATCAAAACAAGTTGATTTGGATGAGTTCCCGATGTGGAGAGGCGGGAAATTCCCCTCGAAGATGCACAATAACATATCGTCTCCTTAGTGCTTGTCTCCTAGGATATCTAAATATCCTACTGGAGGCATGTAAGTACCTTGTGCTGGTTCAGATGCCATGGGCGGCATTATCATGAAATGTCGATTGCTAGGGTCTGGATTTAGCTACAGAACACCATGGGTGGAATTATCTAGAAATCTCGAAAGCCTAGGTTCTAGGGTTGCTATGGGCAGTGCTATCTTGAATCATTGATTGCCAGGGACCCTGCAAGGATTGATGGTAGGAACTAGGAATTCGATACATACCATGTTGTAAATCTAATCCGAGGCTAGAAATAAAAAGAAAAGAGAGAGAAAACTCTCCAAAAACAAAGAAAAATTCTTCTATCTCTCTTACAAAAATGCACTGCAAACTGAACCTGGGCTAAAACATGTTACAAGCACGGGTGCTTTAACTGCGGAGTTCAATGAACCTTAGGTTAGTTCCTGTGGGCCTTAGAAACTTTCGTGGCGAACTGAGGCTAGAGCTGGTCAGGTCCGGATCTTGGTTGGTACTTGAGTACCTCTAGGCCTACCATTAGCATTCTGACCTAATCTTCAAAAGAAAGCACACATCAGAGTTTTAAGCATAAAAACGCATATGGTCTAGAATTACAGATAATTCTGTGAGATTTTGCTAAGGGACTAGTAAAAGCTAAGCATGGGGGTATGATAGGATCACCATCATGAGCCATAACTAGCTCATTTTGATCCAATTAAGTCAATAAATGCTCCTACACAACTGCTAGAGAGCCATATTTCACTGCAAAGTCATTCTGAGGGAAAGATAAGAAAATAGGGTTAAAACTGCGGTTTTACCATCATATCATGAATGCAGTACAATCATGGGTTTTCTCAGGGGTTAATTAAGGGTCAAATAGTCATAAAAGGCTAACAAGTGGGTTAGAACAGACAGAAAAGGGTTTGCACGTGTTTTGAGAATTAAATGACTTTTTAAAATCCTAAAAACAGACCTGCCTAATGAAACGTTGCGCTCGAGAGATAATCGGGTTTTATTGTTATAGCGTTGTAGTAAAGCCAGTTATTACCAACATTTCAAATATATAAATTTTTTACTCGGAAAATAAAAGAGTTCCCGAGGTCGAACTCAGGAGCAAGTTGTATTCTAGGGGTACAAGTTTCTTTTACAAAAATAAAGAAAGAGAGAGAAAGAATTTGTTGTCTATTCTTCTTTTCTCTTTGCTTCTCCTCGTCTCAGATCTTCTGTTATCTTCTTCTTTATCTGCAGTGGTGATGTTCTTCTTCTTCTTTCAGCTGTTCCTGCTCTTCCTTTTTCTTCTGCAGAGCGGTCCTGTTCTTCTTCTTTTTCCTTTCTTTCTTCTTTTCCTTTCTTCAGATTTTCTTCTCGTGCTCTTCTTCTTTCAGTTCCTCCCTTTGTTCTTTTGTGTTCTCTTCTGCCTCGCCTTCTTCTGTTGTTCTTCAGATCTCCTTCTTTCTTCTTTTCTTTTTCCTGTCAGGCCGTCGTCTGATTTTCCAATCAGACGACTTAAACTGCTTGTTGCTACAGTGTCTCCCTCAGCTTCCTTCTTCTTCCGCGGTCCTTCTTCTTCACCTGTGCCTGCACACTTCAGAGTTTACATCAGAGGACAAAACCTATTCTACCCTCCCCCCCCCCCCCCGCGTCTCTCTCTCTCAGAAACCGCTCATGAGATAGCTCTCCCAGAGCTGCCGGGTAGTCGGGTACGGGTCGCGCCCGGGTCCAGGCCCACCGGCGTGCGTGGTGGGCGAGGAGTGCAGGTCAGTCTAAGTCGGGTCGGGTCAGGTCCGCGAGGCGTGAGCGCGGACGAGACCGGGTAACCGGGCGGGTGAAGGGGACCTCACCCCGTGTGCTGAGGCAGTAAGGCTTATTCACAAAAACAATTTAAATGGTGAAAGAGTTGTGAGGCTTACCGATGTGGGACTAAACGGGGGCCTCTCCTCGCGTGCGCCTGCTGGAAGACTGCGGCCTTGCTTCTGCAGCTGCAGCTTCGATTTGCGTCTGTTGCTGGCTGGCTGCCTTCGCAGGAGTCTCCGTAATCCGCAGCAGCTGGAGACCTGGAGTCCTCAAGCCTGGAGCGCGGGAGAAGCTGCTTCAATGTGGCGTCAATGGCGGTCGAGCCTCAGAACCTGTCGGACACGAATATGGCCTCTCGGCCTGATCAAACTACTGGGGAACCTTCGCCGTGGCACGGCGAAGGTGTGGAGCTGTGCGGCAAGCCGCAAGGTGGTGTCTGGCGGCAGCCCTAGGTTGGACTGCAACCGGAGAAATAGGTTTGTTTGGGGGAGCGTTACGGAGGTGTGGAGTGGCAGTGGAGGGGTGGGGGGTGCTCAGTGTGATGAGGCGGAGGTTCGGTGAGGGTCGGCGAGGCGTGTGAGGCTGTGGAGAGATGGGAGCATCTCGCCGGAGGGTGGCCGGAGACGAAGGGGGTGACGATGGTCAGGGTCGGTCGAGGGCTTAATTGAACAAATTGAAATCGGGGAAAGAAAGAGGAGAGGAAGGGAAGTAGTTCTAACTTACTTGCAGGGACGAAGGGGGAGCAGCAGGGCGACAGTCGTATCGACTGTCGCCGGAGAAGAAGATGCCCAGGGGAAGGGGCGGCGGCGAACAGAGAGCCGGAGAGGCGCCAGCTGGGTACGGCGTGGCGCGGGAAGAGCAGGGGAGGAAGTCTCTGCTGCTGGTATTGCGGCAGAGCGAAGAGGAGGAGGAGGAAGAACCGCCGGAGCTGGTGGGCGTCTGCCGGAGTGAGAAGAGAGGAAAGTTGGGGGTTTTCTCCGTCAGATCCGAGCTGGGAAGAACGGTGGAGCGACGGGGGTATTTATAGGGACCGAATCAGGGAGGAAGGCGGAGGGAGACGACGTGTCTCCCTCGCCGGAGGACGCCGGAGATGGAAACCCATACCGTCCGTGCGTTCGCACGGCCGGTATGGTGGGTTACAGCGACCAGGGGGGTGTCCCTACGACGGCTGACAACGCAGGGTACCCCCGGTTTACTTGCCAGGCTCTCCCCCTCACCCTGCGCGGCGCCATGCTCCGCGCAAGGTCGCCGGAGCATGGTGCTGGCAGGTTTTGCAGGGGGGACCTGAACGCAAAGAACGAAGGAGAGTTAGGGGCCAAAATGCGAGGGTTCAAAAGTTGAGGGCCAAAAAGTAAATATATGAGGACCAAAGTGTAAAGTTGGTCAAGGAGGTTTCTTCTTAGGCTCAAGCTTTTATACATGACTAATTAGGACCTAAGGAATCTGATGGTGAATTTCATTTCTATATTAAACCTTGTTTGACCGGTCAATTTATGCGAAAACCCAAATTAAGTTATTAATTGGGCATGGTTCTAAATGTAGGTCAAAATGGGTTCTGAAGGCCAAATTGAAGGTTCTAAACCCTAGAGATTATTTTTATATGAATTTTAGAGGGTTTATTCTATTTTTACTTTGCCTCGAACCTCGTGAATTGAAGTGGGTTGTTTTAGGGTTACAGATTATCATTTAGTTTCTTGGAATTGCTGTAGCCCTTGCTAGATCATCTCATCCCACTTTTATTCTTATTAAGTTGCTTTGACCTATGTTTGGGCCCTGAATTACCCTGTATGCAGATTATACTGGTAAAATTTCATTTTTACCCCTTATGACTTGTTTTCTCCTTAAACTCAGAATTCTCTGAGTTAAGCCTTTCCTTGAGTTATGTAGGAGCTTTTATCCTTTGTACTAGGTCAAAATGAGCTAGTTATGGCTCATGATGAGGTTCTCAGCACCTAATTAATCGTGATTCTGGTTAGGATAAAATTCACCTAAACACTCTAAAATTTATAGAAAAATATTCTCTAGGGTTTGAAACTTTCAATTTGACCATTAAAACCCATCTTGACCCAAAATAGAGTCTTAGACAAACATTTGCCCTAATTTAGATTTTTGTATAAATTACCCAGTCAAACTTGGTCAAAACCTAAATCTAACTTCACCATTGGATTCCTTGAGTCCAATCTAAGATCATCTTAACCAAGTTTTCATTTTGGTCCAGTCAGACTCTTTCCATCTCATTCAGACCCTTAACTTTTGAATTCTCTTACAAATAGCCCCCCAACTTCTTTGTCTTCACAAGCAGGTCCCCGTGCCATTTTTGGAAGGTTAAATCATCACTGTTGAGTTTCGAGTGAGGATTTCTCACTCGATTCTCAATCAATCAATCCCAGATTTGAAACATAGATTCCTTAGGAAATTTCCTTCCAAATGATCCCATTCAAGGATCCCAACTCCTCCCCAAAAGCTCATGCGAACCTTTAGAAGGAATGGGTATCATTCGTTTATGTAAGCTTCAAGTGTTCCAAGCTTGTTTCCAAGCTTGGAACCTCCTCTAAAGCCCTATAAAAGCACCTCTGCAGCCTTTCGCAATTTTTTAGCAAGTCTTGGTGCATCAAATGGCCTAAAAACCTATCTCCGACCACCGTAGACCCTTGCTCTGGTGACCCCCTAGATCCCCCTCCTCCAGCCGTCCAACCATCAAATTGGATGGCCTAACTCTTCATCTCTTTGTCGTGACCCTCCCTAGCCAAAGGGAGGGCATTCCTCCATCTGCATCGCCGTCAGTGGCTCGCCGCTTCTTCTTCTTTCTCCAGCTCCGGTCGACCAACACTGGAGCCCTTCGCCTCTCCACCACCACGCTAAGTCCCTCTCTTGCTCTCTCTCTGTTTTACACCCTCGCAAACACACACAACCGCCTCCTGCACTTCATCTTCTTCGCCTCCGACAAAGCTTCAGCAACACCTACACACTGCCACACTACTCGAAACTTGCCACTGTCACCTCCATCAGCTCCGCCATGCTCCACAGACCAAAACCCCTGAAGAAATTGAGGGATTTGGTCCCTTACTCGCTCCATCGAGCACCGCACCTACGCACTTCATTTTCCGACGTCGACTGGCCACTTCACACATGATCACCCCTCATGGACACCACCATTTCATTTGCCTCATCAAGGCGAAACTCGTGAACGTACTGATTGGGGTGTTTAGCCCGTATTCATCTCTTTCAGGTCTTGAGCCACAGTGCCATTGGCGAAGCTTCTTCAAAGACCTCCAGGTGTTGTTCTTACGTCTTCAGCTCCAAGCACTGCACCCAGGTTGAGCAGAACACTTCCAGGAGGGATTTCAGGGCGACAATTGAAGTCACCAGCACTTGCCACTGCCTCAATTCGAGCTTTCAACCCTGCTGCTGCACTGCACAAAGGAAAGGTGGGATTTTAGTCTCACCTAGGAAGCTGAAGAGCACTTGTGACCGCATAAGAGGAAAAAGTGCCGGGGGCTTATCGCCTCAAACACTTGGGGGGTGAGGTCCCCCGTACCCTCACTCGGCCTCATTCGCAACTCTAACCCTATGGATCTAGCAGTAACCCGATAACCCACCTATGCCATACACTTCTCGGCTGCGACCCATGCCCGCAGCCCTGGACCCGAGTATGCTCTAGGTCCGAAAACCTGATAACTCGATACTATTGGAGGCTCTGGGAGAGCGTGACCCATGAAGAGAAAGAGAGGATCGTGCACGGGAGTAGGGGGGATTTTGCTCTGAGAAGGTTTGGTTGACACTTAGCCAAAATTGAGGATCCTTCCCCCTCTGCGTGAAGAAGGATAGAAAGGTAGAAGTAGAGAAAGAAAGAAGAAGAAGAAAAGAAAAGGAGCCGCACAGGAAGAAAGGCAAAAGAAGCAAAAGAAGAAAGAAGAAATAGAAGGCAGAGAGAAAAAGAAGGAAAGCAAGAAGCAGAAGATATTCAGACGATTGAGATCATTTCATATATATATCTATTGAGTTCTATTTTCCATTATTGTAGGGAGTAATTGGTGATTCAAATCACCATTTTACTCCATTCTTTTTGTAGTCTGATACTTAATCTTATTGCTACATTACTCTGAATCAATTTCTGATTACAATTTTGTATCTCTATTATTTTAAATTGCAATTTTGAAAACTGAATTCCTATTTGCTCCCAGTGAACAACCTCAGACTTTTTCGAGTATAAATTTTATCTATTTCTTGCGAGATCTCAACTATAGTACAACGTGATGATTAAAACCTAATTTCAAGCGAGCAACAGTTGTACGGAAGTGTAATCTAGATCTTTCTAAGGCAGGAATCCATAGAAAGCTTCAAATGAGCAAGATCGATGAATTATGCAATGATGCATATGAGAACTCATGAATTTACAAAGAGCGGGTTAAGGCCTTTCACGACAAGCACATATCCAGAAAGATCTATCACCCTAGTTAGAAAGTCCTACTCTTTGATGCCAAACCCAAATTGTTCCCAGGAAAACTCAGACCAAAATGGATTGGACCATATCTTATCAGATGAATCTTTAAAAATGGAGCCATTGAAATCAGCCAACCCAGCCTTGATTCAGAACCCTTTGTCATGAACGATCAGTGACTTAAACCATTCATTGAACTCACTAATACAAACAGGGCTGAGGTATCTTTTGATCTCCATTCTCCCTGAGCTCATTGTGCTCGGCTGATGGCGTTAAACTCAGTGCTTAATGGAAGGTAACCCATCATTTTGAAAAAATCGGAAACCTTTCTTGACACATCTTTTGCTGAATTCATATTGCACTTTAGGGTTCGTCCATTAGAATAGCCGACTCCACCTCTGGTACCCATAGTCGAGCTTGAAATCGTCCGCAACAGTTACCTCAATCCATCCACCCATCCAAAACCTATTTTAATGTATGTTCTAAGCTGAATTCGAACCCACCTAATTTATAATGAGGACATTTCAAATCGTAGGCATGGGGGGTATTAAAGTGCAAAACGCTGTGAGAATCACGTCACAAGAAAGGGTTTCATCAAAAATAAATCACACATTCCAAAAACCAAAAAATAAAAAATTGAAAAAAATAAAAATAGAAGGGAGGAAATTTTGAGTGAATTGATTGCATGTCATTTTTGAGGAGGAAAAGGGGAAGTGATAAAAATGTCAAAAAGGAGCACAATTTGAAAAGAAAAGAAAGAGATAGTCATTAGTAAAAGATTAAGGAATTGACTTAGTTCTAGACCAAATCGAAAAGAAAGAAAATGAAAGACAAAAAGTACTAAGAGACAAAAAGAGATTACTATGAACGATGATCTTAGGCCTCTTGGGCTGTAATTCTAGGCTTAAAAATTTAAGTATCCATAAAGATCTGGATAATCCTCAAGAGGTTGGGGATAATGCAAAGCTTAAGTATTAGGTCTAAGGCTTAGGGATTATTCGGCCTCATTAACTGGCCTATGGTTTGCGGGGCTCGGTAACCTAAGCACCCCAATCCACACACAGTCTGGTTCAGTGCGCTTAATTATCAAAATCACACAAATGCGTTAAATTTGTTCTGAAAAGATTACCTAGATTAGGAGTGACTGATCAACACAAGTTGATTTGGACGAGTTCCCAACGCGGAGAGGCGGGAAATTCCCCTCGAAGATGCGCAATAACATATCGTCTCCTCGGTGCTTGTCTCTTAGGATATCTAAATAACCTACTGGGGGGCTTGTAAGCACCTTGTGCTGGTTTAGATGTCATGGGTGACATTATCACGAAATGTCGATTGACAGGGTCTAGATTTAGCTATAAAACGCCATGGGCAGGATTATCTCAAAATCTCGAAAGCCAGGGTTCTGGGGTTGCCATGGGCGGTACTATCTCGAAGCATCGACTGTTAGGGACTCTACGAGGATTGATGGTGGGAAATAGGAATCCAATATTGACCGTATTATAAAGCTAATCCAAAGCTAGAAATAAAAAGAAAAGAGAGAGAACTCTCCAAAAATAAAGAAAAAATTCCCCCGTCTCTCTCTTACAAAAACACACTGTGAACTGAACCTGGGCTAAAACATGTTACAAGCACGAGTGCTTTAACTGCAGAGTTCAACGAACCTTAGATTAGTTCCTATAGGCTTTAGAAACCTTCATGGCAGACTAAGGCTAGATCTGGTCAAGTCTGGATCTTGGTTGGTACTTGAGTACCCCTAGGCCTACTATCGGCATTCTGACCTAATCTACAAAAGAAAGCACACATCAGAGTTCAAGTATAAAAGGACATGTGGTCTAGAATTTGAGTTAAATTCCTTGAAATTTTGCTAAGGGACTAGAAAAGATAGGCATGGGGGTATGATGAGAACACTATCATGAACCACAAACTAGCTCAATTTGATCTAATTAAGTCTTTAAATGCTCCTACATAACCTTCAGAAGGTCATAATTCATTGCATGTCATTCTGAGAGAAAGACAAGAAACTAGTATTAAAACTATAATTTTACCATCTTATCATGAATGCAGTACAACCATGAGTTTTCTCAAGGGTTAATTAAGGGTCAAATGATCCTAAAAGGCTAACAAGTAGGTTAGAACATACAGAAAAGGATTTTCGTGTGTTTTGAGAATTAAATGACTTCTGAAACCCTAAAAATAGACTCGCTTAGTTAACTGAGGTTCTGGTCAGAATAAAATTCATTGAAAAATATTCTCTAGGATTTTGTACCTTTAAATTGACCATCAAAATCCGTCTTGACCCAAAATAGAGTATCAGACAGAAATTTACCCTAATTTAGGTTTTTGCATAAATTACCTAATCAAAAGTGGTCAAAACAAAAATCCAACTTCACCATTGGATTCTTTAGGTCCAAATTAGGTTTGTACCAAAATTTGGGCTTAATCTGAGATTGTCTTGACCTAGTTTGCAACTTGGTCCTGTCTGATCACACATATGCCCTTAACTTTCAAAATCCTTACAAAAAGGCCCCTAACATTGTCATCATTTTCTCAAATAGGTCCCTACCACCATGAATCCTATTCCTACAAACTCCGGCGACCTAAAATTGGCAAGTTCTCCTTGATTCCTTAATGAATCCCTCTCAAATTTGAAAAGGAAGTTTGTCAAGGAATTCCCTTTTAAGCCAATTCCCACACCCCAAAACCTACCCAATCTCTCATGCGAACGCATAAGAGATTTGGGTGTCCTATAAAACTCCTATTCTGGCAAGCATTCCTAGCTTGGAAGCTTGACTTCCTAGCACAAATCGACCTCTCAAGCCCTCTATAAGAATGCCCAGATCAGGCCAAACTTCCGAATCTCAATTTCAACCAGATCTACCCTAAATTCTTCCCTCCTAATCCAACCGAAAGGCTCCTCAAGCTCCGATGATTCCCCCCTGACCTCCCTCATTGTCCATTTGCAATACCAACAGTAGATTCATCTTCCTCATCTTCCTCCACTCACACCATACCAGTGGGCATCTCTCCCTCTGTTTTCCTTGCCTTTTCCTTCTCACCGAAGTCACCTTCATCTCCGGCATCGGCCATACCGCAAGCGATGTCACTTCTACCCCTCTTCGTCCACCAATCACCTAGATAGGTTCCCTAACTCCTCTACTTCTTTTACACACCAACTACACTTCATTTCGACCGCCATATCACACTGACCACCTTCACCTTCCTCCGCTCCTACTGGACCTTAGGCAAGGCTCCCCACTCATCCCACTACTCCAAACGCCTTGCCAATCACCTCAGGACCTTCGCCACACCACCCTCTTCAAAACCCCCATCCTATTTCACTCTATTACGCTTCCAAATCATCTACCGAACAACCCACCTCCTGACCTTCATTTCCGCCTTCGCCAGCCACCTACGACCACCTTCACAGCTTGCCACCACCACCCACACCCTCGCTGCATCCTTGCGAAGCTCCTGAACCTATTTAACTTGGTCGTAAGGCCATATTCTTATTTTTAGGTCTTCACTACCTCGTCTGCCATTAATGAAGCTTTGAGTGAAGCTCGAAGTTCGCTACAGCACCTGTAGGCCCCAGACGAAGCCCCAGGTGTAGCAGAACCTATCTAGGAGCGCAACCAAGGAGCCAATTTGGCTCTTTAACTGAGCCTTTGACCACAATCACGCGAAGCAGCAGTGCAGCATATGCCGAAGGGAGGTGGGATTAGTCCCACCTCAGAAGTTGACAAGTGCCCACGCCTGCATAAATTGATTTTGTTGTGTAGGCTATTCGCCTCCTAGCCATGGGGTGAGGTCCCATACACCCTATGCACCTCGCCCGTGACACTACTCACACGGGTCTAGTGCATCCGATTACCTACCTAGCCACGCACTCCTCGGCTGCTACCCACTGCAGGCAGCCCTGGTCCTAGGTGTGCGTGTACCCAATAACCCGACTATCCTGACATTGGCCCTGGGAGGTGGATCCTAAAGAGAGAAGGAAGAGACTCTTGAGTCCCTTGGAAGCACTGTAGCAACTGGCTGTTTAAGCCATCTAATACAAGCCTCTGTCGTCTGATTGCATACATTTGAGGCTTTATTTCCTTGATTGATACTGTTGATTTAGTTGCTATTATTGTGAGGAGTAATTGGTGATTCAAATCACCAATTTTACTCCATTCCGTTTGCACATTGATACTTGACATGATTATTATTGAAATCTCTTATATCTTTGATTTAAATTGTGATCTTGAGTTTTAAATTACCATATTGTTCCCTGTGTTCGACCTCGAACTTTCATTCAAGTAATAAATATTATATGTTTTCACACTGATTCGATCTATACTGCAATGTAACGATTGTACAACCCGTCTTAGAGCAACTAACACCGCCTGAATTTTAGTGACCAGCTTAGACTTAGGTGCCAAAACCTATATCATGCTTGGTTTGCACACCACCTAGATTTGGGTGAGAGAACTTGGATTTGGGCACCCAAGCCTGCTACTTAAACTTGGTAGATTGTCTAAGTTTGATTCATTGTTGATTCACCTTGACCTTTGCATAGCTTGGTTCCTAACTTTTCCCAACACTTGGAAGGGGGTTTCTAAAACATTCCTAGGCTTGGCTTCCACTAAAATCAACATAATAGATGGAATTACTTTCCTAAAACTTGGGTACACAAAGCTTAAGGAATCAACGATTACCACTAAAATTCATTGGCATCCAATGAAAGAATAAGAGAAGGGTCAAGTGGCCAATTCCTTGAACTCACATTAATTCCCAAGTAGTAAGAATAAACCAATGAAGCATAAATGAGTCAGTTCATGAACTGAAACATGGAAATCATTTATGTTCAAAATATGAATAATTGAAATAATGCTAAAATCCTCCTTACCTTACATTGCTACCCAATAAGGAAGATCTTAAATGAAGTAATCCTATTAGCTCTCCCCAACAACACTAGGAACACATAATTCCATCTCCAAATTATGAAGATATTCGTAAATCTTCGTAGGAGTCTCCTCTCACTCTCCTTCATCACCCAAGTGAAAGTCTCATCAAATGAGCTTTGTTTTGAGTTTTAAATGGCTTGGTCCTTATATAGTGTCCCATGTCTTATTTGGTTGAGAGAGTTTTGGGTAGGAATCTAAGTTAAATTTGACATTGAATTTCATTCTAAAAGCATGGAAAGCCACAATTTAGACAATTCACTAATAATGACTCTAGTTAGAAGGTGCCACTCGATTTTTTCCCATTGATTTCGGTCAATCGAGTTTGAAAGGAGGTGTGCTCATGATTGGGCATTATGGTTGCACAAATCATGATGCTAACGATGCAAATTTTCATGAAAAATGTGCCTATCTATGCATAGTGATTGTTTTAGGCATTTAAATATAAATTTGAGTGCTTAAGATGGGCTAAGATGAACAATTCAATTGAAGATGCTCAATTGCTACCATGTCTTGATTTAGTTACCCAAAACAAATGTCTCTTTACTCATTTGTGACTTACTTCGATCATAATTTCTGCATCCAAATTAATTAGTCCCATTTATTTCCTTCAATAGAATCTTGTAAAATCTAAATGGGTGCAAACCTCGATCTTAGTGAAATATCACGAGCTCCCTTAACTTAGACTCACCCTTCTCAACCTTGATCTCGTAATGCTGATTTAACATCATAAATGATATGATGTGTAAAAATGATGCTAATTTAACATCATACTATAATTTTCTGGATCTGATTGTGCCTAATATTTGAAATTGATATAACATCTACTATGCATAGATTTTTCTTTGATCATCTAGATGATTTCCTCTTTGCATTCACCCAGGTATGAAAAAGTTAAAATGCAAAATAGAAAGAAAGAAAAACAAATAAAGTGATGATTTGGGATTGTAAGTGTTGGTGTTAGAGCACCACGATCATTTGTTTTGATGATAACAAAACACGTGTTATTTAACATTTGCAATTTGAGTCCTAGATTTCAGGTCAATTGCAAATGTAGACGTGCTTAAACGGAGTTCGAGCTCGCATCCAGGATGGATTGGAGGAGCTTAATGAAGAACAGAGGAGGTTCGTGTGGAGCGACAGATTGAAGATAGAAGACAAGAAGAATAGGATAAATTCTTTTTAATCCTTTCTTGTATCTCTTGTCTTTATTTTCTTGCTCTTTTTATTTTTCTTAGAATATTATGTTAAAGAGCCTCAAAGTACCCTAACAGTAGTCCTAGGAACACCTGCACAACCCTAGGATACTTAGGTTTTCTGTAAAACACTTAGAAAACCAATATAGGGTTCAAACAGCACTTCTAGACGTCTAATTCCAAAATCAGACGTCTGATAAAGTATTTTAAGACGTCTGACTGTTGTTTCAGACGTCTGATAACTATTAGGCTGGAGTTAGTATTCTGTCTGATGAAATCAGATGTCCAGACCTTAGTACAGACGTCTTAGAAGACGTCTGATGGACTTGCCAGACGTCCAGATAGTGGACCGTTGGCTAGCTTAGCAGACACTGCAGAATATGACCGTTAGAGCCTTATCAGACGTCCATAGGACTTACCAAACGTCTGATAATTGACCGTTTTGCCTCGGCTGACCCAAAATCTCTTCTCAGAGATTTTCTAGCCATTGCAACATTTGGAAATCAATTCCCACAGTAAAAGTAGGTTTCCAGACGTCCATACATAGTGCCAGACGTCCTGTATGTCGTCTGATGGACTTGCGCAAAAACCCTGTTTAGATCTGATCCAAGTCAGGAGGAAACCCACATAGAATCAGACGTCTGACCTTTAAATCAGACGTCTTAAAGTGGCCTTCCAGACGTCTGATGCAAGAGTTAGACGTCTGATTACCCTGTCAAGCGTAATCATTGTCCTGATTTCGGCCTGATTCTCTTGGGTTTTGTTCCCAACGGCTATAGAACCTTTCCTAAGCCTTCCAAAGCCTTCCTAAGGCCTCTATAAATAGAGGGGAACCTTTGCAACACAAACACACACTTGGATACACCTAAGCAACATACTTTCTACCCTTTTATGCCCAAGAAAAGATCTTGCTCTCCAAGCTTAAGTTCCATCACCTAGAGAGCTAAACTCCCTTCGCGCACCCGCTTTCCCGCCGTTGTCTACGAGAGCGGCATTGCGCCATCGCGTGGCACACGCACCGCGTCATCAACTCGACGCACTCCTTGCAAAGGGGAGTTTCCTATTTCCTATAGAAGCTAGGTTTAAATTACTTTTTTGGCTCTATAGGATTACTTGTTTTATTTTATCTTTGTCTTTTGGTTGGGTATTCGCTTTGCGAATTCCCGTCTCCTTCGTGGGACAAAATCCTTCTCGTGGAGAGAAGGGGTTGAGGAACGCTACCCTCGTACTTGTAGCGTGGTTGTAATTGAGGTTGAATCACCCTCGTTTAAAGTGATTCGGTTAGTGGATTTGATCAACTAGGTTGATCGAAAAATCCTAACTCGAGAGGGTTAGGTGGTGGTTTTCACCTGGTTTGGGTTTCCACCTAAAAATTCTTGTGTACTTGTGTGATTGCTTATTTGTGAGATTGTTTATTTTATTTCCGCAATTATTACGTCACCCCCTCTTCGAAGGGAAAAACTTTCAATTGGTATCAGAGCAGGTTTTCCGCCGACAGGAGTAACATCCGCGGAAAGATCACATGGAGGGAAGCTGTTCCACAAGCAGGATTTCCGAGGGGCAGTCCACAACCCGTCCGCCGTTCTTCGACGGGAGCAACTACCCCTACTGGAAGTTGCGGATGAAGACGTGGCTTCAAGCCACCGATTTCACAGTCTGGGCCAGGTGCGAGACCCCCTTCGACATCCCAGAGAAACCCGCCGGAGGATACTCGCAGCAGCAGATCCGGGAGCTCTCTCTCAACGCGAAAACAATGAACGCGTTGTATTGCACTCTCAGCTCGGAGGAGTTCAACAGAATCTCGCAATGCGCCACTGCATACGAGATCTGGCACACACTTGAGGTAACTCACGAAGGTACCTCTAAGGTAAAAACTTCTAAACTCAATTTACTTTCACAAGAATTTGAGGCTTTTTCTATGAAATCTAACGAAACTTTAAGTGAGATGAACACTAGGTTCACTCTCATAGTAAACAATTTAAAAGCTTTAGGGAAGACCTTCATCAAGGGGGAGCTTCAAGGGAAGCTTCTTCGTTCCCTTGGACCGGAGTGGGAACAGAAAGTCACCGCCATCGAGGAGGCGAACGAAGTAGAGGAGCTCAACATGGAAGATCTCCTAGGCAATCTAATGGCCTACGAGACAAAGTTGAAGCAGAAGAAGGATACACCGGAGCCCAAACTGAAGAAGACTCTCGCCTTCAGAGCCACGTCGGATAGCGAGGTAAGTTCCAACGATGAAGTCTTTAGAATTTTACTTAAAAATTTTTCCAAGTTTTGGAGGGAATTAAAGAAAGAGAAAAAGGAGAAGAAGGAAAGCCCGAGACGTTGCTACCACTGCAACGAGAAAGGGCACCTACGACCAGAGTGCCCTCTTCTCAAAAAGGAGAAGAAAAAGGAAAAGGAAAAGAAATCTAAGAAGAAGGCATTCCAAGCCACTTGGGATGATTCCAGCTCGGAGGAAGAAGAAGAAGAAAAGGAAGAAACCGCTTGCTTTGGTTTCATGGCCAGAGGAAGCAACAGCGACAGCGAAAGCGGAAGCGACGACAGCGACAACGAGGTAAATTTCGATTTACAAGAAGCCTTTAATGAACTATTTGAGATTAGTAAATCACTTAAAATAGAAAGCAAAAGTATTAAAAAGAACTTTAGTTTTCTTAAAAATGAAAATGATAGGTTAGAAAAACAACTTAAGGACATAGAAGCTAGTCCTAGAATTGATAACCTATTATTAGAAAATCAAGACCTCATCAATGAAAATAATAAATTGATTGAGGAAAATGATAATCTAAAGTTAGAAATCTCTAATTTAAAGACTAAGATGAGTATTATAGAAAAAGAAATTGCATGTCTTAGGGAAAACTCCAACAAATTAATCAATAAAGTAGATAATTTTTATAGCCCTAAGATTGAGAAAGGATCTCCATCAAGGAAACCCGCTAACAAATCCGGATCCAAGCCCACTTGAATACCGAAGAAAGAATTAGAATCTTGTTTTGTAGGGTTCAGGGATAATTACAACACAAAGGAATGGACCTACAAACTCAAAGCTGGTCAACTCAAGTTGGGAGAACCAGGGAGTAGACCAAGGAGGAGAACAAGAAGACCGACGAGATGGCGAACAAACGACGGACCCGCCGCACGTCGACCACCAGATTGGAGACCGGCGCCAATGCCCGGGCCTCCAAGCTACGGATGGGAGCCCCATCCGATGTGGCATCCACCACCACCATTTGACCCATTTTATTGGCCATGATAGGTGAGGTAAAACCCTTTACCCTATCTTTTTATCAATAGCATTTAGATAGGGGGAGTTAAAATTTATGAGCTAATTGTCAATTTTTTAAGGGGGAGATATAAGGTAGCTAAATTTCCTTTAGAAAGGAGGAGAAAAATAATAGCTATCTTGTTGTTATAAAAAAAAAAAAGGGGAGGACATTACCTTTGTTAAAAGAAACTCATAGAAGAGCATGTTTTAAGGGGGAGTTATAGGAAATGTAAAATCAATTAAACCTTTTTGATAATGTCAAAAAGGGGGAGGATTTTCATGCATTATTATTTACGGTTTTGTCATCATCAAAAAGGGGGAGATTGTTGGTGCTAGAGCACCACGATCATTTGTTTTGATGATAACAAAACACGTGTTATTTAACATTTGCAATTTGAGTCGTAGATTTCAGGTCAATTGCAAATGTAGACGTGCTTAAACGGAGTTCGAGCTCGCATCCAGGATGGATTGAAGGAGCTTAATGAAGAACAGAGGAGGTTCGTGTGGAGCGACAGATTGAAGATAGAAGATAAGAAGAATAGGATAGATTCTTTTTAATCCTTTCTTGTATCTCTTGTCTTTATTTTCTTGCTCTTTTTATTTTTCTTAGAATATTATGTTAAAGAGCCTCAAAGTACCCTAACAGTAGTCCTAGGAACACTTGCACAACCCTAGGATACTTAGGTTTTCTGTAGAACACTTAGAAAACCAATATAGGGTTCAAACAGCACTTCCAGACGTCTAATTCCAAAATCAGACGTCTGATAAAGTATTTTAAGACGTCTGATAACTATTAGGCTGGAGTTAGTATTCTGTCTGATGAAATCAGACGTCCAGACCTTAGTACATACGTCTTAGAAGACGTCTGATGGACTTGCCAGACGTCCAGATAGTGGACCGTTGGCTAGCTTAGCAGACACTGCAGAATATGACCGTTAGAGCCTTATCAGACGTCCATAGGACTTACCAGACGTCTGATAATTGACCGTTTTGCCTTGGCTGACCCAAAATCTCTTCTCAGAGATTTTCTAGCCGTTGCAACGTTTGGAAATCAATTCCCACAGTAAAAGTAGGTTTCCAGACATCCAGACATAGTGCCAGACGTCCTGTATGTCGTCTGATGGACTTGCGCAAAAATCCTGTTTAGATCTGATCCAAGTCAGGAGGAAACCCGCATAGAATCAGACGTCTGACCTTTAAATCAGACGTCTTAAAGTGGCCTTCCAGACGTCTGATGCAAGAGTTAGATGTCTGATTACCCTGTCAAGCGTAATCATTGTCCTGATTTCGGCCTGATTCTCTTGGACTTTGTTCCCAACGGCTGTAGAACCTTTCCTAAGCCTTCCAAAGCCTTCCTAAGGCCTCTATAAATAGAGGGGAACCTTTACAACACAAACACACACTTGGATACACCAAAGCAACATACTTTCTACCCTTTTATGTCCAAGAAAAGATCTTGCTCTCCAAGCTTAAGTTCCATCACCTAGAGAGCTAAATTCCCTTCGCGCACCCGCTCTCCCGCCGTTGTCTACGAGAGCGACATTGCGCCATCGCGTGGCACACGCACCGCGTCACCAACTCGACGCACTCCTTGCAAAGGGGAGTTTCCTATTTCCTATTGAAGCTAGGTTTAAATTACTTTGTTGGCTCTATAGGATTACTTGTTTTATTTTATCTTTTTCTTTTGGTTGCGTATTCTCTTTGCGAATTCCCGTCTCCTTCATGGGACAAAATTCTTCTCGTGGAGAGAAGGGGTTGAGGAACGCTACCCTCGTACTTGTAGCGTGGTTGTAATTGAGGTTGAATCACCCTCGTTTAAAGTGATTCGGTTAGTGGATTTGATCAACTAGGTTGATCGAAAAATCCTAACTTGAGAGGGTTAGGTGATGGTTTTCACCCGGTTTGGATTTCCACCTAAAAATTATTGTGTACTTGTGTGATTGCTTATTTGTGAGATTGTTTATTTTATTTCCTCAATTATTACGTCACCCCCTCTTCGAAGGGAAAAACTTTCAGTAAGGTGAAAGGGAGGTCATTAATTAATTTAACGGTTGGGGAATTGGTGTGTTGGTTGGAAAATGGAGTTAATGCAGAAAATGAGGGGTTGGTTGTGTTTGGTAATGAGGTTAAAGGGTTTAAAGTGAAATAAGTAAAAATGATGTTTATTTAAGTGGTGGAATAAGGAAGGGTTAAATATAGAGTTAAAATGATTGGTATATTGATGTGATGTTAGTAGATATTTATTTAATAATATAAGTGAAAGTGAAAAATATTAGTGGATATTTATTTAATAATAAAAGTAAAAGTGGATGATGCAGTAGGTATTTTTTAATAGTAAAAATAAATAAAAATGATTGCAAATTATTATGTATAATTTTATATTAAAATGATGAAAAAAGGAAAAATTTTGGATAACTCTTAAGCTGACTTAACTCGTTCCCAAACGGGGGCTTAGTGTCAAACGTGGGGTTAAATGAGAAGATCGAGAAAGGAAAAAGAAGAGAGTTTAGTTAACGTTAACTCCAAGGAACCAGAGAGTCGTCGGAGAGTATAGGCAAGAGAAACTGGTGTGAGGAGCCGGAGAATGGAATTACAAGTTCCCCTCCCTCTCTTCACGGAAGTGTCTTTTCAATTGAGGATTTTGGGTATGAGAAGTAATTTGGATACTTTCCCCTTTCCGTATGGTGTGTGTGTGGAAACAAGGGTGGTGGCGTGCACAAGAGTAGGATAGGTTTACCTTTTGTTTTCTTTAAGTAGTTGCAGGAGTGGCGACTTTATATTGTTCCGTGCGTACAACCAACCGCATGCTCATATTGAGTACTGCTTGCCCCCATGTATTGAACCAACCAGCTGAGACCTCACCTCACAAAATCCGTTCCACCAGCAAAGCTTTGACTGAAAGAGGAAAATCCACCCACGGAGCTCCCATTCGAGAAGCAGATATCAGATGCTGCCTCTCACTTTTATTAACTCCAGAGGTTGCCATGGTGGTGGCAACAGCATGCTTCCCCTCTTTAGAAAGGTATTATTGCACCTTACAGTACTTCCCCTTCATTTTCTTTTCTGGAAAAACGAAAAAAAACATAGAGAACGACACAAAATTCCCTAACCAAGTTTGAGGTGTGCTACATTAACTGGAAGCTATCTTTTCATTGTGAGCACAAAAGTTTGGAAAATTCTGTTGAGCATCATCTTCTCTTGTGAACAAGCGTGGATATATAATTTCTTGACCAATCAATCATTGGAGGGCAGGCAGGAATTAATTAGAACCTGTTAATTTTAAAAATCCAGTCGTACTACTTTCCTCTCAATGGAGAGTTAGGTCGTCTTTATCTTAATTAATTAATAGCAAGATTTATTTGATGGCGAACAGTGCACGGGAAAGGATGAGGAAGAGGAGAGGAGGGAGGTGAAGATTGGGAGGTTGCTTGTTGCTCCTGCGATGGCTGCAGTCCTCGCGTTATCCACTCCCTATCTCATCTCCACTCCGGGTACACACAGATGTTCTCGTTTTTACATACTTCCCCTCTTGCTTCTGCAAATTCTCATTTCCCTCGTTCACGTTTGCTGGTTCGTAGCGTGGTTGCTATTTGATTTTCCTTGTCAAGATTCCGTCCCGTGCTGGCTTTTAATTTTGGGAGTTTACACATATAATCCCATAAAATCTCTATTTACTTGGACACCCTCAAAAAGTTCCTAACCATTGCAAGTTAAGCCCTTGGATTAAGTGATTGTTAGGAAACCATCAGCTCAGATGAAATATTCCACTAAATCTAAGGATGTTAATTTTAAAAATTACATCCAGACCTCCATCATATTTTTCTTTTTATTTTAATGTTGTCTTCATTTTTCTTCCTCCTCCTCCCTTGCCCACTGATAAGAGAGACCCATGACTCCTTCCCTTCGTGCCAACTCACAAATACAACTAACACAAAGACTCCTGTTTTAATCACTCCTATCCATTGCTCCTGCTCCCCCTCTACTCACCTCCCCAGAGAAAGCTGCTGGACTCTGATCGGCCATACAAGGCCGATCTGAGATCCCTCCACCTATGAAACTTTGCCCTCTCCCCCTCCATCCTTTCATCTTTAGAGCATGTGCCTTGGCGTCGACATGCATGGTCGATGACAACCTATAGCAGCTGTTTGAAGTGTGGTGGTTGCAGCAGAGGAGGTGGCATCCTGCAGTGATTTGCAATGAAGATCCAAGCTCGTGGTTGTCGGCCACTCATTTGGTTCTTGTTGTGGGGTTCACAGTTGTCGCCTCTTTGCCTACTGCTTCGGCTTCGGTGGTCGCAGGTGGCCTCAGTTTACGGGTGCTGGGGCGTTTATCATGCTTCGGGGGAGATTGGGCATTCTTTTTCTTTCTTTTTTTAATGTAGTTAAATTTTGTTGGAGACCACATGTGACCCTGGGCTATTACGGCTGAGTTCGATTTCAACTTTTTGGTTGATCCATTCATTTTTGTTGACACATTTCTTCGAGTTTCATCTCATTGGTACCTTGCCGTATTTACGAGTATGGGGCCGCCCTCCCTCGGGAGGTTATCCGATTCTCGATCTAGGGGTACGTTTTCCTTTTCTTTACTTCTTTATTTCTTATCTTGTTTCTGAGTTTTGACTTTCCCCCGTTTCTTGTGGGTTGTAACCTTCTCCTCTTCGCGAGGGCATCAGGCTTTTCTTTCTCTCTCTTGTATGATGCGTCATTTTGTATCGGGTACTTTCCCTTATTAATGAAAATTTCCTTAAAAAGAAAAACACAAAGAGAGTTCTAGAAAGTAAGATGAAGATGTTGAAGGATGTGAGCATGAACTTAGAGCTAGTGCAACAACACCTAGTGAAGGACTGCGTGGACCCTCCTCCAGCCTTACTCTTTGACCCCATGCCCCCACCTTTCTCCTCCCACAACCATCACCTCCATCTGCACCACTTCCCCCACCCTCGGCAGCCACCACCCTTGCTCCCACCACCATACCACACCTCCACCACCTTCTCCACCCTTAATAGCCACCACCACCTTCTCCACCCTCCTCGACTCCTCCTCCACCTCTAGTCACCATTGCGAAGCTGCAAGCCGAAAGGTGAGGGCCATCTGCAAGGCCCTCTACGAAGATGTTCATGGTCATTTGCGAGGGCTGGAAGGTAAGGACCACCCCAACACCTTCTCCCCAGAGAAGCTATGGGTCATCTCTAAGGGCCTCAGCGAGAACACACTTGCCAACAATGTCTAATTCCCCCCAAGGCTCACAGGAGTATTGGGGGCCAAGGAGGAGGTATAGGATGGTGAGAAGAAGCAACAACAATAACAAAGAGGGAAGAAAAGAGAAGGGTACCATGACCATGGAAATCTAGTAGCAATAGCTTCTCTCCTTTTACTCTTTTTTTTTTTCTTTTTTTAAATGTCACCATGTCACATGGTTACATCTCAACTATAATTGGTATATTATATCATTGATGTGATAAATAGTGCAAGTTTCGAGGAGTATAGAAGTAAATAGAGATTTTATGGGTGCATGGATGTAATTGAAAAGGATTTTAGGGATATGAATGTAAAAATTCTTTTCTCTTTTAAGAAGAGCTCCCATTATTTTGTTCCTGTGTATATATACATACCGGGGTAAGTGCTTTCTCGCTTCTTTTATTTGGGGTTAGGATAAGTTTTTTGGTTTGTGTAGGCCGAGGTGAAATCAAAGAACAAACTTGAATGTCTTTTAATTTAGGGTGTGTTTGGACAATAGAATTACAACAATTGAATAAGGTCCATTGGGTTAAGTATGAGGATATCCCATGCTTGTTGTTTGGACAGTGATACATGCATCATTACATAATAAGGCTTTATAAATTTGAAAATATAATTAATTTAATATAGTATAGATAGTTATCTTGTTGATAGAGATACTTTAACATCACATTAGACTATCAATGATGTGGATTATGTCACATAAAGAAGTGAAGGGAATAGGTTTATTCCACCACCCCTTGGAATAACTTATCTTGGGATAAGTTCCCTTATTTTGGGATTTCCATTTACATGCTTTATCCCATGCAAATATGTTTTTCTTTCATGGGTCCCTACATCCACATAGAGTCTTAATAAACTTTCTAAAGTATATCTCACATTACTATCATAGATTAGATAAATGTGAGGAGGTTTAGATAGACGAAATAATATCAGTTCAACCTTAAAATGGAATAAGTTGAAATTGAAATTGAGATAGCCAATTCAAAATAGTCAAAAAGTAGAGAAACGTACGTTCTGAAGTAAAAATTGATGTAGGATGTTATTTTCGTATTTTACACAACTTTGAAAATGTGGGCTCACTTAATAATCGATATTTAATGTAAAGAAACAAAAGAACGTAAGATTTGTTACGTAGTGATCTCACCACATTCAAAAGAATCACCACACCACTTTAACCTAAAATGCACAGGTGGTAAATAACTTTGCACCGGTGATACATTATTCTAAGGTGTCTTTATACCGATGTAATCTCATTTTGCACCTGTGATATATTATTCCAATGGTAGTTTCACTTGTCCAAAGTGATTTTGCACCTGTGCAAAGTGATTTTGACCTATGAGTTTAGGATTTAGGGTTTAGGGTTTAGGCTTATGGAAAGTGATTTCACATATGAAAAGTGATTTTTCACTTGAAATGTGATTTTTCACCTTAGGGTTTAGGGTTTAGTCTTTAGTGTTTAAGGTTTAGTCTTTACCCTAAGGTAAAAATCACCTTTCAAGTGTAAAATCACTTCTCATATGTGAAGAAATACTTGGAATTTAATTTTGCACCGATGCAATCTTACTTTGCACCCGTGCAAAATAAGATTGTACATGTGCAAAGTAGTTCAAAGTAAGATTGCACCAGTGTAAAGTAGTTCAAAGTAAGATTGCACCCATGAAAAATGTTTCCGAAGGTGATTTGAGTGGTTTACACCCGTACCAAAGTGATTTGTTAGTTTCAACAGTAGTTGACTGTTACAACCCGGTTCCTGAATCCCTACAGGACATGAGACTGGCCCGACTCGACTGATCCCAAGACCCAGTCGTCCAACAAGAAATAACCAAAAAGTAGGAAAGTAAACCACATTCACTATGCTAAGCAACTAACTGTAAAAGAGTACAGCAGTAAAGAAAGTAAAAGCTACTACAGTACATGTCACCACCACAACCGTAAATAGTAGCAAGGTATAGGAATGGAAAGGTACAGAAAAGTAAAGGTACAAGAGTCTGCACTCACTACAACAAAAAGGTACTATAACAGAAGTCTACTGCTACTAGGCTCTACTGGGCCCAGCATCCTCTGCAGCCGGAGACTCGGGCTGCTCAACATCTAGACCTGAAAAGGGTTATGAGTACACAAAGTCAGCGAACGTTGAGTAGAGTGGCAACCAACTAACTAAAGCAGTAAAAGTGAACAGATAGTTGTTTATTCCAATTACTTTATTTCACAAATTATTCCTTTTCACCCATTGGTTTATTTATCAGATCTCTTTCTTGATCTCAAATGTTCCTCGTGGGAACGATCTTGATTGCAGTCTTTTCCGAAGAGTAGAAGTCGCACGTGGTGCTCTCCTGGCTGGGAGAGTCCCCCGTGGTGGTCGTACACCCAGTCAACCACTCCAAGGTCACGGACAGACGTAACGATGACTACAGCACGCACGATAAGTGCACGGGTAGCTACCCCGCATTGGCATGCGGTCAGTCATTTTTGCCAACGGGTATGCCCAAGTATAGCATGGAATAGTATAGGGCCTGCCCTCTCAGTAACAGGGGTCTAGCCCCTAAGAACCAAATAGGGGTCTCGCACCTCCACAATCCCCGCACCCTCACCTGACTACCCTAGTTTGCCTAGTGGGCCTAACAAGTCAGTGTAGGGTGGCTAGCTGAACCCCGGGCCCCGTGGGGTGGCTAGCTCTCTCCCTACACTAGTAGCTCTCCCAAGTACAGTGTACACGAGGGCCAAGAAGTCGGTGCAGAGTGGTCAATCCTAACCCCAGGTCCCGACCCAAGGGCAGCTAGCTCCGCTCTACACTAAATAGGGGACAGTCGCTCTCCTTGGTACTACATACTCAAGGGCCAGCATACTTTCCTACTCACATTTCCAGATCCATTCCATTTATTCTCAGGAGCTCTACTCCTAACTCCTCGTAGGGTTCATGCTCATGTTTCTCATGCCATTCCAATACCAGGTTTCATCATTCCCATTTCCGTGTTCAGGTTATTCACATGCAGCTCGTATTTCTATCATTCACATTTCTAATCTCAGGTTGTACACATGTAGCTCGTGTTTCTATCATTTACATTTCTAATCTCAGGTTGTACACATGCAGCTCGTGTTTCTATCATTTAACGGATAAACAGGTAATGTCGCATGTAACTGTTAAACTAGCATAGGTAATTCATATTTCACAGGTAGCTCTTGTTTATTAACAGGCAGTTGTTTTCTATCTACTCATTCCAGACTGCAATTCAATCACGCATACAGACATTTCAAGTGTTTCTCGTCCTAGGGTTCATGCCACATCCTAGGTTCTACTCATTCATTCCACACATGCATTCAGGTTTATAATTAAATTAGGGGAAGCCACTCTACCAGACAACCCAAGAGTAGTAGGAGCTCGAATGGCAAGCTCACGTGCCTCAGCAAGCCTCGAACCCACAACGGAACGAAGTCTTATAACAAGGAACAATCACAAAAGAACATTCATAACAGTATAGAAAGCCTTCTAACAAGTAGAGGAACTCACAAGAAAAACATCAGTATCTTATTTGCGTAAAACGGACCTCAAACAGACCCTAAATGGTCAAAAATAGGGCTACTGACTCAAATCAAACGTCTGAAACATCGTCCAGACGTCTTAAAAGTATCCAGAAACGCACCTCAAGCTCTGTGTCGACCCCAGATGTCCAGGAACTCTTTTGGACTGTCTGGACCCATCTCTAGATGTTCGACCTCCACTCTGGACGTCTGGAAGTGCTTCCAATTGTCTGGTAAGCCGCCTAGATTTCTGAAAAGAGTGGGAGGGCGTGCCCCGTGCCTTCCCGAAGCAAATCTTGCACGCGACAGCAAAATCCTCTCAAAATAGCCCCGCAAAGTGTAGCTGCGGAGCGGCCTGCATAGCCGTATCCGCAAAGGGAACGTTCCTTCGCGAAGATCTCTCTTCAGACATCTGGAACTGCCTCCAGACGTCCGCTCTATCGTCTGGACGTCACTCCAGATGTCTGATTCTGGGAAAAACCCAGAACCAGAACCTGCTCCTGCTCGCTCTTGCCATGCCCGCCTGTAGCCTCGGTTGCAGCAGCGTCAGGGACGACTCCTTGACGCAGTCCTCCTTCTCCCGCACGCGCTGCTTCGGCCATGCGCCCTCCGGTGAGCTCCCACACGAGCTCGCGATCTCAAGTTCCTCCTCCTCCTCTCTACATGCCATTCCTCCTCGTCGTTGCTCTCGCGCTCTCTCACTCGCGCCGGCTCCTCTCGTAGGGGTGGAGAGGGAGAGAAGGGGCTGGTGGCTGTGGAGTGGGGAGAACAAGAGAGGAGGAAGGGGGTTTACAAAGACGGTGGGTTAGGGTTTGCTGGAAGGGGAAAAGAGAGAGAGAAGGGAAGAAAAAGAGAGTACTGTCTGTGTGCAGCACACGCGTAGACGCAAGCTCGTACCCAAAAATTTTGATTTCCAGATGTCTGGAAAGGTGTCCAAACATCTGACTAGACATCTAACTCACAGTTCAGACGTCTTAAAAAACTTAGGACAGAATGAGTCATTACATTGACCCGAACATGTGTAATACCATTTCTGCATAAAAAAAAGGGACACAGGTTGGACATCTTTCAAAATAAAATCATTATGAAATAAATGTTTCCAAATAGCAGTTTAGAGGAGTTATTTATCTAAAGAAATAATATCTCTAGTAAAACTATTTTGGAACTCAGAAGTACATTGAAAGTACAATAATTTTTAGTTAGTGGTGCTAATTGAATTGAACATACTCAAACATAACTATGTTCAAGTTCGTTCGATAAAATGTTTGAGTTCGATTCAAATTCATTAAATGTTTACTTACCTATTTTTGAGTTCGATTCAATAATAAAATTAAATGTTCAAATTTAATTCGTTATTAATTTATTCATATTATTTGAACGAACATGTTCGATAAAATTCAATAATATGTTTGAAAATAAAATTCGATATCAATTTATTTAATTAATATTTTCACATAATTATTTTTCTAAAATTCAAGTATATTATATATTTTAAAAATAACTTATGGGTGATTTTTTATTTTCTAATGATGATAGGAACATTGGAAAGTAGTATGACCATGACTTGAGAGAGTGAGGAGGGGGAGGGGGGGGGGGGGTTTGAAACTGGATGAGCGTGGATGGATTTTGTTTTGGGCTTTCTAATATATTTTTTTTGGGAGTGGGGTTGGGAGAGGGGGATGGGATGGAATGGAAAGAAAGGGTCACTCTTTTTTATCTTAAAAATTTAATTAGATTCTTTATATTTATATAAATATATAATTACACGTACATTTATGTATGTAATCGTTTTTGAATTTAAATTTTTTTCAAATTAACATATATTATATTCATGTTCAATTCGCCTAATTTTAATATCCATATTTGATTTATTTTTTTAATTAATTTTTATCAAATATTTCAACAAATAAATTAGACTCAAATTCTATCTATTCAATTCCATTAACACCCCTATTTCCAATACTATAAGCTAGAACTAGTATTGTTCATTCAACCGATCACTGAAAGCATTAGGTGCATTTTTTTACTCTATCTTTTAGGTTTAAAATCAATATCAAATAAATTCCTGGGCTACGCAACACATGTACATGGTTTCCATGTGATTTGTACATTGATGCTCCAGTCTGGATACCATTGTCGTTGTTCTAATCTCATGACCTGTGGGGTCAAATCCACTTCTAAATTGATCCTAGGACCATGCTACCAAAACAAATTCCGTATCGGTTTTCAGTCCTTTTTGCATTAAGTGCAATCGAATTCTGATTTACATGCAATAAGTGTCACTGGATTCGTCTCAAGGTAATAGATCTAATTCCTTATCCAAATCATCGGTTCAAGGTTGTTAAAATCTAAATAGGTGAATTTTTCTTTTACTTGAGCTCATCAAAGTTAAATTAGCATAAAGTTCACCAGAAGGTCCTTTGTTAGAAGCAACCAAAGGCAGGTGGTCTCTAATGGCATTCTAATTATATAAGGAAGTACGACACGTGATCAAAATAAACCTCATTAATGTAGTTGCAGCCGACCAAGTGTTGCTCTATGCTCCCACTTACTGTTATTTCTCTCGGAAATGTAAAGCAAATGCTAAGGTTTTGTTCATGACCATTGAATTACTTGTAGCCCAAGTAACCGATGAATTACAATAACTCACGCATTAAAGTGTGCTAATTTACATGAAAGCCCTTTATATACAGTAATCTTATCATCCTCTGAGAGGTACTCGATTTGTTCTCTAGCTTAGAAAATCTCAATGTCCGTAAGCTTTGCGAAGATGACTGCAATTCGATTCTCTGTAGTGATATGTTGATCTGCAACCTCTTCACTTTTTTTTTTTTCTTGAAAAAGTTGATGATCAACCAAGATGTGCTTGGAGTGATCGTGAAATCTAAAGCAAATGCACTATGATAATTACACAAGATGGTAACCAAATCTTATATTATGAATTTTATTAAATTTTTATCGTGTTGCTTAATAATTATTTTTAAATTTCTAAATTGAGCAAGTCAATGTGCCTGACATGACCCGATATCAAATATTCGTGTGGACTTCAAGTCTAATAAGCATCAAAATTTTTGGGGATTTTCACAATAAATCAAGTTTCCTATCATTTTTGAAAATTCTCACAAGAACGGAAAACGGTAGTAGACTTCCAGATCGATCCTCTTTTAGTATTTGATTTTTATCTTTTTTTTCTGATTAGAGTTAGACAATACAACTTATACCGTTGAAAAAGCTTGTTTGACCATATATCTCCATAGAAAATTTGATGATTTTTCACCCAACAAACCAACCAAACGTGATTTTTAAAGTTGACACACAGATCAAAGTTGCAGATCCAAGTCTAAAAATTCAAAACCTAAGTAAAGAAAAAGGCAAACCAAAGCACCTAAACCTAATGCAAATGCTATTCCCAAGAATTTCGCAACTAGAATAATGAGTTGGATTTCAAAACATCACATTATCATCATCAAAATATTATAATCAAATGTGCATTTATGAAACATTCTAATAAACTAGAACATCATTGAAAGAACTAGCAACAAAAACAACATAAAAAATAACAATAACTTCAAGAAAGGCCACCATATTGGGAGTGTCACGGGATGTCAACTTTTGTGTGGTGGTGGTGGCTAAGCCTTGATCCGAAGATTGCCTACATGTTAACCAAAACATGAACACACCAAAAAGTCTACAAGGAAGGCTTGGTGTGATTAAAGAGAGGGGGGGGGGGGGGGGGGTGGGGGGGAAGGGGAGGGGAGCGTAAGGGAGGAGAGAGGAAAGGAGGGTGGTAGTGGTGCTCCTCCTTGGAGGGGGGCACCACCACCTTGAAGAAGGCGGTGGTGGTGGTCAGCGGCCACCTATGGAGGAGAAGGGTGGCCGACGGACCACTGCTAAAGGAGGTGTGAGGGGGCTTGAAGGTGGCTCATGAAAGAAGAATGGGAAGAAGAGAGAAGCCTTTGGTTTGGTGGTCTTGGGTTCTTTTTATAAAGTTAGGGTTAGGTGTGTTGTTCCTAAGGTGTAGATTAAGAATAGATTTATGTACATACATCCTGAGGTTGGGTGGTGGACTAGGTTAAGGGTAGCCTAATTAGGCTTAAGTGGCTCTACTTTGGTGGTTCTAACCTAATTACATACCAATCGAGCCTAATTGATTAACCACTAGACCCGATTAGAGCCTATTAAGTCAATTGCATGTGGAAATGGGAAATTGGGCTAGGGATAGGTTAATTGGGACAGAGAGAAATGTGGATAGGTTTAGGGATAAGGGAAGAGGGCTTAGGATGGCTTATTTGGTTATGGATCATGGGTTTAGGTTGGTTTAGGTTCAAGTAATTAGGTTTAGAGTTTGCTTCATCTCCTCCTATTGCTTGTGCTTTTCCCTTCTCTTCTTATTTCCTTGCACTTTATTCTTCTATTTGGATTTTAGAGATCTTCTCTACTACATTATTCTCCCTTAGCATCTATGCTTGCCTTTCTTATCCACTTATTAACATGCATCACAAAATTAAAAGCATTAAATAATACTATGCGCTAACATTATTTTATGTATAGCTCTGCAAAATAATTCAATGCATGATATGCATGACATGAATGCAATATAAACACGATTAAGTGACTTAAGCCTATGATTGTTGTGCAATTAGTCATCTCAAGATAGGATTTTCCCAATCACTAAGCAATCAAATCCATTATACCACATCATTGTGAACCTGAGAGTGGTGCACCTCAATATAACAACATACTTGATCAAATCGATACAAATTTATCTTTGTGAGATTGGAATGTACAACCCTGACACTCTTACAACAAAAACAAAAACAAAGATCTTTTAGAGCCATAATATGAATGTAAACTACTAGCTTTTATAGGTTAAGGAACTTCCTTATGATGGAACTTGATCAGAGTTTAGAGTAGTGAAACAAGCTCTCAGATGGTGTGTTGTAAGCTAAGAGAGCTGATATATGGATCTCTCTCTTTGATCTTCTCTCTTTGTAAATATAGTGGGAAGAATTGATTCTCTTGTTGTGTGTTGCAATGGAGAGTTACTAGGCTATTTATAGAGGTGTTAAGAATGACCCTTCCCAAGAGTTGTTCGAGGATTTCCCGAAAGGGTAGGGGTGTGAGTGCAATTGTAAACCCCCTGTGTTTCAGTTATGGGACTTGCGAGGGCAACCCCGCAATTTTCCCTCTCACTCCCACCATAACTCATGTACACACACACCCACCTAAACCCTAACCCCTCCCTTTATAACATCCCCTCCACCCTCTCCATCTCCAATGCCACCAACACCACCTCCACCTTCACTCCACCTCCTTGCAGCCGACGGCCATTCCTCTTCTCTCCCGCCCCCTTGCAGCCATGAGTGGGGAAGAAGGAGGAGGGGAGTAGCAGGAGCATGGGGGAGAGAGAGAGAACGAGAGCATGGAAGAGGGAGAGAAGCTCGGAGGAGCTCAAGAAGGAGGAGAAGCTGCACAGGAGGGAGACCTGTGCAAGGAGGGCGGAGCTGCTGCTGTTGCAGCAATTGGAGCTCGCTAGGAGGAGCTTCGTGAGGCGTTCTGCGAAGTCATTTTCCATAGTATCAGATGTCTATGACACCCTCCAGACGTTTGAAGGAGTAGCAGGACATCCGGAGGTGACACTGGATGTCTGCTAGTGTGCAAAGTACTAAGGTACGTTCCCTGCTCGACGTGCATGCACATACGGTTGCATTAAGCTGTCGTTATTTAAGTGGCACGTGCATGTGCAGGTACAGGGCATTGGAAAGGTGCGTAGCAGGTCCTTCGAGGCACTTTCAGACGTTTGGAGGTCGTGTTAGATGTCTGACTGCTCTTCCAGATGATCGGAAGCAGTGTCAGACATCTGGAAGCTTCCTCAGACGGCTGCGAAGGGGTTTAGACATCTGAAAAAGATGCAAGAAAGCAAGGTGAGCTTCTGCGATCGTTTAAGACGTCTGATTTTGGTTAGAGTGCATGTTTTTGGTCGATTTAGGGCCCAAACAAAGTCGATTTTATGCAAAGGAAGTATTGATGGTTTTCGTTTGGAATTCTCTACATATTATTATTGCACAGATTCTATTTTGAACCCGTTTGATATGATTGGTCAATTGTATATGTCTCTAGTCCGTAGTGTATACAGGATCCACGGAGACGACGGGATGTACCGTACGAGCCCCCATTCCACCTAAATATCATGGTAGAGTGGTGTTCTCTAATACTGTGATTTAAATGATTAAAGTGCATGCTGATTGGGAGAGTTTCGCTTAATTAAAATAGCAATCGAATGATGTGCCGTTGTAATTTATGTGGTGGAAATCTCTCAATCAAAGATTAAAATAAATATCAATTTAAACCACATAAATGATGTCGTATCCACAGGGAGGAATAAAACCAATAAATTCATGAGTAGAGGATTATAATGCTTGCAGACATCTTCGCGACTTCAATTTGATGAATATGCTACTCTAAATGGAGCTTGCAATTTTAATTAAAAGTTCAAGGCTATTTATGCAATTTTCACATCAGGAATCAAGCTCCCAAAAGTATGTATATATGCATGTGTAGTGGCATATCATGTAAGTTTGATTTGCATGCAAATCTGAATTGAATTTAAATGTTTAATGATGTAAATAACATAAGTTAAGTAAATTCTTGAAATTATAAGTGCATCCATGCAATGTGGCCTGAATAAAATAATAATATTAAAGTGACAATGGCATGCAATGTAATTTTTAATTGAAGCAAAAATAGAGGAAACTTCCTCTCTCTTCTTTATGTGCGTGAGATGGCTTCGTGGGAGGAGCTGCGCTGCGAGAAGGCATGTCTCGACGAGGGCTACGTGATGGTGGTGACGCTGCGGCTGGAGGTGGTCGGACGTGGCCGGATGGTGGAGGAGAACGCCGGCCTGACGACAGTAGGTGGCTGCACGGGCTGCTGTGGCTGCGCGCACGGGCCGCACATCGCTGCGCGGTGAGGGCGCTACGCGTGCGCACGCTGTGGCTGCGGTGTGGTGCGCGGTGGGGGCGCTGCACTATTGTGGCTGCGGTGACTGCTTTGGGTTCTTTCTGCCACTAAAGAGGAAGAAGATGACACAGAGGAGAAGGCGTGCGCGGTCTGCAATGCATGAGGGCACGCGCACGGTGAAGGCATTGTGCGCTAACGAGGGTGCTGTGCAGTCTGATGTTGCGCGGAGGCATGGGCTTGGAGGCGGTGGTGCGCTTGCAAGGGCTTCGCTGCAGGCGCACGGTGGGGCAGGTTGCGGGCGTGTGGTGGGAGAGGATGGAAGGGTCGTAGCTACGTGGAGAGGGTGGTGGAGGTGTGTGGTGACTGCTCTTTGTGCTTGCAGGGGCGCGGTGAGGTAGGCTGGAGAAGATGAAGCGTGCGCTTGGAGGGCATGGTGAGACAGGCTGTGGGCATGCGATGGGAGAGGATGGAACGCGCCGCTACTATGTGGAGGTTGGGGTGGAGGCGTGCGTTGGGGGAGGATGGAAGGGTCCACAGTGCACGCCTTCACCACGGTGCATGCAGGATCTTTGCCCCAGTTGTGCCTTCTGCCAAGCCCCCTCAGATTCTCTCTTTTATCTCCTCCCCAGCGCAAGTCAAGAGATTTTCAAATCCCTTACTAAACTTGGCCAGCGGCTGTTGATGGCGTTGTTGATGCCAGCCAGAGGTTGAAAGATCCATGGGGGGGGAACTTTCCTTTCACCACCCTTTTCTTTGCAAAATTATTCCTTCAATAATGAAATATAAAATAATCACATAATAAGTTATAGAATGCAATAGAATAGATGTAAACTCAAGTACTGATGCATGTAATCATTTATGACCTAATGTAGGTATTAACAAACATAAATTATAAGAATAAAGTTAACTTAGGCGTAATAATAGTCCATTAAAATGGACTCATCAAATACCCCCATGCCTAAGATTTCTAGCCCCTAGCAAAAATGAAAAATAATAGAAGTAATCAAAAGATTTCTTCTTTTCTTATTTCAAATCTTTAGAGATCCAGACAAATGTGAAGTTATAATAGCCTAGGTAATGGATCCAAGTGAAAATAACTAACTTACATTTGCAGTTCGTACTTATCCCTTAGTAAATATTTCTATCAGGATAGGCAACTACTTCTCTCGGGGATAAAGCAGAACATAATCTGTAAATTGACCCCAGCTTTAGGCTTAGGTAGGAGATATCGAGTTGAATGGATACGTATTTGGTGGCACACACTCATCTGGTACTACATGTACTTTAGTACTACAGACTCTAGATCTCTAGATTATTAAACAAGTCAACTCAGAGAGATGCTAAACAACTGTGCTCTCTTGATGTTCCTTGGCGCTCACTCTTTTCTTTCTTTTCTTTCTGAGATCACAAATCTCGCTAGATTTAGTAATTGTACTCACTGTTTGGTGGCCTCACATGGTATTCACATTTCAATTAAAGTCCTAATAACTCTACAACTAAGTTAGAGTCCTCAGCTAGTATTCGGGCGATCAAAAATACTGAAAGGTAGGTATGGGTCATATTTGGTGGATCACGATAGGTGTTTTTGTTGCCTCAGAAACAATGTTACAAACTTGGACTCTTTTCTTTTTCTTTTCTCTCTCTTTTCTTCTCTTTTTTTTCTTTTTTTATAATATAATTGTTTCTTCTCTCTTTTCTTTTTCTTTTTTTCCTTTATAAATCACATAACATGACACAGACTTTTATTTATGAGGCATTATTAGGGATGATGATGTTGGTGTTAAAGCACCACGATCGTTTATTTTGATGATAACAAAACATGTGTCATTTAACATTTGCACTTGAAGTCTTAGAATTCAGGTCAATTGCAAATAGAGACGTGATTAGATGGAGTTTGAGCTCGCATCCATGGTGGATTGGAGGAACTTGACGGAGAACAGAGGAGCTTCGCGAGGAGCGATGGCTTGAAGAAGGAAGGAGATGAAGAATATGATAGATTTCCTTTCCTTGTAATCTATGTGTTCTTGTTTCTTTTCTTGCTCTTTTTGTTTCTTAGAATATCATGTTAAAGAGCCTCAGAGAACCCTAAAAAGTAGTCTTAGGAACACCTGCACTACCCTATGATACTTAGGTTTTCTGTAGAGAACTTAGAAAACCAAAATAGGGTTCAAATAGCCTTTTCAGACTTCTAATCTGAAAATTAGACGTCTGATATTGACTTTTAAGACGTCTGACTGTTGAATCAGACGTTCAATAACATTTAGGCTAGATTTAGTTAGTTCTGTTTGATAAAATCAGACGTCCAGACCTTAGTCTAGACGTCTTAGGAGACATATGATGATTTTGCTAGACGTCCAATTAGTGGACCATTAGCTGGCTTAGCAAACAATGAAGGATATGACCGTTAGCCGGTATCAGATGTCTGTAGAGGACACCAGATATCTGATACATGACCGTTTTGCCTCGGCTGACCCAAAAGCTCTTCTAAGAGATTTTATAGCTGTTACACTCCATTGGGAATCTATTTCCGTAGAAAAGTAGGTTTCCAGATGTCCATACATCATTCCAGACATCCTGTGTGTCGTCTGATGCACTTCCACTAGAACCTTGTTTCAATCTAATTCAAGTAAGGAAGGAGACCTGCCTACAATCAGACGTCTGACTTTGTTCCCAGACGTCTTAAACTGGTTCTCCAGATGTCCGATGCCAGGATCAGACGTCTGATAACCCTGTCAGTGTAATGATTAATCTTGATTTCAGCTTGATTCTCTTGGAGCTTGCACCCAACGGCTATAGAAGCCTTCCAAGGCCTTCCAAAGCCTTCCTAGGGCCTCTAAAAATAGAGGAGAATCTTTGCCACTCAAACATACACCAAGACACACTTAGCAACATACTTTCCACATCTTTTGTGTCCAAGAGAAGTAGCTTAAGCTCTAGCTCTTCAAGCTTAAGTTTTACATCTAGAGAGCATCGATCACTTGCGCACCCGCTCTCCCACTGTAGTTCATGAGAGCACCGTTGCACCGTTGCATAGTTCATGCATCTGCGTCATCGACGCACTTCTTGCAAAGGGAAGCATCCTAACTTCTATAGAAGCTTAGGTGAAGGAATTACTTTGTTGACTCTATAGGACTATTTTTGTATTTTACTTTGCTTGTGTTGGGTATTCGCTTTGCGAATTCCCATCTTCATTGAGGGACAAAATCCTTCTTGTGAAGAGAAGGGGTTGAGGAATGCTACCCTCACATTTGTAGCGTGGTTGTAATTGAGGTTGAATCACCCTCGTTTAATTGATTTGTTTAGTGGATTTGATCAACTTGGTTGATCGGTAAATCCTAACTTGAGAGGGTTAGGTGGTGGTTTTCACCCTGTTTGGGTTTCCACCTAAAAATCATTGTGTACTTTGTGTGATTGCTATTTTTTGAGATTGTTATATTTTAATTCCGCATTTTTACGTCACGCTGATCTCACCCTCTCCAAGTAGGGAATTTCAGATGATGGTTAAGAGGATATTGTGTGGCTTATTTAGTGGAAGTACCTATTCTCAGCACCGAGAAGGAATGGATAGGACAGGTGTATTTCTGACCTTTGACATTGTTACCCTCCTTCAGCCGAGGACTCTATGAAAGACGGTCGTAACCATCCATCATAGTCATAGCTTTATTAAGACTCAATCTCTGTGTATCTGCCTTATTTGGTGACTCTTAGGAATTCACACAATGTACGCACACAAGAACATAGAGCGAAAACTATGCCTAACTCTGAGGTATCATCATCTAATTGTCCAAACCTTAAGAGTTCTTGCACTAGACTTAGCGCACCAGTAATCTCTCTACTTTCTTCTCATAAATATGAGGTGGAACTACTAGAAGATAGTACGCCTGATTCCCTATTAACTGTCCAAGGGTTCAATAGACTAAAAATGCTTATTGGTTTCCTTCAAGGATCCATTACCCAGTCTACGTGCAAGTGAAGTAAATGTACTAGATTCTAAACTTAAGAAATAATTTAAGAAGAAAATTCTTTAATGACACCTCCATGACAAAGATGTTTTGTTAGGGACTAATCAATTCAGCTCAAGAAAATAAGAGTCTTTTTTTTATCCTAAATGTATGCAAATATTTATAAATGCTATAAACATTCTCAAGTTTTACCCCCCCATGTTTAAGACTGACAATGTCCTCATTGGAAAAATGCAGACATAGAAGAATATCACTTGAGGAGGAGAGTGGGAGGAGCTAAGGCACCTCAAGCCGAAGTGCATCCAAAACCTAGCCATCTGAAAGAGTAATATAGGGTTTAAGTTGTTGTCCATCTACCTTAAAGCTCACACCTGAAGTAGGGTTTCGAATTTCTATAGCTCTATGAGGGAAAGTAGTGATAACAACGTATGGCCCATCCCAGCGGAACTTGAGCTTTCCAGGAAATAGTTTAAGTCTGGAATTAAAAAGCCAGATCCACTAGTTGGGCTCAAAAGTCTTTTTAATGATATGCTTATCATGGAAGACCTTTGTACGTTGCTTGTAAGCTTGAGAAGTTTTATAAGCTTCATTACGAAGCTCCTCAAGCTCACTTAACTCTAACATACGTGCCTTTCCCGCTTTATCCAGGTTCAAGTTAACATTTTTAATAGCCCAATAGACTTTATGCTGGATTTCAACAGGAAGGTGGCAGCTTTTCCATAGACAAGAAGGAAAGGAGACATGCCCAAGGGAGTCTTATACGCGGTTCTGTAGGCCCAAAGAGCATCATTTAGCTGTTTAGACCAATCCTTCCGATTGGGCCTGACAGTTTTTTCTAAAATTCGCTTAATCTCCCTATTAGACACTTCAACTTGTCCACTTGTTTGGGGATGGTAAGGTGTGGCTATCATGTGGTTGACTCCCAAATTTTGGAGTAGTCATGTGAAGTGTATGTTCTTGAAGTGAGGTCCTCCATCACTTATGATCGTCCTTGGGCACTCGTACCGAGAAATGATATTAGCCTTAACAAAGCCCAAGACCACGGAATGGTCATTGGTTCGCGTGGGTATGGCTTCTATCCATTTCGATACATGGTCAACAACCACAAGGATGTACTCATATCCAAAGGACACAGGAAAGGGACTCATGAAGTCAATGCCCCAAATATCAAAGATTTCAACAGGGAGGTGATTGCACAGCAAAAATACACCAACAATTGTACCAACTTGTGTTATTTCCTAGCATTGCCAGTGTATATTAGGTAGACATAGTCGCATTTGTAAAAACACACGCATGCATGCATTTATTTGAGAGGGGAGGAGAGTGAAATAAATGGCCTTGAAATTTACATTTTTCCTCAAGTGCTGCCTTGCAAAATTCACCACCTTTATTTTTATTTTTATTTTTTATTTGACTTTCTTCTCCACAGCTTCATGGCATGGCTTGATCGTCTTCACGCCATTCTCTACTGCAGGCTTGCCCTGCACAGCCATGCCAGGCATGCACAGCCATGCACAGCCAGGGCATGGCTGTGCATGCCTTCTTCCTCTTTAAAAAGGCACGGCCATCTTCTTGCAAAGAGGGCCAGGTTCACGCCAAAACACAGCACCTTCCTTCCCTTCCAGGCCGTCTCCTCCCCTCTCCCCTCCATACGCAACCTCTCTTCTTCCTGAAGAGCCACGCTACGGGCAAGAGCCGCTCACAGTGGTGCACAACCACCACTGTGAGTCCCACCACCACCCAGCTCATCAAAGAGTCGGTGGGCATGGTGGTTCCCCGCTTTAATTTCATCGTTCAAAGCATTTCCGCCATTGCCACAGGAGCTTCAAGCTTTGAAGGTTAAGCTCCGCAGCTTGCATGTCGCCCTCGCCTCTCTCCGTGCAAGCCAGCAGCCGGCGTAGCCTCTTCAGTGCGTGCGCTAGCCGCTCCACACCGCCCGCACACACGGAACCGGGCGCAAGCGGTCGTGCGAGCCAAGCGCGCACTGTAGCCACTGTTCACTCTAGTCAGCGGAACATTGTGGCTACAGTGCGGTGACCGGTAAGTTTCTCACTTATCCGGTCACCTGGTGCTCTCTCCCGCCCACGCCCGCTCCCGCGTACGCCTGCGCCTGCTCTCACGTAGGCCTGTGCCCGCTCTCACGTATGCCCGCGCCCGCTCCTTCGCCCTCACCAGCCAGCTTCAGCGTCCGCTTCTTCGCATCCGCACCTGCCTCTTCACGTAGAGTGATGTGCTGCGGTTCCTCCCACGCCTGCTCCCTCCTGTATGCGTGCACGTCTTCACGCGCCTACGCGCCTGCGCGTGCGCATGCCATCAAACGATGATTGGAGGCTACGGACGACTTAACTCTCGCACTTCTTCCTCAGCAGACGCCCTCTCTCTCTCTCTCTCTCACAACACTCTCTCACTCTCTCTGCAGACACTTACACACACACCCACTCACTTATACACTACTATATACTTACTTATATATATATACATATATATTTATATATATACATATTTATTTACATATATATATATATCTATACATATATTAGTACTTATATAACTAAGTATTAGTATACATACATATATATATATATATACATCTATATTCATATATTATTACCTATACAACTAAGTATAAGTATATATACATATATATATATACATATATTTATACATATATATATATACAAATATACATACATATATCCATATATATCTATAACTATATATATATATATATTTATCTACATATATCTATACATAGATACTTATACTAATATATATATATATATACACATATATATAACTATATACATATATTACTATATATATATATACAATTATATATATATATATATATATATATATACATATACATACATCTATCTATACATATATTTACATACCTATATATATGTATATATATATATATAATTGTATATATATGTACGTATATATATATATATATATATATATATATAAGTACACATATACCTATATAATTATAACCATATATATATTTACATATTGATATATATCTACAGATATATATATATTTTCATATCAGCTACCATAGTTGTATCGTGGGAATATCTACACCAGTTGCTGATATTCCCCGATACACGCATACAGAAAGCATTTTCGCACACATCTTCCACCATCCATCCTACACTCCACGTGGCACTTCGTCCTGTTGGTTGCGTCTTCCTAGACGACGACCGACTCGACACCGTGCTACACGCATCTCCACCTCCACCCCCACCCCTTTATACATATATAATATATACATATATATATATACTATATTTACTTTATTTCTATTTCTCTTTCCTGCCAGTAAAAAGATAAAAAAAATATACAAAAGAGAAAAGATAATCCTTGACTTGTAGGTACTCAGTCTTGCGAATAGCAAGACCAGTTTTGGAACCCTAATTTGGCTCAAAGCCAGAACCTGATTTTGAGGGTGTACCTCAAGGACAAAAATTATCAGAAAAAAATCTTAAATAGAAAAACACCAAAAACACAATAAACGAACGGAAGAGATTCGTTGTAGGAAAGGTGTAGAAACTTCTTCTAATCCCACTTCCCTAAGTTCAACCCTGAGCCTAAAAGTGACCAAGATAAAATCAAGTAAGCCAGGTTAAAAATTTTGTAAAGAGATGGTTAGGCTCGATTTAGGTTAACCACTATACTCATTTCAATGATAAAATCACCATATTAACACAACCTATTCGGGTCTACACCACAATCTTTTCATGGCGCCGTTGCCAGGGAAGTGCGCATTCAAGTAAGTTTCTACTCCATTCCTTTAATTTTTCTCTTCTCACACCCTTCTCTTCATGGGTGTTTTTGTTTGTTGCTGTGCAGGTGAACTTGTTGCAAGGAGAAGACAGGAAGAAGAAGTCGGAGATGTAGGCAGATCCAAGGCGGGAATGAGAGCGTGAAGACGCCGGCACCACACTGGAGCTCCGCACACGTTGCTGAACAAGTAGGTCTTTCTTTCTTAGAAACTTAGGTCAAATTGTCACCTTAATAAAAAATAAAAAAACTAGAAAAACTTCTTGGGATCTCTTGGGGCAAGTGGATTAAAAATCACTAGTTTGATTGTTTGCCTTCACTCCCACCGCCCTGGGATTTCCCACCAAACTTCGCATAGCGAAAATCCTAGAATCTTGATTCTTGAATCTTTCGTCGTGTGAAGTATCCTTTGAGGCAAAAATAAAAAGATTGATTGCACCCCTCTTTGCCTCATTTATATGCAATTTGGGATCACTTTTTTTGGTGGGGAGACTTGGAATTGAGTTGATTCCAACCCCACCATGACCTTTCATGTGCCTAAGATTTGATCCCGAATACTTCAACCCCAACAATTTGATTTTCTTTATCTTTTGGTTGAGCCTTGTGTGTGGAAATCTTTTTGGTGATTAGGAGCACTTGAATTGCAGTGCTTTGGCTTCCTTTCACACTAATCTAAAATTGATTCATGCATCCACACATATAAATCTCCATCCAGGGAAGCCCATTGCATTTTAGCATGCATTAACCAACTGACATTGAAGAAGGGTTTGTTGGGCTTAGAAGAAAACTTGTATTCTCTCAAAACCCGAAGATTGGTTGAATTGGTAATTCAGAGAAATCCTAAAATCCATACTACTTAAGGCTGAATTCTAAAAACCATTCACCAATTAAAACTTCAATTCGGGAAGATTTTCCCATTGCATGCTTGGTTTACACACTTTGCAAAATCAATCACTTGGGCATTACCCGTAAATAATGCCCTTCACATTCTAGAAGCACTTGATCCTAAGCCTCTAACTAAAATTGGTAGCAACTTGACCCTTATTAAGGATTGGAGGTCTAACTACCTGCATGTAGCGCCTACGTGCTGGTGAGGGTTCCTGCGTGCTAGCGGGTGTCTAAAACTGGGGCAAACGGCCTTTCAATTTGTCCTGGTGGTTCCACGGTGCTCGCATTCGGTTCCGTAGTTTGTGATAGTAGGTAACTTAGATCTTTAGGTCTAAGGGCACACTATAGAGGTTAGGAATTTGATTGTTTTGATTTGTCATCAAGTGTATCTTTGCGGCGTCATTTCTCTCATCTCTTTTCCCTTCGTATCCCCCCCAATTCTTCCTGCGGTAGTGCATGTTTGGGAGGAGGTCACAAAACCTTGAACTGTGTGAATTGCCTAATAATTTTAGAAAAGAAGCCGAATTGTCCTCCTCCTCCACAAACATGGCTGCACGCCCACCCCCAAATCTCGAGGGAGGAAACCACCCTCAAAACCCACCAGGTGGTGGAGCCTTGGATCCCATAACCTGCCTCCAAGCCTAAATGGAAATGTATAATGAAAAAATTGAGGCCATTAGGGAAACATTGGAGGAAATGCAGAACCCTCTCGAACGGGAGGAGCCTAGGTCTCTTAGCTCCAATCAGAATCCTGCTGCTACAGAGACCATAGGACAAATTCGGGTCCCCATGGGTGGGGACGACTTTGAGCTGAAACCAAACATAATTGGCCTTATAAATTTTCACTTCCATGGTCTTGCAAGTGAAGATCCTTTTCTCCACTTGGAAGACCTAACCCGATTGGTTGAAACAGTTAAACCGAGAAATATCGAGTTACCTATAGTCCTCATGAAAATGTTCCCATTTTCATTGCGGGATAAAGCATCGTAGTGGTTACGTACCCTTAGGAGAACCATCCATTCTTGGGAAGAGATGCGAACAACGTTTCTCAAGAAGTTCTTCCCAATCGGGTGAACCAATGAGCTTTGCCGTGCTATCACCTCCTTTACACAACAAAATGGCGAACAATTTCATGAGGCATGGGAGAGATATAATGACCTCCTCAGGAAGTGTCCGCACCACGGTCTGCCTAAGTGGCATATAGCCCAGATTTTGTACTATGGGCTAAATGAGACTTTGAAGCAGATTGCAGACTCTTCCTGCAGAGGGAATTTCATGAATAAAGATGAGAATGGAGCATTCGAATTGTTTGAAAATATGAGTGAAAATTCAATGAACAATGCTTCCATTGTCGCCTTTAATCATACCAGCCTGCCCCGAAATGTCCACGAAGTTGACATGGGACCCTCCCATTCATCCACAGATCTCAACCTTATCGCACAGAAATTGGATGAAGTCTCCGTCGTGTATAAGAAGCTGGACGAGCTTCTGGCCAACCCCGCCCGTTCTATGGCAAACACCCCCACCTCACCACTTCGTCACAAGCTCAATTCTTCCAACACCAGGCTTATCCCAAGAAACCCCGTAAGACCTTCCGTACCGAGTGTCGCGCCGAGCGATTCGGTAAGTCATGTGGATCTGGCTTCTGCAAGCCAATATTTCGACAAGGAGGACCAATCCTCCGTGTGCTCGGACGTGTATTTACATGTGGACATGTCTTCTGGCATAGAAGACACTTGCACCCTGAGGAACAACCCATTCTCTGCCACTTATAACCCAGGGTGGCGAAATCATCCGAACTTCGCATGGTCCAACAACCCGCAGTGCCAAAACCTTGCTGGTGGACCAATGCGACCATCCGCACCCGTCATCCCAAGGGCCCAGTCTAATCCTATGGCGAATCCGCCATCAGACCCTTGCGTACAGCAAACCGAACACGCATCAAGTCCTCTTGATAAATTGATGCGAATGATGACGGAAATGTCAAAGTGCCATAAAGAGATCATGACCTCTCTTCAACACCAATTGGCACAGCAGAATGCTGAGATCAGTCAACTACTCATTGCGACTCGATCTCAGGGCACTCTTCCAGCCCAACCTGTTCCAAACCCGCAAAATTTCGTACCCCGTGGTCCTCAACCACAGATACGACCTTCTCAAGGGCAGGTTCATCAAATTCTGCAGGCTCCGAGCATTCCACCAGGATTTCAGGTTAATCTCGCTGCGGCACCTCACTCTTATGTCCCTATTGCGAACCCTCTCCGCCTTATGATCCCACTGGACCCGCATCGTCTAATGCGATTACTACGAGGAGCGGTAAGCAGACTGTCGATCTGCCTCGACCTGATCCTGGCCCATCTTCTTCCTCGCCCTCTCATTCGGGATGCGCACCGCATTCGTGAGAGGACGATACACCCAAATTGGTGCCAGAATCAGTCCCATTCCCTGAGGCTCTACTGAGGGAGCCAAAAGGCAAGAAGAAAGATACGCAGGCCTTTGATAACCTGTGTAATTTATTCAGGGATGTTGAAATCAAGGTACCCCTGCTCGAGGCTATCGACCACATACCTACTGTCACCCGATTTGTCAAAGACTACACAACACCCAGGCGACAGTTAAAGAAAACTAAGAATCCAGTGGTTCTCTCGCCTCATGCGAGTTGTGCTATACTGTCAAATCTACCACCGAAGCAGAAAGATCCGGGCACACCGCTCATTTCCTGTAGCATCCAAGGCTGCAATTTTAATCGTGCCCTGCTTGATCTAGGATCTTCCATCAATCTTATACCAACCATCATGCTCGAAAAATTTTCCTTTGGAAATCTGAAACCCACCCCTGTCATGTTACAGTTGGCAGATCATTCTGTCAAAATTCCAAAGGGTGTGGTGGAAGACGTGGTGGTTAGGGTCAATAGTCTCTGTTTCCCTGTTGACTTTCTTGTTTTAGATATGGAAGTTCCTAGCTCACTTTCTGATTGTCCGATCATCCTTGGTCGACCTTTCTTGGCCACAGCCCACGCCCATATCGACTACGAATCGGGCTGTATTGAGATTGCCGTTGGATCTGAAAAGCTCAAGCTTAACATCTTCAAGGCAGCCAAGAACTTTGATTGCGATTGCGTCGAGGATGACACGTCTGACGAGGACATTACCGTCAGTGCGTGTATCGGATTAATTGGGACCTATTCTGACTGCTGCGGATTACCTTTAAACATTGATGATTTCCTAACCGACACATGTTGTGATGTTCCCCCATCCCTCCCTTGTCCCATACTTTCTCCTGACCAGACTTCTGACGAGGGTTTCTCCGCTTCCCATACCTTGTGGTCTGAGTCATATCCGGGCTACTCACTGCTGGTCCACACTCTTGAAGACAGGATTGCCCTTTCTTTCCCGCCAAATCAGGTGGATTTGTAACTCCACACTGGGACCTTGAGCCCATATACTTCTCACTGGGGCTATTCCTTTTTGGATCCATCTATCCAAGAAGCCCCTCTTCTTGGCCAATTTGAGGGCCAAGTTCTTCCTCCTGACTTGTTTTTTGATCCGCCTGGGACACTCTCATCCCAAGAAATGACAGATCTTTCACCATCCACTCCTGAGCTAAAAGAGCTGCATAGTACACTTAAGTATGTTTTCTTGGGACCAAATGAAATGCTCCCTGTAATCATCAGTTCAAAATTGACCAGGGAGCAAGAGTGCAAACTAACGAAGGTCCTCATGGAACACAAGGCAGCCATTGGATGGTCTTTATCAGACTTATCGGGCATTAGCCCTTCCTACTGCACTCACCGTATATATACGGAGGAGGAGGCTCGACCTTCTCGCGAGATGCAGCGATGTCTCAACCTTAACATGCAAGAGGTCGTTAAGAATGAAATCATTAAGTGGCTAGATGCGGGTATAATCTACCCGATTAGCGACAGCTCTTGGGTGAGTCTGATTCACGTCGTGCCCAAAAAGGCGGGACTCACCATCCGTGTCAATGACAGGGGCGAATCCATCCCTACAAGCACTCCTACATCTTGGAGAGTGTGTGTGGATTATAGGAAACTCAATGCTGCAACTAAGAAAGATCACTTTCCGCTACCTTTTATTGACCAAATCCTGAAGCGGTTAGCGGGAAATAAAATTTTCTATTTCCTGGATTGATTCTCAGGATATAATCAGGTGGCAATTGACCCCTGGGACCAAGAGAAAATCACTTTTACCTGCCCCTTCAGCACCTTTGCATTTAGAAGGATGCCGTTCTGACTTTGCAACGTGCCAGCAACTTTCCAGAGATGTATGCTGGCGATATTCCATGACATGGTGGGTAACTTTCTCGAGGTCTTCATGGATGACTTTTCGATCTTTGGACCATCTTTCGATGACTGTCTTGCCAACCTGACCCGTATCCTTAGGAGATGTATTGATGTAAACCTTGTGCTTTCCTGGGAAAAAGTCATTTTATGGTACACGAGGGAATTGTTCTCGGACATATCATCTCCGATAGGGGTATCGAGGTTGACAGAGCTAAGCTCGATGTAATTGCTGATTTACCTATACCTGGCTCTGTCAAACAAATCTACTCCTTCCTGGAACACATCGGTTTCTATAGGAGATTCATCAAAGATTTCTCCAAGATTTCTCGACCTTTAACTCATCTCCTATTGACCGACGTACCCTTCGATATGGGCCCTGATTGCATACGAGCATTCACGCAGCTGCGTAATGCTATCACCAAGGCCCCTGTTCTCCAGCCACCTGATTGGTCCCTCGACTTTGAACTCATGTGTGACGCTTCTAACCTTGCAGTCGGAGCCATCCTGGGACAAAGATGCGATAGACACCCCTTCGTGGTGTACTACGCCAGTAAGACGTTGGATGAAGCCCAGCGTAATTATACTACCACTGAGAAAGAACTACTGGCGGTCATCTTTGGGCTGGAGAAATTCCGCTCTTACCTTCTGGGCTCACATGTTATTGTTTTCACTGATCACGCGGCCATTCGCCATCTCATGCATAAGAAGGATGCCAAGTCTAGACAGATTCATTAGATCCTTCTGCTCCAAGAATTTGACATTGAGATCTGCGATAAGGCTGGAGCCCAGAATGTTGTGGCTGATCATCTTTCCAGACTGGACCCTGACCATATTGGACTTACTCTGCCGATTAATGAAATTTTTCCTGATGAGCACCTATTGGCAATTAATGTGGCAAGTGGACCTTGGTATGCTGACATTGCTAATTACCTTGCTTCTGGATCCCTTCTACGTGGCTGGCCCAAAAACCAGCGCGAGCGTCTCATGGCAGAAGCAAAGTATTATTTCTGGGATAATCCACTTCTTTTTCGGATAGGTGTTGATCAAATCATCCGTCGCTGTATTCCTGACAGCGAATTCCCCAATGTGCTATCCTTCTGCCACGATCAGGCTTACGGAGGCCATTTCTCTGGGAGGAAAACTGTAGCCAAGGTGTTGCAGTGCGGTTTCTTTTGGCCCTCCCTTCACCAGGATGCACACAATTATGCCAAACATTGCACTAGATGCCAGTCGTTAGGGTCAATGTCATGTCGTGACATGATGCCCTTGCAACCCATCCTAGCTGCAGAAATCTTCAACATTTGGGGAATTGACTTCATGGGTCCCTTTCCTCCTTCCAACGGCTTCGAATTCATTCTCATGGCCGTTGATTATGTTTCGAAATGGATCGAGGCTATTCCCACGTGCCGTTCTGACCATGTTATATCCACTAGATTTGTCAAAGACCATATTTTTGCGCGCTTTGGGATCCCTCGAGCTATTATCTCAGATGGAGGAAGCCACTTTACCCATGCTTCTTTCCTGGCACTTTTGAGGAAATATGGAGTTCACCATCGTATAGCATCCCTGTATCATCCTCAAACAAACGGCCAGGCAGAAGTGTCGAACCGGCAAATCAAGCAAATTCTCTAGAAAATGGTTCGGCCTGACTGTAAGGACTGGTACAACAAGTTGATTGACGCACTTTGGGAGTAACGGACCGCCTTCAAGGCTCCCCTTGGTATGTCTCCGTATAGAATCGTTTATGGGAAGCCTTGTCATTTGCCCATGGAGTTGGAGCACCGCGCTTATTGGGCGGTTCGCCAATGTAACCTCGACGCAGACTTGTGTGGTCAAGAAAGGAAACTCCAACTCCAGGAGCTGGAAGAGCTCCGTCGTGAAGCCTATGATTCTGCTTTAACTTTCAAGCAGCGCACTAAGGCTTTTCACGATAGCCGTATTCGGTGGAAAGAATTTGAGCCATCTCAGCAAGTTTGGCTCTACAATGCCCGGCTCAAATTCTTTCCGGGGAAACTAAAGTCCAAATGGACTGGTCCTTTCTTGGTCTCGAGACCATTTCCCAACGGGGCTGTTGAAATTGAAGATCCCAAATTTGGGCATAAATTTATGGTCAATGGGCAGCGTTTGAAACCCTATCTTACTCATGAACCTGCCCCCGTTGGAGAATATGTTGCCCTGCTGGTAGGTAACTAATTTTGTGCCTCATTCTGAGTCTAGCTGGGGACGTTAAATTTAGCGCTCGTTGGGAGGCACCCCAACAACACTCACCATCCACCATCACTTTTCACGCCACTGTCACGCTCACTTCACTTTTCACCTCACCACCCACCATCCACCCACCCTACCACCCTACTGTATACCCTGCACCTCAGCTCTCGTTACTAGATCTTTCATCCTTCCTCTACCCTACCCCGCATGCATATGAGGACATAGCATCGTTTGGCATGGGGGGGTGGATAGGCATCCATAGGATCTGGGTATTTTATGGTATCATGCAGTTTTCATCTACCTATATATATATATAAAATGGTGCTTGGTAATGATCTGAAGGCTGAAACAAAAATATAATAAGTGTTTATGGATATTCAACCACTGTTTTGAAGACTTTCCAGGCCATAGAAGCTTGATACGCTCAGGCTCGGCTTAATTCACTTGAGCATTGACAAGATAGATCGAATCTCTCCTAACTAAGGACGTATTCTTGTACTTGAGACACCAGTACAGGATCCGTTGGTTTGCTTCTACTCGAGAGCCTAAGTAATCTTGGTTCACACTAACATATCAAGAAAGATCAGGTGAACATAAGATCCAACCCTAGTGTTCATTAAGGAAGGTGGAGTCCTTATCTGTGTGCACAGGTAGACTTTTTATCCCAGGCTTTAGTCTTGTGTTTAGGAAAGACTCTTTCCACCAAGAAGGAACTCTCCCACCAAAAAGAAAAGTGTGCTCCTCCAAATAATGTTGTAAGAGATATACTGACACGTGTTTCAAAAAAAGAAAAAAAAGAAAAAAGGAGAAGATGCAAATAAGTCAATATATCTCACAAATGTTTGTAAAATCTTCCTACAAAAAAAGTTCTTCAGGGCAAATACCCTATTTTCTTTGAGCAACAAATGTCAGAAAATGGGAGTTGAGTTTTCCGTCATCTTTTTAAGGGTCAATCCGAAGACACGAGCTGAAACTGGGACCAACCTATACTTAAAAATTCGTGAAACCCTGGGCTCGAGTCTTAATGTTCATCTGGTCAGTCTTGATCCTTCACTAAGCACAAGCCATAATCTCTTGAGCTCTCGAGTACGGCAAAAACCTTCAAGTCCTGGAAATTGTACTTAAGGTTTAAATATCAAGAGTCCAGGTTAGTTGAGAGATGGTCTATGTCATGTGAGACTTAAAGTACTTGTAGTCTTCTCTGCAATTGGTTCTCACAATATCCAACAATAAACACACCTATGTCACCTCAGGAGAAAATCTTCAGCTTAAAATCATTTCTAAAAACAACACAAAAATGTTTTGCTAGGGACTAGCAAAAGATAGGCATGGGGGTATGATTGCACAGCAAAAATACACCAACAATTGTGCCAACTTGTGCTATTTCCTAGCATTGCCAGTGTATATTAGGTAGACATAGTTGCATTTGTAAAAATACATGCATGCATGCATTTATTTGAGAGGGGAGGAGACTGAAATAAATGGCCTTGAAATTTACATTTTTCCTCAAGTGCTGCCTTGCAAAATTCACCACCTTTATTTTTATTTTTATTTTTTATTTGACTTTCTTCTCCACTGCTGCATGGCATGGCTTGATCATCTTCACGCCATTCTCTGCTGCAAGCTTGCCCTGCACAGCCATGCCAGCCATGCACAGCCATGCCAGCCATGCACAGCCATGCACTGCCAGGGCATGGCTGTGCATGCCTTCTTCCTCTTTAAAAAGGCACGACCATTTTCTTGCAAAGAGGGCCGGGTCCATGCCAAAACACAACACCTTCCTTCCCTTCCAGGTCATCTCCTCCCCTCTCCCATCCATATGCAGCCTCTCTTCTTCTTGAAGAGCCATGCTGCGGGCAGGAGCCGCTCACAGTGGTGCACAACCACCACTGTGAGTCCCACCACCGCCCAGCTCATTAAAGAGCCGGTGGGCATGGTGGTTCCCCGCTCTGATTTTATCGTTCAAAGCATTTCCGCCATTGCCACAGGAGCTTCAAGCTTTGAAGCTCAAGCTCCGTAGTAGCAGCAGCGCAGGCCTCCAGCACGCATCTGCAGGCCGCCCTCGCCTCCAGCGCGCGCCTGCAGGCCACCCTTGCCTCTCTCCACGCAAGCCATCAGCTGGCACAGCCTCTTCAGTGTGCAAGCTAACCGCTCCACACCGCCTGCACACACGGAACCAGGGGCAGGAGGTTGTGCAAGCCGAGCACGCACTGTAGCCACTATTCACGCTAGTCAGCGGAACACTGTGGCTACAGTGCGGTGACCGGTAAGTTTCTCACTTATCCGGTCACCCGGAGCTCTCTCCGCGCCGCTACCGGCACCAACCTGTCCGTGCACGCCCGCGCCCGCTCCTTCGCCCACACCAACCCGCTTCAGTGCCTGCTTCTTTGCATCCGCACTCGCCTCTTCATGCAGCGTGGTGCGCTGCGGTTCCTCCCACGCCCGCTCCCTCCTACGTGCACGCACGTCTTCGCGTGCCTACACGCCTGTGCATGCGCACGCCATCAGACGACGGTTGGAGGCTGCGGACGACTTAACTCCCGCACTTCTTCCTCAGCAGACGCCCTCTCTCTCTCTCACAGCACCCTCTCACTCTCTCTGCAGACAGTTACACACACACCCACTCACTTATACACTACTATATACTTATATATATACATATTTATATACATATATATATATATATACATCTATATACTTATATATATATATATATATCTATATATATATATATTATTACCTATACAACTACGTATAAGTATATATACATATATATACATATATTTATACATATATATATATACAAATATACATACATATATCCATATATATCTATAACTATATATATATATATATTTATCTACATATATCTATACATAGATACTTATACTAATATATATATACATATACACATATGTATAACTACATACATATATTACTATATATATATATATATATATAGACACACATAAATAAGTACACATATACCTATATAATTATAACCATATATATATTTACATATAGATATATATTTACAGATATATATATATATATTTTTTCATATCACCTATCATAAGTTGTATCGCGGGAATATCTGCACCAGTTGCTGATATTCCCCGATACACACATACAGAAAGCGTTTTCGCACACATCTTCCACCATCCATCCTACACTCCACGGGGCACTTCGTCCTGTTGGTTGCGTCTTCCTAGACGATGACCGACTCGACATCATGCTACACGCCATCTCCACCTCCACCCCCACCCCTTTATACATATATAATATATACATATATATATATACTATATTTGCTTTATTTCTATTTCTCTTTCCTACCAGTAAAAAGATAAAAAAATATACAAAAGAGAAAAGATAATCCTTGACTTGCAGGTACTCAGTCTTGCGAATAGCAAGACTAGTTTTGGAACCCTAATTTGGCTCAAAGCCAAGAACCTGATTTTGAGGGTGTACCTCAAGGACAAAAATTATCAGAAAAAAATCTTAAATAGAAAAACACCAAAAACACAATAAACGAATGGAAGAGATTTGTTGTAGGAAAGGCGTAGAAACTTCTTCTAATCCTACTTCCCTAAGTTCGACCCTAGGCCTAAAAGTGACCAAGATAAAATCAAGTAGGCTAGGTTAAAAATTTTGTAAAGAGATGGTTAGGCTCGATTTAGGTTAACCACTATACTCATTTCAACGATAAAATCACCATATTAACACAACCTATCCGGGTCTACACCACTATCTTTTTAGGAGGATAGGTTGCTGGGGCATCTCATCCCTTTTTCCAATGGTTTCCGTCTGCTGGTAATGTTGACATGCGCCCACACACATATGTGCATCTCGGAATAATGTGGGCCACCAAAAGCCAGACTGAAAACCTTATTGGTAGTCTTCTTCCCACTAAAATGTCCCCCACAATGGAGGCCATGGCAGAAACTCAGAACACTTCTTTGTTCTTCATCAGGGATGCAATGGTGAAAAAGTTGGTCAGAGCCTACTCTAAAAAGCTTGGGTTCCTCCCAGTGATAAAATTTAGCGTTAGCAAGAAACCTGTCTCACTTCTGCTTGTCCCAAGTACCGGGGGTAATGCCCGTGACTAGATAGTTCTTCAAGACTTGGAAAGCCTCACCACATCTATCATCAAAATTGAAGGAGACATCCTTCGCTAACAGGTCGCAGAGTGGCTTAGAGATTTTATTAAAAGATCTAATGAAGTGACTATAAAATCCAGCATGGCCAAGGAAAGATCTAACTTAACGAACATTGGTGGGCAATGGAAGCTAAGAGATGGAATCAATTTTTGCGATGTCCACCTCTAATCCTCTCTCAGAAACTATATGCCCTAACACAATGCCCTGCTGGACCATAAAGTGGCTTTTCTCCCAGTTAAGCACCAGCTTTGCCTCTTCGCAACGGGTTATGACTTTATCAAGGTACGAAAGGCATAGGTCAAACGACGAGCCATAAATGGAGGTCATCCATGAAAATTTCAATGTACTCGTCGATCATATCAGAAAAGATAGCCATCATACAACGTTGGAAAGTGACAGGAGCATTACATAACCCGAATGGCATTCAGCGGAATGCAAATGTGCCATACGGACTCGTGAAGGTGGTACGCTCCTGATCGTTAGGAAAAATGGCTATCTGATTATACCCAGAGTACTTGTTCCTCGCCAATCGTTCCAAAATTTGATCGATAAACGGTAAGGGGAAATGGTCTTTCTGGGTAGTTGTGTTCAAACGGTAGTAATTAATGCAGACCCTCCAACCAGTTGAGGGTTTAGTGGTCACCAGCTCTCCTTCGTCATTATCCTCCACAGTGATTCCTGCCTTTTTGGGTACTACATGAATAGGACTGACCCATTTACTATCTGAAATGGGATAGATAATCCCTGCATCCAACCATTTCAGAATCTCCTTTTTAACAACCTCTCGCATATTTGGGTTGAGCCTTCTCTGCATGTCTTGGAAAGGTTTTATAGACTTGTCCATGTATATATGATGCATGCAAAGAGATGGATCAACACCCTTAATATCAGCAATTGACCAGGCAATTGCTTCCTTGTGCCTTTGTAAACACTCAAGTAGAGCTCCCTCCTGCAATTCAGATAATGCAGACGAGATAATAACGGGGAGCGTGTCATTAGGGCCAAAGAAAGCATGTTTTAATGTGCTCGGGAGGGGTTTCAACTCCGACTCAGGAGCCTTTTGGATTGAGGGTTTAAGTTGAGATGTCCTCACCTCAGGTAGCGAATCTACCTTCACGATCCAGGGTGGGGACAAAGACTCAATGTGTATCCTCAGCAACTCTTCTAATTCTGGCATTTCCCTTTTAGTTTCTTTAATAATCAGAGGATGGTCCTTAGATATGACCTTTTGAAGGGGATCTCTACATAGTAGTGCTAGAGTAGTCTCTTCAATTATTTCATCAACAACCTCAATCTGAGAACAATCTTCAAATCCAGATTGCTTGTGAGTATCAAAAACATTCAACCAGATCTTTTTGTTCCCAAAGCCCATTTTAAGTGCCCCAGATCTACAATTGATAGAAGCATTGGCTATGGCCAAGAAGGAGCATCCTAGAATAATGGATAGCTTTGTGGGCTTATTAGATGGGTCAGTATGAAGCACCAGAAAGTCAACAGGGAAGAAGAAGTCCTCCACTCTCATAAGGACATCTTCTAGCAATCCCTGTGGTGTCTTGAGTGATCTGCCTGTGACCTGGAGGATTACTGGACTAGGCTTTATCTTGCCTCCTCCCAAAAGGTCGTAGACAGAGCTCGGTAAAATGTTCACCCCCGCACCCAGATCGAGCAAAGCCTCGTCAATGTGTTGGTTACTTATAACCACTGAAATATACAGGGCCCCTGGGTCTTTCATTTTGGGGGGTGTTCCATGTTGGAGAACCGAGCTAACATGGTCAAGTAGGATGACCTTGGTTTGGACCTGTTTCCTAGATTGGTGCTTTTGGGTGCACAGGTCCTTCAGAAACTTGGCATAGGGTAGGATCTATTTAATAGCTTCCAACAGAGGCAAGTTAATCTGGACTTGCCTAAAAGTGTCCATAATCTCCTCCATCCTATCCTTGGCTCCAGGTGAGCCAACAGAAGATTCCCCAGGAGCAGATTGGTGCTTTGGAGAGGGCACCCTCGGCTTCTGGGTAAAGGGATCGTCATGGCAGGAAAGGGATGGTGGAAGGACGACATCCTCATTGTGGGTGATTTTGAGCGAGGGAGAGCAATGTGGCTCTTCCTTAGTGGAGATGGGAGTGGAGTCAGGTGTAGAAGGGGAATTTTGAGATGTGACCGTAGGAGTGTTATCAGGCTTGTCAATCTTCTTTCCACTCCTTAGCACGGTCACCGCTTGGGCATGCTCCCTGAATACGACCCCCTTACCCTAAGGGTTCTCCTCAGAAGAGCTAGGCAGCTTCCCTAGAACACGTTGCTTAACTGCCTCAGTAAGATGACCAATTTGGGATTGCATATCAGTAATCATCTTATTCTGAGATTGGATGACCATATTTTGATGCTCTTGCATCGCTTTCATCATGGCTTTAAGTTCATCCATCTCAGAGGGCTTATTCTGAGGAGAGTTTTCATAAGATGGTTGGTATATGGGTTGGGGAGGTAAAGGTCTTATATTCCCTAAGTTAGAAGCATCACCTTGCCTCCAAGAGAAGTTTGGATGGTTTTGCCACCCCGAATTATAGGTATTAGAATAAGGGTTGAGAGGAGGGCAGAAACCTTAGGCCACGTTCAATTCGGCCTGAATCAACTCAAGGAATTGATTTGCCTGATGGCACTCCGCAGTGGCGTGCATTGTGCTTTAGCAAATGGAGCATTCTCTTGAAGCATGAAAGATAGAGGTTGCATGCAGGTTCATGTCAGGGTTTGCTAAAAGCCTATCAAAGATTTTATTCAATAATTGAATCAGATAAGCCAAATCCTGAGAAGCTCCGGCTTCATAGGCCTCTATCTTCCTCTACAAGATTGATGGTTTTCTTTCTTGATAGGCAGAGGACAAATGTATGGAGTTGTCGCTTAATGTTTCAAATAATGCCCAGGAGTCATCCTCAATTCTAGTCATGAAGGTTCCTGCACAGGCTGCATCGATGGTTTGCCTATGCCTTTCCGATAATCTGTTATAGAACCTTTTGACCAACTGCCATCTTGGCATCTAATGGTGGGGGCATAACCTAAGAAGGTCATTAAAGCGCTCCCAAGTCTCATGAAATTGCTCCCCTTCTTGTTGAGTAAAACCTATAATCTCTCTTCTATAATGGTTGGTCTTACTCATAGGAAAATACTTTTTCAAAAATTCTCCCTTAAGGGTGGCCCAATCATTTACCCTTGCATCGAGGGTATGATACCAGTGCTTGGCCTTATCCTTTAGGGAGAATGGAAATAGAGTCCTCATCAAGGCTTCATCAGTAAAGCCCTAGAGCTTCACCGTGGAACAGACCTCGGTGAATTCCTCCAAGTACCGGTAGGGGTCCTCCCTAGTAGTACCATAAAAGGAGGGCAATAAAGATATGGCACTGCTCTTGATCTCATATGGATTATCCCCTGCCAGTCGTCTCAATGCTTGTGCCGGTTGGTTAGTTGGAATAAAATAGTCCCTCAGGGTCCTTTGTTGATTTGCTCCTTGATCAACCATGCCTTCTCTTTTCTCTCCTTGGTGAGCTCTCCTAAGAATTCTCTCAAGCTCAGGATCAAACACTAGACTACCCTCAAGAGAGCATCTACCAAGCATACAATATCAATCACAATTCAGGTTCTTATTGATTAAGTGAAACCTCCACTCCAAAGATAAGTCAAAAGGTCAAGGCTTATCCCTCCGTTCCCACGTAAGTGGTATAAGAGGGGTGATCACTTGAAATCTTAACCTTCTTTATTGCGGAGGTAGAATTGGTTGATATAGATGGCCAAACAAGTTATTCACTGCAATTACGTGCCTTAATTCAACCTTTGAGTGCCCTAGGACCTACACTTTTCTTGGATGATACTCCTAGGCGATTAAGTGAGAAGTTACTCCAAGGACGAACAAAGGGATGCAAGTAAGGCGAACCCTTCCTTTGAGGTGATGCGTATGCAGTGCCCCTTAACTACCCTTTTGTTCCTTTAAGGGGTGTCCCCTTTCGTGAAGTATCAAAACACTTGGTCAAAAGATAGTACCACCACCACCACAAAGCACAATAGGAGGGTTTGCATCGATAAAGAGATCGATGCCTATAGCCTTAAGGGATCGAGCCTTAGTGCGGTGCCTAATGTGCGTGCTTAGTGTCACTAGTGTGCATCACACCGCAAATCTTTTTATTTTTTTGAAAACGCAGACAAGTCCCTTAGAATCAGATCAAATGTGAATTGATTTTCAGGTCGAATCTGATTATCCGTCTCACTTTTAGTTAGGCGACCACTGAATTAGTAAATTCAAGCAACTTGGTGGTCTTGAATTTTAATTTGATTGCAAATGCGTGAACAGAAGCTGGATGCAAAAGTTAGAAAGGTGTACCTGTCTCCAGCAATCTTCGTGCCAATATGCTTGCAATGCAATAATGAGATCTAATGTGTTGCTCAATCACCCCTAAATGCGCTCGCCTAAGGGCATGCAACTCCTAAACAGGTAGCTCAATATTTTCTTTTGTTGGTTTTAAAGGCAAGCAAGCAAAAAATGGAATCACGCATGCAGAAAAATGTAAACCCTAGTAGCTAAAGAATGTGGGGACAAACCCCCAACAATTCTGCCCCGATTACTACAAGGGTGAGAAGATAGAAATAAATTTTGTGACGATGGAGAATCCCCTGTGAAAGTGGGATCCAGGTCTCCTGTGTCTTTTCCTCGTGTGGCTTAGCTCGAGGTTGATGTCGCCACTCTGTTCCACCTGTCACCCTATCAGGTTCCTTGCACAATAAGATAAGGAATGATCATATAATTGCGCAACTTAGAATACTAAAAAAAAAATAATCTATTGCTTCTGTTGCCTCCCCTGCAACGGCACCATTTGATTGAGAGAGTTTCACTTAATTAAAATAGCAATCGAATGATGTGCTGTTGTAATTTATGTGGTTGAAATCTCTCAATCAAAGATTAACATAAATATCAATTTAAACCACGTAAAGGATGTCGTATCCACAGGGAGGAATAGAACCAATAAATTCATGAGTAGAGGATTATAATGTTTGCAGACATCTTCGCGACTTCAATTTGATGAATATGCTACTCTAGATGGAGCTTGCAATTTTAATTAAAAGTTCAAAGCTATTTATGCAATTTTCATGTCAGGAATCAATATGTATATGATGCATGTGTAGTGGCATATCATGTAAGTTTGACTTGCATGCAAATTTGAATTGAATTTCAATGTTGAATGATGCACATAACACAAGTTAAGTAAATTCATGAAATTATAAGTGCATCCATGTAATGTGGCTTGAATAAAATAATAGTATTAAAGTGACAATGGCATGCAATGTAATTTTCAATTGAAGCAAAAATAGAGGAAACTTCCTCTCTCTTCTTTGCACGTGCGAGGAGGCTTTGTGGGAGGAGCTACGCTATGGGAAGGCATGTCTCGAAGAGGGCTTTGTGATGGTGGTAACGCGGTGGCTAGAGGTGGTCGGATGTAGCTGGACGGTAGAAGAGAATGCCAGCCTAACGACGGTAGGTGGCTGCACAGGCTGCTGTGGCTGCGCACACGGGCCACGCGTGGCTGTGCGGTGAGGGAACTATGCGTGTGCGGGCTGTGGCTGCGGTGCGGTGCATGGTTGGGGCATTGCACTACTATGGTTGCTGTGGCTGCTTTGGGTTCTTTCTGCCATTGAAGAGGAAGAAGATGACGTAGAGGAGAAGGCACGTGCGGTCTGCAGTGCATGAGGGCACACGCACGGTGAAGGCGCTGCGTGCTTGCGAGGGTGCTGTGTGGTCTGATGTTGCGTGAGGGCGCGCGCTTGGAGGCGGTGGCATGCTTGCAAGGGCTTGGCTGCAGGCGTGCGATGGGGCAGGCTACGGGTGTGTGGTGGGAGAGGATGGAAGGGCCGCGGCTGCATGGAGAGGGTGGTGGAGGCGCGCGGTGACTGCTCTTCGTGTTTACAGGGGTGCAGTGAGGCAGACTGGAGAAGATGAAGCACGTGCTTGGAGGGCGCGATGAAGCAGGCTGCGGGCGTGCGATGGGAGAGGATGGAATGTGCCACTGCTGTGTGGAGGTTGGGGTGGAGGCGCGCTCTGGGGGAGGATAGAAGGGTCCACAGTGCACGCCTTCACCACGGTGCACGCAGGATCTTTTCCCCAGTTGTGCCTTCTGCGAAGCCCCTCAGATTCTCTCTTTTATCTCTTCCTTGGCGCAAGTCAAGGGATTTTCAAATCCCTTACTAAACTTGGCCAGTGGCTATTGATGGAGTTATTGAGGTCGGCCAGAGGTTGAGAGATCCGTTGGGGGGGGGAATTTCCTTTCACCACCTTTTTCTTTGCAAAATTATTCCTACAATAATGAAACATAAAATAATTACATAATAAGTTATAGAATGCAATAGAATAGATGTAAACTCAAGTACTGATGCATGTAATCATTTATGACCTAATGTAGGTATTAACAAACATAAATTGTAAGAATAAAGTTAACTTAGGCATAACAATAGTCCATTAAAATGAACTCATCACATGCTATATTAGAATGATCTGATTGAACCCTAGGATATGAAATGAACCCTAGGGCTGAAAAGAATGAATGTACATTACTTGAGCCATGCTGTTATACTTTGAAATGCATGTTAAAGTCTTTACTGCTAGCATTTGAATAGTTAAGTGATGTGGTGCTTCATTCATTTATTAAATCATGAGCTGCCTATTAGACAATTAAGAACTGGAATGTGAATAATGATGTGTGCCATATACGAAATGAGATGAGTACGATGCATGAACCCTACGGGGAATTAGGAAAGGAACTCAAGTATACTGAAATGAATATTGGATGTATGATGGAACATATTGCCTACGGGTTGGTTGGTTGTATGGACTTGGGTATGGAAAGTGAGCTGACCCTTGTGTACATGATAACGAGGAGAGCTACTATCACTTTAGTGTAGGGGGGAGCTAGCTACCCCTTGGGTTGGGACCCGGGGTTAGGATTGACCACCCTACACTGACTCTTATTAGGCCCACTAGGCAAACCAGGATAGTCGGGCGAGGGTATGCAGGCTGTTGAAAGGTGTGGCCCCTGTTCTATTCTGCGGTGTATGTTTGGGCGTACCTGTTAGCGGAAACGACTGACCACGTGCTAGTGCATGGTAGCTACCTGTGCGCTTATCGCGAGTGCCATAGTTACCACTATGTCACGGCCATGGCCCCATGTTGGTTGACCTGGTGTAGGACTACCACGAGGTACTCTCCTGACTAGGAGAGTGCCACGTATACATCCTTCATCGCGGGGAAAATTGCATCAAGATCATTCCCTTAGGAAACAAGTGGATTTGAGAAATGTTGTGGACCCTTATTAGAAACCAAATTAGAAACACATAGATGTTGTGAACGAAAACAAATAATAATACATAACTAGAATTTGGATGGTTAGTTAGCTGCATGTTTCCTTTATGCTTAATTGCATGTAAATGACTTATACACCACTCTACTTAGCGTTAGCTGACCACAAATATATATAACCATATTTAGGTCAGGAAGTTGAGCAGCCAGCGCCACCAGCTGTAGAAGGTGCTGGGCCCAGTAGAGCCTAGCCATAGGCCCTTCTCTTTTCCCATTACAGAGGTTTTTGTTAGTAGTGAGTACCTTTAGCATGTAGTAGCTGCTTCTACTATGTTTCTGTTATATTTCTCTCTGTTCTAGTTGTGATGGCTGTCTGTAATAGTATTTTTTTGCATGTGGCATGTAATATCTTTGAGATATTTTGTTCTGTTTCCATTACTATCTATTACCTATTTCTGCTTAGTTACATTGCATGTGTGGTTGTGGAATGATTTATGCATTTGGTTATTTCTCGTTGGACGATTAGGTCTTGGGATTTAGTCAAAGCGAGCTGATCTCGGGTTTCGTAAGGAGCAGGGATCAGGTGGTAACATAATGTAAACTACTAGCTTCTATAGGTTAAGGAACTTCCCTATGATGGAACTTGATCAGAGTTTAGAGCAGTGAAACAACCTCTCAGATGGTGTGTTGTAAGCCAAGAGATATGATATATGGATCTCTCTCTCTTTGATCTTCTGTCTTTGTAAATATGGTGGGAAGAATTGATTCTCTTGTTGTGTGTTGCAATGGAGAGCTACTAGGGTATTTATAAAGGTGTTAAGAAGGATCTAGAATGGTTGAGAGAGGCCTTATAGCCATTGAAAGTGATTTGGAATGATAATTTTCAAAATTAGGATAGATGGTACAAAGATTTGTAATTGTCAAAGTAGTATCAGACATTTGTTTAGGTCATCAGTTATATGATTTGTCTAGTCAGATGTCTGAAGGACAACAACAAATGTCTGATAGAAAGGGCTCTAGAAATAGGACAATAGGAACATGCCTAGAGGATGTCTGATCAAGTGATTAGATGATTTAAATGAAGGTTCTAGACATTTGACAAAAGGGCTAGACATCCATTGCTGTAACCAAGTCTTTCTTGAATTTAGGTCTAGAGTGAGGTGATGGGAACACCATCATGAGCCCTAACTAGCTCATTTTGACCTATAAAAGAGAACAAAAGCTCCTACATAACCAAATGAAGGGTCTAACTCAAGGAATAACCAGTCTGAAAGAAAAGTAAGAAATAAAGGGTAAAACTGCAATTTTACCATTACAGTACAACAACGGGATTTCTATGGGGCTAAACATAGGTCAAATGATCTTAACAAGATAAAAAGTGGGTTGGTTCAATAAAAAAAGGGTTAATGCAAAATCTTGGAATTAAATGACTTCTTGTAACCCTAAAACAGACCAACTTAATCTAACAAGGTTCTGGTCAAGATAAAATTCAACTAAACCCTCTAAAATTCATGGAAAATCTCCTCTAGGGTTTAGAACCTTTAATTTGGCCTTTAGAACCTATTTTGACCTAAATAGGGGTCCTAGTCGAATATTTGCCTTAAATTAGATTTTTGTAAATTGCCCAGTCAAACATGGTCAAACCTAAAATCCAACTTCACCATTGGATTCCTTAGGTCCAAATTAGGTTTATACCAAAATTTGGACCTAAGGGGAGTTCACCTTAACCTACTTTGCAAAATAGTCCAACTTAATTACTTTTATGCCCCTAGCTTTTGAAAACCTTGCAGACACCCCCCTATATTCCTCATCATTCTTTGCAATTAGGTCTCTCCACCATTACAGTGGAGGAATCTTACTTCGGCGAGGATTCAAGAGGGATATCTCTTTGATTCCTCAGAGAATCCCTCTCAAATTTGAAAGGAAGATTCTTTGAGGAATTCTCGATCATGTGAACCCAATTATGCGCTTTGTTTTCAACCCAATCTCTCATGCAAACGCATGAGAGATATGGGTATCTCTCGACCTTCCAAGTCTAACGAGGTTGCCATTCGTGGAAGCTTGCCTTCCAAGCATAAGGTCCTCTGCCTGCGACTATAAAAGAGGCCCCAAATCCCCCCGGTCAATTCAAGCTTATTTTGGCCTGAGATTACCCCCAAAATTCCTCCTCTCCCCTCCAGCCAAAAAGCCCACAAGCTCCGACTCCTCCTCCTCCTTCTTGTCGCTTTGCCACCATACCAGTGGCAAAGTTATCTCCGCCCCCTTCATCTGCGGTGTGCCATACCTGTGCCCGCACCTGTATCCCTCTCGTCGTCGCCGCCTCTCTCTCTTAGGGTCTTCATCTTCGGCGACGGCATATACGCGCTGTCTGCCCCTCTACCTCCCATTTCGTCCAGCCACTCACAGATAAGTCTCCTTCCCCTACTCTTTCTTTTCCCCATATCAATTTCTACTTTCACGCCCCGACAACCACAGACCGCCCTCACCTTCTCCACCTCCAGCAGACCTCTGGCGAGGTGCATCCACCACTTCACGCACCCACACGCCTCGCCAACCACCTCGACAGCATTGCCTCATCCCACTGATCATCTTCCCACTCTCCATTGACCACCACAACCTTCGTTCACTCCCCCCCGAACACACCCAACTTCATGGCCATAGAATGACCTAGGCACGCATGCCCAGGCCATCCTGCACCACACCAGCACCTTAGCCACCTTTGCGGTGTCATGACGAAGCTTTCTGAGTGTTTTGACAAGGCTGTGAGGCCGTATTTGTGTTGACAGGTACAGGGGCCCTATCCGCCATTGAAGCAAGCTTGAAGAAGCTTGCTACCTTCGTAGCAGCCTTTAGGTGCCAGGAGACCAAGTCCCAGGTGTGCAATTTTCCTTCGCAAGCAGCATCAGCCCATCTATTGAAGACCAAAGCCCCACAGCTTCAGCAATCAGGAGAGGACTTGCTGCGGGCGCGTGCGAGAAGCGGGTGGGACATTTAGTCCCACCTCAGAAACTTTGGAGCGAGCGATGCAACATAAATTGAAAAAGTGTCAGGGGCTTATTGCCTCCTGACATGGGGTGAGGTCCCACTTGCCCACTCACGCCTCGTCCACAACCCCACACTACACAGACCTGGTATCTAACCTGACTATCCTTGCACTCCTCACGCACCACCCACTCTGGTGCGCCTGGTCACGGGTGTGCCGACCTGACCCGTATACCCGAGTAGGCTCTGGGAGAGCGAGCCTAAGAGAGAAGAAAGAGAGGAGAGTCCGCGGAGAGGGTAGGGGTTAGGTTTTGCTTTCCCGGAGGGCGAAGCCAAGGAAGAAGAGGAAGCCAGAACTCAAGGAAGAAGAGGAAGCCTCAGCAGTGAACAAGGGTGAATTCGCCAAGGAAGAAGAAGAAGGAAGAAGGAAGGAGAAGGAAGCTTCAACAGAAAAGCAAAGGAAGAAGAGGGCCCAACTAAAGTTAGAAGCAGAGAAAGAGAAAGAAGAGAAAGAAGAGAAGAAAGAGAAGCTAAGGCCAGCAATCAGAGGAAAGGAAGAAGAAGAGAGAAAGAAGAAGCCAACGTCAAACATCAAAGGAAAGAAAGAAGAAGAAGAAGAAGAGAAAGCTCAAGCCAAAAGCAAAGAAGAGAGAATTATCTGATTTTTACATCTATCTTCATTTTTTTTTTGAGCTTCTATATACATTGAAACTATTTTTTATTGCTTCATAATTTGATTGATCATCACATTTTATAAAATTGAAAGTTGTGTTCTTAGTTTTTAAATCTCAATTTGCTCCCCATTTTCGACCTCGGATTCATAGTTTTTCGAGTAATAAACTTTCATTTCTTTTTCAAAGCGATTTCAACTATACTGCGACGCAATAATTATAAACCTGATTTCGCTTTCGACAAACATGAGGTCAAATGTTTGGTCACAATGTTGATCATTTGATAGGACGTCTGATCCTATTGTTGGACGTTTGATATGAAAATCTTTTTAGGATTCAGGCTTCTGACACAAGATCTTTCTAGATTTAGGTTTTCAAGGTCCAATGGGTAGCTATTAGTCATCTGATAGTCTTATAAGACGTTTACTGTAAAGGCTAGACATTTAATAACCTAAGATGAATGTAGATCCCAACAATCACTATAGGGGATGTCTGGAAAGAAAGTCAGTCATTTGACAATGACATTTCAGACATCTGACAACAATATTAGACATCTAATTGGGTAGTCTATTCTCTATTTTGGATTTCTAATTTGATTTTAAGTTTTTCTAAGTGTCCTAAGGTTATGTAGGGATGTTTAAGACTAGGATATTATACATGGGCTCTTTACATTATGTCTAAATAAAGAAAGATAAAATAATCAAATGAAAATACAAAGACTAATGAATTAATCTTTAGGCTTTTCCTTCCTTTTCTTGCTTCCTCCATCTTAGCCTTCAACTTAGCTCCTTTCTTACTTTACTTTAGTTCCTTGTTCCTAAAATGCCAATCTTCTAAAGAGTAATATAACAACTATATGTTTTGTTATCATCAAAATCAAATACCATGATACTCATGGATCAACAATCTTTCCCTTTTTGATGATGAAAAAGCTTTATAAATAAAAGGTATTTTAAACAATAATTTGGTTTATCTATTCGTTCTTCCCATATGCCGCCTTTTTGACATTATCAAAAAGAATAGCTCCCCTTTAATTCCAGCTGTCTTTCAAAGAGATGATATGATAATTTCTCCCAATCTCCTCCTTAATCTAATCTATCCCTTTTTAAGAGAAACTAAGGCAATAGGAAATTTAAGTCCCCCTTTTTCATTCTTTTAAACAAGATATGCTTCACCTATCTAAACGCTTCTTCTAAAAAGATCCTCAATTACTTAAAGAATGAAATAAACTAGCCAAGTAAGGGAAACTTACTTCCAAATACCAAGTGAGATACCAAATGAAAGTGATTTACCTTCAATGATATGGGATCCATCCTTCATATCCATTTCATCCCAATCTCCTTGAATCTTCCTTCATGAACTTCATAGAGATAATGTCTCGGATCCATTAGAGTGTTTTGGTGACCTACAAAATAAAAATTAACCAAATATTTTGGTTCATACAGTTTTTTGGGTTCTTGGATTCCATCCTTTTGGCTTTTGTGGACAAAAAATCTTTTAATGTGTGCAAAGTTAGTCTTAATTTTATTAACTTTAGTCTTGCCCTTAATAATCTTAGAAAGATCATCAACAAGCTTATTTGAATTTTCTTTAAGACTAGCTATATCTTTTTCTACAAAATCTATTTTTCCATTTAGAAAAGAGATGTCTATCTTCAAATAACTATTCTCTTCAAGAACTTTTCTCTTATCCATAACAAGAGTTATGTTTTCTTTAACAAGCTCATGTTTTTCTTTTTCAAGATCGAGAACAACAAGAATTCTTGAACTTCTAGTTTTCTATTTTTAACAACCTACAAATTTCATAAAGCTCATTAAAAGCATCTTGTAATTCATCTAAAGTGTAAGGTTGTACCTCATTGTCATTGCTTTCATCTTTTCTTTGGTTGTTGTCTTTAATTACTAAAAATCCAAGACATGCGATTTCCTCAATTTTTCCTTTTTCTCCATCTTTTTCTTCTTCCTTGGAGTTTGAGTCATCCAAAGTAGTTTGGAATGCTTTTTAGTCGAGTTTCGTTCACTTTTTGGTTTTCTTCAAGAGAGGACTTTTATTTCTCATGCCTTTCCTCTTACAATTGTAGCATCTAATTGGTTCATCCTCCTTTTTCATGCCTTTGAAATCTTTCTCCCTGAAAAACTTTCAAAATGTTTTAGTGATTATAAGAAATTCATCATCATCAGAATTTACCTTGCTATTGAAATTTACTTCGAAAGCAAGTGATTTCTTCTTCAATTCCAATGTACTCTTCATCTTTTTTTGCTCCATTTTGTTTTCGTATGCCTTAAGATCTTTGATTTGATGAGTTTCCTTGAAGGTTGCCACCTTTTGTTCCAATTCCTACCCAAGGGAGCACAACAACTTTGCTTAGAGTTCACCTTTAATAAGGACTTGTGGTTGCTCATAATCAAGAGGAACCCTGTGTACACTCATTCAGTTTCTCATCTTCCTTCATAGAAAATGCTTCAAACTCCTATGATAAAAGATTAATCTTCAAAGTTCTAACTTTACTAGTTTCTTCATGAGTTACCTCTAATATTCTTCATATTTCATACGTAGTTTGGCATTAGGAGATCAGGTTGAACTTTTTCAGATTGAGTTCATAGTAGAGATCATTTATTGCTTACACATTCAATGAGAGTTCTCTCGTTTGTTGCTTGGTGTTTTCATTTGCAAGTCGCTTCGGGATCCAAAACGAAGTTTGGCATCTTTTCTACAATATGAATCTATAGGCCTACAAAAATGCATCTTCCAATAAGGATTGTTCATACCATCAAAATATGGTCTTGAGGTGGATTGCCCTTTGCTGCATCCAATTGTAAAAATCTTCCCCTTCATCAGATCCTTGCTTGTTTGTTACATTGAAATGCAAAAACTTGCTTTGATACCAGATGTAGGTTGAACTAAAGGGGAGTGATTAGTGCAATAAGATAAAAGTGAAATATAATATACAAATAAAATTACCACAAGAAGGGCACAATGACTTTTAGCTAGAAAACTTTCAACGGGTAAAAACCACCACTCAAGTCACCCCGGCATAGAATTTTCTTAATTGCTAAGCAATCAAATCTACTATATCACACCACTTTGAACCCGAGGGTGGTGTACCTGAATATAATGTATCAAATCAAATCGATACAATTTTGTCTCAGAGAGATGAGAATGCACAACTCAAACACTGGTGTTTAGTTTTCTTGCATTAATAAGATTGAGTTTTTATGTCGTAGTATAGTGTGTAAGATAACCAACACATTTTATAAATTTCTACTGGTTTGAGTCTAAGTCGTTCGCTGGGAGGCTTATTATAGTTTAATTCACCAATTATTCTCTTAAATTATCTTTGCTTTCTTAATTATGTTAATTATAATTAATAATACTAAGGAATTCAATAAATAATAAGTTAGGTTAACTATATAGCTTATGATATTTATAGGTTATATTCTTAACTTTAAATAGCTTAGGTTAAGTCATATACATATAATGTATAGCATATATAAGTTCATTAAGAACTCACTTAATCATTATATAGATTACATAATTTAGCTTAACTTTGGTTACTTAAATGAAATATAATTATTAACATAATTACTTCTACATAACTTACTTTACTAATACATAACTACTTAATACACTAATAACTTAATTAGTCTAATTATTGCTAAACTCTAAATTAACTACCTAAATTAATAACTTAGCTAATACTTAGTTAATAGCTTATAAACAACCATAAGTTACTATACTTAAGGTTACTCTTAACTTATTTAACTAATAAACATATAACTTAACAATACTTATCTTACTTAACTAATTACATTAACTTAGCTTAAACTGTTACGACCCGTTCCTAAATCCCTACAGGACACGAGATCGGACCGACTCGACTGATCCCAAGACCCAGTCGTCCAACGAGCGAGTAACCAAAGAGCAGTAAATAAACCACATTCACCATGCGAGCAATTAACAGTAACAAAAGTACAACAGTAAAGAAGTAAACTACTACATTACACACCACCACAACAGTAGGGAATTTAAATAGGTACAGGAATATAAAGTTTACAATAAAAGAGTACAGAAGTGTAATAAAATTACTCACTACAACGGAAACGGAGTACAACAAAAAGGTACAACTACTGGGCTCTACTGGGCCCAGCACCTTCTACAGCTGTAGGCTTTGGCTGCTCAACACCTGGACCCGAAAAAGGTTATGAGTACACGAAATCAGCGAATGCTGAGTAGAGTGGCAACCAGCTAACTAAAACAGTAAAGGTGGACAGGTAGCTGTTGTTTTCTATTTCTTTCTTTATTTAACTAAATATTATTTCTTTCATCACTTGGTTTATTTATTAGGTCTTTTCTTGATCTCAAATGTTCCTTGTGGGAATGATCTTGATTGCAGTCTTTTCCGAAGAGTAGAAGTAGCACGTGGTGCTCTCCTGGTCGGGAGAGTTCCCTGTGGTGGTCCTACACTCAGTCAACCACCCTAAGGTCACTGACAGATGTAACGGTGACTACGGCACACGCGATAAACGCACGGGTAGCTACCCCGCATTGGCACGCGGTCAGTCGTTTCCGTTAATGGGTGTGCCCAAAGCACAGCAAGGAACTAGTATAGGGCATATCCCTCTCAGTAACAGGGGTCTAGCCCTTAAGAACCAAACAGGGGTCTCGCCCCTCCACAGTCCGCGCACCCTCGCCAGACTACCCTGGTTTGCCCAATGGGCCTAACAAGTCGATGTAGGATGGCTAGCTGAACCCCGGGCCCTGTGGGGTGGCTAGCTCTCTCCCTACACTAGTAGCTCTCCCCGGTATAGTGTACACAAGGGCTAGAAAGTTGGTACAGAGTGGCCAATCCTAACCCCGGGTCCCAACCCTAGGGTGGCTAGCTCCGCTCTGCACTAAATAGGGGGACAGTCGCTCTCCATGGTACTTCGTACTCAAGGGCCAGCACACTTCCCCATTCTCATTTCCAGTTCCATTCCATTTATTTCCAGGAGCTCTACTCCTAATTCCTTGAAGGGTTCATGCTCATGTTTCTCAGCTCAAGCTATACTAGGTTTCATCATTTCTATTTCCATTCCTCAGGTTCTACACAGGTAGCATGCAACTTTTCTATTCAATTCCAGGTTTATTTGCAAGTAACTCTTGTTTCCAACATTCAATAATTCATATACAGGAAGCTTGTATTTTATTGTAAACAACAGGAATTTACATGCAACGGTTACTAACAACTGTACTTTACATTTCACAGGCAGCTGTTATCCATTTACAAGCAATTGTTATTATTCCGTTTACTCATCAAAGACTGCAATTCATACATTCCATACAGTTATTCTAGTGTTTCTAGTCCTAGGATTCATGCCATACCCTAGAATCTAACATTCATTCCAGATATGCATTCATGTTTGTAATTAAACTAGGTGAAGCCACTCTACCAGTAAACCCAGGAGTAATGGGGGCTTGATCGGTAGGTCTACGTGCCTGAGCAAACCCCAAATCCGCAACAGAATGAGGTCCTATCACAAGGATCAAACATCCAAGACCACTCAGAATAGGATAGAGGTATTCCAACAAGTAGAGAAACTTAAACGGAGAACAATGGAATCTTAATTGCGGAAATCAAACCTCAAACGGACCCTAAACGGGTCAAAATAGAAAATTCTGACTCATATCTGACGTTTGGAACACCTTTCAGACATCTTAAAAGAAGTCTAGAACCATACCTCGACCTTACACTACTCCTCAGATGTCCAGGGACTCTACTGAACCATCTGGACCCAGTTCTAGATGTCCGACCACCTCTCCGAACATCTGGAGACGCTTCCCGCCGTCTGGTGCCTCGCCCAGATGTCTGAACTGCGTGGGAGGGCGTGTCCCGCACCTTTCTAAAATGAATCCTGCATGCACGATGCAAAATCTTCTCAAAAGGGCACGGAGCAGTGCCTCAGCGGAATGGCCTGCATGGCCGTATCCTCAAAGGGAGGTGTAGGTGGCGGGATGTACCTCTTAATCGTCTAGAGCTTCTTCCAGACATCGTCTACATCATCTAGATGCAGATCCAGACGTCTGATTATGGGAAAATCATAGAACCAGAGATTGCCCTCGCCTCCTTATGCCGTGCGCAGCTGCGTCGCGCCCGCTCGATCGCTGCTCTGGCTGCAGTAGTGTCGGGGAGGACCTCCCCTACGCAACTCTCCGCCTCGCACACGCGCCGACTGACCGTGTGCTCTCCGACGAACTCCCTCACGAGCTCACATGCCCTCCTCTCTTCCCCTCGCTGCTCCTCCTCTCGGCCGCTTCACTCGTCTGCACTCGCTGCTCTCACTCTCGCTGGAGGAAGGAGAAGGTGGCTGGAAGTGGCATGGTGAACGTGGGAGAGGAGAGGGGTTTAAGTAGGCACGGGTTAGGGTTTCATTGGTGGGTGGAGAGAGAAGGAAAGCGACTGCGTACCATCTGCGTGTGGCACGTTCGCAGAATCGAGGACCTACACACAAAAAATTTGATTTCCAGATGTCTAGGAAGGTGTCCAGACGTCTGACCCAAGTCTAAGACATCTTAAAGTGTTTTGACAGTACGGGTCTTAATAACATAACAAACTCAAAGGAAGTTTCATCCTCGAAACTTACACTAGCTAGGGTGTGGAAAAAGAACAATATACGCATAACAAACTCAAAGAGGACCGAAGTCGGTTCGAAAAGACATACCCTCAAAGAGCTCCGGGTTCCACTCTCGCATCGCCGCCTTAGGCTCCCAGGTAGCCTCCTCGTACCGCTGGCTCCTCCACAAGACCTTCACCAGGGGTACCTGCTTCCATCTCAGACTTTGGACAGCTCTATCGTGTATCTGCACTGGCCGCTCGAGGTAGGTCAGGTCGTCACCCACCTCGACGCTCTCGTGGCTCAGAACGTGACTGGGATCAGTGACGTACTTCCTGAGGTTGGACATGTGGAACACGTCGTGCACACCAGACAGCTGGGGAGGAAGGGCAAGCCTGTAAGTAATGGGTCCAACCCGCTCCAGGACCTCAAAGGGTCCCACAAACCTTGGCGCAAGCTTCCCTTTCACCCCAAAACGCTGCAGGCCCTTCATGGGCGAAACGCGAAGGAAGACGTGATCCCCAACTTCAAACTGCACCTCTCTGCATTTTCGATCTGCATAGCTCTTCTGCCTACTCTTGACAGTGCGGAGTCGCCTATGAATCTACTCGATCACCTCCTAACTCTGCCGGATCAGCCTGGGGCCAACCTCCCACTTGGTACCCACCTCAACCCAACTCAAGGGTGCAGTACACCTCCGTCCTTACAGAGCCTCATAGGGTGCCATGCCGATGCTCGAGTGATAGCTGTTATTATACGCAAACTCCGCCAGGGGCAAGTGCTTCTCCCAATAGCCCCTCCAGTCTTGTACACAAGCACGCAAAAGGTCCTCAAGCGTCTGTATCGTGTGCTCTGACTATCCGTCTGTCTGGGGGTGGTATGCTGTACTGAACCTCAATCGTGTCCCCAAGGCCTGTTGAAACTCAACACAAAACTTGGACGTAAAGCGAGTATCTCGAATGGATACAATCTCCCGTGGAACTTTGTGCAGACGTACTACGTCGCGGATATACCTCTCTGCCAACTGTGCTAGTCCCAAAGTGACTCAGATCAACAAGAAATGTGCTGTCTTCGTCAATCTATCTACGATCACCAAGATTGCGTTGTGTCCTCACTAGGTAATGGGCAAGCCCACCACCAAGTCCATGGTGATGCTCTCCCACTTCAACTCTGGCACTGGAAGTGGCTACAATGGCCCTGCAGGCCTCTGATGCTCGGCCTTCACTTGCTGGCACACTAAACATTGCTGCACAAATTCACCTACATCTCGCTTCAATCCCCTCCACCAAAAGTCGCGTCTCAGATCATGATACATCTTTGTGTTCCCGGGATGTATGTTGAACCTGGAACCGTGTGCCTCAGTTAGGATCTCTCTCAATAGCTCCTCATCCCTGGGAACGTACAAGCGCCCCCTCATGCGCAGCACCTCATTTGTAAAGAAGTCTCTAGGGTCCCCTGACAGTACTCTGTCATGTAACGACTGCAGGTACGGATCAGCCATCTGTCCTATGATGATGCGGTCTATCAACTCTGGCCTCGTTTGTCGTGTCACAGTCACTGCCCCACAGTGCCCCAGTAACTCTAAGGGTCACCAACTTCCCATCGCCTCCATGAGTCTCCAACTCTATGCCTATAAACTGGCCAAGTGGGCAGGCGCCTTCCGGCTCAAGGCGTTAGCCACCACATTGGCCTTCCCCGGATGGTAGGAAATGCTGCAGTCATAGTCCTTCAAGAGCTCTAACCAACATCACTGTCTCATGTTGAGCTCCTTTTGATCAAACAAGTATCTGAGGCTCTTATGATCTGTGAAAATCTCAAAAGTCTCACCGTACAAGTAGTGCCTCCAAGTCTTCAGCACGAAGACAGCAGCTACCAGCTCCAGGTTGTGGGTAGGGTAGCTATGCTCATGGGGCTTCAGTTGCTGCGAAGCGTAAGAGACAACGTGACCCCTCTGCATGAGCACACCCCCTAACCCCTGCAAAGAGGCATCCGTGTGCACAACGAACCTGCCATTGCTGTTTGGGATGGTGAGTGCGGGAGCCGAAGTCAGCCTCTCCTTCAGCTCCTGAAAACACGCCTCACAAGCATCTGTCCAAGAAAAGGGCACATCCTTCTGGGTCAACTATGTCATAGGACATGCAATCTGTGAGAAACCTCTGATAAACTGCCTGTAGTAGCCTGCCAGTCTCAAGAAACTACAAATCTCTATCACTATGCGCGGTCTCTCCCACCTGAGCACTGCCTCAATCTTGGTTGGGTCCACAGCCAAGCCATCCCTGGAGATCACATGACCCAAGAAGGTCACCTCCCTTAACCAGAACTCGCACTTGCTGTATTTGGCGTACAGCCTACGTCGTCTCAGTGTGTCCAAAACCATTCGCAAGTGCTGTTCGTGCTGCGCCTGATCTTGAGAGTAGATGAGCACATCATCAATAAATACCACCACAAACTGATCCAGATACGGTCTGAACACTTGGTTCGTCAAATCCATGAAGGCAGCGGGGGTGTTGGTCAGCCCAAACGGCATGACCAAAAACTCGTAATGTCTGTACCGGGTGTAGAAAGCTGTCTTGGAGACGTATGTCTCCTTGATCCTCAACTGGTGGTAACCAGACCTCAAGTCTATCTTGGAGAATACCGTGGCACCTCGCAACTAGTCAAACAAGTCGTCAATCCTCGGCAGTAGATACCTGTTCTTGATGGTGACCCTATTCAGCTGTCTATAGTCCACACAAAGGCGTAGGGTACCATCCTTTTTCACAAACAATACCGAGGCTCCCCATGGAGATGCGCTGAGCCTCACAAAGCCCTTCTCTAGAAGGTCCTACAACTGGGTCTTGAGCTCTCGCAGCTCAAGGGGTGCCATCTTGTAAGGTGCTATGGAAATGGGGCTGGTCCCCGGTACCAGTGAGATCTCAAACTCGATCTCACGCTTGGGCGATAGTCTTGGCAACTCGTCTGAGAACACGTCGGGGTACTCTCTGACCATCGGGATACTCTGAAAGTCTGCCACAGTGCTGGGCTCTGCCACCACACAAGCCAGGAAGCCTTCACACCCCTGGCCTAAAAGTCTCGCCGCACGAAGTGCAGAAATGCACCTGAAGCCTCCGTCCACTGGCTGTTCGTGAAACTCGAAAGAAGGCAACTCTGGTATGGAGAAGATGATCTTCCTCTCAAAGCAGTCCACCAAGGCGTGGTTAGCGAACAGCCAGTCCATCCCCAGAATCACGCCAAAGTCCTCCATCTGTATCACAATCAGATCGGTGGGGAGGCTGTGTCCCCCAACACTGACTTCACAACTGGTGTAAACCTCCTCAGCTACTAACAGCTGACCACCCGGACCTCTGATCACAAACGGATCCTCTAACAACACATAATCCTGTCCGAAACTAATAGCAAAACTTGCAGCAACAAATGAGTGCGTGGAGCCGGAATCAAAAAGTGTGTAAACTAGTGTGCCAGAAACTCTAACCATACCTGCCACCACTGATCCTGAAGCTCTGGCATCTCTATGTGTCAGGGCATTGATACGCCCCTCAGCCCTAGGTGCGGATGAAGTAGCCACACTCTGCGTCAGACGGGTAGCCGCTGGTCGGTACCCTCCCCGCAACTGCTGTCCTCCCCCACGCGCCTGGAAAACTCAGCCTCCTGCTTGTCCTCCAGTGCTTGGTGCGAGGAGCATCTGCTGACCTCCAGCCTTAGACGGGTAGTCCCTCCTGATGTGGCCCGGCTGGCCACAATGGTAGCAAAGGGGAACTTAACTCCCGCCCTCAGTAGGTCCCTACTGACGGCTGGGCAAGGGTTCGGTGCTCGCAGCTGGCCCCTGTCGGGGGTCCCCAAAAGCCACTGTTGGCCCCGCAAAGCGTGATGACTCTCCTACAGGTGCCACGTGCCTCCTCTCTCGTCGGCCCTATGAGTAGTCTGGCTGGTAGGGCCTCTTTCGCCCGCTGTCAGTGTCACGCGCGGACGGGTTGGTCTCCTCATATGTCACAGCTGCCTCCACCACCCTCGAGAACGTAGGCAGCTTCAGGGGTTTGACATACCCCCAAATAGTAGGTCGGAGCCCCTTGGTGAACCTCCAAAGGCGCTCCTCCTCGGTAGCCACAGTTGTCGCGGTGAAACGAGACAGCTCTAGGAAACGCGTGAGGTACGCGCTCACGGTCATCGTCCCCTGGCCGAGAGTGTGGAACTCCTGCCTCCTCTGGTCCTGCCATGTCTGAGGAAAGTACTACTCACAGAAGAGGGTGACAAACTGGTCCCAAGTCGGCTTGGCCCTCTCCTGACCTCTGACTGCCCTCCACCACCTATGTGAGGCTCTCTCCAGCTAGTACGTGGCAAAGGCCACGTAGCACTCCACAGGGGGGCAAAGGGTGTCAAACACCTTCTCAATCTGCTCAAGCCAGTCCTCTGCCTCGGTCGGGTCCTCATCCCCTTGAAGGAGGGGGGCTTCAGCTTCCGGAACTGTCTGAAAAGCTAGTAATGGTGCTGAACTGGAGAAACTGGTACGCCTCCAGGTAAGGAGGGCTCATGCTCGAAAGTGCTGGAGAAAGGTGGGGGTGGTGGAGGGTCACCCCCTCCTCCACGTCCAGCACTGTGCCTATCTCGTGGTCCTACAGAGGACTCCCCCTCCGTAGTCCCAGGGAGAGGCGCTCGTGGAGGTAGGTGAAGCTCCTCTCGTGCGATCTCCCGTATCAGTTGGGCGAGGTCCTGGGCCTGAATGCCCATAAGTAGTGGCTGGTCCACTAAGGCGTTGGGCTCAACGCACCCGCCCCTCCGACCTCGTCCTCGGCCGCATCCGTGGCCCGCCTCGTTGCCCCCTCATTGAGGCATCTCCTGCAAGGAGACGCGAACACAGAACAGAAAAGACATCAATTCTAACCGACATTCAACGAAAGAACCCCAGAACAGATGTCAAAAGGTACATTGTGGTGGTTACTCTAGCTACGAGCACGTGAATTGGTTATTTTCCAGCTAGTTGGTTCACTTCTTGAGATGACCTTGCTCTGATACCATCTTGTTACGACCCGGTTCCCAAATCCCTACAAGACACGAGACCAGACTGACTTGACTGATCCCAAGACCCAGTCGTCCAACGAGCGAGTAACCAAAGAGCAGTAAAATAAACCACATTCACCATGCGAGCAACTAATAGTAACAAAAGTACAGCAGTAAAGAAGTAAACTACTACAGTACACACCACCACAATAGTAGAGAATTTAAACAGGTACAAGAATATAAAGTTTACAATAAAATAGTACAGAAATGTAACAAAATTACTCACTACAACGGAACGGAGTACAACAAAAAGGTACAACTACTGGGCTCTACTACGCCTAGCACCCTCTACAGTCGTAGGCTTTGGCTGCTCAACACTTGGACCTGAAAAAGGTTATGAGTACACAAAATCAGCGAACGCTGAGTAGAGTGGCAACCAGCTAACTAAAGTAGTAAAGGTGGACAGGTAGCTGTTGTTTTCAATTTCTTTCTTTATTTAACTAAATATTCTTTCTTTCATCACTTGGCTTATTTATCAGGTCTTTTTCTTGATCTCGAATGTTCCTTGTGGGAACGATCTTGATTGCAGTCTTTTTCGAAGAGTAGAAGTAGCATGTGATGCTCTCCTAGCCGGGAGAGTCTCTCGTGGTGGTCCTACACTCAGTCAACTACCCCAAGGTCACTGACAGACATAATGGTGACTACGGCACGCGCGATAAACGCATGGGTAGCTACCCCGTACTGGTACGTGGTTAGTCGTTTCCGTTAATGGATGCACCTAAAGCACAGCACGGAACTAGTATAGGGCATAGCCCTCTCAGTAACAGGGGTCTAGCCCTTAAGAACCAAACAGGGGTGTCGCCCCTCCACAGTCCGCGCACCCTCGCCAGACTACCCTGGTTTGCCCAATGGCCCTAACAAGTCGGTGTAGGATGGCTAGCTGAACCTTGGGCCCCGTGGGGTGGCTAGCTCTCTCCCTACACTAGTAGCTATCCCCGGTACAGTGTATAGGAGGGTCAAAAAGTCGGTACAGAGTGGCCAATCTTAACCCCGGGTCCCAACCCTAAGGTGGCTAGCTCCGCTCTGCACTAAACAGGGGGATAGTCGCTCTCCTTGTTACTCCGTACTCAAAGGCCAGCTCACTTCCCCATTCTCATTTCCAGTTTCATTCCATTTATTTTTAGGAGCTCTACTCCTAATTCCCCGTAGGGTTCATGCTCATGTTTCTCAACCCAAGCCATATTAGGTTTCATCATTTCTATTTCCATTCCTCAGGTTCTACACAGGTAGCATGCAACTTTTCTATTCAATTCCAGGTTTATTTGCAAGTAACTCGTGTTTCCAACATTCAATAATTCATATACAGGCAGCTCGTATTTTATTGTAAACAACAGGAATTTACATGCAACAGTTGCTAACAACAGTACTTTACATTTCACAGGCAGCTATTATCCATTTACAAGCAATTGTTATTATTCCATTTACTCATCCAAGATTGCAATTCATACATTCCATACAGTTATTCCAGTGTTTCTAGTCCTAGGATTCATGCCATACCCTAGGATCTAACATTCATTCCAAATATGCATTCATGTTTGTAATTAAACTAGGGGAAGCCACTCTACTAGTAAACCCAGGAGTAATGGGGGCTTGATCGGCAGGTCCACATGCCTCAGCAAATCCCAAATCCACAACGAAACGAGGTCCTATCACAAGGATCAAACATCCAAGACCACTCAGAACAGGATAGATGTATTTCAACAAGTAGAGAAACTTAAACGGAGAACAACAGAATCTTAATTGCGGAAATCGGACCTCAAACGGACCCTAAACGGGTCAAAATAGAAAATTTTGACTCATATCAGACGTCTAGAACACCTTCCAGACGTCTTAAAAGAAGTCTAGAACCATACCTCAACCCTGTGCTACTCCTCAGACATCCAGGGACTCTGCTGAACCATCTGGACCCAGTTTTAGACGTTTGACCACCTTTCTGGACGTCTGGAGACGCTTCCCACCGTCTAGTGCCTCGCCCAAACGTCTGAACTGCATAGGAGGCCATGTCCCGTGCCTTCTCGAAATGAATCCTGCATGCACGACACAAAATCTTCTCAAAAGGGCATGGAGTAGTGCCTCGGCGGAATGGCCTGCATGGCCGTATCCGCAAAGGGAGGTGTAGGTGGCGAGACATACCTCTCAGTCATCTGGATGGAGATCCAGACGTCTAATTCTGGGAAAATCCCAGAACCAGAGACTGCCCTCGCCTCCTTGCACCGCGTGCGGCTACGGTTGAGCTCGACCGCTGCTCTGGTTGCAGCAGTGTCCGGGAGGACCTCCTCGACGCAACTCTCTGCCTCGCGCATGTGCCGACCGACCGTGCGCTCTCCGGTGAACTCCCTCATGAGCTCACGCACTCTCCTCTCTTCTCCTCACTGCTCCTCCTCTCCACCGCTTCGCTCGGCTTCACTCGATGCTCTCGCTGCTCTCGCTCTCGCTGGAGGAAGGAGAAGGTGGCTGGAAGTGGGATGGTGAACGTGGGAGAGGAGACGGGTTTAAGTAGGCGAGGGTTAGGGTTTCATCAGTGGGAGGAGAGATAAGGAAAGCGACTACGTATCGTCTGCACGCGGCACGCCCACAGACTCGTGGACGTATGCACAAAAAATTTGATTTCCAAACGTCTGGGAAGGCATCCAGACGTCTGACTAGACGTCTGACCCAAGTTCCAGACATCTTAAAGTGTTTTAACAGTATGGGTCTTAATATAAACTAAGTTATATAAACACACTTAACACATATATACTTAATCTACTTTAAGTTATGTTAACTTAATTAAGTTATATAGGCTAATAAGGTTATTCGGTTAACTAGAAGACTTAAGTTATTACCTTAATTAGATAATTAATACCTCTTAAGCATATGAATCAATTGCAAAAGATTAACAATAAACACAACAATTAATTCTTAAAATGATTACTAAGCACACAAAAGATGAACATTACAAATGTAACATTCATTTGCATAAAAAAAAAATATAAAGAATGAATATTAAAAATGTTTGTTTCATTACAAACTAAGCATAGCTTTAATCCTCTATTAAGCTCAAGTTACGACTTTTAACTCAGCTCTTCTCAAAGCTAAGGCATATATGCTCCTCACACTAAAAAGTTAGGCATCACAACTAATATAGTTCCATGTGGAAGCATCAGATTTACTTTCCCACAGGCTGCCCCTCATGGTCAAAATCAAGCTCAGAAGAATAGGTTCATATATGCTCATTAGGGGAGCCCAACCCCACTGGGAAAGTAGCCAATGGGCTCGTTTCTTTAAATCTGCAAACCAGCATTTGATTGTAACCGATGTGGGACTATCTTCTCATGCCTTCCTTCAGCATGCCACTTTGCTCTTCAGCTCTTCACAGCAGCAGTTTCGACAACTCAATTTCTCTTCATAGCAATCACAAGCTTCATTAATTGAACTCCCCAACAACTCCAACAACTTAATCAGGAATCTGCTCATCATTTGGAATCATCAGGGACTTGATTCAACACCTTGGATCAACTGAAGCATTAGCTGCTCATCTCCATGGTTATGTTTGTGCAGCAAATTACAAAAGAGCCTGTAGACCAGTGCTTCTACCTTAAACACTCTCTCTTGTATTCAAAGATTTCACAGTGCCTAACTAAGACTTAAAACACATTTGCAAGCCTAGTAAGAGAACCTGCAACTCAACTAATGACCTGGAGATGCTCAATCAGACACACACTAATAGAGGAAGGTAGAGGAGGCTTAGATCAAAGCAAATCCTAATTCTAAGCTTCTAAATAGGTTTCCAACATCTTTAGTAAATCAAAACAAACTTTTAGAGCTAAGGAATTCATAAGGAACAATTCGACAGTCTCCACAAGCTTCTTCGCATTCAAATTTAAGAAAGTAACTTGAATTTGTCTGATCTCACAAGTGAACAAATCACTTAATTAATTGAGACAAAATGTTCTATAAGATGACACAAAGGTGTGGAAGGTGGTAATTAGGTGATAGGAACTCATTGGACCTTCACCATAGATAGCAGAGGTCTGATGTTGATTAGAATTAGGTGTTTAGTGTTCAAGGACTAATCGAGGAAGGGAGAAAGCAGAGATGGATCGTGAGGAAGTGGAGGAGATGGACATGGTTCACATTTAGTGTTTGGAAGTCAAATGACGTCGGAATGACGTCGCCGAAGGCGGATAAGGTATGAGGTAGATCGAAGCTAAAACTACATTAAACTATCAATCAACTACCCTAATCTAATATACTAAACTAAACTAAGCTAAAGAACTACTTACTTGGACCAAAGGGGTGAGGAGGGTGCTGTAGACGTGTCATTTGAGCAAAAAGAAAAATCAGATTGGGAAGACAGCATTTCGATGAGGATCAAAGGCAATTTCAGAGAGAGGATGGTGCAACTCCACTATTGGTGAGGGTGGAGTTTAGGAAGAGGAGGTGAGGAAGGAGGTGTTCTCCATCGGAGATCACCTGAGAGGGAAGATAGGGGTTTCCGAAGTCTAAGGACAAATAGCCTAGGATTACATGTAGGTTAGGAGGGGAAAGGGGTGCAATAGGGTAATCAAAGGTATGGGAGACTATTTATAGGCTCCATTGAAGGTGAAGGTTGATGCATTTGGACGGTTCATTGGAGTAACCATCGTCATCTTAAACAACGATGAAATGTTGCATGTGGCTCAAGGTAGTTATAGGCCAATCAAGACCGTTGGATTAAAAGAGTCTGTTAGGGTCTCCCTTGACGGCCATGGAAAAGAAGAGTTGCCATCTAATGGTTGGTCATTGAAGAAGAAAGGTTTGGGCAATCATTAGCTGTCAATGAGAGAGAAGAAAAAGAAGAGAAGAAGAGGCTGGGTTTGATGGACCTAAATGTAATAAAAAAGACTCAGATGCATTAATTCTTACGGACTAAAAATGTAAATTCATCATTTAAATAAGTAATTTAATTTATTTCTTTTTCAACTTTTTATATTGGGATATATATATATCAAGGAAAAATAATTTGGGTTGAAATTGCATTGTTGTCCCTTTTTATATTATATAATTTAATGCTTAATATTAATACTTATATTATTAAATTAAGTTATAAATTACATATAAGCTTAGTTAACTAAATTATAAATAATTAAATTCAAAGTATTAAGTACTTATTATTAAAAAAAAATAGAGGAATGCTTACTATATCATAATTATGTTAATTTAAGGTATAATTAAGGTCCTAACTCACTATTAACTTATTTGATAATTAACCTTGATCATATGCTATTACTAATTAATTAACTAGGTAAACTAGCTTATATTAGTGAATTAGGAGTCATGATGAGTCCCTTATCAAACACCCTTACAACAAAAATAAAAACTAAGATCTTATAGAGCCACAATATGAGTGTAAACTACTAGCTTCTATAGGCTAAGGAACTTTCCTATGATGGACGTGGATCGAAGTTTAGCGTAGTGAATTAAGCTCTTAAATGGTGTATTGTAAGCTAAGAGAGCTAATGTATGGATCACTCTCTTTGATCTTCTCTCTATGTGAATATAGTGGGGAGAATTAATTCTCTTATTGTGTGTTGCAAGGGAGAGCTACTAGTCTATTTATAGAGGTGTTAGGAAGGCACTAGAATGGTTGAGAGAAACCTTATAGCTGTTGGAAGTGATTTAAAATAATATCTCTCAAAATTAGGAAAAATTTCATAAAGATATGCAACTATTAAAATAGTATCAAACGTCTAATCAAGTCATCAGTCATCCGATCTGTCAAGTCCGATATTTGAAGGAAAAGGGCGGGCGTCTAATAGAAAGAGCTCTAGAAATAGGTCAACAGGCACATACCCAAGGAACCTCTAATCAAGTTATCAAACATAAATGAAGGTTCTGGACATTTGACAAAAGAGTTGGGCATCTTTTACTATAACCAAGTCTTTCCTAGATTTGAGTCTGAAGTGAGGTCAAACATCTTTTCTCAGTGTCAGTTGTCTGGTAGGATGTTTGATCTTATGGTTGGATGGCTAATATGGAAATCTTTTTAGGATTCGAGCTTTCGACATAAGAGCTTCCTAGATTTAGGTTTCCAAGGTCCAACGGGTACCTATGCGTCATCTGATACTCTTATTGGATGTCTACAGGACCTATAGGACATCTGATGTGAAGGTTGGACGTCTAATGAACTGAGATGAATGTAGGCTACCAACAGTCACTGCAAGCAATGTCTGGAAAGAAAGTTAATTGTATAACAAGGACATTTCATATGTTGGACAACAATATTGGACGTCTTATTGAGTAGTTGTTTTATGTTTTGAATTTCTGATGTGATTCTAAGTTTTACCTAAGTTTCCTAAGGTTATGTACGGATGTTTAGGACTAAGATATCATACTTGGGTTCTTTACATCATGTCTAAATAAAGAAAGATAAAGTACATCAAATAAAAATACAAATACTAATGAACTAACCTTCAAGCTTTTCCTTCCTATTCTGATTTCCTCCTTCTTGGCATTCAACTCAGCTCCTTCCTCCAAACTTTGCTTTGGCTCCTTGTTCCTGATATGTCAGTCTTCCAAAGAGCAATATAATAACTATATGTTTTGTTATCATCAAAATCAAATACATGGTGCTTATGCAGCAACAACATGAGGAGAGCCTTACGTTGTTATCTATTACTATGTAACTCATGTATTCCTAAGCATCAAAGGGATTAACAGCCCAGCTAACCTAATAAGGTTATGGATGGGATAGTTACCTTGTTAAAATGAATGAATGGGAATAAACATTACAATTAGGTCATGTGAAGAATGAACAGGTGGTTAATTGTATGCCATCATGAATTTCCCTAGTGTTTATATACTTTATGTGCTTGGATATGGATGTAGATAAGCTTTATTATAATTCAAACTATATGCTCTTAAGATGTTGAAGCCTAATTGGAGAAAATGGGGACCTTATGGGGTAAAAGAGGAAATTCGAGTCTGATACAAAAAAATGGTTTGTAAGACCTTAGAGGATAAACTAAAGCTTGGGAATAAGGGTTCCTAACTAAAAAATTGAGGAATATTTGTATCTTAACAAATATAGGTTCTAGGAGGATGCCATGGACACCTCATTAATGATCGTCATTGTTGTGAATTGATGTTGTTGTAGTAAATGTAGGAAATAAAAACTATTATTACGATCATTTTAATTTAATTACCTAATTTTTACTGGTTTATTCTAGGTCGTTCACTGGGAGGCAATTATTGATTTACATCACTCTCTAGGTCTAAAATTATTCTTTAATTCTAAAAATGATTAATTTTATATACAATCAATAATAAATGAATGAATCTATGAAGAATGAATCAAAGTTTCCATGATGTACAAAAAGAGTTAATGAAAAGTGCTTGCAAAAAAATCTACTTATAAATAAGCATGAACTAATACATAGGTATATTCTATACTATCTATTTATAAGTTATATTACTAATACTAACATAATTATGCATTAACTTAACTTACTATACTGACATATACAATAACACATATAATAGCTATAGCAACAGATATAAACGTCGCTGGACCCCCAGAAAAACTATATACAAAAAGTAAGAAGGGGACCAGGGTCTATAGTGACAGATATTTCACCTACAGTGACATTTTATTTTGTTAGTAAAGATATGAAGTTATATATAAATGTAAATAGCTATACTACGTGTATATATATATATACTTTAGTTATCTGATACATATTTATTTACAAATATTATTTATACGGATTTCTGTATATACATTATACTTATACATACTTTTATTCTCTCTTTCACTCTCCACTTCTTCTCCGCGCTTCTTCTTCTCTTAATTTTACTCTTCTTATTTTCTCAGTGACACTTAGGTGTTTTGACGGTGTTATTATGTTTCTTAATTAATCAAAAATTTGTTTAGTTTGTGGGCACGCTTTTCGAGGGATACACAGCACCGAGAGGGTGGGACCAGACCTCTACCAAGCGTGCCATAATTTTCCATTAGGCCACTTAATTACATGTTCATGATCATCCATTTGGGCTTAACAAGCCCGCACACACCTGGGCCCCCGGCCCCACACACAAGCACAATTCATGCTCAAGATATGTTCAGAATGGTCATATGTATTCGGTTGTTCGGGCACCCAGCACCCATGATGACTGGATAGCCTTAGTAACAAAAATAATATAAAGCGCTATGCGCGCTCGCCCACCCACGATGTGGGACTATTCGGGCGCTAGCGCAGCGTTGGAAATTCAATGCAGCCGTGCATAATTCGTGATTTTGGCCCTCGATTCGAGGGCCATAATTTATTAGTTATTAAAAATAAATTATGTGAAAATAAAGTATTTATATAGTACTATACAATTGTACAATTAATTTGGAGTTTTAATTATATTTACTGTATAAATAAATTAGCTAAATTATATAGGTTATACATACTTATTTTTAAGTTTTGTTTCTTAATTAGGTATAAATTAGTTATTATAGGATCTAATTGACCTTATAAAGAGTTAGTATACATGTGTAAATAATTTATGAACATTTTTATTGTATTTTATAGATTTAATTTCTATTTTATTTACATTTAAATAATAAATTTCTGGACTGTTTTATTTGTAAATTAAATTTAAATAGTGTCTATACTATAAATATACTTAAATTAGGTTAAATTACTTAAAATATAGTAGTATACATATACAGTATAAATTAACTTAGTTTTACTTAATCTACTAATTCATTTTAATTTAATCTAATAACTTAACTATTAACTTAATAAATTAATTATTTATTCTGTATACATAATTAAATTAAGGTACTAGGTTCAGTATGTTTATTATATACGTATAAATACATATATACAGTCTTATAACTTAATAAGGTTATTTATAGTACTTATTACCTATATGGCTTTATTGTTTATATATATTAGTTCAATGAATAAATAGCTGTATAATTAAGTTATATATGGTATAATCTAACTTAAATATTTACTTTACATAATACAATACATACATAAGTAATTTAACTTATAAATATGTATACTTTACATTATAGTTAAGTAAGCTTATTATATAGCTTAAATAAATACTTATATACATATTATACAGGGGATTTTTACTATTTTTAGAGTTTTTTTTTAGTTTTTATGGTTTTTATCTATGTTATAGAGGTAGGAGATGCGAATGAAAGAAATGGATGAGAGGGAGGAAATGTTTTTAGTTATTTTAAGGGTTGCTTCTTTTATTAAATTCCATGGTATACAAAACCATCGATAGGCAAATTATACCAAGTCGAGGGTTTAGAATACCATGAAACTTGGTATGCATTTAAGGAAATATCTGATCTTCAATCAGATAGTTTTATTTTATTCTTTTAGATTTTTTTATAATTTTTATTTACATCCCAAGATCACTCCTCCTAAGCCTTTAAAGAAGTGTCCTAAGGGCTTAGGATGAGTCCTAAGTGTCTAAAAGGTAGGGAACTGCCTTGAATGTGTTCAGTCTAGGTTATGGAATAGATAGAAGCAGTTAGGCATGCAACTCAAGACAAATTTTAATTAATTTCATACAGTGGACAATAAAACTCATTATTTAGCTGACAAAGTATTAAAAAGATTTAATTACAAGCATTCAAAGGATATTACAAGTCAATTACAATATAGGAAAGCTTGTATACAAATGATACAACAATTTACATCAGTCAGCCTCTAACAAACTTAGATCTAAGCTATTGTCCATAGGATGATTCAAACTTGGGATTCCTGTTAGAACAATAGGAAGAAGCTATCAACTGTAGCAGATCAGAAACTCCTCTCACTGCCACAGATTAGGTTCTACTTTAGACATCTTAACTACTGCTGTAGTTAAGACGTCTTCCATGGAACCATATCTGTAATAGAGAGCACTCATAACTAGCTACCTATTAACATGAAACAAACAATCAAATTCCAGATCAGGCTATAGACAACTTGATCAGGAATTTTAATTGGTTGTTTCAGGAACTACATAGCTGGGGTAGAGGGAAATGTAGCTGCAATTGCAGCACTTTGCTCTAAATCTGGGATTTATACACAAAGCACACAAATCAGAAATTTACTCACACAATCTGACAAGGGTCTTAATTCATAGAGAAACCACCTGGGATTACAAATCAAAACCAAAATCCCTTGTTAGTAACATCTGATCAAACCAAAGTTAAAAGTGCAACTAATCTAATTCTTTCTAATGCTATAGACAGCATGTAGGAAGAATCAACTTAGTTCATTGAAACCAAACACTCCAATCCTAGAGTTCTGGAACCTTAAGGAATATGGGGAATTCCTTAGGTTAGGAAAACATATTTTCTCCTCAAAATCAACTAAAGGATGCAAGGTAGAGTCTTAAATCAACTAAGTGATTTTTCATTGACTCATCCATGCATTCAAGAGAGTTAAAATCTCATAGAATCCAGTTAAGATCATGGATCTTCTGAGGTGAATTTTGACTTCAAAATCACCTCAGATTCCTTGCCAAGCAATGAATCAAAATTAAAATTCTCAGTATGCTAGATCAAACTTTCAAAACTCAAATGATTCAAATTCATTGCAATCCAAATTTCACTATCAATCCAGCAAGCCAATTTTCTTTAAAGCTCATATCAGGGGCTTTTGTGAGCAAAATGGAATGAGTGGAAAGCCCCTAACATGATCTTTGACGCTAATTTTAGATCTGATATCAGAAGATAATCAGATCTGAAATTATGTCTGATGAGTGGGCGAAATAGCGAGAAATAAATCGTGGAAAGCAGAAGTGGAATGAAAACATGAAGAGGGAGAAAGCTCATGATAAATGGCTGTGTGAAACCATCCCCTCTGATCTAGAATGATCAGAGGAGGTGAGGGGGGGAATTTATTCTAATTCTACTCCTACTGCTAAACTAATAGAACGACAGAATTAATCACTACAATTTACTCTAATTCTACTGCTAATCTACTTAACTACTGCTACAGCTAAATTACAAAGTACTAAAACTATTCTAACAAGAAGAATGGGACCTATGGTCCTTAGCCGGTGGCTAAGGAGGAAGAAAGGAGGGAGGTGAACTCCAGCGGAGGGAAAAGCCTTCTAGTGAAGCTTCAGAGTCATCCTCAGGTGCTATGAGGTCCTTAGCGACGAGGAGGGTCAGAGAGAAGTCGAGGATTTCACAGCCGATGGTTGTGAAATCAGGGATTTGGAGGGGAGGGGTAGCTGGAGTGGAAGAATGACTGCTAAGAAGGTAGGAGAGAGTGTTCCTTTGCTCACACGACCACTGAGGTGCTTAAGTAGCAATCTCAGTGGCTTAGATCACCACGCAGGTGAAATTAGGCGAAGAGGGTATCGGCGGTGGTGATGAGAGGAGAGGGGCATGCAGGCTGCCAAAACAAAAACTGATCGTAGGATGAGATCTGGGGGTAGTGGTGAGCATACACGCCACTTCGCATGAAGCTTCGATTCAGATTAGGCTGCAGATCAACAACAAGGGTGATTGGATGGCCGACATTTGCCAAGTTCTTCGCGCGCTACAGTGCGTGCGCAGAATTGCTTGTGCTCGGTTCTTTTGGAAAAATTGCAAGGAGAAGCTCTTCACTAAGGGGTAGAAAAATTGTGAATAGGTCCATAAGTGGTAAGAAATAGTAACTATAGGGACCCTAAGGGCTTTGAAAGGGGTCCCTGCGGGTTACAAATAGGTCCAAAAATGTTTTCTAAAGAAGAAAATGTGATGCATGAAGGACCTAAATGTAAACTCTAAGTTTCAAGGCCTTGATGTCCAAATGCCTTCAAATTTTTATATGTGCTCAATTGAACATTTAAGAAATTAATTGTACTTTTGATTTGGACTTTTAAACTTATTTATGTGTTCAATTAACACTTGGATCACCATTTGACCTTTATCTTAAGAATATCTCGTTTTATGACCTAATTATGCAATTTTAACATAGAATCAAGGTTTTAGGCCTTTTTCTTGATTCCCACACAATCATTTTTATCTGTTAATTTGATATTGTTTAACTCAGTGTTTAGCTTAACTTTAGCTTTTTTGCTATGATGAGTAGCCACTCATCATACCCCCATGCTTAGGTTTTGTTAGTCCCTTAACAAACAATTCATTAAAGTGCAGAGCAATTTAAGTATCAGCAAGGTAAGTGTGAAGAGATATCTTTTCTTCTTTTCATTTTTTTGAAAGTTTTAAGTGTTTGAAGATGATCTTTAAGCTGAAATATTTTTCCGATAAACCAACTGTGTTTATGTTTGGACATTGTGAGAACCTTATTACTGAGGAAGACTCACCAGAACTCAAGACTTAAATGACATAGACCATCTCTCAACTAACAAGGACTCTTGATATTTAAACCTTAAGTCGAATTCCAGGACTCAGGGGGTTTTACAGAGACTTAGAATGCCATGAGGTTATGGATGTGCTTTGTGATAAGTTAGGACTAACCAAGTGAATTCTAAAACTCAATCCCGGGGTTTCACCTCTTTCTAAGTCCAGGTTGGTCCTAACTTTAGCTCATGTTTTTGGATGACTCTCAAGAAATGACGAGTACTCAAACCCAACTCTTATTGTGTTTGTGGCTCAAAGAATTTTTGGTGGAAGAGCAGGGTATTTGTATTGAACCCTGAAACATTTTTGGTGGAACTTTTGTATTTACAGACTTTGGAGAACATACTTGACTTATTCTCAAGAACTTTCTTTTTAGACTTTTCTGATATTTTTTTTTCTATCAATATGTCTCCGACAACTTTATTTGGTAGAGCGCACCTTATTTAGTGGGTGAGTTTTTTGTGGAAAGAGCTTCTCCTAGACACAAGACTAAAGGTTAGCACAAAGAGTCTACCTGCATGCACAGGTAAGGACTCCACCTTCCCTAATGAACACTAGGGTTGAATTTCAGGTTCAAATGATTTTTCCTGACATTGTGTAGTGTAAGCCAAGGTTACTTAGACTCCTAAGTCAAAACAAACCAGCGAATCCTGTACTGGTGACTCAGGTACAAGAATATGTCCTAAAGTTAGGAGAGACTGTGGTCTATCTTGTCAAAGCTTAAAGTGTATTAAGCCAAAGCTTGAATCAAGCTACAGTGGCCCGGCAAGTCAAACTAGCAAAGGTTGAATGTCCATAAACATTTATTCTATTTTTTTTTTCAGCTAGAAGATCATAGTTAAACACTTATTTTTCTTCTTTTACAACTTTTTCTCTCTCTCCTTAGAAATTTCTTTGGAGTCCTCCTTTGACAATAGAGTGCATGTCCCTTATTGTATTTTTGGAGTTTTTGTGTTTTGTCATTTTTTTTTATTTTTGGCCTTTGATTTTTTTCTTTAAGCATTTTTGATAATACTAAACTCTAGGTGTGTCTACAATTGCATTTCAGTTGAATGGTTTCACCATTTATACCCCCCATGCTTAAATGTTGCAATGTCCTCATTGAATGAATAGGGTGGATGCAAATGCATGCTCTACTTTTCACTATCCTAGACTGGGTGATGGAAGGAAGTCAGAATGAGGAGATAAAATCTCTGTGCGGACAATTTCAAGTCTGATATAAGATCAGAGTGGACAGTCAGGCTAGGAAGTGAAATGCATGACATGTGTGTCAATGAAAATATGCTAAAAATGCAAAGGTAGACAACTAATGCAAATAAAGGTAGAAGTAAGAAAGGTGAAAAATAGCTATATACAAGGATAGGTCTTGCTAAGTTTAATGCCTTTAGCTAGGTGTAAACCCAGTCAGTAATTCAAAATGTAGGAGCGAAATGGTGGAATTGACAAGTCTGAGATCATGTGGCTCAATGAAAGGTTTTAGTCTTTGTCCATTGACAGTGAAAGGTTCAGATTTGTCAATTTTAGTGATCTCAACGGCTCCATTGTCAAAGATTCTCATGATTTTGAAAGGTCCAGTCCATTTTGATCTTAGTTTCCCTGGAAAGAGTTTTAGTCTAGAGTCGAAGAGAAGGACCTTTTGACCAGGGTGAAATGATTTCCTATGAATGTGAAGGTCATGGAAGGCCTTAAGTTTATCCTTATAAATACTTGAGCTTTCATAAGATTCATTCCTTAACTCATCTAGCTCAAAAATTTGTAATTTTATATGATCACCAGCCTTCTCTAGGTCCAAGTTACATTTTCTGATGGCCCAATAGGCTTTGTGCTCAAGTTCTACAGAAAGATGGCAATGTTTCCCGTATGACTCGTCGATCTTTCGCTTTAATGTCATTTGCAGTTTAATGTGGTGGAAAAATCGACTAATCAATATTTAAGAAAAAATAACCACTCGCAGAGGAGCGGGTCGAATCCACAGGGAGGCAATGACGTATTAAAATTCGCACCAGTCAAAAATGTTTGTTCATAGTTAGTTTGGACAAGAATCAAGCCAAACTTGCCTTCAGATTAAGGTTTAAGCAAGAAACAATGCTGAAATAGCAATTCTGAGAAACTAGAGGATATTTTCCGCAATGCAGAATCAATAAAATATGATTAAAAAGTGACAATGGCAGAAAATGTAATTTCTAATTGACGGTTTACTGTAGCAAAATAGGGGAATTTTTCCCCTTTGTCTTGTGCGACAGGGAGCGGATGGCCAGGCGCGGGAAGCTCGGAGGAAGTCCCTTGGACCAAGGGCTTCGAATCGGTGGTGGCGGCGAGTCGCGCAGCGGCTGGAGGTGACCGGACGAGCTCCGGCAGAGGTGCTGCAGCCGGTGAGCGTGCGTGGCCTGTTGGCTGAGAACTGCCGCGCGCTGCTGCTGGCGGCTCTGCAGGCGCGGGAGGAGGATGCTGCAGGCGCGGGAGCAGGTGCGCAAGCTGCAGGTGCTGGCGGAGGCATGCTGCAGGCGAGGTTGGAGTATGCTGTGGGCGTGGTTGGAGGATGCTGCGAGCGTGGGAGCGTGTGCGTTTGGAGGGTGCAGGTGCGGTTGCGGTGGGAGGCGCGGAGAAGGTGTGTGCGGTTGTGCGGGCGTGGATATGGCGAAGGCTAATGGGCGTGGGCTGTTGCGTGTAGAGAGCGGGTGCTGTTGGAGAGTGCTGTAGGCTGAGGAAGGCGTGGGCTGTTGGAGGTGAGCGGGTGGCTCTGCAGGCATGGGAAGATTGGAGGTGGACTTCAAACGGGTATGCAGGCAGGTGGTCGCAGGTGAGCGGGTAGCTTCAGACGTCCAGGAAATTTCCCGGACGTCTTAAGTTACTGAAAGGGTGGTTGACGGTTGTTGTGGCGGTGGTGGTTGGTGACGACGACGAGGGAGATGCACGCTAAGGTGCTCACGGTAATGCTGGCGAGCTCCGGATGGCGGTGTGGCCTATCACACCACACGCCCACGGTGGTGGAGACTCGCCGCCATAGTAGAGGCCGGCAGTATGGAGTGGAAGAGAGAAGGTCTCTTTGCACAGTGGTGGGTCGGTGGTGGAGGCCTCCCGAGCTCGGCTGCCTCCCTCCTTTTGTAGTGGCCTACACACATTTGAAATCATCCGCCCGACCAGATCCACCACATCTACTCCCCCTTGAATGGGTTCTTCACTGCGGCCGTTCTGCGTTGGAGCGGCAGCCAGCCGTTCTGCAAGAAGAAGAATAAAGAAAATAATGTTAAAATATTAGGGCCATTTATATACAGACCCTCAACTTTTATGTTAATAAAAACAATGTACCTAATTGGTTATCTAATTAGATAAATGCCATTCTAAGCTAATTCTAAATGCACTTAAAATATGAATGCAATGCATGGATTATGTAATTAAATTAAAACTATGAATTAATCTATTTACATCCTAATTTATACTAAATAAATGTTAGAATTAACCTAATGTGTAGGCACTTAAATACTTAAATAGCCCATAACTATAGCCTAATCAAATACCCCCATGCCTAGTTTTTGCTAGTCCCTAGCAAAATTAAGTGAAACCTAGCACTCCTAGTAGACTAGTCAACTCACTTAGTCTTCCTTCAGAAGCATATTAAGTTCAGGCTCTAGACCTAAGGTTCCTAAGTAGTTGCTAAGTTACAGACTAGGTTGGCTAAAGACGAGTTGCAGGCACAAGTTTCCCTGATTTCTGACTCTACCCTAAAGTTTATTAATCCCTGAGATTAAAGCATCCATGCCTGTGCATTGGTCTGAGTTATTTGAGTTAAAGGATTTTTTTTTATATATATATACTTTTTTTTTTGTTTGATTCTTCTAAGTCTAACCTCAGATCAGCTATCAACACGGTCTGTGTCGGATTCATTGTCCCCATTACCATACCTCGAAGGGTGCCTGCCTTTCGATGCTTCGAGATAACACCACCCATAACGACCCCAAGAACTCCTGGCAATCGACATTTCGAGATAGTATCGCCCATGGATTTCTTAAGCGAATTCAGGCCTATAACAATCGGCACTTCGAGATAGGGCCGCCCATGGTACCTGAACCGCGCAATGCGCTTACATGCCCCCAGTAGGATGGATATCCTAAGAGACAAGCGCCGAGGAGGTAATATGTTATCATCACATCCTCAAAGTGAGTATATACTCCACCTCTCCTGCGGCGGGAACTCTTCCAATCAAAATGTGTTTTCAAGCCTTTCTTAAGTCAAAATTAAGAGAACCAAATCTCTTTTCAGAAAAATGGAAATTAAGTTGATTACTAGACCAAGTGTGTGAAATTTGGATGCTTGGGTTACAAGGACCCGTAAACCAGAAGGTAGAATAAGACTCCAAGTACTACCCCACCTTTTAACTCAAACCCTAGCTTCCCTTCCTCAACCTCTTGAGGAATGGTCCATAACTTAACTCCTACTTAAGTTTTTAAGTCCACAAAGGACCCTAAAGATCTAACGCTAGCAACTCATTTACCTTCTAAAGTTTGACCCTACAATTAATTTAGTTTACGCTAGAGTTCTGATTTGCTTAAGAATGCAGGACTTAGCCAGTTAAGCTCAAAACTTTTTTTTTTTTTCATTTTCTCTCTTTTTCTCTTTTTTCTTTTATATGCTATAAACAAAATGCCTCAGGTCCTCTCCCCCATGCCTGGTTCAAACAATGTCCTCATTGAAAACAAAAATAGCTAAAGGGAGATATTACCTAAGGCAGAGAATGGTAGGAGCTAAGGCTCCTCAAGAGTGACTTCGTCAACCAGATGGCCGTCTAAAGTTATGTAGGGTTTTAACCGTTGACCGTTGACGATAAAGGGAGTTGCTGAAGAGGAAGGATTTTTGATCTCCACAGCTCCATGCGGAAATACTTTGGTGATTATGTAAGGCCCATCCCAATGAGATTTTAACTTCCCAGGAAAAAGCTTAAGTCTGGGATTGAAAAGCCAGACTTGTTGGTTAGGTTCAAAGGTCTTTCGAAGAATAAACTTGTCATGCAAGACCTTAGTTCTTTCTTTATAAGCTTGAGAGGTTTCATAAGCATCATTCCTCAGCTCCTCAAGCTCACTTAATTCTAGAAATCGTGCCTTACCTGCCTTCTCTAAATCCATGTTAACACTTCGAATAGCCCAAAGTGCTTTATGTTCCAACTAAACAGGTAAATGGCACGCTTTTCTATACACAATCCGAAAGGGAGAAGTACCCAAAGGGGTCTTATAGGCCATTCGATAAGCCCACAAAGCATCATCGAGCTTTTGGGACCAATCTTTCCTATCAGGTCTAACGGTCTTTTCCAAAATATTTTTTATCTCCCTATTTGATACTTCAACCTGGCCACTTGTCTGAGGGTGGTAAGGGGTAGCAACCTTGTGAGTCACTCCCAAACTCTTAATTAACCGATTGAAGTGGTGGTTTCAGAAATGAGGTCCCCCATCACTTATAATAGTTGTGGGGCAGCCGAAACGGGATATGATATTGGCCTTCACAAATTTCAAAACCACAGAGTGGTCATTTGTGCGCGTAGGAATGGCCTCTATCCATTTAGAGACATAATCAACTGCCACCAAGATATATTCAAAACCATGGGACGATGGGAAGGGGCCCATAAAGTCAATTCCCCACACATCAAAAATTTCAACAGATTGAATAGGATGTTGAGGCATTTCATTTTTCTTCCCAATCGTTCCAGTCCATTGACATCTAATACAGGCCTTAACAAAATTATGAGAATCCTTAAATAAGGAAGGCCACCAAAAATCGGACTGGAGAACCTTAAAAGCAGTTTTCTTAGCACGAAAGTGTCCTCCACAATGAAGTTCGTGGCAAAAACTCAGCACACTTTGTTGTTCCTCCTCAGGCACACAACGTCTCAATACTTGGTCTTGTCCAATTCTAAATAATTTTGGCTCTTCCCAATGAAAATATCTTGCTTGAGAAATGAATCTCTTTCTTTTCTGCTCATCCCAAGAGCCAGGAGTATGTCCAGTGACCAAGTAATTTACAATGTCTGCATACCAAGGTAAAGTTGATGTTACCGCCATCAGAGTTTCATCGGGAAATGTCTCGCGAATGTCTTCAGAAATAGAGTCATTAAGAGGAAGGCGAGACAGGTGGTCAGCCACAACATTTTCTACTCCTTTCTTTTCACGTATTTCCAAGTCAAATTCTTGAAGGAGTAAGATCCACCTAATCAGATGTGGCTTAGAATCTTTCTTAGTAATGAGATGTTTCACTGCTGCATGATCAGTAAAAATAACCACCTTAGACCCAAGTAAATAAGACCTAAACTTCTCCAGAGCAAAAACTACAACAAGTAATTCTTTTTCAGTGACGGTGTAGTTTTGCTGAGGTTCAATTAAAGTCTTGCTTGCATAATACAGCACATGAGGTCTTCCCTCAACCCTTTGTCCAAGGACTGCTCCCACTGCATAATCCGAAGCATCACACATAAGCTTAAATGGGAGTGTCCAATCAGGAGCTTCGAGAACAGGTGCAGAGATCAAGGCCTCCTTTAGAGTTTGAAAGGCCTCGGCACACTTTGAATCAAAACTGAAGGAAGATTCCTTCACCAATAAGTCACAAAGTGGCCTAGAAATCTTACTAAAATTTTTAATAAAGCGCCTGTAAAAGCCAGCATGGCCCAGAAAGGATCTAATCTGTTTGACATTCATAGGCAATGGAAGTTTGGAAATAGAATCAATCTTGGCTTTATCTACTTCCAAACCTTGCTCAGATACAACATGCCCAAGTACAATTCCTTTCTGTGCCATGAAGTGACTTTTCTCCTAGCTGAAGACTAAACCAGTCTCCTCACATCGTTTCAACACATTCTCCAGGTGCAGGAGACACTGGTCGAAAGACGAGCCATAAATGGAGAAGTCATCCATAAATACTTCGACACACTTGTCAATCATGTCCGAAAAGATAGACATCATACACCGCTGGAAAGTTGCAGGGGCATTACATAATCCAAATGGCATACGCCTGAATGCAAAAGTACCGTAAGGACTCGTGAATGTCGTCTTTTCCTGGTCATCAGGAAAGACTGCCACCTGATTGTACCCAGAATATCCATCGAGAAAGCAATAATACTTATTCCTTGCCAATTTTTCAAGAATTTGATCAATAAAAGGCAAAGGAAAGTGATCCTTCTGGGTAGCGGTGTTCAGCTTGCGGTAATCAATACAGACCCTCCATCCAGTTGAGGGTCTAGTGACAACTTGTTCACCTTGGTCGTTGAGTTCCACAGTAAAGCCTGCCTTCTTTGGCACCACATGAATGGGACTGACCCATTTACTATCAGCAATGGGATATATGATCCCAGCGTTCAACCACTTTAGGATTTCCTTTTTCACAACCTCCCTCATATTATGGTTCAGACGTCTCTGTATGTCCCTAAAAGGCTTGATGGAATCATCAGTATAAATGTGGTGCATGCAGAGTGTAGAGTCTATACCCTTAATGTCAGCAATGCTCCAAGCAATACCTTCCTTGTGCCTAGACATGCATTCAATCAAGGTTCCCTCCTGTGCCTCAGACAGCACAACCGAAATGATAACGGGGAGCGTATCATTGGCACCTAGGAAAACATACTTGAGAGTGTCAGGGAGGGGTTTCAACTCAAGGTTGGGGGCTTGTATGGTTGAGGGTTTCATAATAGATGTCCCCATCTCAGGTAGCAAATCTACCTTCGGCGAAAATGATGGGGGAAGAGACTCAGCAGAAACTCCTAGCAATTCCTCTAGTTCTAGTATATCCCCTTCACATTCCTCCAAGAGATGGGAATGCTCATTTAGCATGACATGCTGAAGGGGGTCATCACATAACATTGCAGGACTTGCCTCTTCAATTAGGTCATCTATCACCTCAACTTGAGAACAATCCTCAAGTCCGGCTTGTTTGTAAGCATCAAACACATTAAGCTGGATTTTCCTGTTCCCAAAGCCCATTTTCAATGCCCCAGTATTGCAATTAATTGAAGCATGGGAAGTTGCAAGGAAGGGGCAGCCCAAAATGATTGAGGGTTTGGTTGGCTTGTTGGTTGGGTCAGTGTCCAAAACTAAGAAGTCAACGGGAAAGAAGAAATCCTCCACTCTTACAAGGACATCTTCCAAAATTCCCCGTGGTGTCTTAAGTGATCAATCGGCAACTTGAAGGATTATAGGGCTAGGCTTCAGATTGCCTCCCCCAAGTTGTTCATAAACGTAGCTCGGAAGGATGTTCACCCCCGCACCCAGATCAAGTAGAGCCTCATCAATTTGTAAGTCACCAATAACTACAGAGATATATGGGGCTCCTGGGTCCTTAAGTTTCGGGGGTGTGCCATGTTGAACAATTGAGCTAACAGAATCAGGCAGGACAACTTTAGATTGGACCTATTTTCTAGATTGCCGCTTTTTCGTGCACAAGTCCTTTAAGAAGCGAGCATAAGATGGAATCTGCCTGATAGCTTCAAGCAAAGGCAGGTTAATCTGCACTTGCTTGAAAGTTTTCATAATCTCATCCGTCTTATCTTTGGCTCCAGATGAGCCAGCAGAAGTCTACCCAGAGGTGGATAAGCGCTCTGGAAAAGGCACTCTCGATCTCTGGGTGGAAGGGTTGTCATGTCGAGTAAGGGGTGGAACAGGGGCAACTTCTTCCGGTGAGGTGATTTCAAGCGGAGAAGAATTGGGCAAATCTTCTCCGGTGGGGGTGAAAGTCGGGGTGGATGGTTTTTTAGGGGGTGAGACTATAGGAGCATCGGGTTTGGAAATTTCTTTCCCACTCCTCAGAATAGTCACCGCTTGATCATGCTCCCTAAAGACAATCCCTTTTCCTTTAGGATTTTCCTCAGCAGCACTGGGAAACTTCCCAGTCTCCCTCTGTCTAACGGCCTCAACAAGGTGTCTAATTTGTGATTTCATCTCATGTATAGCCTTGTCATGAGATTGGATGATGGCACTTTGACTTTCTTGCAAAGTTTTCAACATCGCCTTCAATTCATCCATCTCAAAGGTTTTAGGTTGGGCAAAGGTCTGAGGTTGGTTCATTTAATGGTTTTGAAAGGATTGTGGTTTGTAATTCCCTGAATTTGAGACATTTCCTTGTCTCCATGAAAAGTTTGGGTGGTTCCTCCATCCCTCATTATAAGTGTTGGAGAAAGGATCATTATGAGGTCTTGGATGGAACCCTTGAGTGGCATTCAAATCCGCTTGTACAAGCTCAGGGAATTAGGAGGACAAGTGGCAATCCACAGTGGCATGTGTATTGCCTTGACAAATTATGCATTCGAAAGCTTGGGATGTAGAGGTGTTAGGTACGAATGAACTCGGGTTCGACATAAGCCTTTCCATGTTTTGATTCAATAATTGAATTTGATAGGCTAAATTTTGGGTGTCCCTTGCTTCATTCGCCTCCAAATTTCTTTACATGAGAGTGGGCTTTCTATCCATGTAGGCAGAATTCAAGTGAATAGAATTCTCACTCAAAGTATCAAATAAGTTCCAGGCTTCATCCTCAATCTTAGATAGAAAGGTTCCTGCACAGGCACCATCCATAGTTTGCCTATGCGAATCATTAAGTCCGGTGTAGAACCTTTCAACCAGTTGCCATTTAGGCACCTGGTGATGTGGGCAAAGTCTCAGCAAATCGTTAAAGCGCTCCCACGCATCATGGAATGCTTCCCCATCTTTTTGAGCAAAACTCATAATTTCCCTCCTAAAGTGATTTGTTTTGCTCATGGGGAAGTACTTCTTCAAAAACTCCTTCTTCAGGGCATCCCAAGTATTTATATTATCAAGGGTGTGATACCAATACTTGGCTTTGTCCTTTAGGGAGAAAGGAAAGAGTGTCCACATTTGAGCGTCATCAGTAACGCCCTACAGCTTCACCGTGGAACAGACCTCGGTGAATTCCTCAATATGCCTGTAAGGGTCTTCCCTAGTAGTACCATAAAAGGAGGGTAGCAAGGATATGGTACTACTTTTGATCTCATATGGATTGTCCCCTCCAGGTCTACGTAGTGCTGGGCCAGCTTGATTGGTTGCGATGAAATATTCCTTAAGGCTTCTTTTACCGGCCATTTCTACCCTTGGAAGTTCTCTTCTAAGGATTCTTTCAGGTTCAGGATCAAATACAAGTTGTCTCCTAAGAGAACGCCTACCAAGCATGCACTACAAACACAATTCAAACGGACTTGTTTGGTCTTTACAGATTTAGGCTTTTGACTTTAGTTCAAATTGTAGGTGACAAAACAAATTGCCCAATCAATTACGCACCTATTGTCAACCTACTGCTCGCCTAAGAAGACCTAGTTGGAACTTAGGTATTCTTCCCTAAATCTCAAATGGTCAAGTAAATCCAAAGACAGAAGATCGAGAGATGCAAGTAGGCCTAAGCCTTCCTTTGAAGCTGTGCTTTCGTGGTGCTTCTCAACTACCCCCAAAAATCCGTGACAGGGTATCCCCCCTCTTTGGACTTGCAAAACCTTTTATCTCAAGTTTCAAACACTTCAGAATCCAACGAAAGGAGGGCTCTTGTCCTAGTATTTCCAAACCTAAGGAGTGTCTAGAAGCATGCCGTGGTGCAAGTGAAATAAGTGTGCATACATCGTAAAAGATTTTGAACTTTGAATCACACGCCAAGTTTGAAAATCAAATCCTTGGTTTTCAAAATGTCCTTCCTTTAATTAGTCCTTTTTCTAAAAAAAAAAATGTGACCACTTGTTAGATTTATTCAGTATAGATTAGGTGATCTTCGCATTAAATCCCAAATGCAATGCGTGATAAAAAATAGGATGCAAAGTAAGAGAATGCGTACCTTGCCTCCAGCGATCTACGTAAGCTTATTATATAGCTTAAATAAATACTTATATACATATTATACAAGGGATTTTTACTTTTTTTAGAGTTTTTTTTCAGTTTTTATGGTTTTTATCTATGTTATGGAGGTAGGAGATGCGAATGAAAGAAATGGATGAGAAGGAGGAAATGTTTTTGGTGTTTTTAAGGGTAGCTTCTTTTATTAAATTCCATAGTATACGGAACCATCGACTGGCAAATTATACCAAGTCAAGGGTTTAGAATACCATGAAACTTGGTATGCATTTAAGGAAATATCTAATCTTCAATCAGATAGTTCCATGTTATTTTTTTATATTTTTTTATAATTTTTATTTACATCCCAAGTTCACTCCTCCTAATCCTTTAAAGATATGTCCTAAGGGCTTAGGATGAGTCCTAAGTGTCTAAAAGGCAGGGAACTACCTTGAATGTGTTCATTCTAGGTTATGGAATAGATAGAAGCAGTTGGGCATGCAACTCAAGACAAATTTTAATTAATTTCATATAGTGGACAATTAAACTCATTATTTAGCTGACAAAGTATTAAAAGGATTTAATTACAAGCATTCAAAGGATATTACAAGTCAATTACAATATAGGAAAGCTTGTATACAAATGATACAACAATTTACATCAGTCAGCTTCTAACAAAATTAGATCTAAGCTATTGTCCATGGGATGATTCAAACTTGTGATTCCTTTTAGAACAGCAGGAAGAAGCTATCAACTGTAGCAGATCAGAAACTCCTCTCACTGCCACAGATTAGGTTCTACTTTAGACGTCTTAACTGCTGCTGCAGTTAAGACATCTTCCATGGAACCATATCTGCAACAGAGAGCACTCATGACCAGCTACCTATTAACATGGAACAAACAATCAAATTCCAGATCAGGCTATAGACAACCTGATCAGGAATTTTAATTGGTTGTTTCAGGAACTACATAGCTGGGGTAGAGGGAAATGTAGTGCAATTGCAGCACCTTGCTCTAAATCTGGGATTTATACACAAAGCACACAAATCAGAAATTTACTCACACAATCTGACATGGGTCATAATTCATAGAAAAATCACTCAAGATTACAAATCAAAACCAAAATCCATTGTCAGTAACATCTGATCAAACCAAAGTTAATAGAGCAACTGATCTAATTCTTTCTAATGCTATAGACAGCATGTAGAAAGAATCAACTTAGTCCATTGAAACCAAACACTCCAATCCCAGAGTTCTGGAACCTTAAGGAATATGGAGAATTCCTTAGGTTAGGAAAATTGATTTGCTCCTCAAAATCAACTAAAGGATGCAAGGTAGAGTCTCAAATCAACTAAGTGATTTTTCATTGACTCATCCATGCATTCAAGATAGTTAAAATCTCATAAGAATCCAGTTAAGAGCATGGCTCTTCTGAGGTGAATTTTGACTTCAAAATCACCTCAGATTCCTTGCCAAGCAATGAATCAAAATTAAAATTCTTAGCCTGCTAGATCAAACGTTCAAAACTCAAGTGATTCAAATTCATTGCAATACAAATTTCACTATCAATCCAGCAAACCAGTTTTCTTTAAAGCTCAGATCAGGGGCTTTTGTGAGTAAAATGGAATGAGTGAGAAGCCCTTAACATGATCTTTGACGCTAATTTTAGATCTGATATCAGAAGATAATGAGATATGAAATTAGGTCTGATGAGTGGGCGAAATAGCGAGAAATAAATCGCGGGAATCAGAAGCGGAATGAAAACATGAAGAGGGATAAAGCTCATGTAAATGGCTATGTGAAACCATTCCCTCTGATTTGGAATGATCAGAGGAGATGAGGGGGGGAATTTACTCTAATTCTACTCCTACTGCTAAACTAACAGAACGACAGAATTAATCACTACAATTTACTCTAATTCTACTGCTAATCTACTTAACTACTGCTACAGCTAAATTACAAAGTACTAAAACTATTCTAACAGGAAGAATGGGACCTATGGGTCCTTAGCCGGTGGCTAAAGAGGAAGAAAGGAGGGAGGTGAACTCTAGCGGAGGGAAAAGCCTTCTAGTGAAGCTTTAGAGTCGTCCTCAAGTGCTATGAGGTCCTTAGCGACGAGGAGGGTCGGAGAGAAGTCGAGGATTTCACAGCCGGTGGATGTGAAATCAAGGATTTGGTGGGGAGGGGTAGATGGAGTGGAGGAATGACCGCTAAGAAGGTAGGAGAGAGTGATCCTTTGTGCGTGTGACCACTGAGGTGCTTAAGTAGCAATCTCAGTGGCTTAGATCACCGCACAGGTGAAATTAGGCGAAGAGGGTACCGGCGGTGGTGATGAGAGGAGAGGAGCGCGTGGGCTGCCAAAACAAAAACTGACCGTAGGATGAAATCTAGGGGTAGTGGTGAGCATATGCGCCGCTTCGCGCGAAGCTTCGATTCAGATTGGGTCGCAGATCAATAACAAGGGAGATTGGATGGCCGAGATTTGCCAAGTTCTTTGTGTGCTACAGTGCGTGCGAGGAACTGCAGGTGCTCGGTTCTTTTGGAAAAATTACTGGGAGAAGCCCTTCACGAAGGGGTACAAAAATCGTGAACAGGTCCATAAGTGGTAAGAAATAGTAAATGAACGAAACCTAAGGCCTTTGAAAGAGGTCCCTGTAGGTTACAAATAGGTCCAAAAAAGTTTTCTAAAGAAGAAAATGTGATGCATGAAAGACCTAAATGTAAACTTTAAGTTTCAAGGCCTTAATGATGTCCAAATGCCTTCAAATTTTTATATATGCTCAATTGAACATTTAAGAAATTAATTGTACCTTTGATTTGGACTTTTAAACTTGTTTATGTGTTCAATTAACACTTGGATCACCATTTGACCTTTATCTTAAGAATATCTCATTTTATGACCTCATTATGCAATTTTAACACAGAATAAAGGTTTTAGGCCTTTTTCTTTGATTCCCACACTTAACCGTTTTTATCTGTTAATTTGATATTGTTTAACCCAGTGTTTAGCTTAACTTTAGCTTTTTAGCTATGATGAGTAGCCACTCATCACTCATAGAACCTAGTTTGAACCTAGGAGTTAAAGCCTAGGTTGTATAACCACATACTTAGATATGTAGTTAGGTAGATCTATAGGATGGAATACTATGACTCTGTGAATGTGGGGGTTCATGGTATTAGGTTGGAAACTTGAGACATGTGGTAGTTGGTAGCTACCAGTTGTTAACCTTGAAACTTGGAGAGTTCCTAGTTACGGTGATAGGTCATGTGCTGAGGTACTTGTAGTGAAAGTAGGTATCTGCAAAAATGGAAGATGTCAGGGTACCAGGATTCGTGACCAGTGATACTCATAGTGAAAGCTTTCAGATGCACGCATGTGTAGAAGACGTCGAGGTATCACTTAAATGAGGTACTTGTACCAAAAGCTCTATAGGCACCCGTAAATGGAAATGACATCGAGGTATTTTAAGGGAGTTAGATGTGGAGCACTTCTTCCTATCAAAAAGTGAGTAGGAATGTTGAATGATTGGATGTTCTAGGTGTCCATTTATTCTCATCACCAAAGATCTTAAAGATTAAATGGACTTGTAGCTTTCCAAAGATCTTGGTATGGGTAGAGGGTGAAGCCCTTTAGATCCAACATGACTAATGGAAAGTTGATAACTTTTCCTCTTCAAGGAAGGGTCTAAATAGATCACCTTAAACATGAAACATCATTCCTTGGGAAATTTGTGAGGAAAGAGTAAACATAAAGATATTGGAAGGCTAGATTATGGATGCTAATTTCTGGAGTAAGCAATGACTCGTAGCAATTGAAGGTATTGGAATTAGCACTTGGAGTGTGTATATAGCAACCAAATTGAACCCTGACACTATCTTGCCTTTTTATAAAATAGTAGAACTATGTCCCTACTAAGTTGCTTGACTCATCCTTGCTTTGTGACCTATTTCAGATGAAGTAATGGACTATTGAGTTTGAGTTGAGTTAGGATGAAGCAAGTGTGAGAAGCTAATGTTTTGAAGTCAGAGGATTCGAGTCTAAGTATGGTATGGAATTTGGAATTCTTGAATATTATTTCTTGTCTTTTGTTTGGAATGTAGTTTCTTTGTCATTTCTTTACAATTATTGCTTCCATTTCTATTGTATTGTAGCTTAAGGTTAAGAAATGGAATTCATAATCAGGCCACCTAAGCAAGCCTTATTGTCCAGGTTCAGGTGACAACCTAAACCCTACCCATAAAACCCAACTCTAATAGGATTTAAAGTTTTATGGGATGACATCCCTCCTCCCCTCCATCTTCCTACTTCCTCCACCCACCTTCTTCACTGGCTCTCTTTCCCCCTTAACATCACCAACATCGCCCAACATAGCCTTTAAGAGAAGATCTACCTCCTCCTTGTCCACTCCCATTGATGTCCTCCCCTGGCCATAACTCCTTCGACTAACCTGCAATATACCCCACCACCACCACCACCATCAACCCTCCTCTAACAAACCCAACAACAACACCACCACCCTTACCACCTCCCCCACCCTCTTCGACTTCCCCTTCCCTTCTACAATGTCTTCTCCTTCAACCACCCCACCCTCTTCCTCTACAAGGCCTCCCTCTGCTCCTTCACCTTCGACTTCTCTGACCTATCCCTTCACCCCCATGAAAAAGACCTTAAGCACCAATAGCTCCTCAACCTTGTCAACTACATCTCCCCTCCACCCTCCTCCCATCTCCTTGACACCATTCTCGAGTCTATTTGCATGGTCTCCTCAACCTCTTTCGCTCCCTCCACCCTCCAATCATGATAGATCCACTTTCTCCTACCCCTCCCTCTCCATTTCAATGTTGTGTATGATGTAGAGGACAAGGAGATTGTCCTTGACCTACATCTCCCCAGCTTTAGCTTGTCTATGAGTTTCCCTTCTACCTCATTGTCTCCCTAAACCTTGATGCCAAGCTTGCTAAGTGACACATTGACCACACCTTCATCCTCTACCTCCTCAACCTCTGACTCCGAGGATGCCCGTAGGCATGACTACCTTAAGACCATCCTCGAGATGAATTTTATCCTAAAGTTGGGAAGTACGGTTGGTGAAGGTGGTGGAAGAGGTGGGTGGAGGGAGGTGGAGGGGTGAGGTGGAAGGATAAGGGTAAAAAAGACAATAATAGGACTAAAGACATAATTTTGTTTACTTTTAGATTCAAAATCATTAAACCTAAGGGCACAAGTTAACGAAGTAGCAATAGAAAAAAATGATGTGACTTTTCTAATGGCGTTTAAATAAAACTTGGGAATACAATGCCAAGCGTGCAATGTACAACATTTCTAGTAGCATATATATAAAACTACCAAATACTTTTACTAAAACCATTAGAGGTTTCTTTTAAGGTAAAATCAAGAAACCTTTTCAAGGAATCAAAATTAAATGACCTAAATGTTGATGCCATTGTTGTAAGGTTGCTAAATGAATTTTATCACAAACATCATATAAAGAATATGAACTAAAATAGAAGCCTTATTTCTCTTGCTAAGATCCTTAATAACCCAGAGCCATTGTTGTTGTTGTTACACATTGAAGTTCCTCCTAGATTTATTATTCTTCGAAAAAAACATAAGCTTTTTAGATAGATTGTAGACATCATGATCATCTAAGAAATGTGAAATAGACAAGAGCCATTATTTCATAGTAGGTACATAAAGAACATTAGTAAGGTAAATTCATCCAACTGTGTTACAAATACCAATATCTCTGGTGTCTATAGTGCCAGTGCCAGTGACTACTTGTCCTTTTCCATAGTGAATCAAAGTACTTTTGTTATTTGGCTATGTAATTTCCACTTCCAATGTCAACTATTGATTCCTATGGCATAAGATGCATACCATTGAAGGTTGAGAACAAAGCATTAACATCATGCTACTCAATGGTTATTGCTACTCCATTATAACTAATAATGTCAGCTCTTGTGAATGGTGGGGAGACTCCATCAAAAAATTTGTGAAGGTCATAGCATTGTGGTTGTCTTACCGATAGAGTTGACAAATGACTCTTTCATAACTAACTTACCCTCAACCACAACCTCCTCAAACATTCTGGCTTCTTTTTTTTGTAGGAAGGTTGTCCACAACCCAATCACATATTTTATTGATTCCAACTTTGAACAAAGCTATGACTACAACCCTACCCTCGACCATAACTAATAAAAGAGCTATTGGCATTGGTGCCTCAATGTTGCTATTTAATTAAGTCGGATGAGGTGGGCCTTTCATCTTCAAAATAAGAGCATCATATTGCATAAGCGAGAACTTCAATTCTTCAAATGTAAGGAGAAGGGACATGGTAGTAATGGTGATGGTGAACATTTTATGCTCCTTCTATAGATCAACAAGATAACGCATGACTTTGTTTCAGCTATGGCATAACCAACCAAGGCAATCTTATTATATATGATTCACACTTTGTTACAATATTTAAACTACACCCATCTTTCCTTGATTGATGTGTTAACATTGAGTTGAATTAAATGATTTTGGTTTTTGCCATCTAGCATTAGCTACAGCCAAGAGAGTCGCATGACTCGCATGGCTTTTCATGAATTTGTATTAAGGAAAACCTCTTAGGAAGGACTAAAACTGTCATTTCCTAGCAAGTACTTAGGAGGTAGAAGTGTCATCCCATCAATGTGCCAAGTAAGACATTTTCCATGATTAAAGGGAAAAGTCAAACTCTTCCACAAACAATAGTTGCCACTATTGAGTCTAATAGAGATGATCTAATTTTGCATGTTAAGGAAAGAGAGTACATTCTAATTGTTAGAAGCATTGCATAATCAAAGAAACATATGCCCAAAAAGTAGGATCTTTGGTGCATTATTCACATGAATTCCAACCATAGTAAGAGATGTGCGAAAACTCAAGACAATGATATAAGTCCTCAAGTGCTAAGAGAGTAGAAAAAATATTTTAACCAAATATGATCATTTTAACAAAAAAGATAATATTCAATTGAAACATACTAAGAATTGCAGGCTTGTTGATAACTGTAAGGGTTGTTCCTCATACTTGATGTCAGATGCAACTAGTAGGATCGTTGAATAGACGTAGATAAGTTGAGTTGACACTAGAATTGTAAAGGACAACATTGAATGAATAGGGAGATGGGTCATCAAATGGACAAGGGTTGGGAGTGTTGCTAGGCATCGTTGAATGATGGGGATGAATAGTTCAAGAAAAAGATGGTGTTGGTGATGGTTGAATATGGATTTAATCATGTGTTGACTTTGATTGAGGTTGTTTGGTCTGGGTAGTATTGAACAAGACAATGAGTCCATTATTGGGTGTTATTGCTGAGTGGTGCTAATGATTTGGTGTGGGCTTCCAACTGATGTGGGAAGAATGATGTTTCTGATCAAAGACTTTGTGTGATGGTGTCATGGAACTCTGATCTATGAAGGCATGTGCAAAAGCTGCTTTGGATCTAATGATGCTCGTGGGGTTGTAGCAACTAGTCGGGATGCTCAACCAAAGGAGGAGAATCAACCAGTTATTACCAATAAAGTTTTCATCCTTATCATGGCTCTAATACGAGATAAAAGGAATCATGCACATGAAGAAAATAAACTTAGTTAATGTAGTTAGCTATTGTTGAATGCCACTCTATGTCTAAATCTAGGGTTACTTCTCCAAATAATGCAAAGAGAAGGCCCTAGGGTTTTATTTATAACCATTAAATTACTTGTAGGCCAGGTAACAAACAAAGTACAAAAAGTTGCATATATACATTAGAATGCACTAATTTACATGAAAACCCTTTACAATATAGTTCTATCATTTAGAGCATCCTTTTGAGTCTGGTATAGTTGTGAACAAAAATCCTACTATCTTTCACAATACGAGGATTAACTTTAAGCACCATTTACCATTTTATTTATCAAAATTAATGTAGCTTCTCAAGGTCAACCCATTGAAGTTTTGAAAGGTGGAGCCTTGTTTGAAAGGTCTTGCATTGGTTGCCATGACAAAGGAGGAAATATATTGCAACCTGTAAGTTTCTAATTAAGTTCACAAATTGTATCCTATTTTTTTCTTCTTACCTTTTTTGATTAATGTTGCATTGTGTTCTTTTAATCAAAAGTTTTTACCGTTGAGTACATAGTGAGAATTAAAAATCATCCAAAGGACAAAGAGTTGGTTATGGTCAATTTTTTTTAGTAAGAAATGATTTGAGACTTGGTTTCTTACTAAATGATCAATTGCCCAACACTATTAAAATAGATTCAATAATCAACATTATTGTGCCTTTTAGAAAGTGTGAAAAGTGTACCAATGAAAATGAAAAAAAACTAAAAATCAATGCATCAATGGTAAAACAAGATCTACCATAGGCTGCATCTAATATTACATTACTTAACACTAGTTTGTAACCATCTTCTCACTATATTCTTCCATAGTAATTCATATATAATGACTAATCAATATACCCTAAAAATAAATCAATAAACCTATTAAAATAATAAAGGCCAATCATGAGACCTTTTGCACATATTTAGTACATCATACATAATAACGTTAGAATTAAAGGATAAAATTATAGGTTTTACATAATTATTAATTTTTATAAAATAAAACATCTATACTAGCTATGAATTGAAATAAGGATCTCTAATAGTCGAAAACTTTAACTCATCACCTTTGGCCATTGTACTATTAGACACCTCAATTCAACTTCTAAAATTCTACTTGAAGATAATTTTTAGCTATTGTATCCATAGCAGCTCCTACAGTGACTACTCAGCAGGCTTTAATGGACATAACAAATAGGTCTTAAATGAGGAATTGAGAATGACAAGATCTCCACTTGAACTTGGATATGATTTGCTATGGTGAAGT